>OZ020507.1:2872000-4308000 GCA_963971375.1 Platycheirus rosarum | reverse complement strand
GATACTCCTCCTGTTGAAAAGGATTATTTGTATTTTCATTCACTAAAACTTCCACATCACCACCACCCACCCGATTTATTGTTCCATAGAAACAATTCGCCATTTCCCCTTGGCCAGAAGGCTCACCTACAAGTTTGGAAAGCAATTTCATTGTTAAGGAAATGAAGAAGTAAACTACTCTTTTGAGGAAATGCACTTTCATCGTATTTTCCAAGGATTCATTCCTGCCAGCACGGATTGATGCGGATGAGGGCTATATGTACGGAATACGTAGAAAACCAAATTCAAATTAATTGAAAGTTTCTCCTCGACTTGGCTCAAATAACAAAGTAGTATTCAGGGTTTTCGCCTCATTTCGTCGTAGATTTTCGCATCTAGAATGACAATGCAAACACTATCAACGCTGGAACATGTTCCCTTGGTTTCACAGATAAAATCATTTGATTCCTCGAGCAATAAACCAAGAAGGAGGTTGTGCAGCTTGCACATTAAAATTGTGGTTCCCTTCCGATCCGGTTCCGCCATGATTGTCTGAATTGTATTTAATATTCGCAATTACGTTCTTAATTAATTTTTACCCATTAATCACCCCCGGTTAATGTGTGCTAATGATGCAACTCCTTCGTGTTTTCGTGAGTTGCAATGACTCTGAGGTTGTGAAATTGAAACTGGAAATCACTGACCAGCCGGATGGATGGACGGAAGGATGGACATTGGATACCCAGGGGTATATACATAGATGCATACACCGGAAATATGTTCTCAAGTCGAAAAAAAAAAAACCAAAATCACTGAAGAGTGACTGTGACAACGTGAGTGGGCACAAATATTTGATTAAATTGGCTTCACTCTTGAATTTTATTCGCAAAGACACGATAAAAGGTTTTTATTTGACCTTTGCACAGAGTCTGTGTTTGCTGGTTTGCTCCTTTTGGAATCCAATTTGAGTGAAATAAATGGCCCCTGGCTATGCAGAGTAGGCTTTATTTGGATATATGTTGTAACCTTTCTGATTTGTATAAGTAAAGTAGATCCTTTGGTGTTTTGGTTTGTTTTTGTTGTTTTTTTGAGCATAAAAGTGATGCTGAAAATCCTTTTTGCATGCTTCAGTTGAAGTTTATAATAGGAGGCTTCATGTTTTGTAAAAGAACACACATGGTAAACCGTCTGGTTTATTGTCTTTAAATTGGGAAAGGTCGTTTCGAAAACAAAATAAAGAGTCAGGAATTTAGGATACTACTTAGGCAATTGCGCAAATAAGTTGATAAATGTTTTATAAAATTAGAGGTAAAACATATAAGTTGAAAGTTGATACAATAGCTAGTAAAGTACACAGAATACAGATTACCGAATATCGAATACAGAACACAGCAACAACATAATTCAAAACATCGAATACAGAATAGCGAATACAGAATACAGTACAGACAATATAATACAGAATATCGAATATCGAATATCGAATATCGAAAATCGAATATCGAATACAGAATACAGTACCGAATACAGAATATCGAATAAGGAAAACAGAATACCGAATATAAAATACAGACAACAGAATACAGAATATCGAATATCGAATACAGAACACAGATTATCGCATACAGAATACCGAATAAAGAATACAGTACAGACAATAGATTACAGAATACCGAATTTTCGAATATCGGATACAGAATACAAATAACAGAATACAGAATATCGAGTAAGGAACACAGAGTACCGAATACAGAATACAGAATATCGAATATCGAATACAGAATACAGAATATAGAAAGAGAATATCGAATATCGTATACAGAATACAGAAAACAGAACACAGAATACAGATTATAGAATACAGGATACAGATATATATATATATCGAATATCGAATACAGAACATCCAATACATAATACAAAATACAGATTACAGAATACAGAACACAGATTACAGAATAGAGAGTATCGAATATCGAATTCAGAATACAGAATACAGAATACAGATTACAGAACAGAGAATATCGAATATCGAATATCGAATATCGTGTACAGAATACAGAAAATAGAACACAAAATACAGATTATCGAATACAGAATAGAGATTATCGAATATCGGATACAGAATACAAATAACAGAATACAGAATATCGAGTAAGGAACACAGAGTACCGAATACAGAATACAGACAACAGAATACCGAATATCGAATACAGAATACAGAGTACAGAATACAGAACACAGATTACAGAATAGAGAGTATCGAATATCGAATTCAGAATACAGAATACAGAATACAGATTACAGAACAGAGAATATCGAATATCGAATATCGAATATCGAATATCGTATACAGAATACAGAAAACAGAACACAAAATACAGATTATCGAATACAGAATAGAGATTATCGAATATCGGATACAGAATACAAATAACAGAATACAGAATATCGAGTAAGGAACACAGAGTACCGAATACAGAATACAGACAACAGAATACCGAATATCGAATACAGAATACAGAGTACAGAATACAGAACAGAGAATATCGAATATCGGATACAGAATACAAATAACAGAATACAGAGTATCGAGTAAGGAACACAGAGTACCGAATACAGAATACAGACAACAGAATACCGAATATCGAATAACGAATATCGAATACACAATACAGATTACAGAATACAGAATATTAAGTAAGAAATACAGAGTACCGAATACAGAATACCGAATACCCAATACAGAATATTGACAACAGAATATATAATACAGAACACAGATTACAGAATACAGAACACAGATTATCTAATATCGAATATAGAACACAGCAACAACAGAATACATAATACAAAATACAGATTACAGATTACAGAACAAAGAATATCGAATATCAAATATCGAATATCGTATACAGAATACAGACAGCAGAATACAGAATACAGAGTACAGAATACAGAATACAGAAAGAGAATATCGAATACAGAATACAGAATACAGAATACAGAGTACAGAATACAGAATACAGAAAGAGAATATCGAATATCGTATACAGAGTACAGAAAACAGAACACAGAATACAGATTATAGAATACAGGTACAGATTATCGAATATCGGATACAGAATACAGATTACAGAATACAGAACACAGATTACAGAATACAGAACACAGATTATCGAATATCGAATACAGAACATCCAATACATAATACAAAATACAGATTACAGAATACAGAACACAGATTACAGAATAGAGAGTATCAAATATCGAATTCAGAATACAGAATACAGAATACAGATTACAGAACAGAGAATATCGAATATCGAATATCGAATATCGTATACAGAATACAGAAAACAGAACACAAAATACAGATTATCGAATACAGAATAGAGATTATCGAATATCGGATACAGAATACAATTAACAGAATACAGAATATCGAGTAAGGAACACAGAGTACCGAATACAGAATACCGAATATCGAATACAGAATACAGAGTACAGAATACAGATTACAGAATACAGAACATCAAGTAAGGAATACAGAGTACCGAATACAGAATACAGACAACAGAATACCGAATATCGAATAACGAATATCGAATAAATAATACAAAATACAGATGACAGAATAAAGAACACAGATTAACAGAATATCGAATATCAAAAATCGAATATCGAATACAGAATATAGAAAACAGAATACAGTTTATCGAACGTACAATTTATTTAATTACTTACCCCAGAGATGATCTTTTACAGCTCTGGCGATTTTGTTTATAAAAATAATGTTATAGCTAAACTCACAGTTTTCCACTGACTTGGTCAAAACAAAGTATTATTTAACAATAGAACACCTGATTGCATTAAAATTGCGAAATTTAAATTCCAGTTGTTTTGACCTGGTTATAAGATACAATATTTACATTATTAGCTAAGCATTTGTTTTCTTTGAAAAACAAATAAAGATTGTTTTTTTCATCATCATGATCATCATCTGGTTAGACTGTTATTACTGGGATGCACTATAAAAAGGACAACATCCAACACTTACGAGTTTAGTTAGTATTGATCTATCTTAAGAGAAGTTTCAAATAAAAACTTACGAATATGAAATTTGTTTGGCTGCTTTTAGTCCTTGCAAGCTTTGTTGCATTAGCACGGGTAAAAAAAAAATAATATTTTTTTTTTTTGTTGAGAAGTTATTAAATTTTAAATTTCCAGGCTCAAGATGATACAACAACAACAACAACAACAACTACAACAACAACTGCTGCAGGAGATTCAACAACAACAACAACAGCAGCTAGCACAACCAAAGCTGGCAAAAAGTGGACCAGTGTTCCATTGAGTAAGGCAGTAAACCGCAGGCGATTCTGGTTCGGATAGACATTTCAATTAGAAATTTTAAAAACTGATTATGTTGACTTATAACTAATAATGTGTTTATTAAAAGCATCAATTAGAAAGGAGTTCATTATTTGAGTTTTGTGTCAATTGTGTGTCTAATGCAGTCAACGTTTAGGAATCGACTTTTCCCTATTGAAATATCGCATTTGGATCAACAGAAATATCAGTTTAATCAAGTTACTGAACAAGAAACTGTATTGACCCAGAAAAGTGTAAACAAAAAAATGGGTTGCGGATGAATGTTTCTTTTTATTTAAACTTAAAAACTACCTTATAGCTAACTAAAACGACGTACAACTACTTAAAACTACAACAGCCATAGTAATTTTTTTTTTGTACCACTGCAGCTGCCCTACCCTACCTAACTTAAAAACTACCTTAAACCTATGTAAGCCGACCGGTGGTGATAACCCATATCGACTGCCACTATAGTTCTTGTAACCACTAAAACTGGTTAACTTGTTTAAATAGTTCCTTGCGGTCTCTATCAGATATCGCCCTACTGAACTGCAGGCGCTTTGCTCCGATCTCTGCGATGACATCACGATGATAAAGGAGCCGCCTATCCACAGTTTTTCGGCCGACCGACGTGGTAGATCAGCGGAATCGCCGATCCAGTTTGTATCAGCCCTCAACTGTCTAAATAGAGAAATGCTTCAGGCGGGATGAAGCCGCTTAAACGCACACTCTCAAAATATTCGTCTTGGAGGTGGTAAGCCCCGAAGATTTGGAAATAAGTCGAGGTCATCGCCCTTGCATTGTGACCTCGAATCAGCTTAATTATAAAGTTATCTATCCTGTTTATATTGGCCCCATTGTATAGTTGGGATAGTAGTTTTTGACCTTCGACTCTGGTGTTCTGTGTAGTCCAAGCCAGGTACGAAGGCACTGTCTCTCAGACACACGAATCTTTCTCATTTAAACCATACGGGGCATCCATAGGAAATTATCGGCCTAATGAGGGCCATGTAGCAAATCACCTTTAACCTGATATCAAAGCGACTGCTATAAAAAAAAATCGTCTTGTCAGGGCAAAAGCTCCCCTAGCTCTGGCCAGAGCAGCCTCTACATGTCGGTTGAAATATAGAAACTGATCCCGATGCCCGATGCCAAGGTACTTTACTACACTTTTACTCGCCAATGGGTGTCCATATGGCCCAGCGATCACTAGCTTGCGGCAGTTCTCGAAAATCGATGAAACACGGTGTGAATGAGGTTAAAGGCAGAAAAGAAGAGGTGCGACTGTACCTCTATCTTAGTAAGCTTTAACCAGGGAATAGATGTGATGAAGTTTGAGAAGCCATGTAATGGTTGACACCGAGAACCGTTGACTGGTGCTTTCGGGCACCCAGTCTGCGCGAAGTAGGTGTCTTCCAAGGGATTGTGTTTAAGTTGGCCGAAATCGCATAGTTGAAATGATGGTTGGAACTGAGAACCGTTGACTGGTGTTTCAGGCACCCAGACGGCGCGAGTAGGTTCCAACCAGGGAAGTGTGTAGATAGCTGAGCTCTGCTTGGTGTTTAATTACACCCAGTTTGAGCGAGGTTATAGAGGGTTGGTGTCTGAAACTCATGACATCCTAACCTCTGTCTTGAGATGTAGGAAGCCAACCCAGGGAAAAGAAAACAATGTGAGTCATGAGCCCTGAGCGTTCGGTCTTACATGATGCGATAGTGTAGTTGCCCAAGTTCGATGGAGCGCCTTAGAAGCCTTCGCGTGGAGGCAACTCTGACTGGGACAACCATGATCGCTTGTAGCATCTAGGTATCTGTAATGGATACCCACATTACGAAAGGAATTGACGGAAAAGTTGCCTAGGGTGACATGCCCCCTATAAGTTGGGTTTATAAATTCATGGTTTCGTTTGCCTAACATTCAAGTGCAGTATAGCTGGGCGGGGTGATGGTGAAGATTCAGTGACATTTCTCAACACTGTTTTCGAATCCATCACTCTAAATTCGGGTTGGCGGTTCCCGAATGACGCTTGTGGTAAGTCAGACCTCAAGTTTTCTTTGAAACTAGGCCATACCCATGGCTGAATAAATGTTCGGTACCACGGGTAATCAGGAGAGCCCAGTTGATTACGAGAGCAATGCTCGGTAGCAACTGCCTGATAGTTGAGGAAGGATTCGTGGGGGCTGTGGTTGTCACAAGATGACTTACTAGAGGTGCATGATAGGCCTTGCTCCTTAGCAAGGGGAATGACCATGACCACAACATGATTATTAAATTGTAACTAGAGTGGTTTGGGGAGCCACTCTAGTGAAAAAACATCATATTTATATGGTGTTATGCAGTTAGAGTGGACTGAAGGCACCACTCAATGAATGACTGGGAACCACTCTACGGATCTGGTCAATGCTGATTTTGACTCCAGATGGGTAGGCCCATCGCCAGATTAAGCCTTAATAGGCAGGTACTGGCTGCATGTAATGACGATCCTTTTTTGTGAATTGGAAATATCTCCACTGGAATACCATATGCACCGGCAGCTTTTCCATCTTTAAAGGTCGCAAACGTTTCTTCCAACTCGTTAACAGAAAATGCAGAGTCTAGACTCTAGAGTATTGCTTGTACATCCACGTGTTGCTAAAAGCACTTAGTTGGCGTTGATTCGGGGTTCAAAAGATCCTTAAAATGGGAAAGCAGTAAGTTCAAAGACAGTTGTTTCGTATGGATAGTAAATTGTTTCCCCTTTCCCATTCAGCTTCCGAGCTAATCAAAAATTTAAGGGAACAAAAGTGTTTGCAATCAAGCAAACCTATTCATTTCTGAAAAAAATAAACCAAACACAAAAGGCAAAAGATAACCAAAGCAGCAATTTGTTATGACCATTATGTCTAATTCTATTTACCAATATCGATATGTTCACAATAATGACCAGATGTTTCGGAGATGCCTTACTCCTAATTGTCATCTGGAATTAATTTTTTTATATACAAAAGTTTGGTCAGCCGTTTTCATGTCTAAGATAATTTTTTTTCTGCCGATAAAGAGTAAATAAATTTAAGATCACCAAGTATCGAGTATTGACATTTCTAATTGTTAACTTAATTAACAATTTATTTAATCAGAGTTTACTTGGTCTTCCAAATGAGTTCAATTAATTTGTTATGTTTGATATTTTTAAAATTTAAATTTCCAACTATAAAAAGCAAATCATCAAATTTCTTAACATCATTTGTGCTGAAACATCGTTCTAAGTAAAAACATCAACTAGTAAATAAGCAATGAAATTTGTGTTGCTGTCTTGTCTTATTGTTACCATTTTGGTATTTGTGCAAGGAGAAGTAAGTTATCAAACGAACAAATTATCAAATTTTTAATTTGAACTTATAAAAGGAAACTACATGTACATGTACATGCCCAAAATCAAGTTCATCAGATGGCACAAAAGATGAAAAAACAAATCCTGAATCTTCCCCATTAACAGAATTAACAGGCTCCCCATCAACAACAGTCCCAACAACAAAACTCATACCAACATCCACAATAAATTCGTCAACTACAACAACAAAAGCCCCAAAGAAATGGACTAATGTCCCATTAAGGCAAGCTCGTCTTCCAGGGCGAAGACGTCCCTGGATTGGGTAAAACTTTTACAAAGAAACTTCCCCTTGAATGAAAACTAAATAGATTTTTGAAAAAAAAATTAACAATTTAAATTGGTAATCTTTTTTTTATTTGTTTTTTTTTCTTATTACTTTTTAATAAGCGATTCAAATTTAATTTACTTTGTTCGGTTAAATAATTTTATAATTTCTAGATGCATCAAACGGGATGTGGAAATAAATAGTTTAAGACAAAGTCAATCGAATAGTCTAGCATGGATATTCGGTTAAATTGAATGGCGCCCAACGAAACACTGCTATAGTCTGTTTAATGCTACAATGGTTATTTAATTACTTTTAAGCATCGATAGAAGTACAGTCTTACTAGTTTCAACTAGTTCTTAAGTACCAGACTTGCCTCGCATCTATTTTCAGTTTAATAAAATGGCGCCCAACAAAACATTGCTTCTCTGTTTAAAACAACAATGGTAGCTTGAGAATTGTTAAACCTTTATACATGGAAAGTTGAATCAGTTAAAGACAT
Organism: Platycheirus rosarum; assembly: GCA_963971375.1. Taxonomy (NCBI): domain Eukaryota; kingdom Metazoa; phylum Arthropoda; class Insecta; order Diptera; family Syrphidae; genus Platycheirus; species Platycheirus rosarum. The sequence goes on along the minus strand of OZ020507.1, from coordinate 4,299,510 downwards.
TCTGGATCCTAGACGTGTCTCGCATACATATACAGCTTAGTTAGATGGCGCCCAGCGCCGAACACTTAAAGAATAAAACAATTCTTTAGTTCTTGTGGTTTATGAATTTTATTGTACTTTCTATTACGAACCAAACTTATTAACCATTTTGTTGTTTCACAAACTAAAATTGTTACTAATTTCCTTCTATAAATGTCATTTCCATGAAAACTTAAATTTTAAAATTTGTCCACTGAGACAAGAAGCAAAAGAGTTCCGGCCATAAAAAGCCCATTTTGCGATAGCTATAAATTCCCAGCAAAACTTCGAGTACCATTCACGATAGCAATCATTAAATGATAGCATTTTAGTATACAACAATAAACTTCTAGAAAACAAAAGCACCTATGTATGTATATACTTATTATGCAAACTTATAGATACATTTCCAGTAGCTCATTAAATCCTCTTCAATGCATTTCCAACGGACGACCGGCAGCACTTCATTTCAAATTATCTGTCATGTTGACAACATTGTTGACGTTAAGCGGTCGTTCTTAAAAAAAACAAACACTACCAAATCAAAATGAAGTTCTATAAACAGTTATTCGAGGCAGAAATGAAGTATTATATTGCTTTAGAGTTTGTGATGTGTGTCGCCGCTCTGTCATCGTCATCATCAGCGATGTTGCGTTAAGTTGTTGTTTTGGTTTTGGCGTTGCTTCCCTGACTCGGAGCATTGAACTCAGCCTATGCCATGCCGTTGCAATGCACGCACGGTTCGATGATGTTGCACCGGCAACATAAAACACACATCTGTGGTAGCTCGTGGTTGTGCCGCATTACACTTGTTAGGTGTTTATTATCACATCTCGTGGCGGCTGGTGGCGTGAAGCAATCTGTCATCGTAGTAAGGTTGCAACACATAAAAGTCACAGGTTCATTTATTTAATTTGTTATTGTTTTGGCTTATTTCATACGCTTGCTACACAAAAGTAACAATTAAGTAACTGGTTTTATCTAAGGTATTTTTGGTTATCACTGCTAAGCAAATATTCCAGGTTTATCAAGAAATATATCAGAATACAAAAAACGTGGTATATTTAGAATTTATTACTTGAAGGTTGATATGAGTGTCAGTTAACTACTTTGTTTTCAAATTTAACTTTATTAATACGAAGTTGTGGACTAGATAACGATGGTTTCGAAATGTTCCAGTCAACGATATTTTGAAGATTTTCTTTCATTTTGTTGATAGTCTGTTCTTTTAAGCAAAAAGTTGTTTTTATAATTAGTTGCACATTATCGGCGTACATGGAGGTATGCTTGATGGTTCCGACAGGTTCGTTGATGTTAAATAAAAAAAGCACTGGGCCTAGTATGGATCCCTATGGGACCCCACTGGAATATACTAGAAACTGTAATTTATCGTATTCAATTATTATTACTGCCTGGTGTCTCCCCAGATGGTAGGAATAAAAATATCAAGCATAGAAATGAATGGTAGATAGTATTTATCGCCTCTGGAATCAATAAGATAAGTCTAAGACTTCCCTTATTTCATCAAAAATGTACAACAAAGCGGATTTACAACTGCGTTTTGTCCAAATACCTGATTGGTGCAAAAACTGAATTTTTGAGATAAATGTCGGAATCGAAATTGGTCTATCTGATATGATAGTTTTTTTTTCGAAACTGGAATGATATTGGCTTTCTTCCATTCCGAAGAGAAAAGGGATGTGGTCAGCACGAAATTATAAATATGAATGATAAAACATAGTACGGAAGCCAGGCACAGTTTAATAAACTTTGGATTTAATCCATCCAGCCCTTGCAGCATTGGACTTCACCGATAATAGTTCCTCAGCAACTTCAGCTTCAGTAAAACGATCGAAGAACAAACATCCATCTTGCTAGTCATTAATTTCGAAGTCGATATTATTAATTAATCACGGAGGGACGGCGCAGTAGAGGAAAACCGAGACTTAGGTGGCACACACAAGTGGAAGGGGACATCAACCGACTTCACGTGCGACAATGGAGGCAGCTAGCTAGGGATCGAGCTGGCTGGAGTAGCTTGTTGGGTGAGGCCCAGGTCCACCCCAATTAAGGTAAGGTAAGGTTGTTCAACTACTAGAATTAGACTTAAAATTTTGAATTAAGCGTTCGGAAAATGAATGCCTAAATTCGTCAATTTTAATGTTTGAGCTTTAGCATTTATATGTATTGTAGGCAATCATATCATCGGAAAACAAACAGCTGAAACCATAAAGAATTGGTGAATAACATTTGGTCAATGATAGCAAACTTCAATCGCAAGCATTAAGTTATTAAAAAATTAGTAGCCGTTCTAAATATTCAAATAAATAACCGCATCATCATCAAGTATTGTACGCTCAGTTAAGGTATTTATATAATATTCTGAAGTAAGCTCTGTCACTCGGAGAAGGGGTGTTCAAAGCAGAATCAGCTGTCTGGAACCTCGGTACGCAGAAAAGCTTAAGAGCTTTTAGATTTCAACTGCTTCTACAATATGTTCATGTATTAGTTGAAATTGATATTCGATTTCAACAATCCACAACTAATGAACACAGTTTATTAAAGAGACGTTTGATTTCATCCTTCGGAAGTATTTAGATTTACCACTGCCACTCTTATCATTATCACGGCTCTTGAATGCTTTTTCCATGATTACTACGTCATTGATTTCAATGTTCTTATCAGGCTTTGTCCACTTCGTTCATTACTGCATTTGACTAAGAAACCCATTAGATCATCTGCTCCATAAAATTCTGCACTTTGAAGATCTGCATCTAGAACAGACTTCAGAGGTCGCAATATCAAAAAATGAGCCGGAGTTAGAGGGTCGATATCTCCTTCCAATGTGGAACAAAGAGGCCTAGAATTTCCACATGCCTCAGTCTGGTATAAAATGGGCAAAAATTGATCTTATGTGACTGAAACAATTCCCAGGAGTGATGCTTTACCATTTTGACACCCGTCTCCCAGAGTCCACCGAAATGGAATGGTTTAATATGTTATGGATTTGAGAAGAACTGACCATTCCTAAAAACTTAAAAAATAAATCTTTCATCAAACACCCAGTAATTTAATCATAAAAAAACATGATATACAAGCACTCATTATATATAACTAGAAATATTGCGGCATAGGATTTTTTTTAATTAGAGATATCAAAATCCCCTCGGAAGTTTTCAAAAGAAAATGTTTTTTATTTCACGCAAGTAGACAAAAATTGATAACTTGTCTATAAATTTGTTAATAACATTTTAAATTATTTAAATAATTTTTTTTTAATTTTTAACTACCTATGTTTGTAATTTCAAAATATGTAAAACTTAACATTATCCGAAAAACTGTCATGAATTCCAGTCATTGGTTTAAAATTATAATCATAAAGAAAAATAGTTACTCTATTATTTAAAAATATTATCGAAAGGAACCTCTTCCCCAGCAACTCGTTTCTAATTATTTAATTTATTAACATCAGGCACAGCAATTTTTTCCACAACACTAAAATCTTAATTACATTACAGCAACGTCACGTAACGTGTCGCAGCCATTATTCCATAAAATGAATTAATTTCGCTCCCTAATAGCATCTGTAAGTCGCAATTGAAATATTAACACGCTTATCATTTAATCGATAACATTTACATTACGTCTAATTAAACAAATCAAACAACAAAAGATTCGTTAAATCTGTAAAATTCCATGAATATTTCTAAAACTAATTGTTGTACTAACGACGGCATTAAACCGCACTCCGCCCCTTTTTAACAAAAAAAAAAACAACATTTATTTCCATAACTTACCGTTTTGTTGCAGCGCCCTGTATTATCCTCTTTGTGTGCGGCGATGCTAATCCACTTGAACAGTTACTATTGCCCACCACCGGTGAGTGATCCTGCAACGGTGTTGACACTTTACTACCACTACCACTATTACCACCAACACCACCTGGGGGCGATCGCCTCAAAACACCGGTGGAAACTTTTGATTTCACTTCACTATAGTTCTTTTTCACTTGCATTTTGTTTACCGCAATTTTGCTCATTACCGCGTCCCACTTGTTGGGCGAAATTTTACGCAATGTCGGCGAACCGGAACCGGAACCCGCTAAAACCGCAATACCCGCCGTACTACCGGTACGCGACGACGGCGACGCCACCGACAAACCGCAATTATTCTTATTCTCTTGATTGGCGCCGCCTAGCGGAGATCGTTGCTTCGTAATGGCACAACTGTTGGACCTTATCGGCATTTCACAACCATTGTTACCGTTGCACTTACTGCTGAAAACCGATGCACTTGATTTTGCTGCTAACTGTTGTTGTGCTTGCCTATCGCCTAGTAGTATAGATGAATTCGCCGTATTCGACCGAGAATTTTTAGCGTCATTTTTGACGTTCGCGCTACAAAGTGACGAGAGTGATGCGTGCTTTCGCGGCGGACTCACCTTCTTCACTGCCGAACTGATTGTGTGGATTGTATGATCAGAAGCGCCTGTGCTGCGCGGCGAAGCTTTTGTAGTAGTGTCGCTGCAGAGAGCTTCATTGGACGAGGCCACAGAGCTTTTGTTGGTTTCACTAACGGCACACGAGTTCCTCTTCGAATTGCCTGTTGTTGGATTATAGTCTGTGGTCATGCTAATGCGATCGCTGCTGCTGAAGCTACTTTGAATGGTGGATGATGTCTGACTGTCGGTAAGCATGTTGTTCCACTGACCTTGACTGAGTGGTGATGCAGAACGAAATTCACTTTCGATAACTGGCTGTGGTGGCGCTTGTTGCAGTTGTTGTTGCTGCGTTTGTTGAGGATCACTGGTTTGATTGTTTTTGTTACTTTTAACGGTGTCTGTGGAACCGTCATCGGGTGACATATCGATGTCACCTCGCATTTGTGAGATGTCTTCGTCACATCTATTTTCGACGTCAGTGAAGATGCCACTGGATTCCATGCATGAGTCATCCATTTGTTCGGGCTGCTCTGATATGAAGACACTGGCCGAGGGCTGGAGCATTGGGCCATATAGCTGGCCATCGATGACTTGAGCTCGACGATCTCCCCGGTGGAATATATCATCGGCGTCACTTTCTGTAAAGAAGTCCGAATCAGTCATGGGATCCTGTCGGCGAATTGGTATGTTGGGATGGTTGTGATTGAACGATGGCTGTCGACTGACTTGGGCTGGCTTCCTATGAGGGCCATTCGATGGAGAATGATCACCTGCTCCTCGCGAGGCTGGTCTTGACATTTCCCCGTCACCTTGGTAGCCTGTATCTAAGCTGGTAACACTTGTCACGCTTGTTATGAAGCTGGTGGAGATTTTCGAAACATTAGACTTGGACATCTGGTCGGTCTTGGATTCGGTGTCTGTTTGGGAGATCTCATTGTAAGTATTTGTGTTACTCTGTTGTTGCTGCTGGTGGGACTTTGTTAATTCAATCACGACGTGCTCCACGTCTGTCTTTACCTCAACCGGATCTAAAGGCAAATCTTCCGGTGAAGGTGTTTGATCAATTCTCATCTGGTGGAATGCCATTTTTGGATTCATTCCCAGCGGCAGATCTAGATTCGTTGTTGTGGTTGTGGAATCAAGGAATTCTTTCATCTGATCTGGAGTCAAAATTCCCAGACTTTCATCCATTTCAAAGGAGTTTTGCTTTTTTAGCGGTGGAGTTCCTGCTACAGTGCCCATTGCCGACTGGATGGTTGATGATAGAGAGACATCACAAAGCTCGATAGAACAGTCCAGAGTTGATTCAGTCAGGTCTAAGCCAAAAGAAAATCTTGGCTTATGATGTTTCAATTCCAGCAACGTTTGTGAAGGTGGGTTGTCTAATAGTAATTCATGACTGCCTCGGTCTATTTCCATCGGTTCCCTGTTGGGTGACTGGCCATTGTCCTCGCGTCGTGACATGTATAAGAGATTTGTATTGTTCTTCATGTTCTCCTCCAAGGTAGAACCCATCAAATCCCGTGTTATGTTCATCAGATGGTGGCCATGCGGCGAAACCGTATTCACTGTTAGGTCAATCAATCGCTCCGTGTTCATAGTGGAATTAAGGACAAGCTTCATATTGGTTTTGTCGGGGGCTAGAGGAAGTGTGTCCTCCATTGTTAGGTTGATAAGGTTCTTCAAAGTGTCATCGGCGTTCTTGGGTCGAATGGTGAGATCCGGGTCTAGAGATGAGATATCAATATCGAGCAGGTTTTCACAGCTTTGCAGATCTATCAGGTCAGAGCATTTGTCAATGGTCATTGTGCCATCTTTGGGCGAAGCGTGATCCTCTTTGTTCGCGGAATAAATCGTACAAGTTGCGTCTTTTTGAGCAATTCCATCCATATTTCGAGACCTCAAACGAGTCTCGTTCAAATAAATTAAACTCGACGGTGGTGTTCCATGTCGGAAGGTCATGCCCAATGTTTGAGTGCTGTTGAGATTCCTTGTCCGATGCATGGTAACCGTGCTGTCTGTCGGTCTAGGAGTTCCTTTGTTGGAATTATCTAGAGTCTGAGTCCTGCACAAATACTGACCACTGTCCAAACTGATAGATTCTTCAAGTGCTGCTTGCACTCTTGAGCCATCCAGTGAATGTGTCATATAAAGATCCGTCATTGGCGTCACAGTTGGCTTCTGAACAACCGTGCTTTGAGCCATTTTTATTATGTCACTTTCTCCTTCTTCTCGAACGAATGTATCTGAACGTGTTAGTGTCTTTTGGACACTTGGTGTCGACTCTGACGGAGTTTTCATTCGACTCATCATCTTGGTGCCCGGTATGGGAGTTGGCGGAGTGAATTTCCTTGTTATTGTTTCAATATGTGGTGCTGACTTCTCTGGTTTCGTAAGAAATTTCCGGACCACTGTAGCAGTTCTCTTTCCCATTATGCTTGCCGCTTCGCTAATCCGATCCCCAGACAAGGACTTCTTCAGAGATGTCATGGCCAGGGCAGGAGGACGTAGCCCAGTGAAGGATGTGGGCCGTCGTATTTGAATTGCTTGGGCTCGAATCGAACCGGGAAGGGGGATTTTGGTGACACCATCTAAACGTGGAATTCTCGACTGTGCTGTATCCTGCAAGAATAAAACAAAAAAAACAATACTATAATCGATGGAAACAACAAAAAGGGTGAAATAAGGGTAAAAGCTTAAAGTTTGAATAAACGACCCCATTATGATATAAACTACCAACATTAGTCACGTTAAGCATCGAGCAGTTCTTATGCTGCTATTTATACTCCCTGAAGACTTGCTCGCATCCCTTTTTGCAGAAGGAAATGGGATAAATAAATTCGATGAATTATTTCGAATGGGGTGGTGCGGCTGGTGGGGGTTGCTGAATCTCATTTTTTTCCTGGTAGTTTGTTCTACTTGTACGTGTCGGTCAGTTGGAATCAAAACAACCAGTTTGCGGAGATATAGGCCACTTATAGCAAGATTGGTGAACGATATCTCTTCGCATTACTCTGATTGCATAAGGAAGGACACACTTCTTCGGAGAGTAATTGAAATACTTCATTTTGATTATTTTCTTTTTTTTTTTTTGTTTTTAGAGAAGATGGATAAATGGGTTTGCAAACGATAACTGCGGCGCCAGAGAAAGCCTAGGATGGTTGAATAAACTTATCAAGTTGTCTACTCCAAGGAGACATCCTTATGGAGTGTTGTAGGACCTTATCTGCAAATTGATATAACAGTTAAGCATAACTTGTAGAGAAAGACCCTCAATGGCTGCCCATGGTATGACGTTAAAATAATCCTTAGTAATTTCAACAAAAAACTAGGTAAGGAACCGGTTTAGGTAGTAAATAGGCTCCCATAGCTTGCATGAGAATACTAATGACAATGGACCACGAGTCTTAGAAATAACAATATCCCCGGGTCGCGTTAAGAGTACTAATCTCCCGCTAATACCGACGAATGCTGCAGTCTGAAAAAACGCAGAAAGGTGAATAGGTGACTTAAGAAGGATGGTGTACACCAAGGCACCCAAAGCCTGGCGGTGACGAAACGTATGACGAATTTTCTGGAGGAGCTCTGGACCAGATCCCGATCGTCGATGGTGATGATGATTGCGACTTAAAATGAACTCAATTTAACCATGAAAGGCTCATTATTGATTTAAATACATTGTGATGGCAGAAAAATCCAAGGTCTCACATATTTCATGGATGATTCTAAGTCTAATCTAAGTTTACCCGGCATTCCAGCTAGAGTATCAAGAACTCTTTTACTCTGTCTAAGCCATAACCATCTTCAATAAATCAATCCTAACATCCCTAGAACGTATCATAACAATTATGTCCAGGTAATTGTACATACATTATATGCACTATGCGAGCTTGGAGTAATCTGTGGCAAAGATAACCACACATGGTACGTTTTCTTTCAAAATTAGTCTGGACATTACTTTCTATGGCAATTCCCTGTTATGTTGGTATTGATATTAGATACTTTTCAGGTCAAAATCACCCATCCCCCCGCCCTCTACACTACATAGTTATCTACAATTTCCCGGATAGGTTCATCATCTCTTGAGGGGAGCTGATGATCACGACTTCCATGCTGTGACTGAGCGATTTTGAGGGATTCTAATCACTATTGAAAAATGGGCACGACTGGGTCATACGTACTTGCTCTTATGTGCCTAGTCACATTGGAAGGCAAGAGCTTTGACAGAAACAAGTATCAAGTAAATCACACGGTCTGAACTTATAAAAAATATTAAAATCGCGACAACTAACCGTTTTTAGTAAAAATGCTCAGATATCTTATATGATAATAAATTTATGAAAAAACTATTTCGAAAATTGTAGGTTTTTGATAAAATCCTATTTTTTTTATTTTAAGTTTAAAAAAAAATGGTTTTGAGACAAAACCTCCAACAGTAAAATTTGTCTAAAAAAAAATGCATCTCCTGTAGTCGCTTGGACTCCGCTTTAAATTGTAAGTCCCTTGCATTCTTAAAGATTAACAACAGATACCCAGGAATGGTTGAGAGTGTAGGTCACTAGGCCTTGGCTCCTCAAGGAGCTGTCATCACAGTAAACATTTTAATCGTAAAATTAAAAATATTTTGTTTCGTTATTTTTAAAAAATATTCAAAATTTTAGTATGCAGGCTACTTAGATCTTTTAAAATAAATTTTTTTACAGAAATCCAATAAGCCGTTACGGAGAAAGTCGAAAATCAATTAAAACTTTATAAGAATTTTCCGGTAAGTTTGGTTCTTAATGAAGTCATAGCTTATACGTATAAAAATACTCTGAAAATTTGTTATCAAAATCGTTGAGCTGTTTTCGAGAAATTTAAGCTTTTCTGTGATATGGTAGGTACCGTTATTCTTAGCCCTAAAAATAACATTTAAGAAATCCCCCTGAGGAATTCCAAAAGAATTACGCACACTAAATTTAGAGGTAATCGCTTGATGAGGCGTTTAGGCTGCAGTTCGTTATACATACAGAGGGACAAACTGACAGACAGACGGACAGAAAGGCAGACAGACAGGCATTTTTTTGTAACTAACTTTTATTATTATTATTGTTATCTCAATTTTTTTTAATATTCAACAATCCTAAACTGTATATCTATAATCCCATGTAAAAGATCGGGCCTATTTCTTCACACACAGGCGATAGTTTCTCTGAGCACAGGAATCATTTGTCATAGCGAGGAGAATTGTCGCTTAGCACCAGAGATAGGCATATCATACATAAAGAAAATGCTGGTGGAAATTTTGAAAAACTGAAACGAAAAGGTCGTGACCGTTTCGTGCTCGTTGAAAATTGCTGGTAAAAATTTACTGGCGATCCTCTTATTCTCTTAGGGAATATGTACCCGAATGTAGTCTGTAATCTTGTCAATCTATAGAGGAAGTCAACCTTAACAACAGGAAATGCAACCTGATTGATGGAGAATATTTGTTACATAAGGTGGTGATGACAGCAATAGGAGTGTCCACAAAGAACAAATATCTTCAGAAAAGTGGAAAAGGCAGTAATCCCAGTGTCCTCCACTGGCCAAGTTCCTGCTCCTTTCCCCCCAAGGACATAGTTTTCTTTCACGCAGTGAGTGGTTTTGATACCACGTCAGCATACCGATTAGATTGGGTAAAGATAAAATTTGCAGCACCTAACTTGAAGAAAACCTCCCTCTCCGCAGCAGTCGCTGCATTTATTACACCAAACGCTACTCCTCAGGAGATGAGCAACTTTTGAGAAATGTTCCTGCTAGCAGTTTATAGAGCCGACATTGACAAGTACAACCTTGACGATCTACAGTACGGATTATTCACACTATCAGTGCCAAGGCTAAATTGCAACTAGCCCGCCTTACACCAAAAATAAGGAACGCTGTCAAGAACCACAGCAGCTGTAAGATAGCGGGTCTTAGGCGCACACACCACACCTAATATATTTTAATTAGTTTAATAGGAAAAACTAAATATGCAATAAAATTTAAAAACTAAATGTCTATCGAGGAAAAAAATATTGAAAATCGTTCGACCAGTTTTTTTAAAAAGTCGTTTTTTTAAACTTTTTGAAAAAAAATATCTAATTTTGGTTAGTATTGCATTATAAGAAAATCTGTAGTTTTTATCTGGTAAAATTAAAAAAAAATCAATCAACCCACTTTCAAAATGTTTTGAAAACCATACTTTTTAGGAAATTAAAAAAAAATAAAAAAAAAAAGTTTTTAACAATTTTAAAATGCAATATTAATTGAATTATATATGACTTCCTGTGTGAAAAATTTTATTGAAATCGGGATAATGGTTTACGATAAAATCGCATTTGAAAAAAACCGGTTCTATGAGAGGTACCGTTGTAGAACAAATTCCGAATAATTCATTCTTACTGAAATATGTATTGTTGTAAGATAATAGCTCCCTGAAAATTTTATCAAAATCGTTAAAGCCGTTTTCGAGAAAATCAATTTTATTTTAAAGATTGTTTGGCAGGTATCATTATTTTTTGACCTAGAGCAAAAATGAAAAACGCGCCCCGAGATACTACCGAATAAATACTAAATACCAAGCTTGAAGCAAATCGGTCCATCCGTTTAGGCTGTAGAGGTGCGGACCTACTTTTTTCCACTTCTCTATCATCTTAATGTCATGTTTAATTGTTAGAATTTTTTTGCACGAATCCATAACTTGCCTAGTATCTATAATAACCTAAAAAGCGCTTAAAGAGCCCTTATCCAACCTTGGCTTATGTCAGCAAGTCGAGTGGTCGGAAATTTCTGCTAGCCACCGACACAATTCTACATCACCATTGGTCTTAAATTGGGCCCACTTTTTCGCCTTTTTATTGAAATTCCTAAATTTCTAAAAGTCATTCGGCAAAGCATTCTATAGAAACTTTAAGTAAGAATTTTGAGAGAAATCAGTCCAGGCATTTATTTCTAAACTTTGAAGGTTTTTCAACCATTGTAAATCCGCTCCTGTATTAAAATGGTAAGTGATTTTTGTGTCATGTATTCCAATGTTCGTGGTATAAAAAAGAATTTCTTTCACCTGTACGTCTACACTGTTCAATACAGGCCAGCTGTTTTGGCATTAAGTGAAACTCAGGTTGGAGTAAATACTGATTTATCAGAATTTGCTCTACATGGGTATAGCTTGGTGCCATTACTATTTTCTCAACATCGTCTCGTGGTCTATGTTAGGAATGATGTTGCTTGCCAGAGCCTTCCCCAATATGGGCAATGTTCCAACACGGACTTTAACTTCTTGTGGCTCAAATTAACTGTCCGCAAGCATGTCATTCATTATTGTTTTATTTACAGGAGTCCAAATCTCGACAGTAATTCGACTTGTAACTTGTAACTTGTAGTTTGATGCGCTGTCTGATTCCATCTCGAAAATTGTTTCCCTTTGTCCTCGCACTGAAATCGTTATTGCGGGCGATTTTAATGTACACAATTCGAATTGGCTCCGCTATTCTGGTCAGACAACACCCGAAGGAAGGTATGTCGAGCTCTTTGCCGGGTTACATCACCTTACCCAACTGATCGATGTGCCAAGGCGTATACCGGATGTTGCTGGGCAAGCCGCCCATACTCTTGACTTGTTTCTTACTTCTCACCCCGATAAATATACCATAAGTGTAACTTCTCCATTTGGAACTTCAGACTATTGTGTCATTTCAGCTAATTTCTCATCCTCCACCCATCCAGTTAAAGAAAAACTGACACCCAGAACCGTTCGGCAATACGAGAAAGCCAACTGGGACGGCCTGAATATTTTTTTCCGAAACTTTAACTGGTCACTATGCTTCCTCGATAGTGACATTGATGCCAGTGCTGAAATGATCACAAATGTGATTCTTCTAGGGATGTGTGCTTTTATTCCTAACAGAGTAAAAAGCATCAAGCCTAAAGAAAAGTTTCCGATCCTACAAAGCCAACCCTACAGAGGAAAATCGGAAAAAGCACAAACAAGCAAGGAACTCATGCAACTCCGTTATAGAAAGAACCAAATTTTTGCATGACCAAAAATTACGGCAAAAAATTCTGCAGTGTCCCAAAGGCAGTAAAAATTTTTGGTCATTTGTAAAAAATATAAAAAACTCCTCGACATCTTCGGTTCCAACGCTCATCGACAATAACAAACCAATTGTTTACTCTTCAGAGAAGGCAAACTTGCTCGCCGCCCATTTCGCTGCCAGCTCCACGCTGCCTCAAAGCAACGTTGCCCCTCCTGTACTTGAGAATGTAAATTTTTCCATGGGACACATTTTTTTCCGCACTCGTACAGTAGCAAGAGTTCTCAAAGATCTCGATATACACAAATCCGCTGGCCCGGATGGTATACCCCCGATTCTTCTGAAGAGGTGTTCTTCCACACTGGCAAAGCCACTGCGTAAGCTTTTCCATCGCTCCTACTCTTCTGGAATCTTTCCTAGAAGATGGAAAACAGCATTTGTCCAGCCTGTCCCTAAGAAAGGTGACCCATCCTCCCCCTCCTCCTACCGACCCATAGCACTGACATCCCTTTTTTCTAAGGTCATGGAAACACTGATTAACCGTCAGCTTAAGGAATATCTCGAAGATCGTAAGCTTCTCCATGACCGTCAGTATGGCTTCCGCAGCAACCGTTCCACTGGTGATCTGATGGCATATCTCACCGAACTGTAGAACAAATCTTAACATCGCTTTGGTGAAAGTAAGATTATTGCTCTTGATATCTCCAAGGCATTTGATAGAGTTTGGCATGAAGCTCTCTTATCGAAAATGCGATCGATAATACTCTTGTTCGTTGGATTAGAAACTATCTGTCTGATTCGCACAAAATAAATGCTGGTGTGCCCCAGGGCTCTGTTCTGTCTCCGACTCTTTTCTTGATTTTTATAAACGATAAACGATATTCTGTCTGTTACTTCTAATCCACTTAATTGTTTTGCTGACGACTCTACCCTCAGCTTTTCATATTCGTTCGATAATTCACGTCCTTCGCCTTCGGACGTACAATTGCAACGGTGCCGTATTTCAAGCTCATTAAACTCCGATTTATACAGCATTGTCAAATGGGGTAATAGAAATCGTGTGGAGTTTAATGCTTCGAAAACTCAATGATGTCGTCTGTCGTTAAAGCTTAACATACCCCAATGCCATTGTCCATGAATGGCACTTACATCGAAAAACCGAAAACCTCTCAGTACTCGGTATGTCTGTCAACGACGACCTCCGTTGGAACGACCATATATTTGAAATCGCTAAGAATGCTGTTAAGTGCTTAGGTTTTCTGTATCGGTGTAAGAAATATTTTTCCCCATCTGATCTGGCTACAATCTATAAAGCCCTAAGCTCGAGTATAACTCCCACCTCTGGGCAGGTGCTTCACAAACATCGCTTCACCTGCTTGATAGAATACAAAATCGAGCGTTAAGATTGATAGGAAATAGAACTACCGCTGAAACAATTGCCCCACTCGAATACCGACGCAATGTTTCATGTCTTTCCTTATTTTATCGATTCTTTTACAAAAAAATGTTCACTTGAAGTAGCCAGCTGCAGTTCTTCAATTAAAAGTTTCTCCCGTAATACTGGTCTCGCAAGGAATGCTCATCAGTTCACCCTTGAGCCCAATTTCGGACATACCGTGAAATATAGGGATTCTTTTTTTAGCCGAACAACACGAATCTGGAATAGTTTACCCGGCGGGATTTTCCCTTGCCATTTTGATCTGCAAACATTCAAAACCAATGTTAATCGGCACCTCCTATCTCTCCCCTCCCTATCTTCGTAATGCCCGCGCAGTGTGTTCTACATTAAAAGGGAAACACATAATCCCTTGTGCGCGCGTTAATTATAAAAAAAAAAAAAAATCACCATTGGTCTTAAATTGGGCCCACTTTTTCGCCTTTTTATTGAAATTCCTAAATTCCTAAAAGTCATTCAGCAAAGCATTCTATAGGAACTTTAAATAAGAATTTTGAGAGAAATCAGTCCAGGCAATTATTTCTAAACTTCGAAGGTTTTTCAACCACTAGACAACCTTATGCAACGTAGCGACGCATATAAAATTGTAAATCCGCTCCTGTATCAAACAAAAATAAAATCTTTAAAAAGCAATTTTTATATGGTTCATGTGTCAAATAAAACGGTTATCAGGTCATTAAGCAGAATTCTTCTTCGCAACTCCTGCAGTTTTATTATTATTAGAGCGGGTGGCTAGGTGTTGGTGTTCATCACAATTAAACTGCTGCGCTGACTGGTGGCCTAATCGAGGGGAGCCAACGAGTGCTCATGTGAGTAATTAACGTCAAGAAGAAGCCATTCAATATTCAGGATATTGCAATCCTTCACCTCTACACCCATGTTGAAATTCTATATCCTTGATGGGGAACATATTATTTTAATCCACTCTATTGCAACGTACGAGGGAGTGATGCAATCAATAAGGGAATAAGGATTCTTTCTCTGATGCAAGGAGCGAACAATTTGGCGATGGTGGTTGAATTGGGTCAATAAGGAAGTAACTTTTTTGTAAGTTGTTTGCAACGTTTTTTTTTTTTTGTTGTTCATTCAACGAATTGCATGGATGGATGATAAATTTCCTTTTTTATAAGTCCGCCTCGAAGCGTGAATAAATAACTCACAGAATAAATCCCTCAACGATTTTTATAGCTCGTTGCAAACTTCACACCAACAATGTAGAATGTGCTTGTGGTTGTGTGAGAGTGAGTGGTTGTATTATCCTGCGGTGTCTAGAGGATACACCACACGTTCGTGAATCGATAAAACAACAAATTATTTTTATTTCATATTCCATATATACAGATACACCCTCTGCCACCCCAGACAACACCTACAAAACACTTAAGCCAGGCGCAGCGGCTGGCTGGGTATGGAGGAGTATCCTGGGAAATAAAACAAATACACACACTCTATATGCCAATACATAGAAAGTGTGGGGCTGGAACGACAATTGTATTGATTTACTTCCTGAATAAGGGTATTGGGGGCCATAAATTCTCCGTCAATATATTATGCGTGCGTGAAAAATTGTTGTATAGTTTTTTTTTTATTTATTTTTTTATTTCTTGTGCTATTTTCGTCGACATTACTTTGTGATTTGTCAAGTTGTTTGAGAGATTAAGTTGAAACAAATACTAATTTTTTGTGGATTGAAAAGACGTGACTTAATGTGGTAGATAAGGACAAAAAAAAAGGATATCATTGTCAGGAGTACCAGCCAACACATTGATTTTCAGTAAAGCTTTGTTGGATTTCCAAAGGACTTAATAAATCGTTGGAAGTCTCTGCTTGTTCATGCACTTGTCCCGGAAGCTAAAAGTGGATCAATTGTGCTTTGGGTTTTAGTTGTGTTCGATTTCGATGGGAATTCAAAATTACCTACGTTTTTGAGTGCCGGTAATCGATTTTTGAAATCCTTAAAAGTCAATCTTGTTTTTTTTTTTGTTTGCGTTAAAAAGGAAATACCTGATAAACACAGTTAGATTTGTATCTTAATTATCATGATATTAAAATTACGAATTTGGTGTTCGGATCTTCGAAATTTAAGGAAATGAGTTTTGATTCTTTGGTGTCAAGGGAAATTTTAAAGGGTGTTTTAAAATGTTGTCAAGAAGTAGTTTTAAAAGAAATAAAAAAAAAATTAATTAAATATGTATATGCACGGTACCGGGTTGTGTATAGGCATTAGAGTATTGGAATATTTCCTTCACGGCCTGGACATGAGAAAAATCTTCCATTAATTGTTTGCATAGATGTTACTAATAATATCAATAGTAATGCACTCAGTTTGTAGTGCCCCGTGGCTTAGTGGTTAGTGTGTCGGACTGCTAAGCGAAAGAACCTGGGTTCAAATCCAGCTCATAGCCACCTTTTTTTCTGGGGTACTGCCTCTTGCGAGGAACTGACAAAACCTCCAAGAGTAAAATTTGTCTCGAAAAAGTGCATCTCATGTAGCTGTTCGGACTCGGCGGTAAACTGTAGGCCCCTTCCATTCTTGCAGAGTAACAACACACACACCGGAATGGTTGAGAGTATAAGTCACTAGGCCTTGGCTCCTTAAGGAGCTGTCGCGCCAATAAATTTATTTATTTATTTTACATTATTATTAACTCGGAGGAAGACCTCCTAACACTTACTTAATATGCAAGATCCACAATTTAATTTTTCATGTATTCCTTCTTTAAACTGTGCAGACGTTGACTCTTATAATCTCGTTTTTGACCGGAAATATTTTAATAATTTTCTTATCATTCACCAAAATATTAGAAGCATGAGAAAAAACTTTGATTGCTTTCTTGCTAATTTAAATGCTTTTGTCAATAAGCCGGAGTTAATTTTTTTGTCAGAAACCTGGATTTATGAAGAAGAAAATAATCTTTTTAATATAGATGGGTATGATTTCATATCTTGTTGTTGTATGACTTGTTTGAGCTTGGATTTTGCTTCAGTTCCTGGCTCAGAAAATAATCCTCCTTGTTCCTCATTTTTTAAAACCGATTTCGTGACACTCAACAATTTACTTCGTTTTGAATCCTGGGAAAATGTTTACAGTGAAAGTGATCCCTCTCGCTCTTACTTCAAATTTATTAATATTCTGAATAAACATGTCAGGCAATGTTCTAAAAAAATATCTAAAAAGAATAATAAAAATAAAAAAAACTGAAACCTTGGATGAGTTTCGATTTAATTAACAAAATAAAAGTCATGAATCGTCATCCTCTCAAAGCTTCTTTTTTAGTCCCATAACGTCTTTTGAGCTGTATAAAATTATTATCTCCCTAAAAAATTCTAATTCTGAAACTTCAAACTGCTTTTCTAATAATTCTATTAAAAAGATAGCTTTGAACATTTGTGATGTTTTATGTTATATTTTTAACAATAGCATTCTTTTTTTTTTTTTTTTTTTATATAATTAACGCGCGCACAAGGGATTATGTGTTTCCCTTTTAATGTAGAACACACTGCGCGGGCATTACGAAGATAGGGAGGGGAGAGATAGGAGGTGTCGATTAACATTGGTTTTGAATGTTAGCAGATCAAAATGGCAAGGGAAAATCCCGCCGGGTAAACTATTCCAGATTCGTGTCGTTCGGCTAAAAAAAGAATCCCTATATTTCACGGTACGTCCGAAATTAGGCTCAAGGGTGAACTGATGAGCATTCCTTGCGAGACGAGTATTACGGGAGAATTTTTTAAGGGGAGGAATGCAACTGGCTACTTCGAGTGAACATTTTTTGTAAAAGAAACGATAAAATAAGGAAAGACATGAAACATTGCGTCGGTGTTCGAGAGGGGCAATTGTTTCAGCGGCAGTTCTATTACCTATCAATCTTAACGCTCGATTTTGTATTCTATCAAGCAGGTGAAGCGATGTTTGCGAAGCACCTGCCCAGAGGTGGGAGTTATACTCGAGTTTAGGGCGTATAAACGCTTTATAAATTGTAGCCAGATCAGATGGGGAAAAGTACTTCTTACACCGACACAGAAAACCTAAGCACTTTGCAGCATTCTTAGGGATATCAAATATATGGTCGTTCCAACGGAGGTCGTCGTTGACACACATACCGAGTACTGAGAGCTTTTCGGTTTCTTCGATGTAAGTGCCATTCATGGACAATGGCATTGGGGGAATGTTTAGCTTTAACGACAGAAGACAGCATTGAGTTTTCGAAGCATTAAACTCCACACGATTTCTATTACCCCATTTGACAATGCTGTATAAATCGGAGTTTAATGAGCTTGACATACGGCACCGTTGCAATTGTACGTCCGAAGGCGAAGGACGTGAATTATCGAACGAATATGAAAAGCTGAGGGTAGAGTCGTCAGCAAAACAGTTAAGTGGATTAGAAGTAACAGACAGAAGATCATTTATAAAAATGAGGAAAAGAGTCGGAGACAGAACAGAGCCCTGGGGCACACCAGCATTTATTTTATGGGAATCAGACTTGAATCCGTCCAATACAACTTGTATTGAACGGTCCAGAAGATAGCTTCTAATCCAACGAACAAGAGTATTATCGATCCCAAAAGCACGCATTTTCGATAAGAGAGCTTCATGCCAAACTCTATCAAATGCCTTGGAGATATCAAGAGCAATAATCTTACTTTCACCAAAGCGATGTAAAGATTTGTTCCACTGTTCGGTGAGATATGCCATCAGATCACCAGTGGAACGGTTGCTGCGGAAGCCATACTGACGGTCATGGAGAAGCTTACGATCTTCGAGATATTCCTTAAGCTGACGGTTAATCAGTGTTTCCATGACCTTAGAAAGAAGGGATGTCAGTGCTATGGGTCGGTAGGAGGAGGGGGAGGATGGGTCACCTTTCTTAGGGACAGGCTGGACAAATGCTGTTTTCCATCTTCTAGGAAAGATTCCAGAAGAGTAGGAGCGATGGAAAAGCTTACGCAGTGGCTTTGCCAGTGTGGAAGAACACCTCTTCAGAAGAATCGGGGGTATACCATCCGGGCCAGCGGATTTGTGTATATCGAGATCTTTGAGAACTCTTGCTACTGTACGAGTGCGGAAAAAAATGTGTCCCATGGAAAAATTTACATTCTCAAGTACAGGAGGGGCAACGTTGCTTTGAGGCAGCGTGGAGCTGGCAGCGAAATGGGCGGCGAGCAAGTTTGCCTTCTCTGAAGAGTAAACAATTGGTTTGTTATTGTCGATGAGCGTTGGAACCGAAGATGTCGAGGAGTTTTTTATATTTTTTACAAATGACCAAAAATTTTTACTGCCTTTGGGACACTGCAGAATTTTTTGCCGTAATTTTTGGTCATGCAAAAATTTGGTTCTTTCTATAACGGAGTTGCATGAGTTCCTTGCTTGTTTGTGCTTTTTCCGATTTTCCTCTGTAGGGTTGGCTTTGTAAGATCGGAAACTTACTTCTTTGAGCCTGATAGCTTCTTTACACTCAGAATTAAACCAAGACTTTTCTTTAGGTTTGATGCTTTTTACTCTGTTAGGAATAAAAGCACGCATCCCTAGAAGAATCACATTTGTGATCATTTCAGCACTGGCATCAATGTCACTATCGAGGAAGCATAGTGACCAGTTAAAGTTTCGGAAAAAGAAATTCAGGCCGTCCCAGTTGGCTTTCTCGTATTGCCAAACGGTCCTGGTGGGAAGTTTTTCTTTAACTGGATGGGTGGGGGATGAGAAATTAGCTGAAATGATACAATGGTCTGAAGTGCCAAATGGAGAAGTTACACTTATGGTATATTTATCAGGGTGAGAAGTAAGAAACAAGTCAAGAGTATGGGCTGCTTGCCCAGCAACATCCGGTATACGCGTTGGCACATCGATCAATTGGGTAAGGTGATGTAACCCGGCAAAGAGCTCGACATACCTTCCTTCGGGTGTTGTCTGACCAGAATAGCGGAGCCAGTTGGAATTGTGTACATTGAAATCGCCCGCAATAACGATTTCAGTGCGAGGACAAAGGGAAACAATTTTCGAGATGGAATCAGACAGTGCATCAAACTCGTTACAAGTCGAATTACTGTCAAGATTTGGACTCCTGAAAATAAAACAATAATGAATGACATGCTTGCGGACAGTGAATTTGAGCCATAAGAAGTTAAAGTCGTGTTGGAACATTGCCCATATTGGGGAAGGCTCTGGCAAGCAATATCATTCCTAACATAGACCACGAGACCATGATGAGAAAAGAGTAATGGCACCAAGCTATACCCATGTAGAGCAAATTCTGATAAATCAGTATTTGCTCCAACCTGAGTTTCACTTAATGCCAAAACAGCTGGCCTGTGTTGAACAGTGTAGACGTACACGTGAAAGAAATTCTTTCTTAAACCACGAACATTTGAATACACGACACAAAAATCACTTACCATTTAAAAATACTTACACACAAAACACAACTCTGATTAAGTCGAACTGCGCAGTGAAAATCAAAATTAACTTCTGTAATAATCAAACTGTCTTAGGTGTTATGCCCATAAGACAGCCTGTTTACAAAAAATCAATCTAAACATTCAGCACAATAGGACAAATTCAGATGCCCTTATCTATTTACCGCAAGCATTGTTGGTCATACGATGCCTACAGTAGATAAGAAAGAGGCAGTTAAGCACAAAGGTCTTGGGACAGAATAGAGGATAATTTGTTATGCGAATGCGTTTTATTTTTTTTTTTTTCTTCCTCAGCGCGAGTGGGCATCTTTTTCATTCATCCTACGACGCGAGTGAACACTATTATTTTTTTTTACAGCACACGCGAGGGGTTTTTTCCAATTTCTCAACGAGCGTGTATTATTTTTTTCCTTAAAGCACTCGCGATAACAACGCGCAACAATTATTTGTTTGGTCTTCGTTTAACTATTTGTGCGCGCACCTCGACATCCGTCTTCTACGAGCTTAGGATCGACACATTCTCAAAGGTGTTTTCCCAAATGATTTAAAACAAGCTGAAGTTATACCTTTATTCAAGAAAGGGGATAAAACGTCATTGAATAATTATAGGCCGATTTCCTTACTCACGACTTTCTCGAAATTTTTTGAAAAAGCAGTAAAAAACAGAATGATCGATTATTTAGATAAAATTAATTTCTTTAGTAAGTCTCAATTTGGCTTTCGTAGTGGTTTATCAATTGAAGGAGCCCTTTTAAACTTCTGTTCAAACATGTACGAAGGTTTTAATAACAAGAATCTCACTGCTGCTCTCTTTATAGACATAACTAAAGCTTTTGATACTGTTAATCATAAAATACTTTTGGATAAACTTTACAGATGTAGTTTTAGGGGTGATATGCATAACTGGTTCAGTTTAGTTCCACTACTACCATACCTGTAGGAGTTCCTCAAGGTTCAGTACTTGGTCCGATCCTCTTTTTAATTTTCATCAACTCACTCTCTTTACAAAAATATCGTAGCAAAGTAAATGCGTTCGCGGTGATATGTCATGTTCGTTTCAAAGTGATTCTCCTCTTAATCTTTCTGCTGATATAAATCATGATTTGGAAATTGTAAGCCACTGGTTCCAATCGCATAAAATGGTTATTAGTGACAAAACTAAAATTATGTTTTTTGATCTAACTGGAAAGGAAGTTTTTTTTTCTTCCATTGTGCAAATTGTAATAGATATAAATATAGTAATTACACTTGTAACTCGACAATAAATTTTAAATATCTGGGAGTTTTGGTTGACTGGAAGATGAGTTGGTCTGTTCATACTGATGCACTTAAAAAGTATCTTTTGGCTGTTACAAGGCAAATATACTTTTTAATAAAAAATTGCTCACTAGTTCTTCTTAAGTGTATTTATTATGGCTTAGTTCACTCTAAGCTTGAATATGGTACAGTATCTTGGGGTGGTACACACAATTACAAAACTAACACGCTTCTAGTTTCTCAACACACATAATAGCTTTGTTTTTTTCAAAACGCTTAAAATATTGCCTTTAAATACTTATATTTTTATAAAGTTCTAAAGAAATTTTTTGCCAAATCTGGGTATCTTCTAAACAGATATTCTCCCAGCTACAACCTGAGAATGAACAATCAGAATCTTGTTTTCATATCACAACACAATCTCCAAATTTATTTAAATTTTTTTACGACCATTGCTCCAAGACTCTTCAATAGTCTTCCTCATAACAACAGAGAAATAAGAATTCAATCCATTTTTCTCAATAAAGTGAAACTCTGGCTTTTGTACCTTAATTATCAAGATATTAATAATCTCTTATGTATTATGATTTAATTGTCCAATTATTTTACAATATTATTCTTATGTATTTATATTTATTTTATATATTTAAAAAAAAAAAAAAAAAATTTGGTATATATTAAAATCTTGTCGTGACCCCACATCACTTAATTTTACAGAATCTAATTATTTATTGTTAAAACTCCTATTCTTCCGGCTGCTTTCGACACTAGTTCCGTAGGTTCTATAGATTGCAGCTCCTTATTAATTGTTAGTATGTTATTAATGCTAAATGCTGTATGTATTTGTAAAACTTAAAAATTGATAAGGAAAAATAAAATTAAAATTGAAATTGAAAAATTGAGATATTTACTGCCATCATGGTCTCAAAAACCTCGTTTATAGACATGTTTTCCGAAAAGACTAAGGAGTCTGGGGCTTGACTTGGTTAAACGTCGTAAGCGTGGACTTAAAAAGCATAATTAATTTTCCTTAAAAGAATTGGAAAAGTTTATTAACATCTCTAATTCCAAATAACATTTTTTAAAGCCCACACAAATTCTCCGAAATCATAGAACACATTTAATAAGGCACACGCTACACGTGACGTCACGTATACATAAGCAATATATGACTTTGTATTTTGTGCATCATGGTCCTGGGGCAAACCAGGATCTGATTTATATGTATCAGACTTCAACCCAAGTTACAAGTTAACCGAAAGGTAATTTCTAATCCAACGAAAGATCAGATCACCTGTGCTCCTACACATCCATGATCATCCGCATCTAGATGTCTGGAACTTTGGCATATTATATTAACATTTTGAAAGATGTTTTTTTTATGAGTCATTTTGGCATATTGCACTGTTGGACAAGTTCACCTGTTAGCGCTCTAGACCCCCCTGTGGGTGCGGGGGTGTAAGAATAGGCCCACGCTCAGGTTAGCGGAAGTAAGAGTCTTCCAATACCTAGCCTAGTTAAGCGAACACCACTTTTTCCGTAAGGATAAGAGGCTGTAACCATGCTTCTAGGCGGGCATTCAGGGAGTGTCCTAGTCTTCACCTTGGTTGACTGGATTATGAACTGTTTGTCTTACTGGATGGTGGGCTAGCGACTTCTCATGGAGTTGAACCACAAGTGCGTCTCATGAGAGACGGGCGAGCCTCACCTAGGGTCCTAAAGTAGGTACCGTGGGTTAACAGGAGCCCCGGCTGATTACGTGAGCTTGTCTCGGTAGCAGTCGCCAGTTAAAATTGAGGTAGGCCCCCCTGTGGGAGCTTCACGGGGGCTGTTGGTTACTCCAAATGCGGAAGCGAAAAGGTATCTTTGGTTTCTGGGAGGATGGCACGGCTTCGAAAGAAGCGTGTGTTCATTGTCTTATTTAACCTTGATACTAGGGGTGCATGATAGACCCTGCTTCTTAGCAAGGAGGATGGATTTTCCATGAGAAATTCTACTAGAGTGGTTTGGCAGAGCCACTCTAGATGATAGTGTTGTCTGATAAACCACTCTAGGGGTCTTGTCCGCCCCAAGGGAACTCCATAAGTGGGTAGGCCCACCGTGAGATTAAGCCTTAATAGGCAGATGCTCACGTAAAGCCTTTTCACGATCTGTTAGCGCTCTAGAGTTTGGACGTCTCCTTATATATCATAGACTCTGAAAGCTATTCAAAAGATAAGTCTGTCCAAAAAAGGATTTTTGTCAAAATGTAAAGGCCAAAAAATTAGGCTTTTTTTTTTTGCTAAAAGAACAACATGGAGTATATATGTTTTATGACCACCCTGCAGATATGTAATGTGGACAACATAAAAAAAAACAGAAATAAATATATTATTTATTCTGTTGCCTTTGGAACTAATTTTGAAAATTTTCTTTTAGAAATATTTTTTTTTAATTTTCCCAAAAAAGTACGTTTTACCACAAAGACTTATAAAAGGAAATTAAATTAATTCTCAAAATAATATTAAGCCATTGTCACCTTGTACATTCCTTTTGACAGAGCTTTGTCAAAGCGAACCCTTTAGGCTAAAATACTTGTTTATTTTTTACGTGTCGCCTGCCTCAATCTTCTCCCATAACCTCCTTTAGTTTCTCTGTTAAATAGCAAAACATATTCTAAAAATAAAATTCGAGTTTAGAGATAAATCTAGTTCGAAAAAAAGATAAAACTGCATATAGCCCATTTAACATTGTGTAGCTTGATATAAGTCGCGGAAAAACGCTTCCTTTGATGTACCCTAGACTTGGCTTGTGTAGGTGTGTATAGAACATTTCTTTCAACCCATTTTGGCATGTCGACCTTGTGCAAGAATCATTTTTTTGCTGCTGTTTTTTTTTTCTTCCTTTACCTCCTCTTTCAGTGTCCGTTATTATGTTTCGTCTCCATGCCCCAACCCACACCCCGGCTTATCTGAAGAACCGGAAAGCTTTCCGTTATTAAGTTGCTTACGAAGCATTACTATCGCACCCTGCATCCTTCAGCCCACAGAAAGTTGGTCCTAGCTCTCTCCATGCATTACATTACATGTTTAGTCGGGGGGAGGGATTGAAAATGTAGTTTCCTCCATATAATGGTATACTAGTATCGGATTTCGCACTTTTGAGACTTGGAATTGGAATGCGAGATGATGGTGTAATGGTATGCGCTGCATGCTTTTAGGAGGCTGACGATGATGATGATGATGATGATAAAACCAATATAAGGCTTACACATTCTCGCAGGATATTAATGTCATGGTATGTTTATGTGTAACATGGGCTCAGGAAGGACATTTATCGACAGCAGCAGCAGCAGCAAGAACAATGGGTATTTAATCAGGATGGCTTGTACAAACAGTAGATAGTAGAACATTTGCATAAGCAAAGGGGATATCCTGAATCCTGAGTAATTGGAATGGCGTTAAGAGACTGTGTTCTATTGGAATTCGTAAAATGTATTTTTTTTTTTTTAATAAAATCGATATTCTTGTTTTTTATGATATTTTAGCATAGAACTGAGAACTTCTTTAACGAAAGGATTAGTTTTGAGAGGCTAAACTTACTTTCCACTTGAGCATTATTTTTTGAAGCAATATGATTAAATTTTCAGAAAAACCCACTTTATACTTTTAACTATAAGACACTTTGTCCACCTTAGAGGGTCTACACTGTAAAACTTAACGATTCTCAGTTTCCGGAATATCCTAAAAGAGAAAAATAGAATGTTGTTTGGTTTCCCTTAAATTCGCTAGCCTTTGAAAAAACAAGCGCATTATCAAGGCAGACAAAAATGTTACCAAAAATTCAGTCTGCCTAAGAAGAACTTCAATGTATAACTTAACGAATCTCAACTTCAAATATTTCCTCGGTAGAGTTCTGCTTGGTTTAGCATAGCGCCTTATTAGGTTAAGTCTTAGAAAAAGAAAGCAATATTTGCGGACAAAAATATTCTTTCTGTTCGCTTAATAGATACTTTACTGTGTATCTTAACGAATGTCGGCTTCGAACATTTACGTAGATAGAAATGGAGTTCTATTGGATATGAGAAAAACACCAGCGGACAAACACTAAACTAAACTTTAAGTCGGCACTAGAGGGACTTCACTGTAGGTAGAATTTAACGAATATCGGCTTCGGGAATATCTTAAGAAAAAAATAGAGCTATGTTTGGTTAACCTTAATATCGCTTGCATTGAAAAAAAATAAAAACACCATCTAGGTGGACAAAAATTGTATCAAACTTTAGTTCGCTTTAGAGAAACTTCACTGTATTACTTAACGAATTTTAGGTTCTGATATTTCCTTAAATGGAAAAGCATTCGGTATAGTTAATTGGTTAAGCCTTTAATAAAAAAAAAAAAACGCTATGTAGGCGGACGAAAATTATATCATATTTTCTGTTCATCAAAAAAACCTTCAATGAATAACTTAACGAATCTTGGCTAAGCGAATGACTATTCTTTCTGTTCGCTTAATAGATACTTTACTGTGTATCTTAACGAATGTCGGCTTCGAACATTTACGTAGATAGAAATGGAGTTCTATTGGATATGAGAAAAACACCAGCGGACAAACACTAAACTAAACTTTAAGTCGGCACTAGAGGGACTTCACTGTAGGTAGAATTTAACGAATATCGGCTTCGGGAATATCTTAAGAAAAAAATAGAGCTATGTTTGGTTAACCTTAATATCGCTTGCATTGAAAAAAAATAAAAACACCATCTAGGTGGACAAAAATTGTATCAAACTTTAGTTCGCTTTAGAGAAACTTCACTGTATTACTTAACGAATTTTAGGTTCTGATATTTCCTTAAATGGAAAAGCATTCGGTATAGTTAATTGGTTTAGCCTTTAATAAAAAAAAAACGCTATGTAGGCGGGCGAAAATTATATCATATTTTCTGTTCATCAAAAAAACCTTCAATGAATAACTTAACGAATCTTGGCTAAGCGAATGACTTGAGATAGAAAAAGAGTTCTGTTTGAAAAAAATAAACACTTCATCAAATCGGACAAACGTTGTAACAAACTTTCAGTCCGCCTTAGAGGCACTTCAACGTATAATCAGGTTATGAAATTTCCTTTGTTATCAAAGAGTTTGTTACAGTTAAGCAGAATGAAGAAGAAACATACTGTTGAGGTGAACAAAAATTCTACCAATCTCTTAGTCCACCCTAAACGGACTTCATAATTCAACGAATCTCGGCTTTAGACGTTTCCTTATATAGAAATAGAAATCTTTTCTGTTTAGGATAGCGAGCTTTTTATTTTGCCTTAGTCCAATTAAGAGCAACTTCGCTGAATAACTTAACGAAGCTCAGTTTCGGACACTTCCTCAGATAGAAATGGAGTTCAGTCCAGATAAGCGTTATTTATTGCCTCAATTTGCTTAGCCTTTGATAAGAGACATCTAGACCAAAATTCTATCAACTCTTCGGTCCGCTTGTAAAACTTAACGAATCCTGGCTTCGGGTATATTTTTATATAGAAATAGAGTTCTGTTTAAAAAAAACATCAATTTAGAGGCGGACAAAAATTATACCAACCTTTCATTTCACCTTAAAAGGAATTTACTTAATAACTTAACGAATATCGGCTTTGGACATTTCCTTAGAAAGAAATAGAAATTCCGGTACAGTTAAGAATAGCGCCTGTATTATTGTTTAGCTTTAGAAAAAAAAACATTCTATCTATTAGATGGACGAATATAGAGAAAATACGCCATCTAGACAAAAATTCTATCATAGTTTATGCCCGCCAACAAAACTTAACGTATCTCGGCTTAGGGAATTTCTTTATAAGGAAGAAGAGTTCTGTTTGAAAAACAGATAAACACTCTTAAGGGGGACAAAAATTCTACTAAGCTTTCCGCCCGCCTTAAAGGGATTGAATAACTTAACGAATATAGGCTTTGGACATTTCCTTAGAAAGAAATAGAAATTCCGGTACAATTAAGAATAGCGCCTGTATTATTGTTTAGCTTTATCTACTGTCCATCTACTAGATGGACGAAAATAGAGGAAATACGCCATCTAGACAAAAATTCTATCATAGTTTATGCCCGCCAACAAAACTTAACGAATCTCGGCTTAGGGAATTTCTTTATAAGGACAAAAATTCTACTAAGCTTTCCGCCCGCCTTAAAGGGATTGAATAACTTAACGAATCTCGGCTTTGGACATGTTATTAGATATATAGAAATAGATTCCTGTTTCGTTAAGCGTAGCGAGCTAATTAGTTTAGTCTTTGATTAAAGCAACGCTTTTTTATCATACTATCGGTCCGCCTAAGGGAGACTTCACTGTATAACTTAACGTATCTCGTCTTTGAAAATTTCATTTGACTTTGTTTTTTTTTTTTTTTTTTTTTTGCTGAAGAGAAGAGTTAGGAATGTAATGGTTTTTTGAAGCAAACCAAAATTGAATTTAATAAAAAAAAAAATCATTTCAAAGGCTTTGACATTTTTTTCTTTAAATCCTACAAAAAAACCAACGGAATGAACAAAGTTAATGACGTTTCTTTCGCAATGCACTCAACCATTGACTAGACGCATCGACAGGCTTTGATATTCCTCTCATACAATTTGTGTGTCGCATTCCTTCCACAGACAGTTTCTTATAAATTTCCAGATCCAATGAATAGGCATAGCTAAAGCTAGATCCTCCATCGCCACCACCATCATCATCCAGTCGTCATCTACCCCAACAGGGCGGCTCTTTGTAAAAAAGTCGTCAAGTCAAACCCGTTTGCATCTCTGCAATGATTCGACTTTCAACTCAAGTATATGTCCACTTGCCGATTGTGCTATAAAAATCGCAATTTCTCACAAACCAGGGGACAAAGATTCGTTCAGAAAAAAATAAATAAAAAATTCCCAGTTAAATTGCCAACAATTATTAAAATACAAACTACAATGTTCAGAATTAAATTGGATGCATCCACTCCAAGAACGTCACTCCAAGCAATTGAAATGCATCAAAACCAGCCACACAGTGTCACAGAAAAACAACTCAATCCCTGGGAGTGCGACAACAGTGGCAGGTATAGTCGTATAGATAGGTAATGAGAATTTGGATTAAATTGCGGATTGGATAGGCAAAAAGTTGCCTCGCGCTCGCTCAGATACTTTAGTGCATTCGTGCGTCTATTGCGTTACTGCCCGTCGCTACCCTGCACTTATGCCATGCCACCACCAAATGCAATTAAGAATTGAATTTCTATACGTTTGAGGTCATGGCACCCGGAGGACAGTAGTTGTTGTACATGAGGGTCCAGTATAGAACACTCTACAATGGCAATCCACTAACTGAGTGCGTCTATGTAGTTTGTCAATTGTATTTGCGGTTTGGTTTTTCAATCCGATTCGGTTCAATTAAAAACATAAAAAAACATTGCTAATTAGTTGCAAATGTAAGCAAGAGCTATTATGCCACAGATTGACTATGGAGGGGCCTCTACCTGCCCCTCAACCTCCACCAGCCCATAGTCAATCTGGATGCAGATCGATCAATAACAAATGAATAAATAGATTTGAGCCAAAACAATGTTGGGCCAATACCAGCAACTTGTCAACAAGTTGTGTGCGGTTAATTAGTTTTATGAAATGTTTGTTCAGAGGGAGAGGGATGGAAGTCTTAAAGCGCTTTTTGGGTTCAATTTTCCAAGGCAGTTCCGGCAAGAATCTAAGGCTGAAGTTCAAGTACTACAGGAACTGCAAACTAAGAACTACTTCATTACCGGAAACAAACAACCTTCAACGTTATTGATTGGAAATCAACGTGATGGCTAAGGAGTAATAAATAAGATGTTCCATATCGACTTCCAGGTGAACATTATAATTGCCTTTAAAAGGTATACTGTAGGTCTTATGAAAAGTTCTTGTATATTCCAAGAACATTTTTTTGTTATGGAAAACGTTTATTGCATCCTAAACACTATCATGTCAACATACAACTTAACGAATATCCACTTACGCGTTAGAGCAACTTCACTGTATAGCATGACCATGACGAATGTCAGCTTTGGGAATATCTTGATATCTTGAGATAGAAATGGAGATTTCTTTGAAGAAAGAAACACGTCATCTTTCATCATTATACCAAAGTTTCATTTCGCTTTAGAGGGACTTCATTTTATAACTTAACGAAACTCAGCTTCTGGCATTTCCTTAAATTGATAGAAATAAAGTTGTATATATTTAAGTATAGTGCATTATTTTTGCTTGGCAATTGAATAAAAATAAATTGCAAGACTGGATCGCACGTACTTGCTCATATGTGCGGTCACATTGTAAAATAAAATTTAAGAAAATTAAATTTAACATCAAAGCATTTATTCGATTTTTTTTTGACTTTAGATTGTTCGAATAAAGTACGTTTGATTGTATTGAGTGAAATAATTTAAACGCCACATTTTATTTCTTTGAGAAATGTAAAAAAGTGTGAATTTTTTTTTCAAAATTGTAGGAGCGGTTTTTAAATAAAACGGTTTTTTTATAACAACTTTTTTTAAAAAATTAAAAAAAAATAATTCAATAATACCAACTTGAGCACAAAAATAACATACATTTAAAAAAAAATTCACTTACACGTTTTCAAAATATTTCAGTTTATTTCTGGTGTTTAGTGGTGGTGGGTGCTGTATGAATAGGGTAGGCACTGAAAGGCATCAAACTGGTGATGCACAGTCGCTGCACACACATCAATTGTGCTTATTTTACCTCCCCGCGGTAACCACCGGGTACTGGTCTGTCCATCCGGACATTCCTGCTAAACTTATAAGCGCGAGTGTTGAACACAGAAAAAATAGAAGTCTTGCACGAGCCCCTCAGAAAGAGGACGTACGGCGGATGAGCCCAACCAATTGGACCAACGGTGGCGTCAACAGTCAACGAAGCAGACGCCCTAATGAGCTACTTCGACGTATTTGGAGATAAGGTCATTGGGACAATTCAATGCAAGCCAGGGCTTTGAAATAGAGATGGTGGCGGATGTACCCTTAATGGGCCAACGGCAGCGCTCATATCCCCGAAGTGGGTTACTGACTCCGGATTCTCCGGTTCCTTTTGTCCAAGGAATCCAACAAAGGACCTGGCCCTCCACGTTGGGGGTTGTGCGTGGGGTTAACAACCCTGCCACGGAAAAAAGAAAAAGTTGCGAAGCGACCAATAGCCTCGGAAAAGGACGGATTTACTGTTGACGACCCGGAAAAACGAATCAAGGACAACGACCTTCGGATCTGCACGTGGAATGTTAGAACTCTTAACAGACCACGTGCATCCAAACAACTAGCGGAGGCCCTAGACTGCTACAGAGCAGGAATTACTGCCATCCAGGAAGTGCGATGGAATGGGCCGGGCAAAAGGAGGATGAAAAACTGTGACGTGTACTACGGTGATTGCGCAAGAAGACCACAGCGTTTATTTGGGTGCGGATTCGTCATAAGCGGTAGACTTAGGCAAGAAGTCTTGGGCTTTCGACACGTAAGTGAGCGTCTTGTGACAATCCGTATCAAGGCTAAATTCACGTTGCGATCGATGCAAGACACGCTTCCAGTTCGCATCTTCCGAGCAGCTAACATCGACTCGGATCACTACCTTGTTGCAGCAAAGGTAAGAATGCGAATAACCCGAACTCCACAACAACGGAGTAATACTGTGAGGAAGTATGACGTCGGAAAGCTGCAATCGCAAGAAACCGCCAGAACCTATGCCGATCCAATATCCCGTAACCTCTCAAGAAATCCAGTACCGCCAGCATCAAGTGCCGAAGATCAGTGGCAACACTGCCAACAAGCCATCAGAGATGCCGCAACTGATGTGCTAGGTTTCACCACGAAACCTCTGGTTCGATGATGAATGCAGGCAGACCCATGCACCCAAACAAGAGGCATATAAAGCGGCGCTGCAAAGAAAGACGAGAGCTGCTCGCGAGCTTTACGAGCAGAAAAGACGGGAAGAACACCGGCTTCTCCAAAAGAAAAAGAGAGAGCATAAGAAGCGCGCGATCGAAGATATTGAGAGATGCTACTCCAGGAACAACGTGCGGAAGTTTTACCAACAGGTAAAAAGAACATGCCAAGGAAAAAAAACCCGCACAGAAGCCTGTAGAGATAGGAATGGAAACCTCGTAGTAGAGTCACAGTCCGTGCTGAGTGCATGGAAGGATCATTTCTGCAGACTGTTAAACGGCGATGAAGGCCAAAATCCCGCTTTCAGGCAGAATGAACCATTCAACATGGATGATGACAGACAAAACTTCCGTCCACCTGACCAAAATGAAGTAAGGATAGCAATATCTAAACTCAAAAACAACAAAGCTGCTGGATCCGACGGATTACCCGCCGAACTTTTTAAAGCGGCCGGATATGACCTGGTGGAGTGCATACACCAACTCATCTCTAAAGTTTGGTCAGAAGAAAGTATGCCTGATGAATGGAACCTCAGCATCGTTTGCCCGATCCACAAGAAAGGAGACCCTCTAAACTGCGCCAACTATAGAGGAATAAGTCTCCTGAATATCGCCTACAAGATCCTCTCTGCCGTACTATGTGAACGCCTGAAACCTTTCGTCAGCAACCTGATTGGCCCCTATCAGTGTGGTTTCAGACCAGGAAAGTCCACAATCGATCAAATGTTCACGCTACGGCAGATCCTGGAAACCACCCAAGAATTCCAAAGCATTCCCACAAAACTCGTCCGACTGTGCAGGATGACGATGGAGAACTCTCGCTGCTCCGTCAAGGTTGGTTCTGACCTCACAGAAGCTTTTGACGTCAAAAAAGGATTCCGACAAGGTGATGCGCTATCGTGCGATTTCTTCAACTTAATACTTGAAAAAATTGTAAGAACTCGCAAGTCAATTGTAGTGGGACAATTTTGTTCAAGTCTGTGCAATTGCTAGCATACGCTGACGACATAGACATCATTGGCAGAACTCGGCGAGCTGTCAGTGGAACGTTTGCTAGCATTGAAGCTGAAGCGGCTAAGATGGGACTAGCAGTCAATGAGGCCAAAACGAAGTACCTGCTGTCCACAAAAAGGGACACACAACACCGGCGGATTGGACAAAACATCACAATAGACAGGTACAACTTTGAGATAGTTAGGGACTTTGTGTACCTCGGATCCGCTATAACATCTGACAACAACATCTCGTCAGAAATAAAGCGAAGAATTACTCTTGCCAATCGCTGTTTCTATGGGCTAGGAAGGCAATTGAGTAGCAAAGCCCTCTCTCGAAAGACAAGGAGACTCTGTATCAGACCCTTATCATCCCAGTCCTGCTCTATGGCGCCGAAGCATGGACTCTATCTAAAGCGGATGAAGATATCCTTAGTCGTTTCGAGCGTTAGATTCTTCGGAGGATTTTTGGCCCTAACTGCGTTAACGGGCTTTGTAGGAGAAGGTTCAACCAAGAACTATACGAGCTGTACAGCGACATTGACCTGGTCAAAAAAATACGCATATCACGTTTAAGATGGCTAGGTCGTGTAGAGCGAATGGACAACAATGTTCCGGCTCGCAGGATCTTCCATTCCATCCCAGAGGGTAGACGCAGTCAAGGAAGACCTCGCCTTAGGTGGAGCGATCAAGTGGAGGACGACCTCAACCAACTTGGAGTGCAAAACTGGAGGGAGCTAGCCAAAGACCCAGCTGGCTGGAGAGGCATGTTGGTTAAGGCCCAGGTTCGTCCCGAACTGTAGCGCCACCTAAGTAAGTAAGTAATAACTAACACAGTAAGATAGATCTTATAAGCTAGTGGTAGTTTATGAATTTACAATGTTCAAGATTGTGTATATTAAATGCAAAACTTCAAATTGAAAAAAAATATGAAAAAAATAAAATTTTAAAGAAATTAAAAGAAGTTAGTTGCTTTGATTTTGAAAGAAGAATCTCAAACTATTTTGAAAATGTTGTGCTCTGCTTGATTCACGCAAATATTGTGGGAGTCAATTCCAAAGGCGGATTGCAGCAATGAAAAATTGCCTCTCGGATGTAAGGCAAGAGAATCGTGGCAGTATTAAATTATATGATCTGTTTGATGCTGGAAATCGAAGTATTTCGTATAGATATGCTGGCTGTCTTGTCTTTATTATATTAAAAAGCATGTTTAAAGTTCGAAACTTAATAACATTTTCGAAAGACTTATTGAAAAGGTTCGTAGACATATCTGAAACGTGATCGTATTTTCTTAGGCTAAAAATATAACGTTATCTGCAACTTTCAACTTTTTTCTGCTAACAGAATTATTATATATTTCACACCCATACGTCAAAACTGGGATGACTAGTGTCTTAGCAAGAACCATTCTGGTTTTTAATGGGGTAAATTGCTGAACAGCCCACAAGGATCTTAGAACTCCATATGTTTTACCTACAATAGAATTAACGTCATCGCTCCATGTTAATGTTCTGTTGAATACCATGCCTAGATTTTTTGATGTGGTTCTGAATTCAAGTGGGATGCGGCTTTGAAGTATCTGCGGAAAACAAGATAAATCAAATGACTTTTTAGATATTACAAGGCATTTGCATTTTGTTGGGTTAAGAGTCAAACCATTGTTTATTGCCCATGTAGAAATATGTTCTTCATTAATAGTACATACGCAGTTTTCTATAAGACCTAGGGGACAGGTCATCATCGGCATAAAAATGTTTAGATACGTTTGGTATGATGGAAGCTATTTCATTGATATACAGCGAGAATAAGAGGGGTGCCAAGATCGACCCCTGAGGAACACCTTGTTTGATTGGAAGGAACTCGGAGAGTTGATTTTCAATACATACGGCTTGTTTTCTGTTGATAAGGTACAAGGAAATCAATTTTATGGCTTCTGGTGAAAGGTTGAATTCGATCTGCAACTTTCTTAAAAGAA
Source organism: Platycheirus rosarum (assembly GCA_963971375.1). NCBI lineage: Eukaryota > Metazoa > Arthropoda > Insecta > Diptera > Syrphidae > Platycheirus > Platycheirus rosarum. Next base: position 4,264,990 of record OZ020507.1, on the reverse strand, counting down.
CACAGTGGTTTACCATATCGAAAGCCTTAAAGAAATCAAAAAGAACTAAAAAGGTAACACAATTGTCGTCGAGTTTCCTTCTTATGTCTTCAATGACCTTCAAAAGTGCTGTTGTACAGCTGTGCTTAGGGCGGAAGCCAGATTGTATGCTAACTAAGAAGTTGTTACGCATAATACAGTGCCGTTCGAAAAATTTTGGTCAAACCCTTTATTACCCTTTTGCGGCGCAGTTCTTGGAATTTATGAGAGATACGAGATTTTTTTGCACTAGATAGCAAAATGTCGTTCAAAAAGTTCATAAAAATCGATGTTTTTATGAAGAAGAGGTGCATTCAGCTCGTGATAGCAGTCCAAAGCGAACCGAAGTCAATAAGTGAAAAAAAATGGGAAAAATAAGTTCGGAGTGCAAAGCCAATATTTTGTGTCTGTCACGTCTTAATTTGACAACTCGTGAAATTTTCAAAAGATTGAATGTTGCTCAACAAACTGTGGCATGGAATTTGAAAAAATATCGTGCGACCGGGACAACCAGCAGGAAAAAGGGCTCAGAGAGGCCAAAAAAGACGACCCCAGTGGAAGATAGTTTTTTGGTGCTGCAAAGCCGTCGGCATCGGTTCAAGACTTCAGTGGATCTTAAAAACGATCTTTGTCGAGCTACAGGAAAAGTTATTTCGTCAAGCGCAGTGAAGAAAAGACTCGTAAAAGTTGGACTTAGAGCACTCAAGCCAGTACTGAAGCCAGATTTTCCAATAAGAGTCACAGAAAAACGATTGGCCTGGGCTCAGGAGCATCTTAACTGGACTCAAGACATGTGGAACAACGTTATCTTCTCCGATGAATCAAAGTTTAAGCTGCATGTTGGAGATGGGAGGATTCTTGCGCGAAGAGAACCAAAGGAAAGACTAAACTCTGAATGCATCTTACGGATGCTCCCCAAAACTGAAGGTGTGATGGTCTGGGGATGCTTCTCTGGAGATGAAAAAGGTAGAATGGACTTTCTAGAATCGAAAGTTACTGCAGAAGTTTACCTACGGGTTCTGAAAAATGAATTTGAGCCCTCTGCGCTGGAGTTTTTTGGTGACACTTGCAGATTCATTTTTCAACAGGACAATGCTCCTTGCCATACAGCCAAAATTGTAAGTATGAACTTGTTTTTTTCTTAACATTAAAGATTATTATCAGAATTAATAATATTTGCATTTTTTTTTAGGTTAAAAAGTACTTCGAAGAAAATAATGTCGATGTATTAAGTTGGTCTTTCTACAATCCAGATCTCAATCCCTCAATCCAATTGAGAATATCTGGTCAATAATGAAACTCAAGGTTGCGAAAAAGCGTCCAGTGTCAATTGGAAACCTAAAAAATTTACTTATCCTGACCTAGAACACCATACCTGCATCCATATGGAAAAACCTATCTGAGTCAATGTCTCGCCGGTGTGCAGCTGTAATAATAGCAAGAGGAGGTCCAACAAAGTACTAAGAAGATAGAGAATGTTTATGAGAAGCAATAAAAAACAAAAAAACTGCACAAATAAAGCATTTTTCTTTAATCCCTACAAATGGGCCAGGTACTCAAAAAAAACCATTTTTCGGTCTAACAACATTTTACTCCCGTGACCGCATGTAAAAATTTTTTTTACTCTAAATGTATCGTGAAACGATTGAAACCGCATAAGAAAACGAAACCTCAATAAAATATATGTAGTTATTGCAACAAGTTTGACAAAATTCAAAAAAAAAAGTTTGACCAAAATTTTTCGAACGGCACTGTATAATCATTAAGTTGTTTTTGCATGATTCGTTCACAGACTTTAGATAAATAGGGTAAGACTGAAATTGGCTGAAACTCAGTTCCCAGTGAGTTTTTGAGAATTGGTAAAATCTTTGCAAGTTTCCACTGGTTTGGAAAGATTCCTGTTGTGATAACAGTATTGAAAACGTGAGTAATATATGGTAGCAACAATGGTAATATGGCTTTTAAAAACACCGGATTGATTTTATCCACACCTGATGCATGAGATTTTATTGAAAGAAAACTTTCTAAGACATCTAAACTATTAACACACGAGAAACTAAACGCAGAATCTGAAAAAGCTCTTGGAAAATCTGTTGAAAACTCTAAATCTAAATCTTACGATTTAATTCACTACCGTCAATGTTGTTTCCTAAAAGAGGGCGTTGCCTTCCGTTTCCAAGATCCCGGAGATTTCTCCATAATTTACGACCATCAGAACACAAATAAAATAGTGTTTTTGCAACTCTTATTTCTTGCACAACCCTATTTCGTAAAACTTTATAAGTTGCATGTAACTCTTCCACACGAAAACGTTTCCAGCGTCGGTAAGCCTGATCACGTTGATTCATGAAATCTTTAATTACTTTTGTAAGCCAAGGTTTGGATACGCAGACTAGTTTTTTTGTCTTTAGTGGGACGTGAATATCATAAAGATTTGATATGTTTTCATTCAAGAACTTTACTTGTTCATTGGATGAATTCATAAAGTAAATATTTTCCCAGTTTATTGTGCGAGTATCCTGTTCAAGAGCTGATCTATCTAAGTATATTCTTGAAATCTCTGAATTGAATTAGAGGATTTTCTAAACTGACCTCAGTTTTGAAATCGAAAATCAAGGTCATGGCAGGAAAAAACTGGAGCAGATAGTTGATCATACAACAAAACCCGATCTTTCCTGTTAACAAGGAATAGATCTAAAAGTGTACTTGACGAACGGGTGAAATGAGTAGGTGCGGATGAGTTAACTGAATGCAAGTCAAATGAAGTCATATAATCTGTAAAACTATTGTCAATCAAAATATTGCTGTTAAAGTCACCACATAATATTAAATTTGGTGAGCTGATCGTTTATTCTTCCATAAGTTGGTAAAAGGGCTCTAGGTCCATTTTTGATTTTTCAAAAAAAAAATTATATAAAAATTATTAAAAATACAAAAAAAAAAAGTTTTCGAAAAAACATTAATGCGAAATTACGGAGGCTATCTACATCTTCTTGAATATCAATTTTGATTGTAATCGGATCTCCAGTTTTCGAGAAAGTCGAAGAAAAAAAACAGTCCTATGGGAGTTACCGTTTTTAGCCCACCATATTAAATTTTTTGTTTACCAAAATATAAAGCTTTTACATAACGGTTATATGACAAGTACCGTTAATTTTTGAGCTAAAAAAAAATTTAAGAACTCCTCTGTAGAATGTCAAAATAACCTTAGGTTCTGAATTTGAATAGGATTGGCCCAACCATTTTGTACATCCGTACAGACAGACAGACAAACAGACAGACAGACAGACAGATGGACAGAATTTTGCCAGCAGCTTAAATATGTTTCTCTATCATCGTAATGTCATGTTTGATTGCTATTTAAAATTTTTTTTTGCACAAATGCATAACTTGTATTATAGTACCTATAATCGCAAGTAAAAAGTTGGTTTACTTTGTCGTTTTCTTAATCTATCTTAAACTAACTTAAAATCAACTAAAACTAAACTTAAAATAAACCTAAAATACTTAAATTTAGCAGTCACAGCAAGCTTTTTAAAATTTTATATTTTTTTTTGTTTTTTTTATTTTTATATTTTTTTTTTGTATATTTTGTGATTTTATTTTTTTTTTTTTTTGGTACCAACTGCTTTACCTAACTTAAAGATACTAAAGATAAATGTAGGTCGGCCATAGGCGACATTTCGTCTATGTCGACTGAAAATATCGGGTTTTACCTGAGCCACCAAAATTATTGGACCTGATCAAAGGCTTCCTTCCGATCCCGGTCGTGAAATGGAGGTAGATGTTACATTACATCCATTAAGCATGTCATAAAGAAATATAGCAGTGGTTTACTTATGCCCCATCTGTTTAGCTTCAGATAAAGACCATACGGTGTCGAAAGCCTTCTCCAAATCAACCAGACAGGCACCCGTGCATTGATTCTTAGCATTGTTCCATTGGACAGCAGATACTAACTTGGACGCGGCATAAATTGTGTCATGTTCAGCCTTAAAGCCTGGAATTATATTTTTGTCCTCGGCCCACTTAGACAGAGCTCTATTGATAACTTCTTCGAATACCTTGCTGATACTTGAAAGAAGACTTATCGACCGGAGATTTGCCGGATTGGAATTGTCCTTTCCCTTTTTCGGGAGAGGATGTACAACAGCTGTCTTCCAACTCACTGGATAATATGCATTATTCAGCGCGTTGTTGGACAGTGTTGTGTATAAGTCTATTGCTTCCTCAGGGAGATGTCGTAGTACAATATTGGGTATACCATCGACTCCTGCTGACCTTCTTTTTCTTTAATGATGCGAAGATCATATGGAGTTCCACCTTAGAGATGACCAGGGAATTACCTATATATAACATTACTAACATAACTTTGAAAGAAAAGGCTCATTAGCGGACCATAACAACTTTTTTTTAGACTCAGGTGCCTCCATATTTTTACTCGCGATTACATAGATATTACTGAACTCGGTCCTCCTTTCCAAAATTTGCCCCTAACGACAAGTAAACCACCCGGCATCAAAGATACCCTCAGAGTTGTTTAAAAAGAAGGGGGGAATAGGGTCTAGAAGTCTCACGATTCCACCTCCTAAATGCCTAATCAGAAGAAAGAAAGTAACCTTCTCCCAATCTCCATCGTCACGTTTATTTGGTATGTGGTGTGGTGGCGTAAGCAAACGTAGATTTTCGGAAATCTATCAAAATGTCAGAACAAATGTCAGATTCTCCGCAGGAGTCATGAAAGAGACCCCAATCATAGTTGGTGTCCAGAGAAGACAATATCTCCGTTCTCAAATACAATTTGGATTTGATTTATGAGTGGAGTGGACGTTGTAAAAAAATATGGTTGCCGCATTAACGCCAAAAGACTGAATGCCTATGCACATGCAGCCCATTTTCTAATCAAGTAAGGCCTTTTCCAGTCAAATCAAAGAAAAGTGCTTTCCAAGTGCGAAAAATGTGATTGTTTTTGATCAAATCAAACATCGCATAAATTGATGAAGTGACGGATAAGCTTTCCCATCTTCTCCAACTCCATCGTGGAGGAAAGACAAGTGCAGAAACTCCGGCATCAAACAAATGCCACGTTACCTGCGTTATGTTGGTCTCAGCTCTACAACAATTCAAAACCGGGAGATCTGCAAATTTTCTGATGGTAACCCTGCGAACCCTTTTTTTCGTTCAGGGGTTTTCCTAAATCCACACGCTTGGACCACTGTGCATCTACCCAGCCATTAAGTGAGCACTAACCGAGGCTTGTGGTTGCTTCGCAACTAGTTGTTTTTTGACATCGCCCGGAAGTTACCCCGACGGCATAATCCTCAACCTGGAGGACCAGGTCTTTATTGTGACTTAAAGGACGAAGAGCCGGATAAACCGCTCCTTATAGGCCTGAGCTCCGAAAACGTCGTAGTAGCCTATATAAGGTGTTCACTATGTAGTTCAACCTGACTGGAACTGTAGACGCCACCATTGATTCCATCTGGATAATTCTTCCGCTGCGCCGCTAGGATGCAAGGAGTAGTGCCTTAGTGGTGATACTCCTCCCCCACATCTTGGACAAAACATCACCATAGACAGCTATAACTTGGAGGTAGATAGGGACTTTGTCTACCTGGCCTCCGCTATTAACTCAGACAACAACACCAGCGCTGAAATCAAACGAAGAACAACTCTTGCCAATCGCTGCTTCTTCGGGATTAGAAGGCAATTGAGTAGCAAAGCCCTCTCTCGGGCAACTAAATTGTCCCTTTATAAGACCCTCGTCATCCCAGTTCTGCTCTATGGTGCAGACGCATGAACGCTGTCAAAAGCGGATGAGGACGCTTTAGGCTGTTTCGAGAGAAATATTCTCCAGATGATTTTTGGTTCCGTATGCATTAACGGAGATTAGAGAAGAAGTAACAATGAAAAGAGTCAACCAGATGGCTGGGTCATATAGAGCGGATGCATATCAATTCTCCGGCCCGGAAAATCTTCGAATCCACCCCAGAGGGACGGCGCAGTAGAGTCAGACCGACACTCAGGTGGCGTACACATGTTGAAGAGGACCTCAACTAACTTCACGTCCGAAACTGGAGGCAGCTAGCTAGGGACCGAGCTGGCTGGAGAAGCTTGTTGGTTGAGGCCCAGTTCCACCCCGGACTGTAGCGCCACCAAAGGTAAGGTAATGTAACCACCTCTTGTATAAAAGTGTGTTGAACGCCGTGTTAGCAAAGACCAAAACCCGACCCACTCAAACAAGATTTTAGATGGAGAGTTTATAAGCTTAATTTAATGGGTCTCCTAATAAGAACGTTAGAAGACCGCTTTGCTTAGGAGTCTACATTTGCAGATATTTTGCGGATTTACTCCCTCAGTTCCGTTAAAAAATATCCATATCGGACTACCAGATGCTGTTTTAATTGAACCATCCGCTGTGCTTAAATGTCGAAAATCGTAATATTTTGTTTTTAATTTTAAATTCAACAGAGCTGCAAACATTTTATTTAATTATAAACTTTTCAAAATGTTTCATAGTAAACTGAAACAACAAGTCAAATTATTTAGAGAAACGAGCACAATTCCTTGTCTTTTTCTGTCTACTTAATTTCCGCTTTGATTTACCTAAAAAGTCCTTCTTTCCGCAAAATCCACTTCCATAGTTAGTTATTCTATAAAAACCATGTCAAGACAGTGTTCATATCTCATTAGGCATTATTGTTGTATTGCAAATAATTATCATAAATCTTCCAGAAGTTCAGGACTTTGTTTTTTCCACTGTAAGCTCTATTTTTATCAAAAACAAGTTAACTAAAGTTAAGACTTACAGCTGGATGGGTTCTCAGAGATCCTAATAGAAGAAAAGTTCCTCAAGTTAATGAGCTTCAAGATGAATTCCAATTTGCACAACTCATTATGGAAAAGACTATAAGAACAGACAGGACACTTAGAATCAACTGGCAAAAGTTTGGAATTAAGGAGGAAGAAAATTAAAAAAAAAAAGGATTGCTTTCGTAAGAGGCGCTGTGTTTCCGCATAATTTTTTTTTTTTTTAATCGATTATTTCATCAAAATCGTATTTAATTCAATATTTCTTAAATTTTTTTTCATCTGTCAGATGGATGTATAAATCCATCGGATACATGATGACAGTTTAATTGATTTAAAATCCGTCAGTCCGAATCCATCCAAAGCCCATCTATCAAAGTGTCAACCATTTTGAAATATTTTTTTTTTTAATCTGGCTCACTTTGGTTTCATTCAATCACATTTGCTTATCTGAAAAAGGAATCATAATAATGCAGTAAAATTTATTAAAATCAACGCTTAAAGGTCAATGCTCTAATTAGGGCTTAGAGTATTAAAACAACACCTTTAGTTCACCGGGTATGACCCACAAAAAAAGGAGCATTTCGACCCAAAAACATCCCCAAAGACGAATTACTATTCAGTTTTAACTCCCTCTGGTGTCTCATTAAGGCCACGATACATACTTAAACCAGGTTGGTAGTTACATAGGTTGGATGTTATAGCCGGCTATATGTATTACTTGGTGAATGAGCTTATTTTGTATTTTTTCATAACAAAAAAGTCTCAATTCACCACTTCATACCCCTCTTTGTTTGCCGGTAAAGACAGTTTCGCGTGCAAGTTTTAGCCAAACAATAGAAAGTGGGTTAGTCAGCCTTTCCAATACCCTCTACACAATGTACAGTTAAATTGCTTTGGCCTAGTAAAAAAGAACAAATAGTAAATGGGAGGTTGGGTGTCCTTTACAAATTTTGTCGTTATTGTCAAAGACCACCACCTGGCAACACAAGGATTAAGGCCTGACTGAAGTACCTTTTCTACAAAATTACTCTTTCCATTCCAAACTTTGTTACTTGCGGAGGCTTGGAGATTGTCTGTTGTCTCTTTGCAACCAAACTATACCAACACGAATGCATCGATCGAGTTTTCGTTGTTATTACTTAAAATGGACAGGGATGGATTTGACATAAGGGGACACTGGCAAAAACTGTATTTTTTGAGATTCAGTTAACATGAATACCACATTACACGTATTAGAACAGAGGTGTTAATAGCCTTACAAATTCCAAAGGCAATGCGCGTTAATGAAAAACTGACGCTCTGTTGTAAGGCAGATCCAATGAAGGATTAATATTGAATTAGTTCTATTAGACGGCAGAAACTGAATATTGTTGTAGAGCTTAGGGGGCTCCTTGTTCTGAATAATTTTAAATATGTTATCCGGCTGCAATGCAGCGCTTCAACTCCTCCTGGAGCATAGGGCCGCAACAAGATCCTTCCATCTGTCCCGATTCGCCGCGACTGACCTTAGCTGTGGCTTCCCCCAAAACAGATGACCTCCAAGTTGTTTTCGGTCTTCCAACGCGTCTATTACCCTGAGGATTCCATTCGAAGGATTGCTTCGCTATGTTGTCGTTAGGTTTCCTCAGTGTGCCTATCCAACGCCACTTCCGTTGTCTGAATTTTCTCTGTCCGGTCCTATTCCACAGTTCAGCGTTCGATATGGCCACCGGATCTTCAGAATGCACCGCAGACAACGGTTAACGAAGGCTAGCAGCCTGCTCGAGATAATTGAAGAGCATTTCCATGTTTCTGAAGCATATAACAACACAGATTTTACGTTGGATTCGAAGAGTCTCAACTTGGTGCGTAGCGATAATTTGCTGGAGTTCCACACAGGAGAAAGGATTCCAAATGCACTACCGGCTTTGTTTATTCTATTGTTTACATCCAGGTCCGTTCGGCCATCGAGTGCTATGAAACTGCCCAGGTAGTTAAACTGCGTGACCTCTTCGATGGGTCCCTGCCTTAGAGTAACTTGTTGTGTGCTTTGGCCCGTAGTCATTATTTTGGTCTTATTTGCGTTGATCCTTAAGCCAGCCACCTCCCCATTTAGCTGCAGCGAATGACATATTTGATTTAAGCCAGCCGTGTTGTTCGCCATGAGACATATATCGTCAGCATAGTCTATGTGGCTGAGTTTGTCAAACAGACTCCATTGGATACCATGCCTCTCAGTTTCACCCACCGTGGCAGTCATCACATCGTCAATTGCCAATTGTCAAATCAATTGGTGACAGGACATCTACTTGTCTCACTCCTTGACGCACATCAAAGGAATCGGAAAGCTGTCCATTGTGCAAAACGAAACACCTTGCGTTGTTGTAAGATTCTTTAATAATGGCGACAATTTTCTCAGGGATACCTCTCGCAATAAGCGATCTCCATATGCATTCACGATTAACCCTGCCGACACAAGGCCGACCACTACGAAATCTCGCCTGGTGCCGCTGGCACCCATTTTAGCTTAAAGTTATTAAAAATACCTTCAAATTTCTCTATCTCATTATATAACACATGCGTTTCCACAAGTAAAAATATATCAAAGCTTTTAATATAACTAAAGAAATTCATAACAAAAAATTTATTTCTTAGCCCTGATATATTATATCCTAATATACTTAAATCTAAAGTATTAATTTGATTCTGGTAGACTTGATCGCATCATTCTCTCGTACTCATGCTTGTGCTTTGACCCAAAAGCTTTACAGCGGCTACTTTCCCATTTTTCTGTGATGAAACGTTGCTAACTTCGTGTACATTCCCATTTGACGTTTTGGGACTGACATAAACGTTGACATTTCTTACACCTTTGTTTACTTTGTGCACTTCAATTCATAAAAGTTTCTAAATTATTAAAAATCATACAATTACTGTCGAATAATGTCTTCAATGCCTCCATAGGATCAAGAGTACCACACTTTAGCCCCTGCTCTAAATCTCAGGTGAAGAGCTTGTCGGATATGGCAAGCTTATTGTCTTTGAGCATAGTGTTAACATGTGGAAAATTAGCACGCAAGAACCTGTGGATTGGGACCAAATGGCTTCGTTTGCATCGCATTTTGTATGGGAGATCTTTATGAATGTATATTTGAGATCCCTTTAAATCCTTCGCATTCTTAAGAACTGTCCATGCTGTATTGCGGTTTTTTTATTTTAACAACTATTATTGCCGATCGGGAATCTTTAGCTGATATAGGATGCGCGTAATCAATATCGGAAACATCTGCAGATGAAAGCAAGCCAGCACAAATTGATTTAGCTTTCTCAGACATATCAGCATCTCCAAACGCCGGCATATGTACCACGACATTAGACTCAGTGCCTTTTTGCAGTAATTTTTCAAATTGGTCTTTGAGCAAATTGTTTTTTCTCTCTAATTCAAGAACTCCTAACAGAGTAAAGAGCATCAAACCTAAAGAAAAGTCTTGGTTTAATTCTGAGTGTAAAGAAGCTATCAGACTCAAAGAAGTAAGTTTCCGTTCTTACAAAGCCAACCCTACAGAGGAAAATCGGAAAAAGCACAAACAAGCAAGAAACTCATGCAACTCCGTTATAGAAAGAACCAAATTTTTGCATGACCAAAAATTACGGCAACAAATTCTGCAGTGTCCCAAAGGCAGTAAAAATTTTTGGTCATTTGTAAAAAATATAAAAAACTCCTCGATATCTTCGGTTCCAACGCTCATCGACAATAACAAACCAATTGTTTACTCTTCAGAGAAGGCAAACTTGCTCGCCGCCCATTTCACTGCCAGCTCCACGCTGCCTCAAAACAACGCTGCCCCTCCTGTACTTGAGAATGTAAATTTTTCCATAGGACACATTTTTTTCCGCACTCGTACAGTAGCAAGAGTTCTCAAAGATCTCGATATACACAAATCCGCTGGCCCGGATGGTATACCCCCGATTCTTCTGAAGAGGTGTTCTTCCACACTGGCAAAGCCAGCTTACGCAGTTTCCATCGCTCCTACTCTTCTGGAATCTTTCCTAGAAGATGGAAAACAGCATTTGTCCAGCCTGTCCCTAAGAAAGGTGACCCATCCTCCCCCTCCTCCTATCGACCCATAGCACTGACATCCCTTCTTTCTAAGGTCATGGAAACACTGATTAACCGTCAGCTTAAGGAATATCTCGAAGATCGTAAGCTTCTCCATGACCGTCAGTATGGCTTCCGCAGCAACCGTTCCACTGGTGATCTGATGGCATATCTCACCGAACAGTGGAACAAATCCTTACATCGCTTTGGCGAAAGTTAGATTATTATGCTCTAGATATCTCCAAGGCATTTGATAGAGTTTGGCCTGAAGCTCTCTTATCGAAAATGCGTGCTTTTGGGATCGATAATACTCTTGTTCGTTGGATTAGAAGCTATCTCCTGGACCGTCCAATACAAGTTGTATTGGACGGATTCAAGTCTGATTCCCATAAAATAAATGCTGGTGTGCCCCAGGGCTCTGTTCTGTCTCCGACTCTTTTCCTCATTTTTATAAATGATCTGTCTGTTACTTCTAATCCACTTAACTGTTTTGCTGACGACTCTACCCTCAGCTTTTCATATTCGTTCGATAATTCACGTCCTTCGCCTTCGGACGTACAATTAAACTCCGATTTATACAGCATTGTCAAATGGGGTAATAGGAATCGTGTGGAGTTTAATGCTTCGAAAACTCAATGCTGTCTTCTGTCGTTAAAGCTAAACAAACCCGCAATGCCATTGTCCATGAATGGCACTTGCATCGAAGAAACCGAAAAGCTCTCAGTACTCGGTATATGGGTCAATGACGACCTCCGTTGGAACGACCATATACTTTAGATAGATAAGAGCAGCATTCTTATGTTTATGTTGCTTATGTTTTCTGTATCGGTGTAAAAAATATTTTGTTCCCATCTGATCTGGCTTCAATTTATAAAGCGTTTATACGCCCTAAACTCGAGTATAACTCTCACCTCTGGGCAGGTGCTTCACAAACATCGCTTCACCTGCTTGATAGAATTCAAAATCGAGCGTTAAGATTGATAGGAAATAGAACTGCCGCTGAAACAATTGCCCCTCTCGAACACCGACGCAATGTTTCATGTCTTTCCCTATTTTATCGTTTCTTTTATTAAAAATGTTCACTCGAAGTAGCCAGTTGCATTCCTCCCCTTAAAAGTTTCGCCCGTAATTCTCGTCTTGCAAGGAATGCTCATCAGTTCACCCTGGAGCCCAATTTCGGACGTACCGTGAAGTGTAGGGATTCTTTTTTTAGCCGAACAACACGAATTTCGAATAGTTTACCCGGCGGGATTTTCCCTTGCCATTTTGATCTGCAAACATTCAAAACCAATGTTAATCGGCACCTCCTATCTCTCTCCTCCCTATCTTCGTAATGCCCGCGCAGTGTGTTCTACATTAAAAGGGAAACACATAATCCCTTGTGCGCGCGTTAATTATAAAAAAAAAAACTCTAGCTGAGATGCGCTTGTTCTCCTGCTTCAACCCTAAAAAATTCTCTGTATGAATGTCAAAATAACCTTAAAGTTCTTAATTTGAAGACGTACAGACAGACAGACAGACGGACAAATTTTTGCAAGTAACTCAAATATGTTTCTCTATCATCGTAATGTCATGTTTGATTGTTATCTCATTTTTTTTTTGCACGAATGCATAACTTACATTATGGTACCTATAATCGCAAGTAAAAATTAATTAAAATATTTTTTACATTACATTACATTACATTTTTAATCTACCTCGGTAGATAAATCTACGAAGTAGACACATTTACGAGCACTGGCTACTGAGGCCATCGGCTCAGACAATTACAAAGACAACACACAAGACGACATTGATACAGGACAGAACAGAAGATAGAGAGAGGACGGAAAAACAGAAAACACATAACACATGTCAACAGCACGCAGTTGGTTTTCGAGATGGTCCTCCATCTTTCCACTAACCACGCGCAACGATGCTTAATTTCGCTGATCTCACGGGAAGCGATGCTTTATCAGAGCCAAGTCAGTAGGGTTGCCCTTGAAATGTTATAAAAAGAAACTGTGTGAAAATAAAGTTTCGAAAGTTTTAATTAGCTCATTTGATGTTATAACCGTCCGTTGTTTATATCAAAAATCTTGGCTTTTTGTATTGCTTATAACATATCTTGATGTTTTTTTTAAAAAAGTTTCAATTCACATAACAATTTAACGCCTGCGAGGTCTTTGCTGAACAATTCCACCCATGGCTACACATTGTTGTGTTGTGTAGCTCAGGGCTTACGTCTTTTGAAAGTGTTCGCACATGCATTTTAAAATTGTTTTTGTATTGTACTATTTATTTATTTTTTTTTTTATGATAGCAACTGTAGAATATAAAAGTCGATAGTTGACCTGAATTTTGGTATTGTAGTCAGGTCCTCAATATACTCCTCAGTATTGTTGTCATGCAACCCTGTAATCAGCCTTCTTACTGGTTAAATTATTCTAAAGAAAGAAATCCTGAACCATATTTTATTAAAAAAAAAAAATGAAGAAGAATAAAAAAGAAAAAGCAAACAATTTTTACAGAGGTTGAGGTTAGAAGCTACAAAGAACAAGGAAGTTCGAGGGTTTCAAGAGTGGGCTTGTGTGTTCGTCCAAATCGATATAAATCGAGTTGGGCGTTTATCTATGTGTGGTTTCCTTGAATAAGGTTTTCACAGTACAATCGTGAGTGCAAACAAATGTTTCCGGAAGCAGAGAAAAACCGTCTTTATAGCCCCACATAAGTTGGACTCAGATAGGAGAATCTTTCTTCGAGATTTCTGATCTCAGATTGTGGATACTTTTTTTTTGTGAAATAGATGCAGTTGTATGGATAAAATGGAATTTCCTCATCCTGGTTGTAGGAGAGGAAAATGCAAAATAGAACCCCATAAGCGGATAAGGATTTCTCTGCTGTGGAATACGCTGTAACTTGCAAACTTCTTTACAAGAATTTTTCATCGTATATGCCAAACTTTTAAGGGCAAATCAATCCCCTTTTCCTGAACAGGGACATAGGTATACTTATATACCGTTATAATAGATATCTTTTTAAAATTCAAACTAAATTGAATTCAATTTAGAAATGTTGTTGTTTCTTTGGAAAGGATAAAGGATTACCGAATATAGAAAAAGTTTTCCAGCAGTAAAAGGACATAGAGCTGGAGATGTATACTTCAAGTAAAAGGATTGAATGTAGGCCAAAAACCGGATGGGAAGCAGGAGCTGGGAGTTTGCTCTCTTAATTAAACTTTTGTCAAATGGAATTCTCAAAAAGGAACTCTTTCAGCCTAAAGAGGTTTTGTTGGATATGTACTTGTATATCCTTGAACTTATTTATCTTTAACAAGGAATACCTGCCTTTTCAATGTTATAAGGAATGGAATATGGGAAGCATGTGAAAACCTTTATAAGGATAGAGAAGCGTTCATTCGAGATTCGTTGAGTAGAGATGAATAAAGAACAATGAATGAATTTTCATTTTTGAAAGGCGTTTGAGGGAAATATGAAAAAGCCAAATGATTGTATAGATTTTGTTTTCCCTTATTTTTGATTAAATTTTTTTTTATAAAAGAGTAGACGACGGTATATAAAGAATCTCACAAAGATTACCAATAAGGATTTAAAATAGAACTAATTCTGTAGAAATATAAATCATCATCATCATCGGCGCAACAACCGGGATCCGGTCCGGGCCTCCTTCAACAAATTCTTCCATACATCCCGATTGCTGGCCGACGCCATCCAATTGCGCACCCCAAGGCTTCGGGCGTCCTGGTCTACGCCATCCTTCCAACGTAAGCAAGGTCTGCCACGTTCTCTTCTACCATAAAAAGTACCGCAAAAGACTTTGCGAGTTGGTTCCTCTTCGCTCATGCGAGCTAGGTGTCCAGCCCACCGGAGTCTACCGAGCTTTATTTTGTCACCAACATCTGCTTCAAGATAGATTTCATACAATTCATGATTGTATCTTCTCCGGAATCGTCCTTCCTCACACACGGGGCCAACAATTCTCCGTAAGACTTTTCTCTCGAACGCGGATAAGAGATCAGAGTGCCTTTTTGTAAGCACCCAAGTCTCGGATCCGTATGTGAGTACTAGTAAGACCATAGTCTTGTACAGCAGCAGTTTGGTTTTTATGGTAAGGTTTCTGGATTTAAAGAGCCTTGACAGACTATAGTAGGTTTTGTTGGATTTCAGCAGCCGCCCGCGTATTTCTTCCTCCATATTGTTATCGTCTGCTACTTTTGACCCAAGATAGTTAAAGGACTGCACTACTTCAAGTTCGTGCTCCGCTACCCTGATGGTTGTACCAACATTTCTCGCAGACGTTGCCGCCATGTACTTAGTCTTCCCTTCATTTATGTGCAGCCCCAAGTATTTTGCCGCTTGCTCGACCTGGGTAAAGGAGTCTTGTACAGTTTGTTGGCTTCTGCCGATGATGTCGATGTCGTCTGCGTAAGCTAGTATCTGGCTGGACTAGGTGACGATAGTCCCTCTTGTTGACGTGCCAGAGTCACGGATTGCTTTCTCCAACGCCAGGTTGAAGAGGATGCAAGCCAGACCATCCCCTTGTCGGAGTCCATTAAAGATGTTGATTGGTCTGGATAGCAAACCGGCTACTTTAACTTGGCTTGTGATGTTGGTCATGGTCAGCCTACATAGTCGTGTCAATTTGTTTGGGATGCCGAATTCTCTCATGGCCTTATAAAGTTCTACCCTGGCTATGCTATCGTAGGCGGCTTTAAAGTCTATAAAAAGATGGTATGTTGGGATATTAAATTCCAGACTAAGGGTAAAGATCTGATCAATTGCTGATTTGCCTGGTATAAAACCACATTGATATTTGCCGATTATGGTATTAGCGTATGGGGCTATCCGTTCTTGCAGGATAGAGGAGAATATCTTATAGGATGTACTCATTTTGTGATATCCCCCTTCTTATGTATGGGACATATGATGCCTTTTCGCCAGTCTTCTGGCATCTCTTCGTGTTCCCATACGTGTGCTATAATTTTATGAATTGCTTGATGTAGTGTTGGCCCTCCATGTTTGATCAGCTCGGCAGGTATACCATCGGCTCCTGAGGCCTTATTATTTTTGAGCCGATTAATCGCCTGTTTTATCTCCTCAATGCTTGGTGGCTGCAGCATGAGATCTTCTTCTTGAAATGTTGGAGTCTCCATTATTTCCTCCGTGAGCTGACCGTTCAGCAGTTCATTAAAGTACACTTCCCATCGCTCCAGAATGCCTTCAGGATCGGTGATCAGATTACCCTCTCCGTCTTTACAATATGTACAGCGTGGTGTTTATTGCGACATGTTTCTGACGGATTGGTAGAACTTCCGCGCCTGGTGCGGACCTCGCTCTCTATTTCTTTCCATTTCACAGACAATGTTTTTTTCCCAGGCTGCCTTTTTTCGTCTGTGAAGTCTTTTTTCTATTCTTCTGAGCTCTTTATATTCATCTTCGCGTGCCGGCGTTCTATGAGACTGTTGCATTGCTCTGTATGCAGCATTCTTACGTTCAGACGCTAGTTTGCATTCATCGTCAAACCAGTCGCTCCGATCTCTGCGACTACTGCCTAAGATGGTATCAGCAGTACTAATGGCTTGGTCTTAAGGCGTGACCATTTTTCCTCTACGCCCGGCATTCTGTCCCCAGGACTTACTCTTCCCTCATCGAGCTCATCGCGTAGGGCAGCCGTGTTGATTGGAGCCTGACCAGCGCATGCAATACTTCTTCGCATAGCAATCCGCCCTCGGAACACCATACCAACGAGATAGTGGTCCGACTCGATGTTGGCACCTCGATACGTTCGTATCGTCCTCAGGCTCGAGTAGTGGCGGCGATCTATCAACACGTGGTCAATTTGGTTACGAGTGACTCCATCAGCCGATACCCAAGTGACTTTGTGGATATCCTTACTCGGGAGGCTGGTACTCGCAACGACCAATTTTGTTGATGCTGCCATTTCTATGACTCGTAGTCCGTTGTCATTAGTGTTTTAATGCAAACTATGGGATCCTATGTACTGCCTGAATACTGGCTCCTACCTAATTTTGCGTTGAAGTCACCATGGATGATTTTAACGTCATACCTTGGGCAGGAATTGAGGGTCCTCTCTACAAGTTCGTAGTAGGAATCTTTTTCTTCTTCTTCGGACTCCTCAGTAGGTGCGTGAACGTTTATGAGGCTGATGTTATTGAATTTGCCTCGCACGCGAAGGGTGCATAGCCTTTCATTTATTGCGTTAAAGCCGATGACGGTAGGTTTCATTTTTTGGCTGACTAGGAAGCCTACCCCGAGCACATAGTATTTTGAGTGACCGTTAAAATATATGTCGTATTCTTTTTTCTGCAAAACACCATTCCCTGGCCATCTCACTTCCTGAAGTGCTGTTATGTTAGCTTTATACATGGCCAGGACATCAGCTAGCTGTTGTGCAGCTCGAGCTCTATAGAGCGTTCTGACGTTCCATGAGAAAATTCTTAAATCGTTTAGCCGTTGTCGTTGCTTGGTTCGTCGTTGAGAAATCAGTATATTTCCGAGGCTTGTTGTCGGGTTCTGAGTAATATTTTTTTACGGGAGAGGTTACTAGCCCCTCGCCAAACGTTAAGAAGCAATTTTTGCTAATTTGTGTACAAAAATATACACAAATCATTGCCCGGGGCTACCACGTGGTGGTAAAGCAAGCCGCAGGTCCCCAGAAATATAAATGAGAAGAGATATTTTTTGGCACTGAAAGAATTTATAGGACTATGGCCAGGAAATTGCCTGGTCAGAAGCATTCAGCCAAGGTTTTTCAGCTGATCGCTCCGCTTCTGCTGTTACAGTATGGTAGTACAGAAAATGTAACAGTCAATTAATATTGTGAGAGGCTTAGAGTTCAGAAGGGTAAACTGATATTCGCATATTATATAAATATAAGGTTTTTCAATAAGGGCAGGTTAAAATGATATAAAACAAGCTGTGTTTGAAATATTAGTGGCAGTGGCAGCACTGGTTCCTTAGTAGTAGCTGTGTTTATATTCACGTGCAGTGTTTTTTGTTGTGTTTAATAAGTAAATTTGTCAATTAAATAGTTTTTTTTGTGTTTTATATAACTGAATAAGTGTATAAGTTCTATTTGATGTAAATTGCATTGTTTAAAACCCTAAGTATTTTTTTTTTTTTTTTTTTGTTAATTAAGTTGCTACCTGGTAAGAATAAAATCTCTATTCTTTTTCGTTCTCAATCCGTAGCGTCCCTCCACTTTGAGTGTTTTTGTTATATACCTATATATAGTCACATAACATTAAATGCTTAAACTTGCCTTTTTCCAATTTCTCGTTGTATATGAACTGCTATAGTACTATCATGGTGACATGTAGACCGTGGCGCTCCAAGCGGCTCTAGGTAAAGTTAACTCGGTAAATTGAAAGAGGCGAACGCGGCGAACAAAGAGAATTCTAAGAGAAACTTTGTGAACATGTACTTTGCTCTTTTTTGCAGTTTGCAGTTTACATATATACAATGATGCGAGTATAGTTTTTTTTTTTGCACAACTGAATTGCTTCACACAAGCAGGGTGACGAGATGGCTAGTTTTAAAAAAGGAATGACAAAAAAAGAAGAAAAACGGCTTTTGTAAATGAATGGTGTCTGGGGGGTGGGTATATGTTTAGGTTGATAAGTTTATTTTGAGTTTTATATTTTTTTCATATAAAACTTTGGAGGGTAAGTAGATATTTAGGTATGTGCCTACATACATACCTACATAATGTGTGTATAAACGTAAGTATACTTGTTATATTATCTTTGATAAAATGTTCAGCTAAATTCAGGTGTGGTAGATGATGTGAGCGAGAGTGAGGGAGATACTAACAAGGAAAACTTAATAAGCACATGTGTATGTGTATTGTGTATATCCTGTTCTCGGTGACGGTGAACAACGAAGAGGATCGACAATGATTTTATTTTTGAATTTTTTCATCATTGGCTTCGTTATCGTTGATGTTGAAGTTTATGCACAAAGCACAAGTAGCTTTGTGATTAAAGGTACTATAAGGCAAGTTTAGGATTCATGAAAATAAAAAATTTGAGATAACAATCAAACATGACATTACGAGGCAAGAGTACGATAACTTTGGCGCCGCAAATTAATAACGGATTCGTGTAGAGAGACAGAATACAAACATTTCTTACCAGGAGGGGGTCTATCTCCTCTCGTTTAGGCAGGAGGGGCAATTTCCTAAAAAACACTTGCATTGGAAAAAATATATTTAAAAATAACGGCAACACTTAAAATAATGTGCTTTACCTTTTTTTAAAGCCAAAAGTCTGTTTTATCATATTATTTTTTAAACCTTTAAATATCTATTGAATAAATATATATTGACTGGATTGCACGTATGTGCGGTCACATCGTCGAATAAAATTTAAATAAAATGCACGACTGGGTCGCACGAACTTGTTCTTATGCTAGATATGCATTCAGTAGGTATTAGAGTATCAATTTACAAACAATTTTTGATTGAATTTCTGCACATACATAGTTCATTCAGATAGTTACCTACATATACATATGTACCTATGTAGCTACCTATCTGAATGGAAAGCAAAATTCAAAACAAAAATCCATCCACTGCAAGGACGTTTGTATCTTTGTATAAATACAGCAAGAAGTTTGTGTTTAAATTTCAAGAATGAATGTGTACATTATATGAAGACGACAACCTTCATAATAGTAAAAAATTGAAAATCCTAAAGAATTCGAATCAAAAGTCTGGTCAATGATGTATATATGTACAAATATGACAAATATGTTTGAAGGTAGTACTCGTACAAAACTTGAAAATCCTAAAAAACTCAAATCAAAAGTCTGGTCAATAACTTATGTAAGAACCAGTTCTCATATTACATATTCCATATAAAAAAACGTAAACAATGAAAATGTTGGATCGTGTATAAATCCTTACAAAAAACTATTAGCCTCAGCTAAGCGAAACCATTATATATTAACTTCAAAACTGCTAGCAGTTTATATACATATACATAGGTATACAATGAACAAAACAAAATACTGAATTATTTCATGTTCTTCTGTTTTTTCTTGCCTCACATTGCACATGCGCAATAAACTAAACACAAAGCATAAGACTAAAAACCATGCTCTTAATTCTCTCTCACTCAAATAAAATGTCCCTATACTAGCACTCCAAGCGGCTCTAGGTAAAAAGATTTTTTCTCGTCTCATGATAGTAACGGGTGATTTTTTTGAGGTTAGAACTTTTTTTTTTTAAAAAACGCATAAAATTTGCAAAATCTCATCGGTTCTTTATTTGAAACGTTAGATTGGTCCATGACATTTACTTTTTGAAGATAATTTCATTTAAATGTTGACCGCGGCTGCGTCTTAGGTGGTCCATTCGGAAAGTCCAATTTTGGGCAACTTTTTCGAGCATTTCGGCCGGAATAGCCCGAATTTCTTCGGAAATGTTGTCTTCCAAAGCTGGAATAGTTGCTGGCTTATTTCTGTAGACTTTAGACTTGACGTAGCCACACAAAAAATAGTCTAAAGGCGTCAAATCGCATGATCTTGGTGGCCAACTTACCGGTCCATTTCTTGAGATGAATTGTTCTCCGAAGTTTTCCCTCAAAATGGCCATAGAATCGCGAGCTGTGTGGCATGTAGCGCCATCTTGTTGAAACCACATGTCAACCAAGTTCAGTTCTTCCATTTTTGGCAACAAAAAGTTTGTTAGCATCGAACGATAGCGATCGCCATTCACCGTAACGTTGCGTCCAACAGCATCTTTGAAAAAATACGGTCCAATGATTCCACCAGCGTACAAACCACACCAAACAGTGCATTTTTCGGGGTGCATGGGCAGTTCTTGAACGGCTTCTGGTTGCTCTTCACCCCAAATGCGGCAATTTTGCTTATTTACGTAGCCATTCAACCAGAAATGAGCCTCATCGCTGAACAAAATTTGTCGATAAAAAAGCTGATTTTCTGCCAACTTTTCTAGGGCCCATTCACTGAAAATTCGACGTTGTAAGTCTATTTATGATGAAATGTCAAAGCATACTGAGCATCTTTCTCTTTGACACCATGTCTGAAATTCCGCGTGATCTGTCAAATACTAATGCATGAAAATCCTAACCTCAAAAAAATCACCCGTTACTATAGGCAATGTATATACAATGAGTTCCACTTTATTTATCTATGTTCTTGCTTATGGTGTAAAATTTGTTCGCAAAATTGTATATGCACTATAGCTCAGGTGTCGGCGCGTTGTTGTTATAAGAGTTTCAATCTTCGTAGTGTCGGTTCTCGAGTCCCACTGGAGGACTCCTTACATTTTTATATTTTTCTTTTATTTTTTTTTGTTTTTTTTTCATCAAATATTTGTTTTTATTATTTTTTCATCCTCTTTTTTCTGATATTTAATTTTTTTATAAAAATTTTTTTTTTACTTTGTGTTATTAACATTTCTTTGTAGCAATAATGGTTTTTTCTAGCAAACCTCTCTTTGATTGTTTTGGACCCTGTGGTAATCTGTACCATTCAAAATGCATTGGCTCAACAAATGCATTTCTAGAAAAAAATTCTAATTCTAATTTTGCCTGCTGGTATTGTCCTGATTGCCGTAAGGTTTCTTTCTCCCAATTAGCATTCAAAATGTCTTCTTTTAAATCAGACATTATAAAACTTTCAAAAGGTTTTCAAGATCTTCTGAATGTTTTTAATTCTTCAGTATCCAACTTAAATTCGTATACCTTAACCAATGACAGAGTAGATATTTCTACTAGTATGGATGATTTAGTTCTGGATAATAATCCATCTACAATCACCTCTGTTGATGAAGATTCTTGTTTACAGCCTGATCCTGAAGGCAGCAAGGAAATTGTGTCTGATGGGTTAAAACTAAATAAAAATAAAAATAAAAATAAAAGAAGTCGAGACAACTCATCGATTCCCCCTCTAAACGAATTAATTTCAGAACTAGTCCCACTGTTTCAAGAATTTCTTCTTTGGAAACACAAAATCCAGTCCAAATTTTTCAACAAACATTAAACACGGACAATAGTAAAGACTAGTCATACTGTCACAGAAACTAATAGTTCAACTGAAAGTTCTCTAAATTCTAATACTATAAAAGCTGTTTCAAAGCCCAAATCAATTCTTATATCTCGTCTAGAACCTGACACAACCACTGATGATATTACTTCACATTTAGTCTCTAGCAAAGCCATACCTCATATTAAGTGCACCAAAATCAATAAGCCAAATAGTTTCGTCTCATCTTTTAAAATAGTAACAAGTCCAACCTATTTTGATTCTATTTGCAACACAAATATTTGGCCCCCAGAGATTTTAATTAAGGAATTCATTTCAACTAGGAAACAACGCGACAGAACAAAATTTTCAGTGGTAAAAAACTTAACAGGATTACCCCCTTTTTTTACCAAAACGTAAGAGGGATTCGGAGTAAAACCCCATGACATATTTGTTTTTACAGAAACTTGGTTAAATTCAAGTTTCATGGACACGCAACTTTTTTCCCCAGAGTTCCTAGTAAAGGGTTTTTTAATAAGAGCGCTACAAAAGTTTTTTTTTTTAAATAGAACCAAGACGGTTTTGGATATCAATGAAATTCTTTATTCCTGTGAAAGTACGTTTGATGCCATTATGTATGAAACTCGATCTATTTTGCACGGCCACCACGGGCACGCTGAACCCAATTTTCGACGGTTTTCAAGCATAAATCGGCCGATACTGCTGCAATTTCACGTTCAATATTCGTACGAAGTTCATCAATCGTCGCTGGCTTATTGGCATAGACCATAGACTTGACGTAGCCCCACAGGAAATAGTCTAACGGCGCACGACCGAGGCGGCCAAGCGACTGGACCATTTCGTGAGATAACACGTTCTCCAAACTTGGTTTCCAATAAATTGATTGTGACATTCGCTGTGTGGCTTGTGGCGCCCTCCTGTTGAAACCACATTACCTCAAAGTCCATATCGACCAATTGGGGCCAAAAATATTCGGTTATCATTGAACGGTAGCGATCCCCATTCACAGTAACGTGCCGGTCTTGATCATCACGGAAGAAGTACGGCCCAATGACGCAGCCGGCCTATAAACCACTCCAAACCGTAATTTTTTCGGGATGCAATGATGACTCATGGAGTACGTGTAGATTGCTGCCTGACGCATACCGCATATTTTGTTTATTGACGAAGCCATTCAGCCAGAAATGAGCCTCATCGCTGAAGATGATTTTTCGATGAAAATCCGATTCATTTTCAAGTTGTTGCTTGATAGAATACAAAATAGAGCATTAAGATTGATAGGAAATAGAACTGCCGCTGAAATAATTGCCTTTCAATGTTTCATGTCTTTCCCTATTTTATCGTTTCTTTTATAAAAAATGTTCACTCGTAGTAGCCAGTTGCATTCCTCCCCTTAAAAGTTTCTCCCGTAATACTCGTCTCGCAAGGAATGCTCATCAGTTCATTCTGGAGCCCAATTTCGGACGTACCGTGAAGTATAGGGATTCTTTTTTTAGCCGAACAACACGAATTTGGTATAGTTAACCCAACGGGAAACAAGTAGTCCCTTGTACGCGCGTTAATTATAAAAAAAAAAAAAAAAAAATCGTGCAAATTTACTGCCAAAATAATGGTTGTATTCGTTGGAGCAGAGTATCGAAGAAGACCTAAATGAGTCCATCCGCCATGGCGCTCAACAATTGGAGCTGTGACCATCCACTTTATGGAAGATTTTGCGGAAGGATCTTGGTTTGCGGGCTTACACAATCCAACTTGTTCAAGAATTGAAGCTGAACGACCATCAGTGCGTCGCACGTTCGGTGAATGTGCCCAAAACGAGATGGCCACCGATCCCGATTTTCACAAGATTAGCCTCTCGGCTGGAATTTATCGGAGCCAGCCGCGATGTCCACTTGCCCGAAATCATTTTTAAAACATAATGGCAAAACCTTATCTTTATTATAAAGCTAAATATTTGGCCATACAATTAAATTATATACGTTTTATTTCTTCTTGAAAACTACAAGTCTAAAAAAAAAACACCATTTACATTAAATCATTACTTTTATACAAAAATGAACTTTTGAATTTTGATATCACCTACATACCTAAACGTGTTAATTTAATTAAGAGTTTAAAGTGTTATTTTTTTTAATAAACTTTAATATTTAAATAAGATTGTATGGTAAAAACGTTTAAGAAAAAGCTGATCCAAGAGTATTAGTATTCTTTTCAGCTTGGTTCTTATTTAATTTGAACAGAATTTTGCACTGAGCAGTTCCACTTTACTATGAAACACTTTTCCACATTGCCCTCCTCCGTCAAATGACCCCATAAGATTCAACAAACAAAGCACTTCAAAATCCAAGTAGCTGCTGCTTCATTAGCATGGTAAGTTTTAACTTAATTAAACAAAAATCTATTTTTGTCCTTTATCCGAGAAAAACTTTGTGCCCAATGCCATAAAAACGACCTAATTATATCTAAAAAAAAAAAAATACTTGTCCAGCAAAAGAAATTATATTTACAGCTAAATTACACTTAATTTTTCTTAGCTTCCTGGGACACAACATGCAACTTGTCGGTTATAACTTTTCACGTTCAATTTTCAAAATTAAACAAAAAATAAAAAAAAAAACAATTTCACGAAACTTTTACCAAACGCCTCTGTAAAAATAGAACAATCAATTTGGAGTGTGACTCGAGTCCTTTTTCATTCCTCTATTCCCATCTGTATCTCTGGACGTGATGCTGGAAAAGTTTTTGCTCCTTTTTTCCATTTCATGCTATTTGCTAAAACTTTTACTGACCGATATTTTATTTGCACTTTGCTTCTCTCGGCAAAATTTGCTACAGAGAGCGTCGTCGTGTTGAAATATGAAAAATCAACATCCACTGTTTTTTTTTTTTTTTTTTTTTTTTTTTGAAAAACAGACAGGAGAATAGTAGTGTTTGGGAATATCTAGCCAAAACGACAAGGATGCTGGTGATATTTGTCAGGATTTCATTTACGAGTCCGTATTAGTTTTGTAGCGCTCCATACTTTTCTTATTTTACACGTCCTTGTCCTGCGTTGGTTTTATGAGAAGCCATTGTTTCCAGTGGACATTAAGCACAGGAAGATACTGAAACAGAACTGCAGGTGGAATTAAAAATTAACGCAGGGATTCGGCTGAATGTAAATAGAAATTGTGGTTTTCACTGAGGGATGAGATTTCAACGTAGAAGTTCGGCTAACGGAAAGAATGATTATTAAAAATGTGGTTTCTAAAAGACATAAATTGTGTGGACACGCAATTAAGACAACTTTGTATAAAATCTTTTTTAAAAAATGTCTTCAATTTTTTGGAAGGAAATTAAACTTTACAAAATATGAGTTTCTTCTATTAAAAGTTCTTATTATTCAGCTTGAGTCTTTTAATTCAACACTATTAGGTATATTTATTCAGTATTTTATAGAAATTTGTTAAGGTATTAGAATGGTCTGGAGATTAGGACTCTGGAGTCGTCGATTAGAAATATTAAGACGCTCATACATACATTTATTGGCGCGACACCTCGTTAAGGAGCCAAGGCCTAGTGACTTATACTCTCAACCATTCCTGTGTGTGTGTTGTTACTCTGCAAGAAAGGAAGGGACCTACAGTTTACCGCCGAGTCCGAACGGCTACATGAGATGCACTTTTTCGAGACAAATTTTACTCTTGGAGGTTTTGTCAGTTCCTCGCAAGAGGCAGTACCCCAGAAAAAAAGGTGGCTATGAGCTGGATTTGAACCCAGGTTCTTTCGCTTAGCAGTCCGACACACTATCCACTAAGCCACGGGGCACTACACATTAAGACGCTCATGAAATAAAACATTAAAGGGCCTGAGAGTAAAGAATTCAAGAAATTGATTCTAGTAACCGGAGTATATTTCCTTAGATAAAACATGCCTCGTATAACCCTATAGCGGAAAAAAAAACAAACGCAAAGACACCTACATCATTTAAATGGCCTAAGAACTGGAACAATTCATAATCGGGAGGCCTGCCGGCGTATTTTTAGGTCAGCCTGGCAAATCCAACAGGTCGAGTCTCAAGGCGTAGCAGAAGTAGGTTCCAATCGACAGCATAATTATCGTCAGTTAAAGAAGAACAATCAGAAGAAAACATGTATGTCCTTAAAGAAGTAACACATCATTCACTAAACCAGATATTATTTTGACAAGACGAAAGCCAAAAGCCTCCAAACAAGCGGCTCAAGCAATGACATCTCGTAGGTCATTATTGGAAATCTCAATACAATAAAGCTTTTTGAAAGTTATCACAAGTTCAAACGTTATATTTTTATAGTTTTCGCAAGGACCTTGGTTTATACCTTGTAATGCAATAGATAACATCATAACAGAAAGTATGTAATTTTTTTTTTTTGGGGGGGGGGGGCGTATGAGTACTCTTTTTGGTTTTCTTCCTGTGCGATTTCCTTATAAATCATTATTTTTTCCTTGCGATTATTGGTACTTTAATGCAAGTAATGCAAACTTGCAGAAAAAAAATGTAGATGACCGTCAAACATAACATTGCGATGATAGAGAAACAGCCCAAACGGTTGGGCCAATCGTCTTCATATTTTGAACTTAAGGTTATTTTTACATTCTACAGAGGAGTTTTTTAATTTTTTTTTTTAGCTGAAAAAATTAACGGTACCTGTCATATAACCGTTATATAAAAGCTTATTTTTCTCGAAAACGGCTCCAAGAATTTTTATAAAAAAAATTACTGTACTACTGTAAGTATGCGTTATATTTTAGTGAAAAAAAAATTAATATGGTGGACTAAAAACGGTACCTCCCATAGGACCGGGACTTCTTCGACTTTCTCGAAAACTGGAGATCCGATTACAATCAAAATTGATATTCAAGAAGATGTAGGCAGCTTGAGTAATTTTGCATTAATTTTTTTTTCGAAAACTTTTTTTTATATTTTTAATAATTTTTTTTTTTAATTTTTTTTTTTTTTGAAAAATCAACATTTTGAAAACGGGTTAGTGAATTTTTTTTAAATTTTGTTTTTAAATGTACGTTATTTTTGGGCTTAAGTTTGTATTCTTAAATTTTTTTTTTTTTATTTTTTAAAAAAAGTTGTTAAAAAAAAACCGTTTTATTTAAAAACGGTTCCTACAATTTTGAAAAAAAAATCACACTTTTTAACATTTCTTAAAGAAATAAAATGACCCAATACATTTTAACGTACTTTATTCGAACAATCAAAAGTCACAAAAATCGAATAAATGCTTTGATGTTCACTTTGATTTTTTTAATTTTATTCTACAATGTGACCGCACATATGAGCAAGTACGAACGATCCAGTCGTGCAATTTATTTAACTTATTTTTTGTCATTTTCCTTTTGAATATTGTTTTATAAAATGGGGAAAAAATTAAATTTTGTGAGAAAATAAAAATCAAGATTTATTACGTATCTATCTAACGCGCTGATGATAGCTCTTTGTTAGACGTTCTCCAACGCCACGTTTATAACGCCGGGTTTATAACGCCGCGTTTATAATCCCGTGTTTACTTACCCGGCGTACGTTGCTACGCCCAAGAAACAAAATTTAAATGAAACTCTGGCGCGAATTTTTTTCAGCGTCTCTGTCTGTCGCGCATTTGTTGTAAGTAAGATCCGCGTTGGTCTTCAGTTTCAGCGGCTTTTTTTCTCTTTTATTCCTTGCTTCTGATGATTTTCTTCCAAACAATGCTTTTTTGGTGGCATTGTTGAAAACTAAAGACATATTGAATCTTTCTTTATTTTGTGATTGTGGAAGAAATCGCAATCGATTGAAAATGAAAAAAGCAATTCACACATTTGACTCTACGAATATACATATTTACATAAGTTCGAAAAGAACACTTGCAATCTATTGAAGGAAATGTGGTTAAAATGCAATTACTGTTAACTGTGCTTTGTTGTCATCACAAAATATATTTACCAACCTCTTTTTTTTATTTTTTTTTTTTATTTGCAGCCAACATTCTCGGATTGATATCACGCTTAGGCTTAAACCTATGTATTCAATGCATAACAATATTTTCAAAAGCAAATCTCAATATATATTTACCAATCGTTTTAGTTAAAAAAAAAAAAAAACGTTTTCCAAAAATTGAAATTGAAATTTTTCAAAAACTTGAAAAGTAAAATTTTTGTTGAGCTGTTTTTTTGTCACATTAAAAATAAGTTATAAGAAAATTGAAAAAAACAAATACCAAAAGCCTTACATTTTTCTTTCTCCTGAAGTTTACAAGAACCATTCTGGAACTAAACTATATAACGGGTGTTTTTTTAAGAGCTTGAGAACTTTTTTTTAAAAAAAAAACGCATAAAATTTGCAAAATCTCATCGGTTCTTTATTTGAAACGTTAGATTGGTCCATGACATTTACTTTTTGAAGATAATTTCATTTAAATGTTGACCGCGGCTGCGTCTTAGGTGGTCCATTCGGAAAGTCCAATTTTGGGCAACTTTTTCGAGCATTTCGGCCGGAATAGCCCGAATTTCTTCGGAAATGTTGTCTTCCAAAGCTGGAATAGTTGCTGGCTTATTTCTGTAGAAGTAGTCTAAAGGCGTCAAATCGCATGATCTTGGTGGCCAACTTACCGGTCCATTTCTTGAGATGAATTGTTCTCTGAAGTTTTCCCTCAAAATGGCCATAGAATCGCGAGCTGCGTGGCATCTAGCGCCATCTTGTTGAAACCACATGTCAACCAAGTTCAGTTCTTCCATTTTTGGCAACAAAAAGTTTGTTAGCATCGAACGATAGCGATCGCCATTCACCGTAACGTTGCATCCAACAGCATCTTTGAAAAAATACGGTCCAATGATTCCACCAGCGTACAAACCACACCAAACAGTGCATTTTTCGGGATGCATGGGCAGTTCTTGAACAACTTCTGGTTGCTCTTCACTCCAAATGCGGCAATTTTGCTTATTTACGTAGCCATTCAACCAGAAATGAGCCTCATCGCTGAACAAAATTTGTCGATAAAAAAGCGGATTTTCTGCCAACTTTTCTAGGGCCCATTCACTGAAAATTCGACGTTGTGGCAGATCGTTCGGCTTCAGTTCTTGCACGAGCTGTATTTTATACGGTTTTACACCAAGATCTTTGCGTAAAATCTTCCATGTGGTCGAATAACACAAACCCAATTGCTGCGAACGGCGACGAATCGACATTTCACGGTCTTCAGCAACACTCTCAGAAACAGACGCAATATTCTCTTCTGTACGCACTGTACGCATTCGTGTGGTTAGTTTAATGTCCAATAAAGTAAACTGAGTGCGAAACTTGGTCACAATCGCATTAATTGTTTGCTCACTTGGTCGATTATGTAGACCATAAATCGGACGTAAAGCGCGAAACACATTTCGAACCGAACACTGATTTTGGTAATAAAATTCAATGATTTGCAAGCGTTGCTCGTTAGTAAGTCTATTCATGATGAAATGTCAAAGCATACTGAGCATCTTTCTCTTTGACACCATGTCTGAAATCCCGCGTGATCTGTCAAATACTAATGCATGAAAATCCTAACCTCAAAAAAATCACCCGTTATAACCCTGAAAATTTCATAAAAATCCGTTGAGCGGCTTAGGAGTCAGTACCGGACATACGTATAAACATACATCCAATTTTATAACATATGTAAAATTCTTGTTTTGAATTTTCAAATTTTTTGAAACTAGTCAATACATTCTTTTTTTAATGAACAGCTGTATATTAATTACCTCTACAAAGCAGCATACCAAAATATCAAACAAAAAAAATGAATAAATCTTAAATAAAATAACAGGATTTTATCAAAACCGGTCCTACGATTTTCCAAATACTTTTTCAATAAATTCGTTGTATTTTTACTTGCGATTAAAGGCACTATAATGCAAGTTATACGTTCGTGCAGATTAAAAAAAAATTATTATGGTGGGCTAAAAACGGTACCTCCCATAGGACCGGTTTTTTTCTTCGACTTTCTCAAAAACTGTTGTTCCGATTACTATCAAAATTGATATTCAATAACATGCCTAAGTAATTTGGCATTATTTTTTTTTGGAAAACTTTTTTTTTGTATTTTTAATAATTAATTTTTTTTTTTTTGAAAAATCAATATTTTGAAAACGGGTAAGTAATTTTTTTTTTAAATTTTGTTTTTAAATTAACGTTATTTTTTGCTTAATTTTTTGAATTAATTTTTTTAAAAAAAGTTGTTAAAAAAAACCATTTTATTTAAAAACCGCTCATACGGTTTTGAAAAAAAAAACTCACACTTTTTTACATTTCCTAAAAAAATAAAATGGCGTTTAAATTATTTCACCCAATACAATTTAACGTACTTTATTCGAATAAATGCTTTGATGTTCCCTTTAAATTTCTTAAATTTTATTTTACAATGTGACCGCACATATGAGCAAGTACGTGCGATCCAGTCGTGCAATTTATTAATTAATAATTAATTATTAATAACTTAATAACTTAAGTTTATTTTGGACATTTCGCAGAGGAGTTTTTCGATTTTTTTTGATTTTTTTGATGTATTTCTCGGTAACGGCTCAATGGATTTCAATAAAATTTTATATTTCATAAGAAATAAGTATTGAAATTAATTCTACATACAAAAAATTTTTAATAATTACAGCGAAAAAAGCACGTTAATTTTATTTATATTATTTATATATTTATTTTATTTCTCTAACAAATGCGAAATTGTGTATTTCTCCAAAAACGTAGTAACAATTTTTTATATAAAACGGATTTTTTTAACAACTTTTTTTAAAAATAAAAAAAAAATTATTTAAGAATGCAAACTTAAGCACAAAAATAACCTGCATTCAAAAAAAAAATAAAAAAAGAACACCGAACCATTTTCAAAAAAAATTATTAAAAAAAAGATATTAAAAATCCAAAAAAAAAAAACTAATTTGAAAATAATTCAATGGGAAATTACTTTGGCTACCTACATCTTTCTTCCTGAATATTAATTTTGATTGAGTTGGCCAGTTCTCAAGAAAGTTTTAAAAACCGGTCCTAGGGGAGTTGCTTTTTTTAGCTCAGCGTTTTTTTTTTCACCAAACACCTACAAAGTACACAGATTTTTTTTCTTAATAAATTTTGAAGGCGTGTCCGAGAAAAATAAGCTTTTACTTAACGGGTATATGACACGTACCGTTAATGTTGAGCTGAAAAAAAATGAAAAATTCCTGTGTAGAATGTCAAAAAAACTGTATGTCCTAAACTTGTGACGGCCCAACTGACAACCGTGCGGTTTGAAGACCAAAATACATATACGAACAGACAGATTGAATTTTGCCTCTATATCATTTCTATATCATCGTAATTTCATGTTTGATTGTTATCTCAATTTTTGTAATCTGCATGAATGCATAACTAGCATTAAAGAACTTATAATTGTAAGTAAAAACCGGAAAATGAGTCCTGTGGCGTATGAGTACTTTTTTCCGAGTTTTTTTATTGTTAAATTTCCTTATAAATCAATATTTTTAACATTTTTCCCAGCTTCTGAGTTTTCTTTCTAAATCCTTTAAATCCTCTTCTTTAAAACCCTTGATCCTGATTTGGGGTCTTGAAAAGGCAATCCCCAAGATGAATATTTTGAACATCATCTCGCCCGAGGCAGGCTAACATTAGGACAGTCCAGGGCTGAAACATGATAGATCTACGATTTCGGTGATAATATTTAATTCTTTTACAACTTGACACTTTCGGAGGGAGGGGAGAAAGCTGACTTTATTTCATCATCAGGGACAGGAGGGATTTCGCAACTCAGCACCAATTTTTGCGGTCGATCATGAATACAAATCCTCAAAGATTAAATCTTCTTTTTTAAAAAGCCCATCTCTTTTTTTTTCAAATTCTTATTTCTGACTACACAGGAGCACATTTACGATATTAAAGGTTTCTCTTAGGGGCTCTGGTTAGTGGCCCAGGATAGAGCTTCTTTACTTAAGAGCCAGTCTTATTTGGATATTTTTCGAATAACATGCAATCCGAAGACCAGTTTTTAATTTATGAATATAGTATCGAGATGAAATGCCTTTATAAGTACTTTAAAAAAAAAAACCTGCGTTCTTAGTCGATGCCTGCTGTCTGAACTGTATGGCTTAGCTTATAAGCCAACAAAGCTTATCTTCCCATAACTCATAAGGCTTTGGTGCCAACTTAAACTTCCCAAATGCCCTTATCAACCAAAAAGATAAAACAGATTTCAAAAAAAAGTTGATTTTTCGTTAAAAAATTCGAATTTTCTTGTAAACATGATAAAATAATACAAAATCCAAAAAAAAAAAAAAAAAGCTACTACAATGATTGCCTTAACGAAGTGGATATCGCAATTCATTAGGCATCCTTTTATGTGAACCATAGATAACCGTACCTAAGACTCTAAAATCTCAACTCATCACTCTTCTGCAGATTTTTCGACTGGCACTTGAGAAAAATCGCCTTATCGTCCTTTCCTTAATCGTAATTTTTCCCCCATCAAACTCCCATTATACAGCCATTTTGTTTTTGTTTTTCGTTTGCTTTTCCCACTAAATCTACTTTTCTCCCAGAACCAAAGAATTTGCATTTTAATCCTTCACCAGCACGTCGTCTATCAAAAAACCCTTATACTCATGCATTTTCTATTAATCCAACCCGTATGGTTTGTCCAGCATTGAAATTCAATCCATTACTCGTCCCACACCGAAGCCCAAAGGCTTAGGAGCTTTAAAAAGAAAAAAAAGGAAATAATTCGCAGGAAAAAGGCACATCCTTGAATAAGGATCAAATGGCATGCAAATGAGCTTCCCTGGCAAAGAATTGCTCCATTCTGGTTTGAAGTTGTCTGTCTCGGTCGCACTATCAATCCACTCGAGTCGTGTTGTAAATTGATACTTCTTCGAGGAGGCAAAACCAATTTATAGAGTAGGAGGTTTGTCCCGAAGTGAAGAGGACACCAATGAGTATATTCATCGCCCATATGCGGTTGAATTGTGTGATTGTGCAAATGATGGAATTGATGTATAGACGGGGATGAGGTCAGCCATTATTATGCAGCCGGAGACGTCCTTCGAGCGTTTGTCAATCGATTGGGCCAGGATGAAGGAAGTGGGAGTTGGTAATGAGTTTTGAAATTTTCCGAATTGCACATTTGAAATTCCGTCAAACAACCGAAGGGGTTGTGTCAGAAAACAATTTGTTTTGGTTTGTGATTGTGAGTTGACCTACGCTTACGTTCCACACAACACCATCCACATACAGCATTTCTGACATTTTCGAAATAATAGACTTTTGGATACTTGCCACGCACGCAGTACAATTTCGTTTAATAGCTTAGTTAAGGCAAGCTATGAATATTTCATTGCGACTGTCTAATGGCAGGACATTAAGCTGGTGGTTTATTTCCCTCTCTTTCTTTCCCTGATTTCCGATAGCATTTTGCAGAGGAAATTGGAAAGGCTCGTGTAATATCCAAAGAAAGGCATCGAACGGGTTGGGTGGAAATTGGAGCATATTTGTTAAATTTGTTTGGGAAATTCCCGATTTTAATCGGTCGCAATAAAAAAAAACGCGTTCTTAAAAATATAGAACGTCGTTAGCAAGTACGATGTAAATGACCTACGATTACGAACGAGGTCGAGTCAAAATGGGAATTCCACATCGCACAGACTGACGCAGACATTCCTTTTGTTATTCATGCACATGGCATACACAAAATGGAGAAGTGTATGGCACTTTGTGTCATAAACTTGTGCCTCGAAGCGCGTCAGGACAGTTTAAGTTAACTGATGAGGCCATCGTCGGAAAAAGAGAGAGGGAACTATGGTGTTGAAAATGGTGAGAGTTCGTGACACAAGCTATTTGTATGGAAAGGGTTAACTTATTTCATAGTGAATATGAGGTTTTTGAAAGACTCTTTGTAGGCACGTTTTATGCCTTCTATGCTTTTAGTTGTAAATTATTTGTAGCACTTGGGGGAATATATTAATGGTTCCAGTACCAGTTGTAAGGAACGTGGATAAGCTTTACTTGATTTATAATTTTTCTAGTGAGTAAATGCGTTTCGACGAAGTTTCGCTTTTGTTGGTGGTAGTTCGTGTAAAACCATCATTCGTGGGTTGCAAACTTATATTGAAGGATGTTTTTTTGGTGAACTTTTTTATTTCCATTTTCATGCTGTTTATGGGTTAAGAACCCACGCAAAAATTCAAAATTCAAATCGCCAAGGTTGTGGTAAATTTTTTTTTATAAATTCAGTAGATTTTATTGGGCTTAATTGCCACTGCCAATTTCAAAATGCAAAATGATCTTTTTTTTATGGATTTTCAAACCATCCAGAGGTATTTATTATTAACTCAATAATCTGTTTTCAAAATCTCTGTGTGTTCTTTAAGATCCTCGAAAAAGTGATTGAAAAAGAATTGTGGAATGTCCTCTTGTACTTCTTCATTAGCGTATTGGAGACAAGCCGTCCATGCTGAGTATAATTTTCTTTTTGTATTAGCCAACATTTTGTATCCAGTAGTGATGATTACAATTCAGAGATTGTTTTTCATGAATAATGTTATCCGTTCTCAGTTTTCCTGGCTAAGATCCTCCAAGGATCCCGTTCTTTCCAATTCATCAGGCATTGCATTGCCGCTTGGCCCTCAATGCAAAAGGTGATATCAGCATGTAGTATTGCCAACATTGCAACTGGTTAAGCAGCTGATGTCATTCCCATAATCTCAGCCTAAAAGACGCTAATTTGGTCAGGAAATCTGATTGAGCTGACTAGTCCGAGAGTTTAAAAAAAGAATCCGTCTAATACACTGAATGGACTAAAAAAAAATCCACATTGCCGCTCGAATATAACTGAAGAATCTGTGCAACACCACAATTTGCCGCTGATTTTTTTCCGAAGAGATCTAGCGAATTAAGATACCTATAGCCCCCAATCTTGCTGTGATAGTGGTTTTCATTGCCCCCGTAGAGCCATTCCTTGTGTCTAGATATTCATAGGTTAGTATCGGTCTCACTATCGATGTATGGCTGTATCCAAGGTATTTAACCTTATCGGACGTTTTTAATGGGGTCTCTTCTACTGACGGCATTTTAATAGCCGGTATTTTCCTTTTGTTGGTTAAAAAGGGCAGTTCTATTTTTTTGTGGATTAATCGCAAAGCTACAAAGCCACGCGCTCTTGGCCGAGTGCTTAAGCGGCCAATTCGGTACTCTGTAACCGTTCACAAAATTTTCGCCGAACGCTATCATGGGCGTGTGCAATCAGCTCAGCCTTAATTTCGCAAAAGTTAACGAAACTGAACGAAACCCAAACAGGGTGACTGTTATGTACATTAATATACGATATTGTGCATTCGCTTTGTTGCTTAAGCTGATGTTATGGACCACAAGCAATTTTGGCCTAAAGGTAACTATAAAAGGTATGGCTTACTGTCAAAACCGCATGTGTTAATGTTCCATAGCTGACACATGCGAATTTTATAGCTATGACATTTTACAGTAGTAAAAAATGGCAGATGTCCCATGTCCCATATAATTTGTTTATTTTTGAGAACTTAACGAAAAGGAACAATTCTCTATTAAAGGAACGATTTCTTCTGCTTTGTTTGTACACTTATAAATGAGATTTCTCTGTATGGTTAAGTGTTCGATAAGGTATTTTTTTTAGTTTTTTAAGCGTTAAGCGTAGCCATATGCGTTCAACGAACGAAAATTTGACAGTTGATTTCATTTGGAGTTTTACTGAAGAATGGTTAATATGTTTGTTTGACAGATCAGAAAGGAGTGTTTCGTTCGGCTATGTCACTAGCTCTTTTGCTTCCAGGCATTACAGTTGGCCTTCAAAACAGCATCAACGTCAATATATTCACAACTACAAAAGGCATTTTGATTAGTTTCGTTCACTTTTGTGAAAATATGAAACAGCAATTGAAACAATTATACGTTAATGTTGAATTCTCTTTTTTTATTAGCCAGAAATGAAGAAGAAAAATAAGTGTATCTCAAATTGTGAGAAGCAATTACGGGCGTGGTTTGTTTAAACGATGGTTTTTATAACTTTTCGTTGAGTTTTGACAAATGTTTAAGTTTTCTTTGGTCTCTATAGTTAGGCCTGTTCTTTTTTCTGTGGTCAATGTTGGCTTTGGCTTTTACTTTGACTTTGACTGAAGGTAAATAGAAGAAGCAATAATGGGCGCGGTTTTTTTTAACAATCGATCTCAAAACATCCGTTAGGTTTTCACAAAAGTTTAAATTTTCTTTGGAATTTTTGGTTGGGCCTGTTATTGAAATTTTAGCACAAGCCTTCTATATGAAGTTAGATACGATTCAGCAATGAATATCGGTTAAAACCGCTCCTGTCACCTTTCGGTAAGTTTCCTAAAACATGGGGTATTTTATTAAGGCTCACTCTCACATATGTACATTTGAAGACTGTGAAATTTTACAATACATAAAAACGACAGATAGCAATATTTTTTATTATTTTTAATATTTTTTTTTTTAATCGTTTCAGAAACATTCAAAAAACATTTCAGAAATGTTTCTTTGTTTCTGAAATGTTTTTTTTTAAAGTTTCTGAAATTATTATTTAGATCTGGACGCTTCTCGAAACATTTCTGAAATGTTTCTCTGTTTCCCGAACGGAAAACTTTCATTATTTTTTCCATCATTTTAGTCTAATTGACAGACTTTTAGTTTTTATTTGTTTGTATTTTGTTCGTGATGACAAAAAGCGATGCTATAATTTCTATTTTCTTTACAATCCATCTTGAAATCCACACCAAAAAAAAAAACATTTCTAAAATGTTTTTTTTAAACAAAAACATTTCAGAAATGTTTTGTTAAACAAATGGTTCTTTGGTGTGGACACACCTTTAGAAACTTGACGAAACAGTTTGTTTAGTTTTGACAGTTTGAAATAATTAGTCGTGTTTCATGTACATTATATATAGGGCTAAATTGACATTATAGTCACAGAAAGTCATCAAGAGTCAAGACTATAAACTGAAATTTGTATATAAGCCTTAAAGAAGCTCTATACAGATACCTACAGACTATAACTTGCCAATTAAAAAATTAGACTTAATCACCTAATAGAAGCTAAATTGTTCACCTGACTTTTGTCTTAAGTTAACTATGATTTACCTTAACTCCTATGATATTGGTTACAACTAAATTGAGTTAGTAACTTAACTTAATATTCTTTTTTCGGTTTTGGCCTAGAAGGATTGATCCGTGTGACCACAAACATTAGGTATTAGAACAAATATGTTGAGTTTGTATTGCGTGACCATTTTAATTCATATAATCAACTAAGTTTCGTTAAGTTTTTTGTCAAGTGCGAGAATCAGAGTGACATTTCACGTTGAAGACCATTTTAATTTATATAAACAACTAAGTTTCGTTAAGTTTTTTGTCAAGTGCGAGAATCAGAGTGACATTTCACGTTGAAGACCATTTTAATTTATATAAACAACTAAGTTTCGTTAAGTTTTTTGTCAAGTGCGAGAATCAGAGTGACATTTCACGTTGAAGAAGAGATTAATCTTCTGCATGTGTTTCTGTTTAAAATCATATTGTTTGATTTATTGACATAACCGAAACTGAAAGTGAAAATAACGACTGTAACTTTAATTGACTTCCATCCCAAATATAGAAGTTATTAATGAAATATGAAATAGTTTTCTTACTATCACAAAATTCACAAATTCACATTCTTTGTTCAACAAAAACCTCATAAGCCTGCACTCCCATTAAACATTTCAAAAGAACAAATTTCAATTTGCAAAATGTCAACTTCCTGACATTCCATAATATCCACGAGTCATTTCTCATTCCAGGCATCCCAAAAACTATCGTTCATTCATTATCTCCAAGAGTCTATTGAATTACATCCTTGAAAAGGAATATCATCGCCACAGATGCAGCTGCCAACAGAACCAACTGTCGAGTTATACTGTTCATTCCGATAATAGTAGTTCGCAGGAGCAAGTAAACAATCTATCAGGACCTCATTAATATGCAAACTTGTGGCTTGAAGAATTTTGCAGAAAAGCGCGTAGTTTCAAAAACAGCACCCGAAATCCAGAGATGGCTCAAAAATACACAGCAGTCTAGTGCACTCTGTGTACCTTCGTTTAGATACTCAAGTGCGAGGTACCTTATGGGGTTCGTTGGTGTTCAATTAAGGAGCTCACGAACCTGGCACGTAAAACAAAAACTACTACTGCCATTGAAACGGAGGAACATTAGCAAAAGACAAATATTTGCATTTTACGTTTGAGGACGTTTATGTGTGGTGAAGTGACGCAGAGATGAAGTTGCATTATTCTCGGCATACGAGAGGATAACAGGAAGGAACACATAACTCATTAAAGTTTGAAAATGCTGGAACTGGGATGTGCATCCGCAGCTTAGAAACTTTCGTGCCTTTTGTAATAAGAAGGAACATTTATAAAACAAGGACAATAGCCTGTCGTTGGGGGAATGTTTATTTAAAGATTCTACCCTTTTTAACACAAGAGAGTTTGACAGTTATTAAGGCTATATTTTGTTTGTCCAGGCTCCTTTAAGTGTTGAAAATGTATTCAATAATCAGCGCCTCCTATAAGGCAAGGAAACACGGTAAACAAAACCCATTCACCTTGCCTTACAGAAAAGCTAACACAAAAGATACCCAATTATAAGAACTCTATTTCTTGATGATTATAAGCGTATTGTTATACCTTGAGACGCAAATTACCACGACTGTGCCAAGAGCTATAAGCATCCTGAACCCTGATGCCGGTAGGCTCCGCAATACAGAATCATGAATCTTTAATTGCAAAGCGATAATAAAAAGGATATAGTTGGAAGTTTTGGATGAAATTTAAATTAGATTCGACAGGATGAGGGGGCCCATCGGAACGACGACGTCGAAGGAGCAAAGCATGTATACATCGATGCCTTGAATTTACATAATCAGCATTAGGCACAGCAAATTTGTAAGCATCCTTTTTAAGACAGACTATATTCAAGTTGAACAAGTGAAAATGATTGAGAGTTGTTGTGTCGTGTGGTAGGATTATGTGGAAAGTTGAGACGTTCCAAGGACACCCCATCGACTATAAGGATGGAAATGTGTAGTCGTGGGACTTAATGAGATATAAAAATTCGTGTTCCAAGGGATTATAAAACACGACGATTAAATTATTTTCAAGAGGAAAGAGATTTCTTGGGGGGAGGGGGGCGGGCGTTACTAAAAGGTTTTTCTTTTAAAAACCACGAAAACACGATGTCATCAAATGGAACAGATTAGTTCGTTGTGGAACATGGAAGACAATTTTTGGTTCTTCTGACTAAAATATGACATCAAAAAGTTTTATGTCAGCAGACTGACAAGAGTGGGACTTATTTTTGGTGAATTGAATAGCTTGGTAGTGGGAGAGGCAGATATGCATACTTGTTCAACCACATGGAAAATTCGGTGAGTGGAAAATTAAATATTAATAAAAGTATATATGAGTTGTGTAGTTTAAAAGTTTTTTTTTTTTTTTTTTTGTGATGCAGTCGATGAAGTTTTATTATTGCTGGTGATTTTTAACTTTACAAGAATTTTTGGTTGTTTTACAAAAGTTGTGCGGTTTATTTGCTTTTGGATGGATGTATATCATGTCAAAGACTTCTGAAGTCTATGTATGAATTTTCCAGCTCCACAGGCAATATTTAGGGCTGAATTTCACTCCAATTGACATTGTCTCCCAAGCAAAAAAAAATAATATCTGAAGCATGAAGGAATGCGAATGTTCATCCTAGCTTTTACCCTCGAATTTTTTTTTTTTTTTATAATTAACGCGCACACAAGGAATTATGTGTTTCCCTTTTAATGTAGAACACACTGCGTGGGCATTACGGAGAGAGGGAGGTGCCGATTAACATTGGTTTTGAATGTTTGCAGATCAAAATGGCAAGGGAAAATCTCGCCGGGTAAACTATTCCAAATTCGTGTTGTTCGGCTAAAAAAAGAATCCCTATATATCACGGTATGTCCGAAATTGGGCTCAAGGGTGAACTGATGAGCATTCCTTGCGAGACGAGTATTACGGGAGAAAATTTTAAGGGGAGGAATGCAGCTGGCTACTTCGAGTGCACATTTTTTATAAAAGAAACGATAAAATAGGGAAAGTAAAATTGCGTCGGTGTTCGAGAGGGGCAATTGTTTCAGCGGCAGTTCTATTTCATATTAATCTTAACGCTCAATTTTGTATTCTATCAAGCAGGTGAACGGATGTTTGTGAAGCACCTGCCCAGAGGTGGGAGTTATACTCGAGTTTAAGGCGTATAAACGCTTTATAGATTGTAGCCAGATCAGATGGGGAAAAATACTTCTTACAGCGATACAGAAAACCTATGCACTTAGCAGCATTCTTAGCGATCTCAAATATATGGTCGTTCCAACGGAGGTCGTCGTTGACACACATACCGAGAACTGAGAGCTTTTCGGTTTCTTCAATGTAAGTGCCATTCATGGACAATGGCATTGGGGGAATGTTTAGCTTTAACGACAGAAGACAGCACTGAGTTTTCGAAGCATTAAACTCCACACGATTCCTATTACCCCATTTGACAATGCTGTATAAATCGGAGTTTAATGAGCTTGACATACGGCACCGTTGCAATTGTACGTCCGAAGGCGAAGGACGTGAATTATCGAACGAATATGAAAAGCTGAGGGTAGAGTCGTCAGCAAAACAGTTAAGTGGATTAGAAGTAACAGACAGAAGATCATTTATAAAAATGAGGAAAAGAGTCGGAGACAGAACAGAGCCCTGGGGCACACCAGCATTTATTTTATGGGAATCAGACTTGAATCCGTCCAATACGACTTGTATAGAACGGTCCAGAAGAGAGCTTCTAATCCAAGGAACAAGAGTATCATCGATCCCAAAAGCACGCATTTTCGATAAGAGAGCTTCATGCCAAACTCTGTCAAATGCCTTGGAGATATCAAGAGCAATAATCTTACTTTCACCAAAGCGATGTAAAGATTTGTTCCACTGTTCGGTGAGATACGCCATCAGATCACCAGTGGAACAGTTGCTGCGGAAGTCATAGTGACGGTCATTGAGCTTCGATCTTGAAGATATTCCTTAACCTGAGGGTTAATCAGCGTTTCCAAGACCTTAGAAAGAAGGGATGTCAGTGCTATGGGTCGGTAGGAGGAGGCGGAGGATGGGTCACGTTTTTTAGGGACAGGCTGGACAAATGCTGTTTTCCATCTTCTAGGAAAGATTCCAGAAGAGTAGGAGCGATGGAAAAGCTTACGCAGTGGCTTTGCCAGTGTGGAAGAACACCTCTTCAGAATAATCGGGGGTATACCATCCGGGCCAGCGGATTTGTGTATATCTAGATCTTTGAGAACTCTTGCTACTGTACGAGTGCGGAAAAAAATCTGTCCCATGGAAAAATTTACATTCTCAAGTACAGGAGGGGCAACGTTGCTTTGAGGCAGCGTGGAGCTGGCAGCGAAACGGGCGGCGAGCAAGTTTGCCTTCTCTGAAGAGTAAACAATTGGTTTGTTATTGTCGATGAGCGTTGGAATCGAAGATGTCGAGGAGTTTTTGATATTTTTTTACAAATGACCAAACATTTTTACTGTCTTTGGGACACTGCAGAATTTTGTGCCGTAATTTTTGGTCATTCAAAAATTTGGTTCTTTCAATAACGGAGTTGCATGAGTTTCTTGCTTGTTTGTGCTTTTTCCGATTTTCCTCTGTAGGGTTGGCTTTGTAAGATCGGAAACTTACTTCTTTGAGCCTGATAGCTTCTTTACACTCAGAATTAAACCAGGACTTTTCTTTAACTGGATGGGTGGAGGATGAGAAATTAGCTGAAATGATACAATGGTCTGAAGTGCCTAATGGAAGTTACACTAATGGTATATTTATCGGGGTGAGAAGTAAGAAACAAGTCAAGAGTATGGGCGGCTTGCCCAGCAACATCCGGTATACGCGTTGGCACATCGATCAGTTGGGTAAGGTGATGTAACCCGGCAAAGAGCTCGACGTACCTTCCTTCGGGTGTTGTCTGACCAGAATAGCGGAGCCAATTGGAATTGTGTACATTGAAATCGCCCGCAATAACGAGATGGAATCAGACAGCGCATCAAACTCGTTACAAGTCGAATTGCTGTCGAGATTTGGACTCCTGTAAATAAAACAATAAAGAATGACATGCTTGCGGACAGTGAATTTGAGCCACAAGAAGTTAAAGTCGGTGTTGGAACATTGCCCATATGGGGAAAGGCTCTGGCAAGCAATATCATTCCTAACATAGACCACGAGACCATGATGGAAAAGAGTAATGGCACCAAGCTATAACCATGTAGAGCAAATTCTGATAAATCAGTATTTACTCCAACCTGGGTTTCACCTAATGCTGGCCTGTATTGAACAGTATTGACGTACATGTGAAAGAAATTCTTTCTTATACCACGAACATTAGAATACACGACACAAAAATCACTTACCATTTAAAAATACTTACATACAAAAACACAACTCTGACTAAGTCGAACTGTGCAGTGAAAATCCAAATTAACTTCTGTAATAATCAAACTGTCTTAGGTGTTATGCCCATAAGACAGCTTGTTTACAAAAAATTAATTTAAACATTCAGCACAATAGGACAAATTCAAATGCCCTTATCTATTTACCGCAAGACGTCCGGCCTCTAC
Organism: Platycheirus rosarum; assembly: GCA_963971375.1. Lineage (NCBI taxonomy): Eukaryota > Metazoa > Arthropoda > Insecta > Diptera > Syrphidae > Platycheirus > Platycheirus rosarum. Next base: position 4,222,322 of record OZ020507.1, on the reverse strand, counting down.
GAGCTTAAGATCGACACTTTACAGCACAAAATTTGTATTTCTTATTTTAGGTCCGAGCATGATCACAGTCGCACTCTATGAGCTCAAGATAAATCTGAACATTTAGAGTAAAAGCTGAACACAATACAATTGATGTGCGATGGACAAAAAACATATGGAAAAAAGTATGGAAAAACATTTGCGATTGCAAACAAAACCATTAAGATGGCAGAAGACGCTCTTTTGTGACTATTTTTTTTACACTTTTACAATTAATTTAAATGTTCACTTTTATTTTGATAATCTAGTTTTTAGTTCACAATTCAATTTATGTAGTTTGCCTAAAATATGTTTACAAATGGCTGCCGTATGAAAAATGAAAATGAATGCGTTCAGAGCTTAATCTATATGTTCAAGACTGAATTCTAAACAAAAAATTAAAAACGCTTTTCTAACAGTGTGTTTTCCTCATTTATGATTGGTAAAGTTTTTTAAGGGATTAAAGCGTAACAAACCAACCAAAACTTCGCAATATGTTTAAAAGATATTCAATTTATATTTAACACCATTATAAAAATGCAGAAAAGAAAGTATATGTTAAATTTTCTTCATTACAAACACCATCAGAAGCCAGCTGTCAAGTTTTCATTGAAAATATTATACTCACATTCAATACGGCTAAAATCATTTTCTTATGTCAAAAAGACAAACGTCAAAGAGAGAAATTTCAAAATTAAAGCATGGCTGCCAACCACGCCAAAAAATATTATTTATAACCCAGATTGTTTTATTATCACGAGATAAACAATAAAAGTTTGTGGCGATAGTAAGATGTGGCTTAAAGTTGGGCCTTAAGGCGGGATTGGAGTATAAAACGGAGAAAATAAATCCAAAGAATCCAAACCGAGCTTCCTGACCTGAGCGTTCCGCCGATCTATTTAAAAATCACAATTGATCGCTGAACTATAATTGTTCAATGTTTACATGGGATTATAGGTACCTACTATAAGAATTTATGGATTCGTGAACAACAAAATTATAACAATTAAACATGATATTACGATGATAGAGAAGTCTAAAAAGTGGGTTCGGAAATTCCGTCTGTCTCTCTGTCAGCCTGTTCGCACCTCAACAGCCTAAACGGATGCTTCAAATTTGGTATTTAGTATTTATTTGGTATTTCGGGGGGTGTTTTTCATTTTTGCTCTAGGTCGAAAAATAACGGTACTTGCCATACAATCTTTAAGTAAAATTTTATTTACTCGAAAACGGCTCTAACGGTTTTGATAAAACTTTCAGAGTGCCATTTTTTTTACAACAATACATCTTTCAGTTAGAAGGATTTTTTCGAAATTTGTTCTATAACGGTATCTACCCTCCATAGGAAGGTTTTTTTTTCTTCGTCTTTCTCGAGAACTGCATCACCGATTACATTCAAATTTTATATTCATAAAGATGATAGCCAAACTAATTCGGCATAAAAATATTATCGAATAACTTTTTTTTTTGCATTTTTAATAATTTTTTTAAATATATATATTTTTTTTTTTTGAAAAATCGATTTTTTTTCTTAGTTTTGTTTTTAAATGTAAGTAATTTGTTCGCTTAAGTTTGCATTTTTGAATTTTTAAAAAAAAGTTGTTAAATATAAAAACCGTTCCTACGATTTAAAAAAAAAATTACACTTTTTCACATTTTTTGAATAAATAAAATGGCATTTAAATTTTTCCCTGTTTTTTTACTGTTTTGAAAGTTATTTTTTATCCTGATTTTAAGCAAGATTTTCACTTATTTCACTTAACTTAGAGACACAATGAAAGGACATGATCGTATGACTTTGAATTTAGATTTTAGATCGTTTCGGATATGGTTTATTTAAAGTTGGACCACTTAAATGAAATACATATAAATAAATGAGATACATATTTTAATACGTGGTTCTGTAATTTTAATTAACTGATTTTTGGGAGTTTACATAAAACATAAAAGTGAGTTCTTTCAAGAATTTTATTGACCATTTTTATAAACTTAGTCTTGAATTATAAACTTATTTTTTAATTCGGCCAATTCACTAAAATCGGGTAGTTTAAAGTGTTGAACCACGAATCAGAATTTGAACCACCTACATCTGGCTTTTATTCCACAAAAATCGGTGTTAAACTTCAAAACCTTATAGTTTTGCATTTAAAAAATTATGTCAATACAATTCTTCTTGTTTATCGCCATGAAAATTATTGTTGACAGATGAAAACTTCGTTGTCGTTCCGGAGAAATATTGTCGTTTGTATCTGATTCAATGTTTCATACTTGGCTGGCTTGGCAGAACTCATACTAATTTTCTGCTCAAAGTTTCAACTCTTATTGAATTTGACTCTATTTGCAAAAAAACATGACAATAGCTTTCTAACACAGCCACAGTCAGGCAACTGCCACGTCTACCAACTATGAAATAACAAAATGAGTGAATAAAAAAGTGAGTACCTACAGCGTTTTACTGGTTAATCGTGAATGGAATCGGTTGTAGCTGCGATGGTTGTAAATACCAAATAAACTGCGCGTAGATAAGTTTATTTACAAGTTATAACCAATGCTGCCACCCTACTTCTTAAGCAGTAGATCTACTGCGCTTAGCTCCATACGAAAATATACTGCGGAGCAAAACGAATCTACTTCTTTTTGAGAATTTTGAACATTACATAAAATTATTTCTAAATGCGTCTATCTAGAATTTTTGAATGCGCAACCTTGTTTGAATGTATCCACCGACCAAACGAGTTTTTCAATTATTAACATTCTCTTTCGGGTTGTTGCCCAAAAATATCAAAGTTACTTGTTTTCATGAGCAAGTTCAATTAAAAACGTGCTAGGGTGATTAAGTAACGACTGAAACGATTTGGATAAAAATGTGTGTATGTAATGGGTTCCTGCTTGCTACTAGAAGATTAAGGAAAAAGGAAAAGTTGGAAAATTCTGAACAGGCGCACATTTTGTTTCTCAGTTAAATTCAAAATTTATATTTATAGACCGATATTCAAGGAACATTCATAGACAGATGGCTGATTTTTTAAGAAGTACCTAACCAAAGCTATTTCAACTATCTATAAATAAATAAAAATATTAAAAATAATTAAATGAAAGCCTTTTGCAAAATTTCGCTTTAATAAGTGGAGCTGGGGTGGAAATATTAAAGAAAATGTTGTTTTCCCTGCATATATTTTTACTTGCGATTATAGGGACTATAAGGCAAGTTATGCATTCGTAAAAAAAAAAAAAAAATTCTAACAATCAAACATGCCATTACGATGATAGAGACGTCAAAAAAAGTGGGTCCGGAAATTCCGTCCGTCTGTCTGTCTGTCTGTCTGTCTGTCTGTCTGTCTGTCTGTCCGTATCGATATCTACAGCCCAAACGGTTGGGCCGATTTGATTCAAACTTGGTATATAGTATGTTTAGAGTGCTCTACCCGACAGTTTTTGGAATTGGCATTCTAGCTCCAAAACTAACGGTACCTGCCATATAACTTTTAATGAAAAACTTATTTTTCTCGAAAACGGCTCCTACGATTTTGATAAAACTTTCAGAATGATGTTTTCTGTGCAAAATCTATCTTCTAGTTTTATTGGATTTTTCAGAAAAAGTTTTATAACGGTACCTCCCATATGACCGGTTTTTTAAAATCAGACTTTCTCGTTAACTAATTGAAGGATTTTGATGAAATTTTCAAAATGTGTAGTGTTTTATGATTTAAATAATATTGCTTATCAAAATTTTCAAAAACATTTTTTTTTAAATTTCAATAATTTTTTTAAAAAAATATTTTGTTTTTTGAATATTTTGAAAACGGATCTATAGATTTTTTTTTGAATTTTTCTCCTAGTATAAACTATAAATTTCTTATAATTGACATACTCAAAAAAAATTTAAAATATGTTTTCGAAAAGTTTTTCAAAAAAAACATTTTTTTGAAAAAACTGGTCGAACGATTTTGAAATGAAAAATTCATAAAATAGAAAACAGCAAAAGACATAAGATGGCTTACAACATTTTTTCCAAAAAACGTTATGAATAGTGTTTTTTTGATTTCAAAAAAATTTTCCCCCAAATTTTATTTCATATTGCTCGGCTAAGCCCTAGCCATTAGTCAAATAAAAGAAGGTGACAACCTACATACATACCTACGTATTTTAAAGCATTTCATCATCATAAAAGCACACAGAATAAATAATGAGCCTATGATAAACACACAAAAACAACTAACAAATATAAAAAATTATTCGATTACTACTGAATACAAAAATTTCAATCGAAAAAACAAAAGTGTACACCTTTCTATAAATAAACAAAACCACTGTGTTAACTTTTAATATTGTCTCTATACCTACTCGCTTAACAGTAGTTGGAACGTGTATCTTATATTTAGTACCTACCTTCCTTCCAACCTTATTATAGGTAAATAATATCCTTACTAAATTCCATTAATATCTATCCACATCATACGTTTATCGATCCATCAAACATAATTCAGCTATTTTAATTAATTTGATTTCAAAAAGTAAATTATTGTTATTGGGACCTATATAGGTCCATATACCTAGCATTATTGCCCTACTGCTGATTTCCACGAATCTTTATGCCAGTTGTTTCCATACCAAAACGAAAATTAAACTGAAAAAAGTCCTTTATATCTTTCTATTAGCAAATTATATTATAAACAGTAAGCAGCAAGTGGAAAGATAATACACTAAAAAACTGAAAAGCTAACAATCCTATATATTTATGTCTTTATCCCTTTATCGTGACGCATGTTCGTTCGAGCTTCAAACCACAACGATTCTAAAGAAGTTGCACGTCAAAAAAACATTAAAATTAAATCTTTGTCAAAAAGACGCCTGTACCTAAAAAGGATTAGCACACGGGAGCAAGTACGTGCGAGCCAGTCGTGCCTTTTATTTTCAAACCATATGTACTAAAACGACTACGATGGTGGTGAGAAGTTAAGGTATATGTCACGCTGTTGTCGAGATCCAGAAAATGTATGTTAAACCCGAGCAACGCCGGATGAATCAGCTAGTATTTATATGTGTTTTGATTTATAATACATAGGAGTATTCATGCAATCGCATAAGACCCTCATAAACCGTAAAAACCTCGTGAATTTATTCTCGTAAATGAACTGTCAAAATTTGTATGAGATTATGGGAATTTATTTACGCGAACCTTATAAATTTATCTCATGATTTTGCCGTGCAAAATGCAAATGCTTGCGGAAGGGTAGAATTTTCTACAGTGTATAAATTAATCTCGTTGCATGAACACCCCTATTGTACGATCTACTGCGGTATATTGCAATCTACTGCGTTTTTTCTCATATATACTGCGCCCAATCATCTATAGGGTGGCAGCACTGGTTATAACTAAATGGTTTACTCTGAATTAAAAATAGGTTTTTTTTTCTTATTCTCAACAAAAGTTTGAAAATAAATCATTGTTTAAACAGTAATGAAGTCATTTAACTAAATTTTTTTAGATATTGGCATGCAGAATTTATTTTATTTGTGATGCATTAAATGTACCTGTCTCATCGGTTGACATTAAGAGATGTTATGTTAAAAGTTTCGCTAAGAATAATTCAAGCATACTTTGCGTTCAACTAGCATCTTCGAATGTAAAACAAAAAAATAATGAGGAGCAAGAGGAATGGAAAGAACAAATTAACCACACATCATTATTTGCCGATGCCAGCATAAATAACGGGTGATTTTTTTAAGGTTAGGATTTTTATGCATTAGTATTTGACAGATCACGCAGGATTTCAGACATGGTGTCAAAGAGAAAGATGCTCAGTATGCTTTGACATTTCATCATGAATAGACTTACTAACGAGCAACGCTTGCAAATTATTGAATTTTATTACCAAAATCAGTGTTCGGTTCATTCACCGTAACGTTGCGTCCAACAGCATCTTTGAAAAAATACGGTCCAATGATTCCACCAGCGTACAAACCACACCAAACAGTGCATTTTTCGGGATACATGGGCAGTTCTTGAACGGCTTCTGGTTGCTCTTCACTCCAAATGCGGCAATTTTGCCTATTTACGTAGCCATTCAACCAGAAATGAGCCTCATCGCTGAACAAAATTTGTCGATAAAAAAGCGGATTTTCTGCCAACTTTTCTAGGGCACTGATTTTGGTAATAAAATTCAATGATTTGCAAGCGTTGCTCGTTAGGAAGTCTATTCATGATGAAATGTCAAAGCATACTGAGCATCTTTCTCTTTGACACCATGTCTGAAATCCTGCGTGATCTGTCAAATACTAATGCATGAAAATCCTAACCTCAAAAAAATCACCCATTAGTTTTTACTTCGAATCAATATCTGGTCTTGAGATATTAAAAGCCATAAACTCTCTGAATAATTCCAAATCTTTTGGTAATGATGGTATTTCTAACATTGTGTTAAAGAAAATCGCTTTGAATATTGTGGATATTTTGACATATATCTTTAATTTGAGTATTTTATCTGGTATCTTTCCTGATGAACTTAAACAAGCCATTGTGATACCCTTGTTTAAAAAAGGGAGTAAAAAAGATAAAAATAATTATAGGCCAATTTCGTTGTTGCCTTCTATTTCAAAAATATTTGAAAAAGTAATTAAATGTAGGGTTTTGAACTTTCTCAAAAATTCTAATTTTCTTAGTTCCAAACAGTTTGGGTTTAGGACTGGGCTCTCTACTGAGGATGGTTTGTTGAATTTTTGCTCTTTTGTTCATAAAGGACTGGATGATCAAAGGTTTTGCAGTGGAGTTTTTGTGGATATTACGAAAGCCTTTGATATGGTAGACCACAATATTCTTTTGAGCAAAATATATTATGCGGGCTTCCGTGGATTTATATATGAGTGGTTTGCATCTTATCTGAAAAACAGGGAGCAAAGGGTCAAACTCGGCAGCTGTCTGAGTAACTCCAAGGTTATCAATCTTGGAGTTCCTCAGGGATCTGTTCTTGGTCCCATCTTTTTTCTAATATATATTAATTCTATTTTTGAACAACCTTTTGTTGGTGAAGTAAGGGCGTTTGCAGATGATTTGGCAATTGCATACAGATCCGTTAGTTTATTGAACCTAGTGGCTGATTTAAATCATGATGTGCACTTATTGAGAGTTTGGTTTGATGCACATAAACTTTTATTAAGCAACAAAACTAAACTTATGTTTTTTTTCCTTAGCTCTAACGTGACTCCAGACATTAATGTTATATTCCACTCATCGAACTGTGCAAGGTATAATCTTCACTTGAGTTCCTTTCAAAATTCGTATCACTATTTTAATGCTAATGTTTCTTGCGACACCAACTGCTTTCAAATTGAAAACGTTAACTGTTTTTAATACTTGGGTGTTCTCATCGATAGAAATTTGAGCTGGTCTGAGCATATTTTAGGGCTTAAACAATATTTCCTTTCAACAATTCGTTGTTTTTATCGCCTTAGAAAGTATTGTTCTGATAACACCATGACAACTGTTTACTATGGGATTTTTCATTCTCGAATGCAATACGGTATAAGCTGTTGGGGAGGTGCTTATCAGAACAAAATGAAGCCGCTTATTGTGCTGCAAGAATGCGCTATAAGAAAAGTGTGTAACTCACCCCGTCTCTCTCATTCCATGGAGCTTTTTAGGCGTATAAAGATTTTGCCTGTCAGACAGTTATTTTATTACAAGGTTCTCAAGATTTTCTTTATTAGAGGCGGGTACTTGCAGAGTCCAATATGTGAAGGCTATATTTTACGCAGTAATTACCAATCCTTAGTTGCCATTCCTTCTTTTCGTACTACAAGCTTTAGAAACTCGTATCATGTTGTCTCCTGCAAATTGTATAACCGCCTTTCAGCTAGCCTAAGGAACCTACCAACTCTATTCGCCTTTTTGAAAAATGTAAAACTGTGGCTTCTAGATTTCGATCATAATGAAATCGAAGTTTTGTTGAGCTATATTGTTTAATTGTTTAATTCAATTAATACTGTCAATGAATTTGAATTTGTTTTATCTTGTTTCTTTTGAAAATGTATTTTGATTTAATTCTTTTTAATTTCTTAACTTATATTGTACACCCCACGCTGAATTTTTGTACTATAAAGTGGCATTATCTCTATTTTTATGAAATACCAATGTCACTAACTCTTCTCTCTTAAAATCACTATTGTAATTTTGTTAGAGCAATCTTAAGATTTATCAAATGTTATAGTTATTAAGATGAGGATAATGATTAACAATAAAAAAAAAAAAAAATAATATTGTTTAAATATAAAATGTCGAAGAACTCTAACGGACGAAAGAAAGATTTTGTATTCGTTTATTTTATTAAATAAAAAAGTACAAAAAGATTAATAAATTATTTAAAAATACCATATATTCATCATGTTTTTTTTTTTACCACAACAATACTATAATCCAAAAGTCTATCCTTGAAGAACAGAGAAAAATGAATTTTTTTGTATTCTAAATTCAAGGAACAAGGACTAACCAAACTCTATTCCTAACATTTCAACAACAGATGCCAAACTTTTTTTTTGGGGGATTTCAAACTTTTGCACTTTTGTTGACCACAAAAACCGAATATTTTCCTCTTGTCATTTAACAAATTGTTTTAACTGTTTACCCAAAAACAAATTTCAAAAAAAAAAATATTTTTTTTATGGAAGTGTCATCAAAATTGTATGTATATATTAGGTACATGTACATGTACGAGTAAAAATAAATCTTTTATTGTATTTTGCTGCATTGAAAGGAAAGGACTTCCTGTTGTTTATCCTTTTTCTTGTGCTCGATGAAGCATTTTTGTATGAAACTTCCGTTGAGAATCACCAAAACCATCAACATTTTATCTTCATAGATAAATATATCTTTTTGGTTTGTAGAACCAAGCCCTTTTTCTATCTTAGTTTTTTTCTGGACAGGGAATCATTACATTCCTTTTTCATATTTAATGAAAACTTTAATAGAAAATAAATTGCACGATTGGATCGCACGTATTTGGTCATATGTGCAGTCACATCGTCGAATAAAATTTAATAAAATCCACGACTGGGTCGCAAGAACTTGTCCTTATGCTAGATAATTGCTTAGTGGCTGCATATGTATGTTTGTATATATTAAAATAAAAAAATTAAATATTTTTCGAAAATTATTTCAGTTTTTTAATTAGCTTAAATGTTTTCTCGGAAAAACTAAGTATGCAATAAAATTTGAAAACCAAATGTTTATGGACAAAAAAAATATTGAAAATCATTGGACCAGTTTTTTTAAAAATTCGTTTTTTTTAAAGCTTTTCGAAAAAATATTTTTTTTAGTATATACCATAATAAGAAAACCCGTAGTTTTCATCTGGGAAAATTATTTAAAAAAATATTCAATCTACCCGTTTTGAAAATATTTCGAAAAATAATTTTTTTTTAGAAAATTTAAAAAAAACCAAGAAAAAAGTTTTTAAAATTTTGAAATGCAATATTAATTAATTTATAAATGACTTCCTGTGTGCAAAATTTTACTGAAGTCGAGATAATGGTTTACAATTAAACCGCATTTGAAAAAACTGGTTGTATAATAGATACCGTTATAGAACAAATTTCAAAAAATTCATGCTAACTGAAAGATGTATTGTTTTAAAAAAAAAATACCACTCTGAAAGTTTTATCAAAATCGTTAGAGCCATTTTGGAAAAACTCAAACTTTTTGGTAAAGATTATATGGCAGGTACCGTTATTTTTGGACCTAGAGCAAAAATGAAAAGCACCCCGCGATATACAGTAGTCCCTCGATAATGTGAAGGTGAACTAATTAAAACAAGGCGTTTTCGGATTTTAGAGGTGAAAAACAAAAATACAAAAACATCTGTATCGGCATATTATCAATTCTTTGAAAAATAATTCGTTATTTTCGACTGGAGAATAGCTTGACTTTCTTTCAATAGCCACTGCCCTTATTTTTAATAGTTTGGAGATCGTTTCTGCGTCCAATTCATTTTGATCTAAATACTCCAGAAGCGTATTTGTGCTCGTTACTTTAGGAGCAGCTGGAGTGACTTCGTCGCTTTCATTCTCCGAAATATTCTCAATCGGTTCAGGTTCAGTGCCTTCTACGACGATCCAGTCTCTAACTTCTTGTATTGAAATGTTTTGTTCTCTATCTATAATTCCTAAATTCGGCTAAGATGGGACTAGCAGTCAATGAGGCCAAAACGAAGTACCTGCTGTCCACAAAAAGGGACACACAACACCGGCGGATTGGACAAAAAAATATCACAATAGACAGGTACAACTTTGAGGTAGTTAGGGACTTTGTGTACCTCGGATCCGCTATAACATCTGACAACAACATCTCGTCAGAAATAAAGCGAAGAATTACTCTTGCCAATCGCTGTTTCTATGCGCTAGGAAGGCAATTGAGTAGCAAAGCCCTCTCTCGAAAGACAAAGGAGACTCTGTATCAGACCCTAATCATCCCAGTCCTGCTCTATGGCGCCGAGGCATGGACTCTATCTAAAGCGGATGAAGATATCCTTAGTCGTTTCGAGCGTAAGATTCTTCGGAAGATTTTTGGCCCTATCTGCGTTAACGGGCTTTGGAGGAGAAGGTTCAACCAAGAACTATACGAGCTGTACAGCGACATTGACCTGGTCAAAAAAATACGCATATCACGTTTAAGATGGCTAGGTCATGTAGAGCGAATGGACAACAATGCTCCGGCTCGCAGGATCTTCGATTCCATCCCAGAGGGTAGACGCAGTCAAGGAAGACCTCGCCTTAGGTGGCGCGCTTAAGTGGAGGACGACCTGAACCAACTTGGAGTGCAAAACTGGAGGCAGCTAGCCAAAGACCGAGTTGGCTGGAGAGTCATGTTGGTTGAGGCCCAGGTTCATCCCGAACTGTAGCGCCACCTAAGTAAGTAAGTATAATTCCAAGGAGACCGTTTATTTCTTGAAACTGTCTTTGAAGCTGAGTTTCGGGCAGTGTCTCCCTAAATTGGATAAGCGGAATTAAATCTTCATCTTCCCAGTTATCTTCTTTTGGCAGTATACATTTAAAGCACTTAGAAATGGAGGAAGCAGGGAGCTGCTCCCAAGATAACTTTAAGTTAATTACAGCATGTCTAGGTTAATTATTTTAACCCAGCAGCAATATCTTCACTTTCCGATGCAATAATTAAAGCAAGCAATCTTTTTTTGTAGTACGCCTTGACTAAATTAATGACATTTTGGTCCATTGGTTGGATCAAAGCGGTGACGTTTGGGGGAAAAAATAAAACTGTTATATCCCCATCAGAGCTAGTTAACCTTTCTTTATTGCAGTGACAAGTTGCATTGTCAAGAAGCAACAATGCTTTTTTTGGCAAATTATTTTCTCAGGTATTTTTTAACCTGGAAAAGCGTAAAAATAGTGGTAAGTGATTTAGTTCAGACAACAATTTTAAAGTTCAAATAAAGTGCTTACCTCTTTAGTAAAATGTTCATCAAACCAATTTTGAAAGATTTCACTCGTCATCCAAGCGTTTTTGCTGGATGTATAAATCAATCGAACTTTAAAACCCGAAAAAGCTCTAGGGCATTTAGACTTCCCGATAATTAATGGAGTGAGCTTATGCGTTCCACTTGCATTCGTGCAGGCCAAAAACGTACGTTATCCTTTCCTTGCTAGTTTTCCATCCCGGTGCAGTACGCTCACTAGACAAAACGAAAGTTTTACTAGGAAGAAAATTCCAATATAGGCCAGTTTCGTCAGCATTATAGATTTGTTGTGGTGTAAGAGACATTTCTTGGATTGTTTCATGTAATTCTTTCAAAAACGGATCAACTGCACTTTTATTACATGACAACTTTTCGCCGGATATTTTCAATGTTCTTACACCATGCCTCTGTTTGACTGGTTCTGAAATTCCGATCTTCTTTGAATTGCAAATTGATGTCGTTTGCTTTTCGGCAGTGTAAATCTGTTGAAACTGGAACGTAATTCTCTCTTTGCTTTTTAAGCCAGTCTAACAATGCATTTTCCATTTTAGGCATTCGGATTTCCTCAGAGTCTTCCTCTTCCCTGGTCCAGATTCAGTTTTTTGGACATAGTCCAACAGCTTCTTTGAACTTAATTTAATTCCAGCAATTGTTGACCTTGAAACAACATATTTTTGTGATAATGCCATTCCAGAATGTCCAGCGTCCAGTTCTTTTAAACAAATTACACTTCTCTTTTATCGATAGAAATCGATGCAGTTTTTGTTTAGGTGCCATAACCACACTTATTTTATCACACACAAAAAAAAAACAATTAGACCAAGCGCGATACAACTCACTGAAAAATATAACTACGAACTGATCATAAAATATAATAACAAAGGCATAACAAACAAAATTTACCTACACAACAGGCAGTAGGCAGAGAGTATACCTGCAGCTGCATTCAAAACTTCGAAATGTGTCTAGACAAATAACAGTTAGTTAGTCCCTTGCCTAATATCGCACGCAAAACTCAAGGGAAAAAAGAGAAATATGTATGTACAAAACTAAAAAAAGAAATTCACATTTTAGGTAGGGGTCAAAAATTTCGGAGGTTCAATGTAAAGTTTTGGCGATTCACATTTTGGAGAAATTCACATTATCGGTTGTTCACATTATCGATGGACTACTGTACTACCAAATAAATACTAAATATCAAGTTTGAAGAAAATCGGCCCATTCGTTTACAATGTAGAGATGCGAACAGACAGACAGACAGACAGGCAGACAGACGGACGGAATTTCCGGACCCACTTGTAATGTCGTTTGAAATCAACAATAGAAAAACACTTTAAAGATTCATTTAAAAAAAGAATGAAATCAATGTAAGTCGCACAGGAAAAATGGGTACGACTGGGTCGCACGTACTTGCTCTTATGTGCATAATTACATTGGAAAGCAAGATCTTTGACAGAAACAAGTAACATTTGCGTTGGAAATAACACAGTTTGAACTTATAAAAAGTATTAAAAACCACAATACTTAACGGTTTCTAGTAAAAATGAAGTATGCCATCAGACGTCTTAAATAACAAGGAATTTATGAAAAATGTATTTCGAAAATTGTAAGACCGGTTTTGATAAAATTCTGTTTTTTATTTCTTGTTTTTTTTTGAAAAAAAAATATTTTTTTAAATTTTGGTATGCAGTTTTCTAGAATTTATTAAAATACATATGATTATAGAATTTGAAATAATTTTTTTCGATTAGTTTTCAAAATATTGATTTTTCAAAAAAAAAAAAAAATCAAAAATTAATTTTAATTAGAAAAAAAGTTATTCAAAATATTTATATGCAGAATTAATTTGGCTACCTAGATCTTCCTAAATATAAAATTTGAAAGAAATCCATAGAGCCGTTACCGAGAAAGCCAAAAATTAAAAAAACCGTTATATGAAAGGTCCCGTTAATAGACTTTTCCCGTATATGTGGTTCTAATCAAATGATAGCCAATACCAACAAAACAAATCTCAAAAATGTTCATTAAAATCGTTGAAGCCGTTTTTGAGAAGAATAAGATTTTCCTAAACGGTCATATGGCAGGTACCGTTATTTTTAGGGCTAAAAATAAAATTTCAATTTTCCCTTTGGGAAATGCCAAAATAATCACACACAATCGCTCAGGCAGCTCGTTATACATACTGACAAACAGACAGACAGACAGACAGATATTTTTTCTCGATCACTTTTTTAGACTTCTCTATGATCGTAATGTCATGTTTGATTGTTATCTCAATTTTTTTAATATACGCGAATTCTAAACTTGCTTATAGTCCCTAAAATCGCAAGTAAAAATGAAATAAACTTTTTTCTGAAAGTGTTTATGGCACAAGTTATGGTACTTTGAATAAGCATTTCAAAATTAGTCGCAAGAAAAAGACAGAAAGACAGACAAACATATAGACAGACAGACAAAAATTAAAAAAAAAAAATCTGTTTTTGTTATGAGTACATTATATACTTTCATATGCATCTTGTAAAAATCTGTTACGTTGATATTAAAAACAGACAGCGCCCTCATTGTTATTTATGTGTATAGATATATACATATGTGTTATTCATATAAATTTGTATGTATTTATGTACATATCCGGAATGCACTTCTTAAGCGCCCAACGAATTCTTATGAAATTTTCAGGGTAAGTACAGTTTAGTCCAGGTCCAGGTATGGTTCCTTTAACCCACGCAGCGTTTCTCGGGTATAACATACATTTGCCCAATCCCAACAATAGCTCAACTCATCGGTTCCAACCGTAACTAAACATCATATATGTACATAATATAAAAATAAATGTATGTATGTATGTCCGGTATGGACTCCTAAACAGCCCAACGGATTTTTATGAAATTTTCAGGGTAAATATAGTTTTGTCCAGGCATGGCTCGTGTGAACCAATAAGATAAAATAAAGAAATTTAATGTCACATTTCACATTAAATACATGTTTTTTTTTCGTGAGCGTAGCAACACGCGTAGGGTACCGCTAGTATATTATAATTCCTTTTGTTAGTATTAAATTTAGTTAAAATATTGGCATTATTGAAATTCTATTTAGAAACGACTCGTTTTGTTCCATACTTTCTGGATATCTCTACTTCACCTTAAAAAAAGATTAGATATAAATATTTTATTGATAACTAGCTGATCCTCCCGGCGTTGCTCGGGCTCTTCAAACATGTCCTAAGATCTCCTAAAAATGTTTTCGAATCAATAGAACCGAAAAAAGTAGTTCGCGGCCAAACTGGACTACACCCTAAACGGTTAAGACAATCGTCTTCAAATTTAGCACATAAGGTTAATTTTGACATTCTATAGAAGACTTGTTACTCTGGAAAACGGCTGCAAGAATTAAAAAAAAAAAAATTAAGATGTTGAGCTCTCATAGAACCGTTTTTTTTTCGAAAGCTTGAATGAATTCGACAACAAAGTCTTAGACATATTGGAGAAAGATGCTCCCGATATTATTAGCTTGCCAATCCCGGAATTTGCTTCATGATGATCTAACTAATGAGTTTTCTGGCATTTTTTCAAGGATCTGAACCTGAAGTGCAGACATAGTAAAAGCGTAAGTCCGGGCCACATAAAAGCATACAATTGATTGAGTGGTTTCCATGTCGATCAACGAAGCGGTCTTTAATCTCATTTGGAGCGTCTATCGTATCAGCATTCCATCAATTCGTCCAGCAACATTTGGCATACCAGCAATACAATAAAATTTTTTGGATCACTTCCGAGGTATTTGTTGGCCATCTTACCTGATCAAAGAATAAATTTTGGTTGGACTCGAAACCCCATGCATATCAGCAACATCATCATATTGAGAACCGTTACCTAGCCAATGCAAGGCTAGTAAAAGTTGCTGTTTGGCTGATAGAGCATGATTACGATTAGTTTCGTGTCGTAGTGATGGGTTAGCAATTCCTCAAAAGCAGAGAAGTTTATTCTAACTTTTTCATTAAATTTGTGATATGTTATAATATTAAATTATCCGATTATCTTCGTAGTCACTATCGTCACTGCTTGAGATCATTTTATTTTAACCGTTTTAAGACACACGTTGTCCAAGCCCTGAATTCTATAACCGCGAATGAGCCAAATCTTCTCAGTATTTGATTTTATTAGTCTCTTTAGTCTTGTTGTAAATTCATTTGTAGTTACAAGTCCGTCACTAATAAATTCTTGCGCAAATAATTTTATGAAACAGAAAAGTTCGCCGCAGTTGTAAATTTACATGTAGTTACAAGTCAAGCATACTTGTAGTTAATAGTCAATTGGTATTCTTTATGAAACGAAAATTTGCACATAATTTACAAGTTACAAGTGAATTCACGAATAATAATTATTTATCTTGTAGTTTTATGAAATAGGCCCCAGCAAGACATGCGATCAAATCGTGCTATTTATTTTTATAATTTGCGGGTGCGAAAGGGGTTTTGTCTACTGAAAATGTTTGAATAACTTACGAGCATTAACGAAGGACATACAATGTATATTATCTTTGCTATTCTGTATATCAAAATGGAAGATAGAAATGGATCCAGGTAAAGGTTCCAGATTCGTGTGGTGCGACTAAAGAAAGACTGTAAATCAGAGTTTCCTAACTTTGGACAGAAGGTGCGTAATTGGAATTGTTTGGTAGTTTGCACGTAAAGCAGATTCGACTTTTTTTAGTGACAGGCTGGAAAAATGTTGTATAACATCCACTCGGAAAGAGCCCAGAAGAAAAGAGAAGTAAGATCTTTCAAGACTCTTGCGACGGTACGAGGGTTTAAAAAAAAAAAAAAAACGTTCAGAAATTTGGGTTCAGTTAAATTCACAGAACTGTGCACAAGGTTCGTCGCATAACAAAACATATTTAAAGTAATTTTAATAAATAATGAAAGGTGTTCCTTTCGATTCTGTTTGGCTTGAAGGACTTCTAAATAAGAAATATTAATTATTAATTGTCTATCCAAAGATAATTTTAAACGCGTCTATCAAGAAATTTAAAAGCATAACCATGTTCAGTCTGTTCAGTCTGAATGCATTCACCGAGGATTTAAAATTATGTCGGTTCACCGAACCTGCTCTAACTGGTCTAATCTGCGCTAGGCAGCTAGATCGAGAGCCCGCAACAGATTTTTTGCCTTAGAGGAAGCCAAATGATATTGATGTTACAAACAGTCCTCCTCAAGTTGATAACGCCATCAATCGTCTGCCAGCCCATAGAGGCAGCATTACCGAGTAATGGTGGGTTAGAAGTACCATCTTTCTGGACATAGACCTAGTGAAGGAAACCACTTCAAATGCATCACACCCTAACGCCCTCCATTCATTGAATGCGAAAATGTTTGTGACAGACGTCTTGCAGGCCGCCATGCCCCTGACAGACGCCGCCGAAAACGCATTTGGTGTGTTTCACGCATAAAGCGCGGAACAGATTGAACCAGCAACAGCACCAGCACCGTCAACAGCAAACAGCACGCTGACCAGCAAAAGAAATTGAAAAACATTGCCACCAGTATCAGCATCGT
The DNA here is from genome assembly GCA_963971375.1 of Platycheirus rosarum. Lineage (NCBI taxonomy): Eukaryota > Metazoa > Arthropoda > Insecta > Diptera > Syrphidae > Platycheirus > Platycheirus rosarum. The sequence goes on along the minus strand of OZ020507.1, from coordinate 4,205,285 downwards.
CTTCTTACTTCTGAAAAAAAGTATTCGAAGTTTTCTTTTGCAGTATGGTGCCCCCGAATTTCACTTGCGCAAAGTTGGTAGTAATGGAACAGCAACAGCAAATTTAGGACTTTGGTCTAACGACGCTGGTGACGTTGCTGGCGCTGGTCTAATCTAATTTGAGCCATTGAAATTAATGGCGGCCGCTGTTGCTGGTGCTGTTGCTGGTTCAATCTGTTTCACGCATAAGGCGTGTTTTCTTGTTTAGCCCCGAGCGGGGCACAGAGTAGGGCCAGAGCGAATAGAGCTCGCTCCGAATCGAGCGTGACCCGAGCGCTCGGGGCTAATAAAAAAACACAATAGGCGTTTTTCTTTATTCACTCAGAAAAGGAATTTGAACAGAGTCTGAGCATTCTGAGCATACTCTGATTATTCTCTGAAATAAAAGTGATCTGAGCGCTCAGATATAATTTTGAAATACGTTCTAGCACTTGGCTGTCACAAATCGACACTCATATTGCTTGTTCACAGGCGGCAATGTTATGCATATGCATATAATACTAATTGTCTCTTTCGTTTTAGCATCTATTTTTCGGAGACTGGTGTAGGCAATGTGCATGGGATAGAGTGAAAAAGCCTACAACTTTAAAGTCACGTTAATTTCGTTCAGCATTTTCTCAGAATGCTCAGTCAATTTATTCTGAGCGCATACAGCCTTCTCAAAACATGCTCTGATCATTCTCTGAGCAAAAAAAGAAATACAACTTCTTTTTTGACAACTCAGACTCTGCTCTGAACGAAAAAAGAAAAACGCCTAATATAAAAATGTCACAAAAAACTAGTGAAGTTAGCCTCACTCAGCTATTCGCTCGATGTGCTCTGGTATTTTAAAGCGAGCTCATCGAGCGAGCTCTAAGCTAAAAAAGAAATACAAGTAGAGCGCCCCGAGTTAAAACAGAAACACAATTCTTTTTTTGACAGCTCAGAGCTCCACTCCGCCTTATAATATTCAAATTAATTGGAAAATGGAAAGTGAGTGCGTTTAGCTATATAACTTTTGAGTAGATTTCGAGTAGATTAAATTGAAATCTCGATCTGAGTAGATCAAAATTTGTATGGCAAATCTAGTGATTTCGAGGAGATTTGGGGAAGATTTGACATAATCTCAGTTTATCGTCAGGTGGAAACGTAGGCTCTGCTCTGAAGGCATATAATTTGCATGAGAACGCATTGACATTGAGCCATAAAAAAGGCAGCATCCGCGAAATTGGATGGGAGGAAAAATTTGTGAAATGGAAAGAAATAGGGAGACAGGTCCGCACCAGGCGCAGTAGTTCTACCAATCTGTCAGCAATATGTCGAAATATACACCACGATGCACATACTGTAAGGGCGGAGAGCGAAACCTGATCACCGATTTTGAAGACATTCTGGATCAATGGGAAATGTGATTTAATGAATTGTTGAATGGTTAGCTCACGGAAGAAATATAGATTAAATAATTTCTAGAGGAGGACCTCATTCTGCAAAGCATTAAGCAAATAATTTTTGTATGACAATATTCAATTATACAAGAAAATATAAACTTGTAGTAGTAGATCTTATTAATTGATTTTTAATATCCTGTATCAAAAATTATTGAATTTAAAACTTTTATAGCAATAGGTGTCGTTATAGAATATCACATTCCTAAACACGAAAACTCTCCATAATTCTTTTTTTATAAAGGATTTTGGTGTGGAAATGTTTGTAGCTACATCCTTCAATCTTTGTATTTATTACAAGACTAGGGCAAACATTAAACGAGACATACCTAAAGTCTACTCATCCACTTTTCATTATATAAGAACATGTGTCTTAAGTTCCTTGAAATCTTTCCAAAATGACATTTCACCTTTTCGCTGAATAACTCTGGAAAAATATGTAGCTTCCTACTGATTTTTATCTTATCCCACTATAGCATTCCATAGGTACCATAAGGTACTTTCTTTCGTTGGTTGACGAATATGTATTACGAAGAGGAAACCCCAAGAAAAACTCACAAAACCCCACCCATCCTTGAATAAGAAAAAAAAAATATTTAAAAAAAGCACAAAAAACTGCATTTCTAAGCTGATTTTCCATTTACCAGATGACTCATAACACCGATTGGATGAGTTTGAAGTATTTTCTCATATTTCTTCCCATCGACTTTTCCCCGTTGGTACTTATGGTGTCCCCTTTTTCATTTACAGGATATTTGACGGTAATTAAGGGTTGCGTTCCTTATTTACCGCATCCTTAATGCTTTTGAATTAATTAATTTTTTTTCGCTCAGCTCTTAGCAATGAAAATAAAAAAAAATAATCAAAATTAATGAAACGAAAAAACAGATGTCCCAGAAAATGCCTCCTCCATTCAAGCGAGTCCAGTTTACCTACACCACCATCATGTACACTTAAAGGACGACCATAAAATAACAAAAAAAAATATATACATATATACACGCCCCAGTCTATAAACGAAAATAAAAAAAAATCAATTACCTTTGCCATAATCGAATCCCGGCAGGAGCAGCAGCTTCTAGTCCCTTAGCAAACACAGAATACACTTCCTTCTTCTTCTGTTCCAGCACCAGCTCCAAGAAAATCAATCCAATTGTCCCGTTTAGTGTGGATGGCAGGAATACGAATTGGAGACGAAACCCGGACTGCACAGCAAGAAGACCGACCGACCGACAAGGACGACGACTCACGGACGACGACGAGGACGACAACAAACAACGACGGCGAGTTGGGTCAAAAATAATGTTATCCTTGATTTGTTTTGCTGGGGATTTTCTAAAGAACGGGGTGTATTAGGTCCAGCTTATTGTTATGCTTTTCGCCTTTTTCCAAAAAAAAAAAAAATTATAATAAATTGTAGAAAAAAATAAATAAAATATCCTTTCTACTCTGAGAATAGAAAATTAAATTTCAACAAACAATAACAGATGTTACAGGACACGGACACACTTATTTTAGATCCTCTTTATCAGCCCACGCAAAAATATTTTTCAAAAAAGGACTACAATATCCGTTTCTATTCAGGGAATCTCACTTCTATTTTTTTTTTTTTAAACAAAACATTTTCGTATGAATGTGTGTTGAGTCTTTTGTGTGATTTTAATTATTTTTAAAGAAACGCTTTTTTTTGCCTCTTGTTTCATAACATTTATTCATCAGTTAACAACGCCGGACATTTTTTAATAAAATTTATTTTTTTTTTAATTTTATAACGCAAAACAATCATGCAGAATGGCTTAAAAAATTACTTCGATTTTTTTTGTATTGATTAAGTAAGTACAGCTTTTTTTTTAGATAAAGTAACTGTTAATTCAATTGCTTCTATTGTACACTTTGTCTGATGTAAACGCACGCTTAACGAATCCGTTCTCCTTTCTAGACCAACTTCGGAAACTCAACTGAGCAAGGAATTTTGGTGGAAAGCATGAGAGTTATAAACTTGAGTTCCACAGAAAAGTTTTCGGTGGAGCGTGGAGGTGTATTTAGGTTCATAGGGGGTTATGGGGGATGGAAATTAAGGTGGTAGTTGCAAGAGAGAGTGCTCAGCTCATATGCATGCGCTCTACTTTCGCTCTAGTAGAAAGTTACCGATGTAAACAACAGTTGAAGGAGAGTTTGGGCCGAGGAGGAATATGTTGGAATAAAACATTTTGTAACTGATTTGTATAAAGGGCCAAATCAGTTTCATGATACTGCTTATAAGTAAAGCAGTTTCCGATATTTTTTATTTATTTGCCAAATTTATAATTTTTGTTTGCGTACATATGTAAGTACTACATATAATGAAAGTCCTGCATTCGTGCGGATTAAAAAATTGAGATAACAATCAAACATGACATTACTATGATAGAGAACAATTTTTGAGCTACTGGTAAAATTCTACCTGTTTGTCTGTATACAGGGTCCGTCAAATGAAGTGTTACCATATTTATGTTGGCATTACTGACGACGCGGGCATACATTTAGTTTTTTTTTTTTTTTTACATATAGTGGTAGCCTATAAAGTTGTTAATAATTGTAAGAAAGTTCATGGTTCTACTTCTTAATTTAAAAGAAATATTCGGGATGGAGTTTAAAAGAAACAGTGTGATTGGTTTGTACACTGAGTTATAAAAAAAGTGGCGCACCTTGAAATTTTGAAACATTTTGAAGAAATTTAAGCAAATGAACGTTTTTCTGGTACAGTTTTGTTTATTAACATAAAAGTAAGTGATTCATGTAAAAAAAAAATGAAAAAATAGGAAGAACTTAGAAATAAAACATAAATTAAGGAAAATAGGCAAAAACTTCATAACTTAACATTTAACATTTTTTTTTTTTTTTTTTTTAACTAGTCCTCGTTCCTTCAATAGTGGGTATTGCCTCCACGAACAACTAATAAAGCTTTTATTCGCCTGGGCATACCTTGGATGAGGTTTGTTACGATGGTATCGTCCAAATTTTCCCATTCCTCCACTAGGGCAGATCTCAGCCCATTGAGTGTTTCTGGAAGGGCGGGTCGCCTCCTTATCATTTTTCCCAGCAGATCCCAAACGTGTTCGATGGGATTCATATCCGGGCTCATCGCAGGCCAGGCCATTACATCGATATTCACTTCTTGTAAGTAGTCGGTAACGCACCTAGCAACGTGTGGTCTAGCATTATCCTGCATTAGCAAGAAATTCTCTCCAATAAATGGTGCGAATGGAACCACATATTCCTCCAGAATATTGTTGATGTAGTAACTGGAGTTTACCGATCCTTCCACGATGCACAGCTCGGTTTTTCCGTGCATGGAAATTCCCGCCCACACCATGACGGAAATTTTCGCGCTGGGCAACCGTTGTAGAAGAGTATCTTTCACCTGATCGTCTCCACACTCTGCTACGTCCATCTGGTGAGCGCAGACAAAACCTGGACTCATCAGTGAAAAGAACTCTACTCCAGTCGGCCTCGGTCCAATCTTGGTAAAGTTGAGCAAATTCCATCCGAAGTCGCTTGTGCTGTAAAGTGAGTCTTGGTACATGGGCTGGTCTTCTTGCTCTCAGGCCACTCTCCACTCCACTAATCGCCTCCTCACGGTTTGAGCATTCACAGCTCTCCCCCTAACGGATCGAAGTCTGTGAGACAGCTCAACCGCTGTTAGGTGACGATCTCGAAGGCTTTGAAGCACCAAATATCGATCATCCCTTGCAGATGTTGCTCTGGGGCGACCTGAGCCTCTCCGCCGGTTGCAGAAGTTGATTTCCCTGTACCTTTAAATGGCTCTTCTTAGCGTCGTCTCCAGTTTTCTAATCATAACAGCGGCATACCGCGCACTTCGTCCATCCTCAACCAAAGCCAGCGCCCTGGTGACTTCTTCTGCCGTTATTTGCATTTTTTTCACAAAAATCACTAAAAAACTGATAAAGAATCAAATTAAAATAAACCCATTACAATAAACTAATTAAAACATTTACGGAATCACGAAAGCCAAAATTTGTATTACTCGCGTCTATTATAAAAAAAATGATAAAGTTGCGGCTTTCCTCAATATAATGCACTAAATGCACTTATGTGATAAGCAAAATGGAAAAAGAATATGCTAACATACACACAAATATACCGTTAAACGAAAAAAATAAGCTCTGCAAAAACATAGCGGTATATTATCAAAATAATAACAACACATCAAAAATTATGACTGCGCCACTTTTTTTTGTAACTCAGTATATTTGGCAGGAAAATCCCAGCGTACTATTGTTCGTGAGATAAAGATCTGAACGTGTCGGCATCTAGCATTCGGCGAATACTCAAAAATGATCCTAAATTGAAGACTTACAAAACACAAAAAATTACAGGATTTAACACCAGCACAAAAAAAAAGTTCGCCTTCAACGATCGAAAGCATTGAAAGCCTTGCACGCAGCCGGAAATCAGCCGAATTTGGTATTTTCTGATGAAAAATTTGTTACCGTTCAGCAATGCGTAAACAAACAAAATGATTGTGTGTGTGGCTGCAGAACAAGTCTGACGATAATTTACAGAATCGACGTACTGTTCGTAAGCAAGCGCCTGCTTATGTAATGGTTTGGGCTGCTGTGACTGAAAATGAGCGCTTTCCTCTCGTTTTTATCGACCAGGGCATTAAAGTAAATCAGGAAGTGTACCGACAAAAGGTGTTAAATGATGCGTTGATTCCTTTGGCCCGCAGATAAATTTGGTACAAGCCACTGGACATTCCAACAGGACTCAGCACCGTCCCATAAAGCTCGCTTAACGCAACAATTTCTTCAAGACCACGTTCTGCAGTTCATTCCTTCTCGCAACAGTGGCCTCCATACTCCTCAGATTTTAATCCAATGGACTTCTCTATATGGTCCATTTTGGGGGATAAGGTGTCACCAACAAAATTTGAGAGTATTGCAACATTGAAGTCAGCACTTTTTCGGGAATGGTCACGGATCCCACAGGAACACAATTGTGTAGCGTGCAAGGCCTCCATCAAAAGGATTGATGCCGTTATTCGTGCTAGAGAGAGCTATATTGAACAGTGACATGGTTCTTACAAAATTAAATGTATTATTAACATGTAATTAATAATAATTAATAACAATAATTAAAAATATAATTAACATTTGAAATATAAAACTATAAAAATGAAAAAACTTTAGAGTTTTGAATTGGTAACACTTCATTTGGCGGACCCGTAGATAGATGTACAGCCTGAACAGGTGGGTTGTATCTAGGAAAATATTATCCCTTTAAGATTTTTAGATTTTTTTATATTTTTGAATATTTTTTTTTTTAAGGAGTTGGTTGTCTGTAATGTACGGACGATAATTGTACGTGATAACGTCATAAGAAAGCATTGATGACAGCAACACCAACACACACACCCCAATATCTACATCTACTTTCTACTTTAACAAAACTCCGCCTATTTTGTATATCTTTTTCTCTTCTTGTTCTTCTCGAATTTGAGTGGAATTATTTTGGGAATTTCCTCCTGGTTCTTTTTATGTTCGCCTGGTGCTTGCGATCGATTTTGGTTGAAAGAATCGCGGCTATTATGAGTCATGAGTCTTATCAGCATGCGTTTTATCAGCATGAGTCATGATAATTTCGTACGTATTGTGATGTGGCAACAAGTTTAGATATTCGGAGGATACATTTTGTAAACTAACGCCATCTGTTGGATTCATTGTGTACAACAACCAACATTTATTGTGTACAACAACCATGCCCCTAGAAGTATGCTACATATTTGCAACATGTTTTAACTTAGTACTAAATCGAACTTGACGAAACAATTAGAGACTCGAATTAGTACCGAAAGCTTAGATTGTGCCAGAACCAGACAGAAGCTTCCAGAAGCTTTTAAAGTTGTATAAATACAAGAGTAGATTGCATTGGCAGTTCAGTTTATTTTGGAAAGTGGAATTGTTAACAACTGGAAGTATTAGTAAAAAGTGATTGAATTGAGATTAAATAAAAAGTGTTGAATGATAAAAACGTATTTGAATTGTGAATAAGTGGAATAAGTTAAATTGGTGTTATTTAAACTGAAAGACGTTGTGTTTAATAAAATAAAGGGATTTGTTGTATTAATTTGGAATTTTGATTGAGTTTTATTTGTCGAACCCCAGGCCAAAATATCACATTGGTGTCAGAAATTGGGGATAAAACTCAGTAAAGTGCTAGAAAATTCCATAGTGACATTTTTTAAAACAGTTTCGGTGACTCATTTTATTGTGAAAGTGGAATTTTCCAGAAACTATTGAACTGATTGTGCTATAAAACTGTGAATAGCGAGTATTTTTGTTAAAAATAGTGTTGGAAAAAGATCTTTCTAGAAGAGACATTAAAATAAAACTGACTGTGTTGCGAAAATAGTGTTTCAGTTACATAAAATGGGTCGAAAATTAGAACAATTGACAACAGCTGAGTTGAAAGAAGAATTAGGAAAACGAAATCTTCAGACTTCGGGGCTGAAAAAGGAACTATTGCTCCGACTTCAGAATGCTATCACTCAGGATGGTGGAGACCCCGATACCATGTTGTTCGATGTTGAAGAACAAGGGAGAGAATGCAAAGTAAGTACAGCCGATGAGATGCCTGCTTTCATGAAGTTGCTTCTGTCGAAATTCGAAGAACAAAAGAACGTTCTCGAAAAACAACAGAACGTTCTCGAAGAACAAAAGAATGAGCAGAAGAATTCGTTGGAAATTCTCCAGCAGCTTCGACAAAAGGCTTCAAACAATCGATCAGAAATTCGAAGCCAAAATAGAAAACTTGGAAGAAAAGTTCGTAAGTGTAAAGCAACAGTACGAACATCTGGCTAAGGAATTTGATTCTTTGAAAAAGCAGAAGGTTCGGGAATATTCGAGCGACGGTCCACGAAGAAAGGAAATGCAGCCCCCTGTCTTCGATGGTCAAACATCATGGCCAATTTATAAGAGGCAGTTCGAAGCTGCCGCCTTGACGAACAACTGGGACAACGAAGACAAATCAATTGCTCTTACGCTTGCGCTCAGAGGAACAGCTGCCGAATTGCTGCAGACCATTCCTGAAGACAAACATCATGATTATGATGCCATGGTCAAGGCAATCGAGATGAGGTTTGGCGACGACCACATGCAGCAAGTTTACCGAGTCCAGTTGCGCCGAAGGGTCCAGACAAGAGGTGAAACGCTACGATAATTGCAAGCTGACATTGAGCGCTTGGGGAATTTGTCTTATCCAACTACCAGCAGGGAAATCATAAACGAACTGGCAACTGATGCGTTCACTAATACCATTACAGATGGAAAACTACAAATGGCTGTGAGAATGGCAGGTAAGAAAACGCTCGCTGAGGCTTTAGCATTTTCCCTGACAATGGAAGCAGCAGACCAAGCTTCGCAAGGTAGCCATCGCGTCAGGGAAATGGCTACGCTAGAGTGCTCATGTCAACGTGTCGACATTGAAAGACAAAACCCGAGCACTGTTCGAGGTCAAATGAGATGCTGGAATTGCAACAAGCTAGGACACCTACAGCGACAATGCAGATCTCCACAGGTAAGCTGCCCACATAGCGCGAGAAAAAGGCCTACTGAGAGGGATATCGCTTACCCTACCGGGCATGATTTGGGGATACATCAGTGTGGAAAGCGCGTAAGAACCAACTTTGCAGAGCAGAAGTCGGTTAATGAAATGAACGCCCCCAGGACCATTATCCAAGTTCCGCAAACGAAACGCTGCAACCAGAGTTTGACGGTGGAGACCGTCATCGCCAACAGAAAATGTGTGGCCACTATCGATACGGGTGCCACGGCCTCCATAATTAGAAGAGGCCTTGTCCAGACGTCCTGGCTACACAACACCAGCTGGAACAGTCTGAAGGCAGCTACGGGAGAAGTAGCAAAAGTATACGGAGAGGTACTTCTGAAGATAGAACTGGCAGGGCTGACCTTCGCACATACATTCTTGGTAGCTGACATATTCGACGACTGCATACTAGGTGTGGATTTTATGAAGGCACATGAAGTAGTCCTAGACTTTCGAATGCAGGTGTTAAGGTATTCAATCGTCGAGATTCCAATGGTGTACGGAAACGAGAATGCTGTAAATCTTCGGACGATCATAAGCAGTGATGAAATTCTCCGGCCATCTTCAGAAAGAGCGCATCCTAGGTGTTTGAACGGTAAGAAGGACGAAAGTATTTCTGTTCAGAGGCTAAGGGCTGAACCTGTAAAGGGTTGGACTGCGGAAGAATTTCGTAATGCACAAAAGGAAGATCCTGATATCGAGCCCATTCTTGTATGGAAAGAATTTATGGATAAGCCGAATGCAAGAGACATCTCCGACAGAAGTCCTACCTTAAAGGCATACTGGGCGCAGTGGGACTCTCTCCATGTAAAAGATGGTGTTTTGTGGAGAAAATGGGAAATGCCGAATGGAAGATCCTTTAAGATGCAGCTTGTGGTGCCACGGTCGAAAGTGCAGGAGATTTTAAGGGAAATGCACGATGAAGAATCCGGCGGGCACTTAGGAATCAACAAGACACGGAAAAAGGTACGGGTACGTTTTTATTGGTTAACTGTAAGAAAAGATGTCGAGAGATGGTGTCGAAAGTGCACCACGTGCAAAGCCGGTAGAGGACCCAAAGTCAAGGCAAGTGCTAAGATGCACCAGAACAAAGTGAGCGCCCCGATTAAAAGGATCAACGACACACACCAAAGAACCCAAAGCAATATAAACATTGCGAGAGACCGCCTGAGGACCAGATACGATGCGCGAGCAACAGCACCTGAATTCAATGAGGGAGATCTGGTATGGCTTTATAACCCACATCGCAGAAAGGGAAAATCGCCCAAGCTTCAGCAGGACTGGGAAGGTCCCTACCAAATAGTTACGCTCATTAATGACGTCGTTTTCCGAATCCAACGAGGACCAAGAGCAAAAATGAAAATTGTCCATTTGGATCGACTGCATCGTTACCACGGAAACAATGATGATGTGCTTGTTCGGGACGAACAAAACTAAGAGGGGGACAATGTGATGTGGCAACAAGTTTAGATATTCGGAGGATACATTTTGTAAACTAACGCCATCTGTTGGATTCATTGTGTACAACAACCAACATTTATTGTGTACAACAACCACCATTTATTGTGTACAACAACCATGCCCCTAGAAGTATGCTACATATTTGCAACATGTTTTAACTTAGTACTAAATCGAACTTGACGAAACAATTAGAGACTCGAATTAGTACCGAAAGCTTAGATTGTGCCAGAACCAGACAGAAGCTTCCAGAAGCTTTTAAAGTTGTATAAATACAAGAGTAGATTGCATTGGCAGTTCAGTTTATTTTCGAAAGTGGAATTGTTAACAACTGGAAGTATTAGTAAAAAGTAATTGAATTGAGATTAAATAAAAAGTGTTGAATGATAAAAACGTATTTGAATTGTGAATAAGTGGAATAAGTTAAATTGGTGTTATTTAAACTGAAAGACGTTGTGTTTAATAAAATAAAGGGATTTGTTGTATTAATTTGGAATTTTGATTGAGTTTTATTTGTCGAACCCCAGGCCAAAATATCACAATATGTATATAGAGATTAATTCTTTAAATTTCTTGTTTTGAATTTTCAAATTTTTTGAAACTAGTTAATAAATTCTTTTTTTAATGAACAGCTGTATATTAATTACCTCTACAAAGCAGCATACCAAAATCTCAAAAAAAAAATTGAATAAATCTTAAATAAAATAACAGGATTTTATCAAAACCGGTCCTACGATTTTCCAAATGCTTTTTCAATAAATTCGTTGTATGTTTACTTGCGATTAAAGGCACTATAATGCAAGTTATACGTTCGTGCAGATTAAAAAAAATTATTATGGTGGGCTAAAAACGGTACCTCCCATAGGACCGGTTTTTTTTCTTCAACTTTCTCAAAAACTGTTGCTCCGATTACTATCAAAATTGATATTCAAGAACATGTAGGTAGCCTAAGTAATTTGGCATTATTTTTTTTGGAAAACTTTTTTTTGTATTTTTAATAATTTATTTTTTTTTTTTTGAAAAATCAATATTTTGAAAACGGGGAAAAAAATTTTTTTTTTAAATTTTGTTTTTAAATTAACGTTATTTTTTTGCTTAAGTTTGTATTCTTGAATTATTTTTTTTAATTTTTTTTAAAAAAAGTTGTTAAAAAAACCAGGAATTTTGATCATTCAAACATGTTTGTACATAAGTATGTATACTAACTGATTACCGAATACCTGGATATAGCGCTTCGAAAAAAGGCCATTTTTAGCCATGAGTACTAAGGCATCCTAGTAGCCGGTCTAGCTAGACCAGGTCCTAGCTCTGGTACCTAGACCTAACGAAAAATTAGTACCTGAGCATTTCTTTTCTTCAAATCACTGGTACCGGTCCTAAGTTCACAGAGCAGTCCTAGAATAATATTAATAATACGTCTAAAACTGGTCTAATTTCATTTTTTGCTCTGATTTGACATTTCATATTCGTTCGATAATTCACGTCCTTCGCCTTCGGACGTACAATTGCAACGGTGCCGTATGTCAAGCTCATTAAACTCCGATTTATACAGCATTGTTAAATGGGGTAATAGGAATCGTGTGGAGTTTAATGCTTCGAAAACTCAATGCTGTCTTCTGTCGTTAAAGCTAAACATACTCCCAATGCCATTGTCCATGAATGGCACTTACATCGAAGAAACCGAAAAGCTCTCAGCACTCGGTATGTGTGTCAACGACGACCTCCGTTGGAACGACCATATATTTGATATCGCTAAGAATGCTGCTAAGTGCTTAGGTTTTCTGGCTACAATTTATAAAGCGTTTATAAGCCCTAAACTCGAGTATAACTCCCACCTCTGGGCAGGTGCTTCACAAACATCGCTTCACCTGCTTGATAGAATTCAAAATCGAGCGTTAAGCTCGTTAAGCCTTGAGCCCAATTTCGGACGTATCGTGAAATAAAGGGATTCTTTTTTTAGCCGAACAACACGAATTTGGAATGGTTTACCCGGCGAGATTTTCCCTTGCCATTTTGATCTGCTAACATTCAAAACCAATGTTAATCGGCACCTCCTATCTCTCCCCTCCCTATCTTCGTAATGCTCCCTCAGTGTGATCTACATTAAAAGGGAAACAAATAGTCCCTTGTGCGCGCGTTAATTATAAAATGTGTCGAATTTTATTAAATGGATATTATGCTAACTATCTACACTTATTCCTGTCTGTAGGGTTGGTACCTGCCTCCAGTCAAGAGTTTTGTAATCCTGATAGTAAGTCTCCTGACTCTTTGTCTTTTACACTTTCCTTGGTTTATTGGTAATATTGTGAATAGGTACATTAAAAATCATTGTTTTCTGTGCGAACAAGTTTTCACGGTAAAGTATCAACGGCCTTGATTCCAAATGAAAATAATCGGTGCTTGCATATCTTTTGCATAGTAAATAGTATTCGCAGGGTAATTACCTTGTATATAAGAAGTGTAGACACTAGTCATATTCAAGTTCCTTACCCATCGTACCTAATGCGGTTTAAAAAATCTCACTTGTTTATCAAATAATAGCTTTGTTCGATGTCTGCCCTGGGGCGCCCTGGTGTACACTGGATTCGCACTGAGGTGTTTTATGTGACACTTTTTTCGCCCCAGTGTTTTTGCACTGTGTTCGATGTCAACCCCGAGCACGCACTGAGTGCGCACTCTCACGCCCCAGGTTTTTGGTCGGTGTAAGAAATCAGTGCTGTCAAAATTCAAATCAGCTGTTGGTGCTTGGTGGTAGAAGTTTAAAACAAATTTTATTTTACAAATTTGGAGTGCAATATCTGATAAATATAAGATATTTTGTAGGTTATTTTGCAATTATTAAGTTATTTTTGTGATTTTAGATAAAATGCCGAGATATACTCTATCTGAAGGAAATGGAAAAACTGTAGACTTTGTAAAGAAAATTAATACATAAATGAAATGTCAAAAAACTAAAACTGTTGCACTGAGCTGTTCGATGTTAAATCAAACCCCGAGCAGAAACACAGTTTTTTGACAGCTAAACGAAATGCACTGACATTCCCCAGTGCGCACTGGGGCGGGGAACATCGAACAAACCTAATAACTTTTTAACATGCGACATATTCATATTGCATCGATAAGAACTTATAAAAATATTAAAAACGCAGCGTTTCGCTTAATAGTTTCGATTTTGTAGCATAAATTTATCAAAATAATGTTCCCAATGTGGTTAAATTATCTCCACGTGGTGCTCCTGGTAACAAGGATCTGAAAGTGTGACTGATAATTCAGTTACTATAAGTAAGTCCTTGGCGAAGAGAGAGCGAAGGGTAGAGAAAGGGTTTTTAATGGGTTGGGGATTCGATATTGAGGAAGCGGGATATAGCTTTTGATATAGAGAATCCCCAGCGAAAATTGATGAAACACGGTTGAATGAGGTGAAAGTCTGAAAAGAAGAGGTGCTAACACACCTCTATCTTAGTAAGCTTTAACCAGGGAATAGTTGGAGTCGTTGGTGAGAGGTTAAAGTCTGAAAAGTAAAGGTGCCAACACACCTTTATCTTAGTAAGCTTTAACCAGGGAAAATGGAACTCACTATAATACCTTTTGGGTATTATAGATGAGTTCAGTAACAAGATGAACAAAAGGAATTGACGGAAAAGTTGCCGAGGGTGACATGCCCCCTATGAGTTGGGTTTATAAACTCATGGTTTGGTTTGCCTAACATTCAAGTGCAGCTTAGCTGGGCGGGGTGATTCAGTGACATTTCTCAACACTGTTTTCGAAATCATCGGGTTGGCGGTTCCCGGATGACGCTTGTGGTAAGTCAGACCTCAAGTTTCCTTTGAAGCTAGGCCATACCCATGGCTGAATAAATGTTGGGTACCACGGGTTATCAGGAGAGCCCAGTTGATTACGAGAGCAATGCTCGGTAGCAACTGCCTGATAGTTGAGGAAGGATTCGTGGGGGCTGTGGTTGTACCCATAGCGGGAGCATATGGTTTGTCACAAGATAACTTACTAGAGGTGCATGATAGGCCTCGCTCCTTAGCAAGGGGAATGACCATGACCACAACATGATTATTAAATTGGTACTAGAGTGGTCTGGGTAGCCACTCTAGTGAAATAACATCATATTTATATGGTGATATGTAGTTAGAGTGGACTGAAGGCACCACTCAATGAGTGACTGGTAACCACTCTAGGGATCTGGTCAATGCTGATTTTGACTCCAGATGGGTAGGCCCATCGCCATATTAAGCCTTAATAGACAGGTGCTGGCGTAAAGCTTATCTCGATCTGTGTGTGCCACCTGAGTTTCGGTCTTCCTCTACTGCGCCGTCCTTCTGGAGTGAAATCGAAGATTTTCCGGGCCGGAGCATTGATGTCCATGCACTCTATATGACCCAGCCATCTAGCTTCAAGTTCTATGGAAACAGACTGTTTTTTTTTCAAAAAGGACACTGCGGCGTGTGTGTAGCATTCAAAACTGAAAATGGTAATATTTGATGTGAATTTGATCACTTCTTATCTTCACTTCACTTATTATTATTATTATAACTTTATTAAACATGTAAATAATTTACACAATCAATAATAATTGTTCGGCAATAGCTACTAGAACTTTCTGCCTTCTATAAGATAATACCATAAAGTATATTATATAATTTGAACACGGTTTAAGTCGCCGTCAATTCTGAGTATCACCAAAAGTGCCTTGCAAGTTTTTATAATCCACCTAAATCAGCGCAGAAAATACGATTCCGGCAATCGCAGAGGTCATACAGGTGATATTTTCATACATCGACGAGAACAATGATGAAATCCATAATTTTCGAGTCAACAACTGATTACGCTGATTGAGGTCGACCACTTAGCAAAACAGTGGAAAGCCGTTTTCAGACGAAATATGGACACCAAATCATCATTTCAGAATCAAGAAGGGGGCCTGGTTAACTGGTGGCGTAAAGCAAACGATACACAGAGGAAGAAAGATGTCGGATTGTGGAGGCAGCTTGAAAAATAATCTTGAAAGGCTTACGCTCTAAAGTGTTAACCAAAGTTAAGTATCCTCTGACAACTTCTTGGGTAAGGCGCGTACAGCGTACTGCGATTCCAGAGAAACTGCTTCTTCTGCTATACATCTTGATTTTGGCCGAAAAACAAGGATTCTTGGACTCTTAAAAAAAAAGAAATGCCTCGCTCTGGCTCATTCAATTATGATGGCATTCTTGTTTCTTCAAAGTTTGAGTTTAGGAGGTTCCATCATCAAAGATTATTGAGCAGATCAAAACATTTCACATTAATTAAAAACACTGTGAAGAAATATCTGCACGCGTTCCTTTGTTAGGCAAGATTTTAAGTCAATTGTTCGGATTTTGCGTTAGTTGCTTTATACAGAAAATATAACAAAGTTTAGTTTTAAGACTATACTTTATTAAGCCTGATATAATGACTTTTTATGGTTACTACATCAACGTACCAGCACAACAGTTTAATTATTTCATTTATTAAATGGTAAAAGTTTTCCTTGATTAACGAATTGGTTGCCAAACTTCAATGACATCAGCGTATTTTTTGCGTTCTACAAAATAACAACTATTATTAAAGAAAAGTCATATAAATGAATTGTTTTCAATTCCTACCAGGAGTTGGGAAATCATCTGGATGCAGCTGGATGTAGTGGCGAAGTACAGCATCTCGATCGGCCAAATGTTCGTTGCGTTTTTTGTCAACGACTGCTCCAATACCTGCTCCAAGTATGGTGAATCCTATATGCATTTGGATACCTACATTCATTGTAAATAAAAGAAGAATGTATTATTTAAGATATTTTGATTATAAACAATTGAAAACGAAAGGTTAGTTGCAAGACATCGCTGTTACGTCATGTCTGCCGGAATAATTTGCTGTAACTCACCCGACCAAACTGGCTTCCTGTTGGCGAAATTTAGGAACAAGGCTAAGCCAAATCCAGCTAAAGCAGCAGCAGCTGGATTAAAGTAGGCATTTAAAAATGATGGTTGCCTATCAGGGCGATTTTCAAGGAGTTCCAGTGGAGAAACCATTTCTCAGGCAGCTTCGTGAGGGTAGGTAGAAAAAAATTATTCAGAAGTGACAGCTATAAACGTCAATGGTATAATGTCAAACTTTGACAGTTAGGCACACTGAACTGTATTCGAGTTTTCATTTTGGGTTGCATTCACAATGAGTTTAAGGCGTAATGCTCACGGTTTTTTTTTTTGTTTTTTGTTGGAGTTTAATAAAAATAGTTTTTTTTTTATATTAATATAAAAATATGCTTTTTATTACTGAAATAATATAAATTTTATAAAACCAGGTGCCACATTCTTCACAAAAATAATACCAAATGATTAAAATATTATTTGATTGTTACAAACTGACAAACTATATTCGCATTCCACATACTTTGATGAACAAATTGTTCGTGTGCGAATAATCTCAAAGGACTTTTTACATGAGAACAACGAACGACCAACGAATGAACTACCATTCATCAATGTTGACATTTCTCTGATATGACATTTTCTTATTCACCGGAAACACCAAGGTTTTGAATTTAATCGCCTGTAAACTATTTCTTCGCATTATGTGGATCGTATGTGTAACGCGAACAGAGCTTGGCACTTTGGCAGTTCGTAACAACTCTCGCTTTATGAAAAAGTCGAAGTGTAATACAACTTGCTGTACATAACAGGCCGCCTCCACTGGGCATGGTTCATTACATGTCGACTTTACTTAACATGAAATGTCCAATGGAGGCGCACCATCTCGTGTTATGTTGTGACGCCTACAATGTCTGTTTTTTCATGTATGTCTGTTAAATGTCATTTTGTCAAATTTTTTTGGCTTTCACAGTTGTTGCATGGATCGATTAGCTTCTTTGCGGGCGTAAATTGTATGTTTTCGCGGAAATTATACACTTTCGCGGTAACCTGGTTTTTTGGCTGTAAAACAATCAAAATTCGACTGATTTCCATGATTGTTTTTTTTTTTGAAATGTCCCTTTTGACGGCGGATTAATTAAAAAAATATAAAAATTTACCAAACAAAATTTCATACGTATTTGTGATGCTAGATTTTTATTAAGATGGAAAAGTTGTTTGCTTTTTTAGGCTTATTTGCCGATTACCGTACAAAAATCGTGAATTTAATATTGGGTGAGGTTAAAAATATTATGAAGAATTGTTCCTTAAAAATGATTTTTTTCAGCATTCAAAGCTATATCTGAATCTAACAAAGGGATAATTTAAACATTTTTTATCAAAAATCCACCGTAAACACGAACATTTAAAAAAGAATCATGAAAATCGGTCCAGTTTTTATTTTTTTTTACAGCCAAACAACTAGTTGACGGCGAAAGTGTATAATTACCGTTTTCACTGCATTTAATTCGTTTGAATTTTGTTTTTGTATAGGCGAGTATCGATAAGCCATTAAAAGTTCTTATAACTATGTACGCCACGGGAAACGAGAGTACCTCTAGAACTACAAAATCCTCACTTTTCGTTGCAAATCCTGTCAATAATTTGTCAGAGAAAATTACCCATCTACCTATCACGAAGTTGGAATAAGAAAAAAGACGTCTTAACATAATTTGCTCAGTCAATCTAACATAAATATCTATCTTTAGATGTTAGCATTAAATGTCGATCTGCCCGTCGAAGTCACCACACGGGGGCACGGTGAGAGATTAAAGCCGCGGAGTGCTGCTCCCTGTGCGTTCTTTAAAAAAAAATAGGAAATAGAACTGCCGCTGAAACAATTGCCCCACTCGAACACCGACGCAATGTTTCATGTCTTTCCTTATTTTATCGTTTCTTTTACAAAAAATGTTCACTCGAAGTAGCCAGTAGCATTCCTCCCCTTAAAAGTTTCTCCCGTAATACTCGTCTGGCAAGGAATGCTCATCAGTTCACCCTGGAGCCCAATTTCGGACGTACCGTGAAATATAGGGATTCTTTTTTAGCCGAACAACACGAATTTGGAATAGTTTACACGGCGGGAAAAAAATATATATATCAATCTCGGGCGCGAACCGACAACATTTAGTGCCCGTGTTGTGAAAATTTATTTGATGCTACAACATCAAGGCATCACGCAAATAAAAAAGAATACCCACCAACGAAAAAAATACTCGCAGTAAGCATTCTTTGCAAATTTTCCTTTCCTTATCTCACTCACAGACGATTTTCTTGAACATTGCGGTAAATCCGAATGAACAAGTTTAATCGTTATCGGATAGATTATTTAATGCTCCCTAAATGACCAGGGGCGGATCAAATACATTTTATTGTCAAGGTATAACACTGTTAATAATTTGTATTGAGAAGCTCAAATTGGGATTTAGTGGAGTATTGATTATAGGTAATTGTCCGTCTTAGTTTTTTTAGTTCTGTGTTTTAGAATGGTAGGTAATTTCATAGTTGACTATGCAAATATTCGTGGAATTAGGAAAAATTTCTATGCTGCTTATGTCCACTCTGTGATGAACAGACCAGCTGTATTGGCACTTAGTGAAACACAAGTTGGGGAAAATACCGATCATTCGGAATTTTTCTTGCATGGGTATTAACTTGTACCTTTATTCTTTGCCAAACATGGCCTCGCCGTTTACATAAGGAATGATGTTGCATATCAACTTCAACCACAAAACGGTCTGTGCGTAAACACGGAATTCAATTTCATTTGGTTAAAATTAACGATTAATAAGCACATCATTCGTATATGTTTTCTTTATAGAAGTCCAAATTTAGACAGAGTTTCAACTTCTAACGAATTTGATGCTTTGTCTGACTCCATTCAAGGAATTGTTTCCCGTTACCCTCACACTGAAATCGTTATTACGGGCGATTTCAATGTACACAATTTCAGTTGGCTTCGCTTTTCAGGCCAGACAACACCCGAAGGAAGATATGTTGAGATTTTCGCTGAGTTAAACCATCTTACTCAGCTCGTTGATAAACCAACCCGAATTCCTGACATTGCAGGTCAAACCGCCAACACTCTAGACTGGTTTCTTACCTCCGATCCTGATAAATGCACAATTCGTGTATTATCGCCTCTAGGCACATCTGACCATTGTGTCATCTCTGCAAATTTCTCGTGCCAACTCAATTCAGTTAAAGAAAAAAACCCAAGGAGAACCGTTTGGCAATACGAGAAAGCCAACTGGGACGGTCTCAATAACTTTTTCAGGACCTTTAACTGGTCACTATGCTTCCTCGATAGTGACATTGATTCCAGCGCAGACATGGTTACAAATTTAATTCTTTTAGGAATGAGAAATTTTATCCCAAATAGGTCGAAGAGTATCAAACCTAAGGAAAAGTCATGGTTTGATTCGAGCTGTAGAGAGGTTATCAGGTTAAGAAATGTAAGTTTCCGTTGTTACAAAGCCAACATCACTGAGGAAAACCGGAAAAAGTTTCAGCAAGCTAGGAAGGCCTGCAATGTTCATATTCGAAAAACCAAATTTTTACATGAGCAAAAAATTCGGCAAAAAATACTGCAATGTCCCAAAGGCAGTAAAAATGTTTGGTCATTTGTAAAAAAATAAAGAATTCTTCGTCATCATCAGTTCCTACGCTCGTCTTCAACGAAACTCCTGCTGTCAGTTCCCAAGAGGCAAATCTGCTTGCTGCCCAATTTCCGTCAAATTCAACACTGGCCGCAGGTGTCAGAACTTCTCCTGTACTCGAGAGCGTAAATGATTTTATGGGACCAATCTTCTTTTGCACTCGTTCAGTCGCAAGAGTATTGAAAGATCTCAATATAAATATATCATCTGGCCCAGATTGTATCACCGCTATTGTTCTGAAGAGGTGTTCTTCAACTCTGGAAAAACCTTTGCGTAAGCTTTTCCATCGGTCCTATTCCTCTGGACTCTTTCCGAGTGCATGGAAAACAGCATTCGTCCAGCCTATCCCCAAAAAAGGCGAATCTTCTGCACCCTCAAACTACCGACCAATTGCACTAACGTCCCTTCTTTCTAAGGTCATGGAAACGCTGATTAATTTTCAGCTTAAGAAATATCTCGAAGAACGAAAGCTTCTTAATGACCGGCAGTACGGCTTTCGTAGCAACATATGTGCATTACAGACCACCTTCTGTGGAATGACCACATATTTGACATCGCAAAGAATGCTGCGAGGTGTTTAGGTTTCCTTCGAAGATGCAAGAAGTTCTTCACCCCGTCTGATTTGGCTACAGTATGTAAAGCATATATTCGACCGAAACTCGAGTATAATTCTCATATTTGGGCAGGTGCTCCTATAACCCACTTGAGGGTTCTAGAAAATCTGAAACGATTCAACCGTAATACTCGAACTGCTAGGAATGCCCATCAGTTTACCCTTGAGCCTAAATTCGGACGTACTGTTAAGTATAGAGATTCTTTCTTTAGTGGTACCACACGAAGTGGAATGCTTTGCCAGGCTCTGTTTTTCCCTCCCATTTTGATATGCAGAACTTTAAAACTAATGTGCATCGGTATCTCCTCTTTTATCCCTCCTCATTTCCCTAATGCTCATGCGGTGTTTAAATATTTTAAGGGTACACACAAAGCCCTTTCGCGCGTGTAAATTATAAAAAAAAAATTAATGTTAGATATAAAAAACTCCTGTGGAGGCGGCAGGTAATAAGCCCCTGTTGTTGATATTAAAAAAAGAGAATGATGAATATCTAAAGTAAATACCCTCAATAATAGTAGAATAAAGCGCGGAACAGATTGAACCAGCAACAGCACCAGCACCGTCAACAGCAAACAGCACGCTAAACAGCAAAAGAAATTGAAACACATTGCCACCAGCATCGTCTTCTCACTTATGCTTGACACTTTGTATCATAAAAAAAGTATACGAAGTTTCAGTTTAGTACACGTATAGCGAATCTCCAATCTCTTTCCATTGTTTTTCTTTTGAGTCGATGTTTTTATAAGATTTCCTTCTCTTATCAAAAAGAAATGTATTTTCTCTTACCATATCGATAAGTTTTTCTTTCATTATTAAAAAAAATATAAATTAATAAATAGCCTCTGAAAGCACAATGGCGACGAGGGCAAAATAAAACTGTCAATATTTTTGTTTTTTTCTGCAATATGGTGCCCCTGAATTTCACTTGCTCAAAGTTGGTAGCAATGGAACTGCAACAGCAAATTTAGGACTTTGGTCTATCGACGCTGTTGACGTTGCTGGTGCTGGTCTTATCTAACTTGAGCCATTGAAATACATTGGTTCTAAATTAATGGCGGCCGCTGTTGCTGGTTCAATCTGTTTCACGTATAAGGCTCTGGCAAGGAATAGAACCCCAATTCTAGTCCGACACCCTAACCACGGGACACTACAAAAAAGGCTAATAAATAAAAAACCAAAATATTTCACAAGAGAAATATATTTTATTCTTATTACATAAAATAAACATTTAACTATTCTACACACATTTTACAAGTTTTCAAAGTATTCATAAATATTTTCAAATTTTGATTTGTACATAATTTTCATTAAAATTTTGTTTATTACATATAATTTGTTGTTTGAGTGTTTTTTTATTTCCATTAATGTACCTAAATAAAAAGCACAATTTATAAACTATAAACTACATTCTCCTTGTAAAAATTGCATGCGCATGTATATTTAATTTCCGCTTAAGGCAATTGAAATTGAAAGGAACCATTTCCGGGAACCTTTGTAGTATACTTTAAGGCATTTTTTTTGAAAGCATTGAAATTTATTAGGCGTTAATTTTTTTGTATTTAAGGCAAATTAATTAAAAGGCATTGAGTTATTTTTTTAGAAAAAATAGAAATAGTTTACTTTGTTTAAAGATCTTAAATTTTATATAAAAAAATATTTTGTCGGAATTCAATAATGCAAGTCTGCCCTCCATATTCCTAACTAAATATATTTTCTCTTGCCTTGTTGTAGTGTCTTTTTCGCATTCTTAAGGAACTGATTTAGGTCTTCTGTTAAGAAAATAGTTTTGTTTTTTAATATTTATTTTACTTTTTTTTAAACATAGCTCTAAAAAGCACAAGACGAGCACAGATTTCTTAAAATGGACGTTCCCAAAGTATTTATTATGTATGTAAATACAAATATATTAATACATATAAGTGGTTTGATTAAGCTTTAGATACCTATAATAACAACTAAAAAACAAATTAATTAAAAAAATAAGCAATTAAATACAAGCAATAATTACAAGCAAGGATAAAAAGCTGTGGAACGCAGAGCAGTGTTGAAAAAATAGCTAAGAAACCAAATGGAACCGTCTAAAAAGTCCTTTGACGATAATTTTGAGGCCTCAGGACAAGATGAGAAATCTTAGCAGAAACAGGCTCTCACAGTAGCCCTTAAGCAATAAAAAAGTTTCCTTCATGCTATTTGTCCGCATTGTTTTTTTTTTATTTGTATGGTACCGACTGTAGCCAAACGATCCGTTTTCATTTTTTCACAATACCCGAAAGATTCTGTCGAGAGGTTGTAGTTATACTCCTGTTTTGGGCGTAAAAACGCTTTATAAATTGAAGCCAGATCAGAAGGGTGTCGATACAGAAAAACCTAAGCACTCAACAGCATTTTTGGCGATCTCAAGTAATGGTCTGTCCAACAGAGATCTTGGTTGACATTCATACCGAGCACTGAAAGCTTTTCGGTTTCTTCGGTCCATGGACTTCATGGACAATTGCATAGGGGGTATGTTAAGCTTTAACGACAGACAACGAGCTTTCGGTCTTGGAGATATTTCTTATGACCTTAGAAAGAAGGCACGTAAGTGCTATGGGTCGGCAGGTGGAGGAGGAGCTGGACAAATGCTGTTTTCCATCTTCTAGGAAATATTCCAGATTCCGATGTGAGGCAACGTAGAGTAAACAATTGATTTTTCATTGGCGATGAGCGTTGGAACCGAAGATGATGAAGATTTTTTAATGCAATCCTTTCAGCTACCTTGGGTCGAAAGTAGCAGCCTATAACACTATGAAGGGAGGAAATTTGTTCTGGAACGCATGAGAGAACATCTAGAAGCCACACACAGGAGGGGCATCTCGGATATATTAATTGCTATTATTAAAGCAACATATGAAGGATCCAAAGGTCACGGTCTACACGAAGGAAGATTTTCGGATGAGTTTGAAGTCCAAAGCGGAGTAAGACAGGGCTGGATATTATCACCAATACTGTTTTGGTTGTTGATAAGTTCTGCGCGCAGCCTTGACAGGAAACGTAGGAATTCGATGGACTCTGACATCCAACGCGAAACACTTTGATTATGGATCTCCATCAAATGACAACAAGGGTGGAGAGAAGGTAAATCGTGGGGTTGAAAATTAAAACCGTCATAACACAGATGAACAGCATCGGGATGCAGTCATCCTCTCTAATAAATATTTCTCAACAGCCGGTAGAGAAAGTACAGATCTTTCCATATCTTAGGAGTATCATCTCTACCGAAGGCGGGAAAGCAAAGGCTGCTTTCGGTATATTGAGAAATATATGGAAGAATATCTTTCTCAGCTTAAGGACCAAGCTACGACTGTTTCAATCCACACTGCTATATACTGCAACAGTTGAAAAGTTACATTAGCTTTCATGAAGAAACTGCAAACGTTCGTTAATAGATATCTACGACACATCCTTAGGCTTTTTTGGCCCAATCGAATGTCTAACGAAGATCTCCACAGGAGAACGGGTCAGCAACCTATCGACTCTATTATAGGACGGCGAAAGTATCGGTGGATTGCAACAACGCTTCGAAAAGGCAACGACTGTATTGCAGATCAAGCAATGCAGTGGAATCCACTCCCACAAGAAAGAAGATGAATCGGGCGACCGAGAAGCACATGGTGCAGAATAGTCGCGGAAGAATCAGCACATCTAAGAAAGAGTTGAAGAGAGGTGAAACACATTTCCGGAAATCGCACACGATGGCGCGTAGGCGTAATTGATACCCTGTTCCCAACTAAAGGTCCTCCAGGGACTTAATAAGTCTAAGAATCTAATTAGTAGCAGTAGTGGCTAGAATAGCGGAGCTAGCTGGAAATATGAACATTTAAATAGTCCGCAATAACGATGGCAAACTTTCTTCAATACGTCTCTTCCAGAACATCAGCGCAAACTCAAAAAAGAAATTCTCAACAAAAAAATGAAAACAAAAAAGAAAAACAATGCAAAATAAAAATGTTCAAACATAATATTATTTTTTCACATTTCATTTATAGGTCTTTAATTATATACGCAAACATTTTTTCATGGACATTATTTAAATCTATCTTTTGTTTAATATGCTTAACAGCTATGTTTCTCTTCTGAATTAAATTCCTAATTCTTTAAACATTATGCAAAATAAGTAAATACATATGTATATATATATAGTTTATATGAACGATTAAGAAGAAAAATATTAAAAATCTTAAAATTGTTTTGTTTTTTTTTTTGTTTTTAAATCAATATATATGTATAGTAGTTTGTTTTTTTGTTCGAACTAAACAATAAAAAAGAAAATAGACTTTTTCTTATTAAATTCTACTCGATGAATGTTTACATTCTAGATCACTAGCTGTGTGTGTGTGTGTGTGTGTGAATTCGTTTGTGTGTAGAGCATTGCCATAAGATTATTAAAACAAAAACGAAAGAACAATAACGAAATATGGCAACATTGTTCAAAATAAATTTCTTTTAAAATATAAATCTTAATTTATACATTTTTTTTGTTTAATAAAGAACACACCGCGATGCTATAAAACTAAAAATAACATTTATAATAAAATTATTTATCAATAAAAAAAAAAACGAAAAGAAGATCAAATGTTCACATCAGTTCAATTTGTTGAAAGTTTATTTTTTTTTTTTTTGTAATCGGTAATTTATATATTTATATATGTAAATGTATATTTTTTTGAAACACAATTATCTTAAGTAAACAATAAAAATAGGTATACTAACTGTAAAATTATAGAAAAAGTACGATATATTGATATCTTTTATAAGAAAGTTTTATTTTTGTTTCCAACACGTTTTAGGAGACCGAGCTGATTGCATTATGCGGGGAACCCATTTGCGTCAAGACCTTATCGAGCCACTGCAGTGGCCCATGTAGGTGGATTTCTATCCAACATGGCGTTGATGTGACGTCTTGCCGATGGTATTCTGCACCCCAACCCTTAACAAAACTCATTCGAATTGTGCACATCTTTGTCAGCTCATAGACAGCTTCGAAACCGTGGTTAACGGATTGTGACAGCAGCTGAGCGAATTCCTGATTGTTGAAGATCTTTAGTGAGCAGCCAGGTGGAATTTTACAAACCGTGCTGGGATGGAAACCATGATGGTGATTGCAGTTGCGCGATTGTACGAATATGGCCGAATCGGAGAGGCACTCGGCATAAACCTCTCCGGTTACGTAATAGAGATGAACGCCTTTGCCTATGTGTCGGCGGGTGTTTTCGATGGTGCTGTTGCGATTGACGTTACTTAATTGGCCGAGACAAAAGCGATCCGAATTGTTGGAGGGATTCGTAAAACCATCAACAACCACTGAGTTGCTGTTACAATGGAATACTTCGCCGACACGGCAATTGAGCTCGTAATACGCGATACTAGCCCAGAATGCAGGTTCTGAGTAGCTTACTTGGGCGACATCACCCATCTGAGCATCTATCATTTGTCCACCTTCGTTTGGGTTATTTGAGTTGCCATCCTCTGAGGGACTGTAGGCTGGTGGTGGTGTTTCGGCTAAACTCCCATAGGGACTTGTCGGATTGGAGCTCACCGAGCCGGGGCTACCGACCGATGTCATTGGCGGACTATTCGGACTTAGGTGTGAGTTAAATCCCGCTGTGGAATAACTAACATTGTGAGGCATTGTTGGTTCACTCATCTGGTTAAATTGCAGCATTGAGTGGCCGGGTGCGAATTCTGAATGCCGTGGCACTAGCACTGGTGGCAGAACAGGACTCTCAACACGTTTGTAATGATAAGGATTAATGCAGACCTCTTTTTGTTTAGCACTGAACGGAAACTGACAAATTTCGAGGGGTTTCAGCTCGTGATGGCTTTGTAGATCTGGCCAACGCCAGACTCGGCAGTAGATCACATGTGGTAGACCTTTTCTGTGGGACACCTGTTTCAAAAAAATATGTAAATTCTTATTCGTTCAATAATTTTGTTTGTTTTTATTACTTGTAAACGTCCATCCAACGATCTGGGTATGGTTACACATTTTGATGGCTGCCCAGGGCACGACAGAGCCCGCTCCAGCTCTTCGATTGCACCTTTGCGCTTTTTTAACTTCTTCACTAAACTGTCTACAGCCTTTTCTGCCCACTTTTCCTCCTCGTCACCTTGCTTCCAGCCGAGAAGTTTTTTCACGGCTGGACTGGTGAATGAAAACAATGTTCCAAGAGTTGACATTGCACTGCTTGTTGTTGATTCAACATCATCGGTGTCCATTCTGTGTGTGGCACTTACCCGATAACCGGGAAAGCTGGGATAGTCTGCAATGAAAAGAATGATTTTCAATCTATTTTAAGGCATCAACTAAGGAATCGAGGATAATGCATGTTAACAAATGTGATAAAACATAAAATCACAACAAATTAAATAAATTAATGTGGTGATGGTTATAAATGCACAACGGATTTGGGTTTTAAACTGGGGGATATTGAATTCGTCAGGCACACTTTGGGTCAAAAAGAATTCAACTGTTAAGCTTACAATCATTAAAAAAAAGCCTCAAACTAGAAAAAAGAGCTTAGTTAAATGAGACAAACAGGTACATGGTCATAAAACCATTATCACGAATAAGAGCAATACTTGTAGGATTAAGGGTGTCATAACTAATTGGTAACAAGTTGAACAAAAAAAAAAAAAAATCAAACAAAACCACAATAATGGCGTTGAATTTATGGTAGATCCGCCTACGTGCTGGCAATAATCCAACAAAGCTCCACCTTTTGCATTCGTGGTGGTGATTGAATTTTCGTTTGATTGAAGGTCACTACATCCAGATTGCCTTGTTGTACATATTTATTTATTTTTTATAACATATTCCAATAAATCATACATTATTCTATCTATGTAATTTTCGTCAATTTGATTGAAGAAATATCTAAATTGTCGGAGCATAACTATCGGTCAATTTATCTCTGTACTGAGCACTTATTTTCATGTACAAACGCATGTTCGACACTAGATTTAAATGGCATAACTCACTCAATAAATCACCTCCTTTGGTCAGGAGAAAGACCTCTTGTGTCTGTTCTCCTTTTCCTCCTCTTGTATTTAGCCAGATAGTGTATGAGATAATTTGCACGCAATAATTCATCAAATTAACAACTCACCGCGCAGAAACTCAGCATAACTTTCAAATTGTTGCTGCTGCTGCTGCTGTTGAGTGGCATGGTTTGGCTCGAGCTGTTGCATGCATTAAATGGCTGTGGCAGTAGGAGTAGATGAAGTTGAAGTTGAAGTATCCAAATGAAAATGCTTCGAGAGTGGTCATGTCATGTATTTTAGTTCGTTCGATGTGATAGAATAATTATAAAAAGTTGCGATGGCGGTAGGCTGCTTAAGGAGGGGTTATGAGCACTGTATATTGAAGAGAGTTGTTCACTGGAATTGGAGATAGGCGATCGGTTATTAGTTCTTTTTTTTTAAACGAAACTCATATTTTCTTTTTAATTATAGGTTAGGCATTGTTATAAGTCTTAAATTGACGTTAATATTTTTGTTGGGCTTCATCACTTTAACGGTATTAGAATGTGCTTCGATATGAAGTGCGACTACTTGCTTACCACGGTGATACTGATATCAAATGAGGGGGTCACATTAGAGACACAAATGGCTTTTTCCAGTATCCACGACTAATTTTAATGTACTCCTTATCCAAGCCTCGAATCATCCCAGTTCTCCTTTACGACGATGAGATATGGAGCTTGTCAAAGGCAGATAAAGATGTTTTAGATTGTTTCCACACACCGTATTCGCAAAATATTCGACCTCGTTGGCGATGTCAGGCTGTCAAGGAGAGAATTCCACTCAGTGGACAAAAAACAGTTCAGGAAAACTTATTTTAAATGTCCGCATTGGTCAAAATTAAAAAAGGCGGATAAACTGGGAAGACTTCAAACCATAAATCAGAAACATTTAAAGAAGTGGACAACAAAAAATATGGAACGATTAATTTATCCCTTATAAAAGATGCAGTAAAGATGGAGGTAGTAGTATTTGCGTTCACGTGCATAAAATCGTAGATAATTACAAAAAATTCTTCTACTTGACTTAAGTCTTTATGGTTTTATTATCACAAAATATTTTAAGATTGTTTAATCAATCAATCCTTAAACAATCTTTAAACAATGGTGTGATAATCAGAAAAATATCGTTAGCGTTTTGTTGCTGCTTAAGCCGTATTCTGACGGAATAATAGGTCCTTGCCAAGGCGGTTTTACTTACTTACTTAGGGGGCGCTACAGTTCAGGACGAACCTGGGCCTCAACCAACATGCCTCTCCAGCCAGCTCAAGGGGCTAGCTGCCTCCAGTTTCGCACTCCAAGTTGGTTGGTCGTCCTCCACTTGAGCGCGTCACTTAAGGCGAGGTATTCCTTGACTGCGTCTACCCTCTGGGATGGAATCGAAGATCCTGCGAGCCGGAGCATTGTTGTCCATTCGCTTTACATGACCTAGCTATCTTAAACGTGATATGCGTATTTTTTTGACCAGGTTAATGTCGCTGTACAGCTCGTATAGTTCTTGGTTGAACCTTCTTCTCCAAAGCCCGTTAACGCAGATAGGGCCAAAAATCCTGGATATCTTCATCCCCTTTAGATAGAGCCCATGCCTCGGCGCCATACAGCAGGACTGGGATGATTAGGGTCTTATACAGAGTCTCTTTTGTCTTTCGAGAGAGGGCTTTGCTACTCAATTGCCTTCCTAGCCTAGAAAGATAGGGAGGGAAGAGATAGGAGGTGTCGATTAACATTGGTTTTGAATGTTTGCAGATCAAAATGGCAAGGGAAAATCTCGCCGGGTAAACTATTCCAAATTCGTGTTGTTCGGCTAAAAAAAGAATCCCTATATTTCACGGTACGCCCGAAATTGGGCTCAAGGGTGAACTGATGGGCATTCCTTGCGAGACGAGTATTACGGGAGAAACTTTTAAGGGGAGGAATGCAGCTGGCTACTTCGAATGAACATTTTTTACAAAAGAAATGATAAAATAAGGAAAGACATGAAACATTGCGTCGGTGTTCGAGAGGGGCAATTGTTTCAGCGGCAGTTTTATTTCCTATCAATTTTAACGCTCGATTTTGTATTCTATCAAGCAGGTGAAGCGATGTATGCGAAGCACCTGCCCAGAGGTAGGAGTTATACTCGAGCTTAGGGCGTATAAACGCTTTATCAATTGTAGCCAGATCAGATGGGGAAAAATACTTCTTACACCGACACAGAAAACCTAAGCACTTAGCAGCATTCTTAGCGATTTCAAATATATGGTCGTTCCAACGGAGTTCGTCGTTGACACACATACCGAGTACTGAGAGCTTTTCGGTTTCTTCGATGTAAGTGCCATTCATGGACAATGGCATTGGGGGTATGTTTAGCTTTAACGACAGAAGACAGCATTGAGTTTTCGAAGCATTAAACTCCACACGATTCCTATTACCCCATTTGACAATGCTGTATAAATCGGAGTTTAATGAGCTTGACATACGGTACCGTTGCGATTGTACTTTTGAAGGCAAAGGACGTGAATTATCGAACGAATATGAAAAGCTGAGTCAGCTAAAACAGTTAAATGGATTAGAAGTAACAGACAGAAGATCATTTATAAGAATGAGGAAAAGAGTCGGAGACAGAACTGAGCCCTGGGGCACACCAGCATTTATTTTGTGGGAATCAGACTTGAATCCGTCCAATACAATTTGTATTGAACGGTCCAGAAGATAGCTTCTAATCCAACGAACAAGAGTATCATCGATCCCAAAAGCACGCATTTTCGATAAGAGAGCTTCATGCCAAACTCTATCAAATGCCTTGGAGATATCATCGTATATCGTCTGTTTCCATCGATGAACTGTAAAGGGCCATATCAAGCTTTGGAATTCGTGCTAACTGATAAATCTTACCAATATGACGTTGGAGAATGCTCGCTGCTTCGGTAAAATTGATAAGGATATTACTGAGGCCTTCGACACAACGAGATGGTTACGCCAGGGTTGCGTACTGTCATGCAGCTCTCAGGCCAGGACATCAGGCACTATGTTTAATAAATCTACAGAAATGCTTGGGTTTGCTGACGACATTCATGTGATAGCAAAATCTAAGCGGTCAGTCAGTAACCGGTGCTTTCATTTCGATGGAGTCAGCAGCAATCAAAACGGGACTGATTATAAACGAGGACAAGGTGAAATATATACTTTCATAAAAACGACTTGGTCAGGAGGTGACAATTGCTAGGTATAGCTTAGAGGAAACAATATCAGGGCAAGAATACCATGTAGAGCCAGCCACTCTTGCTTATCGCTGTTTCTTTGGGCTAAGTAAGCCATTATAATTAATAAATTTATAATATAATAAAGCCTAATCGAGAAGAACCAAGGAGACGCCTAACAAAACACTCATCATCCAGGTCCTGCTTTTTGGTTCAGAAGCATGGACCCTCTCCTAGTCGGATGAAAGCTCCCTTAAGAGTATTCGAGAGAAAAGTACTGCTTGCGATTTATGGCCCTATTGGGGATCCAGGAAATAGCGAATGGCGAAGAAGATACAATAACGAGTTGTACGTGCTGTACTAGCCAAAAAAAGTCCGTATCCAGCTGCTTAGATGGCCCGGTCATGTAGAGCGGATGAACATCGACGTTCCAGCGCGAAAAGACTTCGACGCCATTCCCAAAGGAAGTTAGAAGTCGATAGAGCGACCAGGTAGAGAAAAAATCCGACTGCTTGTAAGGCGAAATTGGAGAGGGCAGGCTAGAGATAGAGCCAGCTGGAGCGGCATATTAAATCCAGCCCCAGGAACACCATGCTATGTATCGCCACCAAAAGTAGAAGATTTGCATAAGTTGAATAAAACTTAATACAAAAGCTTAACAAACATTGTTTTAGGATATTTTTTGAGAACTCTGTAGAAAATTGCATCTCAAATTGGTGATATGCTATCGATGCACAGTTTTCAAAATATTCAGGATAAATGTTACCAACACAAGAACAATAAATGACAAATTTCAAATTATACCTTCCGACCTACAGCTATGCCAATTTTTTTTCCGCACCTACACAGTAAGTAGCAATATGTCCAGAATTTTTCATTGCTAATCGTTCAGTATTAAATCAGCAGTTGTAGTAAATAAACTTTGTTCTCATTAGGTATAAGTAAATAATAACTTTTGTAACAATTATTGTTGGATGTGTGAATCAGCTAGAGGAAATCTCTTTATTGACAGCTATGCGTCTGGAAAATGATTGATTGCAAGGCAAATACTTGCTTAGTATTTGCATTTTTGGAAATTATCCAACCACGCACATATAAATCAATAAATTTGTCTTGCGCTTGGTTTTCAAATTTAAATTTTTTTTTATTTATTTATTTTTTAAATTTGTTTCTAACTACCGATATAAATCGTGTACTCTTTTACGACCAACTTGATGTTCCTGGTTTTTCTAAGCATGACCTTATTATAACTTTCTTTGATTTTCGCCTTACTGAACCAACACAAAGTAATATAATAACATATAGAGACTTTAAGGCAATAGACAAAAATTCCCTGTTTCGGGACACTTTAGCAATAGACTGGCAAGAGCTTCGTCTGATGCCATGGATTGATGAACAGGTTGACTATTTTACCCAACAAATAAATTATCTCTTTCAACAGCATATTCCATTTAAATCTTTTACCCTCCCAAATAAAAATACTGAATGGATGACCTCTAGGATCCAACATCTTCTAAAACAAAGGGACAACGCGTATAAGAGATGGAAAAGGTTTAGAATGTCAGAGTTTTTTGATGCTTATAAGATTGCAAGGAATATTGCTAAAAGAGAAATTAGAAAATCAAAGATCAGGTCTTTTAATTCTAAGTTTAGGCCTGATCTAAATATCTCAAAAACTTGGAAGAATATTAAAGCTTTAGGAGCTTGCAATAAGAAGACAGATAATGGAGATGCCTGTGAAACGAGTCCAGATGAGTTAAACAGAGAGTTTACTTCCATTTCAATTGCCTCTCATGAAGGAGAACTTACTGATGACATACCATACATTGTAGAAGAATCACTTATACCATTAATCTCTAGAGATTTTAGCTTCCAAAGAGTTTCTGAATATGAAGTTTTCAATGCAGTTACTGGAATTAAATCAAATGCGATCGGATTAGATGGGATGCAGCCTAAGTTTTTGAAAATTATTATCCATTTGGTGCTTTCCGAAATTACATACATTTTTAATAACATTTTAACCTGCTCCACATATCCGTCTGCCTGGAAGATTTCCAAAATCATTCCTGTCCTTAAAAAGAATGTCTCTGGAAACAAATCCTATCGTCCTATATCGATTCTGCCTTTTCTCTCAAAGGTTTTTGAAAAACTTATGAGCAAACAAGTACATTCATACCTCAATGAGTTTAACCTTTTATCACCATGGCAATCTGGTTTCAGACCAAAGCACAGTTGTACTACGGCGCTCTTAAACTTGGTAGATGACATTCGAAAGGAAATGAATGAAAATCATGTAACATCACTTGTGTTGCTTGATTTCACAAAAGCCTTCGATACAGTACCTCATGAAATTCTTATTCTTAAGCTGAAAAACTACTTCGGTTTTGACTCTACAGCAATAAAACTAATGGAAAGTTACTTGGTAGGTCGGTCACAAGTTGTTTACTGCAACCAAAAAATGTCTAATTTCCTTGAAACTAAAGCCGGTGTGCCACAAGGATCAATTTTGGGCCCGCTATTATTTACCCTCTTCAATAATGACATTCCCTCAGTCTTAAAATACTGTAAGGTCCAAATGTATGCTGATGACGTACAGATGCACTTTAGCTTTCCGATAGATCAAGTCGAAGATGCCACGGAGCAAATTAATGAAGACCTTACCTTTATAGCCTCTTGGTCAAAAAAGAATAAGCTCATGTTAAACTCCAATAAAAGTCAAGCCATATTAATTGGTCGCTCGAACATTGATGCTCAAAGCTTACCACAGCTTTTCTTAGAAGGATTAGTGCTACCCTACGTCACTAGTGTACAAAATCTCGGTATTACATTTAACCAAAATCTTACCTGGGGAAATCATATTGTTAAAACAGTTTCCAAGATCTACGGATCCCTTCGAGCTTTGTATCAAATTGGAAACTGTCTTCCTTTTAAGACTAAGGTAATGCTGGTTAAGTTACTTTTATTGCCAATTATTTTTTATGCCTACCCTGTTTTTTGTGACTTAGATAGTTACTCCTTACGCACAGTAAGGTTCGCTTATAATCTTGGTAGAAGAGAACACATTTCTGGCTATATTAAAGCCTTCTTTGGAATGGAATTACAAAAATATCTCGAATTTAAAACATTAACTTATCTATTCACTCTAAAAGACAATAAAGTACCTGAATACCTTTTTCAAAGAATTCAATTTTCATCTTCTAATAGAAGCAGAAGTTTTGTTACGCCGACTTCGAACTACACTGTTACTCAAAAACAGTTCTTTGTATACGCCATAAGACTTTGGAATTCCATTCCAGTCTATATCAGAAGATCTTCAAGCATTAGAGAGTTTCAGGATAAACTCAAACTATATTATTGCACATAAGCGCTGTTAAGCACAACTAAATAATTGAATTGTAAAATTAATAAAATAGTACTTAAGATCATAATTATGGTTCAAGTAAATAATAAGTAAGTAAATAGTATAAATAAATAATTAAAATAAGTAAATGACTACTAATATTTAAACCTGAATTTAATTTAAATTTAACCTTGTTTGTATTGTTTCACAACTAAAAGATATTATTTTATCTACGTGTAAACAAGATTCATATGAAATAAATAAATAAAAAAAAAAAAATAAAAAAAAAATATTAATAAACTTTAAGCGAAATATTGCTTTTATAATAAAGTGCTAAAATTACGCCAGTGTTCGCTATTGCACAATAGACAGCTCTCCCACTCTTGCTAAGTATTTGCTAGGAGTAAGATAATAGTTAATTTTATTACCAATCCTTTTGCTTTTAACAGCCTTTCAGGTGCAGATGCCGAAAAAGTATGCAATGGAGACTTTTCAAAGGCTTAGTTATTTTGGGGCAGGCCGATGACCATTGGACATTGAATTAATATTGTAGGCAAAAAAAGGAATGTCCAGCGTTTGTTCTACACATCAGCTTTGGAATAGAACAAGACCTGCAAGAAGTTTCCTCCAGTATATATTGTAACTTGAGGGTAACACTTTTGCTTTAATTGTTTTCCACAGGGAATAATTCCTACTTTTTTTCTGCTGATAGACCTTCGAGAGTAAGGAGAGAGGTGATTCAAAATAGTTTTGTGTTGAAGAGCGCGGGATTGCCTCCCTTCTTGCGTGCTTTTCTTTTCTCAAATAGAAGTTATTTAATTTTTATGGGGCATTTTTCCCGCTATTTGTCGAATTATTCTTCTAGATATACATGTTAGTTTCAATGCATTATTTGTGACCTTTATGACTATGGAAATCAAGCAAGAGACGGAAAATAAAAGGAAGGGGTCGACATCCACATTGACTATGGAATCAATTGCTGTCATAGAAAAGAAAGAAATTCTGTGGGATGGAAAGAAAAAGAGTTGCCGAGTATTCAGCGTGCTGATCAGCATTCGATGCTTGGCAATATGCACCAGGGTACCAACGCGTGCATCATCTCGTTGGGTAAAAAAACTCAGTAGATCAACTGCAGCAACTCATTTTTTGTCAATAAAGTAAAGTAAAGTAAGTAAGTAAAAATTCATTTATTATTATTTGTTTTCAATACATTTACAAAAATTTTTTTAATGAATATTAAAGCTTTGGTATTACCGTCAGCTCGGTTGGTAAAATAAAATAAAATACAAAATTGAACCTTTTAAGCTAATTCTTTGTTAAATGTTTAAGCATATTCTGATAGCAGTAGCATCCTATAGGTGTAACTAACTTTAAGAAAATTGGCAAGATTTATCCAGTCTGCTCCATTTAGTAAGTCTATTGTTTCCTGCATTGAAAATGTACGTTTTCCGAAGTATGTTATTCTCTGTTGCTTGAAAATGGGGCATATGCTTAAAAAATGGAAACAGTCTTCCTTCGCTTTATGATTGCAAAGATCACAGAATTGATTAAAACCTCCATTATACGGACTACCATTTAAATAAAGGACCTCACTTCTTGCTTTAAATATTAACGAAATATCTTTGAAGTGTAGAGAGTCTCGAAAATAATTTTTGTCACATAGATTGAAATTTAGTTGGCTGTATAAAATTCTGCTTTCTGACTGACATGCTTTTTCGATCAGCTGATTTCGTACATTATCTTCCGTTTTTTGGATTATTTTGT
Organism: Platycheirus rosarum; assembly: GCA_963971375.1. NCBI lineage: Eukaryota > Metazoa > Arthropoda > Insecta > Diptera > Syrphidae > Platycheirus > Platycheirus rosarum. Next base: position 4,169,219 of record OZ020507.1, on the reverse strand, counting down.
AAAGCTGCTCCTTTAAGAAAAGAATATTGTTGGGGTTAATCTGCAAATTTTCTCCACAAGCCTCACCAATATTTTCCCATTTGCCCAACCACCAGTCTTTGTTCCTTATTTCATAAAGCAGCATAATTTTATTCAAACGATTTTCTCTTTGTCCGCAAACTTTAATTATGTAGTCAGCTTGCAACTTTAGCGTAGTTGTATATAACTTCGGCAAACCAGTTTCTAGATATATAGCATATGTAGGAAGACTGAATATTTTTTTGACGAAATTTCTCTGCAGCTTCTCAATTTCTTCGTATTCATTCATACCCCAGACTTGCGCAGCATAACATAGAGTAGACTTTACGACTGAGTTGAAAATAGCGTATTTTGTTGAAAGGTTTATGTGTTGGTTTGTAAAAATTTTCCTCCATGTAAGATTTATAAGGCTTTGCGAGACGTTGGCTTTTTCCGCTAGGTGTTTTTCGAAGTTCAGCTTTATTCCCAGATATTTATATTCCTTCGTTACTTCCAAATATCTTTCATTAAGCATCCAGTTATATCTTACTTCATCTCGAGTAGTTTGTGAGAAAACCATAACTTTCGACTTTTCTGTTTATAACAAGACCCCATTTTGAACAATATTCTGCAAGTCTATTTATCATTAGTTGCAGATTTTCTGGCGTCTCAGAAAGTATCAACAGATCATCGGCATATAACAACACGTTAATAATGGTATTTGCAATTCGGATTGCACCGGGGAGATGATTAACGATATCGTTTATGAATAAAGAAAATAGTAAAGCGCTGAGAGGACATCCTTGTTTAACTCAGTTTGTATCAGTTTTAAAAGCTTCAGAATAAAGTGCACCATCCCAAACTGCAGCTTCCGTATCGGTATACATATTTCTAATAAGTTTGAGAAATCTCGTGGAAACTCCAAGTTGCGACAGCTTGTATAGCAATGCATTCCTATTCACCAGATCAAATGCAGATTTGAAGTCTATAAATAAAGCATAAACCTTCTTATTTCTAGCACGAAACGCTTGTACTATTGATGAGAGAGTAAATATGTGATCGACTGTTGAGAAATTTTTTCTAAATCCAGCTTGGAAGTCTGTGAGGATGTTGTTCAAATCAATCCACCTTTCGAGTCTTACAGCAAGTACTCCGCAAAATATTTTTGCTATAACGTTCATAAAAGATATTCCTCTATAATTTTCCACTGCATTTAAAGAACCTTTCTTATGGATTGGAAAAATAACAGACTTCTTAAACGTAGAGGGTATTTCAGCATTCATGAGGATCTTGTTAAAAAATGAAACCAGATAGTTTTGCAAACTTGGAGAAGCATATTTAAAAAATTCATTAGGTATGCCATCTTCTCCCGGCGCTTTCCCGTCTTTTGCGTTACGTAAAACAGAGTGAATTTCAGAAACCGATATTTCAGAGTCCAATATGTCATCACAAGTAAGTGGTTCAGCATATGAAAAGTTTAAGGATTGATTATTTTCCAGAAGATTTTTGAAATATATAGAGAGATCATCTGCAGAGACACTTGAGCTAATCATGTGGTTTGAGCCATTTATCTCTTTTGCCATATTCCAAAATTGTTTTGTGTTCTTGGTTTGACCAAGCGCTTGAGCTTGCATTGTTTCATAGTTTACTTTCTTAGTGGAACAGAGGATTTTATACTTTATATTGCATTCGAAGTACCATTTTCGTAGTTCTTCACTAGGAGAGATCCGAAATGCATTTAAAAGCGCAAATGATTTATTCCTTGTATTAAAACACTCTCTGTCAAACCATTTCTGCTTAAATGATTTTGCTATATTCAGATTAAAATTTTTCGTAGAGTTTCTTATAAAATCCGTTATTTGATTTGAAAGAGCATTAGCTGACTCGTTTAGCGTAAAAGGAATTCTTGAAATAAGGTTGTCCAACGAGTGATGAAATGTTTGCAGATTTAAGTTTCCCCATTTGAGTCTTGGAATTAAATTAATATGTCTCTGTTGCGGTTCACTTTCGGATTTCCATTCAACCACTAACGGCATGTGATCAGAAAATTGTTTGTTCAAAACTTGGAATTTAGAAATGAGATATTTTGTCAATATAATAAAATCTGATCAACTAATAGCATTGTATATATACTGCCTATAATACTATCATGGGACTTCAAAAAATCTTGTGGAATCAGCTCGTGTGATGGCGCTAGTTGTGACCGCTAGATTTGTTAGAGAGAATTAAGAGAACGTAAGGCGGGAAGGAAAAGAAAGAGACCAGAAAATTATTAAGGTTGTTTTGTTTCGCTTAGCTGAGGTGAATTAATTGTTTTGGAATTTGCACACGATACAAACATTTTCATTGGTTAAAATCGTTTTGATGTAGCTTTTTAGGCGTTGCTAGGTAGAAATCCTTAACAACGGATTTTTTTAAGTAAACAATTAATAAATTGTTGTTGGTAGGAAGGTAGACAAAACTGAAAAGCATCTGAATTTTTGTTTATTTTCCTTTTTTGTAGTTTTTGTTTACATTTTTTGAATTCTTTAGATCTACAAATTTTTGTTTACTATTTTACTACTAATTTCCTTGAAGAAACAAATTTTTGATTTGATTTGTAAATTAAGAATTTCGCTTCCCAATCCGATAGGCGTTAGGTTCAAATTAAGTGCAAATTGTGTATATAAATTCTTTAGAAAACTTTTATTGAAAATTCATAGGTACAAGGACTTGGATTATAATTATAATGGGTAGAAAAAGTAAAAGATGTTATTTTCGTTATTTTGTTGAGATATGGATTCAAGTTATGTATTCTTTATAATGAAACTAATCAGCAATGGCATTATTATGAAAGTAAGGACTTTGAAGTGAGTGACCAAATATGTTTGTAGGTTTTTGCATATTCATATAAGGCATGTCGATAAATGGCTTGTTGACTTTTTTTTTTTATTAAATATTAAGAGTTTTTATAACGAATTACAATTTTTATTTGTGATTATATGCATATAGATAATATAACGCAACTAATGCATTCGTGCCACATACTTGCTCTTATAACGGGTGATTTTTTTTTAGGTTAGGATTTTCATGCATTAGTATTTGACAGATCACGCGGGATTTCAGACATGGTGTCAAAGAGAAAGATGCTCAGTATGCTTTGACATTTCATCATGAATAGACTTACAACGTCGAATTTTCAGTGAATGGGCCCTAGAAAAGTTGGCAGAAAATCCGCTTTTTTATCGACAAATTTTGTTCAGCGATGAGGCTCATTTCTGGTTGAATGGCTACGTAAATAAGCAAAATTGCCGCATTTGGAGTGAAGAGCAACCAGAAGCCGTTCAAGAACTGCCCATGCATCCCGAAAAATGCACTGTTTGGTGTGGTTTGTACACTGGTGGAATCATTGGACCGTATTTTTTCAAAGATGCTGTTGGACGCAACGTTACGGTGAATGGCGATCGCTATCGTTCGATGCTAACAAACTTTTTGTTGCTAAAAATGGAAGAACTGAACTTGGTTGACATGTGGTTTCAACAAGATGGCGCTACATGCCACACAGCTCGCGATTCTATGGCCATTTTGAGGGAACACTTCGGAGAACAATTCATCTCAAGAAATGGACCGGTAAGTTGGCCACCAAGATCATGCGATTTGACGCCTTTAGACTATTTTTTGTGGGGCTACGTCAAGTCTAAAGTCTACAGAAATAAGCCAGCAACTATTCCAGCTTTGGAAGACAACATTTCCGAAGAAATTCGGGCTATTCCGGCCGAAATGCTCGAAAAAGTTGCCCAAAATTGGACTTTCCGAATGGACCACCTAAGACGCAGCCGCGGTCAACATTTAAATGAAATTATCTTCAAAAAGTAAATGTCATGGACCAATCTAACGTTTCAAATAAAGAACCGATGAGATTTTGCAAATTTTATGCGTTTTTTTTTTTTTTAAAAGTTCTAACCTCAAAAAAATCACCCGTTACAATAACTTGCAAATGTATAGTTGTAGAATAACTGGTGCTGCATACTCTTAGGTGTCGGAAACACAATTTAAAGGGATATAGAGCCCAAAATTTATTCGTCAACCTAGTTTTTCAAATACAACGTTTTGTGTAAATTCAAAAAGCCGTTTAGAGAGAGGTCAAAATAAAAAAACATGAAAGGCACCGTTAACGACCCTTCCGATATTTTTTACTTGCGTTTATAGGTACTATAAGGCCGACTCCACACGATATAAATTCTCTCATAATCTTCAACATGAGATGAAATATCCAATGGAGTCGCGTTGTTTCGGAGTCTGTTGGGATGTTAGACATCTCTCTCTTCGGTTCTATCTTGACATCGATGTCTTGATAACAATTTGACGTTTGTTTTTTTCTTCCTTTTTTGTGTGCCGATGACGTTTCATCTGATTATTTTTGTCTTTTATGCGGGTAGTTGCTTTTTTGTGCACTTAAAAAAAATTAGTTTGCAATGAAGAAGCCTGAATACAGTATTTTTTTAGTTTAACAGGAGTAAACGAGACAACACCTACATTTGTTTAATGGAATAAATGTTTGAAAATGATAATATTAACAAATATAAGAAGTAGAATTTCAATCTATTGACTTTTGTTAGGGATACAAACACGTTAGCCTCTCTTGCTTTCATGAAATATCAAGGCATGAACTGCCCAGCGAAGAAAAATGAAAATGGTCCGATATATATACGAGCACTTATACTAACATACATATTTTATACATTCATACGAAATTGGCTAGAATTCTTTAGGTTTTTAAATTTTGGTTTACTCAAGGAACGTTGCCGTTTGTAAGAAAATATACACATACAGTTTTAAAATTTAAACACAAGCTTACTTCTTGCTGTGCATATTATACAAACGTCCTTGAAGAAACGGATTTTTGTTTTAAATTTTGCTTGCCATTCATAGGTACAAATTAAGTGCAAACTATGCGGATATAATAATTATAAGGATGAAAAAGGGAGATACTATTATTTGCGTTAATTTGTATGTCAAGTTGCATTCTATTGTAATTTAGCCTTAGTTTTCTAATATTGCAAATATTTTGTTCAATTTAGGTACATATATGTACCTATATGTACATATATTTTAATAAAATTTATGTATATTTTAATGAGTAATTTTTTCGAAAAAAAATTAATGCGACATTACTTAGGCTACCTACATCTTCTTGAATATCAATTTTGATAGTAATCGGATCAGCAGTTTTCGAGAAGTCGAAGAAAAAAAAATCCGGTCTTATGGTAGGTACCGTATTTAGCCCACTATATTACAATTTTTTTCACCAAAATATAATGCTTACCTACAGTTAGTAGTACACTGATTTTTGTTCATAAAAATTCTTGGAGCCGTTTTCGAGAAAAATAAGCTTTTACTTAACGGTTATCATATATATATCAAATATATGACAGGTACCGTTTATATTTGAGCTAAAAAAAATAAAAAAGTCCTCTGTAGAACGTCAAAATAATCTTATGCTCCAAATTTGAAAACGATTGGCCAAACCGTTTAGGCTGTAGTTTAATATACATACGTACAGACGGACAGACAGACAGACAGAATTTTGCCAGTAACTCAAATATGTTTCTCTATCATCGTAATGTCATGTTTGATTGTTATATCAATTTTTTGTTTATATTCACGAATCCAAAACTCGCCTCATAAAATGTGCCTTTGAAATTATTTGTATACACGTATATATATACTTTCTTTCTTGCCTATGAACACGGCAACCAAAACAAAAAGTTGTTCATAATAAAAACAAATATTTCCCCAACAAAGCAATAACAACTTAATTCACCTCACTGTATATATTTTTTTCCTTTTCCTAATAGCCCTGCCTATTTCTAACCTGCCTCTTATCTTTATTCTCCATTTAAAAAAAAAAAACATTCTCTTAAGACTCTCTTTATTACTACTATTCAACTCGTTCCGATAGTTCTGAATCAACGATACAGAGGGCGTGCGCAAAATGCGTCACCATGATAAGTACTATAGTTTCTATACACAATCTTTGTATATAATATCTATAGTACTATCATGGGGAGATTTTTTGTGTAGTCCCTCTATAGAGCTGAAGCAGAACTAATGTCCACAACTTGTGGAATGTAAGAGAATGAATAGGCATGTTGTACCAAGAGAAAATTATAAGTAAATATCACATTAAGAGGGTGAAGAAGGCGTTTAATTTACTTAGGTTAGGGGTGGAAATATGGTATATGCCTATATTGTTTGGAAGGTAATATATGAATGCATCCTTTGAACAAGTTTTGCTGTTAAGTTTTGTTGTGCGGGTAGAGAAATAAGGTAGGGGTGGAAAAATTGTATTATTTGCTGATATTGCTTGAATATATTAGTGTATAAATACATTCTTGGAACAAGTATTGAGTAAGGTAAGTAAATTATCGAGACGACGAGTAAAATAATACGTTGCCACTTTTTGAAATGATGGTAGTATTGTACGATAAGGTGTATTTTCGGATATTGTATAATAAGAATAAAATCTTGAAACATGTATCGTGTAAGGTAAGAAAATTATAAAGGGACCTTCAGTAAAACAAGACGTTGTCACTTTTTAAAATGATGGTAGTAAAATAATGTCGTTAAATGCTTTTAATAATTTGTACTTATTACTATTATTGTGTTTAATTGTGAAGTATAAGGTAAAAATGTAAAAGTTTGTGAAGTGTTTGTAAATACATAGTGTTATTTGATTGAATTGTAAAGGAAAAGATAAAAAAACGATTACATATATTGTTTATGCAGTTTGAGAAAATTGTAAAGAAGAAAAAAATTAAGATTTTATTAAATTAAAAAAATAATTTTAAAGCAAAAGAATTGTGAAGTAAAAAATTTATTTTGTTAGTAAAGTGTATGAAAATTGTAAAGAAGAAAATAAAAGAAATGTTTTCACTATTGGATTAGGGGTGTGTTTTTTTGAGTTTGAAGTTATTTTTTTTTCAAAAAACTGTTAATTAATTTAAAAACTCAAATTAAGTGCAAATTTTTATCTCTCAGAAAAAGTATAATTTTTAATTTTAAGTCTTATCGTTCTTTTACAATTTTATTAAACATTACTTTTAATGAAAAAAAAAAACAATTTTTCATTAAAAGTAATTTTTAATAAAATTTTACGGGTTATAGACCCGCCTCTCATAGCAAAAAATATTTGTATTTAGTCCCTCTACTAAAATCTTTTATTATTTTGCAGCGCCAAAGTTATTGTACCTACTCCACCCGAAATGTGCAGAGGGAAGACCACTTAAATACCAAACAAATTATAAAATAGTGGGTTTGCTAAATTTCAACTTTCTCGAACACTAGAATACATAATATCATCTCGTTTTCAGTGTTCAATTAAGAATTAATAGGAGTAATATTAAATATTTAGAACATATTTCTTCAATTTTGAAAAAAAAAAATCAATATGAAATATTTATTTTTAATTTTTTTCTGAAATTTTGAGTTTGAAATAAGTTTTTACAAAAGTTCTTATAGATATTTAAAGATTAAGAAAACCTTTATGATAGAACAGACTTTGAGCTTTAAAAAAAGACTTAGCACATAATTGTATGTAATGCAGTTATTTTTGAATATATTTTTTTCTAATGCAAGTGCTTTTTTTAGAAAATTGCACCTCCTGCATAAACGCTAGGAGATAGATAAAATGTTTGTATCTAGTCCCTCTACAAGATTCCGTTAATAATTTGCGGTGCCAAAGTTATCGATTTTCATAATTCTCCTAAATATTGCCCTTAATGATGGATTTTTGTTTGTATGTTTACCACTACGAATATAACTCGTCTTTCTCCCTTTCTCTGTAACGACTCTTTGAATTTCTAATAAGTTTTACCAACATTTTGAATATTTTTTTCTTCTAACTTCTATCTTGGTATACCTACACCTACCTAACTAATTATTGATTTTTTTTTAATTTTAAGTATTTTTCTGTAAAACTTATAAATTAATTTTATTTAACATCTTATCTGCATATTATAAGACTGCATTCCCAAATCTGAAAAAAAAATTCAAAAAGTCCAAAATTATTATATGTACCTATTTAAGCGCCTTCGGAAAAAAATAAACCTTAATACTTAAACATAGGTACCTTTACCTATACTATTTAAATACCTTAGGTTGACTTTTAATTAAATTGCTAGATAGGTACATACATTTGAACTCATTCACAAGTAACCAAATTCCAACAAAAATACCAACAAACATTTTTTCTCACAGCAAACATAAAACTATGTAGTTAATTATAAGAATGTGTGTGTTAAATCAACGACATCACAAAAAATTCAACATTTAAAATGTAGGCAAGTGAATAGTGAAGGTAAAAAAGGTACACAAAACAAGGTCAACAACATCAATATCGCTTATAAGGATTTAACTAAGGATATGTATGTATCTATGTTTCTCCCTCTGAATTTTCTGTCTGCGATCCCTTTATTGAATCCAAAATAAAGGATTCATATTAACATAGCAACGTAAGAATACTTTCAGTTTCAGTAGTAAGCACACATTTGTGTACCTATATCGGTAGACTTGTATCTTACTGCATATTCCTAAGAAAAAAAAAAACAAAACCAAAACAACTATGTATGTAACTTACTGAACTTGATCAAATGTATCTACAAGCCACATCCTCCAAAAAAACACTCTCTTACCCAATATATATTTCCTGCTCTTACTTTTTTGCTTCTCTACTCATTTCCACTACAATCCACTTAGGCTACTGTAGCGCCTTCACATGAGCTGAGTTCAAATTAAAAAAATCGTCTTCATGATAGTACTATAGATTTTATATACAAAGATACAATGCTAATAGCGAGTTTCATTCAAGAAAAGATTTGCTCTTTCTGTCAAAAGATTTGATTTTTTCAATTTCCAGACTTTGGCGCGGAACAGATTGAATCAACAACAGCACCAGCACCGTCGGCGAACAGCGCGCTGACCAGCAAATCTAGATCAAATCTCAACATGAAAGATTTGATATCTAATGGTTTGGCAGATTTAATCTGAATGCACACATACATGTAAATAGTCTTTCGATCAAACGTCAAATTGAAAATATTTTGTTATTTGTTGTTTGTTGTGAACATGTGCCAGCCCGTGCTTAGCCAAAAAATTAACAAATATCCATTAAATATACAAAATAACAAATAAAGTGAAGTATTGAAGTGAGAAAATACAAATATGACATTTTGAATATATCAACTGTACATGCCTGGTATTTTTGTGTGTGATATCAAATACTGTGTATGCTCGTCAGTCAATGACCAATACTATTAAATGATTTAACATTACATTACATTACATATTGATCTGATCCGTAAATAAATCTACGAAGTAGAGACACTTATATGAGCACTGGCTACTGAGGCCATCGGCTCAGACAATTACAGGACAACACACAAGACAACATTGATACAGGACAGAACAAAAGATAGAAAGAGGACGGAAAAACAGAAATAACATATCACATGTCAACAGCACGCAGTTGGTTTTCGGACGGTCCCCCATCTTTCCACTAACCACGCGCAACGATGCTTGATTTCGCTGATCTCACGGGAAGCGATGCTTTATCAGAGCCAAGGCCGTTGACAGAAAAAATGATGAAACAAGTTTCATTGAAAAGAGCAAATCTCGATTTTGCTTTTTTTTTAAACTAACTTTTTTAGGCTTCTCTATGAGTGTGTGTTTGATTGTTATTTAAAATTTGTTTATATTCACGAATCCTAAACTTGCCTTATAGTCCCTATAATCGCAAGTAAAAATGTTCAATGGAAGTACCTCATCTCGCAAGGAATGCTCATCAGTTTACCCTTGAGCCCAATTTCGGACGTACCGTGAAATATAGCGATTCTTTTTTTAGCCGAACAACACGAATTTGGAAAAGTTTACCCGGCGAGATTTTCTCTTGCCATTTCGATTTGCAAGAATTCAAGACCAATGTTAATCAACACCTCCTGTCTGGGGAGGGTAACCCCTCATAATGCTCGCGCAGTGTGCTCTACATAAAAAGGGAAACAAATAGTCCCTTATGTGCGCGCAAATTATTAAAAAAAAAAAACAAGTATGTAGAAGAATAACACGATCAAAAGTTTCAAAAACAAGATACGAGTAGCAAATGATAGTTAACACTTTTGAAGGTATGCAACACTAGCTTTGTTCGTTGAATTTTACCCAGGGTTGAATCTCAAAAAACACAAAAGGACTATCAATTAAGATACTGACATATCAAAAAAAGGGGAATGACTATTCGCTCGTTACTGGTCAACCAGTTTCGCCTGTGCCAAATTGAAATAATTATTAAAAACAATAAACTCACACTTGCATACTATTCTGAGTACATAGTAAGAAACTAGGTAGAATGAATTGTTTCATTTTGAGTGAAATAACAATTAGCTGATATATGTAAAATGAGTTTTATGAGAATTAACAACTTACGTGCAGGAAATCAACACAAATCACAAATTGACAGCTTATGTCAGTATACAACAGCTGATCGTTACCTCAATTCGCCCTAGCAATATACCAAGATCGACTTCAGGGTGACTTCATGGCGACCCCAGGTTTCAAAAAAACAGAGAATTTTCTCTTGAGGGCGAGTTGAGGTTTTTCAAAAAACGAGTTGTAGCGACCCCAGGTTGACTTCAGAGCTCATCGAACAAAGCTACTTTCAACTCGGCTCGAACACCTATAAATGCACTTCGAATACTGATAGCTGGCTGCTGTTGCATTTCCTCGGCGCACAAGAAATGCAAGCAAAAATCTAGTTTATGAAATAAATATTTTCAAAAATACGTGACGGATTCTGACAAAATTGCTTTGCTGAACAATTTTTTTTATAAAATTATCAATTAAAAGTTCAAAAGCCACTGAGAAATGCTTGAAGAAACATAAAAATATACATAATTACTTTAAAATGTCAATTAGAGATACAGATATCACCAATTTTTTTTTTTATAATTTGCACGTCTAAAAGGTCAAAAAGTTTTTGTGTACCCTTAAAATGGAAATAAGGAGGGATAACAGAGGAGATCCCGATGCACATGAGTTTTAAAGTTCTGCATATCAAAATGGGAGCGAAAAACAGAGCCTGGCAAAGCATTCCACATTCGTGTGGTGTGACTAAAGACAGAATCTCTATACTTAACAGTACGTCCGAAGTTAGGCTCAAGGGTAAACTGATGGGCATTCGTAGCAGTGCGAGTATTACGGTTGAATCGTTTCAAGGGGGAATGCAGCTGGTATAATGCTATTTGGCTAGAGCATTGTTTGTAAAAATAACGATAAAATAACGAAAGGCAAAACATTACGGTGGTGCTCAAGAGATGTAAATGTTTCTGTTATTGTTCGGTCGCCTATCATTTTCAAAGTTCTTTTTTTGAATTCTATCTAGAAAATACAATAATTTTAATTAAATTAATTTTGTTGTTGCCATAGCCTCTTAAGGAGCCAAGGCCCTCATATTCTTGACCATTTCGGTGTGTGCGTGGTAAATCTGCAGTTGCAAAAGGGACCTACAGTTTACAGGCGATTACAAAATGAACTTTTTCGAGACAAAATTGAAGGATTTGTCAATTTGCAGGGGGCAGTACCCATAAGGAAATCGACTTCAGGAGAAACGCACTCAGACTCAGACCCAATCACAGAAATTAGCCATTATGCCACGATTTTATGTTATAATAAGCCAATCCAAAACACGGTTTATTTCTTGTTAGGTTCAAGATAATGAAAAGAGCTCACACTGTGAGCTTTAAATAAATCTACTAAACATTTTAAGTGAACCTGAAACACCATGGATGTGGAATTTAAAAGAAGGAAGATTTTGTCTTCCGAACTTCAACAGCCCTTGTAATGTGCCATTGTCGTGGCCCTCTGACGTAGTTGTCTGTCCTAAGTGTCACGTCATGTGATAGTCATTGTTTTGCATGCCATTGCCCTGACAGCAACAATGACAGGCCCACTGACACGCCACTTTTAGGTAGTGCAGTGACTACTTGCCGTGACCGTGTGATAGCACCGTCATTGTTGATGGGACACCGTGACACGTAGCCTTTTCAGCTATTAAATCAGAAAGGTCTACGACCCGTTGTATATTGTCTTTCTTCGTTTGTAAACCGTATAAATTCCATTTTAATTTTTAAAACACCACCAAAAAATATTGACTTTGATCAATCGTTAACAAAAGAACGCACCACAGATGATGAACAGAAGATTTGTTGTCTAAACTAAAAACCTAGCTGGTGCAGAATTTCTGATATATTTTGACCTAGTTTACATGATTCTTCTTCTCGTATGTTTCTCCTTTTGGACAGATAAGTACGTTGATGTTCACTGATTTTAATTATCCTGAAAATGTCCGTTCCTTTCATAGATTTCATAGAAAATGCGCTCTTTTATTGCAAAATTATCACAAAATCAAGAAGAAAATACCTTTCCAATACCGCTTTTGAGCTATTAAAGTAAAAAAGTCTGCAACTCCGAACGTAAACAATGTAGCTGGCGTAGATGATAATAAATCAAAACAGAATATAAAAAAAAAAAACTGAAGTACTAAAAATGTACGGAAACAACATGACTCCAATTAATTGACGCCGTGTGATCGTCATTGCTAAAAATGACTAGTTTCATTGCACTTTCAGCTCACCGCCAACGATCAGCTGTTTGAGAGTTGTCACGTCGTGTGATACGTCATTCTTTTGAATGTCATTGTCCTGACACCGAGACACAAAAATAACCGTGACACACTTTCACGGGCATTGTAGTTTTGGACAACAACGAGTCATTGAGTCATTTGTATGATAGTCACTCTAACTATCTATGACACGATTACCTATGTCGGGGCAATAACGGTGGAAGGACCTATTTTATTGTGACGTCAGAGTGTCACGGCAATGACACATTACCAGGACCGTCTAATACTAGCTTACGGTCTTCATTGACCAAAGCTATAAACTGAGTCTCAAAATTGAAAAAAAAGAAAAAAAATTCTTAGATCTGTGTTCTGTATTTATTAACTGTTAAAAAGTTCAAATAATTAAAATAAATAACTAAATGAAAGAATTGGAAATATATGTTATTTTCCCCGGCTGAGTTTTCATTCATCAAATAGTTTTATTTAGAATTTGTTTATTCTGTTCAGTTCTAGCAATGCCACTCGCCAACTAAATTCCATGTGCAAAATTAACGTGGGCATTGTGTCTAAATCAGTTTATCTTTTCACAACGCTCTCCACTTCGGTTTTTTTAAACTAGACATTTTGCATACAAGAATTTTGTGTCAGCAGGCCTCTGATTCAAAAAAAGCTTCCAATTTAAAAATGTTCTCGTAAATAGAAATCTTTCCGAAAAAAATCTTCACTCACAGTTAGTTTTGTTAAATCTTTTCACGAAATCAGAAAAAAAATAATATTAAAGTTATCAAAAACATACACATAACTTGAGCCGGATAAACGTCTTCGCCGTATACAGGTGTAAATCCTTCTCAAAACACAATCACTATCAAACTGACACTCTGCGTTGATGCGACTGACCACCCACCTATGCTATGTGCTATAGGAATCATAAAAATCCCAATAATAATCGCTCCCGTTCGCTGACAATGGAGTTGCAGCAAAGAACTGCACAACAATCGCGCCAAGGTGACGAACGCGCCAATATGTTGGTAAGGACACACACGATTTGGACCGCGCGAACAATATGACGTGCACTCCGTGTGCTCACGGGAGTTCAAATGCGAATGCGAATGTGGTGCGTGCGGTGAAATCTAAAAGGTCTCAAACTCCAAGACGTTGAATCTGACTTGTGTATAGAATGGGAGTAGCAAAACACCACGCCAATAATAGAAATCTCGTTGTGTTCTTTCTCTTTTTCACCATAGTTCTTTATGGAGAGGCAAAATGGCTCCAAAGCCTTGCTTCTCCTGCTCCACACGATGCACAGTCGCATAGTGCAACGCCGCCGAACACTTGGATGATTGTTAACAACTTCGAATGGTGGCAGCAGTGACGGCGGCACTTTTGCACAGAGAAGGAGAATAAGTAGGTGGTGGTTGGTGGTGATTGAGGCAGTGGCAACCAGCCTGCCATTGTGGCACTCTCTACCGCAAGTCAGTCTAACAAAGCGCTCAACGGATTAACGTTTTCAGCGTAATTTTCATGTCAACAACACGTACAAGGTACAAGTGCTGTAATCGATTAAGGATCACGATTTTATTAGCTGCTGCCCATTAATTGTGCACACTTTGGGCACATTTGACTACAGCGCGATTGTATTACAAATGTGTGCAGCATTTGATTTTGTTTCCTTATATGCCGGCCACCAAGGGTAAGGGGGATATCACCAAATGTGATTAGCAAAACAAAAAGCGTAAAAAACATGTTTTTGTATTAAACGTTCGGAAGTAGGTAAACAGAAGACGAAAAGAGTAAATATAAACAGAGGGGTATTCGAATGGAAGTTTGTTTAAAAATAAATAAAGGATTATTGAAGAGGTGTCAGTTCTATGGCCAGTTTCATTGTCTTATAAAGAAGACTGAATGGATTTCGGCACACACATGTATATTGAGTTGTAAAATGATGTTTAACTATACTAAGCTAAATGTCGATATTATGAATCAATATTTTTTGTTAATTATATACTTATGTATACTTAAATACATATATAAATCAAGTACGAAATTCTTCCCTTCCAAGGCCTGAAAATAAAGTGTTTGTTTGAATCCAAAAGTAAAAAGAATTATTTGGTTAATTTCCCCTTAAAAGTTCGTTTTAGTCAAAAGTCACGTAACCCTTTTTATTTGACACACGCAAACTTTTTAAGGAAGGGTTACAATTACAACTACCTTGCAAGCAGAAGCTATTCCAGGAATTTTAAGTTACAAACATAAGTTTTGTTTTTATAAAAAAAAACTTTCCGAGGAGTCTTGCTATCCAGTCAATCATTGGTTTATGATTGGTTTATCGTGTTCCCTTGATTTGTAAACTCGTGCTGATTGTGAAAAAGAATAAGAACTAGATTCGCTATGGGCTCTTTAAACCAAACTGATAGCTTAGCTCACATCTTCATATAGTGGCTGACTATGCCACCAACTCTAAAGAAAAAAATATTACACTACCTATCTTACTTACTTCCTTAACTAGGGGGCGCTACAGTTCGGGACGAACCTGGACCTTAACCAACATGCCTCTCCAGCCAGCTCGGTCTTTGGCTAGCTGCCTCCAGTTTCGCACTCCAAGTTGGTTGAGGTCGTCCTCCACTCGAGCGCGCCACCTAAGACGTGGTCTTCCTTGACTGCGTCTACCCTCTGGGATGGAATCGAAGATCCTGCGAGCCGGAGCATTGTTGTCCATTCGCTCTACATGACCTAGCCATCTTAAACGTGATATGAGTATTTTTTTGACCAGGTCAATGTCGCTGTACAGCTCGTATAGTTCTTGGTTGAACCTTCTCCTCCAAAGCCCGTTAACGCAGTTAGGGCCAAAAATCCTCCGAAGAATCTAACGCTCGAAACGACTAAGGATATCTTCATCCGCTTTAGATAGAGTCCATGCCTCGGCGCCATAGAGCAGGACTGGGATGATTAGGGTCTTATACAGAATCTCCTTTGTCTTTCGAGAGAGGGCTTTGCTACTCAATTGCCTTCCTAGCCCATAGAAACAGCGATTGGCAAAAGTAATTCTTCGTCAAAAGCTTCTGTGAGGTCAGTACCAACCTGGACAGAGCAGCTAGAGTTCTCCATGCTCATCCTGCACAGTCGGACAAGTTTTATGGGGATGCCAAACCCTGACATGGCTCTGTATAGCTCGTCTCTATAAATGCTATCGTACGCGGCCTTAAAATCGATAAAGAGGTGGTGGGTATCGATTTGGAATTCTTGGGTAGTTTCCAAGATCTGCCGTAGCGTGAACATTTGATCGATTGTGGACTTTCCTGGTCTGAAACCACACTGAATCAGGTTGCTGACGAAAGGTTTCAGGCGTTCACATAGTACGGCAGAGGATCTTGTAGGCGATATTCAGGAGAGGGTCTCCTTTCTTGTGGATCGGGCAAACGATGCTGAGGTTCCATTCATCAGGCATACTTTCTTCTGACCAAACTTTAGAGATGAGTTGGGTTATGCACTCCACCAGGTCATCTCCGGCCGCTTTAAAAAGTTCGGCGGGTAGTCCGTCGGGTCAAGCAGCTTTGTTGTTTTTTAGTTTAGATATTGCTATCCTTACTTCATTTTGGTCAGGTGGACGGAAGTTTTGTCTGTCATCGTCCATGTTGAATGGTTCATTCTACCTGACAGCGGGATTATGGCCTTCATTTTAACAGTCTGCAGAAATGGTCCTTCCATGCACTCAGCACCGACTGTGACTCTACTACGAGGTTTCCATTCCTATCTCTACAGGCTTCTGTGCGGGTGTTTTTTCCTTGGCACGTTCTTTTTACCTGTTGGTAAAACTTCCGCACGTTGTTCCTGGAGTAGCATCTCTCAATATCTTCGATCGCGCGCTGCTCATGCTCTCTCTCTTTCTTTTGGAGAAGCCGGTGTTCTTTCCGTCTTTTCTGCTCGTAGAGCTCGCGAGCAGCTCTCGTCTTTCTTTGCAGCGCCGCTTTATATTCCTCTTGTTTGGCTGCATGGGCCTGCCTGCATTCGTCATCGAACCAGAGGTTTCTACCTATCTAACCTGACAAAACTGGCTAACTCATCCCACAATCCATTGAGAACAAATCTTTAAGGTATAGTGAACAAAAGTTTTTGCCGAAAGCTGAAACTTTTGGATCGTTTTAGCGGTCATGGTCGTCAAAGAGGCCTTTATAGCAATTATGCCACAAAGTTGGGCGTATGAATGAGTGAAGAAGAGTTGGAGAAATGTTTCACCTCCTCTGTACAGTACTGCGTTTAGAAACTTTGTTCTGGAACCATCTTAATGATCTAAAACACATAAACAGTCATTGGTTTTGTCCTACATAAATAAAATAATTCAGATCCATCTGGTATCACAACGATATTTAGTGCCTAACCTTACGTGTGATCGTCATGGTAAAAGTATTTATCGCAGTTACGGCTACAATAAAAAGCACGATGACACTATTTTTGCAATGACCATTTTCGAAAAGTAACTCCTGTCAGCGCGGTTTCAGCTCATCCTCAACGATCAGCTGTTTGAAATGTGATCTTTACTTGTTTTCCATGTCATTGTGATGACACCGAATGCTAAAATCACGATGATATAAATTGCCCGCCATCGCAATTTGGAAACACAATTACAGTGTGGCTAGCGATGACACGGTGACCTATGACAGTGTGCTGACCATGCAATGACTTATTTTCTTGTGACGTCAGAGTGTCATTGCATTTTGGTGACCGTCTAAAACTAGCTTGAAGATGCATTTCCACAAGAAGAATGGGACAATCCGAAAAGGACTTCCTTAAAAGCAATTTGCTTTCTGGAAAACACTTTCAGAAGAAACATTTTCTGCGCGCAAATCTGGTATTAATGCTGCGTGGAACAGATTTTCAGCGACACGTTCCAAAACGATCGGAAGCCCAATTCCAAACGTTAAGTTAATGTTAGATAAGGGAGATTTGAATCTGCAAATAAATATCAAGACAAAAGAGTACTATTGGTTTGTAATTCCTCTACTATACAATACCTACACATAAGGTTGACATACATTTTGGATCACATCTTTTACCGACGATTGTTATGATCTCGGCTGGGGCTTCACTGCATCATCTTAACACTCCGCCTTGTTGACCTCAGAAAATATCGGCTGATGACCCGGTTTTAGATTGTTCCATTTTTGTGACTGACTGTATGAAGTTTTCGTTGCATTTGGAGAAAGTTTTGCGCCTGCCTTTCTTCCACGATTTTGATATATTTTGACCAATCTGTTGCATTACATCAATAGCCCCGGAATTTATACAGTTTTTACCCGAGCATATCAGATAACATTTAAAGTGAGGAAGAGAATCGGGGGCAGAACGAAACTCTGCCCCAAGATTCATAGCATTTATTTGGTAGGAATCAGACTTGGAACCGACCGATACAACTTGTATTGAACGGTCCAAAAGATAGCTTCTAACCCAACGAACAAGGGTATAATTCCCAAAAGCACCCATTTTCGATAAGAAAGCTTGATGCCATATCAAGCGCAATAATCTTACTTTCGTAAAAGCTGTCGGTCTTCGAGATAATATCCTTAAGCTGACGGTTAATCAGCGTTTCCATGACCTTAGAAAGAAGGGATGTGAGTCCTAAGGATTCCAGAAGAGTAGGAACAATGGAAATGCTTATGCAGTGTGGAAGAACAACTATGCAGAAGAATGGACGGTATACAATCCGGGCCAGTAGATTTGTGTATATAAAGACCTTTGACAACTCTTGCTACTCTATGAGTGCCGAAAAAATCTGTCCCATGGAAAAGTTTACATTCTCAAATACTGGTGGGGCAACATTGCTATCAGACACCGTAGAGCTAGCAGCGAAAAGGGATGCAAGCAAGTTTGCCTTCTCTGAAGAGTAAACTATTGGTTTGTCATGATTGGTGATAAGGGTTGGAACCGCGTTTTTAATATTTTTTTTTACAAATGACCAAACATTTTGACGGCCTTTGGGACATTGCATCACGTTTAAGATGGCTAGGTCATGTAGAGCGAATGGACAACAATGCTCCGGTTTGCAGGATCTTCGATTCCATCCCAGAGGGTAAACGCAGTCAATGAAGACCTCGCCTTAGGTGGCGCGCTCAAGTTAAGGACGACCTCAACCAACTTGCGAGTGCGAAACTGGAGGCAGCTAGCCAAAGATCGAGCTGGCTGGAGAGGCATGTTGGTTGAGGCCCAGGTTCGTCCCGAACTGTAGCACCCCCTAATTAAGTAAGTTTGGACATTGCAGATTTTTTGCCGTAATCTTTGATCATGGTTCTATCAATAACAGAGTTGCATGAGTTCCTGACTTGTTGGTGCTTTTTTCGATTTTCCTCTGTTTGGTTGGCTTTGTAAGATCGGGAATTTGTTGAGCCTAATAGCTTCTTAACACTCCGAATTAAACCAAGATTTTTCTCTGGGTTTGATATAATGGAATAAAAGCACACATCATTTGTAATCATTTCAGCACTGGCATCAATGTCACTATCGAGGAAACATAGTGACCAGTTAAAGTTACAAAAGAAATTATTCAGGCTGTCCCAGTTGGCTTTCTCGTATTGCCAAACGGTTCTGGGAGGGAAGTTTCAGTTGGCTTTCTCGTATTGTTAAACGGTTCTGGTGGGAAATTTTTTTTTTAACTGGACGAGTGGTGGACGAGAAATTTGCTGCAATCACACTCGTCCGAAATGCCAAATGGAGAAGTTACACTAATGGTATATTTATCAGGGTGAGAAGTAAGAAACAAGTCAAGAGTATGGGCGGCTTGCCCAGCAACATCCGGTATACACCTTGGCACATCGATCAGTTGGGTAAGGTGGTGTAACCCAGCGAAGATCTCGACATACCTTCCATCGAGTGTTGTCTGACCGGAGTAGCGGAGCCAGCTGGAATTGTGTACATTGAAATCGCCTCCAATAACGATTTCAGTGCGAGGACAATAGGAAAAAAAATCGAAATGGAATCAAACAGCTTATCAAACTCGTAAAAATCGAATTACTGTGAGATTTGGGCTCCTGTATATAAAACAATTGTTAAATAATTGCTCCAGCAAACACTCCAAATAGGCTGCCAAGCTAACTCACATCGAAGTCAGCATTAAATAATCGAAACCAATTTATTTCATCATATTAACACACCGCTGGCCCACATTTATTAACAATAAAATATAAATGCTTTGATAGACAATTCACATTTTCTGCTTTAATTGCTTACTAATAATAATAATAAATGTGGGTCGACGACGAACTGATTATAAGTATAAAAGAGGCAGTAAGCCCCCAAGAATAAATACCACTTTACTTTACAATACGTTGTTGTTAATTGATCAAACCAAAAACCTCAGTCTAGTCTTATTGTTACGCACAATAAAGACTTCTTTACATTACTCCAAGATCAGGTTCAAGTACCTGCATTTTGATTACACAAAATCTTACTGTTTGTTCAGTTAAGACCAATCGAGATCATCTTATTGTTTGTTCAATAAGAATTAAAATATCTACTTCATTTTACTGTTTTGTTCAGTTCAAGATATACATTTGGTGACCCCGCGCTCGAGAAGAACACATCATGGACCAACTAACCAATAGTCAACGAGGATTGGGAGAAGAGATCCAAGCGATCGTAAGAAACTTCAATAAACATTCTCAATCCCGCAAAACCACCAAAGAATACTTTGTCTCTCGGCTAAATCGTCTTGATGCAGTATGGAACGAATTTAAGTCTAATGATACTAAAATTCGTTCTATAGCTGATGCTTCAGTGGATGATGATTCTTGGTACATAAAATCTTTCATTTGCGATTGATCTAGCTTGATCAAAACGTATAAGGTGATCTTCGTTGTAGGCCAGATGTTCACATATTGTGACAGCGTTGTTTTGGATAGCTTTGATATGTTCGTTTAAACGCGTTTTAATACCTCTTTTCGTTTCACTAATATAAAAAGATCCACAGCTACAGGGAACAGAGTATACACCAGGATTTTGGAGTGGAATTTTGTCCTTAGGCGATCTTAAAAATTGACGAACCTTAGTTGGCGGTTTAAAGATGGTTTTAACATCATATTTTTGTAAGATTCGCCCAATTCCACTTGTTATGCCTTTGATATAGGGTAAAAAGGCCCTTTTATCAAATGCTGGAGGTAGCGAATGTTTCTGTGAGCTGGGTTTGGGTTTCCAGGTTCTCTGTTTGGAGTTGTAGCCATTCTTTTTAAGTGCAATGTCTATATCATTTTTTTCCGCACTCGTACAGTAGCAAGAGTTCTCAAAGATCTCGATATACACAAATCCGCTGGCCCGGATGGTATACCCCCGATTCTTCTGAAGAGGTGTTCTTCCACACTGGCAAAGCCACTGCATAAGCTTTTCCATCGCTCCTACTCTTCTGGAATCTTTCCTAGAAGATGGAAAACAGCATTTGTCCAGCCTGTCCCTAAGAAAGGTGACCCATCCTCCCCCTCCTCCTACCGACCCATAGCACTGACATCCCTTCTTTCTAAGGTCATAGAAACACTGATTAACCGTCAGCTTAAGGAATATCTCGAAGATCGAAAGCTTCTCCATGACCGTCAGTATGGCTTCCGCAGCAACCGTTCCACTGGTGATCTGATGGCATATCTCACCGAACAATGGAACAAATCTTTACATCGCTTTGGTGAAAGTAAGATTATTGCTCTTGATATCTCCAAGGCATTTGATAGAGTTTGCCATGAAGCTCTCTTATCGAAAACGCGTGCTTTTGGGATCAATGATACTCTTATTCGTTGGATTAGAAACTATCTTCTGGACCGTTCAATACAAGTTGTATTGGATGGATTCAAGTCTGATTCCCTCAAAATAAATGCTGGTGTGCCCCAGGGCTCTGTTCTGTCTCCGACTCTTTTCCTCATTTTTATAAATGATCTTCTGTCTGTTACTTCTAATCCACTTAACTGTTTTGCTGACGACTCTACCCTCAGCTTTTCATATTTGTTCGATAATTCACGTCCTTCGCCATCGGACGTAAAATTGCAACGGTACCGTGTGTCAAGCTCATTAAACTCAGATTTATACAGCATTGTCAAATGGGGTAATAGGAATCGTGTGGAGTTTAATGCTTCGAAAACTCAATGCTGTCTTCTGTCGTTAAAGCTTAACATACCCCTAATGCCATTGTCCATGAATGGCACTTACATCGAAGAAACCGAAAAGCTCTCAGTACTCGGTATGTGTGTCAACGACGACCTCCGTTGGAACGACCATATATTTGAAATCGCTAAGAATGCTGTTAAGTGCTTAGGTTTTCTGTATCGGTGTAAGAAGTATTTTTCTCCATCTGATCTGGCTACAATTTATAAAGCGTTTATACGCCCTAAACACCTCTGGGCAGGTGCTTCACAAACATCGCTTTACCTGCTTGATAGAATACAAAATCGAGCGTTAAGATTGATATGAAGTAGAACTGCCGCTGAAACAATTGCCCCTCTCGAACACCGACGCAATGTTTCATGTCTTTCCTTATTTTATCGTTTCTTTTATAAAAAATGTTCACTTGAGGTAGCCAGCTGCATTCCTCCCCTTAAAAGTTTCTCCCGTAATACTCGTCTCGCAAGGAATGCTCATCAGTTCTAGGGATTCTTTTTTTAGCCGAACAACACGAATTTGGAATAGTTTACCCGGCGAGATTTTCCCTTGCCATTTTGATCTGCAAACATTCAAAACCAATGTTAATCGACACCTCCTATCTCCTCCCTATCGTCCTAATGCCCGCGCAGTGTGTTCTACATTAAAAGGGAAACAAATAGTCCCTTGTGCGCGCGTTAATTATAAAAAAAAAAAAAATTGAGGGGTTGATGACGAGGAGGGTGTTGTTGACAGTTGAAGGAAGTGGTATCAGTTGAAACAAGTTAAAGGGTTCTTGTTCGACTAGAGGAATCTTTATGACGAACATAAGATGATTGTCCACGGCTCCTCCCTTGGTTGTAAGGATCTTGTAAAAGTGTAGTAAGTCATCTTGATCAAATGGTAGCTTCTGGGCCTGAGGTAGATGATTTTTTATGTTTATAATTTCTGCCCTTGCCCTTAATTGAGATGGGGATGCAGAAGCGGGTTGATGGTTCCATAGTGTGCATCAGTTAATGCAGTTAAAATTGCTGTTTCGACTCGCTGTAGGTTTGACGCCACAATCATCAATTGTATTGTTAAGGATGTGAAAATTTGAAAAATTCTAGATTGCTCAGAAGCTTCCCCAATTCGAGCCATTATCTGCTTGGCTTGGTTTCGAAGCGTTTTCATGCGTTCCCTTGCTTCGAGCTGATCTTGTTTCATGATGTTGATGGTGGAGTCTATGATAGAGGTCTAGTTTTTTAGCATTGTCAATAGGTGGGCTTCATTGCTCTTTACTTGGTCGATGGTTCGGGATAGATCGTCTGCATAGTCGGAGTCGAGGAGTCCAAATAACGTATGTGCTACATTGCCGAGACTATGTTAATTGAATATGCTTGCATAGTGAATTTTAGCCAAAAGAATTTAAAGTCCGTATTCGAACATTAATCGTACTGGGAAGGCTGTGGCAGTAATATCATTCCTATAATATAAACAATATTACGACAAGCGGAACTCCCGGAATTAAACGAAATTACCATAAAAATGTTTAACAAATTACAGTTAGTTGAAACTTAGGAACACATAATTGTATGAAGAGCAACCAGAGACTTATTAAAATGGGTTTTCTGTATTGTTTTTCCGTCCAAGAAAACTAAAACATCACTTATTCTAAACAAATATTAAATATTTTTTTAATAAATAATTATACTTTAAATACGATATTGGTAAAAGACACTTTTATAAGTGTCGACACGAAGATTGGGATTGACTGTGGTTTTGAAATGTTTTTTTTTTTTACATGTAGTTACGAGACTTAATTCTAATCTGATTTACATTTAAATTAGATACATAATGTCTAACTGAAAGCAAAACAAACAAATACAAAGTGCAGCATGTACCAAATGTAGCTCATAGATCAAAGTTCAGTTTCCAATGTAGGTTTGAGATAAAGTTATTAGAATTTGTCTATTGTCTCCTTCAATCCAGGTACACGTGATCTTTAAAAGTAAATAATTGTAACTCTAACGCCCATTCAATGTTAAAATGAAATTAGAAAAAAAAAAACACAATTTTGGATTAAAATGGAACCCAATGAAGATTGCGTTATAATGAAACGATACCGCACTATAATTTTGTGTACTTGTGTTTATCCAAGAATCGACTGACGCACCAAATCGCATTTTATGATCTCAAAATCAACACAAAGCCGAAAGTCTTTTATGTCAACTAAATAAGTGGTTTGGTGACGCCCCCTAAACGATGTTGTTTGATTCCTTTAATGGATCAACAAAATAAAAAAAAAAATTGAAAATACAGCAATGAACTTTAACACAACAAATCTGGAACGCATAAATTGCAACTAAAAAATCGCTCGCCATTTGGGAAACCCACCAGCAAAGAGAGAGTGGGTTATAGTTTACAAAAGCCACGATGACCAATCTATGGATTTGTACACTCTACTATGTTTACTTTGTTAAACGCGGACCATAGACCATTATTATCGTCCCGAGGAACATAGATTTTTTCGAAAGGCGTGATGTGACCTGGTTTCTATCCTCCAAGTGACAATTCCCACGCGCATTTAACAAGAAGCTTAATGGTAAGTCTTGGGTATAGTTTTAAATCTTTTCCTCAACACAAATGTCCACCACCTGTGAAGAATTTTATTATTCCTCCCACCCAAGGTTCAATAACAAGTAGTTACAGAAACCACACAATGATATCATAACAAACATTATCGTAATCATAAAGCGTTTATTGCGCTATAGAGCTCATCATCTATCCATATTCTCGGTAATGTTATCGTCAGAACCGAGCAAAACCTGATTATGCCTCGTGCTCCATACCTGGAGCCTAAGTTCTTCAGTGTTTTCGGTATTGAACCCCTTTTCGTCTCCTTGTTGTGCACTTTTTTTGTGCAGTAATTATATGACGCTAACAGCGTTTCTTTTACGACTTGTCGTCCTCATCCAGGCTTTCTCACATATCTATCGCAATGGTTAATGCTGCGCGCGGTGTTTGATTCCCAGAAACGTCTTTCACAATGGTCTCAAGGAAGGCGCCCCTGTTCCACATGCATTTTTCTACTGTACTGTTCTGTTCTGCGGTGTTTATATGGACATGGTTTTTTCGCTCCTTTTTTCCAAAGTTGCTGCAGAATATTTTTTATATTTTTCTATACGCTTGATTTTTTTGTGTGCATTGCATTGCAATACCACCGCGCCTGGTTGTTTATATTCCTATTGGGTCGCGTCTTATCGCGTTGTTGCGCTTGTTGTCGTCCGCTTGTGAAACGTGTGACTTTATGCATCTGCTAATGTGTGTATAGATTTAATGACGACGACAATCAGGGTAGACGGGGTGTGTGACGTTGTACCTGACCGGACGCCTATCATAAGTCGGTTGCTTTTAGGCCCACTCTAGCGGCAGCGTGTGCAAGTCGCCTTGCGTTGAACTTTGATTTGTAAATACCTGAAAAGACACCAGCATGGTGACCGGACCGTGCCACTGACGCGGCATCATTAGGAAACTATGCAATTCCGAGTTTAAAACATAAAAATGTTTACGATCTTCCAGGTTTTTGTTTCCAAGATGTTGGGCTTCTTGGGTTAAGCATGTTGTCTTAGCGCCAGGGAAATAAAAATTAAGAGCAACGGCGCGCCGTCTAGCGGAACACCTTACTTACGGCATGTGGTAATGCACATTAAGGCACCGAGAATAGGATTTTTTGCAAGTTTTCAGACGAGAACATGAAATATTGAATTATGATGCCATTGAACTGAAACATCTGCACTTGGTCGTCAGTAAGATTTGCTTAAAAGGACTAGTTTAAGTAGGTTTAAACTATTTTTGATACTAACTTCTATGAACCCGTCGCAACGCCTTGACTAGGTTCTTGTGCGAGATCTTGCCCTTGTAGAGGGAGAGCCTTCCAGCTCAGTTTCTCCATCGAACGATAGATGACGGGCTGGCTGCCAAGGGTTTCATAAGAATTTTCAGATAAACTCCGGAAACTTTTTCATCATGTCTAAGCGATATCAATGATGATTTAATAGACGGTTAAAGTCAATTGGCATATATCATCCATCCGTGTCCGTCTTTACCTTAACCTACCTTAGGTGGCCCTACAGTCCGGAGTGAACCTGGGCTCAACTAACAAACTTCTCCAGCTGCATCCAGTTTTGTACGTAAAATCGTTCGAGGTCGTCCTCCACTTGTGTGCGCCTGAGTTGGATTTGAAGATTTTCCGCACCGGAGCATTGATGTCTATTTATACGACCCAGCCATCTGCGATGTTGGCCTTTTACTCTTTTGGCTATGTGTGTTTCGCTGTTAGGCCCATACAGTTCTGCGTTGTATCACCATCTCCACTCGCCGTTAATGCATACGGGACCAAAAATCACCCGGAGGATCCTTAACCGCTTTTGAAAATGTCCGTGCGCCTGGACCATAGAGCATGTCTGGGATGATGAGGGACAATTTAGTTGCCCGAGAGAGGACTTTGCTGCAACTAAATTTCCTTCTAAGCCCGAAGAAGCAGCGATTGGCAAGAGTCATTCTTCGTTTCATTTCAGCGCTGGTGTTGCCTGAGTTAATAGCGGAGCCTAGGTAGACAAAGGCCCTAACTAACTCAAAGTTAAAACTGTCATTGTGATGTTTTGTCCAAGACGTCGTTATTGGCTGTCTGTTCTTAATGACAAGCATATACTTGGTTTGGCCTTCATTCCTTCTGTATCCGTACTCACAAAAGCGATACTGACATCACGCTGTGCTCTTTCAAATATGTCAATATCGTCGGCGTATGCGAGTAATTAGAAGGAGTTTTGAAAGATCGTGTCTCTGGCGTTGGTTTTTTTTTTCATGTATGATCTTCACCGTCTTGTCAATTAAAAAGAATTCAAGCTCCCGTGATAAAGACTACTATTCTACGTTTTCTTTCATGTGTATAATCCATGTCATAAAGACCACGAAGATGGGATGACAATAAAAAAGAGGAGGTTCCATGCGGCCCGATGATATAAAAACTGCAAAACTGCCGTCCATCAGCGATGCAAAGCTTATTTTAGTTCAAATTTTGTCCTTTCGTGGACTATTTCTTCTTAGGATGATTGATATGATCTCGACTTGGCCCACTACCCGGCTTCGTCCTAAGGCTCCACCCGTGGGGTACTCTGGGTTGACCTCAGAAAAAGTCGGCAGACCTTCCAATTTTCGATTGTTTCATGCAGGTTTCGTTGCATCCAGGAGTATTTGTTCCTGCCTTTCTTCCGCGATAGAATTCATGTATGATCTTCACCGTCTTGTCAATTAAAAAGAATTCAAGCTCCCGTGATAAAGACTACTATTCTACGTTTTCTTTCATGTGTATAATCCATGTCATAAAGACCACGAAGATGGGATGACAATAAAAAAGAGGAGGTTCCATGCGGCCCGGTGATCAATGGGGCAATAGTTACAATGCTGTGGTTTTAGGGTGGTACAGCCATACAGCTATTGCAAAACTGCCGTCCATCAGCGATGCAAAGCTTATTTTAGTTCAAATTTTGTCCTTTCGTGGACTATTTCTTCTTTGGATGATTGATATGATCTCGACTTGGCCAACAACCCGGCTTCGTCCTAAGGCTCCACCCGTGGGGTACTCTGGGTTGACCTCAGAAAAAGTCGGCAGACCTTCCAATTTTCAGACCTTCCAATTTGGACTGATTTGATGAATTACAATAAATTGCACTGAGTTTGTCCTTATCACCCTTTTGAATTAATACATCAGCACCCCTTTGTTACTTCCAAACCAAAGCTCACCAATATAATCATTGCAATCAATCTAACGATAATAAAACATTGCAAATTGAAATTGCCATTAAAACGTGTTGTAAATCAAAGGCACAGTAGGAGTCCCCACAGATGGACACTATATAAACAGCCAACACTCGCTTACCACAGGGGCGGCGGAGAGCTGGAATATAATAATAATTATATTTTGCACTAAGTATTCATCGGCTGTAGTGGCTGCTGCCGCTGCTGCAATACCTGGGGATGCCATGAGCATAATTAAATGCTTTTTGCTAACGTGTGACGTATTAGTAATTTTTTTGTATCGACCGGATTATGTCCGTGTTTGCGCGCACACAACGCACACTATACATTTGGAATAATATTGCAATTAATTTTGTTTTGAAAAACCTACGCGATTGAACTTAAAAACTCAAACCTGCCAATATATGAATAGTGACATTATTGAAATGCATTAATCTACTCGCCAGCCCCCAAGGGTGCCTTTCAACGACATTTTATAATCGGTCAACATACATAGATGTTGTTTTTTGTATGCATTTGTAATTAATACAACATTCACGAAAGGTTTTATTTTGTGTGTTAAAAATGTACACGAAAATAAACTATGACGAACGTTTCAGTGGGGATAATTGTTTTTTACACAACTGCGTCGCGTTCTCTAACAAAAATGTTAATTACAGTAAAAAGGGTTCATTCTTTCAAAATGCATGCCAATCGCACCAATGCAGTGTTTGGGAGAACAATTGAAGGGTAAAACCAACACATAAACTCACGAACTTACCAGAAGAAACATATTGTACTCCGCTTATTTCAAAATGAAAATTTTATTCAAATATAAATCCAAAATTGACGAAAAGCCTAGGTAAGACAAAAAATAGTTCGTGCTTTAATAAAAATCGGCTTGAAATATTGTTTTTTTAGAAAATTATTTAATATAGAAAGGAGTCTTCAAGCTCCTAATTTTTTTAAAAGAACAAACTTGTTGAACTTGAAAAAATAAATTGTACGACTGGATCGCACGTACATACTTGCTCTTATGTGCGGTCACAGCTTAGAATAAAATTTTAAAAACGTCCGATTTCTTCCCGTGAGTACTAAGCCAGCCTAGTACCCGGTCTAGCTAGACCAGGCCCTAGCTCTGGTACCATGTCCTAACGAAAAATTAGTACCTGAGCATTTCTTCACATCAGATACCGGTTCTAAATTTACAGAGCGGTCCTAGGAACTAATATGGGTAAATCTGTTCTAATTAAAATTTTAAATAAATTGTGTTGCATTTTTATTTTATTTTTTTATAATAAACGCGCGCACAAGGGACTATTTGTTTCCCTTTTAATGTAAAACACAATGCGCGGGCATTAGAAAGATAGGGAGGGGAGAGATAGGAGGTGTCGATTAACATTGGTTTTGAATGTTTGCAGATCAAAATGGCAAGGGAAAATCTCGCCGGGTAAACTATTTCAAATTCGTGTTGTTCGGCTAAAAAAAGAATCCCCATGTTTCACGGTACGTCCGAAATTGGGCTCAAGGGTGAACTGATGAGCACTACTTGCGAGGCGGGTATTGCGGGAGGAACTTTTAAGGGTAGGAATGCAACTGGCTACTTCGAGTGAACATTTTTTTTATAAAAGAAACGATAAAATAAGAAAAGACATGAAACATTGCGTCGGTGTTCGAGAGGGGCAATTGTTTCAGCGGCAGTTCTATTTCCTATCAATCTTAACGCTCGATTTTGTATTCTATCAAGCAGGTGAAGTGATGTTTGTGAAGCACCTGTCCAGAGGTGGGAGTTATACTCGAGTTTAGGGCGTATAAACGCTTTATCAATGGTAGCCAGATCAGATGGGGAAAAATACTTCTTACACCGATACAGAAAACCTAAGCACTTAGCAGCATTCTTAGCGATTTCAAATATATGGTCGTTCCAACGGAGGTCGTCGTTGACACACATACCGAGTACTGATAGCTTTTCGGTTTCTTCGATGTAAGTGCCATTCATGGACAATGGCGTTGGGGTATGTTTAGCTTTAACGACAGAAGACAGCATTGAGTTCTCGAAGCATTAAACTCCACACGATTCCTTTTACCCCATTTGACAATGCTGTATAAATCGGAGTTTAATGAGCTTGACATACGGCACCGTTGCAATTGTACGTCCGAAGGCGAAGGACGTGAATTATCGTACAAATATGAAAAGCTGAGGGTAGAGTCGTCAGCAAAACAGTTAAGTGGATTAGAAGTAACAGACAGAAGATCATTTATAAAAATGAGGAAAAGAGTCGGAGACAGAACAGAGCCCTGGGGCACACCAGCATTTATTTTGAGGGAATCAGACTTGAATCCATCCAATACAACTTGTATTGAACGGTCCAGAAGATAGTTTCTAATCCAACGAATAAAAGTATCATCGATCCCAAAAGCACGCGTTTTCAATAAGAGAGCTTCATGGCAAACTAAATCAAATGCTTTGGAGATATCAAGAGAAATAATGTTACTTTCACCAAAGCGATTTAACGATTTGTTCCACTGTTCGGCGAGATATGCCATCAGATCACCAGTGGAACGGTTGCTGCGGAAGCCATACTGACGGTCATGGAGAAGCTTACGATCTTCGAGATATTCCTTAAGATGACGGTTAATCAGCGTTTACATAACCTTAGAAAGAAGGGATATTAGTGCTATGGGTCGGTAGGAGGAGGGGGAGGATGGGTCACCTTTCTTAGTGACAGGCTGGACAAATGCTGTTTTCCGTCTTCTAGGAAAGATTCCCAGAAGAGTAGGAGCGATGGAAAAGCCTACGCACTGGCTTTGCCAGTGTGGAAGAACACCTCTTCAGAAGAATCGGGGGTATACCATCCGGGCCAGCGGATTTGTGTATATCGAGATCTTTGACAACTCTTGCTACTGTACGAGTGCGGAAAAAAATCTGTACCATGGAAAAATTTACATTCTCAAGTAAATGTGAATAAATTCAGCGATTTTTCTTTGTTTTGGTGATTTTTTGACAAGAAGGACGATCAATATTGTATAAATTCTGTATAGTAAAATGATTGCTTATTGGAAATAAATGAAAGTGCAAAAAAAATAAGGTTTATTTTATTAAGGCCATAGTTTATGTTACATAGGCTATGTACTTTGTGCGTCTACTGGTTCTTCGTCTAATGTCTTTGTATATACACTGCATATAGTATTATCATGAAGCATCATTTTTTAATAGCGAATCAAGTCGCAATCAGGCGCGCTGAAATTGCCAATTGGCGTGGATATAGAATAAAAACAAAAAACAAGAGCGTGCGAAATACTGGTAAAATATCGCGAAATATTCTCGTCTCCACTATTTAGATTTAGTTACGAATCAATCAGGAAGATGACCAGACAAAAACGGCACCATAAGAGTAGTATAAAGAATGATGATGGATGTCTCAACATCTACCCGCCTCATATTTAAAAACCTTATATCAATGCCGCTAAGTTCCAAATGAAAACAATTATACGTGGTTGCAAGCAAATTTGCCAACTTTCAGAGTAATCGCAGGACAAATATTTTGTTTGATTGCAGGCCTATTTAAAATCCTTGACTAAAAAATATTCAAATTATGATCGAATGTATGTTAAAACAAACCTCACTTAATTATCAACAAATAACCTTTTGCATGCAACATATTGTACAGGTGTTCCGATAAGAACTCACCGATTAATTGTACTGATGATGTTGGATTAATTGATTGATCCGAATGCTATCCTATAATCTTACAAATACATAACATCCTATTGCTGGAATGGTGAAAATCAGTTACAACAAAAAAGACATCCATTTCCACATATAAAATACGATCTCAAAACAAAAATCTATAAAAGGGAATAAAAACCAATGAAACAAAAAAAAAACGCATCAGTTACCTACTAGAAAAAAACAGTAATGCTGAAAAACTATAAGGATTCTGGTATTAAGATGGTAGTCTACCGATTTCGAGGTCCTAGCTAATAGCGAGTCCTTTACTAATACTCAGTCTTAATTTGACAGGATTAGAGCTTAGGACTTCTGTGAAGAAATCACTTGGTACCAATTGGTATAATAATTGGGTACTAGTTGATTTTAAGGAGCTAGCTAGAACCGAGTCCTTACTAATATTCGGTACGAAATTGTAAAGACAATGGCTAATTACGAATTTGGTCTTATGTGCCTAATCACATTAAAAGGCTAGATCTTTGACAGAAACAAGCAACACGTCGAAAATTTCACGGACTGAATCTATAAAGTGTCAAAACCAAAACACTCACACACGGTTTTTAGTAAAAATGGAGACGCCATCACACATCTTAAATAATGGTGAATTTATGAAAAAAGTACATCGAAAATTGCACGACCGATTTTGATAAAATCCTGCTTTTTTTTTAGTTTTTTGTAACAATAAATTTTAACACGCGGTTTTTTTGAGTCATAAAATTTAAATTAAAATGTATTGATTAGATTTAAAAATATTGAAATTAAAAAAAAAAAATTTAAATTATTATAAATAGCAAAATAAATTATTCAAAATGTAAAATATTGGTATGTAGAATCTATTTGACTGCCTATAATCTATTCGACAAAAATTGCCAGTACAGGCCTTATACGAGAGTTTAATTTAATTGTTATATTTATAACGGGTGATTTTTTTGAGGTTAGGATTTTCATGCATTAGTATTTGACAGATCACGCGGGATTTCAGACATGGTGTCAAAGAGAAAGATGCTCAGTATGCATGACATTTGATCATGAATAGACTTACAACGTCGAATTTTCAGTTAATGGGCCCTAGAAAAGTTGGCAGAAAATCCGCTTTTTTATCGACAAATTTTGTTCAGCGATGAGGCTCATTTCTGGTTGAATGGCTACGTAAATAAGCAAAATTGCCGCATTTGGAGTGAAGAGCAACCAGAAGCCGTTCAAGAACTGCCCATGCATCCCGAAAAATGCACTGTTTGGTGTGGTTTGTACGCTGGTGGAATCATTCGACCGTATTTTTTCAAAGATGCTGTTGGACGCAACGTTACGGTGAATGGCGATCGCTATCGTTCGATGCTAACAAACTTTTTGTTGCCAAAAATGGAAGAACTGAACTTGGTTGACATGTGGTTTCAACAAGATGGCGCTACATGCCACACAGCTCGCGATTCTATGGCCATTTTGAGGGAAAACTTCGGAGAACAATTCATCTCAAGAAATGGACCGGTAAGTTGGCCACCAAGATCATGCGATTTGACGCCTTTAGACTATTTTTTGTGGGGCTACGTCAAGTCTAAAGTCTACAGAAATAAGCCAGCAACTATTCCAGCTTTGGAAGACAACATTTCCGAAGAAATTCGGGCTATTCCGGCCGAAATGCTCGAAAAAGTTGCCCAAAATTGGACTTTCCGAATGGACCACCTAAGACGCAGCCGCGGTCAACATTTAAATGAAATTATCTTCAAAAAGTAAATGTCATGGACCAATCTAACGTTTCAAATAAAGAACCGATGAGATTTTGCAAATGTTATGCGTTTTTTTAAAAAAAAAAGTTCTAACCTCAAAAAAATCACCCGTTATTATACTCACTGAATGATTACTGAAATTAAAAACTCAACCAATCAATTACCTACGACTTACACAAAAATTGTTGTAGCAAACAACCCTCAGGTTTTGTATTGAAAAAAAAAACACATTATCTTCGGGTTACCACTTCTACGTTTAATGGAAATCATGAATTTTTGTTTGGATTTTGTGTAAAAGCTTTCAGAATTGGTGCTTTTTTAATACCAATGATTTATAATGTGCACTACGGAAACCATGTAATATGTTCGTTCTCAGAGTGAGAGGTGCACGTTCTATCTTCCCTGTAATGACAATTTTTGTTGAACAGAACAGAGTATAGATCTTTTTGCCCTAAAAATAAACTTTCAAAAACCCCTCCGAGGATTACCCAAAGAACTACTCATAACAAATTTGAAGGTTGTCACTTTAGTCATTTAGGCTTCTGATCATTATACATATATGTAGGGAGAAAAACAGACATTTTGATCACTCCGGCGGCAGTGGCGCAGTAGATAAGATGTTTGCTTGTTAAGCGAAAGATCCTTAGTTCGACTCTCAATTTCTGCAAGCTAGAGCCGTCCGTGTGTTTTAAGTAAAATAAAAGGCACGACTGGGTCGCACGTACTTGCTCCTATGTGCTAATCCTTTTTAAGTGCAGGCGTCTTTTTGACAAAGATTTTATTTTAATGTTTTTTTTTTGAGTTGCATTTTCTTTAGAATCGTTGTGGTTTGAAGCTCGAACGAACATGCGTCACGACAAAGGGATAAACACATAAATATGTAGGATTGTTAGCTTTTGCAGTTTTTTAGTGTATCATCTTTCCACTTGTTGTTTACTGTTTGTAATATAATTGGCTAATAGAAAGACTTTTTTCAGTTTAATTTTCATTTTGGTATGGAAAAATTTGAACAACTGGCATAAATATTCGTGGGAATCAGCAGTAGGGCAATAATGCTAGGTATAGACACCTATATAGGTAAGAATAATTTACTTTTTGAAATAAAATTAATTAAAATAGCGTGGGTAGGTATTAATGGAATTTACTAAGGATATTAGTTACCTCTACATATAATAAGGTTGGAAGGAAGGTGGGTACTAAAATTAAGATAAACATTCCAACTGCTGTTAACCGAGTGGATATAGAGACAATATTAAAAGTTAACATAGTGGTTTTGTTTATTTATAGGAAGGTGTAAACTTTAGTTTTCTCGATTGAAATTTTTGCATTCAGTAGTAATCGAATAGTTTTTTTTATTTGTTAGTTGTTTGTGTGTGTTAGAAATAGGCTTCCTTATTTATATTGTGTGCTTTTATGATGATAAAATGCTTTAAAATACGTAGGTTGTCACCTTCTTTTATTTGACTAAAGGCTAGGGCTTAGCCGGCCAATAGGAAATAAAATTTTGGGGAAATTTTTTTATGAAATCAAAAAAACACTATTCATAACGTTTTTTGGAAAAAATGTTGTAAGCCATCTTATTTTTTTTGCTGTTTTCTATTTTATGAATTTTTCATTTCAAAATCGTTCGACCAGTTTTTTCAAAGAAATGTTTTTTTTGAAAAACTTTTCGAAAACATATTTTAAATTTTTTTCGAGTATGTCAACTTAAAGAAATCTTTAGTTTATAGTAGGAGAAAAATTAAAAAAAAAATCTACAGATCCGTTTTCAAAATATTAAAAAAACAAAATAATTTTTTTAGAAAAATTATTAAAAATTAAAAAAAAAATGTTTTTGAAAATTTTAATAAGCAATATTATTTAAATTATAAAACACTAAATATCTTGAAAATTTCATCAAAATCCGTAAATTAGTTAACGAGAAAGTCTGATTTTAAAAAAACCGGTCATATGGGAGGTACCGTCATAAAACTTTTTCTAAAAAATCCATTAAAACTAAAAGATAGATTTTGCATAGAAAACATCATTCTGAAAGTTTTATCAAAATCTTAGGAGCCGTTTTCGAGAAAAATAGGTTTTTCGTTAAAAGTTATATGGCAGGTACCGTTAGTTTTGGAGCTAGAATGCCAATTCGAAAAACTGTCGGGTAGAGCACACTAAAAATACTATATACCAAGTTTGAATCAAATCGGCCCAACCGTTTGGGCTGTAGATATCGATACGGACAGACAGACAGACAGACAGACGGACGGAATTTCCGGACCCACTTTTTTTGACTTCTCTATCATCGTAATGTCATGTTTGATTGTTAGAATTTTTTTATTTTTTTTACGAATGCATAACTTGCCTTATAGTCCCTATAAATCGCAAGTAAAAATAGGCACCTAATTCTCAATTTACTGCGCCGAAAAAAATTCTTTCCTATCTCTCGAATTCTTCTTACTAGTGTCGTGCAACATCCGGTTGCATTCTAAAAGGCATTGTGCCTTACAGACACATAGTAAAAAAATATTATTATGATTATTATTACCTTAATTTTCTTTATATCACGAATTCTAAAATTAATTATTTAAATAGAAAATGTTATGGCGAAAGTTTTATGGCTTTAAAACATACGCCCTTTGTGAAGTTTTAAGCTTCAGCGCGCTCTCTTGTCATAGGAATTATGTAAATAATGGGTACCAATACAAAATCAAGTTTGAGTTTTTTTTTTTTTTTAAATGTTTTGGTCTTAATCATTTTTCAGGATTGTTTGACTCCTTGCGTCAGTTTTTAGTTTGAATTGGTATGCATTGTGTGCATAAATAAAATATTCTTGAATACAAAAAAAAAAAATCAACTCGGATCACTATCAAATTCGTGTACGGATATTTGAAACGCTTACTCAGGAAAAATAAATAAATTGCACGGGGTCGCAAGTACTTTTTTTCTTATTAGCGGTCACTTCATTGAATAAAATTTAAAATTTATAGTCCAGGTCCAGGAGGCGTCGTAAGAAAACTACCTCATCGAGTCAATAGAAAATTTAGCCATTAAGTTGATGGCAAATTACATAAAATGTCCAAAACCGCTGGTGGGAGGATGGACCACTTCCGGTTTGGTGTTGGCCAACCATCGGGTCAACAAACAAATGGGGTATTAAATGAAAGCTTAGACCATCTACATTAAGAATCTGCTGGTTGGACAAACTTAACATGGAACAAACATGCGTCCGATCCCATTGTTTCAATATTAATTAGTCTAAAAAAATGTTGATACTGACTTAAGAATATTTAAATTTTTTTTTTGAAAAATAAGGTGGTCGGACGCATATTTGTGCATTAACTCGATTCCAATGAGGCAGACTAGCGCAAAAAACGCAACCGGACGTGGCCATTTTACCACCAAACAGACAAGAAAAAGTCTGCCCACAATGTTATTCCATTTATTTATGACTAAATTTTCCATTGACTCGATGAAGTAGGTGTTTATACGGCCGGCTCCCTTACTATTAGGGCACTTCAAGGTTCAAATGCTTTACAATCTGAGAAACATCCCCATATGTACGTTAGGTACGTTATGGGGCGTCAAAAGTTAAAAAAAAAAAAATATTTTGTTTGCTTTTATTTCAAAAACAAACACTGGCCGCATTCGATGTTAACCATCCGGAGAGACTACTTCAACCAGTAATTAAATGACGATGATGGCCATGACATCCTCCCGACCAAAATGAGATCAAAGTAGTCATTGCCAGACTAAAAACAAAGAAAGCACGTAGCACCGATGGCCCACAACTTTTAAGACACTCTGGAGATGGCCTGGTCAGGTGCATGCACCAACTCATCTGCAAAACATGGTCGAAGGAAACTATGATCGCTGATTTGAATCTCAGTACCATCTGTCCGATCCACAAAAAAGGACGACTACTCTGCAATAACTAAAGAGGAATTACCGTCTTAAGCCGTTTGCTGACGGAAAAATAGGTCCTTGCCACACCGATTTTAGACATGAAAAATTTACGAACGACCTTCAAATCACGACAGACCCTTGAGAAAACCCAAGAATTTAAAATCGAGACACACCATCTGTTCTTCTATTTTAAGGCACCATAAACAGTGTTAACAGGGATGAACTGTACCGGGCCTTATCAAGTTTGGAATTCCTGCTAACTGATAAATCTTACCAGGATGACGTTGGCGAATACTAGCTGCTTCGGTAAAAATTGATAGGGATACTATTGAGACCCTCGACACCACTAGATGGCTATGCCAGGGTCGCGCACTATCATGCAGCGGTTGACATTGTTTTTGAAAAAGTAGTACAGAACTCTCAGCACTATCTTTAATAAATCAACAGAAATACTTGGGTTTGCTGACAACATTCATGTGATATGAAAAGCTAAGCGGTCAGTAACCGGTGCTTTTACTTCCATGGAGTCAGCAGCAATCAAAATGGGACTGATTATAAACAAAGACAAGGCGAAATATGTATATACTTTCATCAAAAAAGAGCAATTCCACCACCGACTTGGTCAGGACGTGACAATAAAGTCTGGAATTTAACATTCCAACATACAACCTTTTTATAGACTTTAAAGCCGCCTACGTTAGCATAGCCAAGGTAGAACTTTATAAGGCCATGAGATAATTCGTTATCCCAAATAAAGAAACACGTCTTTGTAGGCTAACCATGATCAACATTACAAGCCAAGTAAAAGTAGCCGGTTTGCTGTCCAGACAAATCAACATCTTTAATGGGCTCCGATGGGATGGTCTGGCTTGCATCCTCTTCAACCTGGCGTTCGAGAAACCAATCCGTAACTATGGCACGTCAACAAGAGGGACTATCGTCACGAAGTTTAGGCAGATATACTGGCTTACGCAGTAAGCGGCACAGAACCTGGAGCTGCATATTAATGAAGTGAAGACTGAGTACATTGTGGCAACGTCTGCGAGAAGTGTTGGTCCAACTATCAGGGTAGTGGAGCATGATTTAGAAGTAGTGTCCTGTAACTACCTTGAGTCAAGAGAGTCTATGGAGTGAGAAATACAGAAATACAGAAATACAGGGGCTATGGGCTTAAACGTAAATGTTGCATTGAGACGATGTGGGAAAATGTCAAACAGGTTTTTACGGAAACTGGAGCTGAAACGGTACCGAGGCAGAGGTAGAGACCTCTGGATATCCCAATACACCTGGGAAAATATTACACTCCGTAGAGCACTTAAAATAAGTATAAGACGGGATAGGAGGTCCAGATTGGACAAATTGGCGGAGAGTGCGGAAGACGCAGCAAGAAGAGGTAACTTAAGGGTGCTTTACAACCATCCTGTTCTTGACACGAACGGTCATCTCTTAGTGTCAATGGAAGACCTGTTGCGAAGGTGGAAGTAGCATTTCTGTGCACTACTTAATGATGACCAGAATGCAAACGATAATAATTATCAACTACCGGGCTTACGTAGAACTTCCAGAGGCATTAATATTGACCGCCGGCTTTACCTCATGTTCGTTGATTTTGAGAAGGCCTTCGATCGCGTTAACCGTGATAATATCTGGAGATCGCTTGGAACTAGAGGTATAACCCATAAAATTGTTGCTATTATAAAAGAATAGTACAACAGTGGAAGTTGTTTTGTTTTGCACATTGGACAGCTTTCCGATGCATTTGAAGTGCGACAGGCAGTGGGACAGGGTGATGTACTGTCACCGATTTTATTCTTACTTGCGATCGATGATGTTATGACTGCCGCGGTAGGTGAAAAAGAGCGACTAGGTATGGGACCTTTCTCACAAGTTAAGCCATTTGGACTATGCTGACGACATCTGTTTAATGGGAAATAGCGCCAGAGCTCCTTAACCAAATGTGTAACCCGCTTCAACAAAATGGTGAGGCAGCTGGCTTAAGGATTAACGTCAAAAAGACAAAAATAATACACACCAGCCGAAACCAACAACAGCAGGTTATTGTCAGACAGGAAACAATAGAGGAGGTCACTCAGTTTAACTATCTTGGTAGTTGTCTGTCACTCGATGGTGGAACATACCTGAACGTTAGTAATAGAATAAATAAAGTTCGTAGTGCTTTTGAAATGCTTTCTCCATTTTGGAACTCAACAAAAATATCGCACAAAGTTTAAAGTTTTTGAATCCAACAGACTATATGCCTGTGAGACGTGTAGGTTGCAAGCCTTTGTCAACCGTTGTCTGCGTTACATCCTAAAGATCCGGTGGCCACAAATCATCTCCAACAAGGAATTGTGGCTTAGGACTGTACAAACATTAGTGGATGATGACATCAAGCAGAGAAAGTGGCGATGGATTGACCATACATTGAGGAAACCTGACAACAATATAACAAAGCAGAGCTTTGTATGGAATCCTCAAGATAGTAGGCGGGTTGGAAGGTCAAGTGAAACAAAGCTCAGTCCCAGAATTTGCAGTCGTAGTCACAGCTGAGGTATCGTGCTAAAACAGAGAGAGATGGAAAGATCTGGTTGACGCCCTTTGCTGCCTACAGCAGTTTCCGGAAATTAAGAAGAAGAAATACGCCGCCCGCTGCTAAAAGCCAACAGAACCTCCAATAGTCTGTCAAGGCTCTTTGGATCCAGAAACTTTACCATGAAAACCAAACTGCTCTATCTCGAAGCATGTTGCGGAAAATTTAAACTCAGTAGAAACCGGCGGGCTGGGCACCTAGCTCGTATTAAAGAAGATGAACCAGAAGAAGAAATACGCCGCCCACTGCTAAAAGCCAACAGAACCTCCAATAGTCTGTCAAGGCTCTTTGGATCCAGAAACTTTACCATGAAAACCAAACTGCTCTATCTCGAAGCATGTTGCGGAAAATTTAAACTCAGTAGAAACCGGCGGGCTGGGCACCTAGCTCGTATTAAAGAAGATGAACCAGCTCGGAAAGTCTTTTGCAGTTCTTTTAATGCTAAAAGACAACGTGGCAGACCATGCTTAGCCTGGGAAGGACAAGTTCGCCCGAAACCCCGAAGCCTTAGGGTGTGAATCGGGATATATGGAAGAACTCGTTGGGTGATGCCCCAACCAGATCCCAGTTTTTTCGCCGTTGATGATGGAAGAAAGTTATCCTCATACCAAACCAAATGGGCCGATTCTACTCAGATATTGATATCGAGCCTAAAGCATTGCAGAATTCCAAGCTGCAATCAACCTTCTCAAAAGCTATTAAGTAGCTGGGCATCATGGCACATTACCTGAGTTCCTGAAAGCACACAACGCCTATTCGATCTTGAAACCTTTAACAGGGGCTGGATTTAATTTCAACGAGCTGGAACGATTTGTTGGTCATTTGTTTGTGTTCTTTATCTCCTATTTCCGGAAACTACGTACACAAAATACCGATCTAATAGGTTAATTATTAAATTTGGAACAAGAAAACCAGTTGATGATAAATCGTCCAGTGGAGCAACAAATTACACTCCCAATTATTCTTAGAAGCCATTATGAGATGACTAATTCTTTATTAACCTTTTTTAGTAGTAAACAGATCTTGAGTTAGAAGCTTTGCAAAGCAAATTGAAAACAAAATCAAAGATTGGGTGAAGGAGTGGAATCGAAATCCCAGAACAGAAGGTACCTTATGACTTGTTAAAGATTGACATCCGTACTATCTTCCTGCTTGG
The DNA here is from genome assembly GCA_963971375.1 of Platycheirus rosarum. Classification (NCBI taxonomy): domain Eukaryota; kingdom Metazoa; phylum Arthropoda; class Insecta; order Diptera; family Syrphidae; genus Platycheirus; species Platycheirus rosarum. The sequence continues at coordinate 4,128,605 of OZ020507.1, read as the reverse complement.
AGATAAACTGTTTTTGTATTTAAATTAATTAATCAGTTTGTTGTTAATCACTCTTGTCATTGCAACGCGGCAATTCAATGTTACTTTTTCCAAACATCTGACTCAGTCTACTACGTAGGTAGATGTATCTCTTGGGTTCACACGTGAGTCAACAATAATATCCATATTTGTATATTTACACAAAAAACCAACTAAACAAAAAAACAACCAAGTTAGGAAGATAAGAAAAACACATTAGACTCAGGATAGTGCAACAAGTTTGACTTTTTGGAACAAAACTATCTTGAGGTTCCCTCGGTACATGTTTTAAAACGGAAATCAATTTTCAATCCAAGCGATTGTATGCAATTGAAATGAAAAGCCGCCCATTTAGTGTTAATGACAGTGATTTGTCCAGAAATGTGTTTGTTTATTTGTGATCGATACGCTGTCCTCTAAACATACTTCTTGACCAGACTTCGACCTAGTGGACCTCCGCGATGGTTTTAACACATTCTGGGCGCTTAAAGATAAATGCTCATTTTCCAAAACAACCAAATCCTAAGAAAAAAACACAAAAAGAACAAAATTCACAAAAAAAAAATAAATCACAGCTCCATAGCCATAAGAAAATAATAAAGAAACAAAATTCATTTCTACATTGCACAGCACTGTGGTTGCAGTTTTTTTTTTTCATTTGATACTTTATAGGCGACTATATGTCTGTGCACAGAAATATATAAAATTTGAACGTGAAAACTATATAATTACATTGTATTTTACTCACATTAAATTTAATGAATATTTTTGCAACGAATCGCACTGTTTTTGGTAGTTAATTTGCACGGGAAATTGTTGAAAATAACAAAAATTGTTGTTTATCACTTGGTCACTAGAGAGGAGGAAAAGCTTGTTCCAACAATTTTTTACCCAAGTATTCCAAATCAATATATAAATGCCAATTTTAAGATGGAGTTGAAGTAAGATGGATATAGTACTATTTGTATGTTGTGCAATGTGGGAGAGGGAGTTGGTAGTATGGATACTTTAAATTTGACGTTTAGTTGAGCACAAGGAAATTCTTGGGTAATTTTGTATACTTAGGTACTGCCAGAAGGGAATTTTTTTGAGCAATTTTAAATACACGATTTTTAAATTTTGTTTTTTTTAAGATAAATTCGTTTTTAAATTTCAGATTCGATTAGATTTCGGAATTTTTTGACATAAATTTCGCATAATACATAAACATTTAAAAGCAAGTTATGTTCATTCACAAATAAATTCAATACTTTAATTGGCAAAAAATTTACGCGACACTAAGGCCTTGCTCACATGATTCCTATTTTGGTTGTTTTTTTCATTTTTGTTGACACAAATAGTAAGGGGTGCAGAAAAGAAGAGGGATTGAAGTAAAAACTGAAAAAGTCAAAATTATAAAAAAATGTATTGCCTTGACGTTTCTCGCTTAAGAAAGAAATTGCTCGGCAAAGACCATAGAAAAAGAAACAAAACCGACAACTGAGAAGATAAAGTGCATCTTCATCTTCATCTTCATCGACATCTGCAAAAAAAGAGGACACACAATTTAAGAATCATACTTATGCGATAGAGAGGGGAGACTAAAATGCAGATCATCTTCAGATATGAAGATTATAGGAAGTATGAATCTGAAGTTTGCAAATTATAGTGAATATGAATATGCTCGTCTCTATTATAGCATTTCATCTGCAAATTGTTTTATTTGGTCGGGTGATTTAGTTTGTTAGTATTGTTCAATCAATATTAAACATCGTATTAAAAAAATACTTAAAAAACACAAATTATCATTGTCGTTTGATAAGTTTTTATTGTGATCCGTGCATTTTATTTATATATTTGTTGCACTTTAAAATAACTATTCATTTCATATTTTTCCATATGCGCTGACAATTTGTCAGAATCGTATAGCGTGCTTTGAAAATGGCACAATAAACTATTTGTATGCCTGCGGCCGTCACATATATTTTGTTGAGTATACATAAATTATTTGCATTAAAAATGGACATATTACAACTTTATTGCATTAGAATGTGGATTTACATAAATCTTCGTTTTCTCGTAAATGGCACAGAATATTTGTTTTCCTTAATGGAAAATACGAAAAGATTTAAAAGTAATAATAAATTATTTTTATTAACTATTATTCATATTTTTTTTGTATTCATAAGATAAACGTCCCTGCAAGGTGGAAGAATCCCTAGTTAACGGAGATGATGGTTTGATTTTGACTTCTGTCAACGAGCTATAAAAAATTATACAAGGAAATACGAATACGTATATTTATATTATTATTCTTCTCTATTAAACTTCTCGATATTTAACAATTTTATATATATCTAAGAATAATTGCATGGCAAATTTTGCCGTCTGCCTAAAACGAATACGTATAATGTATGATCTTCAACACATATTTGTTTTGAAATAGCATAGATTATTCCAAAATTGGAGAAATAAGATTTAATTTTCTGACTGCGTAATACCATTCATGCTTCATGAGCATAACTTTATTGTCAGTTTTCTTTTCCAACCACCGTGTTGCTTGTTTCGGCTGCCTACGAAAGCAAAAGAAATAAGGAGGCGTTTTGGTCCTGATCCCTGGCTTGGAGTTCGTTACTCATCAAGGGATGGACCTGTTCCATCGTCCGAAGATGAATTCCTGGCCAGGCTGCGAGAAATTATCCGGAACAAGTCTCAGGAACACGGTGCCAACTAAAGTTCGTCGAAACCAAATTAAGGGACACACTTCGACCGTAGGGACTCGGAAAACTGGCAAAACGCCCGGAAAATTGAAAGAACTTTTAAAGCACGCTTTTTTTGCAGACATTAGGAAATAAAATTATAAACAAAAACGACAAGCTAGTATTTGACACAGGAAACTATCACGAGAGCGAGAGGACCTGAGCTGCGCGATTACCTTTCCTTCTAAAAACATCCCAAACTGTGAAGAATGAGGTTTGAGCCTAGGATAGTAGAGTGTGGGTGGCTGAGCGCGATTTAGACGCTAGCATGTATCGGAAAGGCTCCGTGGTCGCTCTCTGGGCATAATTCGCTAGCGAGTGGAATTTCTGCCTAACAACCCACAGCTAGCTGAAGAAAAAATTACTGTTGTTAGACACTTTGTGGTGGGCAAATCGCATCGAGGTGACGCGGTGCCCGCTGGATAGCCGAAAGGTGAACTAACGACGAGCGTTGGATCCATCGGATCCATTGGTTGTAGATACCTGAGTTCTCTTCTCAGGAACTAGGAGCAGGATGAAAGATACGTTCTGAACATCCAACCACCAACACGATCTACACGTCATGCACAGGCCTCACAAGCCGGTCATGAAAGGGAAAATTTATTGTGATGAAAAATGCAAGATATGCCTCGGATGACCAAACCAACAATGTTGACGACCCCCCCCCCCCCGCAAACGAAAAACGGACAACGATTTACGTATATGCACTTGGAACATGCGTACGTTGAACAGGCCGCGCAAGGCCAAGCAGCTAGCCGAGACCCTCGCCAGGGTCCAAGCTGATGTAACAGCCCTCCAGGAGATGCGATGGGATGGACCAGGCCTGAGAAAAACAGAAGACTGTAACTTCTACTATGGGAAATGCTATTTTGATGGGAGATCGCGCTTGTTTGGATGCGGATTCGCTGTCAGAGAAAGACTAAGGCAAAAAGAGAGTGACAACGATCCGCATTAAGGCCAAATTCCACCACCTGAGCCTCATAAGCGCCCATGCCCCTACAGAAGAGAAAGACGACGCTAACAAAGAAAGTTTCTACGAGCTCCTCGCCAAAACTTATGAGCAATGCCCCAAAAATGACATTAAAATCCTCTTAGGAGACTTTAATGCCAAAATTGGGAGGGAGGACATCTTTGGTATGACGATCGGAAAACACAGCCTGCACGACACCACTTCCGATAACGGACTCAGGCTCATCGATTTTGCAGCGGGCAAAAACATGGTGCTGAGTAGCACGCGATTCCCACGTCCCGATATCCACAAAGGCACATGGCGATCCCCAGATGGTCGAACCTGCAACCAAATTGACCATGTTGCGATTGACGGAAGGCACTCCTCCAGCATTTTGAATGTCCGTACATTCCGAAGAGCAAACATCGATTCGGACCACTACCTAGTCGGTGCAAAGCTTAGAGTACGGATCTCAATGGAAGCTCTCAGGCGAACACCAACTACGCCGAAGAAATTCAATGTTGGAAAACTTCAATCGGAAGAGACCGCCGCTGCCTATGCAGACCGCGTATCCCTTGAGCTTGCGAGAAATCCTTCGACTGATAATATGAACACGGAAGACCAATGGCAGCTATGTCAACAAGCCATAAGAAATGCTGCGTCAGAGGTATTAGGTTTCTCACAGCCTCCCCCTAGAAACCCTTGGTTCGACTCCGAATGTGCTCAGGCAAACAAAGCTAAAACGGAGGCATACAAGTCGTGGCTCCAGAGAGATACGAGAGCCACCAGAAATCTCTATGTTGAGCGAAGGAAGGATGAGAAACGCATACTCAGGAGGAAGAAAAAAGAACACCAGCAACGCGAAGTCGAGGAGATGCAGAGATGTTTTTGCAGAAAAGAGGTGCGAAGAGTGAAACAGTCTACATCAGGTTTCACAAGTCGCCCTGGGCCCTGCAAAGATCAGGATGGAAACACCATTGTGGAAACGCAGGCGATGGAGAGACTACTTTAACCACTTGTTAAATGGCGATGACAGCCAAGATTTGGAATCCCTGCTAAACTGATACGCCTTATCAGGATGACGTTGGAGAATGCTCGCTGTTCCGTCAAAGTTGGTAGAGACTCTACTGAAACCTTCGAAACCACCAGAGGGCTTAGACAAGGAGACGCGCTGTCATGCAGCTGCTTGAAAATGTAATACGGAGCACCCATGCCAGTACATCGGGCACCATTTTCAATAAATCGACACAATTACTTGGGTTTGCAGACGACATAGACGTGATAGGAAGAACAAAACGAGCATTACGGATTGCTTTCACTACTATGGAGTCAGCAGCAAGCAGAATGGGGCTGGAAATAAACGAGGACAAGACGAAGTATATGCTTTCATCAACAAAAGCCCAATCCCACCACCGGCTTGGTCAAAATGTGACCATTGATATGTATAACTTCAAGGTAGTCAGTCAATTTGTCTACCTGGGTACTGAAATCAAACGCAGACTAACTCTTGCTAATCGCTGTTTCTTTGGGCTGAATAAGCAATTGAGGAATAAAGCCCCAGCGAGAAGAACCAAAGAGACACTATATAAAACACTCATCATCCCGGTCCTGCTATATGGAGCAGAAGCATGGACTCTCTCCCAATCGGATGAAAAGTCACTTGGAGTCTTCGAGAGGAAAGTTCTGCGTACGATTTATGGTCCTATTTGCGTAAACCGAGAAGACAACATTTGGCGACGAAGATACAACGACGAACTATACGAGCTGTACAGCGACATAAGCTTAGCCAGAAAAAATAGAGTCCAACGACTAAGATGGCTGGGCCATGTAGAGCGGAATGGACACCAACGCTCCAGCGAGTTAAGTCTTCAAAGCCAAACCAGAGGGAGTCAGAAGCCAAGGTAGACCTCATCTTCGATGGAGCGACCAGGTAGAAGGAGACCTCCTCCAACTTGGAGTGCGAAATTGGAGACAGCAGGCAAGGGATCGAGCCAGCTGGAGGGGCGTATTGAGCAAGGCCTAGGAGCACCACGCTCTAGTTGAGCCATCATAAGTAAGTAAGTGTTAGACACTTTCAAGTAAAGCCGCGCAAAAACCAGTCGTCTATTACTAAGGAAACGTTTAAATTCGATTTGAAACTAATTTTAAATCGCAAGGAAAAGTGTTGAGCATAAAGTTGAGTATAAAATAAAGTAAATAAATAAAAAATAAAATAAAACTTAATTAAATACAAATATTTGAATAGACAGTGTGCAATATTCAGTGAACATACCAACACAAAGGAGCAATTAGAAAGGGATTTTTGTAACAAGAGGTGAGTGCCAAAAGTAGAAAAATCATAAAGATATGATAAGTAATATGTGTTTTATTTAAATAAAGTGCTGTCTGAATTCCGGTGGTCCAAGAACAAAGTCGTGACCGCCACGCGCAAGCAGGGGCGAGACGGACAAGATACTTAGAGTCCGCTTGGAGAGAGGCGCCGCCAGATAAACAAAAGTAAAAAAACAACTATCACAAAGGAACTAAGTTGATGTTAGTTCATTTCTGTTTATATACATAAATTTTTTGTATCGATTGTTGATTTTTCTGTTGGCCTTGTTTTTTTTTATTTTAAATTATAAATAAAATAATGATGTCAATCACACCGGTTACAATTGAAGAAAAGGTGATGTTTCAGTTACTCAACTCTAGTGAGGGCCTGATAAGTCTTATGGCGCTCTAAAGTGACTTTCAGGGGGATGCGGTAAGGCGGCGACAAAGTAAGTATGGCTTGACAGCGGAAAGATGCCCTTTCTATTTGAATTTAGGGGCTTTCCGATCGCAACTAATCGGATTCCAGGGGGGGCGGGAACACAACACAGCCCTGCATCGTCACCAGCAGGGCCTCCTTCGATTTTCGGGTGCAGTGTCTCCACCTGAAGTACTGCCATCAGGGGTTTTTTTTTGTTTTGTTTTATGATTTATTGGCATGTTTTATGTTTTTGAAGAGTTGAGGTCCGTTTGTGGGGGCAAGATCCCCCCCTATTCCGATGAGCTAAGCCGTGCCAGCCAGCATGCCACTGCTCCTACAGCGGACATTCTATCTCTTCCCGTCCTCTCCTATCCCCTACCCACTCCTATCCTGTAATCTATCCTAATACCATCTCCCACCATGTGTATCCTAATCGTTCCTATCCTGATTCCGGTCCTAGAACCTACCCACTATCCTATCCTACTCTCCGCCAGCCCTTACTTCCCATATACCCTCTCCTATTGCCATCATATTTCATGCTGTCTACACATTGTTAAAACGGACGATTTCAGTGTCTACAACTCTTTCTGGCTTCAAACAGGGAATATGAAATCGTGCGGTATTTAATGAGTCAAAAGCACAACACTGTCCACTCTGTCTCTTAAGCCACTATCAAATATCAATGCCTTGCACTTGCATCATGGGAGCCGACCATCTCGAATTTCTCGGTACGTGCAACTTTGGGCTTCCTCCCACGTTGGCCGTGGTATTTGCTTAAGTTCAAAGGAACTTTAGAAAAATATTTGAATTATTATTATTAAAGTTTATTAATGTTACAAACACATTTGGGTCACTGGAAAATTGTATCTAAAAATATTAATATTTGTTTTTGAGAGAAATTTTGAAATGTTACGTTCCTTCCGTTAACAGTGCTACAGTAATACTTGCCCTTCCAGAAAAGCCCACAAATTTACCTCTTAGCCCTATATCGGTCGTACTGCTAACTACAGAGATTCGTTCTTGAGCCGTACAACTTGAATGTGGGATGTTTTGCCCAAATCTACTTCTCCATCCCATTATGATGCTCTCGAGAGTTGAAAGTAAAAGATTCTTTAGGAAGAACTAGTTACCAATGATGTATTTACCAAAAGAATATTCTTAACACAGACGGATTAGATAAAAAGCATAAAACATTAAATCTTATAGCTACTGTAATAAATAATACTTTTAGAAGGTTATTCCCAATAGAACTGTCCCCAGATTAAACTTATACATTTCTATCCCACCTCCAGATGGTGCCGTCATCACAAACACATATCAGCACCCTGCCATCCTTGGAAAATGCTGTTTGCCTGATTGCCGTTGTGCACTTCGGATGAGTCAAAGTGCTGCTTTTAGTTGCATCTGGATCAGTATTGTCTAGTTCCCAGACAAAAGTTTTACCATGTTGATTTCCCAATGCAAGGATTCGCTGCCAATTATTAAATCCAAAGCGAATAAACCATATCTCACATTCTTTATAGTCAAAGTGATGTATGATGGTCGCCGAAGATTCTGGTGGCGACTTGATGTGCGTCTGATCCAATTTGCCAGGTTTCCAGCAAACAATTGAGTTCTCACAGGATTTGGATAGAACAAAGTCTCCAAACCATTGAACACAGTCAACATAATTGCGATGAATGTCGCGAGTGCTAAAATCAGGAAAATGCTCCTTTATGGTGGCAAAAGGACCAACACACTTGGTGGCATTGAAATTGTGACTCTTTTCAATTGCATCTTTGATTTCTGGCTTGTCCAGCCGCCACAGTTTAAGAGAATGATCCATTCCGCTTGACATTATTCGATCGCCAGTCGAATCAAAGTCTAGACTTAAGACTTCATCTCTGTGACCTTCCACACCACCAAATATAGCGACGCATGCATCGGTTTGAATGTTCCATAAACGCAAAGAATGATCCTTGCTGCCCGATAGCAAAATAGTGGGCTTCTTTGGGTGGAATTTGAGTTCGTTAATGGCATGCCCATGACCGATGTAGTGTTTTGTGCATATGTGCTTTATGGGATCGATTATTCGAATGACTCCACGATATCCAGCAGCAGCAAGAATGGGATCACCAGTTTCTGGATCATAGGACCAAGCGCAAGTATAGAAGTTTTCATCGGCCTGTAATTGAAAATTGGGAGTTACAAGGAAAACGATTTCAAATATTGTTGCAGTTACGTCTGGATCGGCATAGCATTGCAATAGTTTTATACCTCCTTCGGGTGGACACTCATAGACAGAAAGCCTATCTTTGCCTACAGAAGCAAACACCGCCTGTTTCTTGCTTAGGTAGTGATTAAATTGGGCACCGAAAATTGGCTGGCCATGGTCCTCACGCAAATGGCAACTTTACAAGCAACCTTTATAGTAGACAGTCTAAGATTTGGGAATAACAAATTACCTATAGATATACGATGGCTTTGATGACTTTGAGCGCTTCCTTCTCTTCTTGGATTTAGGTTTTCGTCCTGACGGAGACTTGCTTCGAGAGGTAGTTGTTGTTGCAGAACTCACAACACTACCGGCATCGTCCTAAAAACATAGATATACTTACAAAATGCTTTAGCTAGAAGTTTTCTTACTTTATCCTCATCTGATGCGTCACTTTCTGCCACTGGTTGACTTGTATTTTCATCTTGGGAAGACTCTTTCATTCCAGATTTGTCCACTTTTCTATAGAAAGGAAAGGATAAAATAAATAAATTTGAACGCAAGGGCAATTCGATGTAGATCCTAGCAAATGTCACTGTCTGATGTCATAACGAACTGCCTTATCTATATGAAATGAAAGTAGCTCTGTTTGCTTTATTGAATTATGGAATCTGATCGGATTCCATTAGATCAATTTAAAACACGTTGAATCAGCGTCATAGTGACTACGTCCCTTAACGTTTGTTTATTCGTCGCTCTCGCTTTTAGCTATGGCAAAACATACATTTGATCTCAATCTCAGGAAGCAAGTAATAAAGCGTCATATGACGATGCTAATTACGGCTTAGTAAGTGCTGAAAACTGCGTTTCATTTGGTTAGTTCTATGTCAACCCTATTAGGCGTTTTTCTTTATTCACTCAGAAAAAGTCTCTGAACAGACTCTGCGCATTCTGAGAATATTCTGATAATTATCTGAAGATAGAATGGTCTGAGTGCTCAGATATATTTTTGAAATACGTTTGAGCACTTTGCTGTCACAAATTGTCATTTTTGATATGGCTCTTTCACAGGCGGCAATATAATGCATTTAATACTATTGTCTCTTTCACTTTGACATATATTTTTCGCAGAGTGATGTAGGCAATGTGCATGAGATAAACTGAAATAGCCTACAACTCTAACTTGACGTTAATTGCGTTCAGCATTTTCTCAGAATGTTCAGTCAATTTATCCTGAGCGTATACAGAGTTCTCAGAGCAGATCATTCTCTGGACGAAAAAAGAATCTGAACGCTCTGAGCGAAAAAAAGAAATACAATTTTTTTGACCACTCAGACTTTGTTGTGAACGAAAAAAGAAAAACGCCTATTGTCACCGAGTTGACATTATATTACCATCTTTAGTTTCTTAGTCCAATAACAATACAAATTGCAGTCTTCTGTTGCATAGTGAGCAAAGCCATGCGCAGGAGTTCAACTAGTGTGTTGCTTATATAAAAAAATTATTGAACATTTTTTTAGAGCAGATTTAATTTTTATTAATAATTTTAAAACTTGGAGATAGTACCCTATGACTGGCACCAGAAAAAACTAACAAAACAAACAAACTTCAAAACTGCCTTATCTACATCTGTCATCATCTGCGTTTTAGAAGCAACTGCATCTTTGAATTTAAAAACAAATGTTCGTTGTTTTGTTTTACTCAATAAAAAATGTCTGATTTTAATGAAAATACACGAATAATTATTGCTGAGAATCAAGAACAATTAATAGAAGCACGAGATGCAGAAATTGAAAAAATAGAAAAATTGAAATTCCTTCTAAATTTGCTTAAAAATGCCAATTTTCGTCACATCGACATACCCGATAAGGACGGCATTCAAAATGCCATTAAAATTTTACGAATTCAAGATTATTTACGTTTAGATGATACTTCATCGAGTTTAGGTAAACTATTTAATATTATGTGTGTTTCCAAGTAGTCCTCCCTACATATATTTACAGATCTAAAAAACTGCAAGACAATCTCAATTACATACACGGAACGCAAAGCGATTCGCAATTATCTTATTCGAAAAGTTTCAGAAAAATGCGATCCGATAATAAATTTTGCACACAAAATCAAGGTTGAACTACCAGAGGTATATGGATTGGGTAGTAAGAACAAGCAAATCCTAGAGCTGGAATCAAAGAGACGAGAGTTACAGCTGAAACTTGTCGAAGTGAAGAACAAGAAATGTGCAATGCTGAAGGCGTCTGCAGATCTTAAAATGGGACCCTACCTGAAAAATGAATTGGAATTAATGCTGGCAGAACACAAACTGAATCAGATGAAGACATCAGTTTTTCAAGGATATATCCTGAGTACATTGTTTTCTCCAAAATATTCTCGCACTGAGCAGCCAGTTACTATTAAGGCGATCAAAGAGGCTGAGACGTTTGTAGATGCTGCTTTGGAGTCGGAAGAGTAAGGTTGCTGGAGTTAAAATTTGAATATATATATTTAAGTTAGGAATCTTTTCGAAACACATTTATAAAATGTATACTAAAACCATTGTGCTAACAACTTACGTATAAGAATTGTCCTGTAAGTCAGTTTGCACCAGTTTGAAGTGCAGAAATAAAAGTTCTGTGTTTATCATTAAAAAAAGGAAGCAAATACTTTCCGAAAGAGCTGGGTTCGCTTTGTCGTCCAAGTCAATATTCAATACAATGTTGTGTGAGTGCATTCAGCTGTCGTTGTTTTTTTAGAAATTTTTTTTTTGTTGGCCGAAGAAAGCCATTTCGTTTCCCCTGCTGCTCGTTTCGTAATTTGCACTCCTTATGATGGACCACACTATATATTGGAACGTTTTTGGGGAGGTTTAGCGATTCCTAACTGCTTCTCTGATTAACTTATCGGTTTTTTAAGACTATACCCCAGGGTAAGGTGGTATACGCATCGATGGGAAATATGATTGGACTGGAGGATGTGAAGCCTTTGCTGAAGTGGAGGCCGAGATATCTCCAATTATCTGAACTCTTCAAAGCGGACATGAGCTTTTGCCTAAACTTGAACGTTGTTTGCTCGATCAGCCCATTCTTTTGCTTAGGTTTACCCACAACAACATTCGTTCGTGAAGGCCTGTTGCCTGGGTCTTAGGTGGTATTGTGGTTCTTTTCGGCAATATGGAGTACATGATCCGCAGTATCACAGATGTGATAGTGATTGTCCGAAAGCCACCAGATTGTTTGGCGTCCAAGATTTTGAGGAAAAAGATGGTCCTTGACCTCATGAGAGGTTGTTAGGACCAATGAAGCAGCTGGATGGCCTTGCTGAGGTACGGCTTTGTATGATAAGTCCACGTTCGATCTAGAACATTTTATGTTGACATAGCTAGCGCTAAAATAAAGCTTCCATAAAAAATTCTCCAAAACTTAGCCAAAAATTTAAGCCGAGTGTTGAGATTATTTAACGCGACGTAGAGATTATTTTGACGCGGCGCTTTAACGCAACGTTGGAGAAATAGTTCATTTCCGACTTTTGGGCTGACAGAAAATCCAATAAACGCTAAAAATGTTAGATCCAGTCCCGATTGTGTTGCTCCTTTCACTTCCTACATCCTTCTCCTAAGAGGGGTAAGGAATGGGTAGTGGAATCCAAAGGTTCGAAAGAGCAGATGTAGAAAATAATGGCCTCTTTCATGCTCTGGTTTTATTTTATTCACAAATAAATCGAACAGATCTTGTAGGTGTCCTGTCACAGTGACATTTATTTACTGTCTGCTTAATTTTTGAGAAAAACGAAAGAAAAAAGAAAATGAAGAAATTGGAATTTCATCCGAAAATTTACATCGACTTATATTTTAAAGCCTCAAATAAGCTCAGAAAGTTTGATCGAATCGCCTTTAGGTAAGAAGTTTATTCAATAACTATTGTGCTCCATATATTTATGTATATCAACTCATTTTCAGGAGATTCTCATTCGCACCAAATGTACGCGAAGTTTTGACTGATTTCAATGAATTGGCCATTAAATTTGAAGAAGATGGTATCTATCAATATGCCGCTATGTGTTACTTAGGGAGTGCAAAGTGTGAAAAAAGCAATGGTAAGCTATGACAATAGAATCTCATAATTAACACTACTCACTGAACTATAAATTCAGGAAACAACATATCCGAAGTAAATTGTTATTTAAAATCTGCTCGAGCATTCTTGAAAGCGAACCATGTTTCTGAAGATTTACAAATGCGTTCCAACAAAGGCGAGTTCCGTGAGGTAAGTTCAATTCCTTTGGTCTTAAGATTTAATATAATATAAATAATTACGATTCTAGGGCGCCTTAAAGTCCTACAACTTAGCCCTTTCTAGGGTTGCAGATGATAGAGTCCTCAAAGCAGCCATTATCCGAGAAACAGCAGAAGTAAATGATAATTTCGATGGAACCAGTACATTCTCTTCGCCTAGTCATAGAATATTCGATTTGGAACTTTCTGCGAAAAGGAATATCGAGGCTGGAGACTATTTAGGAGCACTCGAGCGACTCACAGATATTTATGACAATCTTACCGAACGTAAAAAGCAGCACTTGTATACAGATCTCCTTAAAGAGATCGAAATATGCAGACTTTTGCTCTTGGTCATACTTGATTTGCCTCCGTCAAGGCAATCTCCTTCTCACATTAAGCTCATAGAATATTATTACAATTTAAGCAAGGGTAACTGCCTGGAATTGGAAATGGGGTTCCGTTCCCAATATCCAATGGATGATACGGTATTGATGTCGTTTGAATTGAATTGCATTCTTTCGGATATAGTGGTTGCATGGCACGATAGCAGCAAATCAGAGCTTGGAAGTGCTATTGATGATTTTTGTGAACTGAGGGACATGAGCTCAGTAGAACGCATCCTAATAGAACATATTATGAAAACACTTATTTTGGCTTAAGGCAAAAATTTAATTATTTATCTTACTAAACAAATATGTGCAATTCTGTTATATTATTTTATCTGAGAAATTCTAAGTGAACCAAGCATATATTCTACCCTTGACCCTTCATTTACGTATTCCACGCTTACAATTATATGTTTATGGGATGATGATGCTGCGCATAGATAAGACCATTTGTTTTTTTTTGTCTTATTGTGATCGTTTGCTTGAATTAATTTTTTGTATATAAATTGTCTTATGGGCATAACACCTGAGACATTTTATTAATTTGGGCCTACACTGCACATTTCGACTTATCCAAAATTGCGTTTTTCAATGTTAATATTTTTGTAATTTTGTTGTCTATTCCTTTCTTAAGAAAGAATTTCATTCACGTAAGGTTAACACTGCAATAGTTTAGTTTAATTTAGTTTATTGTTATTCTTATAGGACAAACACATTAAGATAAATCTTATAGAGTAGTGAGAGTTTATGAATACAAAACAACATTTTAACTTCAAGTCGATGTCAAAAATATATATGTACATACATTTTTTTATTGAAATTCAGATTTATATTAGAAAAAAAAGAATGAATAATAATAATAAAAAATAGAAATAAATAGTGCTTGTTACAAGGAAGTTAGTTGTTTCGGTTGGAAAGAATATTGACGTAAATTCAACATAATAACGACGTCTGTAAAGCTAGTATTAGACGATCCTTGTAATTGGTCACGACACTTTGACGTCACAACAAAATAGGTCCTACCACCGTCACTGCCGCGACAAAGGTAATCGTGTCACAGCTAGCTACAGCACGCAAAACAGTGACGATCACACGACGTGACAACTCTCAAACAGCTGATTGCTGGCGGTGAGCCTAAACTGCTATGAAATTTATCATTTTCAGCAGTGACGATCACACGGCATCACTCAAGACTCAAATGAGTCCCTGTGTCTTGGTTGTTTTGGTTAAATATAGACGTGAGTTTTTGAAGTGTTTCAATTACCTAAATTAATTTAATTAAAAAAAAAGAATAAACAATATATTTCCAATTACAGGGATTAAAGGCAAAAGTGAAAAGACAAATTAAGGATGTCCACATGTAATATGGTAGAGGTGCGGTGTACATATTGGAAAGCAGCAGTGACGATGACTCCGACAACAACCAAAGGCCACCGTAAAGAAATCGTTCAATTGGTTGTTGCGACGTGAGAATAAAGGTTTCTGCGCAAAACTTATCCGAGAATTAAGAGCTTCTATCGTCTCGTCAAATAGCCGCTTTTTGACGCCGCGTTTTAGCGCCAAGTTTCAACGCCGCGTTGTAATATACCGCAATACATATCCCATGTCACAAAGAGCGCATTTGTAACGGGGCAATAGGATGAGATATGCGAGGATTAGGATAGGATGATGGAAAGGAATTGGGTTGGATAAAGTATAGGAAGGGTCATACTGGCACCGAAGCCATAGGAAAGGGACCTGGAGCTAAGTAAGGTAGGATAGAGGAGTAGGGAGAGGAAGGGGCAGAATGTCCGATGCAAGGGGTCGTGGCATGCTGGCGACGCACGGCTTAGCTCGCCGGAAGGGGAGGGGATCTTGACCCCCGCACCGAACCTCACCTCGTCTCAAAAATAATGTCATGCCTACTTCAAAATACTTCCCTCTATATGGTGCTGCTACTGCTCTCCTCGAATCTGCTGTTGTTGTAGCAGATGAGCCGACCCTCTCCGCTCCATGAATCTGGGTGGCCGATTTTATGCCAGATTCCCTTTTAGTGCAACTTTTGTGTTCTTTTTTTGTGTCAACAAAAATGTCGCATTTGTACCTATAGCCATAGGTACAAATAAAAGTAGATATGTGTTCATTTTCAGTCTTAGTTGTTGTTATAGTGTTATTATTGTTATTATCATTGTTCCATGTTGCATGTTGAACCTGATAACTATTGATTTTACTTTTGGTAAACAAAAAAAATTCTTATTCTGATTTCGTTTTTAGATTGTTTTCCCAGACTAAAGCCACACATATGCAAAGTGTGCATCAAGGAGGATTTCACCGAGTCGAACAGATGCCGGTAATTTATGATTTTATTTTCTTATTTTTGATACAAGTTATAATATTTTTTTTTTGTTCCTTACAGGTAGCCGTAACACATTTTCAACGCCGCGTCGAGTTCAATGCGGCATCAATACGCAGGGTCAAGACGCGGCGTTGAAATAATTAACAAACAAAACGCGTTTTTTAACGCGGCGCGTTGAGATTATTATACGGGGCCTTGAGATTATTTTACGTGGCGTTGAAATTATTTTGACGCGGCGTTCTAAATGCGGTGTTAGAGAACGAGCTATCCGCAGCGCGTTTCATATTTGAATCTTGACTTAAATTTTTTTACCAAATGCCAATCATGTTATTTTTTTCCATTTAAAACAATATTAAATGCACATAATAAGTCAAAAAATGTCTACAAAAAATTCAGAATTACTTAATTCACCAAGCACAAAATAATAAAAAAATATTTCTAACGCGGCGTCAAAAAATATAATTTGTAATTAATCACGCGTTTTGACGCCGTTCGGAACTTGACGCGCTCTATGTGACTTGGATATGTAGTACTTTATATTACATGAAAATGACTTATGTCGAATTCGTTTTTAATTTTCAGATTTGATCTCAGATTTCAGATTTTTCTTCTAAAAACGAACATGACGAACATGAACGAGATTGATTTGATTTGATTGAAAACGACGACGACGTATGTAGATATCGTGCTTGATGAGAATAATGTACATTTATTCAATATTTTGTTGATTCTTGATGCTTTTTTCATTTTAATTTACACAAAACTTTAAAGTCAAGAACAAAATCCAAATGAAATGTAAACTTCAGTGACATTTGCGAATTGTCATATAAAGTAGTGTGTGTGAAAATCGGTGTAAATCTCGATAAAAATCCAGATTTCCAAAGTGATCTAGATCAAAAAAAAAAAAAGATTGATCTTTTTTTAAAAACGAAGTCGACTTTAAGGCCTCAAACAGCGCGTTTTAACGCCGCGTATTAAAGTCGCATTGAACTCGACGCGGTGTTATATTTATTGCTGTATACTATAATGTGGCTTTGAAACGCGGCGTAGAAACGCGCTCTGTTTGACGAGGCTGTTCTTTGAGAATAAAAATTCTAGGAACGAGCTTAAAATATTTTTTAAAATTGAAAACAATTCAAAAATATGTTTTTTTTACTGGAAATGCATATTTTTTCTTGATTTTGTTTAAATTTTGCAAATGTCTTTGAAATAAAATGTTTTTTTCATCATCTCGCCGTCAACTCGTATTTTGAGTCTACGAAATTGCAAATCTGATAGCACCATCTAAGCTATTGAATAAAAGTGTGTTCAACTCTGAACTCCCAACCGAGACCAACAGTGACCTGGCAGGAATTTCTGCCTGTTGGGATACAGTCTTTGCAGGGAAAGGCTACGTGTCACTGTGTTCCACCAACAGTGACAGGGCTATTACACGGTACTTGTAATTTGTCACTGCAGGGACATGAAAGTGTCGTGTCACTGTGCCTGTCACTGTTTTTTTCACTGCAAGGACATGCAAAACAATGACGATCACACGACGTGACACTTTTAGGACAGAAAACTACGTCATAGTGACGTCAGAATGGCACTGCAGTGACCAATTACAAGGACCGTCTAATACTAGCTTAAGACGTGTACTGAAGAGCTAAATGTCCGCCTAATATCCGTATAATATATATATATATATATGAACGTAGAATATATATCTATATTATACGGATACTAGCCAAACATTTAGCTCTTCGTTATACATACTAAACACATCTTACAGTCGTCAACGGCGACATCGTAATAACGTTTATTTGAAATATTATAGATAGAACATCGACGTATATTAAACATAAAAACATACGGGGGCAAAACAGGCCTAAGGAAAGGGTAGCCCCAGCATTAAGAGCCTGCTTACAGCTCCTCTATAGGATCGGGGATGACAGAATTGGCCTATGGTTGTGCGTGCCTGTGGTAAGAGTCCTCTAATCTCACCGCCTTAAGAATGGGTGTAATAATTATAATTATAAGAAGTAAAAGTCTTCCAAGACCAAGTCTAGTTAAGTGCTCTACTTCACGATCCGTATGGAACGGATTTATGATAGGATTTCTTAGATCTGTTGCTTTAGGGCAACAAATATAATAATGTCATCCATGCTCCTTAAAATGTTGCCTATCTATAAATGATTTGTGATTTATTATTTTTGTTGATTATTTATATTAAATAAAAGTACTTACCTCTTGTCGGAATCGAACCCGTTTCCGTTGGCTGGCACCAATAGTCTGGCTGAGATTGGCTGAATGATTAGCGATCCAGAGCTAACCACTAAGACAATTAACAAATTATATGTATATTAGATGTACATTATTACACCGAGATATGTATGTATGTTGCTGCACCGCAAACAATCCCAATTACAAATATCGGCCCAAATTAAGGAATCGATACAATTTTATTTCCTAAAGATTCAAATACATAAGTACATTATTTCTAGTCTTAATTTTAACTTTAAATTTTATTAACAATTGGTAGATATTCTACGTTGAGTAACTTACAACTTCACTTTACCAAAAAACAACGTGTAATATCTTAGGTTAGGTTGAATTATATAATGACATTTTCTTTTCTTATAATTAAACGTTAAAGCTCTTCTTTTAAAAAGAGACGAAAGTATTTTTTCAAGTTAAAATTAAATATAAGTTAGGGTTTGAAGGTTTTTCTATCTGGGAAGTCATGTAAACTGTGGAAATATATTTATGCTGTTGATTTCTCGCAGGTAATTTGGAAGCGAATTCCAGAGGCTGCAGGCAGCTATAAAAAAATTTCTTTCACATGTAAGACACTTAAAATGAAGGAGAATTAAGTCTTTATATCTGATTGATAATGGAAATCGAATTTTTTCAAATAGATATGTTGGTTGATGTGTAATTTAAATTTTGAAAAGCAACAGAAGAGTACGGAATTTGATGACATTTTCACCCATGGATGGGTGAATGAAATGGCCACATTATTTCAATCAGGACAAGAAGCTTCTTTAAATTTTTGTATAATCATAAAAAAATGTTTTGACGTCTCAGGAATCACAGAGGCAATTTCGTTTTTATACAGTGAAAATACAAAGGCGCTAAAGTAGAGCCTTGAGGGACACCTCGAGCATGAAACCCCGACTGTATATATAGGAGATTGTTACGCGTTATGAAGTCATTTAGCTGTTTTAGCATAATCCGTTCACAAACTTTCGACATAAATGGAAGAATTGAGATTGGTCTAAAATATTCACATAGTGAAGCATTATTTTGGCCAGTTTCCATTGCTGTGGGAAGATGCCTGTAGTAAGTACTGTGTTAAGAATATGGGTGAGGTATGGTTGTTAAATCGGCAGGATAGCTCATAAAAAGATTGAATTTACTTGATCAACTCCTACAGCATTTGATTTGATTGAAAGAAAACTTTCTGGAACTTTAAAACTACTCACACATGATAAACTGAAATTTTAAAAGTTCTCATCTAAGGGCGAGCAGGGCACACTATCAAAAAGCTCATTTTCAATTTAGGTTTGAAAAAAATGTACGATTTAGCTCGTTTCTGTCAATTTTTCAAAAAGATGAAAAATAAGTCGTTGTTTACCAATCTCAAGTTTTCGGAGATTTCTCCAGAGCTTTCGACCATCAGAGCTCATATTGAGTCGGTTTGAAAAGAATTTTGCTTTAGCATCTTGTACTTCTAGGACGACATGATTTCTCAAAACCTTATACTCTCTATGAAGGTCCTCTACCCGAAAGAGTATCCAGCGGCAAAAGGCTTGATCCCGTTTAGTCATAAAGTTTTTTTATTCTGTAACTAAACCATGGCTTTGACACAGTTTCACTTTATTTGATTTTTAAAGGCACGTGAATATTAAACAGTGTATTTAAAATTTCGCCCAGGAATTCTACTTAGTCCTCCGGAGAGGACAAATAGTAAATATTAAGCAAAATTGGTGTTGTAGGCTGTCTTGTTCTTGAAATCTTTTAATTTGACTAAGCGATTTCCTGAGGTTTTCTTAGAGTTAAAATCATACGTCAAAAAATCAGATCGTGTCTAGACAAAATTGGAGCTGATAGTTGATTGTTGATTATAAAAAAAAGTACCTTAACTAAGAAATGGGTAGGCACAGATGAATTGATACAGTAAAGATCAAAGCAGCTCATACAATTAGCAAAACTTATATCAGCTAATAAATTGCTCTTAAAATCTCCACAAATTATAATATTTGTTGAACCTATTGTGATGTTCTCAATAAGTTCATAAATTGGATCTAAATCAACATTACTATTTGGCCTATAAGTATTTTCCTTTCCAACTACATTAAAAAATAAGTATTCGCATGAAGAATCATTCGGTGAGAAACAACTTTTTTTATATACTAGCCCCTCTTTGACATACATTGCAACACCACCAACCCGGCCTAATCGGTCAGCACGATAAAAGGTTAAATCCATTTAGTAAATAATATGTAGCTGGATGTTCCTACTTCCTAGAATAATGTCTCCAAAATACAAATCGCGTCAATTTCAGAATTTTCAAACTTTGAGCATTAAACAACACGATAGTTAATAATTTTAATCATTATTTGTAACAATATACCATCGCTGTTGCTACCTATGGAACTCGCCGTCCACTCACTCAACTCTGTAACGATAACGAGTAAAGAGTGTTAGAAGAATTAGAGGGAGAGGAAAGAATTTTTTTCGGCGCAGTAGATCGAGAATCAGGTGACTATATTCTCACTTAAAACCAACGGACGGCTCTAGCTTGCACTAGGAGTTAGAAAAATAGCTTCCCAAACTGAGAGTCGAACTTAGGATCTCTCGCTTAGCAAGCAAACATCTTCTCTATATATAGTAAAAGAATAATATAGATAATAGAATTTCATGGCAAAAAAGAGAATACAGATAAGAATACTTAGGATTTTCATCAAGTTTTTGTGCTCTTGTTTTATCGTCTCTCTTCGATTGTTGCAGCGGCAGCGATGGCATTTAATGTAGCATAGTTTTCGATAGGTATCGATTCCCCCTCTGCATTCTCCTGAACGAAAACAGAACCTGATAATGTGTATGCATTGAAAATAGATTCACAGTGTTTGAGACGCGTCGTTTGGTGGAGGGAACGGTTTTTTTTGCGTCAGGCAGATGTATGCTATGCGTTCTCTTTCCTTGCGTATTAAAACCAATGTTGCAGTTGCAGTATCCTCTTGTTTGTTCTGTGGAAGAGCGCCAGCTGTATTGGCACTAAGTGAAACTCAGGTTGGAGTGAATACTGATTTATCAGAATTTACTCTACGAGGGGTATACCTTGGTGCCACTACTTTTTTCCCATCACGTTCTCGTTGTTTATGTTAGGAATGATATTGCTTACCAGAGCCTTGCCCAATATGGACAATGTTCCCACACGGACTTTAACTTCTTGTGGCTCAAATTCGCTGTCTGTAAGCTAATATTTTATTTAAAGGAAGGATTCCAAATCTTGATAGTTATTCAACTTTTAACGAGTTCGACTCGCTGTCTGATTCCATTTCGAAAATTTTTACTCCTTGTCCTGGCACTGAAATCGTTATTGCGGGCGATTTCAATGCATACAATTCCAGCTGGTTCTGCTATTCTGGTCAGACAACACCCGAATGAAGGTATGTCGAGCTCTTTGCTGGGTTACACCACCTTACCCAACTGATAGACGTGCAAACTCGAATATCAGATGTTGCTGGGCAAGCCGCTCATACTCTTGACTTGTTTCTTACTTTCTTTTTATTGGGAGCGGTCCTCCTAGTGACTTATACATATATACTCTCAACCATTCTTGTGTGTGTGTTGTAAATCTGCAAGAATGGAAAGGACCTAAGTCTAACCCCCGAGTCCGAATGGCTAGATGAGATGCACTTTTGCGAGACAAATTTTACTCTTAGAAATCCTCTTGTAAATGCGGTATCTGTTGGTCCGCTTTTTGTAGTCCCAAGAAAAAAAAACACAACAAAAGTATTTGTAAACAATACTTCCCTTTAAAAGGATTAGAAGCTATCTTCTGGACCGTTCAATACAAGTTGTATTGGACGGTATCAAGTCTGATTCCCACAAAATAAATGCTGGTGTGCCCCAGGGCTCTGTTCTGTCTCCGACTCTGTTCCTCATTTTTAAGAAATGATCTTCTGTTTGTTACTTCTAATCCACTTAACTGTTTTGCTGATGACTCCTCCTTCAGCTTTTCCTATTCGTTTGATAATTCACGTCCTTCGCCTTCGAACGTACAATTGCAATGGTGCCGCATATCAAACTCATTAAACTCCGATTTATACAGCATTGTCAAATGGGGTAATAGGAATCGTGTGGAGTTTAATGCTTCGAAAACTCAATGCTGTCTTCTGTCGTTAAAGCCAAACATACCCCCAATGCCATTGTCCATGAATGGCACTGACATCGAAGAAACCGAAAAGCTCTCAGTACTCGGTATGTGTGTCAACGACGACCTCCGTTGGAACGTCAATATATTTGAGATCGCTAAGAATGCTGCTAAGTGCTTAGGTTTTCCGTATCGGTGTCCCCTTCTGATCTGGCTACGATTTATAAAGCGTTTATACGCCCTAAACTTGAGTATATTTCCCACCTCTGGGCAGGTGCTTCACAAACATCGCTTGACCTGCTTAATAGAATACAAAATCGAGCGCTTAGATTGCTAGGAAATAGAACTGCCGCTGAAACAATTGCCCCTCTCGCACACCGACGCAATGTTTCATGTCTTTTCTTATTTTATCGTTTCTTTTACAAAAAATGTTCACTCGAAGTAGCCAGTTGCATTCCTCCCCTTAAAAGTTTCTCCCGTAATACTCGTCTCGCAAGGAATGCTCATCAGTTCACCCTTGATCCTAATTTCGGACGTATCGTGAAATATAGGGATTCTTTTTTAGCCGAACAACACGAATTTAGAATATGTAGTTTATCCGGCGATATTTTCCCTTGCCATTTCGATTTGCAAACATTCAAAACCAATGTTAATCGACAGCTCCTATCTCTCCCCTCCCTATCTTCCTAATGCCCGCGCAGTGTGTTACAAATAGTCCCTTGTGCGCGCATTAATTATAAAAAAAAATTAAAAAATAATCAAGTATACGCCACAGTGAACATAGCTTCTTCTGAGAAATGTAAACAAATAAAAATAAATCGTGTAAAAGTCCCTTTGATAACTTTGAATCACCGAGTTTAGAAAACTTACAACGACAATCGGTTTGTAGAAAGCAAATGACAATAAAAAAAAAAAAAAAAAAAATAAGTATACGCCACCGTGCACCGTCTTTGTTTAGAAAAATCTCCTAAAAATCTGAAGAAAAAACAATTTCTTTAAAAAAACCACTTTTAGTATGATAAATGAAAAAAATAAATATCTCCATCAACACATTATTTATAAAACACAAGCTCATTCCTACACACATTTTATAATTCCACCGCAACTTGCGTGGTTTTGTATTCAAAAAGCGTTCGTTCTTTTTATTTCATGTTTGGAATTAGCCTAATTATTTCTTTCAATTTTGCCTACAGGTGCCCGAGCAATTATAAAGCAAATAATTTGCTAAATGAAAAAAAAATTAATGAAAACTGACGATATGTACGTACAATCGTACATTCCTCAAAAGCTTCTTCTAAAATGTTTACACAAGATGAAGCCCAGAGTCTTGAAATCACCTGGTACATAAATACCTGCAATCATATATCCAACTAAATCTCTCTATTGCCATATAATATCATCTCCTTCGTGCATACTTTTAATTTAAGCAGTTTTAGTTTTATTTTTTTCCGCAATTGACTCATAATCACATCAAAGTACCCTGCGCTGGATAAAGCTAACATACCTTCGTTTTGAGCAGCCCGTGAATAAACTTTTTAAGAGGAAAAATACCTTTTTTGAGTGACTTCCTCCCAACCCCCCCCCCAACAAAATATATTCAGTGGGGTGGTCCACTTTGTGAACTTTTCACACGCATAAAGTAATGTGCGCCCCATGGAAGAATCAGTCGAATCAGGAGCTTTTCGCCATTTAAACGTTCCCTTAATGCGCTGGTCCCGGTGCTCCTCCGTGTTGGCCATTCTAGAAGAGTGAATTTATTGTTTTGGGTGGCATTTTACTGGTTAACTCAACTCAACTGTTGTGTGTCGTTTATTTTCATTTTTTCGTGTAGAATATATTCATTAGAATCCTTTTTGCTAGAGTCCTTGTAATAGTTTAGAAAAAAATGCTTCTTGTAAAGTACCCTTCATCGGATAACTCATTTTGATGTTGAATTTTCCATAGAACGTGTAAGTAAACCACATCCTGGAACATCCTCTATATCAAAATAAGTTTTGTGTGCCCATCTGTGAATTCTAAGGAAGAAAAAACGGTTAAACTAAATCAACTAACGTGTGAGTGTGATGAATAAATTTAGTGTATTCTCTGGAAAATCGATGCGGTGGTGAAGTGACTGAAAAATTATTCAAAAACAATCTGCTAAAACACCGATTCCCAAAAGTTCTCTAAATAATTCTTTTAAAGTGGTCATTCTAGCTGGTCTATATCGTTTTTCCAACATTATTTTCCATGGAACTAGATTCGCTCAATCGTGTAATCAGGACACTTGGCAAATTTAATTAAATCCTTAAAAAAATAAAACACTTTTATACGCTAAATACGCCTTTTTTAAGTATCGATCGATCCGAGAGCTTTACCTTCCTCCACTCGCCGTCCGTTTTCCCATCGACGACGGAGGGACCTTTTTGTGTTGTTAGTGGAGACGACGGAGGGTGGGATTACGATAATTGAAATTATTTTCCAAATTGCACTACTCACACATACGTTCGGAATCGGATAAACAAAGTGTAATTTCGAATCTCATCGCTCTGTTTGTTTATAGAATTAGTCGGTTTGCCTTTTTTTAGACACTTAGAAGTTCTTCGAAAGAAGTGAATTGACAAGGGGATTTTTTACGCATGAATCGAAAACTATTTAAAATGTCATTTTTGAAATCACTGCAACGAGCAATGAGACGAGTGCATTCATCCCGTAATATCCATGTAAACAATTAGGTTTCGGAAAATCAAAGGATATCCTTTATACGCATGTCTGCTCTTTGCGTTTTGAAAATGATGATTTCACTCTTGAGCTTTGAAGGTACACGCGGGAAACCATATGTGCATTTGGGTAAATGATAAGCAAATTAAACGGCTTATGTAAATAATTACTTTACATGTCTATTAAACGCACATGAATTGACGGTAGACGTCAAGGATGACGATTTGTTTACACGTATGTGTCAATATCTCCATTGCAATCTGTCTGTTTCTATCTGGATGGATTCATCTTAAACACACTTCATCTTTATGTTCAGAGTGTGAAGGTTCAGTTCATATTTTTCTTTGAATTGAACACTTAGGTGTCAGAAATCTTTAATAATCTGCCACTAATTCGATTTTAAAATTGATGTACATATGATTCAGAAATAAATTGCAAATTCTTAAGAAATTGTTAGATTTTATAGAAAAAGTATAAAATGTAATACAAATGTCAAAGGTTAAATATACAAGGATTTTATTTAAAGTTTTTTAGATTCTTGCAATATAACTTTGAAAACCTTCCAGCAAAATAAGCCATTCCGGAATCTATCAAATGTCGTCAGATTTGACAGTTAATTGTGGACCATAAAATGATTTCCTCCCTGCAGACTATAAAAGTTTAGGCTGGGAATAGGCTTCCTATGTACATCAGAATTTACAGGGTTACTAACCCGAACAATCTGAGCCTTCAGTCATGGCAAATATACAAAAATAGCTCCTGGAATTTATGCCCTAGGGGCAAATAAGTACATACATATATGAAAGAGTAAATATTGTGATACTTTGGCCTGGGGTTCGATAAATAAAACTCAATCGAAATTCCAAAATAATAAAACAAATCTCTTTATTTTCAGTTTAAATAACACCAACTTTAACTTATTTCACTTATTCACAATTCAAATACGTTTTTATAATTCAACACTTTTTATTTAATCTCAATTCAATCACTTTTTACTGAATGCTTCCAGTTGTTTGTACTAATTCGAGTTCGAATTAGTACTAAGTTAAAACATTTTGCAAATATGTAGCATATTTTTAGGAGCTAAGTTGGTGTACACAATAAATGTTGGTAGTTGTACACAATTAATCCCACAGATGTCGTTAATTTACCAAAACGTATCCTCCGAATATTTAATCATTTTATTGCCACATCACATTGTCCCCCTCTTAGTTTTCTTCGCCCCGAACAAGCACATCATCATTGTTTCCGTGGTAACGATGCAGGCAATCCACATGCACAATTTTCATTTTTGCTCTTGGTCCTCGTTGGATTCGAAAAACAACATCATTAATGCGCATAACTACTTGGTAGGGACCTTCCAGGTCTTGCTGAAGCTTGGGCGATTCTCCCTTACTGCGATGTGGGTTGTAAAGCCATACCAGATCTCCCTCATTAAATTCAGGTGCTGTTGCTCGCGCATCGTATCTGTACCTCAAGCGGTCTCTCGCAATGTTTATGTTGCTTTGGGTTCTTTGGTGTATGTGGTTGAACCTTTTAATCGGGGCACTCACTTTGTTCTGGTGCATTTTAGCGCTTGCCTTGACTTTGGCTCTTTGGCCTTTAAGGTAGGACTTTTGCTTCTCCATAGATTCCTTCCATACAGGAATCGGCTCGATGTCAGGATCTTCCTTTTGTGCATTACGAAGTTCTTCCACAGCCCAACCCTTTACAGGTTCGGACCTTAGTCTCTGAACAGAAATACTTTCGTCTTTCTCTGCCTTCAAACACCTAGGATGCGCTGTTTCTGAAGATGGCCGTAGGATTTCATCATCGTTTCTGTACACCATTGGAACCTCGACGATTGAATACCTTAACACGTACATTCGAAAGTCTAGGACTACCTCATTTGCCTTCATAATATCCACACCTAGTATGCAGTCGTCGCATATGTCAGCTACCAAGAATTCATGTGAGAAGGTCAGCCCTGCCAGTTCTATCTTCAGAAGTACCTCTTCGTATACTTTTGCTTCTTCTCCCGTAGCTGCCTTAAGACTGTTCGAGCTGGTGTTGTTTGACCTCGAGCAGTGTTCGGGTTTTGTCTTTCAATGTTGACGCGTTGACATGAGCACTCTAGCGTAGCCATTTCTCTTACGCGATGGCTACCTTGCGAAGCTTGGTCTGCTGCTTTCATTGTCAGGGCAAATGCTAAAGCCTCAGTGAGCGTTTCCTTACCTGCCATTTTTACAGCCATTTGTAGTTTTCCATCTGTAATGGTATTAGTGAACGCATCAGTTGCCAGTTCGTTTATGATTTCCCTGCTGGTAGTTGGATAAGACAAATTCGCCAAGCGCTCAATGTCAGCTTGCAATTGTCGTAGCGTTTCACCTCTTGTCTGGACCCTTCGGCAACTGGACTCGGTAAACTTGCTGCATGAGGTCGTCGCCAAACCTCATCTCGATTGCCTTGACCATGGCATCATAATCATGATGTTTGCCTTCAGGAATAGTCTGCAAAAATTCGGCAGCTGTTCCTCTGAGCGCAAGCGTAGGAGCAATTGACTTGTCTTCGTTGTCCCAGTTGTTTGTCAATGCAGAAGCTTCGAACTGCCTCTTATAAATTGGCCATGATGTTTGACCATCGAAGACAGGGGGTTGCATTTCTTTTCGCAGTGGACCTTCGCTCGAATATTCCCGAAGTTTCTGCTTCCTCAGAAAATCAACCTCCTTAGCCAGATGTTCGTATTGTTGTTCTACACTTTCTACTTACTTTCCGAACTTTTCTTCTAAGCTTTCTATTTTGGCTTCAAATTTCTGGTCTACTATTTAAAGTCTTAGTTTTTTCTGGAGAGTTCCTAATGAATTCTTTTGTTCGTCGAATTTACTTTCGAGAACGTTCTTTTCGTCTTCGAGAACGTTCCTTTGTTCGCTTAGTTGCTTCTGCAGCATTTCTGACGAATTATTTTGTTTTTCGAGAACGTTCTTTTGTTCTTTGAATTTCGATAGAAGCAACTTCATGAAAGCAGGCATTTTATCGGCTGTACTTACTGTGCTTTCGCTCCCTTGTTCTTCAACATCGAACAACATGGCATCGGGGTCTCCACCATCCTGAGTAATAGCATTCTGAAGTCGGAGCAATAGTTCCTTTTTCAGCCCCGAAGTCTGAAGATTTCTTTTTCCTAATTCTTATTTTAACTCAGCTTTTGTCAATTGTTCTAATTTGCAACCCATTTATATAACCGAAACACAATTTTCGCGACACAGTCAGTTTTATTTAAATGTCTCTTCTAGAAATTTTTTTTTTTTCAAACACTATTTTTAACAAAAATATTCGCTATTCATAGTTTTATAGCACAATCAGTTCAATAGTTTCTGGAAAATTCCAATTTTACAGTTATATGAGTCACCGACACTGTTTAATAAAATGTCACTGTGGAATTTTCTAGCACTGTAGTGAGTTTTATCCCACTTCTGACACCAATATGAAGTTTTGGCCTGGGGTTCGACAAATAAAACTCAATCAAAATTCCAAACTAATTCAACCAATCTCTTTATTTTATCAAACACAACGTCTTTCAGTTTAAATAACAGCAAATTTAACTTATTCCACTTATTTAAATACGTTTTTATAATTCAACACTTTTTATTTAATCTTTCGACTTTCGAAAATAAACTGAACTCTCAATGTCATCTACTCTTGTATTTATACAAATTTACAAGCTTCTGGAAGCTTCCGGCTGGTTCTGGCACAATCTAAGCTTTCGGTACTAATTCGAGTCTCGAATTAGTACTTCAAGTTCGATTTAGTACTCAGTCAAAACATATTGCAAATGTGTAGCATACTTTTAGGGGCATTGTTGTTGTACACAATAAATCCCACAGATGTTGTTAATTTACAAACAAAATGTATCCTCCGAGTATCTAAACATTTTGTTGCCACATCACAGAGAATAGCACCATAGCCCAAAGCACGAACATCAGTGTGCAGCTCGGTTGAAAGGTTTGGACCGAAGAAAACTAAAACAGGTCGATTGGATAATTGCTTGATCATATATTAACGAGTTTCTTCACATTCATTAGTCCAGTTGAATTTGGCATCGTCTTTTGTTAAAGCAGTTATGCATCTGGTTTTTGCAGCGAACTGTGGAATGAATTTTCGGAAATAGCTTGATAATCCCACCAACTGTCGAATTTGTTTCACACTTAGTAAATCGGACTTTATAAGAGCTTGAACTTTTGCCCTTCCAGGTCTTATTTCTTCAGCACAAACTTCTCAAAACTTGCACTTGTCAATGTTCAAAGAGAATCCATTTTCAGTCAAAGCTTTCAAGACCAGGTCCAAATTCTCGATTCCTTCTTGGATAGTTTTCGATTGTATCAAAACATCGTCCATATAAACAAATGCTGTTTTGTCTTTTAGCATTCCCAATGCCTTATCGATTGCTCGCCGAAACACTGAAGGTGCGTTTGCAAGTCCAAATGGCATCCTTAAACACTCGTAATGGCCATCTGGAGTGGAGTTACAAACGCTGTTTTATTTCAATTGAAGTCTCTTCAATAGGTGTCTATATCGAACAGAGACGGTTTACGAGTCTCGTTCGATGTTTAATGAGAATTTCTCCCTCTTTTTCCGAAGAAGAATTCTCATAATTTGAGTCAGTAAAATATCAGCCCGGAAGGAGGAAAGACCTCCGAAGGAAATAAAGTGCATAATAGTGGTTTTTTGAGGCAATGCCTTTTTTCCCACTTTAAATCGTGTTTTTTATTGTTCAATCAAAACGAAGGTATTCGTTTTCTTGTTCCGCGCCAAAACAGTATCTGATGAAACCCCTACGCCATATCGAGAGATACAAAATATTTGTTTCCAGACAATTGGTAGAGCTGATCTTTAATTCTAGGTATAGGATCTTCGATCCTAGACAGTAGCACGATTTAATGCTCGATAGTCTTTACAAAAATGCTGGCGAATGGCGAATTTCTGTTTGGACGAGACAGTTCAGTTATTATATCGGCAATAACAGTTCGTTCTAAAAAAGCCATTCGATACGGTCTAAAATTCACAACATCTTCTTTAAGTTCAGTTTTCAGATAAAGAGATAAACCCCTAATGTTCAGAGAACCCAGTTTTTACATGAACAATAATATAAAAATATTACAATGTCCGAAAAGTAGTAAAAAATGTTGGCCATTCGTAAAAAACGTATTAGAAGTTTCAACTATGTCTACGGTTCCAGCTCTTGTTTACAATGAAACTCCTAGGATCAGCTCCCAAGCGAAAGCTGATGTATTTGCAACACAATTTGCTGCTAAATCAACGCTATACCACAGAGTGATATGGTTCCTCCTGTACTTGAGAGGTTAAATGGTTTTATGGGACAAATCTTTGGCACTCGTCCATTCGTTCAGTTGTACAGTTAAGTACTCTTTTAAAGATCTTGATAAACACAAATACCGGATAGGTTCTTATTCATACATAGTTCTGAAGAGGTGTGCTTCCATGCTGTTAAGCCCACTGCGTAGGCTTTTCCAATCGCTTTTCTACTAGTTTCGGTTTAGCCTATATTTATACTTTTAAAAAACCGACCAACTGCACTAACATCCGTTAATTTTAAGATCATGGAAAGGAAAGGTCAATGGTCCGCTAGTGATATGAAGGAATATCTCACCGAAAATTTCCATAAAAAAGCTGTTTAAGTAGAAGACTCAAGTGTAATTAAACTCAACCTTCTGACACTTCAGTATCTTTTCAGTAGACTACTAGCAGGAAAACTTCAGTGACGGCTTTGTTATCCAGTCACTAAGAGTTTTCTGATCAGCTACAGCAGCACAGCCATAAAACGAAACTTGCAAGCTATTACGAAGTAAACTCGAAGAATTAGTTGGGGCTCTTGTTAACCCGTGGTGCCCAGTATTATGTAGGGGTAGTGCTTTCCGATCTTTACAAAAACAAAAGTGCCGGGCAAAAATAGCAAATTGATAGCTGCTGCAATTCTTTGTCGTTTACGCAGCATACTGATCCACTTAATGTTTTTTTATATATAAACATACATAAATGTATATAAACGGCGCACTTAATAATACCATGCTTCCATTGAAGAATTAGAAAGACAGTAACCTAAAGAATTTTTCGGTACAGAAGAACGAGAATTAGTTGTCCATGTTCTTACTTAAAACCCACGGACGACATTTGGTTTGCGCTAAGAGTTTTTGTTTTTTTGAAAAATTGCAACCTTGCCTGAGAATCGAACTCACGATCTTTGGGTTTGCAAGCAAACACTTTTCTACTCACTAATGTCCTGCGATTAACGGCCTGTTGCTGCTGGCTTACCCAACCTTGAGTTATTATTAACCCAACTCAGAATGGATCACGCCAGCTAATGAGTAAGACTATTCCTGGAGTCGTGATCTGGAATCCGACATCCGTTTGCTTTCAAAACATATAAGAATTTTTTTCCGCCTTCTGATATGGCTACAATTTTTAAAGCGTTTATACGCCCAAAACTCCAGTATTACTCACACACAAAATAGATCGATAAGATTAATAGTAAATAGAAATGTCTCTAAGACAATTGCCCTCTAGTCTAGAACACCGACGCAAGTCTTTCCTTATTTTATCTTTTTTTTGTTTATCAAAAAATTTCAATAGAAGTAGCCAGTTGCATTCCTCCCCTTAAAAGTTTCTCCCGTAATACTCGTCTCGCAAGGAATGCTCATCAGTTTCACTCTTGAGCCCAGTTTCGGACGCACCGTGAAATATAGGGATTCTTTTTTAAGCCGTACAACACGAATTTGGAATAGTTTACCCGGCGAGATTTTCCCTTGTTATTTTGATTTGCAAGCATTCAAAACTAATTTCATTCTAATGCCCAAAACAAATAATCTCTTGTAGGCGCGCTTATTATAAAAAAATTTACTGGACGCGACTGGATCGCACGTCGAATAAAAAAAAAATAACATTAACGTAGAAAAATAACACTATCTTAACTTAAAATAAATTGCACGACTGGATCGCACGTACTTGCTTATAGGTGCTGCAATCGTGCAATTTTTTTTGCACGAATGCATTATAGTACCTGTTATCGCATGTAAAAAGTGTCAAAACCACACCACTTAAAGGTTTTTAGTAAAAATAGAGTACGCCATCACACGTCTTGTATAATAAAGAATTTATGAAAAAAAGTATTTCGAAAATTGTAGGACGGCTTTTGATAAAATCCTGTTTTTTATTTATAGTTTTTTGAAATTTGTTTTTTTTTTTAATTTTACTGTGCAGTTTCTTAGAGTTTGTTAATATACATGTGATTATAAAATTTAAAATAATATTGTTTGATTAGTTTTAAAAATATTGACTTTTCAAAAAAAAAAAAAAAAATCAAAAATAAATTTTTATTAGAAAAAAAAGTTATTCAAAATTTTGATATGCAGAACTAAATATGTTACCTAGATCTTTTCAAACAGTAATAGCCGTTACCGAGAAAGTCAAAAAACCGTTAATAGACTTTTCCCGTAATTTTGGTTCTGATCAAATGACCAAAAAAAAATCAAAATCGTTGGAGCCGTTTTCGAGAAAAATAAGCTTTTCCTTAACGGTTATATAGCAGGTGCCGCTATTTTTAGTCCTACAAATTTAATTTCAATTTCCCCTCTGAGGAATACCAAAATAAATTACACGACTAGATCATACTTGCTCTTATGTGCGGTCACAGCTTCGAATGAAATTTGAAAAATATTAAAGGAAATTTAAAGTTTTATTCGATTTTTATGACTTTTGATTGTTGATTGTTTGAAAAAAGTACGTAAAATAGTTTTCAGCGGAAAAATTTAAACGCCATTTTTTTTTCTTAAGAAAATTTGAAAAAGTGTGAAGCCTTTTTTAAAAATCGTAGGAACCGTTTTTAAATAAAACGTTTTTAACAACTTTTTTTAAAAATAAAAAAAAAAATTATTCAAGAATGCAAACTTAAACACAAAAATTACTTACATTTAAAAGCAAATAAAAAAATCCATCTACACGTTGTCAAAATATTGATTTTTGAAAAAAAAAATTAAGAAAATTATTAAAAATACAAAAAAAAAGTTTTCAAAAATATTTTTAAATAAATATTTTAGGCTAATAAAGTCTTCCTGAATATTAATTTTGATTGAAATCGGATGACCAGTTTTTAAAAAAGTCGAAGAAAGAAAACGGTTCTATGGGAGGTACCGTTTTTAGCCCACCATCTTGAATTTTTTTTCACCAAAATATAACCTACACCTACACAATAGTACACTCATTTTTACTTGCGATTAAAGGTACTTTAATACAAGTAATGCATTCATACAAATTAAAAATTTTGAGATAACAATCAAACATGACATTACGATGATAGAGAAACATATTTGAGTTACTGGCATAATTCTGTCCGTCTGTCTGTCTGTCAGTCTGTTTGTCTGTCTGTCTGTCTGTCTATCTGTCTGTCTGTCCGTCTGTCTGTCTGTCAGTCTGTTTGTCTGTCTGTCTGTCTGTCTATCTGTCTGTCTGTCTGTCTGTCTGTACGGATGTATACTGGACTGCAGCCTAAACGGTTGACCCAATTGTCTTCAAATTTTGAACTTAAGGGTATTTTGACATTCTACAGAAGAGTTTTTCAATTTTTTTTTAGCTCAAAAACTAACGGTACCTGTCATATAACCGTTATGTAAAAGCTTATTTTTCTCGAAAACGGCTCCAAGAATGTTTATAAAAAAAATCAGTGTACTACTGTAGGTATGCATTATATTTTGTTGAACAAAAAATTTAATATGGTGCTCTAAAAACGGTACCTCTCATAGGACAGTTTTTTTTTTCTTCGACTTTCTCGAAAACTGGAGATCCGATTACAATCAAAATTGATATTCAAGAAGATGTAGGTAGCCTGAGTAATTTTGCATCAATGTTTTTTTCGAAAACTTTTTTTTTGTATTATTAATATATATATATATATAATTTAAAATTTTTTTTGTTTGAAAAATCAATATTTTGAAAACGAGTAAGTGATTTTTTTTTTAAATTTTGTTTTAAATGTACGCTATTTTTGTAGTTTTTTATTTTTTTTAAAAAATTGTTTAAAAAAAACCGTTTTATTTAAAAACGAAGACGATTATCCAAACCGTTTAGGCTGTAGTTCTGTAGATCTGAAGTATATCTTCCTTCAAAAGCAGGTTAACCACTCCTGCAGGAGAAAAATTTGTTTTTTCAAATTCACGAAGGATTTTCTTTATCATTAAATACTTCATGACCATCGAACAATCATCTTAATCACGAAAGATTTCGTTTCACTTCATTTGAATGAGCTACCCTAATCACCGATTCATTGTCTACGATATCACATACATCATTATGTACATAAACATATTGTGATGTGGCAACAAGTTTAGATATTCGGAGGATACATTTTGTAAATTAACGCCATCTGTTGGATTCATTGTGTACAACAACCAACATTCATTGTGTACAACGTGCGCCTAAAAGTGTGCTACATATTTGCAACGTGTTTTAACTGAGTACTAAATCGAACTTGAAGTACTAATTCGAGACTCGATTTAGTACCGAAAGCTTAGATTGTGCCAGAACCAGACAGAAGCTTCCAGAAGCTTGTAAACTTGTATAAATACAAGAGTAGATGACATTGAGAGTTCAGTTTATTTTCGAAAGTGGAATTGTTAACAACTGGAAGCGTTAGTAAAAAGTGATTGAATTGAGATTAAATAAAAAGTGTTGAATGATAAAAACGAATTTGAATTGTGAATAAGTGGAATAAGTTTAACTTGGTGTTATTTAAACTGAAAGACGTTGTGTTTCATTAAATAAAGAGATTTGTTGTATTATTTAGGAATTTTGATTGAGTTTTATTTCACATTATATTACTTTAGTCGCACCGCACGAATGTGGAATGTTTTGCCAGGCTCCGTTTTTTCGCCCATTATTTCATGCAGAACTTCAAAACAAATGTGCAGCGGCATTCATCTTATAATCTTCCTAAGACAAAGCAAGGATTACCATCAATTGTAATAAAACATTAAGGCCAGCCTGGCAGCGCATTTGTTTTTAGCGGGAAATTATGTTGAAATGTCTATATATTTTGTATAGTTCGTGTTTGGTAGCAAACATTTTGTTAGGAAAAATGGTAATATTTAAACAATTTTAACTAAACATTTAAAGAAACAGAATCCGTATTTACATTTAAACAATTATTTTCAGCCAGCCATTTTGCATAGTGTGTTTGACGGCGGGTTTTTCAAAAACACTGATTCTTACATTATCACTCGTCGACAATAATTATAAAGAGTCCGCCATCTAACGTTTTTTTTTTCAACTAGTGCTTATTTCGTGAATGGTAACACTTAGCTCATGTCTGATTTGACAGATAATTAGTTGTATCCTTCCGCTGAACGAAACGAATATGGTTGTGTATACGCTTGAACAATGCTGGGAAATATTGAGACATTACTTTGAAAATCATGGTAATGTTGCAGAATGTGTGCGAAAATTGCGTACGGATTTTGGAAGAAGAGAAGCACCGTCAGCTCCGTATGCTCGTTATCTTGTGAAAAAAGTGAAAAAAACTGGCATCCTAATCGATAAACCAAAGCGTGAAAAGCCAAAAACAGTGCGTACACCCGAGAATATTGCTGCTGTGGCAGAAAGTGTGCGTGAAGCGCCATCAACATCAATTCACCGTCGTTCTCAACAATTGAACATTTCGGAGACATCATTGAGACGAATTTTTCATAAAGACCTTGATATGACGGCATACAAAGTCCAATTGGTTCAGGAGTTGAAGCCAACTGACCATCCAATGCGTTTTCGCTTCGCTGAGTGGGCCTGCGATCGACTTAGAAAAGATGCCGATTTTGCCAAAAAAATCATCTTTTCAGATGAAGCTCATTTTGATCTTGGCGGGTATGTAAACAAGCAAAATTGTCGCATTTGGGGCACAGAAAAACCGTACGCATACATTGAAAAGCCGATACACCCAAAACGAGTCACTGTTTGGTGCGGATTTTGGTCCAGAGGCATAATTGGGCCATTTTTCTTCGAAAATGAGCAAGGAGTGGCCGTTATAGTCAATGGCGATCGTTATCGGGCCATGTTGAACGAATTTTTGTTCACAAAAATTGAAGAGAAGGATATTGGCAACATTTGGTTTCATCAGGACGGCGGTACGTGCCACACAGCCGAAGCTACACTCGATGTTTTGCGCCCTGTTTTTGAAGATCGCATTATCAGCCGCAGAGCTGATGTCCTTTGGCCACCTCGGAGCTGCGATTTGACACCGTTGGACTATTATTTGTGGGGTGCCGTAGAAGATAAGTGTTACGCCGACAAGCCAGAGACAATTGACGCTTTAAAGGACAATATTCGTGAAGCTATTGGTGAAATACAGCTGCACACAATCGATAATGTGCTTAAAAATTGGACCGATCGTGTAGGCTACTACATGGCCAGCCGAGGCAGCCATTTGAATGAAATTATTTTTCATTATTAACCGTAAGGATTGTACTTTCAAATAAAAAAAGAAATTTTAGAAAATATTTAGTAGTTTTTTTTTATAGCATTTTCAAAAAAAGAAAAGGTATTTGGCGGACCCGTTATTATGTAAAGAACCGAGTGTGAATTTAAGTCGTTCTTGGGCAGAGAGGTTCCCGGCAAGACGCCAAGTCCAAGGCAGATCATACAGAAACTTTCAGTATGGACAAGGGTAGCCTTATTGGGACTCCGTGCAATTTTGGAAAAATATTTAAAGTTTCGTTCTTTGAAATTCAAATTATTCAATAACTGAAAACGACATTGTTTTATGCAATTTTTCTTGTGAAACTATGTTGCAGCGTTTTCGCACTGTGAATTATATTTATTGAAGCAAAAAAGCTCATTTTCATTTAAACGAACATGTTAACAAGCAGAATTAAGATTGCTGGTCGCCGCCGGGGTTTTTTTATGAATGGAGTTATTGGATCACATATTGCACTCACGAACAAAAAATTTGTCCTCACAAACCGTGTCCACCGAGGTCACCCGGCTTGGGGCTACCTCAAAATGAAAGCTTACGCTAAAAACCCGTCAACTATTGCGAAGCTAAAAGAAGACATTCGTCATTAAAATCAGCATAGTTCAACCGAGCTTAGAGGAGTTTGTGGCGCTGAACACGAAGCTTCGTTTTGAACAGTTTGTGCAACTGGATGGAACCGCGTCTATAGAAATCGTCATATGTGGCATTGAAATGGGTGAAAACGTGTGGTTATCCATTTGAAGTTCCTAGGTTTTTTTCAAGATCTTGTGTAAATATTTGCTCAAGAGTTTCTTGAAACTGCGCAACAGTTTTGTCCAGGGGCATGAAGTATTCCGTCGATGTTGTCGCATCTCCGCCAAAAGTATTGTGTTGTTGTTCTTTCAAAAATGTAAAAAATCGTTTGCCACTTTGATATCGCATCTGTAAGCTTTTTATTTGGCCAACGTTCGAATACTCCCACCTAAATGTTTCATGTTTTCCTCATTGTTTTATCGCTATTCTTAGAAAGATTGAATTATCAAGCGAAATAACAACTCTTAATACTTTTTAGGCCGCACCACATGAATGTGAAAACTTCTGAAATATGTTAAATAAAACTCTTTATTTTTCCAGATCCACAACTCTATGTGCTTCAAAATGTTTCCAAGATAAGATTAAACAAAACGCGAATTACATTCATTCATGTAATTTGTAATTAGAAAACTTTTATTTTTTTGGAATAGGGAGGCAAAAAGATACGTGTAGAAAGGTATGACCCGTAGTACGTGTATAGTTTTTATGTTAAGTAAACTGCCTGCCTTAATATGGATCTTTTTTCAAAGCAATGAATCTTATAAACATGGATTCCGAAAACCGCGTTGTTCTCAACGTGGGTGGAATCCGACATGAAAC
This sequence comes from Platycheirus rosarum, assembly GCA_963971375.1. Classification (NCBI taxonomy): domain Eukaryota; kingdom Metazoa; phylum Arthropoda; class Insecta; order Diptera; family Syrphidae; genus Platycheirus; species Platycheirus rosarum. The sequence goes on along the minus strand of OZ020507.1, from coordinate 4,091,025 downwards.
CTACAAAGCTACCCTTAAAAAGATACCCGCCACCCGGCTGTCAAGGCTCACAGAAGCTTTAGCCAACTATGATCCCATACTGAATGAGTATTTCTTTGATCGGCATCCCGGAGTATTTGCCCAAGTATTGAACTATTATAGGTAAATTTGATTCAGAGTCAACTTATCAAACGATTTAATCGAAACTATTGCATTTCTTAAGGACTGGAAAGCTACATTATCCAACTGACGTATGTGGACCTCTGTTTGAAGAAGAACTGGAGTTCTGGGGTCTTGACTCGAATCAAGTTGAGCCCTGTTGTTGGATGACATATACTCAGGTAAGGCTTCCAGAAATGCCACAAAACTTGTCTTATATCTTTCTCTTTCTAGCATCGTGATACGCAAGAAACTTTAGCAGTATTGGACAGACTGGATTTGGATACTGAAAAACCTTCCGAGGAGGAGCTGGCCCGGAAATTCGGTTTCGAGGAAGACTATTACAAGGGAACACTCTCCTGGTGGCAAGAAATGAAACCTCGCATTTGGTCACTATTCGATGAGCCCTACAGTTCCAACGCAGCTAAGGTGAGTTTAAGCTCATAGGATTCCATAAGACGCTTACTAAATTCGATGTTTTTTTTTTCTTTTTCGCAGATAATTGGTGTTGTGTCAGTGTTTTTCATATGTATTTCAATTCTATCGTTTTGCCTTAAGACCCACCCTGACATGAGGGTGCCTGTCATCAAAAATATCACCGTTAGAACCGCAAATGGAAGCTTGGCTTGGGTGCTGGACAAGACCACAACGAATGCCCACATCGCATTTTTCTACATAGAATGCGTGTGCAATGCTTGGTTTACGTTTGAAATTCTGGTCAGTCCGAAAGCCTTTAGTATATCTACCCAATGACATCCCTGTGTATATTTTGATGTGATCCCTCTCCCTATCTCTCTCTCTCTCTCTCTATTTTAGGTTAGATTCATTTCATCACCAAACAAATGTGAATTCATAAAGTCATCTGTTAACATCATAGATTACATTGCAACGCTTAGCTTTTATATCGATTTAGTGCTTCAGAGATTTGCGTCACATCTTGAGAATGCTGACATTCTAGAATTCTTCTCCATCATTAGAATAATGCGGTTGTTCAAGCTGACGCGACATTCGTCGGGGCTGAAAATTTTAATACAAACATTTCGTGCTTCAGCCAAAGAGCTGACGCTCCTTGTCTTCTTCTTAGTTTTAGGCATCGTCATATTTGCTAGTTTAGTTTATTACGCAGAGAGGATACAGACGAACCCGCATAACGACTTCAATAGTATACCATTGGGTTTGTGGTGGGCATTGGTTACAATGACTACTGTTGGCTATGGAGACATGGCTCCCAAGACTTATATTGGAATGTTTGTTGGTGCTTTGTGCGCGTTGGCCGGTGTACTAACGATTGCACTGCCAGTGCCGGTCATAGTAAGTAACTTTGCAATGTACTACTCGCACACACAGGCTCGGGCGAAGCTTCCTAAAAAGCGACGTAGAGTACTTCCAGTTGAACAGCCTAGGCAGCAACCTCGACTTCCAGGTAAGACAAATTGTCTTTATTTTACTTACTTTCTTTAAATGTCATTCTTGCACCAAAATCATTTTAAATCAATTCCTGTCTGTTCTATTCCAATTCTCAGGTCAACCGGGAGCAGCGAGTGGCTGTGGAACTCCAGGCTCTGGGCCACATTCAGGACCTATGGGCTCCGGTGGCACCGGACCACGAAGGATGAACAACAAAACTAAAGATCTAGTTAGCCCGAAGTCAGGTATGCATTTTAACGCTGCATTGCTTAACCTCATTCAAAGAGCAACACATACAAGTGTAAATATGTATGTATCTAAAAGCTTATAGCCAAAATGCCAAAATCAAATGCGATTGTTTTCCCCAAACAAATAAAATTTCTTAAAAAAAACTATAACCAAAAAAAAAAAAAAAAAAACACTTAATTCACTGGCTCAAACGCCAAAAAATGCTTTTTACCCAAAACACCTTTTTCACGCAAAAAAAAAACAAACAAAAAATACTCTTACCAACTAACACCGCGTCATCTGCTTTTTAAGTGTCTCGATGAAATGCTTAAATGCTTTTTGCGGAAACAATATGATTTTTTACTGTATTTTTTTTTTCAAATTTCCAAATAATTAAAACAAAAATTACACCACAATTATTATATTCTAATCGACAAACAGTACACGCCACACCACACTACATTACCACCAAAACAGGGGTTCTGCCAATCCTAGACAGAAGACATCGAGTTAATTATTATTGGATTTCGTTTGTTTTTTCTCATTCTTTTGGTATTTATCAGATGAATATTTGGCTATGATTGGCAAAAACTCAAAAGATGGCAAAATGGGTCGGCTTCTTTGAAAATAGGACATTCGTCGCCGGCGCCGCCACCGATGCTGCAGCTATCCCAATTCCAGCAATTCAAACTAACTCATTCTCACCAAAAAATTAAAACAAACTCACAAAAAAAAGGATGACCGAACATCCCTCATGTTTTCCCCCAAACATCTTCCTTCACTAAAACCGTTAATTGTAGCATATTTTTATAACGGCCACTAGTTAGGAGATCTCACAATAATGGGACAACGTACACCGTACGTAAGATCTAAGTGTGTTCCGCTAAATGCGGACCTCTAACAGTATCTATTCTATACATGTCTATGTTCATCAGCTTTTAAATGTTTTTTTTTTGTGTTGTGTTAAGTTTTATGTGTCTGTGTGGCCGTGTTGTTGTGTAATTGTTAAACAAAAATATATTTTATAAGTTCTAGATTGACAAGACATACGAATTATGACGTATTGCCTTGTGCAACAAGCAAGTGTTGTGTGTTTGAAAAAAGGCGCCAATTTTTTTTTTATTTTTTTTTTTTAAACAATTGGAATGGTAACGTTAAATTATTAAAACTTAAATTAAAAACGAATTAAATATTGTGATTTTAAAATTCAGCTTTTTTGTTTTGCAGATATAATTTAAAATAATTAATTAATTATGGAATCATTTAAAGCGAAAGTTGTTTTTTTAATTACTGAAGAAGTTTCTGACCGCCTAAAATCCTCCTATCTTTAAAATTTGGGAATGATTTTATATTGTTTCTAGATACAATTTTAATTGCAAGAATTATAACGAAATATTTTTAATTAAAATGGGTACTAGGGTGGGTCGAATTTTTTCTTCTTCTCAAATTCAATTGTAATAGTGATAATATATTGTGTTATTGGTTCAATTACAAACCAGTAAAATATTATTGTTTTATTTTCAGTTTAACAGCCCACGCATTGATTTTTTTATTTTGATTCCAACTTGTTAAATTGAATTGAGTGTCGATCTTAAGCTCGTAGAGGCCGGACGTCGAGGTGTGCGCACAAATAATTAAGCAAAAGTCAAAAAAAATTATTGCGCATTGTTATCGCGAGTGTTTTTTAAAAAAAATATTAATACACACTCGTTAGAGAAACCGAAAAAAACCCCTTGCGTGTGCTGTAAAGAATAAAATAATATCCACTCACGTCGTTGAAGGAAAGAAAAAGATGCCCACTCGCGCTGTAGAAATAAAATAAATAAAGGAATGATATTGCTTGCCAGAGCCTTCCCCAATATGGGCAATGTTCCAAAACGGACTTTAACTTCTTATGGCTCAAATTCAATGTCCGCATGCATGTCATTCATTATTGTTTTATTTACAGGAGTCCAAATCTCGACAGCAATTCCACTTGTAACGAGTTTGATGCGCTGTCTGATTCCATCTCGAAAATTGTTTCCCATTGTCCTCGCACTGAAATCGTTATTACGGGCGATTTCAATGTACAAAATTCCAATTGGCTCCGCTATTCTGGTCAGACAACACCCGAAGGAAGGTATGTCAAGCTCTTTGTCGGTTTACATCACCTTACCCAACTGATCGATGTGCCAACGCGTATACCGGATGTTGCTGGGCAAGCCGCCCATACTCTTGACTTGTTTCTTACTTCTCACCCTCACCTCTCATACCATTAGTGTAACTTCTCCTTTTGGCACTTCAGACTATTGTGTCATTTCAGCTAATTTCTCATCCTCCACCCATCCAGATAAAAAAAGGAAGTAAGTTTCCGATCCTACAAAGCCAACCCCACAGATCAAAATCGGAAAAAGCACAAACAAGAAAGGAACTCATGCAACTCGGTTATTGAAAGAACCAAATTTTGGAAATTTGGAAATTGGCCCGGATGGTATACCCCCGATTTTTCTGAAGAGGTGTTCTTCCACACTGGCAAAGCCACTGCGTAAGCTTTTCCATCGCTCCTACTCTTCTGGAATCTTTAATAGAAGATGGAAAACAGCATTTGTCCAGCCTGTCCCTAAGAAAGGTGACCCATCCTCCCCCTCCTCCTACCGACCCATAGCACTGACATCCCTTCTTTTTAAGGTCATGGAAACACTGATTAACCGTCAGCTTAAGGAATATCTCGAAGATCGAAAGCTTCTCCATGAGCGTCAGCATGGCTTCCGCAGCAACCGTTCCACTGGTTTTCTGATGGCATATCTCACCGAACAGTGGAACAAATCTATACATCGCTTTGGTGAAAGAAAGATTATTGCTTCTGATATCTCCAAGGCATTTGATAGAGTTTGGCATGAAGCTCTCTTATCGAAAATGCATGCTTTTGGGATCGATGATACTCTTGTTCGTTGGGTTAGAAGCTATCTTCTGGACCGTTCAATACAAGTTGTATTGGACGGATTCAAGTCTGATTCGCACAAAATAAATTCTGGTGTGCCCCAGGGCTCTGTTCTGTCTCCGACTCTTTTCCTCATTTTTATAAATGATCTTCTGTCTGTTACTTCTAATCCACTTAACTATTTTGCTGACGACTCTACCCTCAGCTTTTCATATTCGTTCGATAATTCACGTCCTTCGCCTTCGGACGTACAATTGCAACGGTACCGTGTGTCAAGCTAATTAAACTCCGATTTAAACCGAAAAGCTCTCAGTACTCGGTATGTGCGTCAACGACGACCACCGTTGGAACGACCATATATTTGAGATCGCTAAAAATGCTGCAAAGTGCTTAGGTTTTCTGTATCGGTGTAAGAAGTATTTTTCTCCTTCTGATCTGGCTACAATTTATAAAGCGTTTATACGCCCTAAGCTCGAGTATAACCCACACCTCTGGGCAGGTGCTTCACAAACATCGCTTCACCTGCTTAGGACGCTAAATATTGTCAGGAAAGAAGCTAAAAGATATAGACAAACAGTGATTGAGGAACACTTCATATCTGTTGTTAAAGAGCCAGATTCAGTTTACATCGGTTACGCTATACCGGTTCAAGGTGTTGCCAAAAGTATTGCAGAGTCGATATATGAGTTACTTTCGTCAAAACAAATTAAGCCAGATGATTTGATGGCACTTGGCTGCGATGGTACGATCACTAATACAGGAAAATTCAACGGCGTGATTAGATTCTTTGAGAAAAGGCTTCAGCGGCCTTTACACTGGATTATTTGTATGTTACACTTGAACGAATTGCCCTTAAGACATCTACATATTTAATAATTTAGATGGTGTTACCACTGGTCCATTCTCACATGCTGGTCCTATTGCAAGAAATCACCAACAATAAGTTATGACAAAATAGATTAGTGAACAGCCAGAAGTTAAATTTTAAGATCTAAGTACAGATCAGAAATACCTATACGAAATGACAAAGTCAGTTATAAGTGGAAAATGCTCTTACTATTTGGCCAATAGGTCCCCAGGTAAGATGTCCCATGCCCGATGGTTAACAAAAACAAATATAGAATTTTGAGGTTATATGTTTCTACATCAACTCCATCATATAATCTAAGACTTTTAGCTGAATATTGTGTGAAAGTATACGGTCCAGTATGGTTTCAAATAAAAACAAATCCGACTTGCAAAGATGGGTCTAATAATTCGTGGAAATTAACTAAAAGGTCTAGATATCTGCCAGCAGAGGTAAAACTAATAGTTGATTCAACGGAATGCCTATTTTGCTCATGTTGTCGGATGAAAACAAAACAGTGAGGGAACTAGCTGCCAGGAGAATACTTAAAGCACGAAATTCACCTTATATAGGTAAGCAGTCTCGTATTTTTGAAGTCCCGCTTATCAATTTTGATGCCAAAAGCTATATTGACCTCATCGATTGGCAACAAGACTTTTACGATCCTCCAATCTTTCTTAAAATTACTAACCAAAAAATACAAGATGTTATTGAGTATAAGGGCAAGGAAAACTTAATTTTCTTAAAGCTATCATGTCATACGGATGCAGTCGAACGTTCGGTAAAAATAGTGACGGAAGCATCAATGACCGTATGTCATTGAGATTTTGTGCCCAAAATTAATTTAATGAATATTTGTTTAATTTTAAAGATAAATAATTGTTTCTTAATAAAATATTTGAGCTTAACTTAATGTTTTCCTTTTTTGAAACCTCCTAAACTTTCAATCAAATGCGCGGGCTAAATATATGACTTAATTAAAAAAAAATGGTCACTTCTTATTTCTTTGGACATAATAAAACAGCATAATATTACTATTACAATTTGTTTAAAAAAATTTAATACAAAAGCGACCCACCCTAATGGGTACGTAGTTCATGGTAGTTTTGATTTTCTCTTATGGTGGGTCCACACCAAAAAAAAAAAAAAAACATTGTTTAAAAACATTTCAGAAATGTTTCTGAAATGTTTTTTTTTCTTTCAAAAACATTTCCGAAATATTTATTTGTTTCCCATTTTATGTATCCAGTTTTTTACTTCAAGATGAATCGTAAAAAAAGCAGCAATCATAGCGCCACGTTTTGTCGTCGTGAATAAAATACAAACAAATACAAACAAAAAACTTTGTTAACTAGATTAAAAGGCTTGAAAAGCAAAGAAAGCTTTCCGTTGAGAAATGTTTCGTGAACCTTCCAGGCCTAAATAAACATTTCAGAAACAAAAACATGTTTGAAATGTTTTTTAAATGTTTCTGAAATAAAAAAAAATGTTTCTTTAGTCTGGACACGCCTTTATATCTAGTACGAGAGCTATCAAAGTTTTCGAGAAAGAATTTAAGGTGGGCTGATTTTTTGATTTTTCATTATCTATTGAATTAAGATATAGCGTGGTTAATCTGGTATCTAAAAGCGGTTGCGTTTAACTGATCTCAGCATCCTTCATCTGCTAGGTGAAAATCACTTATTTTTAAATTATTTTAAAGCGATTTATTTTTTTGTCAATGTAAAAGTGCCAGACAGTTAAGTCGTTGTGAACTACGTGCCAGACGACGTCGTTTTAAAAATAAAAAAACCATACAAATTCAAACCATTTCAGAATGTCTTAGATTTTAATATTACATAGTTCTGTTATCAAAGAACATGATGTCAGCTCGGTTGTTAAATTAGGAGCCATCAGAGCGATAAAGTTTCTAGATATATAGATAGATAGATGTTGATTTTATTTTGTTTTCTTGTTTATGTTACAAATTTAAAAAACAAAATCTCTTAGCATGGTTTTTGCCGTCTGCCTTTGCATATTCACCGGAGTCCTTGCAGCTAATGATTAACCGTCTTCACTCGTACTGCCAATAATGGAATCTTACTGTTAATCTATCCAAGTCAAAAGTTATGGTTTTTTAAATAAGGATCTGGAAGAGATTGTAAAAAACGAAAAATGGTATCTCAATAGACAACCTATTGAAATTGTGAAATCATACAAGAATCTTTGAGTAACGATAACTAGTAACCTTAGAATGGAACCTCATCTAAAGCAAAGGCTAGTGAAAGCTAAAAGTGCTATTTCAGCAACATGGAAAAGATGTTTCTCTAATCAACTAGTCGACCGCAGTGTGAAGTATTTATAAGGTGTTTCTAGCTGTTTTGGAATCTGTAATGTTGTACGCTGCACAATCTTGGGGGTACTGAAACTGTACTATGAAACAGTAGAGTAACTGCTGAGGTATTACATTAAATAAATTGCACGACTGGATCGCACGTACTTGCTCTTATGAGCGGTCACAGCTTGGAATAAAATTTGAAAAAAATATTAAGGGAACTTTACAGATTATATTCGATTTTTCTGACTTTTGATTGTTTGAAAAAAGTACGTAAAATAGTTTTCAGCGGAAAAATTTAAACGCAATTTTATTTCTATGTGAAAAGTTCAAAATCGTTAGAGATGTTAAATAAAACGGTTTTTTTTAACAACTTTTTTTCAAAAAATTAAAAAAAATAATTCAAGAATATAAGCTTAAGCACGAAAATAACGTACATTTAAAAAAAATTAAAAAAAAAATTAAAAAAAAAATGTACTTAAAAAAATAAAAAAAAAATATTAATAATACAAAAAAAAAGTTTTCGAAAAAAATTAATTCAAAATTACTCAGGCTACCTACATCTTCTTGAATTTCAATTTTGATTGTAATCGGATCACCAGTTTTCGAGAAAGTCGAAGAAAAAAAAACCGGTCCTATGGGAGGTACCGTTCTTAGCCCACCATCTTACATTTTTATTCACCAAAATATAATGCACACCTACAAAATTTGAAGGTGATTGGCCCAACCGTTTAGGCTGCAGTCCAAAATACATCCGTACAGACAGACCTACAAACAAACAGACAGACAGACGGACAGAATTTTGCCAGTAACTCAAAACTGTTTCTCTATCATCGTAATGTCATGTTTGATTGTTATCTCAAAATTTTTAATCTGCACGAATGCATAACTTGTATTATAGTATCTATAATCGCAAGTAAAAATGTTTCAGTCTACCAAGCACGACCCCCAACTATATGATAAATATAGAGACAGGTTTATCACCACTTTATATAAAAACCCTGAAGCTGCAATCAGACTATATATTGAAAGTTTTAGAGTTACCAGATGATACACTTCCAAAAAATAACAAACTTGTTATTAATTGCTTATTTTCATGTCAATCAGGCAGATAAAGTTTCTAAAATGATCTTAAAATCAGTGATTTTCACGTGGCAGAAAGGATGTTAACATGTCAGGTGCCAGACGTACCACGCTCTTATTTATTATCAGCAAGAAAGGAATTATCAAAAAATCTGCTGTTCTAAAATAAACTTTTAAGCGACGTTGCTATATAGCTTTTAGTTTTGAGGTAAACCAATTTTTCCTAAGAACGTTTTTTAAAGACATTTTTAACCCGATCTTTGAATTCGATTGTTTAAATTTTTCATTTCATTCCAAACCTGTTTTCAAATTGGCAGGTTTTGCCTAAATTTCAATGTAAATTCTATAGACATTTTTTAGAATTTTTTTAAAAAATTAAACAAAACAAATTCAATGGAGTGACCAAAATTTTTTAATTTCTGGCATATATCGCCTCCGCGACTGCGCAGTGTAAACTTGACGAAGTTCTATATTTCCACGATTTCTAAATGTTGTTCTAATGTAAGTCCTTGCATGGTGATTTGCCGAAGTATACTGAAAAAAAGTCAAACACACGTTATTATGACAGCTAGTTTGACAGTTATGCCTATTGGAAGTTCTATACCTCTAAAAAAAACACCCTTCAGTTCATCACATCAAACAATACTTCTCTTCTTGTTCTCGCCAATCAACTGTTTACGTTTGATCTTAACACTATCGAGGCTAGACGCTAGATATGAACTTAGTTGTGATTTACCAATCACAGATATAACTGTATCTATAATCTTGGATTCACTGTGATTTTTGACCGTCAATGGCGATATTAACCTACATACTCCTTAAAATGTGTGATAACTTTGAGCACGAATTCTAGAAGTGAAACTTAACAATGGTTAGCTGGTATAGACAACAACCGACTATACTATAGGAAAGAAACCAAAATATCAAATCACGTTTTAGTCAATCACAGTTTAAAACTGCAACGTTCAGAGGTCGTGATTGTGATTTTTAAATCACAGTTCGCTCCTTCTTGCTCAACTCAAAATGTGCCAACAAAGAGTATTTTCTTACGGCCAGCTTCACTTTTCGTTAAAGTCGTTCGGTTTCACACTTAGTTTAGTTAGTTAGTTTATTGACTTCAAAAAAAATATTTTTAAAACAATTCACAATTTTCCTTGTATAAATTATATATTGTGATATTTTGGCCTGGGTTTTGACCAATAAAACTCAATCAAAATTCTACAATAATAAAACAAATCTCTTTATTTTATAAAATACAACGTCTTTCAGTTTAAATAACACCAATTTAACTTATTTCACTTATTCACAATTCAAATACGTTTTTATAATTCAACACTTTTTATTTAATCTCAATTCAATCACTTTTTACTAATACTTCCAGTTGTTAACAATTCCACTTTCGAAAATAAACTGAAAACTTTCAATGCAATCTTACTTACTTACTTACTTAGGTGGCGCTACAGTTCGGGACGAACCTGGGCCTCAACCAACATGCCTCTCCAGCCAACTCGGTCTTTGGCTAGCTGCCTCCAGTTTTGCACTCCAAGTTGGTTCAGGTCGTCCTCCACTTGAGCGCGCCACCTAAGGCGAGGTCTTCCTTGACTGCGTCTACCCTCTGGGATGGAATCGAAGATCCTGCGAGCCGGAGCATTGTTGTCCATTCGCTCTACATGACCTAGCCATCTTAAACGTGATATGCGTATTTTTTTGACCAGGTCAATGTCGCTGTACAGCTCGTATAGTTCTTGGTTGAACCTTCTCCTCCAAAGCCCGTTAACGCAGATAGAGCCAAAAATCTTCCGAAGAATCTTACGCTCGAAACGACTAAGGATATCTTCATCCGCTTTAGATAGAGTCCATGCCTCGGCGCCATAGAGCAGGACTGGGATGATTAGGGTCTTATACAGAGTCTCCTTTGTCTTTCGAGAGAGGGCTTTGCTACTCAATTGCCTTCCTAGCCCATAGAAACAGCGATTGGCAAGAGTAATTCTTCGCTTTATTTCTGACGAGATGTTGTTGTCAGATGTTATAGCGGATCCGAGGTACACAAAGTCCCTAACTACCTCAAAGTTGTACCTGTCTATTGTGATGTTTTGTCCAATCCGCCGGTGTTGTGTGTCCCTTTTTGTGGACTTCGTTTTGGCCTCATTGACTGCTAGTCCCATCTTAGCCGCTTCAGCTTCAATGCTAGCAAACGTTCCAGTGACAGCTCGCCGAGTTCTGCCAATGATGTCTATGTCGTCAGCGTATGCTAGCAATTGCACAGACTTGAAAAAAATTGTCCCACTACAATTGACTTGCGAGTTTCTTATAATTTTTTCAAGTATTAAGTTGAAGAAATCGCACGATAGCGCATCACCTTGTCGGAATCCTTTTTTGACGTCAAAAGCTTCTGTGAGGTCAGAACCAACCTTGACGGAGCAGCGAGAGTTCTCCATCGTCATCCTGCACAGTCGGACGAGTTTTGTGGGAATGCCAAAACCTGACATGGCTCTGTATAGCTCGTCTCTATAAATGCTATCGTACGCGGCCTTAAAATCGATAAAGAGGTGGTGAGTATCGATTTGGAATTCTTGGGTGGTTTCCAGGATCTGCCGTAGCGTGAACATTTGATCGATTGTGGACTTTCCAGGTCTGAAACCACACTGATAGGGGCCAATCAGGTTGCTGACGAAAGGTTTCAGGCGTTCACATAGTACGGCAGAGAGGATCTTGTAGGCGATATTCAGGAGACTTATTCCTCTATAGTTGGCGCAGTTTAGAGGGTCTCCTTTCTTGTGGATCGGGCAAACGATGCTGAGGTTCCATTCATCAGGCATACTTTCTTCTGACCAAACTTTAGAGATGAGTTGGTGTATCCACTCCACTAATGCAAGCTTCTGTCTGGTTCTGGCACAATCTAAGCTTTCGGTACTAATTCGAGTCTCGAATTAGTACTTCAAGTTCGATTTAGTACTCAGTTGAAACATGTTGCAAATATGTAGCATACTTTTAGGCGAATGGTCGTTGTACACAATGAATGTTGGTTGTTGTACACAATGAATCCAACAGATGGCGTTAATTTACAAAGTGTATTCTCCGAATATCTAAACTTGTTGCCACATCACAATATCATAAGTGTTAAAATGGCTTGGCCTGAGGCCGTCTACCAGACTGACATTTGCATTATAAATTATGTGTATACACACTAAGGAAAAACTAGTATAAAATATTTCATAACTTAATTTAACAATTTTCGAATCTTCAAAAACTTTCATGAACTATACATCTTCTGTACCGAAACGCGTTCAAACAATAATTGTATAAAAGGTCCCAACCTCGTTCTCCATTTAACAAATTTATCGATTCTTCTAAATTAAGGGTTTCCGCTCCAAAGTATCGCTTACGGAATTCTTTGAGAATTGGACAAACTCCCAAAAAGTGGAAAACATCTTCTCGTTCTCTGCGATTACATAAATCACACAAAATAGGAAGATCTGGACGATGAGGAATAGAGTTCAGACCGATGAGTTCGCCTCAAGAAATAGGTCTTTTGATCTAAAAAGTGGTTTACTCTACTGTAGTAAGTTCTGTATATTGACGATTCTGCTTCCTCGTACATTCTATTCCCGATTTTAATTAACAAATCATCGAATTTCAATTTGATAGATGCAGGGCTTTCTTCAGTTGGTTGTGTGAAATTTATTGAGCAATCGGTTGCCAGTTTATACTCTCTTACACACCCTCCTCCAGAATTCATGATTTGAGATAGCACCAGTCTCGGAATCCTATTTTCTCCCATCGCCATAACTCTTGTCACATAATTAAAATGCAAATAGAGTGTATCCAGGAAAAGAGGACCTAATCCTGTTTCAAGGGTGCACCATATAGTTGGGCGATGTACTTGGGAGTCTAAAAGGGGTTTTGATGAAAAAACGCAAAAACTTTTCCACCGCTTCAAACGGGAGATAACCCCAAACTTGGGCCCCGTAAAACAGTATTGCGATAGCAGTTGCTCTAAAAACTTTGTGGAAACGTTGTTCTTTAAATAGCAGTTTCTCTGTGATCAGGTAACTGATCGTGTGATGATGAATGCTGTTTTTTAAAACAGTATCATGCAGTTTAGGGAATCTTTGATGTTGTATGTTAGTGAGTTGCGCTTGGAGAGCAGTTAAGGAGTCCAGATGAGTTTTGTTGAGAACTGGAATTAATTCCATTGCTGCATGCACGTCCTTGCGTCGGGCGAGCATCGTATTTTGCCTTTTTGATGGAGAAAAAGAATTGCTTTTCCTTGCCCTTATCACACTCCTTGAGTTGAATTGCTGTCATTGGAAAGTATTGATCTCTATGTCGATTGATAGCTAGAATCTCCATTGAGGGGTTGATGACGAGGAGGGTGTTGTTGACAGTTGAAGGAAGTGGTATCAGTTGAAACAAGTTAAATAGTTCTTGTTCGACTGGAGGAATATTTATGACGAACATAAGATGATTGTCCACGGCTCCTCCCTTGGTTGTAAGGATCTTGTAAAAGTGTAGTAAGTCATCTTGATCAAATGGTAGCTTCTGGGCCTGAGGTAGATGATTTTGTATGTTTATAATTTCTGCCCTTAATTGAGATGGGGATGCAGAAGCGGGTTGATGGTTCCATAGTGTGCATCAGTTAATGCAGTTAAAATTGCTGTTTCGACTCGCTGTAGGTTTGACGCCACAATCATCAGTAGTATTGTTAAGGATGTGAAAATTTGAAAAATCCTAGATTGCTCAGAAGCTTCCCCAATTCGAGCCATTATCTGCTTGGCTTGGTTTTGAAGCGTATTCATGCGTTCCCTTGCTTCGAGCTGATCTTGTTTCATGATGTTGATGGTGGAGTCTATGATAGAGGTCTGGTTTTTTAGCATTGTCAATAGGTGGGCTTCATTGCTCTTTACTTGGTCGATAGTTCGGGATAGTTCGTCTGCATAGTCGGAGTCGAGGAGTCCAAATAACGTATGTGCTACATTGCCGACTATGTTAATTGCTGCTCGAGGAGATCTGCGCCTTGAAATTAAGTTAGTCTATCCCGTGTGGTTGTGAAGTGCATTACTAGGGCAGTGCATGATGCCTTTAGTTGAAGTTGATTGCATAAGTGTTGTAGTGCCGTCGTTCCGTTGTTAAAGACTTCTATCTCTGATTGAATGGGCGCTAAGTTATAGTAAACAATTAATTTCCATTCATTGGCGATTAGATTTGTGGTCCCGAGATTTTCGAAGTACATTCCGGGATTATTGTCGAACCTTGTTGTGTTTATTGGCGATGCGCTAATAAGCGGTATTAATAATAATGAAATCATGATAGTGGTAGCCTATGAAACACTCGACGTCCTTCTTCGTTTTGTTGTGTGTTTGTGTATCAGTATCATCTGGGTCTTTAAATAATGGAGCTAGGCGATGGATTGGTTTCCATTTTCCTGTTTTGGTTTTGACATTGACTACCCGAACCATGTTGTCGTCTCCTTTAAAGATTTGGACAATTCTTCCGATGGGCCATAGAAGTGTTGGTATGTTGTCTTCTTTGATGATGACTATATCGCCCACCTTGATGTCCCATGACAATTTCAAATGCCAAAGTTGTTGCATGAACATTTTGGCTTTAACCACCACCGGGCCAAAGAGCCCTAATGGGTCAAAGATGCGTGCGAGATCGGAACTGACTGACCGTTTCGTGATTGACGCAACGTCGGATACTTGTGCTCTTCCACGATTCGCTAAAATCAAGGCTAATTTCTTGGTCTTCAGTTGGTATATCCTTAAGCAATGATGGATGATAGCAGTGATGTTACTTGATCTTGTGCCTCCCTGGCTAGTGAGATGGTATCTGCTCCACTGATGCAGTCATCCACGTAGAAATCTTCTTGAATTATTTGAGCGCCGACTGGATGAGTTATCTTATTTTGAAAGGCCAGATACTGTAAGCTTTTTGTGGCTAGATACGGTGTTGAAGATGTTCCATACGTAACGGTTTTTAGTTTGAATTGTTTGATCTCCTCAGTTGAACGTCTTCTCCAAATGATGAGCTGATACGATTGATCTTTTTCCTGGATAAGGATTCTCAATATCAGCTGTAAACACATACTTATGCAGCCGAAATCGAAGTAATATGGACAATAGATCGCTTTGTACAGTCGGCCCAATGTGCAGAATGCCATTTAAAGATAAACCAGAAGATGTTTTTGCGGATGCGTCAAAAACCACACGTAGTTTTGTTGTGCTGCTGTCTGGTTTCAAAACGCAATGGTGTGGAATGTAAAAATGTGGCATTGTGATTGTTTCTGGATTGATTTCTTCCATGTGCCCGAGAGCTTCATATTCATTCATAATTTTTTCATAATCCTCTTTTAGCTTAAGGATTTTATTAAGGCGTCTCTCCAATGAAAGAAATCGATTTAAGGCTGTATACTTAGACTCACCCAAAGTTGAACCATTTTCTCGAAAGGGTAGTCTGACGATGAAGCGGCCTGATTTAGACTTAGAGACATTTTTAGTGAAATGTGTCTCGCAGTACTTCTCAGTTGAGGTCGTTTGTCTTGGTGAGTTTTCGTAGTTGTCAATCTTCCAAAATCTTTCGATGAGTTCGTTTGTGGAGTCTTCTTCGCTGAATATACCGCAAGTTACTGAATCGTATGCTGTATCTGCAATTTTTCCAGCTGCTACCCAACTAAATACTGTGTTTTGTATTATTGGCATCTTGTATTTGTTCAGGTCGCATAATATGATGATAAAATTCAGCTCCAAGTAAAACATCAATCTTGTCGGATCGGTGGAAGTTCGGATCGGCCAAGTTGATATTTTCCGGTATAGTCCAGCTGGTGGTATCCAAATCTTGAGTAGGTTGTGGTGATACAATATTAGGCAGTATGAATGCTTCTAGCCTGCAAACCAAGTTTCCCATGGTGATTCGTTGGGTCACACTTCGTGTTCTCCTACCAAGGTTTCGATTATTTAATGCTGACTTCGATGTGAGTTAGCTTGGCAGCCTATTTGGAGTGTTTGCTTGACCAATTACTTAACATAGGTATTTATAATCCTTAACTATTTCCACTGCCTCCTCTTAGAACGTCCACTTTTCCTGTTCCTGGTTTCACAGTTAAAATTTAAACTGTGTTCAACCTTACGCTAGGTTCTTTACATTACTTATGTTCTTAATTTTGATGGTTCTACATCTACATAGCGTTGTGCTCCTGGGTCTGGTTTAATATATCCAATAGCCGGTTGGATCTCTAGATGATGAACATAGATTGCGGATTGCGTGTCTACTACAGTGCTTCCATTCCCATCTTTGCAGAAGCCAGGACGAATCTAGAGAATCCTTATGTTGACTGTTTCCCTCTTTTATTGAAGTTTTGCACCTCTTCCTTGTTAAAACACCTCTCTGCGTTAAAACACACTTTGCTGGTGGTCTTTTTCTTTCTCCTGATCAATTATTTTTTATCATTTCCCTTCTCAACATAGAGATTTTACAATGCTATAGTTTTTTTTGCGGAGCCACGACCTACATATATGACTAGGTTTCGGCCTTGATTGCCTGATCGTGATCACATTGAGCATCGAACCAGGGGTTTCTCGGAGGAGGTTTGGAGAAGCCAAACACCTCTGACGTTGCATATCTTATTGGTTGTTGACATAATTGTCTTTAAATTTTGAAGGAGTATTCTGAAACTGAAAAATTATTGAACCGAATTTTGTATCGAAAATGGAGTTTAAACTCACACTGTGAAATTGCCAATTAAACTTGCTGTAAAATTTGTTCTGAAATCGTTTTACTAAAAAAATTGAGATTTTGTTTGTTTTTTATTGGCAGGAAGGAACTTAAAATAAAAATCCACCTTGGAAATATAATTTGTATTTATGTTTTGATAATAAAATTTGCTTTTTAATTTGTATAATAAGATAAATTTGAGAAAACAACATCCATTTGCGTTCCACATACGATCCACACTTCGAAGAACAAATTGTTCACGCGCGAATAACCTTAAAACCGTCCTTGTTTTTGTTTCTTTGGTGGTTCATAGAGACGAATAAGAAAATGTCATGTGAAAGAAAAATCAAAAGTCAAAAAGGACGAATATTCGTACATTCGTTGGACATTAGTCGCTTATGGTTAAGAATAATTTTTACTAAGCAATATCCTTTTTTTATTTTGTAGTCGTACCACACGAATGTAAAATGGTTTAGCAGACGATGATTTTCCATCTCATTTAAATAAATAAAGTCTATACTTTTATCTTACATTTATACTACTCGTATGTTTTAACATTAAAAGGGTATTATTTTTACTTTTTGTGGGAGAAAGTTATAAAAAAAGAACATATTATGTAGAATTAGACTGAAGATCTATGTATAGTTGCAATTTAAAAGTTATTCTATGAGGCGAATTTTAATACTTTCACTTTTGTGCAAAATTGCAATCGAAATATTGGGTAAACAGACTATGTTCGGAGGTTAGGGATTTGACTGTAATCACAACATACATTATTATTTAAAGCAACTCAGCTATTAGTTTATATATTTTTGTACTTTTATTTGAAATTAATAAATTGAATCCTAATTTTTTTAAACTTTTATTTAAAACGATGCTTTTTTAAATAATCTAGCCTTATAAGGTATTAATCTTACATGCTTATTTATTTAAATAAAAATATTAAGTATTTGTTTAAAACTAAACCCTACAAAATATCAAATCGATGAACTCAGACTACTGAAAGCTTTATTTTAATTTGGTTTTACTTTTAAAATATTTAAGAAGAAAAGTTGTTTAAAAAAATGTGTTCGTACCAGTGCCGCTTAAATTTTTTGCATAGGACCAGAGGCCTTTTTAACCGAATAAAATAATTAATATAATATAACAGTACCTGATTGGCTATAAAAACTTTCTCTGTAACGCTATATAAAGGGTGTTTTTTTAGACGTGTGGTTTTCAAGAAAAAATTTCAGCCGAGAAGCCCAATTTTCGACCACTTTTTGCAGCAATTGGGGCGGTATGTCAGCAATAACGCGCCGAATATTCTCTTCCAAGGCGTCAATCGTCTCGGGCTTATCTGTGTAGACAAGCGACTCCACATAACCCAAAAAAAAAAATAGTCCAGCAGTGTTAAATCGCACGATCTTAGAGGCCCGCCACAGGCTCACGACGCGAGATAATGCGCTCACTAAAAGTTTCCTTCATTAAATTGATTGTTTCGTTGGCTGTATAGCATGTAGCGCCGTGTTGTTGGAACCAAAGGTCACCCACATCAACATCCTCCAATTCAGTCAAGTCAAGAAAAAAGTCATTAATCATGGCTCTATAGCGTTCCCCATTGACTGTAACATTATGGCCAGCTTCACTTTTGAAGAAATATGGACCAATGATTCCCTCTGCCCATAGAGCACACCAAACAGTGAATTTTTGAGGATGTAACGGCGGCGTCTCAACAATGGCTTGTAGATTAAGATCACTGCAAATACGACAATTTTGCTTATTAACGTACCCATTCAACCAAAAGTGAGTTTCATCGCTGATCAAAATATTCTTATGAAAATCGGGATCGGTGGCCATCTCGTTTTGGGCCCATTCACCGAACGTGCGACGCGCTTGATGGTCGTTCGGCTTCAATTCTTGCACGAGTTGGAATTTGTAAGCCCGCAAACCAAGATCCTTCCGCAAAATGTTCCATAAAGTGGATGGGCACAGCTCCAATTGTTGCGCGCGATGGCGGATTGACTCAGCGATGGCGGATGGACTCATTCGGGTCTTATTCGATACTCTTTTCCACAGCAGCAATAGCTTCTTCGGTGCGCACTGTACGGCATCTCTGAGAATGCGCATTATCCACTAGAGTAAACGTGGTGCGAAACCGATCCATGGTTGCTCAAATTACCGACTCTGCTGGGCGATTATGTTGGCCGAATATTGGACGCAGCGCGCGATGCGTCGCACGAACACAACCATTATTTTGGTAAAAAAAATGTGCACGATATGCAAAACTTTTATCTCTATTTCCGTTACTTCTATACCTTATTTTCTTACCCCGTATTATCAAAACGTGCGAGGACTAAGATTCAAAACTGCAACCCTGTTTCTGAATTCCCAAAGCCCTCCATGTGATATCTTTGCTTTGACCGAAAGCAATCTGACTTCTGATGTTCTCAACTCGGAGCTCTTTACAGTTGAGTACACGGTTTTCAGAAAAGATGTTATTCCAGGCACACCTGGTCGCGGTGTCCTTATTGCCGTTCATAATAACTTCGACACTGCATCTATAGAAATTCCAAATTTAACTGATCTTGAATACCTTGCACTCAAGGTTAACCTCACAAAAAACATATGTATATCCTATGCTGTTACATTCGGCCAGCTCAAAAAATTTCATCCTACCGTCAAGCAGTTGATCGAATTGACTTTCTCTCTGAAACTGCCCAACCTAATGACACAATTTTAGTTTTAGGTGATTTCAATTTACCAAATTTATTTTGGTCTGCATCTGATTATGAATTGTACTTCGTTCCCTTAAGCTTTTCTTCCGACATCGAAGTGTTTTTATCTGACCGGGTGTTGGACTGTGGCCTTTTCCAAATCAATGGAACCCAAACTTCATGGGAAAATACCTCGATCTGGTATTTTCTTCCGATGTCCATAATTGTGTAGTCTCTGAAAGCTCCCACCTCCACTCTACTCTTGACCGCTTTCACCACCCTTTAACTGTTTACTTTTCTTATGAAAATCTTAACACCCACGAAGAATCAATTGGTCACAGTTACAACTTTCATAAAGCAAATTTTGTTAAACTAAACGAGCTCTTAAGCCTATCTCTATGAATTCTGATATCAATGTTGCCATTCAAAGGTTTTACACACTACTTTCTTGGTGTATAGATGAATCTGTTCCCCTCTCTCCCAACAATAACTTTATATCCTCCCCGCCTTGGTATAGCAAAGATTTGTGCGAACTGCGAAACAAGCGTAATAAACTATGGAAAATCTTCTTAATGACTAGATCAGTAATTGATTACTCTAATTACATGGGCGTTTATTATCGTTTCTCCGAATTCAGTGAACTTCTTTATAATCAATACAATAAAGTTGGAAATAATCTTCTCTCCGATCCAAAATGCTTTTTTAATTTTATTAAGTCTAAACGGAAATCCGATGGACTTCCTTCGAGTTTTACTTTCTGCAACACCACATCGTTTGAACCCACAACAATATCAAATTTTTTTGCCTCCATCTTTTCCCAATCATATAGCAATCATCCAATAACTCCTAACAGTAGTTACTTTAGCTATTTATATAACTGTCTACAAACTTCTTTGACTTCAATCAATATTACCATTGATTCAGTTATTGTTAAAATAAATAAAATCAAAGATAATTTCAATCCTGGTCCTGATGGTCCCTTCGATTCTTTTAAAATAATATGTGCAAGCCTTATCCAAACTTCTTACTAATCTTTTCCTTCTGTCTCCCTCCTTTATATATATAATTCATAAAAAAAGGTCCCAAAAATGAAGTTGAAAATTATAGACAGATAGCTAAACTTGCATGCATTCTTAAACTCTTTGCAAGTCTAGTCTATGATTCAGCCTATTTCCACTGCAAGTTTATATTTTCCCCCGCCCAACATAACTTTCATACATACAAACCTTATAGAATTCGTCTCCAAAACTTTAAAGTTATCCCACCATGTTTTATTAAGTGGTTAATTTCATACTTGGAGAACCGAATCTATAGAGTTCTTTTCCGTTGTTCCCTCTCCAAGCCTATCTTTGCCACCTCTGGAGTACCTCAGGGCAGTCACCTTGGACCGCTCATCTTTGTCCTGACAGTCAATGATGTCAGTCTCTTAATGTTTGCAGATGATATGAACATTTTTAAAGTAATTTATACTCCTGATCATATTCTTCTTCAAAGCGACCTTAATCGATTTTTCAATTGGTGTACAAAAAATTTTCTATACATTAATTTAACACCCATATTGACCACATAATTAACAAAGCTAATCGTTCTCTTGGTCTAAAGAATTCAATAATCCCTATGTGACGAAGTCCCATTATATAACGTACGTTCGACCCACTCTAGAATATTGTAGTCAGGTTTGGTCACCTTACTATGAATGGCATTCACGTAGAATTGAAGACGTTCAACGAAGATTTATCCGTTTTGCCATTCGGGCCCTTCCTTGGGACGACAGAACCAACTTACCTCTCTACCTTGACCGTCTTAAACTAATCGGGTTACAATCCTTAAGGCAACGGCATCAAATAGCTGACATAACTTTCGATCATCAGTTGATCATTGGTAATATCGATTCTGCCGACCTTCTACGCGAAGTCAATCTTAACACTAATCCCCGAAATCTCCGTTCCCGACAATTTTTTTTACCTCCCCCATCATTGAACCAATTATGGGCACTCTGAACCAATGTCCAGAATACTACGGTAGTCGAATGATGCGATCCACTCTCTCGACCTTAACATAAACAAGTCCGCACTTAAATTAGCCCTTCGAAATACCCTTTAAAATTAATACTTCATTTCTTTTACCCTTTTAGTTTGTACTTTGTTTTTTATATATATTTTGTTATTTTTTTTTTGTAAAAAAGAGCAGTGGGTGGGTCCATTGGCCCATTTCAAAAACCCCACTGCTACGATAACAAGAACCAAAAAAAAAAAAAAAAAATTTTAGCTCATAAGTCTTAGTTTTTAAGTTAAAGCTTGTACTAAGCTAAATAAATAAATAAATAAATAAACTTTGTTCAGGAGTTAGTCTATTCATTACGAAATGCCAAACCAAACTGAGCATAAATCAATTGACAGCTGTCAAAAAGACTAACTCCGAAAAAAGTATTGCCAGATTGAAAACCACACGTCTAAAAAAAAACACCCTTTATTTCCTTCATTTTTTCCTTATGTCTGATTAAAACATTTCAGCATTAAAGTTTTTGACACTTCTTTTGTTGACCGTACTTGTAGTCTTGCGACGGTCACCATATACATATATATCCAAACTATATAAATATATAAACCTCAAACATTTCTTTGTATATTATTTTTATAATTACGTAAATTAAATTATTCTTAATCAGCACTTTTTTATTTAACATTCTAAATGTTTAAAGTGCAAACAATGTGAATAAAATAATGTAATGAACACTTTTTTTTCAAAAAAGCTAAATATTGCAATGTGCTTACTACTTTTATGGTATAAAAGGGCAGAGAAAATCAGTGATACATAATTGTTTTTGCGGTTACGTTGGTAGACATGCTGAGCAATTGTTTGGTTCTTCGGCTCTGCCCCGCCTCATTTTATATTCTCCGCCGATAAGCTGTAGACAAGCTAAATGAACATGGACAACTCTTTTTGTTTTCTATCCAGAAGATTGTATTGGATACAAAATTTGTTGAAAAGCCGTGCTCAAATTAATTGACACATTATATCTGTCAAAGTAAATGAGGAAATTTTCTGCAGATCCAAAGAAATTTGAACTCGCTTGTTATTTGTAAATTAAAAGTGGGCCCCCTAAGACTGTGCTCCCTGATGCACGTGCCCTATTGCCTCCAAATAACAGCGGCACTGGTACAATATATTAAAAAAAAACAAACAATTTTTTTAAGAATAGCATCCCCATTAAGTTGTGCTAAGATTAAGCGTAGTTAGTTTAACAACTCTACACATTAAAAAGCTTTCTTTACAGTGGTATACCGTTCAAACTTTTATTTCAGATATGGCGTTCAGTTTTGACTAAACAAACAAAAACACTGGAAACACTATAGGGAGTCTTTAAAAAATGTATATTTACATTTAAGATTAACAAAACAGTTAAAGTTCTTTTCGTTTTCTCCATTATATTGTATCCCCCCCCCCCCTACCATTGTTGCAGTTAAACGCATTTTATCATTTTTAATGCGTAGTTAAGATAGTTTACCAGTTGCATTCAATATATTTGCATGCTTTTAGTTAAAGGCACCTTTTCTATAAAACACTTGCACAATAGTTATGTTAATATGCATGTTGTAACTGTTACCAAAAAATATTAAAAAATTTTAACAAAAATATATTTTAATTAAAATTAATTTTTTTTTTTTTTTTAATAAATTCATAACACAGGTCCGATTGGTGCCAGTATTGTTGCTATGAGTCCAAGAACCATGTTAGATCTTAATCCAGCCCTAGCAATGAGCAAACCAATTTTCGAATCCAAGGGTCCACCGATAACTACAAAAGATAAAGACGGAGTTCGGAATCCGCTCGACAACTCTACTAAGAAGAACTTTCTATAATTTAATGTTGCAACGGCGAACTTGATTCTGTCGTGCCACATTTTGAGTGCTTTTATATAATTTATCAGACAACATTTACGACTTATTTACATAAACTAAGCTATAATTTTTATTTGCGCATGCAAAATTTTAATCGCTATATATTAAAAAAAAAAAAAAATTATTACAAATCTTAATAATAAAAACAAATTAAATAAATTTATCTTCTGTAAATCTACATACTCACCCATTCATAACAAAAAAAGATAGAAATGATATTAAAAAACCTACTTACATATCTTTAACCATATTCATATATATTTATTATAGATTTAAATTTACATTAAAACTAAAAAAAAAAATTAAGTATATATTACAAATTTAAATTAGTTCCTAGTTCTTAAGTGGTGACCAATCCCAGAGTTGGACAAGTTTGACTAACTAAACAGGACTGTCGGACGAACTTATGCCAGAAATATTGAAAGGCTACACAAGATTGATTTGTATTGTAAATTTTTAACTAAACAAAAAATCTGTATGTAAGTTAGGTAAATTGCGAAACTATATTTGTTTTTTTTTTTTTTTTTTTTTTGTAAATATTCATGTAAGTTTATATACTTAGCCTTTGAATACAAATATTTCTTACTTCGGCTAGATGTAGTTTTGTTTATAAAATGCATCTTTGTTTAAAATTTTCAAGCTGTTCTTAAAAAAATAATTATATACGCAAAACATATAAATATTTACCAAAATAATTAAAACAAAAGTCCAAGAAATAAGCTCACAACGGATTTGTACATAAATGTTATTTTGATTTTTACAAACTTAAAAAAAAAAAAACAATTTTTGTGTTTAAATGTTGCAAACAATAAAATAAAAAAAATATATTTAAAAGTCTTTCCTGTTGCTTAAGCAGATATTATTTTACTACTTTACACTCATAATAATTAAAATATTAAAAAAAAAAAAAAAAAAAAACAATTGCTTATGATTACACTTAATATTACAAAGCTCAAGTATTAACATAATATATCAAGGATTGTGAAATGATACATGACACTCTGTTTCTAGATAGCAATTTTAAAATTATTTAACAACAAAATAAAATATCAACTAAATACTATATAATTAAAGTGAGGTTAAGTTATCATCATCCCATTAATATTAAAAGAACAAAAAATAAACAGTTAATGCATATTATTTTAATAGGTTAATCAATTGTCAATAATTTTTAACATAAAGCGAATATTTATTGAAATAAAAATTCTTCATATTTATATTGAAATGTGTTGTTTTGTTTTATTGGACAAATTTTGCAATCGCCGAGGGGACTGCCGCAGTGTCATGGATTTCCGAACTTTCCGAGGGACAAACATTGATTAGGACCATTTTATCGTTGTAGCCAAGTGTCTGCTGCGGATATCTAGAACAATGCTAAAAAGACGTCAAACTGTGAAGAAGTTTGACAGTAATTCGACTTGTAACGAGTTTGATGCACTGTCTGATTCCATCTCGAAAATTGTTTCCCTTTGTCCTCGCACTGAAATCGTTATTGCGGGCGATTTTAATGTATACAATTCGCATTTGCTCCGCTATTCTGGTCAGACAACACCCGAAGCAAGGTATGTCGAGCTCTTTACTGGGTTAGGTACATCACCTTACCCAACTGATCGATGTGCCAACGCGTATACGGGATGTTGCTGGGCAAGCCGCCCGTATTCTTGACTTGTTTCTTACTTCTCACCCTGATAAATATACCATTAGTGTAACTTCTCCATTTGGCACTTCAGACCATTGTATCATTTCAGCTAATTTCTCATCCCCCACACATCCAGTTAAAGAAAAACTTCCCACCAGGACCGTTTGGCAATACGAGAAAGCCAACTGGGACGGCCTGAATATCTTTTTCTTAAACTTTAACTGGTCACTATGCTTCCTCGATAGTGACATTGATGCCAGGGCTGAAATGATCACAAATGTGATTCTTCTAGGGATGCGTGCTTTTATTCCTAACAGAGTAAAAAGCATCAAGCCTAAAGAAAAGTCCTGATTTAATTCTGAGTGTAAAGAAGCTATCAGGCTCAAGGAAGTAAGTTTCCGATCTTACAAAGCCAACCCTACAGAGGAAAATCGGATAAAGCACAAACAAGCAAGGAACTCATGCAACTCCGTTATTGAAAGAACCAAATTTTTGCATGACCAAAAATTACGGCAAGAAATTCTGCAGTGTCCCAAAGGCAGTAAAAAATGTTTGGTCATTTGTAAAAAATATAAAAAACTCCTCGACATTTTCGGTTCCAACGCTCATCGACAATAACAAACCAATTGTTTACTCTTCAGAGAAGGCAAACTTGCTCGCCGCCCACTTCGCTGCCAGCTCCACGCTGCCTCAAAGCAACGTACTTGAGAATGTAAATTTTTCCATGGGACAGATTTTTTTTCCGCACTCGTACAGTAGCAAGAGTTCTCAAAGATCTCGATATACACAAATCCGCTGGCCCGGGTGGTATACCCCCGATTCTTCTGAAGAGGTGTTCTTCCACACTGGCAAAGCCACTGCGTAAGCTTTTCCATCGCTCCTACTCTTCTGGAATCTTTCCTAGAAGATGGAAAACAGCATTTGTCCAGCCTGTCCCTAAGAAAGGTGACCCATCCTCCCCCTCCTCCTACCGACCCATAGCACTGACATCCCTTCTTTCTAAGGTCATGGAAACACTGATTAACCGTCAGCTTAAGGAATATCTCGAAGATCGTAAGCTTCTCCATGACCGTCAGTATGGCTTCCGCAGCAACCGTTCCACTGGTGATCTGATGGCATATCTCACCGAACAGTGGAACAAATCTTTACATCGCTTTGGTGAAAGTAAGATTATTGCTCTTGTTATCTCCAAGGCATTTGACAGAGTTTGGCATGAAGCTCTCTTATCGAATATGCTTGCTTTTGAGATTGATGATACACTTGTTCGTTGGATTAGAAGCTATCTCCTGGACCGTTCAATACAAGTTGTAATGGACGGATTTAAGTCGGATTCCCACAAAATAAATGCTGGTGTGCCCCAGGGCTCTGTTCTGTCTCCGACTCTTTTCTTGATTTTTATAAACGATCTTCTGTCTGTTACTTCTAATCCACTTAACTGTTTTGCTGACGACTCTACCCTAAGCTTTTCATATTCGTTCGATAATTCTCGTCTTTGCCTTCGGACGTAATATTGCAACGGTACCGTATGTCAAGCTTATTTAACTCCGATTTATACAGCATTGTCAAATGGGGTAATAGGAATCGTGTGGAGTTTAATGCTTCGAAAACTCAATGCTGTCTTCTGTCGTTAAAGCTGAACATACCCCCAATGCCATTGTCCATGAATGGCACTTGCATCGAAGAAACGGAAAAGCTCTCAGTACTTGGTATGTGTGTCAACGACGACCTCCGTTGGAACGATCATATATTTGAGATCGCTAAGAATGCTGCTAAGTTCTTAGGTATTCTGTATCGGTGTAAGAAGTATTTTTCCCCATCTGATCTGGCTACAATTTATAAAGCATTTATACCCCTAAACTCGAGTATAACTCCCACCTCTGGGCAGGTGCTTCGCAAACATCGCTTCACCTGCTTGATAGAATACAAAATCGAGCGTTAAGATTGATAGGAAATATAACTGCCGCTGAAACAATTGCCCCTCTCGAACACCGACGCAATGTTCACATGTCTTTCCTTATTTTATCGTTTCTTTTACAAAAAATGTTCACTCGAAGTAGCCAGTTGTATTCCTCCCCTTAAAAGTTTCTCCCGTAATACTCGTCTTGCAAGGAATGCTCATCAGTTCACCCTGGAGCCCAATTTCGGATGTACCGTGAAATATAGGGATTCTTTTTTTAGCCGAACAACACGAATTTGGAATAGTTTACCCGGCGAGATTTTCCCTTGCCATTTTGATCTGCTACCATTCAAAACCAATGTTAATCGGCACCTCCTATCTCTCCCCTCCCTATCTTCGTAATGCCCACGCAGTGTGTTCTACATTAAAAGGGAAACACATAATCCCTTGTGCGCGCGTTAATTATAAAAAAAAAAAAAAAAAAAATAAATCGCACGACTGGTTCGAATGAACTTGCTCTAATGTGCGACAGATTTTTGAAAAAAGCAGGTAAAAAATTATTTGAAATTTTGTTTATCACTTAAAAATCACTTGTTAAAACGTTTTTTGTAAAAAAAAATTTCGTTTGCAGTTTAGAATTTTTTTTTTAAATCCTTTGACAAGTTTTTTTGAAAAACTTTTCGAAAACATATTCCAAATTTTTTTTGAGTATGCCAACATTTAGCAATTGGTAGTTATTATCAAAAAAAAAATTAAATTTTTAACAACCGTTTTTGAAAAAAACCAAAATTTAAAAAACACACTCAACAAAATTCTTTAATTTTTTTAATTAGTTCAAGAGTTTTCTCGGAAAAACTAAGAGGAAAAGAAATATTGAAAATCGTTCGACCAGTTTTTTTTTTTAAAAAGTCGTTTTTTTTGAAAAACTTTTCGAAAAAATATTTAAAATTTTTTTTAATATGCCTTATAAGGAAATCTGTAGTTTTCATCTGGGAAATAAAAAAAAAATTCAGTCATCCCGTTTTTAAAATATTTAGAAAACCATTTTTTTTAGAAAAAATTAAAAAAATTGAAAAAAAAAGTTTTTGAAAATTTTTAAGTGCAATATCAATTGAATGACTTTTTGTGTGCAAAATTTTATGATAAAACCGCATTTGAAAAAAAAACCGGTTCCATGAAAGGTACCGTCATAGAACAAATTTCGTTGTAAGAAAATACAATCTGAAAGTTTTGTCAAAATCGTTAAAGCCGTTTTCGAGAAAATCAAGATTTTGTTAAAGATTGTATGGCAGGTACAGTTATTTTTCGACCTAGAGCAAAAATGAAAAACACCCCCGAGATACTATCAAATAAATACTAAATACCAAGTTTTAAGCAAATCGGCCCATCCGTTTAGGCTGTAGAGGTGCGAACAGACAGACAGATCATCGTAATGTCATGTTTGATTGTTAGATTTTTTTTGCGCGAATCCATAACTTGCTTTATAGTATCTATAAATTTACGCAAGTAAAAATGAAAGCATGAGACACGCGTGATTTAGGAATTGTAGAGCTGTTACTGAAGAACTAAGGGTCGGAGATTAAGCGAAAGGTAAATATAAACTGTCAAAGTTACAGGGCTCAAACCGAAGCTTGCAAAGACGATCAAGGTATGCACCAACTCACAAGCAAGATATGCTCAGAAGACAGCTTGGAGCTTGGCCGACAAAGGAATCTCAGCAGACCCCGGGACTTTCTGAACTGCGCCAACTACTGAGATAAGTATTATCTCAACATCGAATCATCTCACCCGGATCTCAAGGATCCATTGCGGTCCGCAGGAATAGAAGGAATAAGGTGTGGTGAAAGGTCGGCAGTTTGGGAGAGAATTAGTTGTGCGGTGCCGTCTTAAACCACTTTGAAAGAAGTCGAAGAAGTATTCTCCGAGGGCTGTTTTTCTGGTCTGAGCTAGGCTGGGTCATTCACAAAGGAAGTGATGTGAGCCTTCTTCTTCATCAGCGTCTTTACATCCTTTGCATGCATAAGCCTGTCGCCTTTGAGTTGTGACCCGTAAGGATGCCAACCAAACGGGACTTCTGCCTGAAAAACACTGCAACAGTTTGGCGGCTTTATAGATCTATTTATTGGTGGGTTTACCGAGAAGATACCAGAGACCCTACTCCTGCATCCGTTTTTGAACCGTCTGTATAGATCAAAACATACCCGGTTTTCCTTCCAGCATTTTCTTGTAGGAAAGCCTGTTAGTGACACAGTATAGTCGGTTTAGGTTTCACTTTAGGCACTTTTGGCCGCCAGCTCCTTTGTGAAAAGGTCTATTGGAGCTATTGTGAGGAATGTTTCTGGGGCTGCGGTTGGAGTAAGGCACTTTTAGTACCAATACGAATACACGCTAGTCTTTGAATTTTTGTCATGGATGTGAGACTGTCAAGGGCAGGTCACCAAACCGATCATGCGTATGTCAGAATTGGCCTGATGATGGCAGTGTCCATCCAATGAATGGTTTTTGAGCTAGAATCCCATCTCTTACTAAAATTTTTACTGCAAGTATAGAAAGCTATTAAAATTTTCATTTCTCTTTCTTTGATATTTTCTTTCGGTCTAGTCTATGATCTATTACTATACCAAGATGTTTGGTTGAACCACATATAAGAAGTGGTGCCCCCTTGAATGTGGGTGCAGTAATGTTTGGGACGTTTGGGATCCTCGTAAACAAAACTAGTTCGGTCTTAAGGGAAGCTTGCAAAAGTTCGCACGAGATGAGAATACATTTATCCAATGACATTAAGACAATGACGTCCGCGTAAGCCACTACTTTAACGCCGGGAAGATTTAGTTTGACTAAAATCCCGTTGACGACCAGTAACTTAAGCAGTGGAGATAGAACCCCTCCCTGTGGTGTTCCTTTAAAAGTAAGTTTCTTACCACTCAATTCTGAATTTACTATTCTTGTTGCATGTTGTCAGAGTCTAGGGTTTGTCGAATCGCACTGTATTCGACGTTATTTAAGGCCCCTTCAATGTCAAGAAATGCATCTAAAGTAAATTCTTTGAATTGGATTGATTTTTCAATAGTACCCAACACCTCATGGAGAGCTGTATCAAAAGATTTGTCCTTCAAGTAAGCATGTTGGGCCTGCGATACAGCATTGTCTCTTAAATTTAAGCGGATTATTATTATTTCTAATTATTCTTTTTTAAGTTCGGAGAAGAAAGGATGACAGGCTTATTGGCCTCAAAATCTTTTGGTTCAGTGTGACTGGGCTTGACATTGACTTTTCTCCAACTAGTTGGAATATAAGTGATGTTTAACAACCTCTGAACATTCCCACCAGAATAGGCACAATGATTTCTCTATGACATTGGAGAAATCATTGTGCCTATTCTGGTGGAAATATTCATATTCAAATAAGACCTTACAGAGATAATCAAAAATTACATAAACCGTCATATAAAAGGTATATTTTGAACATTTGTGTCGTTTTCAAGATTTTAAGAAACGGATATATGGTATAGGTGCTTTTATTCAGACTTCGTGAATAAAATTCCAAAATGAATTTAAACGTCATTTTATTTCTTTAAGAAATGTAAAAAAATGTGATTTTTTTTTCAAAATCGTAGGAGCGGTTTTTAAATAAAACGATTTTTCCTTGACAACTTTTTCAAAAAATTAAAAAAAAATAATAAATAAATAAAATGTACATTAAAAAAAAAATAAAAAAAAAAATTCATCAACCCGTTTTCAAAATATTGATTTTTCAAAAAAAAAAAAAAAAAAAAAAAAAGTTTTCGAAAAAATTAATGCGAAATTACTTGGGCTACTTACATTTTCTTGAATATCAATTTTGAAAGTAATCGGATCACAAATTTTCGAGAAAGTCGAAGAAAAAAAAACCGGTCCTATAGGAGGTACCGTTTTAAGCCCACCGTATTAATTTTTTTCACCAAAATATAATGCTTACCTACAGTAGTACACTGATTTTTTTCATAAAAATTCTTGGAGCCGATTTCGAGAAAAATAAACTTTTATATTTTTTGAGCTAAAAAATTGAAAAAAAAACTCCTCTGTAGAATGTCAAAATAACCTTGAGTTCGAAATTTTAAGACGATTGGGCCAACTGTTTAGGCTACCGTCCAAAATACATGCGTAAAGGCAGACAGACAGACAGACAGATATGGACAGAATTTTGCCAGTAACTCAAAAATGTTTCTCTATCATCGTAATGTCATGTTTGATTGTTATCTCAAAATTTTTAATCTGCACGAGTGCATAACTTGCATTATAGTACCTTTAATCGCAAGTAAAAATTAGAGGGTCTTCCAATAGGGACTTCCGAACTTTGAGAGTTGTTAGCGGCCATCTTGTTGAAGCTACATCTGTCAAATTGGCTGTCATTTATTTAGTCTGTTTTGCCGAATCACCATGGATAAATAAAGCGTTCAACAACACAACCAAATGATAAAAATGTTTTATCAAAATGGGTGTTTTCTCCGTGCATAGTTCCGCGCGCTTCGCCCATTATACAATCACCATAATCGTCCTACCAAAAGTACTATTTGCAGTTTGGTGGATAAATTTAAGTCCACAAAATCTGGGAAAGTGTGCAGGAGAACCCGAGGCAGTCGATTTCGCGTCGCTCACAAGAACTCGGCCTTTCAGTTCGCAGAATACAACTTGTCAAATTTTGCGTCTTGACTTGGGCCTGCCACCAATATATGCCGCGGCGGATGTTATATTCCACACATAATTGCATCGATAGGCCTTCCAAACGAATTAAAAAATTCGATGATGTTTCATTTAAATTTAAAGTTACGAAGCGCTTAATGAAAGGTCCTTTATAAAATATTCCTTTAAATTGGAAACAACTGAAAGAGGTTCAGTTAAAAAACTGTATTTTTTTTCCAAATGTGTTCATCCTCTCCCGCCAAATGTGATAAATTAAATCCATATAATCGGAGTCATTAACTCTCTTTGAAAACTTTTCATTCTCATTCTCAAATTTAGCTTTAAAGAAGTGGTTATTCCTTGAACAGAGTATAAAAACTCCATGATACCAGGAACCCTCTATAATTTTGACACACACAATCTTGGTAAGTTTGCGAAAACTATCTATCTGAATCAGTTTCACCCGAAATATAAAGGTAGCTCATTCCAAAACTAGTATTTTTTTTCTCTGAAAAGACTTCCTATTTTGAGTTCAATGACTGGTAAGTTCCTATACTGCTTTCACTGCTGGTCTATGGATTACTGCATCATCTCAAATGGAAAATGTCAAGTGTTTGAAAAGCAGCTTCCCTAGATTCCCTATCCCTAGATTAGATTAGATTTTTTCATTACATTCGTTAAAATTTATATACAATTGGCCTTAAACTAACTTATAATTAAAATAAATCATGTCGGCTCAACAACAGGGGCCCGAAGTACTCCAGGTGACTATACAACGCTATTTTATCATTTTTTTTTTGAAATTCTTATTTAAAATTACTGTCTGCTTTGGTTTTAAAATTGGGGTTAGGTTAGGATGCGGTATTGTTTATCCTCTGGTGTGTCCGTTGCTGGTTCTCTCGTAGAACGGGGCTCCGTCATTGTTCATTACATCACCTTTAAATTCCTCGAATCCTACTGAATCTCCTCAGTTTCCAAGCTTCGACCTCACCACAGGGGCAAACCCAACTAACTAACTTTGTAAGCTCCCATGTTTTAAACCCAAACTCTTCCCTCCAAAAGATTCACGTCCACCCCCCTGCTTTGATCCTCTCATTCCACCTAATGTAAAACTAACTCAACAGACCCTTGTTGATTCCACTGAGTCCCGTTATGCCCTTTCCAAACTAAGAGATAACAAACTGTTAGACAACATTCGCCTGTACCTAGCCTATCTCCACGATAAACCTGACGATTTGTGCATAGACGGTAAAACGAAAAGTTATGTGTCAGCGTCAATTAAAAAGGAAGGTCTGCCTACTGATATGGTACCATTAAGGCAGATATACGACAAATATCACGAGCTTCTGAACATATCCTCAAAACGAATCTCCAAAGATATCTTCGCCTTTTCTTCGTTTCTTCATTCTAAAAGAATTTCCTGCCTTCAAAGAGTACGTTCCGACTCTGATAAATTTTATCGCTCCTAACACAATCTCTCCCCAACTACTCTACAATCACCACCCTCTTTTTTATTACCAAAATGTAAGAGGTCTTCGCTCTAATACACGGAGTATTCACAGTCACAAGCCCTACCCTATGACGTTTTTGCGCTTACTGAAACAAATCTTTCTAAAGACATTAAAAGTCAAGAGCTGTTTCCTTGGTTCTTTAATGTTTTTCGCGACGACGAAGAGTCTCTTCCTAATTCTCCTTGCAGAGGCGTCCTTATTGCTGTCCATTCGACCCTGGTTTCTTCTTCCTCCTCAAACATGCTCGACTGCATATCCATTAAAGTATCACTCCCAAATCAGATGAAGTGCTAACTATTTCTGAAGCACAAGACGAAGTTCTAATCTTTGGAGACTTCAATCTTCCCCAACTTCAGTGGAACATTTCTGATGATGTACCATCCTTCGCTGCCAATCCTGTTTCATCCAAGGAATCTGTTTTTGTTGACGGTCTTTCTGATTCCGCCCTTTACCAAGTGAGTGGAATTCAGAATTACATGGGCTGGTAACTCGATCTTATCTTCACCTCTGACCGGACTAACTCATCTGTTTCAGAAAGCACCATCCCATCATCTGTAGTTGATCGATTTCACCCCCCTCTCCTTCTCTCTTTTTTCATTTCCTCTCCATCTACTCTCCCTAATATTTCTAACTGTTCATTCAACTATCATAAGGCTAATTTCCAAAAAAATAAATGACTACCTCATCCATACCTCATTCGATTTTACAAATCTGTCACTTAATGAAGCAACTAATCTTTTGTATGGAAAAGTGCAGTTTTGCATAAATCTTTATGTTCCCTTTTCGCGTAACAGGTATTTTTCAACTTCTCCCCCGTGGTACAGTCATAAACTACGCGAGCTACGAAACAGGAGAAATAAGCTTTGGTTAAATATTTTCGCTCTCGTTCAATTCTCGATTACTCTGAGTATTTTATAAATTTTGGAATCTATATGAAACGCTCTACAATGACTTTGCTTCCAACACCCAAGCAAATTTAATAACGGATCCTAAATCGTTTTATAAGTTTATTAACTTTAAAAAGAAAAATGATGGTTTTCCTCCCTCTCTTCTCTACAACAACCAATCATCCAATGATCCATCTACCATCGCCAATTTCTTCGCCAGTTACTTCAAACAGTCTTTTGCACCAAAAACCTTAGATCCTGACAAATCTTATTTTTCCTACCTTCCTCATTTTAATACCGGCCCCTTAAATACGAATTATATGGATACTTCATTAGTTCCAAATGGCATCCTTGAACTTAAAGACGAGTATACTCCTGGTCCCGATGGTATACCTGCAATTTTACTTAAGAAATGTTGCTCGAGTTTGGTCCTTCCTATTACCAACTTGTTCCAACTTTCCCTTTCCACCGGATCTTTCCCCGATTTATGGAAAATATCCACTATCACACCAATTCATAAAAAAGGTCCCAAAAACGAAGTTTGTAATTATCGGCCCATCGCCAAACTTTCTCATATCCCCAAACTCTTCGAATGACTCACTCTCTTTCCAATGCAAATCTCTAATATCCTCAACTCAACATGTTTTTTGTAAGGGAAGATCTACCACAACTTATCTTGTTGAGTTCGTTACATTTTCACTCTCTGCCAAGGAAAAGGGCTACGAAGTAGACGTCATCACTACAGATTTCAGCAAGGCTTTCGACAAAATCTCTCACAGTTTAATTCTTTTTAAGCTTTCCTTTCTTGGATTCAGTCCTAATCTTCTTAAATGGATATCCTCGTATCTTTACAACCGCCAATACAGAGTCCGTTTTCGTTCTGTTCTTTCAGTTCCTTTTGTGGCCACCTCTGGGGTACCCCAAGGTAGCCATCTTGGACCTCTTTTATTTATCCTTTATCGTGATTCTCTCCTGCTTCAAAATGACCTCAATTCATTTGTCGATTGGTGCAGTAAGAATTTTCTCGAACTCAACATTGCCAAATGTGAGCTAATTACGTTCCGTTTCTACTCTTTGCTCTCCGAAGTCTTTATGACCCTAATAACTTCTCATCTCTGCCACCCTACCTTGACCGACTCAAAATTATAAATCTACACCCCCTTGAAGTCCGTAGAAATGTGTTTGATATTATTTTCATTCATCGGATTCTTACAGGTGCCACTGACTGTTCCTCACTTTTTGATCTCATCTTGTTTAACACTAACCCACGCAACTTAAGATCATCACGTCTTTTTTACCTTCCTCCCCATCGTACTTCCTATGGTCTCAATGAACCTTTAACCGGCATGTTGAGTAAAATCAATTCGATCTCTCCTCTTTTCGATTTCAACCTTCCAAGTCCTTGTCTGAAAGCCCAGCTCTTACATCATCTTTCCTCCTTATAAGTTAATTTAATTTAATTACTTTTTAAGTTTAGTTAAGTTTAAGTTAAGCTTGTATTAAGGTAATAAATGGGGCGTTAGCCCCACCAAAATTAAAATTAAAAAAATTAAATTAAAATTAAACTAAATTAAATACATCCTCGAATCGGTCATCTGTGATGGTTCCAATGTTGAGGTAGCGATGGTTGGGCTCTAGAGTAGTTGCTGGATTTCTAAGTTGGGGTGGTCCTCCAAGTTCCTTAAAATATATCTGGAGATCTGTGTCATAAACTGATTTATTGGGATCAGTTTGGTGTCTTCATATAGCTTCTTGTTTGGGACATATTTCCTTGTAATGGGGTTTCGGTGTAGTACAGTTACGGAGGATCTTCCTCTCAAAAACTTCGATCTTCTTCATATATGTTGGTGATAGGTTGAAAGCGTACGTCAGAACGGGACGGATCAGCTGTTTATAGATGAGGAGCTTAATATTAGTGTTTTGTCCGTTTCTTCTCCTAAGAATCGGGTGGACCAGATGTAGTAAGAAATTGGCTCTCTTAAGCATAAATGAAGCGTGCTTGTTGAATTTGAAGCGGTTAGTGAAATTCACTCCAAGGTATTTTGCTGTTGTCTTTGTTCTTATCACTGTGTTGTCTGATAGCTTAATACTGATATTATCACAGCTGATGCGAAACCTCTTCGACCTCTTGTTGCTGTTGTTGGGGTTTTGAAGAAGATAAGCTTGCTCTTATCGCTATTTATCTTTAGTCCCTATTTCAGGTAGTAGTCCCACAAGTTTCTTATGTGACTCTCCGGGCTGCGATTTCTGGTGAAATGGATGTTGTGTTAAGGAGTCACCGGCATATAGCTTCTTTTTGTCCCAGGGATGTTGGTACGTTGGTCAGCTGTGTAAAGGCTGAAAAGTATGGGACCCAACTTGGAACCTTGTGGAACTCCAGCGCTGATCATCTTTCTTCGTGAATATTCTTTATTTACCTGTACATAAAAGGATCTATGGGTAAGAAATTTTTTTAGTAAACTTCCCAAGTGTTTAGGTAGTCCTAGTTTTGATAATTTGAATATTAGTCCTTTATTAGTCCACTTTTTTCAAAATGCTTAGCGAGGGCTTCTGCTTTTTCGGTTGGTGTTGTTGCAGAATGTTGCCCGTGCATTAAAGTATCTGGCAGCAAGCTCTTTTTCCCAACAAGCTGGTTAATTTTCTTGAAGGCATCGGGTCCAGGTTTGATGTTCGATAGCTCTATAAAAATAGAATTGGTTTACGGACGATAATTTTACGTGATAACGTCATAAGAAAACATTTATGGCAGCAACACCAACATACAGTCCGTTAACTCACACCCACAAACCCTCTCGTTAAATCCACACACACACACACACACACACACCAAAATCTACATCTACTTTCTACTTTAACCAAACTCCGCCTATTTTGTATTTCTTTTCCTCTTGTTCTTTTTGAATTTGAGTGGAATTATTTTGGGAATTTGCGCCTGTGCTTTTTCATGATCGCCAGGTGCTTGCGATCGATTTAGAACCACAGTATCGCTGTAAGTATCAGTCATGAGTCTTATCAGCATAAATCATGTTATTTCGTACGTGTAGCCTGCCATTGATTTATAAAACGTTATCACGTCAAAATGGATTCTAAGATCTAAGGTCAAATTGCGAGGGCGATAACTCTAGGGCTTATACAAGCTTAATTCTCTTACTACCCTAAATACCTTCAGAGTTTCGATATAAATGTTACTTCAATTGAGAATTGGTCATGTCAATTGGTCGCCTTGATTGTATGATTTACCACTTCCAGAGGAGGTACATTAAATCATTGTTCAATGCCAACAATCCTAAGTCATAAGAGGAGCTGTCAGCAGAGAGATAGCACACGTTTCCGTCGAAGTGTAGCGGAGTCATCGAAAATCAGGTTCAACGATTCGGCAAAACAGCCGTTTCTGAAATGACATTTTTCTTATCATATTTTTACTAAAATTCACTGAACAAAAATAATTACCAATTTCAAAATCAAAAGCTCAACTTTATTTAAAGTCAATAAGAACAAAAGTTCAGTCGTTTCTTAAAGATAATTGCAAACATCCGCTAAAATCAATAGACTGAAGTACCCATTCTTCATGTTTTTGACATTTGAGCCGATTATAATTAGGCTAGTCGCAAACAGCAATCTAGAATCAATCAATCACATTTATCAGTTTTTTCTTGCGGCTCATAAATCATAATAGGCAACATAATGCTTTGTCTGAAGAAGCGAAACGATTCAAAAAATACTTAACTTAAAAATCTTCATAAATAAATCTGATTTCGATAGAAATCAATTATTCCACAACGTCAGGTTAATAGTCATAGTCATGAAGACAGTTAACAACGTCAATAGACCGCCATTTAAACCATCTTCTTGAAACACTAACAACAGAAGCAGAGTATCATCAACCCATAAACACTCATGGGTATGCATAGATGCTCCAAGGACCCTTAAATGGCCAACTGTTTGGTCAACATTAACCCCCCCAAAAACTACTCCCAGATTTCCTTGAAAATCAACATCGGTCGTTTTGTCTAGCCCGGCATGCGTGTGTTGTGTTATCGTACGACATTCAATCGATGACGACCTACCTACCTTCTCCACTTCGTGCGTCGTCGCCAGGGTGAACTTTAATTAATGCACATTGTGTACCTAACTACTCCAGATGTTTCATTTGAAAATCTATCTATCTTCATGATATGCTTTCCTTCATGTATTCATGTCTCGGATGAACGCTTTTAAAACAAACACTCTTCGTTGCCGTTTGTGCAACATCCTGGTCCTGGTTCTCTAGTCCTGCCGCCTCTTCCGTGCAAAGAATATGAACCCCAACACACAGCCACGTCACATACAAAGCGAAACAACACAAGGCGCCGCACACAGCATGACAATTGACATTTTATGATATCAGTTGGTAGGGAGTCACATATAGAGTTGGCCGGGTGGCCTCAAGCGATTTACAGTCACTTCGTACACTTTTCCAAATTCTAATTATACGCAACCACATCAGATGAGGCACTAAGTGCATTAGTTCTCACCAATTTAAGAGCCTTCACGTGATTTCAGGAATAAACCATTACTACACTCCACCTCCTGCTCCTGCTCCTGCCCATGTCCCATATGTAAGGACGAGAGTATTCAAATGGACATTGTTCTTTTGAAAACTTTAATTTACTTGTAGCACGTACAGCGAACACACTCCTACCACCAGAAGTGGTTAAAGCGTAGTCGTCCTTGATTGCATTTCTTCCCTTTTTTTTTGTGCAAATAGATGTACACTATATCTGGAAAAATGTTTTAGTTCCGTTTCAGCAAAATAGGCCACTGTGAGTTTGCATATGAGTGCAGGACGAGCTCCAACAATGGATTAGAGATACAGACAGAGATGATACAACAAGGAAAGCATCCCTATCATCATCAACGCCATCCAGGCAGTTGTTCGCTCCATAGAGTGGGGGAGGAACTTTAAAACAATTAAAATACGTGAATGTAATTTGAAGACGTACAGAAAGTCGGTCATAACTTGTAACGTACCCGGACCCCGGAGTGCCAAAGAGTGCCCACAACAACCATAACATATGGAATTTCTAATTTTTTTTTTTATAAAAAAAAAAACAAAGGAATCCAAGTGGAAGTTTGCACCTAATTGCATTAGACTTATGGCGTTGAATTATTATTTGATGAATGAACAAAAAATGTTGGATAAATGCGCGCTGTATCGTCATTGGGAAATAAAATTCCGTCACCTAGAGGCAAAATCTTAGAAATTCATATTGTTGACTCCCTCTTTTGGTGGTCGCCTCGAGCGCTTGCAGCATTCATAACGAAGTAGCTTTTGGACCACAAAAGAAGGTAAGTATCTACGAATACGTAGTATACGTAGGTGCAAGCTGAGCTCTATTGAGCGCCACGTGAGACGAATGATGACGACCGCAACGACGACGACGAGAGGAGGCTGAAGGAAAGCTGTTTTGTAAAAGAGATACACAAACAGGGTTGCCAACGTGCATTTTTTATTTGGATTATATTTTGTTCTTTTAATACGAACAATTAAGGATGAAATTTAACTTATATTTTTTACAAATACTATGTTTAGATATTTGTATATTATATATTATATATAATTTTTTATTCTATTAAAAAAAATTCTTTAAAAAAAAATATTGATGACATTTTTTTTTTAAATCATGTGCGCAAGGGGTTTTTTATACCCTTATAATTCAATTCAATTTTTTTAATTCAATCAATTTTAATTCATTTTATTCAATTTTATGTTCGTTTGTATTATAATTTAATGAATTTAAAGCTATGGCATTGCCGTCAGCTCGGTTAACAAATTTTGTTTATTACATTAAACATATTAATATAAATATTTTTTTTTTTTTTTTAATAGTTTTTTATACATATTCGTTTATCAATAGCATTCTATATCTACACAGTTCTAATATAAATTTGCAAAGGTTTTTCCAGTTGAACTCGTTCAAGATTACAATTGTTTCTTGCATAGTTAAGGTTTTCTTTCCGAAGTATACAAGACGTTGGGGAGAAAAAATTGGACAAATACTTAAAAAGTGAAAACAGTCTTCTTTTGCTTTAAGGTTGCACAATGAACAGAACTGGTTAAAACTTCCGTTGTAAGGGCTTCCATTTAGATAGAGTAGTTCGCATCGTGCTTTGAAAATTAGAGATATTTCTTTATAACTATATACATCATTAAAGTAATTCTTCTCAAGTAAATTAATATTAAGCTGCGAGTATAAAATTCTGCTCTCTGATTTTCGAACTTTCGCTGCAAACTCATCATGAACAGAATTTTCATGATTCTGAGTAATTCGATATAGTTGGTCTTTGACCAAATTTATATTGTTTGAGTCCATTGAGACGACTTCTTCACAATCTATTCCTAAACGTTTCCATTTAGACCACCACCAATCCTCGTTCCTTAGCTCGTATTACAGCATTTTCTTGGCCAGACGGGTATCTGAATAAGAGAGTACTTTGGTTATGTAGTCGGCCTGCAATTTCAGAGTATATGTGAAAAGTTTAGGAAGTCCTGTTTCAACATAAATTGCATAATTTGGCGTATTCAGTGGTAGGTTAAAGAGCTTTTTTAAAAAGTTTCTTTGAAACTTTTCGACGGACTCGTATTCGTCAATACCCCAGACTTGTCCAGCATAACAAAGAGTAG
Organism: Platycheirus rosarum; assembly: GCA_963971375.1. NCBI lineage: Eukaryota > Metazoa > Arthropoda > Insecta > Diptera > Syrphidae > Platycheirus > Platycheirus rosarum. Next base: position 4,050,518 of record OZ020507.1, on the reverse strand, counting down.
ACTTAACGACAGCATCATATATTTTGTACTTCGTTGAAAGATTGATTCTATTATTTAGGAATATGCTTCTCCAAGACATGTTGAGTAGGCTAAGTGATGAATTTGATTTTTCTGCAAGATGCACGTTAAAATCTAACGTTCGGCTTAGTTTTACACCCAAATACTTATACTCGTTTACAATCTCCAAACTAGTACCATTATAGAACCAATTGTATGTGGTTTGTTTTCTCGTTGAACGGCTAAATATCATTACTTTTGATTTGTTTGTGTTGATTACAAGACCCCACTGCTGACAGTATTCCGCGAGTCTATTGATCCTCAGTTGAAGGTTTTCTGGAGATTCTGAAAGCAACACCAGATCATCAGCATACATTAGAACATTTATGTTTGTATCGGCTATTCGAATCCCTCCAGGCCACATCATTAATAAAAAGCGAAAACAATAGCGCACTCAGAAGGCAGCCTTGTTTTACTCCGTTATCTGTTTCAAACCAATCTGAGTAAGTGGAACCGTCCCATACAGCTGCTTTTGACTCTGAATATAGTGCTTTTAAAACTTTAATGAATTTTGTAGATAATCTTAGCATTTCGATTTATAAGGTCAAATGCAGACTTAAAATCCACGAAGAAAGCATACACTTTTTTATTTCTTGCTTGAAATGCTTTAACAATTGAGGTAAGCGTGAAAATGTGGTCAATTGTCGAGTAATTTCTCCGAAATCCAGCTTGAAAATCTGACAGGGCACTGTTAACCTCTACCTATGTCTCTAATCTATTTACAAGAATACCACAAAATAATTTTGCAAGAACATTCATGAAGGAGATGCCACGGTAGTTTTCAGCATTGTTCAAGTCACCTTTTTTGTATATTGGGAAAATTACTGACCTTTTGAATGATGATGGCACTTCTTCTATCGAAAATATTTTATTAAAAAGGGATTGAAGTTGTCTGTGGAAAGTTTCGGTGGCATTCTTAAAGAATTCGTACGGAACTCCATCTTCTCCAGGGGCTTTTCCGTTTTTTCCTTTGGAAATTGCAGATTTCAATTCCTCAATAGTGAGTTGAGAATCCAAAATGTCATCGGAGAACCATGGTTCAGCATACGAGAAACTTACGTCATATTGGCCGTATAAAAGAGATTTAAAATGAGTAGATAGCTCATCAGCGGACATTCCTAATCCAATTGTATGTTTTGTACCATTTATCTCTCTGACAGTCTTCCAGAATTCCTTTGAGTTCTTAATTTGGCCCAGTGTACGAGCCTGATTATTTTCAAAAGTAGATTTCTTTTGTAGACAAAGCTTCTTGAATGCTGCATTCGCTTCTAAATACCACTTTTTAAGTGTTTGGCTATAAGAGTTTCTCAGTGCATTTAACAGAATAAACGTTTTTTTCCGAGCAAGCATACACTCTTTATCAAACCATTTTTGTTTGAATTTTGAAGATTTGTGTGAGAGAGTGTTGTTTGTGGAACTCTTAATGCAAGCAGTGAGTTTGTTTGCACTTATTTCCATTGATTCTGTAGAAATATCTACAGAAGCCAGATTTTTATCCAATTTCTGCTGAAAAACATTACAAATGTCTTGATTCCATTTCAGCAGCGGCAGTAGTTCGAGATTTTTTCCATTTGTAGCATATTCATTAACCCATTCCACTGTAATTGGCATGTGGTCGGAGAAGATTTTGCTTTGCACTTCAAACTTCTTCACTAGATCATTCCAGTCATTATTAACTATACAGTAATCGATGACTGATTTTCCTTGCCCTCCAAGAAATGTAAACTGACCTATGGTATCACCATTTATACATCCATTTAAAACTGTACAATCAAACATCTGCATAAGTTCCAATAAATGTGTTCCCTTTTGATTACATACATCGTCCATTGATACTCTATGACTGAGATTTAAAACTGTTTTATTTGTACTGCGGCTTGCTGTTACTTGTAAATTAGCTATTCTGGCGTTAAGATCTCCAATCAATAAAATACTCTTATTCGCCATATTCATCATGATGTTGTTGAGTCGTTCGAAGTCTTCGTTCCATATGCTGTAGTTTATATAACAAGGAATAATGATAAGATTTGGCTTTCGTAATAGTTTAACAATCGTGATTCCTTCATGTTCCTCAAAGTCGTAGGTTTTTAAAAGTGATATTTTAATTCCATAGAGAGTCCCACCACTAGCCCGTCCTCTGGAGTATGTTCTCACTGCAGCTTTCCAAGTTAATTTGAAACCATTAAAATATTTAGTAAACTTGTTAAAATTTTCTAACGTTATATGAGTTTGGTACAAAAAAAAATACATCAAAACTTTTTACATATTCAAAAAAATCCACAAACAATAGCTTATTATTGAGGCCTGACACATTATATGATAAAATATTACTATTACTTGAAAATATTGAGCTGACGGCATAATTATTTCAATTTCGTACTATTGTACTACTACTAGCACTATTCTGCCTAAGTGGCATCTCTGAGCCATTTTGCCTGACTGGTTTATATAAATCATTTTGACGTCTACTTGACATTTTCAAAAGTTTGACAGGTTCGAAGTTGAGATCTCCAAACATTTCGCAAAGTTGTTGTTCGCCATTATAGTTTTTATATTTTATATTGTTATAATTATTTAAATAAAATATTTTATCAGCTACCACAAGCGAGTTGTTTTTTATTTGAACGGCTTCATTCGGATTTTTATTTTTTATTATTTTTCGGTAGCCAAGAAGAAAACGGCGTTTGAATTGCATCTGCTTTGTTAGATCTCTTTGGATGAAAGCACCTGTGCCCTTTAGTTTTGAAGAATTTTTCATCATTTTTGTTGCATTTTCGATAGAACCAGTGTTAATTTTTAATTTGGTAACAGTGCTATTTTCACTTATTTTTATAGACTCAGTGATTTGGTTTGGATCGCCAAGCAGAAGTTAACTAATGTCTTGTACTCTCTCTCGAAGATCAACGTTGTTTGGAACAGTGAGGATAATGTTTTTACCTCGTAGAATCCGACTTTGCATCTTCGAAGTGATGTATCTTCTTGGTGAGATCCTCATTCTGTAGGCGTAAAGCGTTGATTTCTTCATTCAACTTAACAAAGTCGTCTTTTGTAGCTAGTTTGGCGGTCGCTACTGAGAGCTCTTTTTGCAGTGATGTATCGATGATTTGCTTTATTTTTATGAGATCTGCATCCGAGATGGGCATGTTAAAGACGGGGTTGTTTATTTTTGTCGCTCGGTGAGTAGATTTTGGGTTCGGATTGAGAAAGTCTTCGGGAGAAGTTTGGTCGACCTTTCTTTTGTATTCGTTCATGTGACACCGTAATCAGCCAAGTTATTTTATTTTCTTGCTTAATTGCTAGTTTTACCTTTTTAATCAGCAAAATATTTTGGAAGCGCGTATAAGAACTGACTACAAATTCGAACTTTATTGCTTTTTTATGAAAATTACGAGTAATTTACTATTAAAAATTAAAAATATTACAGAGCGATATTAATACTGAACCCTTAAAATGTTTGAACACTGTACGAGCATTAGGAAAATGATGGAGCATGAAAGAGGAGATACCGATGCATATTAGTTTTGAAGTTCTGCATATCAAAATGGGAAGAAAAAGCAGAACATGGCAAGGTGTTTTACATTCGTTTAGTGCGACTAAAGAAAGAACCTCTATAATTGAAAGTACGTCTGAAGTTGGGCTCAAGGGTAAACTGGGTATTCCTATCACTGAGAGCATTACTTCATGCAGGAATGCAAATCGTGTTTTTACTAGAGCTCAGGAGATGTTATTGAGTCTGTAATTTTCCTACCACCTATTATTTTTTGGATACGATCTAAAAACACTAAAGACACTAAAGCAAAAACAAGAATAAAATAAATTATCGACATTTTGAAGTGAAGGATATGTTACGAGAAACCACTGGAAACCTTAACAACTATCTTTGCATTTCAAACCCCAGAGCCATAAAGCTCTGACGTGCGTCTTAGAACAGCATGAACGGTCTAGCTGATGAGCCCACCGTTCATTCTTGGGCGAAACGCACACTTTTTGGAGTAAAGGAATTTAATTCAATAAAAACTCCACAAAAAAACAACAACAACTAGCAACAGTTTTTGTTGTTGCAATATATTTTGTAAAGCTCTGACGTTCGATATAATTTAGAAAATCCTCAAAATAAAACGACAATTTTATAACTTGTATATGTATATATGCATGTAAGTGATTATTTGGGCTTTAAAGTTTCAATATTATTTAAAGATGTTATGCAAGTGGTATCTGATGACCTATTTTGCTCTTTTTATTGCATTTTCAATCTAGTTGGCCAGAACTTTGCAATCTTGCCGGCGGGCGGCGCCGAGACATTAGGTTGTAACTATTAAGCTCTTTGCTCAATAAAACTCATAAATGTTGACGTGGTGTGCAAAAATCATATAAATAAGTGTATTAAATTTTAAATAAATTACAATAATTTGAAGAATAAAGAAAAAGGCATACATTAATATGTTCGTTTTTAACTGAGTATATAAACTGAGTATAGACTTAGTTTCGTTTAGTAGATCTTTGGCCAAGAGTGAGAATAGTTCAGATTCGGAGCCTATCATCGGAATCTGGGCGGGGGGTGGTTAATCCTTAGATCAAACTAAAACTAACAAGTGCAATTTCGTTTCGTAGTACCTCCTTAGGACTAAAACGAGCTGAGCCGGGTTTTAGTAAGGTTCTAAGTTTTCGACGGTGACACTATTTTCTAAGCCATTACTTTTTTTGAATACGGGCTGATGGGCCCGAACGGCTTTTGTTGGTCAAAACATACTGCAAATCTTCGGATGCGGGCTAGGCTATACTCATAGCTGAATAAATGTGGGGTACCACGGGATATCAGGATAGCCCAATTGATTACGGAAGCAATGCTCGGTAGCAACTGCTTGATATATGGTGTTGGCCCTCTAATGGGAGCATCGTGGTTGCTATGGTTATACCCATAGCTTATCAGGGGATTTACTAGAGGTGCATGGTAGGCCTCGCTCCTTAGCAAGGGGAATAACTATGACCACAACATAGATATTGAATTGCTACTAGAGTGGTTTGGGGAGCCAATCTAGTGATATAACACCATATCTAAACTGGAAGGCACCACTCTAACAAAAAGTGACTAGTAACCACTGGAGGGAACTGGTCAATACTTATTTTGACTCTAGGTGCGTATTAAGGCTTCATAGCCAGGTGCTGGCGTAAAGCGTATCTCGACCTGTCGCTATCTTCATACGGACGCTTGGTAGAGTCAATAATTGTCACCAAAACTCTTGGCTTAAGTAGTTATTTAACACAATGAGAATGACAGCAATAGCTACTTAAGCCAAATCACGTCCTAAAAGATACCAGGGAGATGTAAGATAAACTCCTTCTTATGCGGATACGAAATTGAATTTCTTATCCATCACAACATAATTAATCACCATTAAATAGAAAAAATCAATCACCAAATCACCAAAAATAAATAACAAGCCAAGTACTTTCTTGAAAGCGTTTTCTGAAATCGTGAAAGTTTTTTTGTGAAAGCGTTTCGTAGTGCAGTGGGATTTCCATCAGCAGCAACTTGTTTTTTATGTTTCGAATTTCACACTCTTGACAACTGTCAAATAATTGATCTACAAACAAAAGACATAAAGAGAGAGAGCCGGAAGTTAGAGAAATTAATTTTATGACAAGTAAAATATAAAATTTATAAGAAAATATGGTATCAATTTGCAGTTAGCACTTTCAGAAAACTCTTTCGCTTTCATTACGTTGCGACCCGAACAGATCTTTCAAAAACTTTGTTTTCTTGAAAGTTAAATGTCGCTTTTGGAAAACACTTTCCTTTCATTATGTAACTACTCTCTGTCTGTCTGCAAGCACTTATAAGAACGCTTTCTGAGAGCACATTTTTCATTGTGTGACGGCATCTTTAGTAGGAACAAAACATTTTCAAAGTATTTCATCCAAAATATTCTACTGAGGGACTGAGGCTAACTGATCTTCTGGTGAACATTCATCAGCTACATATGTATATCTTCGGGCATATAGGAGCTATACTATCATCGGAACGAACACCATATGACCTGGGGACAATTACGTCCTTTGGGAACGAGGAGCTCGTTTAGTAGCTTCGTATCGGGACTTCGTGACGTATGTTCGTAAACGTAATTTATCCTACGTAAGCAATTGCGGAACCGTGTACGTTTACTCGATTTGTCATCCGTCAAGTTATGTTAACCGAATTGCATTTTGTATTAAATTTATTTATGTATATAGATTGTAAATGATTAAAAGTTCTGGTTTTACTTGCGATTATAGGTACTATAATGCAAGTTATGCATTCGTGCAGATTAAAAATTTTGAGATAACAATCAAACATGATACTACGATGATTGAAAAAAAAATCAGTGTACTACTGTAGGTAAATACTACATTTTGGTGAAAAAAAAAATATGGTGGGCTAAATACGGTAGCTCCGTTTTTTTATTCGACTTTTTCAAAAACTGGTGATCCGATTACAATCAAAATTCATATTCAAGAAGATGTAGGTAGCCTAAGTAATTTCGCATTAATTTTTTTTCGAAAATATTTTTTGTATTTTTAATAATGTCTTAATTTTTTTTTTTTTTTTAAATCAATATTTTAAAAACGGATAAGTGATTTTTTTTTTAAATTTTGTTTTAAAATGAAGATTGTTTTTGTGCTTAAGTTTGCATTCTCGAATTAATTTTTTAATTTTTTGAAAAAAAGTTGATAAAAAAAACCGTTTTATTTAAAAACCGTTCGTACGATTTTGAGAAAAAAATCACACTTTTTTCAAATTTTTAAAGAAATAAAATGGCGTTTAAATTAATTCGCTCAATACAATTGTATATTATTTTTTCGAAGAACCAAAAGTCAAAAACGAATAAATACTTTAAAGTTCTCTTAACACTTTTTAAATTTTATTCGACAATATAACCGCACATATCAGCAAGTACGTGCAATCCAGTCGTGCAATTTATTTTAATTATTATATGTACATATTTTTATTTATGTTTAAATGTTGAAATTTGTGTTAATGAAATTGATATAACATTTTATTTTTAAGTTTTTGCTGATTTTGTTGCATTGTAACATGACAGAAAACATTCAATACCTATGGAGAAAGTGACTTGGTGTTTTTTTCATTAAGGACATAGATCCTTAATATTTTAATTCCAGATATTTTGTGAGGGGTTTGAACCCCCAAACCCCCCCCCTGCGTTCTAGCCTGTGCGTCGCGATTCAGCAGCTCCTATCACATGTTATACCATTCCTAGGACTTTATGGAAAACTTTTAATATGAAATTGTTTATTGATTTCGGGTATTTTACAAAATAAATTTAAAAATATTTTCAAATATAGTTCCAAGTGTTTGGAATGAAACGCTTTACCTAATTTATGTGAAACTTAATTTCACTAGTTTAAAAATTCATGCGTCAATACTTATTTTTGAATTAATATGGGCGCTTAAATATACTTAAATGCTGCCAAATAAACGAGAAAAAATGTGCCCGGTTTCCGATGCAACGTTTTTAACCGAATTATATTAAAATAAACGTTTTACGAAAAGTATCTCAAATGTCAGCGTCAAAGTTTATTTTGATGTATAAATACTTATGTGCTGCCAAATTCCTTGAAAAATATTGCCGGATTGCACCCACAAAATTACAAAAATAGATTCTCTTCTGATTCTGTAACATATACACAAAACCAATTGGCAACCCTGAGCAAATAAACCAGCTAGCTGTGCAGCAGGTTGATGGAGCATTGGTGGAGCACCAAACCAACAGATTCAAATGGAGAAATTACAAAATAAGTCCGCATGCCCGAAAAGAGAAAGAACTTTCACACACAACAGCTTTGTAGCCATAGCGCTCGGCATCTGGTTGTGTGTATGGATGTGGATTGGCTGTAGCTGATGTGCCAGAGTGGACTAGCTATCATCAATAAGGAGCTTTGGACGTTGCAATATTTTGCTCCAGAAATCTTCGTCTTTTCAAAATTCCAATGCTAAAATTTGTCTCTGCAAGTTTTGCGGCCTGTGTGGTGGCGGAGAGTCTTGCTCCTCTCTGCGGCGGGTGTAGTGTGTTTTGGTGGTGCGGAACTTCATCAACTTCAAGACTCTAAGCATACGTTTTTCACTCCAGCCATAGTGAATTTGATTATTTTCGGTTTTTTTTTGTGCCATTCTGCAATCCGTTGTCGGTGCTCGGTGCTGCTTTTCGGTGTCTTTTTTTTCCGAGGATTTTTCTATAAGAAATTGTTTCGCTTACCTGGGTTCTGCATACAATATTTTCCGCGCCGCAATACCGACAGTGTAATAAAGTGCCAGTGCGTGAGGTTTTTCAACTTTTCCGGTATAGTTTTTCATTCCAGCTACAGAACAACATCTCTATTCGTAATATCAAGCTGTTTTCTCGGGCTTCCCAGGGTCTGAGAAAGTCTGAACGAGGAAAAGTAGGAAAAGAAGACAAAAAAAAAAAAAAAAAATCACCTCACGATTTTTATCAGCAAATGGTATACTCGTCGTGACCTTAATTAAAAGACACTGGTGATGGGGTGAATTCCGTCGACACTTTGTCGAAGCTAACGACTGCTGTGCCATCATCATCGCGCTCGATAGAGAGAAAATCACAAACACAAATCGAATCAATACGCGCTGATTGTGAATGACTTTTCACCTAGATAAACGACACGATACGGATTCGATAGTATCCATCTGCATCGTCTTTTAACGTTGTCGTTCTCGACGTCGGTCGTCGGTTGGTCGTCCGTCGATTTGGCGAATTGTATCGGAGTTGTCGTCGACGACGGATAAATTGTGCAAAGTGTGAGTGCTGGAGAGGAGACTTGGGCCAGAAGCTGCACAGCATAGAGCCCGAAGACCTATGAAAATCCCAGGCAATTGAATAAATAATAGAAAGTGTTATTGTTATCGTTATAACAATAAAAATAAATTGTATCTAGAGAAGTGTTTTTATTTTTTTTTTTTTACAAACACACTGCTCGTCATAATATTGTTCAAAAATTCAGTGTGCGTTTGTGTGTATATGTGCGTGTGTATAGCGAACAGAATTTATTGACCCGAGAGTTAAAAATGGTATTTGCGTCCTTGTTCCATCGTAGGAGATAATAGGGTGAACGAGCGCGGCACTGGTGGATTGGTGATGTATCTGCGGAGAATTACTTTCGGGGGATGCATATTTAACTCGACTCGCTTGGTAGGTATGTGTTTGTTCACCTGCTTAAAGAATTATTTTTTTTTTGTCTTTTATTTGTTGGTATCTACCTTATATTGTGTGTAATTTAATTTTGTACTATGGTATGGCTTGATGGATCCTAGAGGAGGTACCTCGGGTAGTACTTATTCGGATGCAGTACGTATGAAATTTTAATTAATTTCTGCAGCAAACCGCAATCTCTCACTGTGACTGTGTAAATGCGTTGGTTGTTGGCACGTAATTTGGGTTTGTTTATCGTGTAAAACCACAGAACAAACATCCTTCCTCACTCTTGTTCCATCCCCCCGATGAACCTCTTTTTTTTTTTTTTTGTATAGCAGCGGCGGTTACTGTGAAGTCTTAACGCTCTAGAAAGCCCCAATGGACTCGTGAAACATTCTTGACTATGATGTTGACAACTACCGTCTGCCTGCCTCGTCTCTGTGTGATGTGTATGGTTGAGGATGAGATGTTCCGCATCCAGTAAAATTGGGCACAATGCGTTAATAATTCAGTGGAAAAAGGCTATATTCTGACAAAAGGCGCCATTATAGCTTTGGCATCAGAGAGATAGAATTAATAGGGATTCGTCGTCGTCAAGATCGTTAGAGAGCTTCACACATTTCTCATGTAATAGCTGCTTAGATAGATATTCAATCATTATCTTGATGAAAGGAAGAGAAGGAGAGCGGTGATATACCTACAGTGGGACATAAAGGGTTTCAAAAAGAATAAAAATATGATTATGGTATTTAGAACAATAAAAGCAAGTCGAGATGAGAATCAAATATGACATTACGATGATGGCAATGACGAAAAAAGTTAGTTTGGCAAATTTGTCTCCCTGTTTGGATGTATAAATGATTAAATGAAGCTTAAATTGTCGTCAAATTCTCACAAAAGATTGATTTTAATATTTCTGACCTTAATTTTTAACGGTACAAAATTGCTATTCAAAAAAGTCCAAAATTAGTGCTGAGTTTTCTACTTACTTGTTTTATAATTTTTTTTTTTGCTGCAACGTAGTATATTGAGTTTTTATTAAAACCTTTAATTCTCTTAATTTTTAACCTAAATATAGGAAAGAAAGATGACATCGTTCAAAAGCTCGCTTCGACTTCTTGCGGTGGCATCAATCCGATCTGAGTGGTCTAATTTGTAATGACTCTTCCACATAGATACGACTCAATTTAAGCGATATTTATTCACACTGACCTGCGATTTAAAGAAACCTCACAAAAAAAAGTCTAGTGGAGCCAAATCGCATGACCTAAGGGAGCAATTCATGTCATCTCTGCGAGAGATAAACTTACCTCAAACCTTTCGTAAAAAATGTCAATCGTGGTGTCCACTGCGTTGCACGTGGCACCTTCGTCGTCTACATGGTTCAATTTGTGCCATGAGAAGGTGGTTATCATCTTTCTTTAGCACTCGCCATTGAAGGTGACGGCTTCACTAACATCATTTCCAAAAAAAACTACGGATCAATGATAGCATCGGCTCAAAACGCTGAAAGATAATTTTTCGGACAAGATTGGGGTTCTCCTCCAAACGTTTCGGAACTCAGACAACGAACGAACGGCTTTGTCTATGGTCATAAACTTTGAGCTCCTGGGTCAATTGGATCTTGACCGGGTGAAGGGCTAAGTTCCTCTGCAAAATTCGTAAAGTTGAAGTCTGCGACAAGCCGAACTCGTGCACGGTGAAGAATGGGACCGCCTTGTGAAACGTGAAAAGTTTAAACACACGAACACTTATTTTGATACTAATGATTTATCATTATCCTGTAGTACATATATTAAAAAAAATTAAGATTCCAATGATGGGCATTGATATCGGACCCCTTTATCCAGCTCCTCTCACAACAACTTAATAAGCTTATTATTTTGTAATTGCAGCGGCCGTGTCATGATTTTTAAAATCGCTTCTTTTTCACTCTTTTGAAGTAAACGTGGCAAAGTTTCAATCTGTGTTTATGGTCGCTATCCTTTTGAAATACGAATTGATGGCCAAAAGACCTAAGTCCAAAGACCAAAGCGCTTTCATCGAATATTATCTTATACGCATCCTTGTTCATTTTAAAAATGACATGGGTCAGAAGGTCAGATTTCCAACTGCACTGGAAGAAAAACATCCCCCGGACCATAGGAGAACCGCCTCCATGCTTCGCAATAGGAACCAAACAGTCGGGTAGCAACTTTTGTTCGTCGCTTCATAAAACTCTCTTGAAATCTTCTTCAGTCCAGTCTTTATAGACTTTCGACCATTCTTACCTTTAAAGCTTAGTTTGGTTGTGGTTTTCATGCTGCAAGAACTCGCCCAAATAGTCCATCTCTTTATCTCTTTTTCACAGTTGTTAAAGGTAGTAGATTAGGTGCCTATTTCTGTATTCTTTTTTGCCTATTTATTTGGCTAGATATGACTTAAAAAATATTCATGTTTGGGTCAACTTACCCTCCAGACTTCAAGACAAATTTATATTGAAAAAAACCGGTTGGACGCATGTTTGGCTTAGACCAGCATATTCATAAAGTAGATGGTCTAAGCTTTCTTTTGATACCCCATTTGTTCGTTGATCCGATGAAGTAAGTCAATACCAAACCGGATGTGGCCATTTTACCGCCAAAGGGTCAAGTAAAAGTCGGTCCGACCAGCGGTTCTGTGCATTTTATGTAATTTGCCATTTATTTATGCCAACATTTTCCATTGACTCGATGAGGTACTTGTTCCTACGGCCGCCTCCCGGACAACTTATATAAAGCAACAAAGCAACTTCTCACTGCAATTTGTCTTCTTTAATAATCATCCATTTTGAATGATAGTTTGCGCGAATTTCCCCATTTTGTACAAGTTGTTTCTCATATGTGAAAAATCTCAATTAACTTCGTATGATCGCAAAACGCAAAAGTGCGGCTTTTATACAAAAACCTTGCATTTTAGGTCTATAAATTTTGGGTTTTGAAACCCTTTGAATCCTGTAACTCTTCCGTCTACCAAACTTCACAAATTCATGCTGTCGTTAAGGCACAGAAATATATTAAAAAAATCTCCAGAACTGCAGTATTTCACATTTAAGCCTCTCCTACAGGAATCTTGCATTTTTCCTGGATAAAAAATAGCCTATGTTTCAATCCAGCACATTATCCATCAACCTATCAAATTTCATCCAAATCCGTTGAGTCGTTGAGACGTGATTGGTGAACAAACATCCAAATCTCTGACAAAAATAGCAAAAACCCTTAACAATGGAGAAAAAAACCGTAACGAAAACAAAAACTAAGAACAAAGAAAACCTGCTGCTATACAAAAAAAAAAAAAAAAACAATAATAGTAAATCATGATGAAGCTCTTCCAAAAATACGGTGAAAAAGAAGCGAAAATGTTTCTTATAGGTACGAGTGCAATAATACAGCAATTTTCATTTAAATTTTTTTATTTTTTTTATTGCGGCCAACTACCTTGGCTATGATAAGAAATGGATCGCTGTCCGTCTTATTTGTCTCTCTCTCTTATGGTCTGTTGTGCTATATATTAAAAAAAAAATACTATTTATATCAAAACTCGTTAAAGAAAATATTTCGATCTTTCCCGCAGGAGACTTTGTCCAAATAAAGTGAATCCTGCAACCTTCCATCTACCCAACTTCACAAAGTCATGTATTCGTTGGGACACGAAAGCATCATTTCACACATAAGCCTCTCCCACAGGAATCGAACATTTTTTCGGGATAAACAGTAGCCTATGTCTCAATCCAGGACATACCAGTTTTTATCCGAATCCGTTAAGCCGTCTAGGAGTTATTAGGGAACAAACATCCAAACATACAAACTGTTCACATTTATAATATAAGGAGGATTTAAACACTTATATAGAGGGTGTTTGCCGTGTTATCGGCAATAACACAAATGCTGGAACAAGTCAATGTTTTTTTTTTGATTATTTTTTTACAGGTATAGAACTTTAAGTTGGCAACACTATTTTAACTAGCTTTTTGACAGCTGTGACTTGATATATGTTATTGCCAATATACGGCCACAAATGGTAGAAAAAGTCATCGAAAATTGGACCTTTTTTAGTGTTTTTTTGTTTTGTTTTTTTTTTTTTGGTACAGGTATAGAACTTTAAGTTGGCAACACTATGTTAACTGGCGGTCTTTTTGACAGCTGTCACTTGATATATACTCAGTTTGGTTTGGCATTTCAACATGAATATACTGACAATATTCGCCGAGTTATTGCTGACATACTGCCCCAATTGCTGCAAAAAGTGGTCGAACATTGGGCCTCTCGTCTGGAATTTATTCGAGCCACCCGCGGTGGCCACTTGCCTGAAATCATTTTTAAAGCATAATGGCAAACCCTTATCTTTATAATAAAGCTAAATTCTTGGCCATAACATTAAATTATATGCCTTTTATTTTTTCTGGAAAACTACACGTCTAAAAAAACACCCTGTACAATCCCAAAAAACAGTTTTACAACATTTTCAATTTTTCTATTTTGAAGAAACGTATATTAATAATACCCGGGAACGCCGCCTTCAGAATATCGGTTCATATGTCAGTTCATGTATCGCTCCATGCCTTGTTCACTTTACATCTGTCTGACAAACGGCAAAACAGATTTGACATTGGCGGCCATTTGCAAAAATGAGAGCATCTTCCAATAGGGTGATTTCTTTTGGCCCACCCTGTACATACATCTTAACTCATCTCGACTATTTCATCTATGCTATTATAAAATCGAACTCTTTTTCTTTGTATATTAAGCAGCTATCAAACTTTAATAAATTAAAAAGTCATAAATTAAAATTATTTTTTATATTAAATTTCCCTAATGTAAACTACTTAAAGGCTCTCACCCTTTCGGTTCACTTATTAGAGATTTTACTGAAGATACAATGATAAATGCTCCTTACATTCCAAATCTTTTTCCAAATTCTCCCATTTTTCAGTTCCTACGTTAAAAACAACAAAAATTAAATTTGAATTGAGCCAACTTTGCCGACAACCTGTTCCACTGTAAAACAGTGATGGGTGGTTAGTTCTAACAACCCTGTCGTCGCACTTAATCGCTAGAGATGAGCAGCAAGGATAACAAAGCAAGGAGGTCACACACGACTGTGTGTGTCACTTTTTATAGGAACACTCAAAACCGTAATTGACATCAATAGCCGCCCGAACTGTCATCCAAGGTATTTTCTTGCTGTATTCACTATCATATCCGTTATGGTAAAATAAAGATGTCGACGTCGTTTCCCTCGTAAATAGATTAGCTCATATTCTCGGAAGGACAATAGGAGCGAGATATAGAAAGGGGTCGTTGGCTTTTCGGAAGACAGGCACAAATCTACACGGCCTTGTAACAGTTGATGCCATTATTTAAATCGAAATATTTTAGCCAAAAATGAGCACTCATCATAAAAATATCTTATATAGGTATGGGTAGGGGGGGGGGGGTGTATGCCTATTCAGATGCAGTTGGCCTAATTACAAGTTTTTCTTGCAGCAACATCAACGGCAACGGTCCGTTCGCCTCCAAAACTCATAAAATCTCCGAGTTTATGTCACAGAAAATTGGATCGCACCATTATTCACATTTTTAATGGCGGCGCAGCGCTGGTGTCGGTTTGCGGTGTGCGGTGGCTTGTTTCTTAAAAATCTAGGTCTTGTGCGTCAAAATGGTTTTTCTCTGATTATTTTCTTGCTGCCACTGCATTTTCACAGAGAAAAGAAAAAAAAAAAGTATCTAGATACATTTAATAATGAATAGATACACAAGACCAGAAGGCCAGGGAACATCCATTCCATAGTTTTTGTAATAATGTAATGGGTTTGCACAGGGCACACCATAGTTAGCACAAACATCGATTGTGCTGGCAAAAGAGAACTCTTGCTGGATTAAAGTATTAAGGACACTTAATTGAGACTCCTTGCGACATGGCATCGCATGAGTTGTTGGCCATTCGTTCGTTTCGCTCAATGTGTTCCAAGGTCATGCAAATGGATGGAAATAGACTCGGTATAACCTTGGTGTCTTCTGTTTGTAATAATTGTACCCACCTAAGTGTGCTTTTGTTCCATCAAAGTGGATGCTAATGCGTACTTTCACATTTTATAGTGGCTCTTCCATCTTCCATCTTGCATCTTCCGCGTCTTCTGCCTTCAGACTTGTGCTATTTGTTAAGTGTTTTTTGCCCCATTCTGTGGTATAAATGTTGATTTATGGATTTTTTTTTGTAATCGTAAGGTAATTTTTTTTTTTTTTTTGAATAGCTTGGAGCAGATATCGTAAGTCGTAAGCCTGGAGGGTGTACGATAACTCAACTTCTCTGATTTGAATAAAATTTAATTACTACGTTTTTTTTTGTGTAAAGTTTTGAGTTTTTTTTGTACAAAATTAGCAACATCGAGGTCACTTTATAGTTATAAAATAAAAGTTAGTTTTTCAAGTGTTCATTAGTGTGCCATTTGGTAGGAGTACAGTGGGGTCGGTTGGTGGAGGAGGAGAATGATAAAAAAAAATTGGAATTCATAGTTTGTAACGAAGAGGGGCGCATAATGAAGGCATTCGCATGGAAACTCTCATTTTATTAGTTAAGGGGAGGGTGGATGAAGTTTAAGTTTGCGTTTTATTTGCTTTTGGTTATAGGAAGGGTGCGCCTGTTCAGGCTGTTCGGTTTTAATGAGCGGAACTTTTCGACAATCTCAAAGCCGCATAAGCAAAAAATAAATTATGCTAAATGTTCTCTGTAAACGCAATATTGCGGTATACATACCAATGATGTTTTTGTCACCTGAACGCCCAGGTTGAGGTGTATGGAGGTGTACCTGGATACCTGGAATTATGTATTATGTTGGATGATAAAATTTATTCATCATAAGTTCCTTTTTTTTTGTTCGTAAGATACAAAGGATAATAAAGGGTATTTAGGATTTTATGGGGGTGACAGGCGCGTAGGTGTTTTTTTTTCTCTTGTTCGGGTGAGTTTTGCTAAGGGCAATGCTCTTGTATGTATGCAGAGGGAATACAAAAAGAACACAGTGCCAGTGCGTGTATTCTTTTTTCATAAATTAATAGTTTGATAGGAGAAAAGGGTTGCGGAAATATTTTCATTACCACTCCTGTATGGATTCCTTGCTTCTTTTGCTTGTTAGGAAGATAAAGCGATTAGCTATTTGGAGCACGATTCTGCATATTTTATTGGGATTAAAAGTTGAGTAAAATCTAAAGAAGCCATGTCAAGGGGGGGGGGGGGGAATATTTCAATTTGCTAAACAGCGCGATGGATAGGAATGTTTTTTTTTTTTTTTTTTTAGCAAAGTTTATTGGAATAGACAGAGGATTAAGATTAATTACAACACTAAAGGAGTCGTAGATCCATCTTAAAGTTGCAAATATTTACAATGTTTCTAATCCTATAACAGTTGGGAAAGTCCTGAACTCGACCTAATGTACAAATGCTGTGTTATTTTGGGGGGGCACAGCTGGTTTGGTCCGTAAATCATTTAAAAGTAGATGATGGTAGGTCTATCTGTTATTGCTAGGGCGAGTCGAGATAAGCAATAAACTTTCGAAAAAGTTTTTGAAACCGAAAACCCAGGTTTTGATGGCGGTGAAATGACAAAGTTCAAAAGGAAAGAAGCTTTTGTATAGAAGGGACCTGATGGTGTTGTTATTTTCCGAGCAGATACAAATGAAATGTTTCATGGAATATTGAAGATTTTGTTTAATTCTTCGAGAATAGGATGATTTGGAAGTGGTTTTTTTTTGACTTACAAGATTATGTGATTATTTAACTGTCAAAATTATGACGAATATCCCTTGTGTTTCTATCTCCGTTAAGTCATAATTCATACATACATACATTTCATAAATAAGAAGGATACATTTATTTTTGAGGTTATGTTGGTGCGGACGATATATGCTTTTTTGTATGAGAAAAGGGGAGAGAGTTTGAAAATAAATTCGTAACAATTATACAATGTTATTTGCAAGGATCAATTAATTTTATTAATTTCCTTTTGCCCTGAGATATTATAGCAGAGAGTTCTGCACATTTGGCCTCGTTATATTAAGACTCTTGACTAACGCTGCCATAGATGGCTGAGAGCAGTATATATGAGAAAAAAGCGCAGTAGATTAAAAAAATACCGCAGCAGATCTCACAATGTACTACTATAATATTTTTTTTTATTTATTCTTATAATTTACTCGCACTCAAACGGTTTAGATACCCTTAATATGCCAGTGACAAAGTGTGAGCATTAGAGAAGACAGACGTAGAGACAGAATGGGATAGAGCATTCCACATTCGTGCAGTACGGCTATAGAACGAATGGCTGTACTTGAAAGTCCGACCGCAATTGTGCTTAAGGGTAAACTGATGAGCATTCTTCGAAGCGCGAGAAATAAGGTTTAATTTTTTAAGGGACAAAATCAGATGGCTATTTTGATAGAGCACTGGACCGTAGAAGAAACTATAAAAAAGAAGAAACAAGAACAACACTTCGGTGTTAATGTCTAGAATTTCCATCTTAAAGGTTGATCTTCTAATGCTGTCCAAGAGCCTTAGGAAAGTTCACTGATGGGTCCATAGATGGGAGTTATTTTTGGATAAATAAATAAAAAAATAAATTTATTGGTGCGACAGCTCCTTAAGGATCCGAGGCCTAGTGACTTATACTCCAAACGATTTCTGTGTGTGTGTTGTCTGCAAGAATCGACGGGACCTACAGTTTACCGCTGAGTCCGATCAGCTGGATAAGATGCACTTTTTCGAGACAAATTTTACTCTAAGAGGTTTTGTCAGTTCCTCGCAAGAGGCAGTACCCCGGAAAAGAAGGTATCTATGAGCGGGATTCGAAATCAGGCTCATTCGCTTAGCAGTCCAACACACTAACGACTAAGCACCTTAGAACTATCTTTGGATAGTTTTCACAATTTTTAAAAGCGGAGTAGAAAATCGGTTTGCTGCGCAGTAGATTTTCGTTGTGGATTAAGCGCAGTAAATGAAATGCTAAAGAAGTGGGGTGGCAACGTTGGGTTTCAATCGGGCTTCGGGCGCCCTTTTCCCTTTTAATAAGCATCCAATACTCGGATCCATTTGAGAGTAATGATAAGACCATAGTCTTGTGCAGTATTAAATTAGTTTTTATTGTAAGAGGAAATGCAACTTTTCAACCTTTCTTTGGTTTTTTATTATTAACTTGTCCTACGTTAAAAAAAAATCAGTATTATAGACCAACAAATTTTCTACAATATTGACTATTCAAACATGTTTGTATGTCAATTCTCTACGCAGATATGGCACATGGAAAAAAGATAACTTTTCAAATTTCCCCAAAAAAGGCTAAAAACTGTAGGTTTTTTTATATTAGGGTTATTTATCTACCCTTATAATGTTAAAACACCGTGCGAGCATTAGGGAAGAAGTGAAGGATGTAAAAGGAGATGTCGATGGACATAAGTTTTGAAATTCTGCATATCAAAATGGGAGGGAAAACCCGAACCAGGTAGAGCGTTCCACATTCGTGTGGTTTGACTAAAGAAAGAATTTCTATACTTAACAGTACGTCCGAAGTTGGGCTCAAGGGTAAACTGATGGGCATTCCTAGCAGAGCGAGTATTACGGTTGAATTGTTTAAGCGCAGTCAAATATATGGTCATTCCACAGAAGGTGGTCTGTAATGCACATACCGAGAACTGAGAGGTGTTCTGTTTCTTCCCTGGGGCACACCAGCATTTATTTTGTGAATATCAGACTTGAATCCGTCCAACACAACTTGAATTGAGCGGTTCGAAAGGTAATTACTAATCCAACGAAGAAGAGATTCATCGGGTCCAAATGCATGCATTTTCGATAAAAGATCTTGATGCCAAACTCTATCAAATGCGATAATTTTGCTTTTACCAAAACGGTGAAGAGATTGGTTCCACTTTTCGGTGAGATATACCATCAGATCACCAGTGGACCTGTTGCTACGAAAGCCGTACTGCCGGTCATTAAGAAGCTTTCGTTCCTCGAGATATTTCTTAAGCTGAAAATTAATCAGCGTTTCCATGACCTAAGAAAGAAGAGACGTTAGTGCAATTGGTCGGTAGTTTGAGGGTGCAGAAGATTTGCCTTTTTTAGGGATAGGCTGGACAAATGCTGATTTCCATGCACTCGGAAAGAGTCCAGAGGAATAGGACCGGTGGAAAAGCTAACGCAAAGGTTTTGCGTTGAGTTTGCCGCGAAGTGGGCAGCAAGCAGATCTGCTTTTTCTTGAGAACTGACAGCAGGGGTATCGTTGTAGACGAGCGTAGGAACTGATGATGACGAAAAATTCTTTACTTTTTTTTAGAAATGACCAAAAATTTTTACTGCCTTTGGGACATTGCAGTATTTTTTGCCGAATTTTTTGCTCATGTAAAAATTTGGTTTTTCGAATATGAACATTGCAGGCCTTTCTAGCTTGCTGAAACTTTTTCCGGTTTTCCTCAGTGATGTTGGCTTTGTAACAACGGAAATTTACATTTCTTAACCTGATAGCCTCTCTACAGCTCGAATCAAACCATGAGTTTTCCTAAGGTTTGATACTCTTCGACCTGACACAATGGTCAGATGTGACTAGAGGCGATAATACACGAATTGTGCATTTATCAGGATCGGAGGTAAGGAACAAGTCTAGAGTGTTGGCGGTTTGACCTGCAATGTCAGGAATTCGGATTGGCTCAGCAACGAGCTGAGAAGATGGTTTAACTCAGCAAAAATCTCAACATACCTTCCTTCGGGTGATGTCTGGCCAGAAAAGCGAAGCCAACTGAAATTGTGTACATTGAAATCACCCGTAATAACGTAAGGAGTGTAAGGATAACGGGAAACAATTCTTTGAATGGAGTCAGACAAAGCATCAAATTTGTTAGAAGTTGAAACTCTGTCTAAATTTGGGCTTCTATAAAGAAAACATACATAAATGATGCGCTTATTTATCGATAGTTTGAAACCACATGAAATTGAATTCTGTGTTTGAGCACATACCGTTGATATGCAACATTATTCCTTATATAAATGGTGAGGCCATGTTTGGCAAAGAAATAAGGGCACTAGTGAATGCAAGGAAAATTCCAAATGATCGGTATTTTCCCCGACTTGTGTTTCACTAAGTGCCAATACAGCTTTTCTGTTCATCGACCATAGACTTGACGTAGCCTCACAGGAAATAGTCTAACGGCGTCAAATCGCACGACCGAGGCGGCCAAGCGACTGAACCATTTCGTGAGATAACACGTTCTCTAAACTTGGTTTCCAATAAATTGATTGTGACATTCGCTGTGTGGCTTGTGGCGCCGTCCTGTTGGAACCACATGTCCTTGAAGTCCATATCATCCAAATGGGGCCAAAAATATTCGGTTATCATTGAACGGTAGCGATCCCCATTCACAGTAACGTGCCGGTCTTGATCATCACGGAAGATGTACGGCCTAATGACGCCGCCGGCCCATAAACCACACCAAACCGTAATTTTTTCGGGATTTAATGATGATTCATGAAGTACGTGTTAATTGCTGCCTGCCCATACCGCATATTTTGTTTATTGACGAAGCCATTCAGCCAGAAATGAGCCTCATCGCTGAAGATGATTTTTCGATGAAAATCCGAATCATTTTCAAGTTGTTGCTCAGCCCATTTCACCAAGCGGCTTCAGTTCTTACGTCAATTTAATCTTGTAAGGATGTAGGCCCAGATCTTTTCGCAAAATTCGCCACAACGACGTCACAGAGATACCCAACGCTTGAGAACGACGTGTGAGAGACACATTTGGGCTTTCTGCAACTGAAGCCTCAGCGGCAGCAATATTCTCGACACTACGGGCACTTCTTTGTCTCACTGGCACGGGAACATTTTGTACTGTGCCTGTGCATTCAAATTTTTCCACTAGACGCTCAATTGTTGATCTGCTAGGACGATTATGACGACCATTTTGGTAGTTAATTTTAATAATTTCGACTCGTTGTTGGCTCGTATATCTTTCCATCATAAAATGGCAAACCTTACTGAAGAGAAATGTCAAAAGAGCGGCAAGAAATATGGCGTCGTTTGCTGTCCCTGTCGCTCTACTTTTGTAACATCCCTGTTGAAAAACCTGATACAACACAGAACTTTAAAAAGCCAAAATAATTTTGAAGGTGTAAGTTTTGGTATCGACTTTAGAAACTAAAATGATAACCTATGGAGGAAATTACCAAAGGTTTAGGTACCACTTGAAAAGAACGGAAGATTGGCCAGACAATTTTTCAATGCTCGAGGCGTTTGACAAAAGATAAGGGAGAAGTCTGCGAGGGAGACTAAAACTCACAATTGATTAAAACTTTCATAAATTTCCCAAATAATTATTGCAGTAAATTTTAGATTTTTACTTCTGCAAGAGAACCGTATCTCTAAAAAAAAACTATAATTGACAGTGAGTGACACAGCCAGTATTTGAACCCAAAATAATTGGTCTGACTAACCACACAGCAGAACGACTAAATTAATTAAATTTGTTGGCCCGACTGCTCCTTAAGGAGCCAAGGCCTGGTGCATTATACACTTAACCATTCCTGTATGTGCGTTGTTAATCTCAACAACCGGAGGGGACCTATAGAATTTTCCGTCGAACAAGAACGGATACATGATATGCACATATTTTAGGAAATAAAGGTAATTCTGGAGGGGAGGTGAACGCCTTTATTTCGGCATAGCAGTCCGATACATTGAACACTCTATGCCACGGAAGCATAACAGCTGTGTACTACACATACACTTAGAACGACAAATTAAAAACAACGTAGTACCTAACTAAAATAATGTTTTTAGTTGATTTTAGATGATACACCATATAGAACTTGAATAAATGCATCACAATTTTAAAACAAAAAAAAAAAACAAAAAACAAATATTTTATGCAAACAAAATATTTACATTGCTAAATCCACACTGAACACTGAAAATCATTTATGTATTCAGCCGCGATATGTATCTATCGATGCAACGCAAGAGGCATCTCTATTCCCACGAATAAATCTCTATTCACATTTTCCCATAAGGAGCCAACTTGGCTATCCTTCTATAGCTATTTATTAACCTTTAAAAAACATTCCTACTTGGGAAACGGTTAGGGTGTCATGAAAGAGTTGAAGCAAAAGTGCTATGCTTCGAAAATTGCACAAGTAGCTGCTCT
Source organism: Platycheirus rosarum (assembly GCA_963971375.1). Taxonomy (NCBI): domain Eukaryota; kingdom Metazoa; phylum Arthropoda; class Insecta; order Diptera; family Syrphidae; genus Platycheirus; species Platycheirus rosarum. Next base: position 4,028,057 of record OZ020507.1, on the reverse strand, counting down.
TCAACAGAAGAGGGTTGTTGGGGTAGCACATTTTTTTTTCATGTGATGTTTCAACAAGGATGGGAAGGACATACACAGTCATTATTTGTCCGTAATTAGCATTGTAACGATGACATTAAGGTCGAATTTCATTGATAAAAAAAAAACACATTTATTCTGTCACTTTATATTTTTATCTGAAAAGCAAATGGTTTCAAAAAGGAAGTGGAATTGTGTTTTTTATGATTTGAAATTAGACAAATTGAATTTGATATTTAGTTGGGATAATGCTATTCAAAACATTTATTTGGCAGGACAAATGTTAGAGCTAATAATATAAATAAAGTGTTGATAAGTGACTGGTGGTATTATATATAAAAACCTTTTGAAAATCAAAAATTTTATTTACACTTTAAATGTAAGGAATGATATTGCTTGCCAGAGCCTTCCCCAATACGGACAATAATCCAACAAGGACTTAAACTTCTTGTGGCTCAAATTTACTGTCCGCAAACATGTCATTCAATATTGTTTTATATACAGGAGTCCAAATCTCGACAGCAATTCGACTTGTAACGAGTTTGATGCGCGTCTGATTCCATCTCGAAAATTGTTTCCCTTTGTCCTCGCAATGAAATCTTTATTGCGGGCGATTTCAATGTACACAATTCCAATTGGCTCTGCTATTCTGGTCAGACAACACCCGAAGGAAGGTATGTCGAGCTCTTTGCCGGGTTACATCACCTTACCCAACTGATCGATGTGCCAACGCGTATACCGGATGTTGCTGGGCAAGCCGCCCATACTCTTGACTTGTTTCTTACTTCTCACCCTGATAAATATACCATTAGTGTAACTTCTCCATTTGGCACTTCAGACCATTGTATCATTTCAGCTAATTTCTCATCCTCCACCCATCCAGTTAAAGAAGAACTGACAACCAGGACCGTTTGGTAATACCTGAAAGCCAACTGGGACGGCCTGATTATTTTTTTCCGAAACTTTAACTGGTCACTATACTTCCTCGATAGTGACATTGACGCCAGTGCTGAAATGATCACAAATGTGATTCTTCTATGGATGCCTGCTTTTATTCCTAACAGAGTAAAAAACATCAAGCCTAAAGTTATGGTCCTCTAAGTGTAAAGAAGCTATCAGGCTCAAAGAAATAAGTTTCCGATCTTACAAAGCCAACCCTACAGAGGAAAATCGGAAAAAAACACAAACAAGCAAGGAACTCATGCAACTCCGTTAAAAATGTTTGGTCATTTGTTAAAAATATTAAAAATTCCTAAACATCTTCTGTTCCAACGCTCATGGACAATAACAAACCAACAGTTTACTCTTCAGAGAAGGCTAACTTGCTCGCCGCCCATTTCGCTGCCAGCTTCACGCTGCCGCATAGCAACGTTGTCCTTCCTGTACTTGAGAATGTAAATTTTTCCATGGGACAGATTTTTTTCCGCACTCGTACAGTAGCAAGAGTTCTAAAAGATCTCGATATACACAAATCCGTTGGCCCGGATGGTATACTTCCGATTCTTCTGAAGAGGTGTTCTTCCACACTGGCAAAGCCACTGCGTAAGATTTTCCATCGATCCTATTCTTCTGGAATCTTTCCCAGAAGATGGAAAACAGCATTTTGTCCAGTCTGTCCCTAAGCAAGGTGACCCATCCTCCCCTCCTCCTACCGACCCATATCACTAACATCCCTTCTCTCTAAGGTCATGGAAACGCTGATTAATTGTCAGCTTAAGGAATATCTCGAAGATCAAAAGCTTCTCCATGACCGTCAGTATGGCTTCCACAGCAACCGTTCCACTGGTGATCTGATGGCATATCTCACCGAACAGTAGAACAAATCTTTATATCGCTTTGGTGAAAGTAAGATTATTGCTCTTGATATCTCCAAGGCATTTGATAGAGTTTGGCATGAAGCTCTCTTATCGAACATGCGTGCTTTTGGAAAAAAATCGTTTTTTCCATTTGTTTGAATTTTTCCTGATCTAAAAAACGATTTATAGCTTAAAATTTGCGCTATTATATTGGTTTCATTGAACAATTTTCATCCTTGTAAAATATCAAACAGGTGAAAAGATATAAGTGATTGTGTGAGACAACCTATACAAAAATGGCCAATTTTTTTTTAAATACCAATATTCATATTTTAAAAACAAATAATTCAAAAAAAGTAGCCATAAACCATTTTATAATAATAAAAAATATTACAAAATTTGATTTGAATAAATCACTTCAGTACTTTCTGAGATCCTGCGTGACAAATTATATAATTTTTTCGTCTTTATACAATAGTATAGATGTAGTTCTTCTTCGTACCGATTCCACGACCTTATATGCACTGCAGTCGGTAGAGGCCTGAAGGGCATTATTCGAACCAAGCAAGTACTTTCATTATGGGATCAGATGGATTCATTTTCCCCTTTTCCTATATGGTAATTCATTATCTTATAATTTTCTATTGCTATTTAAAACACATTTTTGGTTACGACTTGCGCGCCACCAGCTGGAATTTTGTTTTACTTTACTTACAAAACTCAGTTATAAGAAGAAAGAAAACTGCGGTTGTCCAAAACTGGTTGTCCAAAAGAAGTCATCTGATGTTGTTTGGCTCTCATTTTTTTTCTAAATGAAAAACTTCGATTCTGTTTTTTGATTATGTTTTAGTTAAACCTTTAGAATTTTATTGGTCAGGTCGAGAAGATGATATCGTCCAAATGGGCGCCGTCACAATTGATTGCTCGTTTTATGGCATTTTTCATCACTTCGGCGAGAATTTCGGGCGACCGATTCTCGCACTCGTGTCGAATGTTGTCTTTGAGGGCTTCTAGGGTCTCGGGCTTGTTCACGTAAACACGGGACTTCAAAAAACCCAACAAAAAAAGGTCTGGAACGGTTATATCGGCTAGTGCAAATCGCCAAAACGAGAGATGAGGCGACCCGGGAACGCCGCCTTCAGTGTGGTTGTGGTTGTGGCTCGCGCAGTGTGTGCCGTAGCTCCGTCTTGTTGGAACCATATGTCCTCCAGCCCTATTTCGCCTAATTGCGGCAGAAAAAACTCGGTTAACATGGCCCTATAGCGCGCACCGTCCACTGTTGTCGTTTGACCAGCCAGCGTTCTCGAAAAAAAAATGGCCCGATGACTCCTCCAGCGTGAACAGCGCACCATGCAGTAACTTTGAGCGGGTGTAATGGCTCCTCGTGCATTACTCGTGGATTTTCGGTGCCCCAGAAGCGATAGTTTTGCTTGTTCACGTACCCGCTGAGGTGGAAATGAGCCTCATAGCTTATTATGATTTTGGTCGAAAAATGGTCCACTTCGTCCTCGAGATTGAGGATGGCTTGGGCGTAGGTTACACGCGTTTGGCGGTCGACAGACAGCAGCTGATGCACGGACTGGACTTTGTACGGGAACATGCGCAAGTCTGTGACCAAAATTCGCCTTAGGGACGATCGGCTGATGGCTAATTGCGAGGCACGGCGTCTGATCAATGTTTCCGGCGACATCCACGTCAACAGCGGCGATATTCTCGGCACAACGGGCACTCCGGGCCGGCCACTCTTGTCAATGTCTCGTGTGGTTGGTGGCTAAATGGCGCAGTCGCAGTCGGTGTCGGACGGCCGTGGAATTGGCGACGGAATGAGCGCTGCGCCAACACTACAGACGAATTGTTACGCAAAAAAATAGACACGATTATTCCGCTTTCTTGGGGAGTGTATCGCTCCATGGCTTGTTCACTTGTATTCTACCTCTGTCTAGTCCAAAAATGTCAAAACAGATTTGACATTGGCGGCCATTTGTAAAAAATAAGAGCATCTTCCAATAGGGTGATTTATTTTTTTATATTATCGCACGAACATCATGAAAGTGTACATACAGCAGAACCCGAGCCTGTCGATTCCTCAACGTGCTCAAGAACTCAGCCTATCGGAGACTTTATCTTCGCGAATTATTTTGATTCGGGATTTGGGCCTACATCCGTGCAAGATCCAACTGACCAAGGAACTCACAGTTCCTGACCAAAGCCAACGCCGCCGTTAGTTCGCTGACTGGGCCTCGGATCGTTTGGAGGATAACCTAAATTTCGGCCGAAAAATTATCTTTAGTGACCATCAGGTGCATTTACGGAATGGCTGTGTTAACAAACAAAATTAACGTATTTGGGATGACGAGACCCTTTAGAAGAATATAGTTCTTCTATCTTTGCCAAACTCAGCCGTTCGTGCAGAATTTTTGCAATAGAAAACGTTAAGGTCCTTGATGTTAAAAAAGGATGGAAATAATACAATGCGCTGTCATACGAACTATCTTTTCTAGGTGCAGTTGTCTCACTTCAACCCCAGGGCATGATTTTTGAAAAGTCCGGCCAATTTCTCGCATAGCAGTATCGCAAAATTGGTATGGAGCAGCATGATGTTTGCTCCCATCAAGAATGCCTAAACTAAACCATTTTAATTCTCTTCAGATGCGACTGTTCATAAGGACAACTACGTGCGACACACTCTTCTAATTTATCTACAATGCTTCCAAGATAACCATAGTCCTGGAGCACCTACGTGCCATTCATGATTCATGATTAAAAACACTTCAGAAAAGTTGGAATTTAGTGGATCACTTACATAATATCTGCATGTGGTTTCCAGTCGAGCATTTAAAATCACAAACGCGCGGTAACTCTTCAGAAAATATAGTCAAGTTATCCAGGAAAACGTGCTTCGTGGGAGAGAACCTCCTCCCGGAACAGGACTTATTTTCCTCATCCCCTCTGTAGGGTTAGTACACACACTTTAAAACGGAGAGTTGGTTCTTGGTTGGCATGCATGTGGGCAGTAATCTTAGAACTAGGAGAACACGAAAATAATTAATTAGTCGGATGAGAACGATAAAAAAATATTATTTCATTTCGCAAGGCAGGAAATCGTTTATAAAGCTTTCGCAAAATATTTTTATGATGGCGAAGGAGAATAAAAAAAATATTTTAGGGTATTATGCGTGGAATTTTAAGCACTTAATTCTGATGTATCTTCTATAAAGTTATGCCTACACAAGGTCTTTTCCTAGCAGTATTGAAGATTTACAGGTTTTTCCTTTTCCTTTTATTCAATTATTTTTTTAAACTGATTTTGCGGATATAAGATTGTATAAATAAAAAGAAGTCACATAAAATGAAATTAAAGAAAAAAAAAAATGGTTCTCAAACGTTTTTCTACCTCTGAAACCTGAGGCAAGTCTATGGCAAGAATTTACATTATATACTCTGGAAGAAAGAATCACCGTCTTTGGGGATATATTGAAAACCGAATATATATAAGTTGGTAGATGCCGGCTGTTAAAATCCATAGAACCAGATACATGACCCAAGGAAGAAATTATTGATTTTTTTCTTTTGGAAAAATTAATGAAATATGAATTCAGTCCCTGAGCTGTCATAAAAACGGCAGAAAATAAGAGTTTTTGCAAGCAATTGTCAATTTAAAATAAAGAGTCTCTTTAGAAAATCAGAATAAAAGCTTTCGCGCACACAAAAGAATGGATTTGAAGGAAATGTCTTAAATGGATTTGTACAATGCTTTTGGAAATTTGTATTAAAATGACGGTCATTCAAATGAAGCGTTTCCCTTAACTGACGATTTGTTAATGTCAAATTAAATTTTAAAATGGTTGGCTATTTAATTTAGGTTTTATTTGTGTTTTTAGAAAATGTTCTCCAATTATATTTAAGCACATTATAAAAGGTTTATCAGTTGAAGCTGGTATAGAATTTGGCGGGAAATGGAGGCCATGTTGTTTTGGCGATATTGTTTGTCAAATCTGTTGTTTATTATTCAGTTGCTGTTGTCAAATCACCCTGGAACGATTGATCCATCTAAATGATTAATCTCTTTGTTATCAAGATGAGTGTTCGTTGCCCGATTTTACGGTTGTCGTACCAGCCGACTGGTTAACGTTTGCTAAACAAATTTGACACAGCTGGTTCTGTTATTAATCAGCCAACATTCGTACGTTAAAGAAAACCCCAGATCGGCCGAGATTATCGCCTATAGCAGAACCGAGGAAGTCGACTCAGGAGCCTAAGATTCATGACCATACACAAAACCGTTTGTTTGCTGACTGCATGGGTTTCGGATGACACTATTGTGTCATTTCAGCTAATTTCTCCTCCTCCACCCATCCAGATAAAGAAAAACTTCCCACCAGGACCGTTTGGCAATACGAGAAATCCAACTGGGACGGCCTGAATATTTTTTCCGAAACTTTAACTGGTCACTATGCTTCCTCGATAGTGACATTGATGCCAGTGCTGAAATGATCACAAATGTGATTCTTCTATGGATGCCTGCTTTTATTCCTAACAGAGTTAAAAGCATCAAGCCTAAAGAAAAGTCCTGGTTTAATTCTGAGTGTAAAGAAGCTATCAGGCTCAAGGAAGTAAGTTTCCGATCTTACAAAGCCAACTCCACAGAGGAAAATCGGAAAAAGCACAAACAAGCAAGAAACTCATGCAACTCCCGTATTGAAAGAACCAAATTTTTGCATGACCAAAAATTACGGCAAAATCAATACAAATTTTTAGTTATTTGTAAAAAATATTAAAAACTCCTCAACATCTTCGGTTCCAACGCTCATGGACAATAACAAACCAATTGTTTACTCTTCAGAGAAGGCAAACTTGCTAGCCGCCCATTTCGCTGCCAGCTCTACGCTGCCTCACAGCAACGTTGCCCCTCCTGTACTTGAGAATGTAAATTTTTCTATGGGATAGATTTTTTCCGCACTCGTACAGTAACAAGAGTTTTCAAAGATCTCGATATACACAAATCCGCTGGCCCAGATGGTAAACCCCCAATTCTTCCGAAGAGGTGTTCTTCCACACTGGCAAAGCCACTGCGTAAGCTTTTCCATCGCTCCTACTCTTCTGGAATCTTTTCTAGAAGATGGAAAACAGCATTTGTCCAGCCTGTCCCTCAGAAAGGTGACCCATCCTCCCCCTCCTCCTACCGACCAAAGCACTAACATCCCTTCTTTCTAAGGTTATGGAAACGCTGATTAACCGTCAGCTTAAGGAATATCTCGAATTTCGAAAGCTTCTCCATGACCGTCAGTATGACTTCCGCAGCAACTGTTCCACTGGTGATCTGATGGCGTATCTTACCGAACAGTGGAACAAATCCTTACATCTCCAAGGCAAACATAGAGTTTGCCATGAAGCTCTCTTATCGAAAATGCGTGCTTTTGGGATCGATGATACTCTTGTTCGTTGGATTAGAAGCTATCTTCTGGACCGGTCAATACAAGTTGTATCGGATGGATTCAAGTCTGATTCCCATAAAATAAATGCTGGTGTGCCCCAGGGCTCTGTTCTGTCTCCGACTCTTTTCCTCATTTTTATAAATGATCTTCTGTCTGTTACTTCTAATCCACTTAACTGTTTTGCTGACGACTCTACCCTCAGCTTTTCATATTTGTTCGATAATTCACGTCCTTCGCCTTCGGACGTACAATTACAACGGTACCGTGTGTCAAGCTCATTAAACTCCGATTTAAACCGAAAAGCTCTCAGTACTCGGTATGTGTTGTGTGTCAATGACGACCTCCGTTGGAACGACCATATATTTCAGATCGCTAAGAATGCTGCTAAGTGCTTAGGTTTTCTGTATCGGTGTAAGAAGTATTTTTCTCCTTCTGATCTGGCTACAATTTACAAAGCGTTGATACGCCCTAAACTCGAGTATAACTCCCACATCTGGGCAGGTGCTTCGCAAACATCGTTTCACCTGCTTGATAGAATACAAAATCGAGCATTAAGATTGATAGGAAATAGAACTGCGACTGAATCATTTGCCCCTCTCGAACACCGACGCAATGTCTCATGTCTTTCCTTATTTTATCGTTTCTTTTACAAAAAATGTTCACTCGAGGTAGCCAGCTGCATTCCTCCCCTTAAAAGTTTCTCCCATAATACTCGTCTCGCAAGGAATGCTCATCAGTTCACTCTTGAGCCCAATTTCAGACGTACCGTGAAATAAAAAGATTCTTTTTTTAGCCGAACAACACGAATGTGGAATAGTTTACCAGGCGAGATTTTCCCTTGCCATTTGACACCTCCTATCCTTCTCCTCCCTATCTTCCTAATGCCCGCGCAGTGTGCTCTACATCAAAAGGGAAACAATTAGTCCCTTGTGCGCACGTTAACTATAAAAAAAAAATATTTTCAAGAAATAGAGCACATACGTGTCACAATATTAACTCGCGAAAAACTTTTGCGAAAGGTAGGAGCAAAAACTGCGCAACACGCATAGAACAATCTCTAACCGGGAGGCCTGTCGACGTTTTCTAATGTCAACTCGGGAAATCCCGAGGGCGGATCCTTACGGTGAAGCAGAGATTTGGGAGAACTATGTTCCCAATCGACTTTATAACAATCATCGGTGAAAGGAGAAGAAGATAGTTAGTACTTAAATTGCATTCGTCGAAAATGCTTTCCTCCAAAAGTATCTTGCATATGATGAGTTCTTGCATTCTGCCTTACCAAAGCATCTTCGTCAGCATGCAAGAGCTCGGCCACTAGACAATCAGTTACAGTTCAACCAATAAAGACAAAGTTACCATTTTTCGTCCAGATCAGATAAGAGGATTGTCTTCTTCGTCAAGGCTACGACACTCTGGCAGAAAAGTTCATGCCATAGTTTCGGTTGACTGATAGTCAGGCTTTGGTTCAAGCTGTACGGTCTTGTCTGTTATTTCTAACTTCTGTAAAATTTAAAAGCCTCTTCTATCTATCTTAATATTCAATTTCAACTATAAACATGGGATTTCGGTTGTATTGCCGTTTATTTATAATAGATACCGGAGCAAGCATCGCTTGCAAGGTGGGTAATACTGTTGACAGTTGATGGATTAATTTGTTGAAACATCTTGGTAGCCCAATGCTTTCCTGCTCTTTCTTCTTGAGTGGAATTGTCGTGGTGGTCTGGTTCACATATTTTGGAAATATAAGACTTTTCCTGAGCCCGTTCCCAACCAACTATGCCTAACATCCGAAGTTCATTGCCGTGTTCGGGGGTTGTTTTTTCTCCAAACTCATCCGCACATTTTGAGCTTATACTTTTGATATGTTTTTTTTTAATCAAATTCACTAAGAAATAATTCAAAACAAATCTAAAGTTTTACTGATCTAATGCATTAAGCAAATCTGTGTTTGAAGTCTCCTACTCAACAAATTTCTTTATTTTCCATGTATTTAGCATAAATGTTTAACTAGTTTTAAAACTAAGGAATTCATTAAGTTCTAAAAGTTCGTTTTGAAGTACTCCTAGGCGCCTCTCCACCTTCTAATGTCATAGTTTTCCGAACTTTTCCCATTTATTATTTATGTCCACTCGTGTTAGAAGATTTAAACATGCATTATGATTTCGAAAATGCTTTTCACTCCTTTTTAATTAAACACCATTTTGTGTTATGAGTCCTTCAACATAATCCGATGAAAACCTTCAAGTTTTCCATTAAAATATCGATTTGTTTACAAAATTTATGTTGATTTTCAAATAAACTTGTGCACATTCCATATCCATCCACAGATACACAACACAATTCTCTTCCAAAAGATAATGACTTGGAAGTCTTGAATAAAAGTCAATTAAAATGATTGAAAAGTGCACATGCAACCGTAGAGAAGAGAACATAGACTTTTCAATCAAACAAAGGATGAATGGATGTTCCCTCGTCCAAAGACAGCATTATCCGGAACCGGAAAATCCCATATCCCATAGTTGTCCACAATTGACGACACAAATTCATCCTAAAAGCAACAACAACTGTAACTGCAACTGCAACTATAAGCCGCACCACTACTCTCGTCAGCATCAACAACATCAATACATCGGACAACAATGCATGTGTTCCTGTGGGAGCGATAGTCTTGGACAATTCAACAATTCTACCATCCAGCCACCTTACCATTGGCCATTGAACACAGTGTGACAAAACCAGTGTTCAAGTAGTATCGACCTTCGCCAACCCGAGAAAAACCGGTCGCAGAGCACCGTCCTCACCACCACCACCTCTGAAGGTGCTGCTGCTCCTGCTCCTCCTAATGCGCTCACCACCAATAGATACATTTGTTGTCATTGTAGTTTTAATAACAGGCCCATCATCTGGTGGGTATCCTGTCCTCGGTTGTCTTCCATCGCATCTTCAACGAAATTAGATACAAAGCCAAGTGCATCCCATTTGGATTTGCGTCAGTTGTACAAACCCACCGTCACAGCCGCAGCCATGAATAACTTTTATAATTCTTACAACGCCTATAATCAGCAGCATCATTTGCACTCGGATGATCCTGTACTGCCAGCCACAGTCCCACTGCCACCAACGTCGCACCTCAGGAGGCAGGCACTGTCGCGGCCCAGCTTCGTCAATGGCAACCTATCGAATCAGCACTCCCAATCAATCACGGCCTTATGCAATGTATTCGATAATTATTACGGCAATAGCTTTACGTGTCAATGTCATGGAAACATCGGAACTCCTAAGGTTCGCTCCGATCAGTGGTTCGAGGAACAGAAGCCCAGGGAGCTTCAACCGAACTGCTATTCAGGTTTGTATCATTAATTTTTGAATTTAAATGCACGATTTTGGCCAAAATCTCATAACACATTCATTAGGGTATGAACGAGGCAATAGACTGACAGATGACGAGGACTCAACGTTTCCAGCTGGTCTGCTGGACAGAGAGTTCCACATGCTGCATAGAAATGTGCCAGCTCTTCGTAGGTCAGGGGTCGATATTACCACAATTCGGCAGCATTTTTATCCGGACGGAGGTTGGGGCTGGATTATTTGTGGGCTCTCGTTCCTGGCTCACGTCCTGACCTCAGGATTGCAGCTCTCCTATGGGTTGCTGCTCTTCTATGCCACTCAGCATTTTGGCAACAAAAGCGAAATAGGTAAGGACTCGATTATTTTTGTTTACCATCATTCCAGATTGGGACTTAAACAATCTAAATTTCAGATTGGTTGGGAGCATTAAGCTGGTCGGTGTCCACAATAGCCATTCCAGTGGTAATAGCTTTTTGTAGAAAGAAGTCGACCCGGCTTTTGGCTGTTATTGGAGGGTTGGTACTGCCATTGGGTGTTCTCTTCACATCGTTCGCAACACAATTGGGCCAGATGTCTTTTAGTTATGGTATATGGAATGGTTGTGGCAGGTTGTTTGAAGGATTATAAAGAAGGGTTTCTTTTCTTCTTTTATGTTTGCAGGTGTCTTAATAGGGGTTGGGGTTTCAATGGTACGGGAATCGTCGATCATAATGATTGGAAATTACTTCAAGAAACGTCGTCAGTTTGTGGAAATGGTTGCCATGTCCGGGGAAGGAGTTGGCTTGGCACTGTTTTCGGTAATACTTAAAGAGGGTGTGGGGTGAGTATAGAGAGGGTATTTTTGGTGATTTGTTTTTACTTATTTTTTATTTGATTTCAGGAAAATGGGTTGGCGACTTGGTTTGCAAGTCATTGCAGCAATGGTATCGGTTAGCTTTTTCATGGGCCTATTGTATAGACCTGCTTCGCTGTATCATCCGCAGCGAAGGGCAATCCAGCATTTGAAAAATCAAAGGAAGAAAGTAAGATACGATTAAGATTTTAAGTATATGATTAAGTTAATGATTATTATTTTTAATTATTTGAATAATTTACAAGAATTTCGGGTATTAGTTCTATACGAACTCCTTCTTTATATCAAACGCAGACATTAACTTTCGAAAACTGTAAAAAAACTACACATTTGTTAATAAAATAATTCGAATCAAGATGATTAAAAATGATATGATAGAGTTGTCGAAGTATGGTGGCAATTCTGGCAGTCTTCTTGTCCCAATTATTTGTAGCTCAAGAGCGTAACAGTTATTTGCCACATAATTTTTGAATAAAAAATAATTTTGTATGCTCTCAAAAAAAAAATTAGTTTCGTATAAGGTGCCCCAATTAGTCTACATACAATATTTTATTAAAATTTTTAAAGCCGTGTTGAAGTAAAACAAGATTTATTTTAATGCTTGTATGGCAGGTATTGTTATTATTTTAGCTAAAACTTAAATTTAAATTTTGGAACTCTTAGCGGTTTTTCAAATATCGAATTTTCAAATACAAAATTAAATTTTTTTTATTAAAACTTATTATCCACTTTTAAGCAAATTGGCTTAAATCCGCTTTCCCATTCATGATATAGTCGAAAAACGTTTTTATGAAAAAATAAGTTTTCCTTAATTGTTGTACGGCAGTTACTCCTCTAGGAAATCACTTTTTTAAATTTCTTAAAACAAACAAACTATTTTTAATCCATTAACTTCACACTACTTAAAATCTTTAGTGCTTCAAAACCTCGATTATAAAAAAAAAAACATTAAACTTAAAATATAAAATTCAAATTTGAAAGTTTGGGAACTTTAGGGAATTTTGTTGTTATTGGAATTGGGCAACATTTGTGTGTAGTTTTATTTTCAAAATAGTGTTTTGTGTTAGCGAAGCGAGCTGTCATTCTCTCAGAGAATTTTTAGTTTCACGATAAATAAATTGCACGACTGGATCACACGTACTTGCTCTTATGGGCGGTCACAGCTTCGAATACAATTTGGAAAATATTAAAGAAATTTCAAAGTTTTTATGCGATTTTTCTGACTTTTGATTGTTTGAAAAAAATTACGTAGGCTTCTCCAAAAGAAAAAAAGAGAGCATGAGAAGCGCGCGATCGAAGATATTGAGAGATGCTACTCCAGGAACAACGTGCGGAAGTTTTACCAACAGGTAAAAAGAACATGCCAAGGAAAAAAATCCCGCACAGAAGCCTGTAGAGATAGGAATGGAAACCTCGTAGTAGAGTCACAGTCGGTGCTGAGTACATGGAAGGACCATTTTTGCAAACTGTTAAATGGCGATGAAGACCAAGATCCCGCTGTCAGGCAGAATGAACCATTCAACATGGACGATGACAGACAAAACTTCCGTCCACCTGACCAAAATGAAGTAAGGATAGCAATATCTAAACTCAAAAACAACAAAGCTGCTGGACCCGACGGATTACCCGCCGAACTTTTTAAAGCGGCCGGAGATGACCTGGTGGAGTGCATACACCAACTCATCTCTAAAGTTTGGTCAGAAGAAAGTATGCCTGATGAATGGAACCTCAGCATCGTTTGCCCGATTCACAAGAAAGGAGACCCTCTAAACTGCGCCAACTATAGAGGAATAAGTCTCCTGAATATCGCCTACAAGATCCTCTCTGCCGTACTATGTGAACGCCTGAAACCTTTCGTCAGCAACCTGATTGGCCCCTATCAGTGTGGTTTCAGACCAGGAAAGTCCACAATCGATCAAATGTTCACGCTACGGCAGATCCTGGAAACCACCCAAGAATTCCAAATCGACACCCACCACCTCTTTATCGATTTTAAGGCCGCGTACGATAGCATTTATAGAGACGAGCTATACAGAGCCATGTCAGGTTTTGGCATTCCCACAAAACTCGTCCGACTGTGCAGGATGACGATGGAGAACTCTCGCTGCTCCGTCAAGGTTGGTTCTGACCTCACAGAAGCTTTTGACGTCAAAAAAGGATTCCGACAAGGTGATGCGCTATCGTGCGATTTCTTCAACTTAATACTTGAAAAAATTATAAGAAACTCGCAAGTCAATTGTAGTGGGACAATTTTTTTCAAGTCTGTGCAATTGCTAGCATACGCTGACGACATAGACATCATTGGCAGAACTCGGCGAGCTGTCACTGGAACGTTTGCTAGCATTGAAGCTGAAGCGGCTAAGATGGGACTAGCAGTCAATGAGGCCAAAACGAAGTACCTGCTGTCCACAAAAAGGGACACACAACACCGGCGGATTGGACAAAACATCACAATAGACAGGTACAACTTTGAGGTAGTTAGGGACTTTGTGTACCTCGGATCCGCTATAACATCTGACAACAACATCTCGTCAGAAATAAAGCGAAGAATTACTCTTGCCAATCGCTGCTTCTATGGGCTAGGAAGGCAATTGAGTAGCAAAGCCCTCTCTCGAAAGACTAAGGAGACTCTTTATAAGACCCTAATCATCCCAGTCCTGCTCTATGGCGCCGAGGCATGGACTCTATCTAAAGCGGATGAAGATATCCTTAGTCGTTTCGAGCGTAAGATTCTTCGGAAGATTTTTGGCCCTATCTGCGTTAACGGGCTTTGGAGGAGAAGGTTCAACCAAAAACTATACGAGCTGTACAGCGACATTGACCTGGTCAAAAAAATACGCATATCACGTTTAAGATGGCTAGGTCATGTAGAGCGAATGGACAACAATGCTCCGGCTCGCAGGATCTTCGATTCCATCCCAGAGGGTAGACGCAGTCAAGGAAGACCTCGCCTTAGGTGGCGCGCTCAAGTGGAGGACGACCTGAACCAACTTGGAGTGCAAAACTGGAGGCAGCTAGCCAAAGACCGAGTTGGCTGGAGAGGCATGTTGGTTGAGGCCCAGGTTCGTCCCGAACTGTAGCGCCACCTAAGTAAGTAAGTAAGTAAGAAAAAAATTACGTAAAATAGTTTTCGGCAAAAAAAATTAAACGCCATTTTATTTCTTTAGAAAATCTGAAATAGTAAATTTTTAATAATTCAAGAATGCAAACTTAAACACAAAAAAATACTTATACTTATATTTAAAAACAAAAATTCAAATACCCGTTTCCAATATATCAATTAAAAAAAAAATATTTAAACAAATTATTAAAAATACACAAAAAGGGTTATTGGAAAATATTTTTTGGTTTGACTATCTATAATCTTCCTGAATATCAAATTTTATTTTAATCGTTATTTTTCGACCTAGATGAAAAAGATCCCCCCCCCCCCGAAATACTACCAAATAAATACTAAATACCAAGTTTGAAGCAAATCGGCCATTCCGCTTAGGCTGTAAAGGTGCGAACAGACACACAGCCAGATGGACGGAATTTTCGGACCCACTTTTTTCGACTTCCCTATCATCGTTATGTCATATTTGATTGTAAGAATTCTTTTTGCACGAATCCATAACTTGCCTGATAGTACCTATAATCGCAAATAAAAAATGGGCACGACTGGGTCGCACGTACTTGCTCTTATGTGCCTAATTACATTGGAAAGCAAGATCTTTGACAGAAACAATTAACATTTACGTTGAAAATAACACAGTTTGAACTTGAACTTTGAATAAAAAGTTTCAAAGCCACAATACTTAATTTAGTAAAAATGAAGTATACCATCAAACGTCTTAAATAACAAAGAATTTAAGAAAAAAGTAGTTCGAAAATTTTACGACCGGTTCTGAATAAATTCTCGAGAAAAATAAGCTTTTCCTTAATCGTGAGGTAGTCAAAAGTGTTTACACAACAAGCTTTTTTGTGCACATTCAATTGAAAAAGCTTTTTCTTGTTGTTGTTGTTGTTGCAGTGCAACAAAATGTTGTTGCTATGTTGTTGTAAGCCTTGATACATGCCTTAGCGACAGAAGTCCATTTGGTAAGGATAACGGTACATAGGACAGAGAACAAAGCAAATGAACTGATGATTCATTATCATCATCGGCGCAACAATCGGGATCCGGTCCGGACCTCCTTCAACAAATTCTTCCATACATCCCGATTGCTGGCCGACGCCATCCAATTGCGCACCCAAAGGCTTCGGGCGTCCTGGTCTACGCCATCCTTCCAACGTAAGCAAGGTCTGCCACGTTGTCTTCTACCATAAAAAGTACTGCAAAAGACTGTCCGAGTTGGTTCCTCTTCGCTCATGCGAGCTAGGTGTCCAGCCCACCGGAGTCTACCGAGCTTTATTTTTTCAACAACATCTGCTTCGAGATAGATTTCATACAATTCATGATTGTATCTTCTCCGGAATCGTCCTTCCTCACACACGGGGCCAACAATTCTCCGTAAGACTTTTCTCTCGAACGCGGATAAGAGATCAGAGTGCCTATTTTAAGCACCCAAGTCTCGGATCCGTATGTGAGTACTGGTAAGACCATAGTCTTGTGCAGCAGCAGTTTGGTTTTTATGGTAAGGTTTCTGGATTTAAAAAGCCTTGACAGACTATAGTAGGTTTTGTTGGATTTCAGCAGCCGCCCGCGTATTTCTTTCTACATATTGTTATCGGCTTCTACTTTTGACCCAAGATAGTTAAAGGACTGCACTACTTCAAGTTCGTGCTCCGCTACCCTGATGGTTGTACCAACATTTCTCGCAGACTTAGTCTTCCCTTCATTTATGTGCAGCCCCAGGTATTTTGCCGCTTGCTCGACCTGGGTAAAGGAGTCTTGTACAGCTTGTTGGCTTCTGCCGATGATGTCGATGTCGTTTGCGTAAGCTAGTATCTGGCTGGACTTGGTGACGATAGTCGTGTCAATTTATTTGGGATGCTATCGTATCCGGCTTTAAAGTCTATAAAAAGATGGTATGTTGGGATATTAAATTCCAGACTTTTTTCCATCAGCTGCCTAAGGGTAAAGATCTGATCAATTGTTGATTTGCCTGGTATAAAACCACATTGATATTTAACTGATTTACCAAGTTTAAATGTGGGGTTTCGGCGTCGGAGTTAGTAAAAATCTATAAAATTTCAAGAAAAACTGTTTATAATTTAGTTAAAAAGAAGGAGACGGACGAACAATTGCTTGGACAATTTAAAGAGAACTTGGCGGAAACCGGTGATGCAGAAAATTAATAGGCACAATCATAGAAAATCCCACAATAAGTCCCGTTAAGGTTGCAGCAGCATCGAATCAGCTTATTGGAACAAAATTCGTGATGCTACACTGCGTCGGAGATTAAAAGAAATTAACATAAACACGTACGTTGTGCGCAAATTGGTCGATATTTCTGAAACCAATAAAGCGAAACGCCTCTCATTTGCCTTCGAGTACATCCAAAAGCCTCTACAGTTTTGGTATAATGTGTTGTGGACAGATGAGGCTGCATTTCAATTCCAGGGATCGATTAGTAAACACTTTATATGCATTTACCACGTGAGAAGAAGAAAGATGCAGTTCAGCCGCTAAACAGATTCGGAGGTGGCACGGTGATCTTTTGGGGATGTTTGTCTTATTACGGTTTTGGAGATTTGGTACCAATTGAGGGCACTCTAAATCAGTCCGGGTATACAACAATTTTAAATGAACACGCCCTTGTATCCGGCAAAAGGCTTTTTCCAACTATCGACTGGATCTTACAACACGACAATGCTCCATGCCATAAACGAATGCTTGCCTACAAGACTTTTAAGTGAATTAAATCAAGTTGTTCTTCCCTGGCCTGCGCACCGACCTAAACATTATTGAAAATGTTTGGGCTTTCGTCAAACGTCAGAGGACAATTGATAAGGTCCGAAAATGCAATGGCACAATTGCTGAAATAACCGAAATTTGGTCGAAATTAACAGTTGACTTTGCACGCAATTTTATTGAATCAATTCCAGCCAGATTGTTATTGATGCCAAAGAAGATGTAACTAATTATTAATTTCATATGTAAAAAAATAATTAGTTAAGCTAAACTTCAAGATTTTAAAATTATCATTAATCTGGAGCATAATAATTAATTTTAAGTTTTGTGTAAATACTTTTGATGCAATAAAAATGAGTGTAAATACTTTTGACTACCGCTAATCATCAGTTCATTTGCTTTGTTCTCTGTCCTATGTACCTATGTACCGTTATCCTTACCAAATGGACTTCGGTCGCTAAGGCATGTATCAAGGCTTACAACAACAAAGCATTTTGTTGTACTGCAACAACAACAACAACAACAAGAAAAGGCTTTTTCAATTGAATGAGCACAAAAAAGCTTGTTGTGTAAATACTTTTGACTACCTCTGTATGGCAGGTACCGTTATTTTTAGCCCTAAAAATAAAATTTCGATTACCCCTCTGAGGAATGAAAGAGATACACAAATACCAAATTTGAATTCAATCGCTTAACCCGTTTAGGCTGCAGATCGATATACACCCGGCAGACAGACAGACAGACAGACAGACGGATATTTTTTGTCAATGACTTTTTTCTATTTTTCTCTATGATCTTAATGTCATGTTTGATTGTTATCTCAATTTTTTATATTCACGAATCCTGAACTTGCCTCATATAGTCCCTATAATCGCAAGTAAAAAGATACTGCATCAGGGCATCAGGGGATTCCTGAAATTAAAAATTGAGAAAATCAATTTTAAGTCATAATTGAATAACTGCACTTATAATGTAAGTGCCACATTTCATTTGTTTTAGTTGATATTAAAGATAACTTTGCTTCATTTTACTAAAATACAGAAGTCTTTTCTCGAAAACGGCTCCAACGATGTTAATGAACATTTTTGAGAATTTTTTTTTGTTGGTATTGGCTATCATTTGATCAGAACCAAATTTACGGGAAAAGTCTATTAACGGTACCTTTCCTATAACGGTTTTTTTTTTTTAATTTTTGGCTTTCTCGGTAACGACTCTTTGGAATTCTGTCAAATGTAATACTTGAGAAGATCTAGGTAGCCAAATTAATTCTGCATATCAAAATTTTGAATAACTTTTTTTTCTTATTAAATTTGTTTTTGAATTTTTTTTCTGAAAAATCAATATTTTTAAAATTAATCAAAAAAAAAAATTTTAATTTTATTATCAAATGTATATAAACTCAAAACTTAAAAAAAAAACCGGATTTTATCAATATCCGTCCTACAGTTTCCGAAATTATTATTTATTTATTTATTTATTTAACATCAAGCATTTAACATCAACAGCGAGTTCTAGGTTCGTTCAATGCATAATTTACTCTATGTTCCTGTTCACGCAGAAAACAACGTTCTCTAAGCTGTGTAAAGCTAGTAGAAATGGGCATTTAATGTGGTGAGCTAAAATATCGCTTATGAACATAATTGACAAGATTTTACGTCTATTTTCAAGAGACTGAAGTCCAATTAGCTGCCACATTGTACGATAGGGAGGGTTTTTTAAATGTTCCAATTAAGCTTTGATATTGCAAATCTCGAGAATTTTTTTTGAATACGTTCTATTCTATTCCAAATCACACAACAATACTCCAATATAGATCTAACATATGCAGTATATAAGGATTTAAGTGTATAATATGTATCTTTAAAGCCATTTGAATTTCATTTAATAAAACCTAACATAGAATTAGCTTTAGCTACCATGAATTCAATATGTTTAAGGAAGTTTAGTTTGGAATCAAAAACAATTAGAAACATTCAAGTATAATTTATTTAACATACACCATTCAGTTAACCTATCAATGTCATCTTGTAAAAGAAGACAATCCTCATGTGATCTAATACATCTGAGAAATTTCGGATCATCTGCAAATAAAAGCCGAACGGAATTTAAAAAAATATATCATAAAAAATCAAAAAAAGAAGTGGTCCAAGGTGGGAACCTTGAGGAACACCTGACGAAACTTTAACAGGACACGAAAGCATATTATCAATAGACACATATTGTATGCGTCCTTTCAGGTAAGAGATGATCCATTTCAAAATACTAGAGTGAAAACCTAAACTTTCTAGTTTGAATATTAAAATTGAATGATTGACTCTATTAAAAGCCTTTGCGAAGTCAGTATCAATCACGTCAATTTGGAAACCTTTTTCAAGTTTATTTAAAATGAAGTTTGAGAAAATTGAAAGGTTGGTAGTTGTAGATCTACCTGCCACAAAACCATGCTGTAATGGAGAAATATGTTCTTTTAGTAAGAAAGCCAATTTGTCATAAACAATTTTTTCGAAAAGCTTTGGTATGGCTAAAAGTTTGCAGATTGGGCGGTAATTAGATATTTCTTGTTTAAAACCGGATTTGTGTATAGGAGAGATAAAAGATATTTTCCAGTCAGAAAGGAACTCACTGTTTTGTAACGAGCTATTAAAAATATAAAAAGGAGATTCATATAGAGAATTTGCACATTTTTTAAGAACAATCGTAGGAACTCCATCAGGTCCAGGATGACAATCCAACTCTAAGCCTAAAAGTGCTAGTTCAACTTCAGATGCACTAACTCCTACACGACCAATGTCAACCATAAAAATAAATGGTTGGATTCTCCCAGGATCTTTTTCATAAGAAACTGAATAATTAGATTTGAAATATTCGGCAAATAGATTGCAAATAGTCGGAAGATTTTATTCGACGATATGACCGCACATATGAGCAAGTACGTGCGATCCAGTTGTGCTATTTATTTTGAATGTTTCAGATACAATTCAAGGATATTAATTTAAGCTCGTTAATTAACATAAGATAAAACAAATTACGAATCATAGGTTCTCTTTACGGTTTCAAATCGTAAGTAAAGCTTAGATCAGACGTTTTTTATATATACAACAAAAAAAATACAAAAACCGCCTGAACCACAAATTTTATGAACACAAATGGCATATACAAACGATATAGTTTGTGTATTGCATACACAGAAATCAAATTTGTGTTAGTTTGTCAAAGTACAAAAATCATCTAAAACACAAATTATAATGGCTTACCCAAATCGCATTTGTGTATGAATTTGTGTACAATTTGTGTATGTCATTCACAAATCTCAATTATGGTCTTTTGACTTGTAGACTTTTGACCCTGCACCATAAGAAATACCTTTAAGTTTATCCTTAAACCCATCTTTAGGCAGGTATTCTTTCAATTACCGTACCACACGAATGTGGAATGCTTACCTTGGCACTTAAGACCTAACACTTCCAGTGTATGCACTCATAATAAGGTGTTAAATTATTTTGTTTTTGTTATAATAATAAATAGAAAATTAAATTTAAAATAATTAAGATTTTTTCATTTTTTGGTTAAACAAATTCATTATTTTTCTTTTTGTGTTTTCCAGGTTAAAGAAAAGAAGACAACAGTTCAGAGTCCAAAGAAAAGTTTCATAGATCTCATACCAGCTAGATCAACTACAGTTAGGGTGCTAATAATAACTTCAGCTGTATCTGCGCTGGGGATATATGCTCCAATATTTTCAATGGTAAAATTAATTTTGTAAAATTTTCATTTATATTTATATTTTTTTTTTATTTTCTTACCTTTTAAAGTCACTTCATGCTGCCAAAGAAGGTTGCGACATCCAAGACTTGGTGCTGCTACAAACATTTCTTGGCCTTTCGACCACATTGGGAGTCGTTATGGCCGGTTCCATCATAAAGAGGTCTTGCAGAATAAACAACACTTTTATTTCAGTGCAAATTGTTTCTCAGGTAAAAAAAATGCAGTTCTTTTTTTCAAAGAAAGCATTGGACTTACTTTCCTAAATATTTTAAGGCTTCTCTTTTAATGGTGGCTGTTTCCATACTGTTTCTATCATTTGTCCTCGGATTTCGGCCCCTCTGCGTGCTCTGTTGGATATATGGCATTGGATTCGGGGGCTTTAGATATTCTCTAAAAATATTGGCTCTGCAGCGTGTTAAGGCAAAATATTTTACTAAAGCATGGGGTAAGTGCTTTGATACTAAACCACAATCAATCGAAACTAATTCCATTTGTTTTTTGCAGGTCTTATTCGAGGAGCAGAATCATTGCCTGTGATCATAAGTGTACCACTGACTATGTTCTTGAATGACTACTCACTTAAATATGGCCGAGCTGGATACTTCATCTGTTCGGCTGCCGCTGCAATTGGCGTTGTTTTAATATTTTTCGTCGGATACTCGAGCACCAGACAAGGCATGTCAATGAAAGCTTGCACCAACGGCACACTTAGGTCTCAATACTCAACTGCCAATAGTAATTTTACACCGGACCTCCTTAATCGCAGTTACTTAAATTTGCCAGCTGCTGCCGGTGGGTGCAAATACATGGGACAATGCGGCTGCCAGGCCTGCTTGGAAGTCATGCAGAGGAACTGTTATAATTGTCACCAAGTACCTAATATTCCTCCCAGATGCCATGCTGCTGGAACTAGTCATTTTAATCCCTACACCAATTCATATTGCTTTAACGAAGGCATGATGTGCCAACAGAAATACAATGCTCTTCGGGAAGAACAAGCTCGATGCCGAAAATATACATTTGGATCGGGCAGCATTGGGGCCAACATGGGAAGGAAGCTGCAAAAGAGTTTCTCCTTTGTAAGCAACCCCTGCACTGCACAGTGTGTTTGTACTTATCCTGAGCAATATTGTTTTCCATGTACTCCTAAAAGGTAATACAATGTCAATACACAGGACAGAGGTGTATATCCTTCTGACTTTTTTTTTAATTCCAGACCAAAACAAGCTTTACATCCGGGTTCCTTTAACCGGAGCTATGGTGGTGCTGGATCACTCTGTTACTCATCAAAAAGTCGCAGTGTCCCGGAAGGTTTATCAACATTTTCCCAGGCCTGTCGATGTCCTGCAATGCACTGCCAAGCGTATAACATGCAACGTCAACGATCACAATCCCTCTCAAAGCCAGTTCACTTTGTAGAGCAAATAACAACGTCTGTCTGACCCAACGTTAAATACGAACGGAATCAATGTTAAAACTACCTTTTCCGAGAAAAAAAAACAAACCCCATCCCAACCTGAATAACCCACCATCCATCCAAAGAATCAAGGATTCCCTATATATGTGGAAGTAATCCAATGTCTGGAATTAATTAGCAAAAATGAAAGTTAAAAACGAACGATATACACAAATTGTGTTCACCACTATCAGGCATATCGAACAGTTCAAGTATTAGAATGTATTTGTATGTAAATATTATAGAGCTCGATATAGGATTTTTATAAATTGATAAAGAATAACTCCCTATAGTCTTGTTCTTGGGTTTTTATAAAATATATATGTATAATAGGAACTAAATCAATGTTACTTAATCAATTTCTTTTTTTTTTTAAATAAAAATCAAAATTTTTGTCGAAGAATTTAGTACTTTTACATTTCCTGTAAGTTTTTTTTAATAATTAACTCGCGCACAAGGGACTATTTGTTTCCCTTTTAATATAGAAAACACTGGAGGGGATCGATTAATATTGGTTTTGAATGTTTGCAGATCAAAATGGCAAAGAAAATCCCGCCGGGTAAACTATTCCAAATTCGTGTTGTTCGGCTAAAAAAAGAATCCCTATATTTCACGGTACGTCTGAAATTGGGCTCAAGAGTGAACTGATGAGCATTACTTGCGAGGCGGGTATTGCGGGAAGAACTTTTAAGGGTAGGAATGCAACTGGCTACTTCGAGTGAACATTTTTTACAAAAGAAATGATAAAATAAGGAAAGACATGAAACATTGCGTCGGTGTTCGAGAGGGGCAATTGTTTCAGCGGCAGTTCTATTTCATATCAATCTTAACGCTCGATTTTGTATTTTATCAAGCAGGTGAAACGATGTTTGCGAAGCACCTGCCCACAGGTGGGAGTTATACTCGAGTTTAGGGCGTATAAACGCTTTATAGATTGTAGCCAGAGCAGATGCGGAAAAAATACTTCTCACACCGATACAGAAAACCTAAGACCCTAGCATCATTCTTAGCGATTTCAAATATATGGTCGTTCCAACGGAGGTCGTCATTGACACACAACACATACCGAGTACTGAGAGCTTTTCGGTTTAAATCGGAGTTTAATGAGCTTGACATACGGCACCGTTGCAATTGTACGTCCGAAGGCGAAGGACGTGAATTATCGAACAAATATGAAAAGCTGAGGGTAGAGTCGTCAGCAAAACAGTCAAGTGGATTAGAAGTAACAGACAGAAGATCATTTATTAAAATGAAGAAAAGAGTCGGAGACAGAACAGAGCCCTGGGGCACACCAGCATTTATTTTGTGGGTATCAGAAGATAGCTTCTAATCCAACGAACAAGAGTGTTATCGATCCCAAAAGCACGCATTTTCGATAAGAGAGCTTCATGCCAAACTCTATCAAATGCCTTGGAGATATCAAGAGCAATAATCATACTTTCATCAAACCAATGTAAAGATTTGTTCCACTGTTCGGTGAGATATGCCATGATATGATGGTCATGGAGAAGCTTTCGATCTTCGAGATATTCCTTAAGCTGACGCTTAATCAGCATTTTCATGACCTTAAAAAGAAGGGATGTAAGTGCTATGGGCCGGTAGGAGGAAGGGGAGGATGGGTCACCTTTCTTAGGGTAGGCTGGACAAATGCTGTTTTCCATCTTCTAGGAAAGATTCCACAAGAGTAGGAGCGATGGAAAAGCTTACGCAGTGGCTTTGCCACTGTGGAAGAACACCTCTTCGGAAGAATTGGGGGTATACCATCCGGGCCAGCGGATTTTAGAACTCTTGCTACTGTACGAGTGCGGAAAAAAATCTGTCCCATGGAAAAATTTTCATTCTCAAGTACAGGAGGGGCAACGTTGTTGTGAGGCAGCGAAATGGTTGCGATCAAGTTTGCTTTCTCTTAAGAGTAAGCAATTGGTTTGTTACTGTCGATAAGCGTTGGGACCGAAGATGTTGAGGAGTTTTTAATATTTTTTACAAATGACCAAACATTTTTACTGCCTTTGGGACACTGCAGAATTTTTTGCCGTAATTTTTGGTCATGCAAAAATTTGGTTCTTTCAATAACGTATGAGTTTCTTGCTTGTTTGTGCTTTTTCCGATTTTCCTCTGTAGGGTTGGCTTTATAAGAACGGAAACTTACTTCTTTGAGCCTGATAGCTTCTTTACACTCAGAATTAAACCAAGACTTTTCTTTAGGTTTGATGCTTTTTACTCTGTTAGGAATAAAAGCACGCATCCGTAGAAGAATCACATTTGTCATCATTTCAGCACTGGCATCAATGTCACTATCGAGGAAGCATAGTGACCAGTTAAAGTTTCGGAAAAAATATTCAGGCCGTCCCAGTTGGCTTTCTCGTATTGCCAAACGGTCCTGGTGGGAAGTTTTTCTTTAACTGGATGGGTGGAGGATGAGAAATTAAATTAGCTGAAATGACACAATGGTCTGAAGTGCCAAATGGAGAAGTTACACTAATGGTATATTTATCAGGGTGAGAAGTAAGAAACAAGTCAAGAGTATGGGCGGCTTGCCCAGCAACATCCGGTATACGCGTTGGCACATCGATCAGTTGGGTAAGGTGATGTAACCCGGCAAAGAGCTCGACATACCTTCCTTCGGGTGTTGTCTGACCAGAATAGCGGAGCCAATTGGAATTGTGTACATTGAAATCGCCCGCGATAACGATTTCAGTGCGAGGACAAAGGGAAACAATTTTCGAGATGGAATCAGACGCGCATCAAACTCGTTACAAGTCGAATTACTGCCGAGATTTGGACTCCTGTAAATAAAACAATAATGAATGACATGCTTGCGGACAGTGAACTTGGAACAAGAAGTTAAAGTCCGTGTTGGAACATTGCCCATATTGGGGAAGGCTCTGGCAAGCAATATCATTCCTAACATAGACCACGAGACCATGATGGGAAAAGAGTAATGGCACCAAGCTATACCCATGTAGAGCAAACTCTGATAAATCAGTATTTACTCCAACCTGAGTTTCACTTAATGCCAAAACAGCTGGCCTGTATTGAACAGTGTAGAAGTACACATGAAAGAAGTTCTTCCTTAAACCGCAAACATTAGAATACACGACACAAAAACAACTTACCTTTTAAAAATACTTACATTCAAAGTATATTTTGATCCAAGATTCTGAGATATGGGTTTGTTGAAGGCTTCCCAAATACCGAAATGTAGGTTATGCTTACACCCTGGGCGATTTCTGTGCGAATGTTAAGTTTCATCTCCTGTAAAGTCTGTATTTTGAAATGTAAACCTTTTTCTCAGGTAACCAAATTAAATAAAAGGCACGACTGGGTCGCTAATCCTTTTTAAGTGCAGGCGTCTTTTTGACAAAGATTTTATTTTAATGTTTTTTTTTTTGAGTTGCATTTTCTTTAGAATCGTTGTGGTTTGAAGCTCGAAAGAACATGCGTCACGACAAAGGGATAGACACATAAATATATAGGATTGTTAGCTTTTGCAATTTTTTTAGTGTTGTTTACTGTTTATAATATAATTTGCTTATAGAAAGATACAAAGGACTTTTTTCAGTTTAATTTTCATTTTGGTATGGAAAAATTTGAACAACTGGCATAAAGATTCGTGGGAATCAGCAGTAGGGCAATAATGCTAGGTATAGGGACCTATATAGGTCCCAATAACAAAAATTTACTTTTTGAAATCAAATTAATTAAAATAGCTTAATTATATTTGATGGATCGATAAACGTATGATGTGGGTAGGTATTAATGGAATTTATTAAGGATATTTTTTGCATTCAGTAGTAATCGAATAGTTTTTTTTTATTTGTTAGTTGTTTTTGTGTGTTAAAAATAGGCTTCCTTATTTATATTGTGTGCTTTTATGATGATAAAATTCTTTAAAATACGTAGGTATGTATGTAGGTTGTCACCTTCTTTTATTTGACTAAAGGCTAGGGCTTAGCCGGCCAATATGAAATAAAATGTTGGGGAAATTTTTTTATGAAATCAAAAAAACTCTATTCATAACGGAAAAAAAGTTGGAAGCCATCTTATTTCTTTTACTCTTTTCTATTTTATGAATTTTTCATTTAAAAATCGTTCGACCAGTTTTTGCAAAAAAATGTTTTTTTTGAAAAACTTTTCGAAAACATATTTTAAATTTTTTTTCATTATGTCAATTTAAAGAAATCTATAGTTTATACTAGGAGAAAAAAATCTATAGATCCGTTTTCAAAATATTCAAAAAACAAAATATTTTTTTTTTAAATTATTGAAAAAAAAAAATGTTTTTGAAAATTTGAATAAACAATATTATTTAAATCATAAAGCTCTACATATTTTGAAAATTTCATCAAAATCCGTCAATTAGTTAACGAGAAAGTCTGATTTTTAAAAAACCGGTCATATGGGAGGTACCGTTATAAAACTTTTTCTGAAAAATCATTAAAATTTAAAGATAGATTTTGCACAGAAAACATCATTCTGAAAGTTTTATCAAAATCGTAGTAGCCGTTTTCGAGAAAAATAAGTTTTTCATTAATAGTTATATGGCAGGTACCGTTAGTTTTGAAGCTAGAATGCCAATTCGAAAAATTGTCGGGTAAAGTACTCTAAAAATACTTCGTACCAATGGCTGTAGGCATCGATACGGACAGACAGGCAGACAGACGGACTTCTGTATCATCGTAATGTCATGTTTGATTGTAAGAATTTTTTTTTTTTACCAATACATAACTTGCCTTATAGTCCCTATAAATCACAAGTAAAAAGCGTAAACAAAAGCGGATCTAAAACCGATCCTTGTGGGACACCAGCTCTGGTTGAAGATAACAGCTTGTGAGCGACCTGCCAAGTTAGTTTTAATGATGTTGAGTCAAAAGCGAAGCTATTGAAGAAAAAGACGAATTGTAAAAAAAGAGTGCAGTTCCGAATTTTCAACACAAGAACCTCGCAACCACACCAAATCATATAGTGAATCCAAGCAGGGGCATTGCAGGGCAAGGAGGAGGGCATGCTGCACCCCCGCAACCCCCTGCATTGGCCATTGGAATTGGAAGCAAACTATCTGTTTAAATCATCTGAACTCGAATCGCTGATATTTCCGTTATCAGTATTCATACTGCAAGTCCCTAAGGCTTTAAGATTCTTCCAAGTTCTGGAGGAGACATTTATATTCACAATTATGTTCACCTGGTGCTTGCGATCGATTTTGTTTGAAAGAACCACAGTATCGCGGTTAGAATGAGTCATGAGTCTTACCGGCATGAGTCATGGTTTTTCGTACGTTTAGCCCTGTCATCAATCTACCAGACGTTATAACGTCAAAAACTCTGCAATTCTGCAAGATTTCTACCTCAACCTCAACCTCAACCTCAACCTCAACCTCAACCTCAACCTCAACCTCAACCTCAACCTCAACCTCAACCTCAACCTCAACCTCAACCTCAACCTCAACCTCAACCTCAACCTCAACCTCAACCTCAACCTCAACCTCAACCTCAACCTCAACCTCAACCTCAACCTCAACCTCAACCTCAACCTCAACCTCAACCTCAACCTCAACCTTAACATCTACCTTGTGTTGTGTTAATTTTCATCTACTTTCATCCAATAAAAATAAATATAAATGGAGATGGAAATTTTATATTAGAGGAGAGTTTGGCAAACGTTATGCTTAAGTTGCGTGTGAAGAATGGCTTAGAAACCCAATGCCCCGGGCTGCGGAACTAGATGAATGGCATGCAATTAGTATGTATGGAAGGACTTGTGGGATGAGGCCCACAAAAGTGAGAACAGAAAAAGTGCAACTTATATAAGCCATTCTGATTATGCCGAAAAAGGTCAAGTTTACCTAAGCCACTGGAATCCCATTTTTGAAAAATCTCTAATGTAATGAGTTCATTGATAATCAAAGAAAAAGTGGGTGACGCAACAGTCCGTTCTGCCACACGCAACAATTCCTGGATGCCATTGAATAAATCTCCCAAAATAGGGGGATCCTAGATTTTCTGATGAGTCCTTGTTGATGTGTTTTTATAAGCCTATTATTCAAAACAAAAAAAACAAATCTATTTTCAATATACTTATAAAACCCTCATTTGAGGCTTAGCTTCGACCTCCCATGTAAGTCCTTAGATAATCTAAAAATAAAGCCACCAAATCTATCCAAGGGCATCAAACACAGGACTTTTGGCAAACTCAAGGCTATTTGTATTTTTTTTTTTAGTAAATACGTGATATTCGCAACCCTGGACTGGGATGTGATGACAACCCTATATGTGCCCGGTATGCATGCCTAAATTTTTTCAAGCGGAAGACGCGTTTTATTGTCATGGTTACACAACGAATAACAATTTTCCACTCGACGAACTATGCCTTCTGTTTGCATCTGCAACATTTGACAGTCCACACCACAGGGAAAGGCTAGGTGCCGGTGGGATGAAGAGATGAATGTGAAATTTCGGCATCTCCATTCAGGAGAAGAACAACTTTGGAGCAGCGTTTGCGCTCTCCCAAAATTTTAATCAAAGAAAATATTTGAACTGCTTTTCGCTGCACTTGAGATAAAAGAAGGACTTTAATGGCACTTCATTCAGTGTCGAGGATTTTGCGTCGAGGGTGTAAGGGCCGAGCTGCGGACTAGCAACGAACAAGAGAAAAAATTCCAAAAAAAAAAAAAAATCCTTTTTTTCTCGAATCACTTTGAGTCTGGTCCTAACTTTTTCTTTCATTCGTGGACTTCCTCTAGAATAAGTTTGATATTTTGATAAACCTTTGCAAAAGTCATCCGCGGGTAATGCTTTTGAGAAGTTTTTCCAAGACTCATCTTGGGCATCATTTTGTTGGAGTGAAAAAAAGTTTTTACATCTTTACGTAAGATTTACCAGATCGCAGTTCCAGTGTGGTGAAAAAGTGCGTCTCTACCAATGAGTTCTGGATTTTCTTCGAATTTTCGGACACATTCTTTCGATTTTCATTAAATTTTCAACAGTTTTCCTAAATTTTCATTTACATTCTTTGTCATTAAATATTGATGTGGATTTTTGCAAGACTATAGAAAGATGACTTCCACAACCATACGTACAAACGGTGAGTAAAAATGGGGAGATTTGTAGTTTTTTTCTAACAAAAACATAATCCCACTTCTGAAATTTTAAGACAAAAAGCCTTTTTTTTTTGTATTCAACAAACAAATTTTCTTTGGAATTCAATATTTCTAAGGGTATAGAAATAAATCAGCTGTATCTGTGCATGAAAGGGGATACTTGACTCTTTAATGATACTTTGCAGCATCCCCGTTCGGAACGCACACGCGTACTATAAATCCCGCTGCTCTGCTCTCACTCACTCTCTCTCTCTCTCTCTCTGTGTTTTAACTGTTACATTTGTGTCAAACAAAAGTTTATTGTTTTTCTCATTGAATTTGGAAAATTATAAACAATTGAACTTTTCCGGTGAGGGGGCGGAAGGGGTTGCTAGTAGTGGCGGCGGTTTTCTCATTTCTTTCCAGATGAGTTTGCTTCTTTTGTTGTTTTTGTAATGATGTTTTTGTGATGAATCCGAGAAAGTAAACATCAATTTTCAAAACAAGAAATTTTGCTTTGAGCTTTTTTTAAGTTTGGGGGTGTTTTTGTTAAGTGATTGTTTCTGTAGCAAATCTTTGGATGCAAGGAAATGCAATGACGTCATTCGCAACGTGTAGTCCGTGGAATATAGAGTGGCCCATCTTGTGCTCCATTAACCTCAATTATAATTCATTTGAATGCTATCGATTGTTTTAAATTGAATTTGTGAAAATCACAAGAAATTAAATTCCCTTGGAATATATATTTTCAGGACTGCATCATGCAATCTCGCTAGGGAATATCGAAACATCCGCAAAGGTACTTAGGATTGCACTTATTTTTTTTAAGACATTTTTAAGTGAATTTCTTATTTTGCAGTCGAATTCGTACCAGGTTGAGAGATGTTACGATTCAGAGGATGAAAATATGGGCAGACGAAGGATGCGAACTCAATCTCCGTCGGATTTGTATCATAAGACATCGGTTTACTCGAAAGGGGATATTCGAGAGCAGGTTAGTTAAATGGAAAATCGGGTAAAGCTGATCTAATTTGGGGGGAATGAATTTATTTTTAGTACTGTCTCACGGACAGGCAACTTAATACGATTGAACGACCTAGAAGGGAACGCTTCTTTGGGTGTTTTTCCAGCAGAGGAGCTCCGCAATCTTTCCTGGGAGTTTGTGTTGGGCGGAGGGCGCCTTCAGATGAGAATATTGCAGATTACGCTCCGTTCTACAAATATCCACGGTAAGTGAAATTAAATTTAAGTTTCTTACTCAATATTTGATATGAAGTGTTTTGAACGTTGTGGGTGTCAAATTGGATTTAAAAATATGTACAAGACGGTGGCCGCATTCCTCTTTTCAATCTAAATTATAGTTTCTTAAGTTTTTGGAAACCATGTACAAAGATTGAAAAGCATGCCAAAGTGCTTTAATTTCCGCATGATTTCTGTGGATTTCTGTGGCATCAAAATTCCTTAAGCGGTTTACGAGTTTATATATCTTTTAAGTTTTTTTTAAAGAAAAAAACAATGCCTTAACGATACAAACTTTCCTCTCTTTTAGTTACCATCAACACTGTTCGCCCGAGCAGAAACCACCTCAAGAAGACCAAGACAGTTCCTATTTTCGAAGACAACCCGCTTCCATTCTCATCACAGCCAAGTGTGGTGGCGCTGAATCCGCTCCAGATCGTTACTCCTGGATAGAGCCGACAACCATAATCGACGAGTCCAATTTACGCCAGAAAGATCTAGGGTTTGTACAATTATTCCTAAGAGACACACACACATATCGATGTTTTAGAGTTTCATTGTTCTTCTCCTTATGCCTTGATTCCCGATTTATTTGCTAAGTATATTTTTAACATTTTGCCAGCAAAGTTAGAGTTGCGTGGCAGAAGTTTAGAAAAAATTAAAAAAAAAAACGCCTCTTGTAAACCTATATGTCTGCTTGCTTGATAGCTAAGAACTTGGCTATAGATCTTGAACCTGCCGCCCGCCGCCGTTAAAATCATAGCTTTTTTGTTCCAAACTTTCCTCGCAAATTACACTCTCTAGAGAACAGACATTTATGTGTGTTTTATTGTTTAATAAACTTATGTCATTATGCCGGAATCCAGCTTCCAGCAAGAAGCCTTCATAGTGAGAGGCTACAATCAACCGCAGTATTCTAACCACAACTCAGAACATATTACCTGGTATGTACTTTGTATATAAATTCTGTTTAGAGAACACGTTTTGCTTTTTGCCTATTAACCTACTCTAAAATATCTATATTCCCTGGTATTATCATTTGACAACTTACTACATCTTGTGATGGACTAACATCACCTTTTTAGTATTAAGTGTTTAGGAACAACATCTTAGAATAAGTGAACCTAGCGCAAATATTTTGTTTGAATTTAGATGATTTCCTTTCATATTGCAAAACATCATTATTCATTTTGACAGTGTTTATCGGTGTCCAGCGCATGTTGGCCTCCCACCACCTCCTCCCCCACCCATCAACGCCCCTAGTGGCCCACCAACTCCGAGGTAAAATCCATCACAATCCATCAATCATTCTATAATAAAATTTCCTTTTTGACTCTAGGACGAAACATGTTAGCTTTGCCAGATCACACACATTGACATCGTTCGATGAAGCATCCCTACGATCATCGGGACGGATGAAAGGAGCTAGAAGCCAGGAACGTCTTATTGGCGGCAAGAAGCCCATTATAAATGCCGTTCCAATGTATGAGGCACCTCAGCATCAAACTGCTTTTGTTACAAGAACTTCTCACCATCACATCATGCCGCATCCGCACCAGCATACTCAAATTATACAGCAACCAGCTTATCATATCCATCATCCCAACATTCTGGTTCCAATGCATCATCATGAGATGGTGACACAGCATCCGACAAATGAGGATTTGATTTCGATGATGCAGGCTAACCGTGGTGGTGTAGCGGAACTCAGTGCTGCCAATATGGGTAATATGACAGCACAAAAGTCACCATCGGCTGCAGAAGTGATCCTGGTGGAGAAAATCAAGAGGAACGCCATGAAGACTCAGGCAACGCAAACTGAGGGCTACGCTGCTGCAAAGAAAGAGGGTGTTCCCTACAACTTGGCTCTGAGTCCTCGCACTGTACATAGGGTATGTCAACCATTTAATAGTCCTTAAACTTAAGGATTTTCATTATTAAAGTCGGATTTATGGTCGAGCTCAGGAATTCTGAAGTATTTGTCAACCGAAATTTTGATATTAAACTGTTTTAAGTTTTGGATACATTTGTACAAAAATGCGAGCAATTTTAACTTAGGTACTTATTTTTGTTACTATTGGTGGCATTACATAGTGTGGTGCTCCTGGATCTGTTTTAATATGCTCCTCAAACTAGCTCGATCTCTAACCTGTCGTCTCCAATTTCACATTCCAAGGCCAAAGCAGTCGGAGTTTACTTGATGTCTACCTAGACTTCTAACTCCATCGGTTATGGCACCGAAGACTTTGCGCGCTGGAGCTTCGATTTTCGATTCTTCACAATCACTGGATTGGATCGCAAACAAGGCCATAAAAAGAAGTACTTTTGTCTAGAATACCCCAAGAAGACTTTATGCGACTGGGAAATTTGTGCTTCTGCAGCAGGACCGGAATGATGTTTTGTATAGCGTCTTCTTAGTTCTTCTTGATAGGGCTTTATACCTCAATTGCTTACTAAGCCCGAAGAAATTGCGATTAGCAAGAGTGACTCTACTTCTGATTTCTATGCTAATGTTGTTTCCTGTGTCTACAACAGTGCCAAGTTATAGAAAAAAATGCACTGACAATCGACGAAGTTGCGCATTTATTGTAATATTTTACTGGTTCGTTGAATAAAACTCAATTTCACTTTTTACATTACACAACGAATCTCTTTACTTATCAAACACAATTTCTTAAAGTTAAATTACAATTTACTTCTGAAGTTATTTTAATGGTGAATAACTGTTTATTCTTCAACACTTTTTACTTTAAGTACCTCAATTAAACCAATTTTTATTATCGCTCTCGATGTTCACACTTCAACGCACAGAAATTAACTAAAAACTATGTTCCCTTCGCTATAAATTTATCCGTCTTTTTATACAAATGGAAAAAGTTATCGAAATTTCCCTTTTGGTACTTTCAGTTGCTTTTCAGTGCTTTCGTTAATTTGGCTGTGGTTGGCGAGTTCGGTGGATGAATTTAGTGATTTGGCGTTCGCTTCGGAAGGAAGCGCATACTGCTTAACACCATGTTCCGGTTGGTTTCGTGCAGTTTGTGCTTTCCCATTGTTTTACCAAAGATGTTCTCCCTCTTTCTGTTGAAATCCCCATAATAGGATTTTAATGCCACTGCTCTTACCTTTTGGCAAAGAGCTCGTAGAAGCTCGTGTTCGCTAATAAGGCTTAAATGTTGGAGTTTGGCCTTAAAACGAATCGTCGTAATTCTCTCCCTGATTTCGAGAAAGCTTAAGATCCTTCGTCGTAGTCTTGCTCTAAAAAAGCAAAACGGAATTCCAACAAGCGGAAGTTTCCATCGAGGTAGGGATTCCCATAATAAAGTCCGCAGTCTTTAGCTCTTCTTAGGCCAGCGGCCACCGCGAGGAGGTAATGATGTGATTTTTCTGACCCCTTATAATGTCAAAAACTGCGAATTAAGCGACTTATGACGTCGAAATATTATAAACTTTTTTTTTACACTCGGAGGACATTTATAACCTTTCTCACTTCAGGTTAAAGTCGTTTCTCAAGGCGCCCAAACAAATGGCATTCTCAATGGAAGAAAGCTAACGAAAAGCTTTTCGGAAATGAACAACGGAAGAACAGCGGCCGGAACATCAAACGAATATCCTACAGCAGACAAAACCAAATTGTAATAGATTTTTCCACCGCAACCATGCTCCATATTAAATAATTTCATTTCAGACAAATTGATCACGAACAATTACATCGCACTCAGTCAGAGGAGCCTCCTAGATCACCGTCAATGATCCAACAAAATAACATTGGTGAAGACCAAAATAACATTAAATACTATGAACCACCACCGCCAATAAACATATCGTCCCATCTGAAGGCAGTTAACGCCAATGACTTGTACATGCGAGATTTGCCAAGGAAGCAATCCCAAGAAAGCGTTTACTCATTCAGAGCTGCAAACAACGAATCAGCATTGTCCATGGGTAGTAGTGGACATCAAGTGAAAGACCAAGCCCAGTTTGTCACTAGATCCAGATCATCATCTCAGAGTATTCATGCCTCGCAAAGTATCTACGGTCCCGGATATGAAGGTTCTTCCAACGCTGGAAGCGTAACTGACTATGAGGGATCTAATTTCGATTTTGAACGCAATAGTTTGCCACGACGGGCTTGTGGTCAACACCGATTGGATGTTGAGACATATACCCATAGCTTACCACGACGTGACACACTGCAGAGTCAAGAAAGCTGTCGTCACATAACCGAATGTCCTGAGCTCCTTAGAGATGGTGTTCGCGAATACAGGGGGGATGATCTATTGGAAAAGCTGGAAATACACCGTCAATCATGGAGTGAACAAAGAAGGTCATCCATGATGGGTCAAGGTTCGGATGGTGCTTTTTCACGAGATGACATACGTCGCAAATCTATGCCGATGCAACCGTTCATTATTCCATTTCCCGGAGCACCAACATCAATTGTCAAGACAAAATCTTTCGACCCAAGGCCAAAGCCACAGCCTGTTGTAGTAATTAGTAAAAAGGAAGAGCCACCTAAACAGGAGCCCGAGGAAGAGAAAGAGATCTTCATTGACTTCAAACCGCACGCTTCACCAAAACCATCACCAAAAATAAATAAAAAAAAGCTAACCAAAACCTCATCGGATGGAGAGATCCTCTTAGAACGTCGACGGAAGCAAGAAAGCCAAAGAGATTCACATCAACCACCGACTTCGACAAGCCACGAAAGTCAAGATGTTACATCAAGTGCTACCGAGGAGGAAGAAAGTAATGATCACATATATCAAAATCTCCCCATAAAAGACGATACTGTCTCCGAGAAAAAATCAATTCCCACTGTCACTAACCTCAGTCCCACACAGTTCTCCAAGGAATCCAATAAAAGAGATATGTTCCGTAAGAGATCAATCAGCTTGGAGGATCAAAACGCAAGCAACGAGGTCAGACTGGCTAAATCAGCTCCGCCATCACCTGGCCAAGAGGAACTTCTGGCCAATACATCAACCTATCCATCATCAGACTCTCTGGCCAACGATTTAACCCGAGATCATTCCGATGGACTATGGAATGACTCACAGGTGACTGTTCTTACCGTAGAGCCACGTGAGGAAAGTGACAAAGGTTCAACGACACATCTTCTGACTCCCTCATCCAAAAGGAAAAACTTGCTATTACAGCACCAACAACGAAGTTCCATAGATACTGACTTCCTCGATTTAGACGAACAAATGTCTGACCAAAGTCCAACGTATTTAGTTCCTCCAAAGCTTAACTTAGCTCAAGCCACTGCAAAGAACGTAAAGGATCCAACGGGCAATAACTTAACAGTTCCGACTCTAAAACAACCCTCACCGACAATCGCCGTCACACCGATTATTTCGATTAGAGGAAGTGAGCAACTACCTTCTCCTGTTAATATCAGACGTCTTTCGAGAGCTCTGTCTCCAGCTCCAGAGCCACTATACGCTTCAAATAGGTGAGTTCAATGAGTTCCGATATCTGCCTTTCTATGAAACCATGTTTCCTTTTAGATTCCTGGACACATCTATACCGATAACGAGCCAAGTGCCACCAGAGTACCACATCTATAGCCGTCGTGATTCTTCAGTCAAGACCAACAATACAGATCTGTCCGAGTGCAGCACAAACACCGATGAGTACATCACGTGCACGGACACTTCCAGACGCACGCCAGGTATAAAGACACCACCAACTACGACAAGCTCATCATCAACCACTCAAGTACCAGGTTTGCAAACTTTCTTCCAATAATAAAATTGATGTTTGTGTATGTTTCTCTGTTGAGCCTTAGTTGCTATTGTCCAGCCACTTTGAGTGTGGTATTTGTTGTTGCTTGGTGAACTGCTTGCAGTGTAGTGACGTGCGCCTTGAATTATGTTAAGGTTCTCCTAATGCGATTCTCTTCCAGTTTCAGCCCAAAGCTCCCAGACCGAACGAACTCATGACGGATCTTCGTTCGAAAGTGCTTCTTCATTGTATTCAACCCGTGGAGATGGCCTTTCCGAAGATGCCCCAACAATAGACGAACAATTGCCAGGAGTGTTACTCGCATCTCCAGCATCCCCGAAGTCCGAGGTGGCAAAACAGTCTCCATCTCACTCTATTTGCAGCACTTCTTCAGGCAGTTACAACATGGCCGGTGCGGGAACCCATTCAACAACGATTACCCCACTAAAGGAAGAGAGCCCCCCCATTTCACATGCAGTATCACCTCCAAAAACTGTTACTATTGCTCCTAGACAAGTTGTGATGAAGGTATCGAGGGGGTCAGTGTCTTCCGACAAACAGGGGGCTTTGAATTCAGCTAAGAAAAAGGCCGAATCGGTTTCAGATGATGAACGAAGTGAGAAACGGTACTCATCGTCTGGCTACTATGAGAGTCCACCCCACGACGAAGACCCAAAACTTTCGAAGTTTCGACGACACCGAGCAGAAGAAGATCGCCGTAGAAGGAAGACAACAATGAAGCTAGACATTGAAAGAGAGAATATCCGAGCCTTGACAAGTCCCGTCAAGAAGACAGTTCTTTCGCCGAAGTCTGCAGCTCAGGTCTCACCCGAAGGCCCGACAACAACGAACACAAACGCTGCCATCGATGGTGCAAGTCCCAGCAAAATGAAAAGGTTCCGTCCTAAAATACGAAGACAATTCCGCCGATCATCGAGGGACGAATGCACCCCACGCAAACAGAAGGCCATAAGTGTACCTGGACGCAGCACGGATCACAAAAAGGATGCAGCAACCCCAAGCAGTCCTTTGAAATCACAAAGCTCCAACAACCAGCTAAAAGCTAAATCCATTGAGTCTCTACGGTCGGTTTCACCGGGCTCGGATTCAGTTTTTTACAGCGAAGCCGATGGAGGAGGAATCGATCAGCAAGTACATTGTTTACACTGTGGTAAAGAAGTTGAGATTGTTAATGCATCTGGGTCGCAGGAATCCATACCAGCTATAGCGCAGGATGATGACGAGCTGGACATAGTTAAGCCGCCCGCTGATTTTGCAGATTCACCCGTTACAACGAAAACCTCGCAGCGTTTGTACAAGAAAATGGACAAACGGTTCCGGTCGGAAGAAAGGCATGGTGATCGTGGAAGACATTATAAGAGTCGACAGGAAAATATCAGAGCTAAGGTAGGCCTTGACCAAAGGTATTTATTAATGCAAACACTTTTTTTGGTTTAGAGTGAAGAGCGTGGAAAAGACAATAGCTCGCAAAGTCCTCCAGTTTTGCGACCTGCTGGTTCAAGTCCTTGCGTCTTACCAAACGAAACGGTTGTTGTGGACAAGGACCAGTGTATCTACCGTGGCAGTTATGATAGTAGCCGATATACACGGCTCACCGACATAGATGTCTGGATACAATTGGATCATCAGACTTTCGGTAGAGTATTGAATGCATTTCAAGTTGTTCTTTGTGTTTATGAATATCTTTTGAAGATCGTCAACGAGATCGTCGCGGATCCACGGAGTCTGAGAAGAACTTCCATTCCAAGTACCAAGTTATTCTTCACAGGCTGGTCCAGAGGAGATGTACATTGGAAATGTACCATCGCCAGAAGACTAATTCTTTCAGTAAGTTTTCTTATTAATTTTTCTCTCTCGACATCTCAATTTTTATTGGACAATTTTTCCAATGGACAGTCATGTCCTATTCGACTTTTAGGTTAATTCGTCTTCTTAACCTATTCTTTGAACTTAACCCAACACTCCTTCTTGGTAGATCGTTACGGGCGAAGACCTTCTTAGGGTTTATCATATGCACCTGATTGAGTTTGACCCGAGGCACTTCAAACTTGCCCATCTTTGGAGTTTCTAGTTTCTTTTGGTCAACATTTTTTGGGCATATTAGGTCCACGTTGAGGATTACAATGCCTACTCTTATAGGTTGTACAAGTTTGAACCATTTTCACGATGGGTAATGGTGGGAAGATAAATTCAATCAACCCGTTTTCAAAATATTTCGAAAATCAATTTTTTGTTTTAGAAAATTTAAAAAATTTAAAATTAAAGTTTTTGAAAATTTTTAAATGCAATATTAATTGAATTATAAATGACGTCCTGTGTGCAAAATTTTATTGTAATCGGAAGTAAAAGAAAAAAAATCTAACAATCAGGCATGAAATTACGATGATACAGAAACTGGCAAAATTCTGTCTGTCTGTCTGCTGTTCGTCTGTACGGATGTATATTGAACTACAGCCTAAACGGTTTGGCCAATAGCCTTCAAATTTGGAACATAAGGTTATTTTCACATTCTACAGAGGAATTTAAAAAAAAATTAGCTCAAATTTTAACGGTACCGGACGTATAACCCTTAAGTAAAAGCTTATTTTTCTCGGAAACGGCTCCAAGATTTTTTATGAAAAAAATCAGAGTACTATTGTAGGTGTAAAATAAATAAATAAATTTATTAGCGCGACAGCTCCTTAAGGAGCCAAGGCCTAGTGACTTATACTCTCAACCATTCCTGTGTGTGTTGTTAATCTGCAAGAATGGAAGGGACCTACAGTTTACCGCCGAGTCCGAACGGCTACATGAGATGCACTTTTTCGAGACAAATTTTACTCTTGGAGGTTTTGTCAATTCCTCGCAAGAGGCAGTACCCCAGAAAAAAAGGTGGCTATGAGCGGGATTTGAACCCAGGCTCTTTCGCTTAGCAGTCCGACACACTAACCACTAAGCCACGGGGCACTACTAGGTAGGTGTAGGTGAAAAAAAATTCAAGATGGTGGGCTAATAACGGTACCTACCATAGAACCGTTTTTTTTCTTCGAATTTTTTTCGAAAATTGAAATTCAGGAAAATTTTGTTAGCCTTAGTAATTTTATTTTAAAAATATTTTCGAAAACTTTTTTTTTGTATTTTTAATAATTTTCTTAATTTTTTTTTTCAAATTCAATATTTTGAAAACGGTTAGATGGATTTTTTTTAATTTTGTTTTTAAATATAGATTATTTTTTTGCTTAAGTTTGCATTTAAATTTATTTATTTTTTTTTTTTTTGAACAGAAGTTATTACGATTTTGAAAAAATATTCACACTTATTCACATTTTTTAAAGAAATAAAATGGCGTTTAAATTTCTCCGCTAAAAACTATTTTACGTACTTTTTTCAAACAATCAAAAGTCAGAAAGATCGAATAAGAACTTTGAAGTTCCCTTAATATTTTTCAAATTTTATTCCAAGCTGTGACTGCACATAAGAGCAAGTACGTGTGATCCAGTATTTATTGTATTTAAAGTCCCTGGTTCGCGAGAGTTAATTCTTTTCATCAGCTTTCTATTTGTTCTCTACTACTTGATTTATATTCCATTGACAGCTCCTAGTTTGAAGTTTCCCGGTATTCTTTAGGAGGATAATTATTGTCTCTTCATGTCTTCACCTTTTTTGTCAGCTGTAGTCTGAAGTTCTTGTTGAGATAGTGATCCATTTGTCCTCTGATACTTACATCTTTCAATTTGTGGATAAAGTGAAGTTGTACTGCTTTTCCATGTAAATGTTTCGAATTAGCGAAAAACCCCTTTTCGTTTAGATGTACACTTTAAGGTCTTCTTCTAGTTTTTTTTTCTTTTGGGATTTCGTAAAGCACGTTGTCTGATAGGAATTCTGGCCGGATAAACTAACGAACTAACTACGGTTCATCGTCTGCTACATTCAACTTCAACGGAATCCATCGCCATTAAGTGATATTCTCTAAACCACACACGAAGGGATGTTCATTTATAGTGGCTGTTGCTTCTTCATCTTGTACGTCGCGTCGCCTGTATACATATGAATTTTACAATATAAAAGTATAGAATAATGTTTGTTTTTGAACAGCATGAACAATTGTGGACCTACTACTGATCCCTGGGGCACACCAATATGGGTAGACAGGAAATCAGATAGCCTATAGTTCGCATTATTAATTAATTGCTTAGATAGTGTTCTGAGCTGAGTTTAAAAAAACAAGTAAGTTATTCTTAAGCTTTTTTAAAAATATTTTATGCGAAAGAGTGTCGAACGCTTTCGAGATTTTGCTTCGCTCTAGGTATATCTTCTGTCATTTTTAGATGCGAAGTTTTTCAACTGTGTTTTGTTAACCGAGATTGAGCAGGAGTTATCAGACTATGCGATTTTAAAAAAAGTGGTTAACTTCACAAGTTTGATGGAAATTGGCCGGTTTGACTTCTTTAGAATGGGGATAATTTTTGAAGCTTTCCATTTATCATTGACTCCACAATCATAGTGTTCTCCTTTCGCTGTGTCACACTTACTACATCTAATCTATTCCCAATCTTGAATTCAACATCCTTAAAAAATCTGCTCCACATTCCATGCAAATGCTCTTCTACTTTAGGCCATACATCATTTTTAAATGTTTGCCTATCATCAGAAAATTAAAAATTCATAAAAAGTTCCGATTTCTTCATAAATTGACTGAAAATTTTGAAGAAATGTGTCTACTACCTTCCGATCCCGGTCGGGCACGACCCTACTGAAACGGAGACGCTCTGCTTCGCTCCCAGCGACTATGTCTCGGTCGTAGAGTGGCCTTTCAAGTTAGATCAACGGAACCGCCGATCTATCCTGAATCAGCCCTTGACTATCAAGGTATAGGAAAGCCTCGGGCGGGATAAAACCAATCGAACGTGTGCTTCTAAAATATTCATCTTGGGGGTAGTAAGCCCCGAAGATTTGTCCATTAGTTTAGATCGCCCTTGCAATGTGTCCGCGATTGAGCTTAATTAAAAAGTTATCTATCCTGTTTGCATTGGCCCCGTTGTATAGAACCTCGTTGGAATAATAGTGTTTGTACTCCGACTGTGGTGTTCTATGTGGTCCAAGATAGGTACGAAGGCACTGTCTCTCAAACACACGAATCTTTTTCATTAAAAATGGTGCAACGTTGAACCACACGGGGCATCCATAGGCAATCATCGGCCATGTGGCAAATCACCTTCAACCTGCTATCAAGGCGGCTGCTATAAAACAACTGTCTTGTCACGGCAAAAGCTCCCCTAGCCTTGGCCAGAGCAGCCTCTATATGTCGATTGAAATATAGATACTGATCCAACCAGATACCAAGGTACTTAACTACATCTTTACTCGCAAGTGGATGTCCATGTGGCCCAGTGATCACTAGCTTCCACCAGTTCTTTCTCGTAGCCCTAGAGGCTCCAGCCAAAGGGGTTCTAAACAGGATAGTTTTACATTTTTGGAAGTTAATTTTCAGCTTCCAATCATTACAGTACTGTTGAATATTATCGAAATCACGTTGCAAGAGAATTCTGATGACTTCAACTTTTGGACCTGTTCTGTACGCAACTAAATCATCGGCATACGCAATTTCATGATGTAGACTCCCAATGAGATCGCTGGTGTAAATACTAAAGAGAATCGGCGAGTTCACCGCTCCCTGTTGCAGACCGTTTTAATATCAAATGTTGTGGTAGATGTTAGTTAGCTTCAGATAAAGACGTTCTAACCATACGATGTCGAAAGCCTTCTCCAAATCAACCAGACAAGCACCCGTGCATTGATTCTTAGCATTGTTCCATTGGACGGCAGATACTAGCTTAGACGCGGCATAAAATGTGTCATGTCCCGCCTTAAAGTCGAACTGGGTGTCTGGAATTTTATTTTTGTCCTCGGCCCACTTGGACAGAGCTCTTTTGATATCTTTTTCGAATGGCGTACTTCATTTTTACTAAAAACCGTTATATATTGTGGTTTTGATACTTTGTATAAGTTTTCTTCAACGTAAATGTTACTTGTTTCTGACAAAGATCTTTACCCCTGTGGGTTCGGGGATGTAAGAATAGGCCCACGGTACGGATGTGCTTGTAGTAAGAGTCTGCTAAAACATCCTCCCCTATAGGTTCGGGGGCAGAATTGGCCTATGGTCGGGTGGCCGGAAACGTGGTAGTAAGCCTGCTTCTAGGCGGGTATTCAGGGAGTGTCCTAGTCTTAACCTTGGTTGACTGGATTACTGAACTGTTGCCTTACTGGATGGTAGGCTAGCGACTTCATGGAGTCGAACCACAAGTGCGTCGTGAGAGACGGCCGAGGCCTCACCTAGGGTCTAAAAGTAGGTATCATGGGTTAACAGGAGCCCCGGCTGATTACGTGAGCAATTGCCTGTTAAAATTGAGGTAGGCCCCCTTGTGGGCGCTTCATGGGGGCTGTTGGTTACTCCAAATGCGGAAGCGAAAAGGTATCTTTAGTTTCTGGGAGGTTTCGTAAGAAGCGTGTGTTCATTGTCTTATTTACCTTGATACTAGGGGTGCATGATAGGCCCTGCTTCTCAGCAAGGAGGATGAATTTCCCATAAGAAATTCATCATTTGCTACTACAGTGGTTTAGCGGACCACTCAAGTTGATAGTGTGGTCTGGTAAACCACTTTAGGGGTCTTGTCCGCCCCAAGGGAACTCCATAAGTGGGTAGGCCCACCGTGGAATTAAGCCTTAATAGGCAGGTGTCCACGTAAAGGCTCTTCACGATCTGTCAAAGATCTTGATTTTCAATGTAATTAGGCACATTAGAGCAGGTACGTGCGACCCAGTCGTGCC
Source organism: Platycheirus rosarum (assembly GCA_963971375.1). NCBI lineage: Eukaryota > Metazoa > Arthropoda > Insecta > Diptera > Syrphidae > Platycheirus > Platycheirus rosarum. Next base: position 3,984,678 of record OZ020507.1, on the reverse strand, counting down.
CATTCTTTTAAAAGTTCCTGTCTACGGCGGATTTTGGATAAAAAAAATTATTAAATTATCCCCATGTCAGATTTCAGAAAGTTTTTTTAGCCTAGAATGTTGAACAAAATCAATTTTTATGAGCAATTCTTCATACCTTTTTTCCTCACAAAATTGAATTCGCGATTTTTTATCATAATCTAAACAAAAACACAAACAAATTAGCAGAAAAAAAACAAAACAATTTTTTGTCAAATTTCAACTTAAAGTAAAACCAGTGGGCATCACAGATAAGTATTAATGGCATATATTTTTTATTTTTTTTTTTTAATATTTTTTTAATAAACTCGCCGTCAAAAACAGAATCATGAAAATCGGGCCAGTTTTACATTTTTTTGTACAGCCAACAATCCAGTTGACCGCGAAAGTGTATAATAACCATATTCAAAATCATTCGAACAGCTTAAATAAAACGTTTTTTTTTTTTTAAACATAATGCGGTTTTATCGTAAATTATTATCCCGATTTCAATAAAATTTTGCACACAGAAAACATTTCAAAATTTTTAAAAAACTTTATTTTTATAATTTTTTTAAATTTTCTAAAAAAAAAATTGGTTTTTGAAATATTTTGAAAATGGGTTGATTGAGTTTTTTTAAATAATTTTCCCAGATGAAAACTACAGATTTCCTTATAATGACTTACCAGAAAAAAATTAAAAATATTTTTTCGAAAAGCTTTTAAAAAAAACGACTTTTTTTAAAAAAAACTGGTCAAACGATTTTCAATATTTTTTTTCCTGGATAGACATTTAGTTTTCAAATTTTATTGCATACTTAGTTTTTCCGAGAAAACTCTTAAACTAATTAAAAAAATAAAAGAATTTTCTAAAAAAAATAATATTTTTATTTTAATAGATGTACGGTTTTCAATCTGGCAATACTTCTTTCGGAGTTGGTCTTTTTGACAGCTTGGTTTGCCATTTCATAATGAATAGACTAACTCCCGAACAAGTTTGCAAAATGTGCAAATTTATTACCAAAATAATAGTTCGTTTCGGTGGAGCAGAGTATCGAAGAAGACCCAAATGAGTCCATCCGCCATCGCGCGCAACAATTGGAGATGTGCCCATCCCCTTTATGGAAGATTTGGCGGAAGGATCTTGGTTTGAAATCCAATTCGTGCAAGAATTGAAGCCGAAGGACCATCAAGCGCATCACACGTTCGGTGACGAGATGGCCACCGATCCCGATTTTAACAAAATTGGGCATCGGCTGGAATTTATTCGAGCCTAAAAAAAAAAACACCTTTTATATGCATACATAAGCAGCCACTAAGCAATGATCTAACATATGAGCAAGTACGTGCGATCTAGCCGTGAAATTTATTGTAATAGGAATGAGCGCGACGATGTTTACCATTTCGTAGCTGTTTGTCCAAACTACAGGAAATTTGAAGGCTATATTTTCAACAAAGTGTATCTATCAACCTTTTAATTTTGTACAGATTAAATATTTTGAGATAACATTCAAACATGACATTACGATGATAGAGAAACATATTTGAGTTACTGGCAAAATTCTGTCCGTCTGTCTGTCTGTCTGTACTACAGAGGAGTTTTTTTTCAATTTTTTTTAGCTCAAAAATTACGGGACCTGTCATATAACCGTTATGTAAAAGCTTATTTTTCTCGAAAACGGCTCCAAGAATTCTTATGAAAAAAAAATCAGTGTACTGTAGGCAAGCATTATATTTTGGTGAAAACAAAATTTAATATGGTGGGCTAAAAACGTTACCTCCCATAGGACCGGTTTTTTTTTCTTCGACTTTCTCGAAAACTGGTGATCCGATTACAATCAAAATTGATATTCAAAAAGATGTAGGTAGCCCAAGTAATTTCGCATTAATTTTTTTAGAAAACTTTTTTTTTGTATTTTTAATAATTTTTTTAATTTTTTTTTTTTTTAATTAATATTTTGAAAACGGGTTAAAGAATTTTTCTTAAATTTTGTTTTTAAATGTACGTTATTTTTATGCTTAAGTTTGTATTCTTGAATTATTTTTTTTAATTTAAAAAAAAAAAGTTTTTAAAAAACCGTTTTATTTAAAAACGGCTAGTACGATTTTGAAAAAAATCACACTTTTTTAGATTTCCTAAAGAAATAAAATGGCGTTTAAATTATTTTACTCAAAACAATTTAACGTACTTTATTCGAACAATCAAAAGTCACAAAAATCGAATTAATGATTTGATGTTAACTTTAATTTTCTTAAATGCGACGGCACATCCAGTCGTGCAATTTATTTTTTCCTTAACTAATAAATATTTATTTAAATGCCTACATACATGTAAGCAAAAACGTATAAATACTGTAAAAAACCTTCGATTATTATCTTTAAATCAAATTAAATTTATTACTTTTTATTATTTATTTATTTTTTTTATATAAAAATGTAAAACTATCAATTATTTATTTTATTATCATGGAATGAAATTCCATTGCCATGTTCATAAATTATTATTTTTTTTTGAAATAAAGAAATAATAATAATAATATATCCAAGGTCGACCACCAGTATCTTCAGAAATTAAATCTATTAGGTCAAACTTTTGGATGAAATTCTTAATTTAATTAATAATAAACAACTTATCAGGAAATGAGACCAATTGACCTGGGCACGCCAGGCCGATCCATTAGCCCTAAAATACATTTTAAATATTTCGTTCGCAATTCTTCAAGTACACACAATGGGTCATTGTGCGCCTCTGCCCCAAAATTATTTACACTGGCACTGGCACTGGCCGGCCCTATTTCAAAAATTATTTTTGCGCCGTTTCCCCCAATCCTCTCACGCAATTTTCGACACAACTCTCTCTAGAGAACACACCATTAAATCATTTTCAAAAAATTGTTAGTTTTGTCAAAAAATCTTCGTTTTCGCTTGCAGTTTATTCCAAGAGGCCTTTGGGTGAAGATCGCATTTGTAGTTAGAAAAAAATAAACAATCGAAAACGCGTGTGTTTTTTGATTTCACTTTCTAAAAATACCAAAACGGTCGAACCGTGCGTCGGCATATTGTCTAATAATACCACGTGTATTAAAAAAAAAAAAAAAAAATATCTCAGAGATAGATTTGTTAAGTGATGCACTTTTGAGTACCCACACCCGGAATAGGATGTTAGGTTTGCATAAATATTCAACTTGCATGTAATCCGGGTTGAATATTGAAATGAACTTTCAGATCTCATATCAAAAAATTCCACTCCGGAACCATTCCGACGGAAGCTGGAAGAAGTTTTTAAGTTGATGCTGGTTGTGTGGGCTCGGGAAGGTCATGTTTTATCAAAATTAGGATGCAAAACAAATGGTCAGATAAATTTTATGAGAACTCATCCAAAAATATTATTCTTTCGTCAAAAATCTTAAGATTTTCTTTTTCTTTCGTTTAGAAATTGATAAAACAATTGTTGTCAAAAGCGATTCTGGAGAATTCGGTTTCCGGATACACGGTTCGAAGCCAGTTGTTGTAGCAGCCATAGAGCCCGATACGCCAGCAGAGAGTTCCGGGCTAGAAGTCGGTGATATAATTATTTCGGTAAATGGAGTGTCGGTGTTGGACAAGCATCATACAGAAGTTGTTAAAATAGCACATGCAGGATGTGAGACACTTGAGCTGGAAGTAGCACGCACCATTGGGGTGTTGATGAACGAAAAACAGGATTCACCTAGTCCCATTATACAAAAGGGATTTTTGTGGCGGCAAAGTGGACACGCTAAGGGAATACCAAATCCAAAGAAGTGGGTTAGAAGGTGGTTTTGCCTGAGACCGGACCATTGCTTATACTATTACAAGACTGAAAATGTAAGTTTGTGACTCATTTTCAAATGGACTTGTAATTTTTTTGTTGTTCAAGGATACTCAACCTGTGGGAGCCATTATCCTGGCGAAGCATACTGTTGAACGTTGTGACACCAGTGTCGGCAAACCGTTTGCATTTAAGATCGATTCAGGCGAAGGAATTCCCATGTACCTTGCGGCTGATACTGATGACATCCTGACCAGGTGGATTGCTACTATGAGACATTCGGCTGCGCAAGCAGATCCTTGGTTAGATATGAGGTAAGGAAGATCTCTTGAAATTAAACAGAGAAACACTAGTTTTTTAAATGGCAGCTCACGGAATTTAAAACTACCACCTGGTGGAATTGATCGCCCCGATTGCTTTGGTTACCTAATGAAACTCGGCTCAAGATGGTGTGGCTGGTCCAAGAGGTATTGCGTTCTCAAGGACGCATGCTTGTATTTCTACCAAGATGCTAACAGTAAAGTTGCTTTCGGTAAGACTTTTTCCTATCTCAAACACTCCTCAAAACTCCAGTTTTTATTTTTTTTTTTGTAAAATTTCAGGAATGGCATGTCTACAAGGTTTTAAGGTCGCCTCGATGTCAACTAATTCAGCTGGACGTAAAAATTCCTTTGAAATTATCCCACCAGAGTCAAAACTTCGACACTATTACTTCAGCACAGAGTCAGAAATGGATAAGAAACGGTAAGCAAGTCCTTGTTTTATACATGATCCTTGATCCTCTAAAGATATTTATTTACATTTACCTTAAGTTGGATATCTGCTTTGGAGTATTCGATAGATCGATGGATCAAAACCGGGTAACTAGCGGTCAAGTCTAAGCCCCACAAAAAGAAACGTCGCAGCATCAGCAAATCTTTTTACTGATAGGAAGAGGAATGACTATGCCCCAAGACGACAGGGACAGAGATGATCAATGTCCTCCTCCATGATCCACGTAACGTAATGCGTGCTACGAAATGAAGCTATCCATATTATTGTTGTCATTATTTTTTTTTTAATTATTTTCTTGTTTATATATAGATGTGTGTATTTTGAATATTGTCGAAAAAAAATGAATAAGCATTGTACAAAGCGTTGAACACAAATATTTTTCTCAACAAAAAAAAAAAAAAAACAACAACACAAAATCCACATATAACTAAAATGCCTAAATGTTAAAAAATATTTTTATTAAAAAACAACGTTAAATCGAATATATTTAAAAGAAGAAAAAAAAATATTAATTAATTAAAAAAAAAACAAAAAAGTTCTAAACAAAGGACCAATTGGTCGATAAAAATAATCCAGGAGGGTCCGTCCTATATCCTGGTAAACAAAATGTCTTATGCGAAAGTTTATGTATACATTTAGTTAGTTAGAAATTGTACAATGTATTTTTTAATGCCTCGATGTGTTATTATTATAGTAAATGTTTAACTAAGTTATAAAGAAGATAGAAAATAAAATTGTTCAAAAAATAGGTATATTGTTGTTTTAATTAAAAAAAGAAAATGTATTATTGAAAACCTAAAATTCTCTCTCTTAAAAGTTTTGCAAATGCATATATTTTTTAAATTCAATAAAAGTGTTTTCTGTTGCGATCCAACTTCTGAAATCACCACGGCTTTCTGCTGATGCCAACAGTCTTAAAATATTAAAAGATATAATTTTTGTTTTGGGTTTCAAAGTTTTTTGATCCCTGCTATTAATCTTGAAAGACATGATCCAACTCTGGCAAAACCACTGTCCAAGTTTTTCGATTTGTCATGTTCAGGGCCAGACTTAGAGAGCCAGGGCTCCTATGCATTTGGTATTTGGGCCCCTCCTCCATATCCCAAACTTCATATTGTGAAAAATAATACAACAAATCTCTTTATTTTATAAAACACAATGCCTTTCAGTTTAAATAACAGCAAATTTAAGTTATTCCACTTATTCACAATTCAAATACGTTCTTATAATTCAACACTTTTTATTTAATCTCAATTCAATCACTTTTACTAACGCTTCCAGTTGTTAACAATTCCACTTTCGAAAATGAACTGAACTCTCAATGCCATCTACTCTTGTATTTATACAAATTTACAAGCTTCTGGAAGCTTTCGTCTGGTTTTGGTACAATCTAAGCTTTCCGTACAAATTGGAGTTCGAATTAGTACTTTCGAATTAGTACTCAGTCAAAATATGTAGCATACTTTTAGGAGCATGGTTGTTGTACACAATAAATGGCGGTAGTTGTAAACAATGAATCCCACAGATGTCGTTAATTTACAAACAAAATGTATCCTCCGAATATCTAATCATTTTGTTGCCACATCACATTGTCCCCATCTTAGTTTTGTTCGTTCCGAACAAGCACATTATCATTGACGTAGTAACGATGCAGGCTTTTGGTCCTCGTTGGATTCTAAAAAGACAACATTAATGCGCGTAACTACTTGGTAGGGACCTTCACAGTTCTGCTGAAGCTTGGGCGATTTTCCCTTTCTACGATGTTGGTTGTAAAGCCATACCAGATCTCCCTCATTGAATTCAGGTTGTGTTGCTGTCGCATCGTATCTGGACCTCAGGCGGTCTCTCGCAATGTTTATGTTGCTTTGAGTTCTCTTGTGTATGTCGTTGATCCTTTTAATCTGGGCGCTCATTTTGTGCTGGTGCATTTTAGCGTTTGCCTTGACTTTGGGTTCTTTACTAGCTTCGCACGTGGTACACTTTCGACACCATCTCTCGACATATTTTCTTACAGTTAACCCATAAAAGCGTTCCCGAACCTTTTACAGTGTCTTGTTGATTCCTAAGTGCCCGCCGGATTCTTCGACGTGCATTTTCCTTAGAATCTTCTGCACTTTCGACCAAGGAACTACAAGCATTACCGTCAGTATGTCTTCCGCAGCAACCGTTCCACTGGTGATCTGATGGCATATCTCACCGAACAGTGGAACAAATCTTTACATCGCTCTGGTGAAAGTAAGATTATTGCTCTTGATATCTTCAAGGCATTTGATAGAGTTTGGCATGAAGCTCTCTTATCGAACAGGCGTGCTTTTGGGATCACTGATACTCTTGTTCGTTGGATTAGAAGTTACCTTCTGGACCGTTCAATACAAGTTGTATTGGACGGATTCAAGTCTGATTCCCACAAAATAAATGCTGCTGTGCCCCAGTACTCCGTTCTGTCTCCGACACTTTTTCTCATTTTTATAAATGATCTTCTGTCTGTTACGTTTGTCTCTCAGTCTTGTTGCATTGGCTTGCATATTTCTGTTTCAAGTAAAAGCTCTAACAGGGTTTCCGTACTTATCATTATAAATCGTCGCAAATGGGGAGCAATGTGCGTAGGGTTATCAATTGCTGTTTATCATACGAAACATTTCTATTACTTAAAAAAAAACATAAATTTTTATTAAAAAAAAACATTAGCACTTCACAGTTTAAAAACAATTTCAATCAATTTCAGTTCACTGTATTTAATAATACTATATATATTTATTTTTATTAATCACAATACCACATTACTCTTATTATAACAAGTCAAAACACTTTCCCGAATTAATATGATTACGTAATGCATTTGCAAACTTCTAGAAAATAACTTCTTTACACTAATAATACAAAAGCCAAAAAAGTTGAACTTCGTTTCAACGATTTTCCAACTATCAGTACTATTAATACACAAATACGACAACACCTACCCTCTCACACTTCTAATAGTCTGGTCAAATTAGTAATTACTAATAGTATTAGTAAATTTTGGTGGAGACCTTAGGTACACCATTAGAAATAAAATTTTAAATGTCCCATCGTTTCCATGTGTGCTAAAAAAGTTATTCGGGTCAAAGGTCACAAAAATAAGTTTTTTGGATTTTTTAGCAAAACAGTTAGTTTTATGATAAAAACAGCTGAAGCAAAAATGTAGATCATGTAATTATCTATAAAAAGTGTTCCAACACTTTTTTTTCTTAAGATTCACCATTTCTGAGAAAAAGCGATTCTAAAATTTACTAGAGTACAAGGTAGTGCATTAGGCGCGATTTTTCGAGGTAGGCCTACTCAACTACCTTATCCAGTAAATAAACAGGTTTTACCCTACAAAAGATCGGAAAGTTGTGAATTTTTGATATGGTCTTTGGGATGACCGATAGATGATATTAAATATTATTCCATTACCACACCCCTCCGCCCCCTGCACCTTTTTTACTCTTTGGCCTATAACTAACTTATTTCTGGTGCATTGTAACGCAAAATGACTGAAGATGACAACTTGTAGTAAATAAGATTTGTGCAATCATTATCAATCATCACTGCTGATGATGAGTCTTACTTTTTTGCCTTTTAGTTTCAATGATGGGACTTTTTAATTTGTTGCCAGGGACAGATGTTGGGTGCTGTTTGAATAGGGTAGGCACTGAAAGGCATCAAACTGGTGATGCACAGTTGCTGCAACTATCTCGTACACATCAATTGTGCTTATTTTACCTCCCCGCGCTAACCACTGGGTACTGGTCTGTCCATCCGGACATTCCTGCTAAACTTTTAAGCGCGAGTGTTGAACACAGAAAAAAAGGAACACTATAATGATCTGCATTAATGACTGTTCTGATCGATTCGCAGAAGTCTTGTACGAACCCCTCAGAAAGAGGACGTACGGCGCGCGGATGAGCCCAATCAATTGGAACAACGGTGGCGTCAACAGTCAGCGAAGCAGACGTTCTAATGAGCTATTTCGACGTATTTGGCGCTCATATCCCCGAAGTGGGTTATTGACTTCGGATTCTCGGGTTGCTTTTGTCCATGGAATACAACAAAGGACCTGACCCTCCAGGTTGGGGGTTGTGCGTGGGGTTAACAACCCTGCCATGGAAAAAAAGAGAGTTACCCAGATCAGAAAACCGTCAACCAGATTGATCAAGTTGCGATCGATGCAAGACATGCCTCCAATATCTTTGATGTTCACACCTTCCAAGCAGCTTACATCGATTCGGATTACTATCTTGTTGCAGCTAAGGTAAGAATATGAATAACCCGAACACCACAACAACGGAGTAATTCTGTGAGGAAGTATGACAGCAAGAAACCGCCAGAACCTATGCCGATCGAATATCCCGTAACCTCTCAAGAAATCCAGTACCGGCAGCATCACGTGCCCAAGACCAGTGGCAAAATTGCGGCGCTGCAAAGAAAGACGAGAGCTGCTCGCGAGCTCTGAAAAGATGGGAAGAACACCGGGTTTTCCGAAAGAAAAAAGAGAGAGCATGAGAAGTGCGCGATCGAAGATATTGAGAGATGCTACTCCAGGAACAACGTGCGGAAATTTTACCAACAAGTAAAAAGAACCAGCCAAGGAAAAAAAAATCCGCACAGAAGCCTGTAGAAAAAGGAATGGAAACCTCGTAGTAGAGTCACAGTCAGTGCTGAGTACATGGAAGGACCATTTTTGCAGACTGTTAGATGGCGATGAAGACCGAAATCCCGCTGTCAGGCAGAATGAACCATTCAACATGGACGATAACAGACAAAACTTCCGTCCACCTGACCAAAATGAATTAAGGATAGCAATATCTAAACTAAAAAACCACAAAGCTGCTGGACCCGACGGACTACCCGCCGAACTTTTTAAAGCGGCCGGAGATGACCTGGTGGAGTGCATACACCAACTCATCTCTACAGTTCGGTCAGAAGAAAGTATGCCTGATGAATGGAACCTCAGCATCGGTTGCCCGATCCTCAAGAAAGGAGACCCTCTAAACTGCGCCAACTATAGAGGAATTAGTCTCCTGAATATCGCCTACAAGATCCTCTCTGCCGTACTATGTGAACGCCTGAAACCTTTCGTCAGCAACCTGATTGGCCCTATCAGTGTGGTTTTAGACCAGCAAAGTCCAAATGTTCATGCTACGGCAGATCCTGGAAACTACCAAATCGATACCCCCACCTCTTTATCGATTTTAAGGCCGCGTACGATAGCATTTATAGAGACGAGCTATACAGAACCATGTCAGGTTTTGGCATTCCCACAAAACTCGTCCGACTGTGCAGGATGACGATGGAGAACTCTCGCTTCTCCGTCAAGGTTGGTTCTGACCTCACAGAAGCTTTTGACGTCAAAAAAGGATTCCGACAAGGTGATGCGCTATCGTGCGATTTGGACAAAACATCACAATAGACAGGTACAACTTTGAGGTATTTAGGGACTTTGTGTACCTCGGATCCGCTATAACATCTGACAACAACATCTCGTCAGAAATAAAGCGAACAATTACTCTTGCCAATAGCTGTTTCTATGGGCTAGGAAGGCAATTGAATAGCAAAGCCCTCTCTCGAAAAACAAAGGAGACTCTGTATAAGACCCTTATCATCCCAGTCTTGCTCTATGGCGCCGAGGCATGGACTCTATCTAAAGCGGATGAAGATATCCTTAGTCGTTTCGAGCGTAAGATTCTTCGGGGATCTGACGGGCTTTGGAGGAGAAGGTTCAACCAAGAACTATACGAGCTGTACAGCGACATTGACCTGGTCAAAAAAATACGCATATCACGTTTAAGATGGCTAGGTCATGTAGAGCGAATGGACAACAATGCTCCGGCTCGCAGGATCTTCGATTCCATCCCAGAGGGTAGACGCAGTCAAGGAAGACCTCGCCTTAGGTGGCGCACTCAAGTTGAGGACGACCTGAACCAACTTGGAGTGCAAAATTGGAGGCAGCTAGCCAAAGACCGAGCTGGCTGGAGAGGCATGTTGGTTGAGGCCCAGGTTCGTCCCGAACTGTAGCGCCCCCTAAGTAAGTAAGTAAGCCAGGGACAGATGCATACAGCAAGAGCCTCATAACTATAGATTAGACAATAATCCAGGGTTTTTATAACAGGACGACTTTCCCCCTTTTGTACGCAGTCGAAGGAAAGCCGAAGCCAATTTTTAGTGTTGGAGGTAAATCTGAATTAACTGCCGATGATGAGGTGGAGCTTTCTTTTTTGTCTCTCTGCTTTAAATGCGAATTAACGCCATATGGTATTAGTTCAAGTTCAGGGAACTTATTCCCAGTTTTACCTAAAAATGTGTGGGACTTATGTCAAACTAAACTCTTTTGAAACCGCAATATGCGATGTGCTTTAGAAAGGAATAAAAGCTTACGGGCGCCGTTTAAAGTAGGTGCACCTACTCCAAATCCTAGCAACCCCAAGCATGCCCTCCACATCGTGCTCACTGTTTACATCGTAAACTTTAATACACGATATTTATGAAAACTAAGGCCACTTCCCAAAACGAACTATAACCATAGGAAGTGTATTATAACCATTAATGGATTATGACTTAAATTCGCATTTAAAGTGGTACTGCCATGTAACACGAAGATGCCCCAACATCTCAGTTCAAAAAGCAATAGCATTCCAGATCCCAACCCTATCGTAGAAAATAGCCAGGCGCAAAAAATTCCTGAGATAAGGACATGCAATGACATTTTAAGTTGGCCTTAGACGCATGGAACAGTCCGAAACAGGAAGCCCTGTCGAAGTTTTATGATGTCAACCTGTCGAACTAGGTGGATTGCTTGTATTTTACTCTTAAGAATTATTATTTTATGACTTTAAACTAAGATTCTAAGAATTTATATGAATCCTAGTCAATCGCTTCAAACGAATTAAAGAAGATTAACATTCCCTATTTTTCCCAATAAATATTCTCTGCCATTACTTCAGGAATCCAACCTTCGGTAGCTCCATCCAGAAACCACTTTTTTTGTGAATCCTGTTAATTTAGTTTTAAGTCAAAAGATTAAAAAAAATCGCTTCATTTTTTTTTCTTAATCTCAAAATTCCCAAGAAATCTACCAGAAGCAGCAGCCTTAATCTCCAAAACTACAAACTCACCACACGGTTGACATGCATCGCTGGACCAGAAGCAGCAGTGTGTTTAAGCGTTTCGTACATAATCATATTGGCAGGCAGACAAGTGCATTATCAAACTCTTAATAGGCTGAGCTCATTGACACCGTGCATAAATTTTTATTCACTGCCACTACCTTTTATTCAGTTACTGGTACAGAAGTCAAAACTATAACATTTTGCTCCTGCTCCGCAGAGGCAGACTGCTGGTGGTAAGACCGCTCTGTGCCGCAGCTCAGATGAGGCAAGAAGGAAGGTGAACAAAATACACAAAACAACTAATCCGGACGATGAAAAAAAGAAGTAAGACCGATGAAAACAACAGGAAAAAAATCTTTGGCGGTCCAAACCGGCTCCAGAATCATGGACTTCTTTTCCAGAGGAGAACCTTCTGGTTACCTGTGTATGGGGTATCTAGAAGAAGAAAGGCAGCAATCAAGCATCTACCATCTACCTTTACCTTTTCTCTTAATACCTTTATTTTTGTTTGCGGAGTTTCTGGTTTTCCAAGATTAGAGTAAGCAACTTGAAGAATTTAACACACTGAAGCACCAACACCATCGAAGCAAATAAAAGCGATAAATAAAGAAACAAAAAGAAATTACAGAACGTTGGAGATGACGACGACCACGATGATGATGATGATGATAATACCTTACCTTTGCCTGAAGGAATTAAATTTATTATAATTTTTTGTTTGTTGAAAATTTACTTCTCAACTTAAATGTATAAAAGAGGGCTGCCGATATTGCACAGTTGGTTGTGCCTTATTTGGGAGAGAATTCTGGACATATTGGGAAATTCTTCTCAAGAATTTTCTGGAAAGGCATTTCTTTTTTGATTCTTTAGAAAATTTTCATGTATGTTAGCTTTTTTATTTGCGATTATAGGGACTATAAGACAAGTTTAGGATTCGTGAATATAAAAAATTGACATAACAATCAAACATGGCATTACGATCATAGAGAAGTCTAGAAAAGTTAGTGGTAAAAATGTCTGTCTGTCTGTCTGTTTGTCTGTCAGTAGCGATTTGGTGAGTATGATTCTTTTTAGTTCTAAAAATAACGGTACCTGCCATATGACCGTTTAGGAAAAGCTTATTTTTCTCAAAAACGGCTCCAACGATCTTGATGAACATTTTTGAGAATTTTTTTGTTGGTATTGGCTATCATTTGTTCGGAAGTAAATTTACGGGCAAACTTTTTTAACGCTACCTTTCATATAACGGTTTTTTAAATTTTTTTTTGTCAAATTTTATATTTGAGAAAATCTAGATAGCCAAATTAATTCTGCAAATCTTTACGTTTGATTTTGGCTACCCCTTCCTTCCGCCATTTCCAACTCAGTACTTACGAACGACAAAAAACCCTAACCGTCCAATTTGATAAACAAAGAGTTTATACTCGTATCTTCTGCAGTTCTTCGTAGGCCTCCGCTTGCCAGAAAACGAAGAGTGGTAGAGTAGTACTAAGTATCAAAACCACAATACGTTTTTGGTAAAAATGAAGTACGCCATCACACGTCTTAAATAACAAAGAATTTATGAAAAAAGTATTTCGAAAATTGTAGGACCGGTTTTGATAAAATCCTGTTTTTTATTTTTAGTTTTTTTTTGAAAAAAAAATTTCTTTGAAATTTTGTTATGCATTTTTTTTAGTTTATTATATATATATATATATTATATTTAGTTTATTAACATACATGTGATTATAAAATTTTAAATAATTTGCTTTATTAGTTTTAAAAATATTTATTTTTCAAAAAAAAAAAAAATTTAAATTAATTTTAATTAGAAAAAAAAGATTTCAAAATTTGGATATGCAGAATAAATTTAATTATTTAGATCTTTTCAAATGTAAAAATTGACAGAAATCCAAAGAGCCAATACCAAAAAAGCCAAAAATTGAAAAAAAAATTGTTTTGAAATTTTGGTATGCAGTTTCTTAGAGTTTATTAATATATATGTGATTACAAATTTTTAAATAATTTTTGTTGATTAGTTTTAAAAATATTGATTTTTCAAAAAAAAAAAAAAAATTCAAAAATTAATTGTTATTAGAAAAAATAAGTTAATAAAATTTTTGATATGCAGAATTAATTTGGCTACCTAGATTTTCTCAAGTATAAAATTTTAGACTTTTCCCGTAATGATAGCTAATACCAACAAAAAAATTCTTAAAAAATGTCATCAAAATCGTTGGAGCCGTTTTCGAGAAAAATAAACTTTTCCTAAACGGTCATATGGCAGGTACCGTTATTTTTGGGTCTAAACATAAAATCTCAATTTCCCCTCAATCACACATACCAAGTTTGAAGATAATCGCCTGAGCCGTTTAGGCTGCAGCTCGTTATACATACTGACAGCCAGACAGACAGACAGACAGACATTTTTTCTCGATCACTTTTTTAGACTTTTCTATGATCGTAATGTCATGTTTCATTGTTATCTCAATTTTTTTTATATTCACGAATCCTAAACTTGCCTTTAGTCCCTATAATCGCAAGTAAAAATGAAAGCATTTTCGAAAAAAAAAATTGTTTATTTTAATATGTATATACATTCATAGGGACTTGACAACTTTGAATTCAATTTGTGAACACACCCTTTCACTAATCATCGAACTGTCATTGTCAATTTATTTAGTAAGCTCAACATTTTCATCATGGTAAAGTACACGAATGAGTAACGTCTGCAAATTATAAAAAAAATTCTACCGAAATACGGAGTCGGTTACCGCAAATTTAAGAGCGTTAACTCCAATTTTCGGTCGTAATTCTCACCCTGGTAGACAGGCAATAACAAGTTGTGTGACGTTGCCGTGTCAGTGAGACAACGGGTTGGTCGAAGTGTCGAAAATATCGCTGCCGCTCAGGCCTCCGTAGCAAACGATCCAAATCAGCCAATTCCATCGCGTTTTCAAGAATTGAATTATGGCGTATCTTGCGTAAGGATCTTGGTTTACACCCATACAAGATCAAGCTGACTCAAGAATTGAAGCCGATGGGCCATTTTAAGCGACGTACGTTCTTAGATTGGGCTCTGAGGAAGATACGCCAAGATCATCATCGCAAAATCATCTTCAGTGAAGGAGCTCATTTTTGGCTCAATAGGTTCGTCAATAAGCAAAATATGCGTTATTGGTCGGGTGAAAATTCACATTTGCTTTATGAATCACCACTTCATCCACAAAAAAAAATAGGTGTTTGGTGCTATTTGCATGCCGGCGGCGTTATTGGGCCTTACTTTTTCGTGATGAGCGTGTTATCTCAAGAAATGGGCCAGTCGATTGGTCGCCTTGTTCGTGGCGCCTCTAGAATATTTTCTTTGGGGCTTCGTTAAGTCATTGGTTTATACCAACAAGCCGACGACGTTGAAAGAGCTCAGAACCAACATTGATCGCAAAATACCGGCTGTTCTGGCCGAAATGTGTGGCCGAGTCATCGAAAATTGGGTCCATTGAATCGACCGCTGCAAACGTGCCCGCGGTGGCCATATGAACGAAGTCGAGTTCCATTTGCATTTTATTTAAAAAAAAAAATTACATATGCAGCCACTAAGCAATTATCTAGCATAAGGACAAATTCGTGCGATCCAGTCGTGCATTTTGTTAAATTTTATTGACCGCACATATGAGCAAGTCGTTCAATTTATTTATAATTGAACCCAATATGTATCGCTTTTATCGGTTTTCAGGAAATCAATGATAAACATGAGCAACGCTAGAAACTAGAAAATCAAATCACTCACTCGAAACGAGTGGCTTGATCGAAAGTTTTACAGAATTCAAGAAGCACCAAAACAATTTTTGGAATACGTTACTCACAATAAACTTTGTTTAAGAAAACCAATGGCGTTTCAAAAACCTTTTAGAAAGATGTTATGAACACTTTTTTTTAAATGTTTATGTTGATAAGGTTAATTTAAAACCGATGGTCTCTAACAAAAAGGAGTTCCTTAAAATAAACGCGAAAATATCATTAGAAACAGAGAATTTTCCTAATGGCCGGTTTCACAGTGGGATTTTGAATTGAAGTTCAAGTGAAGTTGAAAGTAAAGTTTGAATCAAATTTCAAATTTCAAATTTAATCAAAATACAAAGCCAAATATAGAAAAAAAAAATAGTTGAATAGTCTTGAAGACTACTGATCTTAAAATTTTTAGAAAGCAAAAATGCGAAACGCGTTAAACGAAAGGAAGAAATGTGCCCTCAAAATACACCTAAAACTAAATTAGGACCATGAAAACAAAATGCTTTTATTGGACGCTGAGTTGTTGAACAACCATTAAGGATGTCAATCACCCATACAAACTATCACATGTCCTTACCATCTTCCTTTTAACTTCTTTTTTTTTTCTTTTAACTCTTTTAAGTTCACTGTTACCTTACCTTACTTTAGGTGGCGCTACAGTCTAAGATGGTACCTTTATCTCAATTAAAAAGCTTCTATCCAGCCAGCTTGATCCCACGCTAAATGCTAGATGCTAGATTCAGTTTTACATACAACACAGCTAACACGTAAAGTTGGTCGAGGTCATCTTCCACTTCCGTACTCCACCTAAGTCTCTCGCTCTTCCCGAAGAAACAGCGATTGACTATTCTTCGTTTGATGTCAGCGCTGGTTGTGTTCTCTGAGTTAATAGTGGAACCCAGGCCTAGGTTGACAAGTCCCATTCCAAAGTTAAAGGTGTCTGTCTTATTGTCTTGTCCAAGACGTCGATGTTATCCCTTCCTGATTTTATGTTCTCATTGACTGCTTATCTCATCTCCACTGCTTCCATCTCGCGAGTACGATAAATTGGATGACTTTTGAAAGATGGTGCTTGTTTTGGCTTAAAAATTCTGGACTATTTTTTCAAGTAAAGTCGCATGACAGCGCATCTCGCGTCATGAGTAAATGTAGTAAATCTTACAGACTGCAAACTTTATCATATGACCCAATTCAAACGAAAGTTTAACGCCGTTTAAACTAAAGAACGAGTTGAAGCCCCCTTTTGCTTAAACGAGTGCTATAAACATTAAAAATATAATTCTGACCCGAAGTTTAAACCCAAACAAAAGTTTAAACTATCATTGTGAAACTGGCATTAGAGAAGTTTTTCTTATATCACCGACTTCTTCTATAAGACAATATTAGACAATAAAGTCCACCTGTTCGTTGTAAATCCAAGAAATCAAGCTGAAGAATTTGTGTTTTTCTTCGTGTACGCAACAAAACACTACAAAGAAAAAAGAGAGCTCAGCTTTGAAATAGCTACGGGCCACCACAGACAGGTTATACTTCAAACCTATATAAACTATGCATCTACCTGTATTTGTAGCTTCGGATTGTATCTTCAAAAAACCAATTCAAGAATACACAGCAAAAAATAAAATCCAAATACCTACGTTCCAGCAACAACAAAAAAGATAAACACAAAACGACGACAAAGGCGCAAACTAAACAATAACCCAAGACCCAACTTTGAGCTGAGGACGAGGTTCGAGTCAGATACTCAGCCAGCAGCAACCAGCAGGCAGAAGCAGCAGCAGCAGCAGCAGCAGAAGCGGCACCACACGTTCACTTTTCAAATATTCTTATTCTCCAAATGGTTATAGGTAGCTCAAACTCAAACTGTCCCACTCTTCCAACTGGACTTTGGGCACTATCCAGTTCACTCTGGCATAAACTCTCAAGTAGCGATTCCATCCGTCCTAACCTAACTCCTAATCTCTCGCCACAATGTAGGTATGCCGTAGCCGTAGCCGTATGCCCCCAACAGAGTTTCCAGTTTGCTCTTCGATCAGTCTTAAAGAGTTGATCGTACCTTGCGCACCTGTAATTTAACTGTTCAAGCGCACGTCGTCGTCCCGTCCCGTCCCGTCTTAAGAAAACGCATCCGATTGTGTTGGTGTAAGCGTTCGTCTTTGCGTGTATTCGTGCGAAAGTATCTTTAAGTCTGTCTCACTTTGTCTTATGAAATTGCCTCCCGCTCACACCCCATTGGCATAGTGGCGTGTGGGAAGAGATTGGGACTACTTGAGGAGCAAATTGGTAGCGCTAGCGTCAGCTCCCATTGAATTCATGCGCGAGGCTCACAAATCTCAGATATACCTACCTACCCTACCTACCGAATGAAATTCCAAAACCTGATCCACACCAATACATAACATCTGGATTATAATATCTCTGTATACGTGAAACGGATTAATAAATATTTTTAAATAATAAGGTGTGCGATATTTTAAATAATTAATTAATAAATTAATATTTATATAAAACATAGTTTAAAATAAAAGTGATTTGTTTAAAATAAAGTTGCAAGTTTTGGGTGCAACACGTGCATTGCTTGTGGGTTTGGATCGATCAAAACCTAGTTTTTTTCTACGAAATTGTATCTTAAAACTTAAATTAGTATCTAAGACCTAATAAGATAGTTTTGAAAGTTTCAAACTTGGTCCTCCTGGGGCTAAATGATGGAAGAAAACTTTTCGAAAAATTCTTTATGTTGATGTGCGTGTGTTTGTGTTGCCACTGCCATTGCCACCGAGCACAGTGTGATGCCATGTTGGGCTTTTGATCCCAAAATGCTACTATAGTAGACCACGGTGTTGGGAGTCTGTGGAATATTCAGTGAACGTTCAGGTTTCTTGAATCACTGTGGAATACCCCCGATTTGGATTTAAAAACCTAGATACCTGATCACTTGTGAGGTAAGTTAGATATTTTTTTAATGCATATTTGCTAAGAGTGCTAAGAGTGTTTGATCTGCCAGACTAGCTTAGAGCACTTAGTTGTGCAAATAAAGAAAAGAACCTAGATATACAGAGGAAGAGGTTATTTACAGATTCGAGCGAAGAATCGGGAGAAAACGTAGCAGAAAAAACCAGGCTTTGTCCAGCGTTTGAGTCTCGATGGAAGAAGTATCCATGGTCAATGATCCGTCAGAAGGGGAGCTAAGAGTCTAACATGGGTTAGCATTAAAATGAGTCCCCTCTACGATGTACTTGTAACTAATATCAAGCTATTAAGATCGCTGGTACTTGCAGCCACGTCATTTAAGGCTTTAAGAGTATCTACTTGTATTGCGGTGACACTGGTTACAGGTTACCACAAGATGAGGCAGGAAGACTAGTTTTCTGCTCTCCTCCCTAATGGGTTCCTGATTACAATTATATGCTCCTACCAGAAAAGCACCTAACGCGCCAGGCGGCAGCCATCTTTCGGTGTGGAAAATATTTAAGCCTTCTTCTTGAAGCCCGACGACAGTAACGACGATGACGACAACGAACTTCTCTCCAGCATCGATCTCTGTTTACGTTTATTCGTTCTTCTCTGCCACTTCATATTCTTCTCGTTTGGTGTTTTTTTTTTTTTATTCGTTTTATTGAATCTGGGTCCAGCTCCCCAGCATCATCAGCACGTTCAAAGATCAGAGAAGATGATGCTGCTGCTGCAGCAGCAGATTGTTATGGTGCGGTTTTAAAACTGTAGCTGTAGCTTACAGATACAAATAACTTTCATGCGGTTGCTCTGTATCTTTGGGTTTATATTTATTGTTATACTTTATATATTCCGTTTGTGGTTTTTCCTCACTATCGTCGCCTGATATGGTTTAACGATCATTGATTTGTATATGAGAACTATATTCATGAGGCGCAGCAAGTTATTGGAATTTATTTGTTTACAATCTGGAGTCTTTTTGATTTTGAAAATTGAAAACGTTTGCAAATTCAGCTCAAACTTGACAAAGAGGGTTGATTTGATTTTAATGCTCAAACCAATGGTAGGACATCTGCATGGTTGTCTGACGTCACGTAAATGGTGATTTTTTTAGTACCTGCCATAGTATCATGTTTCATATATGTCATATGTCACATACCTTAATACCGCCCCCCCCCCCCCCATCTAAAGGATGAAGATATCACTTTCCAAGCGATTTTTTTAACAGTTTTTTTATAAATTTGCAGACGTCCCTTATTACTTAATTTTGAAATTCCTTAGTCTTGTCTTAGTCTGCAGTTAGTAGTCCCTTGTTAGTAGAACCTCTGGAAAAAAAAGAATAAAGGAAAAAAAAGGGAAAAGGTTTGGGTATTTCTGTCTGTTCTTTATTCATTTCAAACACAAACAACAACAAAAGCAAACTTTGACAACTCTCAAGAGACATAAGCTAACTTATTTGCTAGACAATTCGCCGCCAATTGGTCGATGCCAGAGATTTTCAAGACTCGGCCCGTATTTGAGAGTGTTAATGATTCTAAGGGACTAACATAGTGCCCCGTGGCCTAGTGGTTAGTGTGTCGGACGGCTAAGCGAATGAGCCTGGGCTCGAATCCAGCTCAAAGCCATCTTCTTCTCCGGGGTCCTGCCTCTTGCGAGAAACTGACAAAACCTCCACGAGTAAAATTTGTCTCATAAAGTGCATCTCATGTAGCCGTTCGGACTCGGCGGTAAATGGTAGGTCCCTTCCTTTCTTGCAAATTAACAACGCACACACAGGGATGTTTGAGAGTATAAGTCACTAGGCCTTGGCTCCTTGAGGAGCTGTCGCGCCAAACAATTTATTTATTTATAACATTCTATCGAACTCGTGAGCAGTGACCAGAGTCTTGAAAGAACTCGACAAACATACATAAGTCCGCTGATCCAGATAGTATTCCGAAACATCCTGATCCGCTTATTACCGACCGATTGCATAAACGTTGTTTTTTCAAAGGTCCTGAAAATGCTGATTTATCAGCTCAAATAAGAACGTAAGAAAAAAAGCTTCTTAGTGACCAGCAGTACGTCTTTCGTAGCAGTAGATCCACTGGTGATCTGGATGTAGTAAAGTGGAGAAAGTAAAATGTTTGCATTTGATAGAGTCTAGCACCAGACTCTCTTAGTGAAAATGTGTGTTTTAAGAGTCGATGCATCCCTCTTTCGCTGGATTAATAACAAATAACCTTTCGGACCATTCAATACAAAGTCATATTGGATCAAGGTCTATAAATGGTCTTCCAATAGGGACTTTCGAACTTTGATAGGATAGTCGATAGCGGACATCTTGTTGAAACTACATCTGTCAAATTGGCTGTCATTTATACAGTCTGTTTTGCCAAATCACCATGGATGAATGGGTGTTCTGTTCGGGTAACGTTCCGTGCGCCTTTCTTCGAAAAATCATCTTCAGCGATGAGACCCATTTCTGAATGAATGGGTACGTGAAAAAAACAAAATATCGCATTTGGTATGATACCAATCCACATGAAATCAAAGAGCGTCCAATGCATTCCGATAAAGACACTGTTTTTGGTGTAGATTTTAGGCTGGCGGCGTCATCGGTTCATATTTATTTGAGAACGATGTTGGCCAGGTCATCACCGTCAACGGCGACCGCTATAAGTCGATGATTGCCAACTTCTTTTGACCTGAATTGGATGATATGGACACCAACATCATCTGGTTTCAACAGAACGGCGCCAAGTGCCACACAGTTCATACCACATTGGACATTCTGCAAGACGGATTTGAGGGCATGGTCATCATTTCACGCAAAGGTGATGTGAATTGGCCACCGAGATCGTTTGATTTGACCCCAATTGACTTTTTCTTGTGGGGTTTTTTTAAGCTGTCGGTCTATGCGGATAGGGCACAAACCCCAGCGGCCCTCAAAAACAACATATGTAATTCATACTGATTTATGCGCTAGAGTCATGGAAAACTGGATACTTCCGATGCGCGCCACCAAGAGAAGCCGCGGACATTTAAATGATGTTATATTCCAAACGTAATGGCATCAATAGGCCTTATGAACGAACACAAAGTTTCGATGATATCTGACACAAGTTTTGTTTTATTTAAATTTAAAGTTAGGAAGCGCTTAATAAAAGACCCTTTTTAAGGATATTACCTCTTTATAAAGGGTCTTTCAAAGAGTTTTGGTTTTCAAGAATTTTGGTTACCTTCATCTGTCAAAATTCTTAAAAAGGGCGGCAAAGTGTGACTTAAACTTTATTTGCATTACGGCATCTAATAGTTTATGTTGGTTCCTTTTTATTTAGTTTTTTTAAAAAAAAACCCTTAAAAATGTTATTGAAGAAAACGCAAGAAAAATATTAAAACTGTGTCATAATATTTTTTGTGTTTCTATTTCAAATAAAAAAATTACATTATTTGTTTCAATATTATTGTATACTGTGTTTGTTTTTAAAATATATAAATTCACATTTCCCTCAATATTTTCACTGCAAACTATGTATACATGTATGTTATGAAAGTTGTCAAAATGAACCGCCATTTTAAATGTTTTTGTTTGCTTACATTTCTGACAAATATATTATTTTTATATGTTGGAGTGATAACTTAAGCGTTTGTATTGTTAAGTACAGAGATTCGTTTTTCAGCCGTACAACTCGAATGTGGGATTTTTTATACTCAATGTATTTTGGTATCTTCTGGTAAACCCTCTTCTTCTTCCTAAGTTTGCGCTGTGTTCAACGGTTAACCGACATTGAAGTGTTAGTTAGGAAAACCCCTTAGCGTGTGTTGATTATAAAATAAATTGCACGATTGGATCGCACGTACTGGCTCATTAGTTCGGTCACATTGTAGAATAAAATTAAAGAACATTAAAGTGAAAATCAAAGCATTTATTCGATTTTTGTGACTTTTGATAGTTCGAATAAAGTACGTTAAATTGTATTGGGTGAAATAATCTAAGCGCCATTTTATTTCTTTAGGAAATGTAAAAAAGTGTGATTTTTTTTTTCAAAATCGTAGGAGTCGTTTTTCAATAAAACGATTTTTTTTAAACTTTTTACAAACTTAAGCACACAAATAACGAACATTTAAAAACAAAATTTAAAAAAAAAATCACTTACCGGTCTTCAAAATATTGATTTTTTCAAAAAAAATTTTAGAAAATTACAAAAAAAAAAGTTTTCGAAAAAAAATTTATGCAAAATTACTTAGGCTACCTACATCTTCTTGAATATCAATTTTGATAGTAATCGGATCATCAGTTTTCCAGAGAGTCGAAGAAAAAAAACCGGTCCTATGGGAGGTACCGTTTTTAGTCCATCATATTAAATTGTTTTTTTTTACTAAAATATAATGCATACCTACAGTAGTACACTGATTTTTTTTTATAAAAAATCTTGGACCCGTTTTCGAGAAAAATAAGCTTTTACATAACGGTTATATGACAGGTACCGTTAATTTTTGAGCTAAAAAAAAATTCAAAAAATTCCTCTGTAGATTGTCAAAATAACCTTAAGTTCAAAATTTTAAAACGATTGGTACAACCGTTTAGGCTGCAGTCCAAAATACATTCGTACGGACAGACAGACAGACGGACGGACAGAATTTTGCCAGTAACTCAAATATGTTTCTCTATCATCGTAATGTCATGTTCGATTGTTTTCTCAAAATTTTTAATCTGCACGAATGCATAACTTGTATTATAGTACCTATAATCGCAAGTAAAAATATAGATGAGAAGAGAAGATGTATCAACAGGCAGATTTTTTTTTGCTTTTTAACGGGCAATGTTTTTTGTTTTAAATTTTAATAATTGTTAAAATTATGTATATATTTTTTTAATAAAATAAATAGAATATCTCTTTTAATTACGTTTTCTAAGAAAATAAAATCAAATATTTCTAGGATATGGTGCGATTTTGAGGCAAATCGATCCATTATTAAAATTTTTAGAAAAAATAATGACCCCAGCGCCACCTAGGGGTAATTAAAATGACTAAAGTTACTCCTTACAACATTTCTGCCTGCAGAAATCCAACAAAATCAGGCCATAGAAAAAATACGACTCAAGTGCACCCTTGTACGTTATTAAAATTATTAGCGCGACAGCTCCTTAAGGAGCCAACTCTTAACCATTCCTGTGTGTGGAAGGAATGGAAGGGACCTAAAATTTATCGCCGAGTTCGAACGGCTACATGAGATTCACTTTTTCGAGACAAATTTTACTCTTGGAGGTTTTGTCAGTTACTCGCAAGAGGCAGTACCCCGTCCCTCCG
Organism: Platycheirus rosarum; assembly: GCA_963971375.1. Lineage (NCBI taxonomy): Eukaryota > Metazoa > Arthropoda > Insecta > Diptera > Syrphidae > Platycheirus > Platycheirus rosarum. Next base: position 3,960,973 of record OZ020507.1, on the reverse strand, counting down.
CTTAGCAGTCCGACACACTGGGGCACTGCAGTACATTAAGCTATCAGCTATCTGCCAGTGAAAGTTCCGTCAAAATGGATTCCGAGATGGGCTGGAATAAACAGACAGAAAGACGGACAGACAGACAAAAATTTTAAAACTTTCATATGCATCTCATAAAAAGCTGTTTTTTTGATTTAACAAGCAGACGCAACAATTCTTTTTATGTCTATAGATTCTCTTGGACGTGAATGACATTGAATTTCTCTTAAGCAAATGGAACGATTTTGATAAAATGTTGTGTTTGTGTGTTTTTAACAGGGTTCCTGTAAAAACAAAAAAAAATCAAATAAAAAATAAATAAATATTGAAATAACTAACTTAAAACTTACAAACTATTTAAATATTTTAAACAATCTTCAGTCCAAAGTAGAGTTGCTTTCATCAATCGTTTAGTTAGTTGAAATGAAATTTTTTGTTAGGAAGACAGAACTTAGGTGACCGTGTTTTAATGTAAAATTCTATTTTTTATTTACATATTTTTTTCTTTAATACAATTATGTATATAATTATTTAAAAAATTATTTTATATAATTATATATATAATATATATACACAATCAAGCTTTTAATTAAAATTTTTAAGTTTCTTACCCCACACATCTCAAATTCCAACAGATTTTTACTCCTTCGCATGTTCATTTAATAATGTTTGGTCTTAGATGTAAGATACGTTTTAAGACGTTCTCTGAAAAAAGTTATATAATCACGTGTGGTTGTTCCTTTGTTTCGGTAAGAATGTTTAACTTATTTATTATCTTTATCGCAAGCTTTAAAGATCTAGTAGAGGCATAGTTGATACCATTTTAAGCCGATTAAATCCCACCGAACCAATGTCACAGATATTTTTCTTTAATCTGATGTTATGTAAAGCCGATTAGGCCGAAATAAATCATTATGGTCTTTGTCACAGTGATATACTTAGCTTTATACTTTTGGAATGGAATAGGACAACGTTACGTATCCGAAAAAATTGTTTCATATGGATTAGAAAGCTAGATTAATAAACAATGATTTAAGCTAAGCATCAATTTTTATTCAAATGAAACAAGATTAACACGAATAAGGATACAATTTAAGGAAACAGGTTCCTTAAATATTTTATTCATGCTTTGATATAATTATTTTTTTTTTCAATTCTTTTATACCTAAGCCAAACGACAGAATTATTATCCAAATTATTTAATGTGAACTAATGCCAAGAAGCTTAAGATTTACCATTAAGCTGGAAAGTATGGTTTAGCCCGTGGACAAACTGGTTCCACCTTAATTTTTTTTTTTTTTTATAATTTACTCGCGTGAAAGGGGTTTGTGTGTACCCTTAAAATGTTTAAACACCGCACGAGCATTAGGGAAATGAGGAGGGATAAAAGAGGAGATACCGATGCATATTAGTCTTAAAGTTCTGCATATCAAAATGGGAGGGAGAAACAGAGCCTGGCAAAGTATTCCACATTCGTGTTGTGCGACTAAAGAAAGAATCTCTCTCCGAAGTTGTGCTCAAGGGTAAACTGATGGGCATTAATATCAGTTCGAGTATTTACGGTTGAATCGTTTCAGGGGAGGAATGCAGCTGGCTATTTCGCTAGAGCATTGTTTGTAAAAATAACGATAGAATAACGAAAGGCACGAAACATTACGGCGGTGCTAAAGAGATGTAAATGTTTCTGTTATTGTTCGATCGCCTATCATTTTCAAAGCTCTTTTTTGAATTCTATCTAGAACCCTCAAGTGGGTTATAGGAGCACCTGCCCAAATATGGGAATTATACTGAAGTTTCGGTCGAATATATGCTTTAAATACTATAGCCAAATCAGACGGGGTGAAGAACTTCTTGCATCTTCGAAGGAAACCTAAACACCTCGCAGCATTCTTTGCGATGTCAAATATGTGGTCATTCCACAGAAGGTGGTCTGTAATGCACATACCGAGAACTGAGAAGTGATCGGTTTCCTCTATGCAAGTGCCATTCATGGATAGTGGCATTAGGGGTATATTTCGCTTCAACGACAAAAGACAACATTGTGTTTTCGAAGCATTAAATTCTACGCGATTTTCTACTCCCCGTTGTACAATGCTGTCAAGATCAGAATTTAATGAACTTATCATACGCTGCCGTTCCAGTTCCACATCCGAAGAACGGGGATGTGAATCAGAAAACGAATATGAAAAGCTGAGAGTACTGTCGTCAGCAAAACAATTGAAAAAGAGTCGGAGACAAAACAGAGCCCTGGGGCACACCAGCATTTATTTTGTGAATATCAGATTTGAAACCGTCCAATACAACTTGAATTGAGCGGTGGTGGTGGTTCACCAAAACAATGGAGAGATTGGTTGCACTTTTCGGTGAGATAAATCATCAGATGACCACCAGTGGACCTGTTGCTACGAAAGCCGTACTGCCGGTCATTAAGAAGCTTTCGTTCTTCGAGATATTTCTTAAGCTGAAAATTAATCAGCGTTTCCATGACCTTAGAAAGAAGGGACGTTAGTGCAATTGGTCAATAGTTTGAGGGTGCAGAAGATTCGCCTTTTTTGGGGATAGGCTGGACGAATGCTGTTTTCCATGCACTCGGAAAGAGTCCAGAGGAATAGGACCGATGGAAAAGCTTACGCAAAGGTTTTTCCAGCGTTGAAGAACACCTCTTCAGAACAATAGCGGTGATACAATCTGGGCCAGCGGATATATTTATATTGAGATCTTTCAATACTCTTGCGACTGAACGAGTGCAAAAGAAGATTGGTCCCATAAAATCATTTACGCTCTCGAGTACAGGAGAAGTTCTGACACCTGCGGCCAGTGTTGAATTTGGCGGAAATTGGGCAGCAAGCAGATCTGCTTTTTCTTGAGAACTGACAACAGGGGTATCGTTTAAGACGAACGTAGGCACTGATGATGACGAAGAATTCTTTATTTTTTTACAAATGACCAAAAATTTTTACTGCCTTTGGGACATTGCAGTATTTTTTGCCGAATTTTTCGCTCATGTAAAAATTTGGTTTTTCGAATATGAACATTGCAGGCCTTTCTAGCTTGCTGAAACTTTTTCCGGTTTTCCTCAGTGATGTTGGCTTTGTAACAACGGAAACTTACATTTCTTAACCTGATAGCCTCTCTACAGCTCAAATCAAACCATGAGTTTTCCTTAGTTTGATACTCTTCGACCTGTTTGGGATAAAATTTCTCATTCCTAAAAGAATTAAATTTGTAACCATGTCAGCGCTGGAATGTCACTATCGAGGAAGGTCCTGAAATAGTTATTGAGGCCGTCCCAGTTGGCTTTCACGTATTGCCAAACGGTTCTTCTTGGGTTTTTTTCTTTAACTGAATTCAGTTGGCACGAGAAATTTGCAGAGATGACACAATGGTCAGATGTGCCTAGAGGCGATAATACACGAATTGTGCATTTATCAGGATCGGAGGTAAGAAACAGCTCTAGAGTGTTGGGGGTTTGACCTGCAATGTCAGGAAATCGGGTTGGTTAATGATAAATGTAGTAGATTAAACATTAAGATTTTGTTGAAGGCTTTATATACGTAAGTTGAAATAAATAATAAGAAAATTGTGTATTGACAGAAATTTCATGTGAGTAACCGGGACGAAACGCCAATTTTTTGATGGACTAAATGCTGTAAAAAGCAATTTTGAATCAATAGTAATACAAAAAGTCCAACATTAATGCAGATGCAGAGTCTTTTAGTTAGTCGTTCTTGTTTGTATTAAAACCTTCAATTTATCAATCTTGGATAAAATCATATGTGATGTTCAGGAAAATAACTTCCAAATTGCAACCATCACGGTTTCTAGGACAAATCAAATAAACCATTATATTGTTAAATAAAAATACTTTTTTGAAAAAAAGCATTTCAAAATTGTTTAGACCGATTTTGATATATAAATTTGTTTTTAAGCAAAAAAAAAAAAAATATTTTGAGAGATGCTCATAGATGTGTCTAGTTTTAAAACTCCATTAAAAACGCATATACATACAGTGACTGTTCTTACAAAACAGAAATATTTGATTCGCTAGAACATTGTAGAAACGTTTCCTGTCTCTCCTTGTTCTATCGCTTTTTCTATAAACAATGCTCCAGCGAAATAGCCATTTGCATTCCTCCCGTTAAAATTGTTCCCCTTAATAAACGTATCGCTAGGAATGCTCATAGATTCACCCTATAGCCAAATTTCGGACGCACTGTTACGTATAGAGACTCATTCTTTGGCCGCACTACACGAATGTGGAACGCTTTACCTGGCTCGATTTTCCCCTTTAATTCCGATTTACAAACATTCAAAATCAATGTGCATCGGTTTCTCCTTTCATCTTCTATCCAATTTTCCTAAACGCTCGCCCTCTATCAATTCATGATAAGGGTAGTAATAATCCCTTGAGTGCGCGTCAAATATAAAATATGGGCACGACTGGCTCGCACGTACTTGCTCTTATGTGCCTAATTACATTGGAAAGCAAGATCTTTGACAGAAACAAGTAACATTTACGTTGAAAATAACCCAGTTTGAACTTATGAAAAGTGTCAAAACCACAATACTTCACGGTTTTTTTTTTTATAAAAATGAAGTAAGCCATCACACGTCTTAAGTAACAAATAATTTATGAAAAATGTATTTCGAAAATTGTGGGACCGGTTTCCGGATCCTGTTTTTTTTATTTTTAGTTTTTTTTTTGAAAAAAATCTTTTATTGAAATTTTGGTATGCAGTTTTTTAGAATTTATTAATATACATGTGATTATAAAATTTTAAATATTTTTTTTTGATTAGTTTTAAAAATGTTGATTTTTCAAAAATAAAAAAAAATTCAAAAATTAATTTTAATTAGAAGAAAAAGTGATTAAAAAATTTGATATACAAAATTAATTCGGCTGTTTAAAAAAAAAAAAACGTTATATGAAGGGTACCGTTAATAGATTTTTTCCGGAAATTTGGTTCTAATCAAGTGATACCAATATTAACAAAAAAAATCTCAAATTCTCATCAAAATATTTGGAGCCGTTTTCGAGAAAAATAAGCTTTTCCTAAACGGTCATATGACAGGTACCGTTATTTTTAGGCTAAAAATAAAATTTTAATTTCACCTCTGGGGAATGCTAAAAGAATCACAAACACCAAATTAGAAGACAATCGCTTCAGCCGTTTAGGCTGCAGCTCTTTATACATACTGACAGACAGTAAGACAGACATTTTTTTATCTCAATATTTTTATATATCTATTTACGAATACTAAACTTGCCTTATAGTCCCTATAATCGCAAGTAAAATAATTTTTTTTTTAATACAAAAAAAAGTTTTCTAAAATATTTTAAAATAAAACGGTTCTATGCGAGGTACCCTTTTTAGCCCACCATCTTGAATATTTTTTTCACCAAAACATAGCCCACACCTACAATAGTACACTGATTTTTTCATAAAAATTCTTGTAGCAGTTCCCGAGAAAAAATTAGCTTTTACTTAACGGTTATATGACAGGTACCGTTAATATTTGAGCTAAAAAAAAATTAAAAAGTCCTCTGTAGAATGTCAAAATAACTTTATGTTCGAAATTTGAGGACGATTGGCCAAACCGTTTAGGCTGTAGTTCAATATTCATCCGTACAGACAGACAGACAGACAAAATTTTGCCAGTAACTCAAATGTCTTTCTCTATTATCGTTATGTCATGTCTGATTGTTATAATTTTTTTTTACGAATGCATAATTTGCCTTATTGTCCCTATAAATCTCAAGTAAAAACGAACAAATTACCAGAAAAAGGCAAAAAGTTAATATTTCAACTTTTCCAGTTTAAAATACATAAAAGTCCCTAACATCAAAAAATAAGTATTAATAACTTTTTTTATTACATTTTCATATTTTTTTAATAAATCCGACGTCGAAATGAACAAGAAAATCGGTCCAGTTTTGATTTTTTTACAGCCAAAAAACCAGGTGACAGCGAAAGTAGATATTTTCAAATCTAATCGATACATTTTATTATTATTTAAATGGTCAGCTAGCTTTGTATTAGATTAATAAACTCTAAGGATCTGTATATCAATATCTAAAAAAAAAACAAATTTAAAATAAAAATAGGATTTTATCAAAATCCATCCTAAAATTATCGAAAAACTTTTTTCATAAATGTGTTATTTTATAAGATGTGTGTAGCGTACCCCAATTTTTACTACAAACAGTTGTAAGTGTTGTGTTTTTGACTCTGTTTATAAGTTTCTACTGTACTACATTTCTACGTAAATGTTGCTTGTTTCTTTCAAAGATTTAGCCTTTCAACGTGATAAGGCACATAAGAGCAAGTACGTGCGACTCAAACGTGCCCATCTGCTTCGAGTTAGATTTAAGGATTATATCTTCTCCGGAATCACTTCGCGTGACAGTGCCAAGAATTTTCCTCTCGAACGTGGCTAAGAGATTAGAGATCAGAGTGTCTTTTTATAAGCATCCAAGTCTCGGATCCGTTTGTGAGTACTTGCTCAACACCCCCTTAGTTTTTATGGTAAGGTTTCTGGAGTCTCGACAGATTACTGATTAGAGTAGGATTTAATGGATTTTAGTAACCGTTCGCGCTTTCAATGTAGTTAAAGGACTGCACTACTTCAAATTCATGCTCCACTACTCTAATTTTTGTACCAACACTTCTCGCAGACGCAGCCGCCATTCACTTGGTTTTGCCTTCATTGATAAGATGCCCCAGGTTTTTTGTAGCCTATTCGATCTGGATGAAGCTGAAGAAGTTTTGTTCAGCTTATTGACTTCTGTCGATGATATCGATGTCGTCTGCGTGAGCCAAAATGGCTGGACTTGATGACGACAGTCCCTCATGTTTACGTGCCAGAGTCACGGATTGCTTTCTCCACTGCCAGGTTGAGGAGGATGCAAGCCAGACCATCTGGCCTGGACAGCAAACCAGCTACTTTTACTTGGCTTGTATTGTTGGTCAGGACAGCCCAGAGGCGAAGGGGTAACGGGTGGATTACAACCAGGCCCGTAGTTCTTTGAATTGGCGCGAACTTTACTATATTTTTCTTTAAAAAAGAGGGGCCCGTACATGGTTTCCAATGGGTCCGAAAATTCGCTCGAGGCCCCGATGTTTGCTCGGTCTGATTACACCCTACATAGTTGGGTCTATTTATTTGCGATGCCGAATTTTCTTATATAAAGTTCCCTGGCTAAGAAATGGTCTGTTGGAATTTTATATGCCAGCCGTTTTTCCAAGGAATAATTTATAGATCTGATCAATTTTTGATTTGCTTGGTATGAAACTACAGGATAGAGGAGAATATCTTATAGGATGTACTCAGCAATGTTGTACCCCTATAATTGCTGCACATCATTTGAACACGAGGACGTAGTTCTTTAAAAATAAGCCTATACGATTAAATAGGAAAACGGATATGCAAAACTGCATAAATCCTCAAAGGAGAAAGCTAGTTAACTAAATAAATTCGTTTCGGTCATTTTAAGGTAGCAAAACAACATTATTTAACATTTTGCGACATTTATCTTTTTTTTTTCAAATAATCCATTCCAAAAAAAATTCTTTTGTTTGTGATTTCCGTTGCGCAAACACATTTATTGTTCTCAATCTTTTCAGCACTTCTCCCGAGAATTCTGAAAAAACTCCAAAAACAATAGCCTTAGAAGCCTTTTAAGCAAAAAAAAAAAAATCAATTAATCAGGATTACCTGCCAATGCCCTTTGCCAGTTGACATGTCAACCTTCCATACGACAAACAGTGTGTCGCACTTGGCTTCCAAAAATATCCCACCGACTGTGTTCCATGGAACTGCTGAGGAAATCCGAAAAGGTAGTCTACTTTCAAAATGTTCGCACATAGAAGCCACTGCTGTGTATTCTTATCTAGCCATTCGATTATCATAACCCAATAAAGATACCCAGGTAGGCATACCTACCAACCTACACCTTCTATCCCAAAGAAAAAAAATCCAGGCTTTGCTTCCATCATAGTTAAACAGTAATCGTCTTATCGGCCACCAGCAATACAGCCTACAATAGAAAAAAAGGGCGACTAGACACTCAGCCTTAAAGAAACACCAACAACACGTCAAAGTAATTATCATTTTTGAGTTAACGTTGTAGGAAATTTCGAAAGTATCTTAAAAATAAAAAAAAAAAGAAATGATAAGATAAAACCAACTATTTACCTAATTGTTCGTTCTTTTTTGTTGTGTATTTGCAGATAGAGGCTTCTGGTTTCAGTGGAACACCATAGAAGACGGCACCACATCCCCTGAGCGTGCCACACGAGAAATGTAAAGCAATCATGCCAACAGAGAAATCAATGATTGATCATGGCAGTGTGCCGTTGGTGCGTTCCTCACGAATGGAACAGTTCCTACAATCGCCAACTGGCTCGAATTCCAGTTCAGATGTGCAACGCACATCGTCAGGCGGCCGCGGATCATCGTCCATGCCAACTGGTGCGTCGTCGTATGAATCGCAACTCGCCTACCAGCACCATTTGGCAGCAGCGGCCGGCATCATCAATTCCTCAGGCCCCCAATCGAGTCATCACAGAGAGATATCCGCGTTTGTGCCAGTTCTTCCGTCAAGGAATCTCCGTGGTCCGGGTGCTCTCTATTCAGGAATTATGGACGGATCAGACAAAGATGTGATTGGCCAGGCCAAACGTGGATCCAGCTATGAAATAATCGCAATGATGGCTGACAAGCGCAAGGAACTGGCGCTTAGGGAGGCCGCAGCTGCAGCAATGCTCCTTCCCCGCCCTGGTCAAGGCCCAGGTGGGCCTCCAACAGTGATGTACTCACCAGCGTATCTAGGCGGACCTGGTCCATCGCCTACATCAGCGGGCTCATTTCCCTTTCCACCGTCAGCTGGTGCAAGTGGACTATTCCCGCCAGGAGTCCCGCCCAGCATGCATGCCGGCCTAGATCGCAGACTTCTGCGGGCACCTGGACGTGCGTCGCGACCCAAGAAGCAGTTCATATGCAAATTCTGTAATCGCCAATTCACAAAGTCATACAATCTGCTCATTCACGAGCGCACGCACACCGACGAGCGACCGTACTCCTGTGATATTTGCGGAAAAGCATTCCGTCGCCAGGATCACCTCAGAGATCATAGGTAAGCCAAATTCATCTCTGACTTTATATTTATGACTAAGCTACCTCCAAACTTAAGATTGATGGTCTTCTATCCATTTAAATTATTTCTGTCCAACTTGCGCGTGGGTTCAAGCCCAAGCTTATGGGCGAATACATCTCGAGATCTATTTCTAAACACTCTTAATAAATACGCACGAAATTTATGGGAACGCAAAGATAGTTTTGAACGAAAAAAAAAAAGATTCAGCAAACCTGTTTCCAGCAATCTAACCAAGATTGGTAACTAATGGTGATTGAATGTTTACAAATCTAGTGCTAGGCTCATGATCTTTTATATCATCCGGGTCAAACAAATAGAAAAAAAAAAGTTGGAAAAAAAACCTCATAACGCACACTTAAAGTGGTTAATTATTTATTCCGAGGTTTGAGGTGTGCGCGTTCTTAAATGCGATTTAAGCTATTTATTGGTCTGATTTCTATTCGTGTAATAATTTACTGGGCTAACTAGAGTTATCTTGGAATTTTAATGTAGAATTTGCTTTTCGGACAAGTAATTGGGTTTTTATTTAAATTTCATGGGAAATCGAGAGAAATAACGTTGTCAAGTTCTTAGGACAGAAATGCCTGACGTTTTATGATGTTGTTCGTCAGTTTTATGTTTGAACGTCAAATAATAACTTTGGATCAGAAATTAATGTGGATTTTGTCAATTTGGGAAGAAGTATTGAATGTTGAAACTCATTAATTGCATCCTGGCTTGTTGTTTTAAAAAATATAGCATATTCCGATTGGTTGAAACCTTTTGTTTACATTAATGTTTATATATTAGATAAACACGATGGGGAAATTCCAAAATTAAAGAATATTTTTAATTGCTGAACCTGAAATTAAATTTTAACTTTTGGTTAAACTTATTCGGTTCCACAGTATAAATGTTTACCGTTAAGCAGTTACCGAAGCCATGTTTTAAATCAAATTGGCAGCAAGTTTCGAAAGTCTCTGTGTAAATATCTATATTCACGTTGCTTCGTAAAAGAATTTTTTAAACAGCCTAAGGAAACTTTTATAACATAATTAATACCATTTAATTGAATAATTGAAAAGTTGAATCTAATTTTCAACGTTTTCCAACTTTTTTTTTTTCTTTTCTTAAAAAAATTTCTGTTGGCAACGATTTTTAAAAGACTAAACAAAATTAAAGCAATCATTGAGGATATTTTTTGAATTTAATCTTTAAAACTCCGTTGACAATTTCAAACCAATCAATCGGAGAACTAAAAGAGTTACGCAAAACGCAAGTTTTGAAATACATAAAAAAAAATATTCCATACAACATCTTAAGACTGTAGATTTGTCACAACTCAAGTTCATTTCTGCTTTCAATTTCTATTATTTTCTATGATATTTTCTTATTTTTTTTATTGAAGAGGCGTTCTTACACACTGGCAAAGCCACTGCGTAAGCTTTTCCATCGCTCCTACTCTTCTGGAATCTTTCCTAGAAGATGGAAAACAGCATTTGTCCAGCCTGTCCCTAAGAAAGGTTACCCATCCTCCACCTCCTCCTACCGACCCATAGCACTGACATCCCTTCTTTCTAAGGTCATGGAAACGCTGATTAACCGTCAGTTTAAGGAATATCTCGAAGATCGAAAGCTTCTCCATGACCGTCAGTATGGTTTCCGCAGCAACCGTTCCACTGGTGATCTGATGGCATATCTCACCAAACAGTGGAACAAATCTTTACATCGCTTTGGTGAAAGTAAGATTATTGCTCTTGATATCTCCAAGGCATTTGATAGAGTTTGGCATGAAGCTCTCTTTTCGAAAATGCGTGCTTTTGGGATCGATGATACTCTTGTTCGTTGGATTAGAAGCTATCTTCTGGATCGTTCAATTCAAATTGTATTGGACGGATTCAAGTCTGATTCCCATAAAATAAATGTTGGTGTGCCACAAGGCTCTGTTCTGTCTCCGATTCTTTTCCTCATTTTTATAAATGATCTTCTGTCTGTTACTTCTAATCGGCTTAACTGGTTTGTTGACGACTCTACCCTCAGCTTTTCCTATTCGGTCGATAATTCACGTCCTTCGCCTTCGGACGTACAATTGCAACGGTGCCGTATGTCAAGCTCATTAAACTCTGATTTATACAGAATTGTCAAATGGGGTAATAGGAATCGTGTGGAGTTTAATGCTTCGAAAACTCAATGCTGTCTTCTGTCGTTAAAGCTAAATATACCACCAATTCCATTGTCCATGAATGGCACTTGCATCGAACATACCGAAAAGCTCTCAGTACTCGGTATGTGTGTCAACGACGACCTCCGTTGTAACGACCGTATATTTGAAATCGCTAAGAATGCTGCTAGGTGCTTAGGTTTTCTGTATCGGTGTAAGAAGTATTTTTCCCCATCTGATCTGGCTACAATTTAGAAAGCGTTTATACGCCCTAAACTCGAGTATAAGTCCTACTTCTGGGCAGGTGCTTCGCAAACATCGCTCCACCTGCTTGATAGAATACAAAATCGAGCGTTAAGATTGATAGGAAGTAGAACTGCCGCTGAAACAATTGCCCCTCTCGAACAACGACGTAATGTTACACGTCTTTCCTTATTTTATCGTTTCTTTTATAAAAAATGTTCACTCGAAGTAGCCAGCTGCATTCCTCCCCTTAAAAGTTTCTCCCGTAATACCCGTCACGCAAGGAATGCTCATCAGTTCACCCTTGAACCCAATTTCGGACATACCGTGAAATATAGGGATCCTTTTTTTAGCCGAACAACACGAATTTAGAATAGTTTACCCGGCGAAATTTTTCATTTTGATTTGCAAATTTTTTTTCAAATTTAATTTCTATATAACTATAAATTATTGTCCATAGAAAAAAGAAGTCATCATGTATTCTACATCTGTATAGTCCACAAATGTCAAAACAGATTCTACATTGGCGGCCATTTGCAAAAATGAGAGCATCTTCCAATAGGATGATTCCTTTTTGCCCACCTTGTATTTCTGCTGCTTTTTGGAGTGTTTTTCCGCGCAGTGCTTGGAACGCATTAATAAATTTGTTGACTTCTTCGTATTCAAGGGAAGTTTGTAATGAAACTTGCAAGAGTATTAGGTCCTTCGTAATTCGCACGAAACCATTTCAAGTTGGTTTTCTGGCGCCTTTATAAGAAGGCTTCCGTTTGATTGGTGAGTGAGCGATCATCGATCCTATTCATTTATCCTATTCCATTTCCTCATCCTTCTCAAACTATCGACCAATTGCACTAACTTCCCAGCAGTAAGGCTTTTGCAGCAAATAGGTCCACTGGTGATCTGGTGTTAAACCTCACCGAAAAGTGGAACTAATTTCTTCATCGTTTTGGCGATAGTGAGATTACTGCACTTGATATTTCCAAGGCATTTAGGCATCAAGCCCTTTTATCGAAAATGCCTGCATTTGGACTCGATGAAACTCTTTTTCGTTGTATTACCAAAGTGTGATTTTACTAAAGTCGAAATAACCATATTGTCGGCATTATGCATCTTTTTCTTCGCAAATAGCCGTGTTTTTTTTTTGGGAAATTTATCCGCAGCGAAGCAAGATTTTACACACACTACAAATACAACAACCAGCTGCCGAAAAAAGTAGATGTTGAATTTGGCTGCGGATTGCATGTTCGACACAAAAAGATTTAATTCACAATAGACATGATATAAGACTTGTATCATGCTACATATACTATATTTCCATAGATATTGCATGCTACATTGTTTAAGAAGGTTGCAAGGTAGCATTTGGGCGTGTTGGAATCTATGGATACACATTTATTTGTTGGGATTCGAATGCCAATGCAACCATTATTCGTGCTCGATCCTCTTTTTGGTTGCATCTTGTGTGTAAATATTTTTTTAGACTAACTGGCCGACCCGACGGTCTTTGGTGAATGATCGTTTTATGTTGCATTGTTTCAGAAGTTTGAAAGGTTGCACTGGGACATAAGACAACGGCTGCCTATGCATTTTTTTGGAAAGGTGCCCATAGCTTTACCAAAAAAACACGGCTAATGTCAAAACAAAACTTAAAATATCCGCCATTTCTAAGAGTTATAGGCTTGAAGTAATAATGGCTTAAATGCCAAGCTAAAATATATAAGGCGTGGCACGTCAATGAAAGATTTTCCCTTGAATTATAGGCAACCTCCAGAATTTATGTTTTCTTACTGTGAAATTAAAATTTTGATAACAAGAACGAAACCTCCTCTAAAGATCCTGGGAATTATGTCCCACTCAACACTTTTGAAAGTGTAATGCACCCTATAAGGTGCTAGGAAACCCCCTGCTTGGGACCATTATAGAATTTGGAGTAGTTGCGAAATTGAATATATGCAAAATGACTTGTATTTAAAGAATCTTGCGGATATAAAGAAGCTTTGCATAACCCAACCTCACACCTACTACAAATCTTGTAGTGATCCAATAATAACTTTGGACCATGTTTTTAAATTTCGGGCCTTTTTCATTGCTTAATTTTCTTGAAAACTCTAGATTCGGGCGCTACAGTTCGGGACGAACCTGGGCCTCAACATGCCTCTCCAGGCAGTGCTAACTGCCTCCAGTTTCGCACTCCAAGTTGGTTGAGGTCGTCCTCCGCTTGAGCGTGCCACCTTAGGCGAGGTCTTCCTTGACTGCGTCTACCCTCTGGGATGGAATCGAAGAGATCCTGCGAGCCGGAGCATTGCTTTCCAATCGCTCTACATGACCTAGCCATCTTAAACGTGATATGCTTATTTTTTTGACCAGGTCAATGTCGCTGTACAGCTTGTATAGTTCCTTCTCCTCCTAAGCCCGTTAACGCAAATAGGGCCAAAGGTCTTCTGAAAAAAAGCGGATATCATCCGCTTTAGATAGAGTCCATGCCTCGGCGTCATAGAGCAGGACTGGGATGATAAGGGTCTTATATAGAGGCTCCTTTGTCTTTCGAGAGAATGCTTTGCTAGCCCATAGAAACAGCGATTGGCAAGAGTAATTCTTTGCTTTATTTCTGACGAGATGTTGTTGTCAGATGTTATAGCGGATCAGAGGTACACAAAGTCCCTAACTACCTCAAAGTTGTACCTGTCTATTGTGATGTTTTGTCCAATCCGCCGGTGTTGTGTGTCCCTTTTTGTGGACAGCAGGTACTTCATTCAAACCAACCTTGACGGAGCAGCGGGAGTTCTCCATCGTAATCCTACACAGCCGGACGAGCCAGACATGGCTCTGTATAGCTCATCTCTATAAATGCTCCAGCCTCCCTAAATGAGTCACATCTTTACCTAAATCGACTAGGATGATAAAATTAAATTTTTAAATTCAGTCTGTGAACAATTTCAAATTTTAAATAAAATTAACAAGGCTTGACAAGGCCAACTATCTTGGGCTCACCTATATGTGAGATGTGACAAGTAACTCAAACGGTTAAAAAGTGATGCTTGAGGAGTTAACGAATTTAAAAATAACTTTGTGAGTCATTTTTTTTTTATTTCTAATGAACATTTAATTAAATAAATAACAGTAACTGCAAACAAAAAACATAACCCAGAAATTGTATAACCATGATGAGAAAAACTTTATTGTTTTTGGGGTTTTTAAACCACAAGTGTACGCGCGACATGAAAGGTCTTCAAAATTTGGCATTCACTTGTCGTCTTAATGTACACACACTTAAACTTTCTAATGAATCCCTCGAATGATAGATGTGCTTGAACATTAAATCAAAGGTTAAGCCGCGTTGTCACTCAATATCATTAGCATTTCGGTCGAAAAATACCAACGATGAGTAAACAGTTCCAGTAAATTCATAAATGAGTCTTATGTTTGTTCAATTTTTCACTATTTTCGTTATTATATTCAGACTTTTTTAAGTTGGAAGCAGAATAAGATTTTTAAAATTGTTTTTTTTTTTTATTTCAGATACATCCACTCGAAAGAAAAACCATTTAAATGTACAGAATGCGGCAAAGGCTTCTGTCAGTCACGAACACTGGCTGTTCACAAGATTCTGCATATGGAAGAGTCACCGCACAAATGCCCAGTGTGCAGTCGAAGTTTCAATCAACGTTCAAATCTCAAGACTCATCTTTTGACACACACCGATCATAAGCCTTATGAGTGTTCGTCATGTGGCAAGGTGTTTCGACGGAATTGCGATCTGCGGAGGCATGCGTTGACGCATGCGGTTGGAGATGTTCCTACCGAAGTTTTGGACGTCGGAGAAGAAGATGGCCAAAATGGAAGCGATGACGAAGAAGATTCACTGCTGGAAGTGGACTCTCCCAGGCAATCTCCCGTTCAGAGGCATAGATCTCCATCACCTGAAATAAATAATGTGCCTGAAGTGGAAGAGAGCAGTTTGATTATTGAAGAGAAGAGCGTTGGTGCAGCTCCGAACAGCGAAAATGGGAATGCTACTGAAAGAGAAGAGGTCGATCAAGAAGAGGACGAGCCAGAAGAGCACGATGGTGAAATCGATGAAGAAGAAGAGCGTTTTCTGCAACAGTTGAATGCAGAGAAGCGTCGGGAGCGTGAGGAAGCAGTAACACATTGTCACCACGAGGGTGGAGAGACATATACTATGCGTCCTAATTTCTCCGATAAAGACCGAGAATACAACGATTTCCTTTGTAATGCCCAGCTCTCACATTTATATGGGCCCACAATGAATCCTCACCCACATCTTCCTGCCAGACCACCCTTAATATCAGGTCTGGCCCAGTCCATTCATTCACCTTCATCTCACAAGCCGCCGGAACCGTACATTCCCATGTTACACGTTCGCCGAGACTTACACCATCAGAAAAATTCTTCAAACCCACCAGTGAGCACCGAAAACCTAAACAATCACTCGAATCTTGATTCAATGCCGAGTTTCCTCGGATCGATTCCAATTCGAAAAAGACCTATAGGACTAGACGGTGAGCCACATTTAAGGTCACCGCAATTCACCAGCCACAACCATGTGGCTATCAATATGACTCGTCAGAATCAGTCGCATTTGAAACATAAAGAGGATATGGCCCCACCACCTTTGACAACAAAACCACAACCACCACCCATCTTGCATCCAGCAACAGTGACATCACAAATTCTCATCGAGCCAGGTCCTCCTCCGGAACTGTCATTGCATGTCAGCCCTGCTCCAGTGGTCCAAAAGCATCCAGGACCTCCACCACCTCCACCCCCAGTAAACGGACCACCTCCCCAAAAAGCCACCAGAGCTCCAATTCAGCCACCTCCACCTAGACGAACTGGTTTCAGCATAGAAGACATCATGCGACGCTGAAACACCGCGCCATCTGCCCTCAAATGAGCAAACTATTATTTCAAACGGGCGGCGGCTAGCCAACCTTATAAAGATAAAATATAAAAAAAAAACCTATTAGATATGTGATTCAAAATTCATCTGTTTACATTTTATCAATTTAGTAATTTAGCCTCTAAGCCAAGCTCTTTATAATGAAAATATTATTCTTTGCATTTAGAAATAAGTTAAAAACCCCTTAATAGTTTCTTAAGTTTAAATTTAAGTTAATTTTTTATATAAGGCTTGCCAAACACTAAGTGTTTAACTTTACATTTTTGTATTATCTTCCTAGCAAAGGGGACACACCCTTTGTCCAAGTATATAGTTATTATTTTATATTACATAACCTTATTGGTAAAAAAATTGTAATCAAGCAATGTATGATTAGTTTTTTTAGAAACAGTTTTAAGATCTACTTTAATGTTGCATAAGGGCTTTGATAAAGTCTATCAAAAGTATTTTTTTTATTCCGCCTCTGTAAACTTTTAAAGTTGCTCTTTTCTCATCAGTTTTTTTTTATAATAAAGTCTAAATGAAATTATAATGTCTTAAAGATTTTACTTCATAAAGTGTTCGCTTGGTGGTCGAAATTCAACCAAATAAAATCCATTGTGACAAGCAATTCATTAAAAAACAATAACACGAGTTAGTAAATAGTATTCAGTCGCGGATTAAGGAATTACAAGTTCCTTGTAATGTGTCATTGACACCATGACGCGACGTCACAGTAAAAAGGTACTACCACCGTCAGTGGACTGTCATAGGTCATCGTGTCATTGACTATCACACGAATGACTCAAGCCTGTCATTGTTGTCCCAAAATGAAATGACCGTCTGTCAGCGTGATTATTTGTGTGTCTCGGCAATGACTATCACACGGCGTGACAACTCCCAGCTGTTCGTTGACGGTGAGCTGAAACTGCAACGACACTAGTAATTTTTAGCAATGACGATCACACGGCGTCAATTGATTGAGTCATTGCGACTTGGTTTCCTTACATTTTTGGTATTTCAGCTTTTTTATTTTATTTATTTTGACATTCTAAAAAGGGCTTTTTTAATTTATTTTTTTAGCTCAAATATTAAGGGTACCTGTCATATATAACCGTTAAGTAAAATTTTATTTCTTGAAAACGGCTCCAAAAAAATTGATATTCAGGAAGATTACAGCCTTAGTAATTTTCATCATCATCATCATCAGTTCCTGAAACCCCGTTCGGGGCATAGGGCGCCAACAAAACGTCTCCATTCTTCACGATCTGCAGCACGTCTTTCTCTGGGAATTAGCTTCTGCTAGAACTGTTGATTTCCATGTTGTTCTTGGTCTTCCAACTCGCCCTTGAACCCTGAGGATTCCATTCAAAAGACTGCTTCGTAATATCATCGTTTGGTTTCCTCAGTGTATGACCAATCCATTGCCATTTGCGCTTTTTTATGTCGACGTCCAACCGCTTTTGACTTGTCCTGCGCCACAATTCCTGGTTAGATATAGTTTGTGGCCAGCGGATCTTCAGGATGTGACGTAGACAGCGATGCACAAAAGCCAACGCGGGCTTTATTTATTCTACAATTTGCGTCCAGATCCGTACCACCGTTAGCTGATACGATACTTCCAAGGTAAGTAAACTGTTCGACCTCTTCAACAGGCGTGTCATGCAGAATAATACGTTGTTGTGTGGGACCGCCTGTTAGCGTTATATTTGACTTTTTGCTATTTATTCCAAGACCGCACGACTCTCGTTTTACCCGTAGAGTTTGACACATCTCGTTCAGCCCACTTATGTTATTTGCCATGAGTCATATATCGTCGGCATAGTTTAAATGGCTAAGCCTTTCAAACGGTCTCCATTGAATGCCCTGCCTCTCCGTTGTACCAACGCTAGCCGTCAAAACACCATCTATCATCATCATCATCGGCGCAACAACCGGGATCCGGTCCGGGCCTCCTTCAACAAATTCTTCCATACATCCCGATTGCTGGCCGACGCCATCCAATTGCGCACCCAAAGGCAACGTAAGCAAGGTCTGCCACGTTGTCTTCTACCATAAAAAGTACCGCAAAAGGCTTTCCGAGTTGGTTCCTCTTCGCTCATGCGAGCTAGGTGTCCAGCCCACCAGAGTCTACCGAGCTTTATTTTTTCAACAACATCTGCTTCGAGATAGATTTCATACAATTCATGATTGTGTCTTCTCCGGAATCGTCCTTCCTCACACAGGGCCAACAATTCTCCGTAAGACTTTTCTCTCGAACGCGGATAAGAGATCAGAGTGCCTTTTTGTTAGCACCCAAGTCTCGGATCCGTATGTGAGTACTGGTAAGACCATAGTCTTGTACAGCAGCAGTTTGGTTTTTATGGTAAGGTTTCTGGATTTAAAGAGCCTTGACAGACTATAGTACGTTTTGTTGGATTTCAGCCGCCCGCGTATTTCTTCCCCCATATTGTTATCGGCTGCTACTTTTGACCCAAGATAGTTAAAGGACTGCACTACTTCTAGTTCGTGCTCCGCTACCCTGATGGTTGTACCAACATTTCTCGCAGACTTAGTCTTCCCTTCATTTATGTGCAGCCCCAGGTATTTTGCCGCTTGCTCGACCTGGGTAAAGGAGTCTTGTACAGCTTGTTGGCTCCTGCCGATGATGTCGATGTCGTTTGCGTAAGCTAGTATCTGGCTGGACTTGGTGACGATAGTCGTGTCAATTTATTTGGGATGCCGAATTCTCTCATGGCTTTAGAAAGTTCTACCCTGGCTATGCTAGCGGCTTTAAAGTCTATAAAAAGATGGTATGTTGGGATATTAAATTCCAGACTTTTTTCCATCACCTGCCTAAGGGTAAAGATCTGATCAATTGTGACTTTGTGGATATCCTTACGCGGGAGGCTGGTACTCGCAACGACCAATTTTGTTGATGCTGCCATTTCTATGACTCGTAGTCCGTTGTCATTAGTGTTTTCATCCAAACTATGGGATCCTATGTACTGCCTGAATACTGGCTCCCTACCTAATTTTGCGGCGTTGAAGTCACCATGGATGATTTTAACGTCATACCTTGGGCAGGCATTGAGGGTCCTCTCTACAAGTTCGTAGTAGGAATCTTGTTCTTCTTCTTTGGACTCCTCAGTAGGTGCGTGAACGTTTATGAGGCTGATGTTATTGAATTTGCCTCGCACGCGAAGGGTGCATAGCCTTTCATTTATTGCGTTAAAGCCGATGACGGTAGGCTTCATTTTTTGGCTGACTAGGAAGCCTACCCCGAGCACATGGTGTTTTGAGTGACCGTTAAAATATATGTCGTATTCTTTTTTCTGCAAAACACCATTCCCTGGCCATCTCACTTCCTGAAGTGCTGTTATGTCAGCTTTATACATGGCCAGGACATCAGCTAGCTGTTGTGCAGCTCGAGCTATATAGAGCGTTCTGACGTTCCATGAGAAAATTCTTAAATCGTTTAGCCGTTGTCGTTGCTTGGTTCGTCGTTGAGAAATCAGTATATTTCCGAGGCTTGTTGTCGGGTTCTGAGTAATATTTTTTTACGGGAGAGGTTACTAGCCCCTCGCCAAACGTTAAGAAGGGGAAGCAATTTTTGCTAATTTGTGTACAAAACTATACACAAATCATTGCCCGGGGACAACCACGTGGAGGTAAAGCAAGCCGCAGGTCCCCAAACATCATCTATGGCCAGCAGAAAAAGAATTGGCGATAGAACATCCCCTTGTCTCACACCCTGACGCACTTCGAAAGAGTCGGATAGCTGCCCATTGTGCAAAACGAAACACCTCGCATTGTAGTAATTAGTAATTTTAATTTAAAATATTTTCAAAAACTTTTTTTTGTATTTTTAATAATTTTTTTTTTTTTTGAAAAATCTGTATTTTGAAAACGCGTAAATGATTTTTTTAAGTGTAAGTTATTTTTTTGCTTAAGTTTGCGTTATTAAAACAGTTTTTGAAAAAAATTCTTAAATAAAAACCGTTTTATTTAAAAAAAAATGTCTACTATTTTGAAAAAAAATAACACTTTTTAACATTAAAAAAAAAATGTTTTGATTTTCATCGCCATCACCAACAAAGCATTCAGTAGCTTGGTGTGTTCATCTCCGAACGCCCAACAATCCCAGCAATGACATAGCAGAAATTCCTGCCAGCGTTGGGACACAGGTCATTGCAGTGAAAGGCTACATGTCAGCGTGTCCCATCAACAATGACAGGGCTATTACACGGTCAACGCAAATAGTCCCAGCACTAAGTGAGCACTAAAATGAGTGTCAGCGTGCCTGCCATTTTTGCGCAATGACATTGCAAAACAATGATTGTCACACAATGTGACACTTTAAGGACAGACAATTACATCATAGTGACGTTAGAGGGTCAGTGCAATGACACATTACAAGGACCGTCTAATACTAGCTTAAGAATGCAAGCTTCAGTCCAAAAAAGTGAATAAACTGTTCTCTTTAAAAATGTAAAAAAATTATAGGTTTGCTTATTTTCATTTCAATTATTATTGTTGGTTCTAGGGGGCCTCCTGGATGCTATACTGATAGCATTTTTTAAAGTTTAGTTTTTCAATGATTTTTATTCAGTTTAACTTATAGTTACTTAATTATAGACAAAATCTTAAAAACTAGTTACAACTAGAAAAACTGAAAAAGCATTTCTTAAATTGGAAAACAAACGCGTCAGGCAAATTTCAATTAATATAAGAACTATGCCGTTATCTTTTTAAAGCTCCTGCTTTACTTTTTACAAAAAACCCGTTGATTTTTAAAAATATCATAAAGCAGTTTTGGCTAAAACACATCTTATCACAATGTCGCTTTGGCTTTGACGTTACGTTTGGTTCGTGTACGAGATAAGGTAACGTGACTCAAACGCAAAGCTGAAGTAGAAATTGGTTGAACTTTGACAGAAAAAAAACAAAAAAACAACCGACATTTGGAAAATGTCACTTAAAGCAATTCAAATGCAGCTTGAAGGCCATTAATTGTTATATGATGGCCAAGCCGAAAACACTATTGACTTATTTTGTACCTCTGACCCGTAAAAGTGAACTAATAGTGCAATATCGCCTCTAGTGGTCAGAAGTTCACTCTGTCATATCTGTTTAATTTTCATGTCAAAACTATTGCAGGTAAAGGAAAAGCTCCTAAGAGAACCGTTTGGCAGTATGAAAAAGCCAACTACGACGGTCTCAACAATTCCTTCAGGATCTTTAACAGGTCCTTACGCTTCCTGCATAGTGACGAAGACTCCAGTGCAGATATGATCACAAACCTAATTCTATCGTGAATGAAAACTTTTACCCCAAATAGAATTAAAAGCATTATTGGTGCAGTAGATAAGACATTTGCTTCTCAGTCGATCAGCAACTGTGAAGGAGTGTAGACTTGTTGACGAGTTTCACAGTATTATTTCCAAGTGTTTACTTAATTATAAAAGTATTTAAAGTAAATTATTAGTTTATTTGCCAAATGGCAAATAATTAAATTTGTTTTTTGCTATTAATATAGCCAAAAAAAAAAAAAAAAAAAAAGCCAGTCCAAAGTTATATTTACCAAAAAACCCGGCTTTACCATATAAGCGATTAGCTCAGGTGGTAGAGTGGCCGGACTGGAGATAAGGAAGAGGCGCGACCAGCCAAAACGACCGCAGCCTCTAAAATACGTATGCAGCTGGAAAATGCTGGACTAGCGTCGGACATATCAGTGTCGTATGTGTCCGACGAAGGAGAGGGGCACTATACAAGTACCCCAGACGACACGAAAGTTGCCGAAGACAACAATAATAACAATAATGATGAAAAAAGGCCTTCCTCATCGGAATCCGACGATGAGGAAGAAAAAATTACTGAGTTCGAGCGCAAGATACTGGCGGTCAGAACTAAGCAGGAAAACAGAAGGAGGGCGGAAAGGCTCGCCAAAGAACAAAAGGAGGCGGCCAAACTAAAAGCCCTCCAGACGGCTGAGCAAAAACAGCAACTACAACAACAACAGCAGCAACCACAGCTGCAGAAACAACAGCCACAGCAGCAACAAAAACAACAGCCTGCTATACAGCAACAACAACAACACCAAAAGGAACAGCCACAGCAAAAAAAGATGGATCAACCATCGACATCAAAGACCGCGCAACAGCAGCAGCGGAACGAACAGCAGCAGCAGAGACAACAGCAGCTGAGACAACAGCAGCAGAGTCAACAACCTCAGACACAACAGCAGATGCAGCAGCAACAGCCATCGCAGCCAACACAAAAAAAAGGTAAGGTGCCGCCCATAAACGCTTATAAAATGAATATTAAAGATATTATTGATATATGTAGGGACGCCATAGGCGATAACTTTTTAATTAAACGGCTAAGTAATGATAGACATGCTATCCACTGCTTCTCAGTGGATCAGCACAAGCAGGTTAAAGAGATTTAAAAAAAAAAACGGCCGCTGAACATTCGGTTTCACGCCGAAAGAGGAAAAAATACAAACGGTCCTCTTAAAGAGCCTTGACAGCTCCACTGACACGGTGGCGCTTTTAAACGAACTCCGTCGTGTAGCGACGAATGATCTCGAGTTCGTGGAGGTCAAGCCTTTCACGACTGCCAGAGCCAGACGGGAGCAACGGAAATTACCGTTCTTCCTGGTTCAGCTGTCGCCCAAAAGCAAACTGGATAGTCTACGGAAAATTACCAACCTATACTACCAGGTTGTAACCTGGGACAAATTAAAGAGACTCCTGACCGCAGGAGTAGATCTGGGGAACGCCGTCCTGGACGACGAATTCTTTTTGATCGAAGATCCATTGGAGAAGGTTGAGACAGTGGGTTGTGCTTTTCAGCAAGTGTATAAGGTGAATGAGTCCATTCATCCAAATCACGACCTGGAGAACTGAGCTCTGCTGAATCACTTCTACCTGCGAAATAGCATCACGTAATGGCGATCTGAGAATCTTGATTTTACCGGATTCAATGAAGACATTCTGGCAAACGCCACCATCGCCGAGCGAAATGGGCCAAGTTCCCTGCTCATCTCGAAGGTCGAACTACAAATGGTCTTCGCATCATTAAAGAAAAAGAAGTCAGCACGAGTCGATGGTATACCCAATGTTGTACTACGACATCTCCCCGAGGATGCAATTAACATACACGCAACACTGTTCAACAACGCGCTGAATAATGCATATTATCCAGTGAGTTGGAAGACAGCAGTTGTACATCCTCTCCCCAAAATGGGAAAGGACAATTCCAATCCGGCAAATCTCCGGTCGATAAGTCTTCTTCCGAGTATCAGTAAGGTATTCGAAAAAGTTATCAATAGAGCTCTGTCCAAGTGGGCCGAGGACAAAAATATAATTACAGACACCCAGTTCGGCTTTAAGGCGGGACATGACACAATTCATGCCGCGTCAAAGCTAGTATTTGCTGTCCAATGGAACAATGCTAAGAATCAATGCACGCGGGTGCCTGTCTGGTTGATTTGGAGAAGGCTTTTGACACCGTATGGTTAGAAGGCCTTTATCTGAAGCTAACCAGATGGGGCATAAGTAAACCACTGCTATATATGCTTTACGACATGATTAATGGTAGAAAGTTTGTTGTCAAGAGTGGCAATGTAACATCTACCACAACGTTTGATATTAAAAACGGTCTGCAACAGGGAGCGGTGAACTCGCCGATTCTCTTTAGTATTTACACCAGCGATCTCATTGGGAGTCTACCTCATGCAATTGCGTATGCCGATGATTTAGTTGCGTACAGAACAGGTCCAAAAGTTAAAGTCATCAGAAAGGTAAAAATACTATGTCCCAACTCCCAATGTCGCGTCGGTGGGATATACTATCTTTTAGGTCACCAGTGACCCTATTCGTGCGAAAGCCGAACTGTCGTTTTTAAGCAGCTTTTGATCTTCGAGATATTGCTTAAGCTGGAAATTAATCAGCGTTTCCATGAACTTAGAAAGAACGGACGTAAGTGCAATTGGTCGATAGTTAGAGGGTGAAAAAGATTCCATCCACTTTTGGAAGGAGACCATATGATGAATAGGACGGATAGGCATTTTACGCCGTGCGGTTTCGTCAGCCTTAAAACACCTTTGGTCCCTATTGGTCCCATCAAATCATTTGCGCTCTCGGGTACATCAGGAGGAGTGACAACTCGTAACGGCAGTATCAAGTTTGCCACAAATTGGGCGGCACGCAGATATGCTTTTCTAGAACTGACAGCAGAAGTATCGTTCATGACGCTCGATCTGTAGCCTGCCGTCTTCAGTTTCACACGTCAAGCAGACGGAGGTCTCCCTCTTCCTAGTCTCTTCTTTGAGCTTCCTTGGCTTCTGAGTTGTGGCAATATGTATTGGGTATGTCGAAGACTTCGTTTATAATCAGTCTAATTCTGGATCCCGCTGATTCTATGGAAGTTTAAGCAACGGTTACTGCTTTGGTGGTGTCGAAGGTCTCAGTAGAATCCCTGGTAAATTTTACGGAGCAGAAAACATTTAACAACGTCATCCTAATAAGATAAATCAGTTTAGCAGGAATTCCTGAACATGAATCAGAAAACTGAACAGTTCATTGCTGTTACCACATTGTCGCTGGAACAGTGCATTGATCCTCGATGTTAAATTCTCGCGTTTTTTGCAGGATCTGACGTAATGTGAAGAGGTCTAAAACCGCCTTGATACGGGCCTATTTCTTCGTCAGCAAACGGCTAAAAACGTTTTGTGTAAAATCTAAAGTAACTCATTCGGCAAAACACATTTATAAATATTTAAAGATACATGTATACACATATCTTATGGTTTATCCATATCTATGTATTTATATACAGAACAATCCAAATTATGTTTGTGCGCGAACTACTTTTTTTCGGCTCAATCGATTTGAATGATATGTTTCGGAGATCTTAGGACATGTTTGGAGAGTGCATATAAAAAAATCTGTTTGCTGTCTAAAGTCTAGAACCGGAGTTATGACTGAAAATGTCACTCACATGGTAAACATCGAAAATTGATATTGTACCCGAGCAACGCCGGGAGGATCAGCTATTAAATTAAAGAAATTAAAGATACAAAGTAAAAACGTAGATAATATCTGCTAAGATCAGTCACATTTGGCAACAACAAAAAAAATTTTAACCTATAGGCAACCCATTTTACCAATTGATGCTCACAAGAGTGGAACACATCTATCCCTCTTGCTACAGGTTTACAGCACACATCGCAGTTCCAGCTACACCTTCATCGCAGTAATTAACTTTAAATTCATAAATTCACACAGGAGTAACATTGGTCGTGTTGTTTGTTAACCGAATCACGTAAGATGAGTGGCTATGTGATTCCGTCATCTTCTCTGTTGTTTCCCCGAACTGGGTATGGCTGGCAGATTGTGCTTGCGGTTACTTACATACACCATCCGCCAAATGGGTTAACCTCAAGGAAGCACACACGTTTTCAGGTACCCTAGTGGCATGTTGTACGTGAAACACAGAAAGCTAAATTTTGCTAAGTGTAAGATAAATACTTTCCGCTTTAATTTTGTCATCCATCGGTAATTTTCAATTAAAAAACAGTCATGCGATATAAAATGTTTATAATGACGATGGCGGACGTGTTTAACTGAATTTATAGGCAGCCAAAATGTACATAATAAAGTGAGATATTTGCTTAGTAGTCAGATTAAAAAATTTGAGATAACAATCAAACATGACATTACGATGATAGAGAGACATATTTGAGTTACTGGCAAAATTCTGTCTGTCTGTCTGTCTGTACGGATGTATTTTGGACTGCAGCCTAAACGGTTGGGCCAATCGTCTTCAAATTTTGAACTTAAGGTTCTTTTGACATTCTACAGAGGAGTTTATTAATTTTTTTTAGCTCAAAAATTAACGGTACCTGTCATATAACCGTTATGTAAAAGCTTATTTTTCTCGAAAAGGGCTCCAAGATTTTTTATAAAAAAAAAATCAGTCTACTACTGTAGGTATGCATTATGTTTTGGTGAAAAAAAATATTAATATGGTGGGCTAAAAACGGTACCTCCCATAGGACCGGTTTTTTTTCTTCGACTTTCCCGAAAACTGGTGATCCGATTACAATCAAAATTGATATTCAAGAAGATGTAGGTAGCTTGAGTAATTTTGCATTAATTTTTTTTCGAAAACTTTTTTTCTTCCACTTTTAATAATTTTTTAAAATCTTATTTTTGGAAAAATCAATATTTTGAAAACGGGTAAGTGATTTTTTTTTAAAATTTTGTTTTTAAATGTACGTTATTTTTGTGTTTAAGTTTGTATTCTTGAATTTTTTTTTTTTATTTTTTTAAAAAAAAGTTGTTAAAAAAAACCGTTTTATTTAAAAACGGCTCTAACGATTTTAAAAAAAATTTCACACTTTTTCACATTTTTTTAAAGAAATAAAATGGCTTTTAAATTTTTCCGCTGAAAACTATTTTACGTACTTCTTTCAAACAATCAAAAGTCAGAAAAATTGAAGTTCCCTTAAAATTTTTCAAATTTTATTTTAAGCTGTGACCGCACATAAGAGCAAGTACGTGCGATCCAGTCGTGCAATTTATTGTAATTGCTTCACAGGTGTTCCTGTAATATTTAATGCATAGTTGTAGATCACTTAAATTCGTGACGATATTAGTAATTAACACAAAGTGAAACGTTTGATTGTTAAGGTCACGTCAAGTTAAAACGGTTCAAAATTATCGTTAAGCCGTCTCAAACGCCAGGTTTGTTCAACTTAAAAGTTAAAAGTTTTCCCCGTATTGCTCCTATCTATATAGTAATGCCCATCTAGCATTACACAATATTTTGAACGCACTATTAATTACAGAGACTCATTTTTTAAGCCGTACTACACGAATATGAAACGCTTTACACAGCTTGTTTATTCCCTTATGTATATAGGTATCTCGTTTTATCTTGTATCCAAAACTTCTCTTATAGCTAAACAAGTTCTGACAACCGACACTAACCTAATAGTGTGGTAAAATAAAAATAGCAATACTTAACGTTTTATAGTAAAAATGGTGTACGCCATCATACGTCTTAATGAATGAAAAAAAGGATTTTACAAAATTTTTCGACCGATTTTGAAAAAATCCTGGTTTTTATCTTAAGATTTAAAAAAAAAAATGTCGGTATTCAGTTTTTTAGAGTTAACATACTGATTAACTGATCATAAAATTTTAAATATTATTAATATTAATACTAAATTATTTATTAATTAGTTTTTTTTTCAAAAAAATATTGAATATTAATAAAGTTTTATTGGCAAGCTAGATCGTTTTAAATGTAAAATTTTGTAGAAGTCAAATGAGCCGTTAACGAAAAAACTGAAAATTAAAAACGTTATAAAAAAGTGCCGTTAATAGACCCTTACAATATTTTTACTTGCGATTATAGGCAAGTTAAGGATTCGTGATTATAAAAAAATGAGAAAACAATCAAACATGACATTACCATCATAGGAAGCTTAAAAGAGTTATTAAGAAAAATGTCTGTCTGTCTGCCTGTTTGTCTGTCCGTCTGTATAACGGCTCAAGCGATTGTCTTCCAATTTGGTATATGTGGTTCTTTTAGGATTCATCAGAGGGGAAATTGAAATTTTATTTTTAGGCCTAAAAATAACGATAACTTTCATATAACCGTTCTCGAAAACGGCTACAATATTTGATGAACATTTTTGATATTTTGTTATGTAGGTATTGGCTATCATTTTATCAAAACCAAATTTACGGAAAAAGTCTATTAACGGTGCCTTTCATATAAGGTTTTTTTTTTTTTAATTTTTGACTTTCTCGATAAGTCGGTCATTGGATTCCTACACAATTTTATATGTGAGAAGATCCGAATTAATTAATTAATTAATAGCCGAATTAATTCTGTGTACCAAAATGTTTAAAAACATTTTTTTTTAAACTAAAAATAAAAAACAGGATTTTGTCAAAATTGGTCCTACAATTTTTGAAATACTTTTTTTCATAAATTCGTTATGACGTACTTCGTTTTTACCTAAAAAATGTTGAGTGTTGTGGTTTTGACACTTTTTATAAGTTCTGACCGTGTTATTTTTCTACATAAATCAAAGATTTTAACTTGCGACCCAGTCGTGCTATTTTTTTTTTTTTTTTATAATAGACCATACATACAAAAACACCTTCAAACAATTTCATTAAAATCTTAGGAGCCGTTTTGGGCTCCGTCTTATCTGACTACTTAATGGCATTTGATGGACCGGCTAGATGAATTCCATTCCTATTTAACAGTGCAAGAACCACTCAGCTAGAACTTCTAAATAACGAGATAAAGTCATGTGAAGGCTTGAGTGAGGCGCGAAATTCCTCGGGAACTGCAAGCTTCTTTATGTGCGCTCACAAGAAAATTTATTGTTAAAAAATGCAAAATTGATAACTTTTCTGAAATTAGAAATTTTAACTGTAGTGCCCCGTGGCTTAGTAGTTAGTGTGTCGGACTGCTAAGCGAATGAGCCTGGGTTCGAATCCAGTTCATAGCCACCTTCTTTTCCGGGGTACTGCCTCTTGCGAGGAACTGACAAAGCCTCCAAGAGTAAAATTTGTCTCGAAAAAGTGCATCTCATATAGCCGCTCGGACTCGGCAGTAAACTGTAGGTCCCTTCCATTCTTGCAGATTAACAACACACACACAGGAATGGTTGAGAGTATAAGTCACTAGGCCTTGGCTCCGTAAGGAGTTGTCGCGCCAATACATTTAAAGGCAATTAACTTCTCCTATCAGTTTGGGGTTGAAGCCTTACGGTAAGTACTATCATTCACCACAACCAGAAATGTTGAGCCGGATGACATTCTCTAGATTGTTGAGTATAGGAGGGTGGGGGTAGTGGTGCATTTGTGATGCATTGATGCTATACATAAATAAATAAATAAATGGATACTTTTGCCGTAGGACGTGAAAAGAAAAAGATATTAATGACAAATTTTGCAGTTTTCCCCCACTCTTGCCTTTTTGCAAAAGGTCCTCGAGTTCCAAACCTGGAAACAACTGGTTATTAACCATCATTGTATAATGTTTTAAAGTTTTATTAAGTCCCGACTACCTGTCGACTAGACTATAAAGGCGCAGGCACTTCATTGAATTAAAATTTTCTTACATGTAATTTTTTTAATAAACCCTCATTCTCTTGTAACGTTCACATTCATAAATAAAACACTTGCATGAGCGAAGAAGAACCAGCTCGGAGTCTTTTGCAGTTCTTTGTAGGGTAGAACAACGTGGCAGACCTTGCTTGCGTTAAGAGGATGGCGTGGACATAGAGTAACTATACTATAAAGAGGGAAATCTACTGCCTTCTTTTGACAAGGCCTACAAGCTGGTCAAACAAGTATTGGTGTAGAACTGTCAAAAAATTGACGCCGATTGAGAATGTAGTAGTGCTGAACTGTCAAATAATTGACGCCGATTGAGAGTGTAGTAGTCAAATAATTGACCTCTTCTTTTCAGTTTCCTTTTCTTTTTCACCACGAAATTGGGCGTGTTGGTAGGTACTTGATAATAAAAAGCGCCATCCCGAAATTGACGTCATCAGTGACTCAAAATGACTAAATTAAATTACCATTTTTTGAAAAAAATCCGAAGTGTTAGTGGAATTAAAATGTATATTAAATCAATCAATGTATATTTAATCAATCATTGGACCAAACCTGCATCAATTAAAACTTACTTTTCGGTTTTTTTTTCTAAAACGGAAATTAATTTATTCAACAAGAGTCACTAATGACGTAAAAATACGAAAGTCGCTATCTTGTTTTCTTGTACCATGAGGAGCCACCAGCAAGTTACTCGAATGCAAGTTGTTATACTTTATTATTTTTTCCCTGCCTTTTACATATTGTGTGCTTGAAAACTCTATATAAACGTTTAAAACTGGTTAAACAATATCCAAGAGTTTCAAACATTTTACCTGATACTGATGATAGTGTATTGATTGTTCTAAGAATGAATTTAAACATGCATTCGGTCAGAAGAACACCTACTTTGTATATTTGCAAGATTGTATTATACAAAGTAGCAATAAAAGTGTACTTTTTTAAAGTTAAATTATCTTTCTTCAGCCTAATCAAACAGTAAAAAAAACATATTCCAAGTCACATAGAGCGCGTTTTCAACGCCGCGTCAAGTTCCACACGGCGTCAAAACGTCGCGTTGTGATAAGTTACATGTTGTTTTTTTTTAAGTCTTCGTTAAACAAAACGCATTTTTAAGGCAGCGTAGAGATTATTTTACGCTGCGTTGAGATAACTTTGACGCGGCGTTCCAAAAAAAATTTTTGTTTTCAATAGTTTGTGTTTGGTAATTAAGTCATTCTGAATTTGTTGTAGAAATTTATTTTATTAAATTATTTTTTTGACTTATTTTGTGTCATTTAATATTGTATTGTTTAAATGGAAAAAATAACCTAATTGGCATTTAGTGAGAAAATGAAAATCAAGATTCAAATATTAAACGCGCTGCGGCTAGCTCTCTATCTGTTAAAAAAAAAAAAACAATTAAAACCACCCATTATCACTAAAAAACATAAATAAATAATAATAATAATAAATAAAACATAATAGAATGTATCGATGGAGAGCCTAAAGAATTCTTCTCAGTTTATTGTCGAACTAAAAAAAAATTATTTTAACTTTAATATTTTCATTTTTTTTTTGTGTAAACAAAAGCAATTTACTTACAGTTGTTGTCATCAAGAACAAAATGAAATGTCAAAATGAACAAAACTCACCACATCATTTTTTTACGCGGACAATGAATGATATACAAAAGAGAACACGAAACACAATGAATGATATACCAAAGCAACAATGAAAATTGAGGGTTTTGAGGCGAATACAATAAACGACTCGTTTTCCAATACATTTTTCATAAACGACTTGTTTTGCAAAACAACTCGTTTTCGATAAAACGACTATGATTGTGAATAGGTCTTTAAAAAAAGAACAGCTGGTTGCTTGCTGTCAAAAAAAATGTAAATAAGCCGTGTTTTTTTGGGAAAGCTATGGGCAGCTTTCCAAAAAAAACGCATATACAGCCGCTTGTTGTCTTATGTCCCAGTGCAACCTTTCAAACTTCTGAAACAATGCAACATAAAAGGATCATTCACAAAAGACCGTCGACCAGTTAGTCTAAAAAATATTTACACACAAGATACAACCAAAAAGAGGATCGAGCACGAAAAATGGTTGCATTGGCATTCGAATCCCAACAAATAAATGTGTATCTATAGATTTCAACACGCCCAAATGCTACCTTGCAACCTTCTTAAACAATGTAGCATGCAATATCTATGGAAATATAGTATATGTAGCATGATACAAGTCTTATATCATGTCTATTGTGAATTAAACCTTTTTGTGTCGAACATGCAATCCGCAGCCAAAGTCAATATCTACTTTTTTCGGCAGCTGGTTGTTGTATTTGTAGTGTGTGTAAAATCTTGTTTTGCTGTGGATAAATTTCCCAATAAAACACGGCTATAATTTCAGAAAATTCTTACCAGCGGTAAGTAACTTTTTGCCAATGCTTTGTTTTTTAATAAAGAATACAATTTATGAGTTATTTTTATTTACAGAAAATGGAAGAGAAGAAAAGCAAAAACCTTGGGGAAGCTCGAACGAGGACTTCTGAGTATGAAAATCAACCAGCCCTCCGAGGAAGTTGGAAGTGTGGCCATAACTAGTGTGAAAAGAATATTTTGTTGTTAAATTAATAATTGTTGTCGTTTCTGAAGTGTGTGGGGGTGTGCAATCGGAGCGAACAATTGGCAAAAAATCAAGGTTGGGTTATGTGTTTTTGTTTGGCTATTGCCAAAACAACTGAAATGTCCAACAAAAATGAGTAAATTTTCGGTGTGAACGCTCTACTCGTTAAGTAAACGAATAGCGAAAACGAAATTGGTGTGAAGCGGCTAGAAGCCTTGAGGTGCGCAATTGGATGCCGTCGGTCGGCCAGCAATCGAGATTTATGGAAGAACTTGTTTAAAGATTCCCGGACCGGATCCCGGGTGTTCCGCCGAATGCAACGATTCCACCGTAATTATTGCACGGCTATGACGTTCAGTCAAATACAGGCATTTTTTCTTTAGCCGTACCATGTAGTTAGCCTTACTGGACTCTGTTTTTCCCCTCCCCACTATGTTGAATCGATAAATATACATACATACATTTATTGGCGCGACAGCTCCTTAAGGAGCCAAGGCCTAGTGACTTATACGCTCAACCATTCCTGTGTGTGTGTTGTTAATCTGCAAGAATGAAAGGGACCTACAGTTTACCGCCGAGTCCGAACGGCTACATGAGATGCACTTTTTCGAGACAAATTTTACTCTTGGAGGCTTTGTCAGTTCCTCGCAAGAGGCAGTATTCCGGAAAAGAAGGTGGCTATGAGCTGGATTCGATACCAGGCTCATTCGCTTAGCAGTCCGACACACTAACCACTAAGCCACGGGGCACTACTACTACAAACGATATATATAAGGGTAACTAAAACCCCTTTATAAAGCAAAATAAGATTGATGATAAGATAAGATGATAACCAACAAAAAATAGAATTTCCGTAAATTAGTTATTTGTTTACTATTTTTTTGTCAACGTAGCATTGAAAAATTGTTTAAGCAACAAGTTTGGAATCATAGCAGCAATACAGGGCTTTTGAGGCGGGTGCAGAAACAGTACTGTATTACGGAACACAGGTCTGGGGTTGTAGGGAATATGAAACTGTAGAAAAGCTTCTTAGATTCTACATTCTACATTACATACCATCAAACTCGCCGAATTATGAATTATATGGTAATGCTAGAAACGGGACTATCACCGCTTTTTATCAAAACGTTGAATTTTCAAGTGGACTATATGATGAATGTTATGAACATGCCAAACCATAGATTGCCTAAAATAGTGGCACTTCAAGCAATCCAAAAGAAAAGTACCTGGTTTAGGGATTGGATGGACGTAGCGCAACAAACAGATTTTGAGTTAAATATTGGTATTGATGATTAATCACACTTCTTAATGAACTGCGAAATCTCGCCAAGGCAAAGCAATTGTTGACTGGCTACAAGGAAATCCCGAGCATCACTCTTTCGTTGTCGTGTCTCAACCAAAACTAACATACCCTAGAACTCCATCTCATTTGGATTTGTTTCTGGTTACGTTGAACTTCAACCTGAACTACGGAACTACAATTGCATAGCACACGATAGGGATTCCGACCATCTGGCAGTAGAAGTGAGGGTAAGACCTAATCAAAGGATATTCTGCGAACAACCTAAACAAGAGCTCCACATCAGGTATAACACCGTGAACTGGAGAGCATTCCGTACCGAAATTGAAAGAGATCTCCCGGAAGTCCCAACAGCAGCAATCTCTCAAACAGTGAAATTGATAGTGCCATACTCCAATTCGAGACCATAGTTAACAACGCCTTGGAAAAGCTTAAGACTGCAAGAACCAGCTGAGACCGATATGCGAATATCCCGGAGCATATACAGGGCATATATGCTCACAGGCAGAGACTCCGCAAAAATCTTCAACGGATATACCACAGGTTGTTTAACAGAGAGAACGACGAGTATAGAAGCATATACTCCGAACTTAAATGCACCAACACCATGTTCAACCAGGCAGTGAAACATCACCAAGAGGATGAATTCAGGAAAAGACTGGCAAATATCAAACCGGGACCTTCAAGAAAATTAACCAGCTCGTTGGGAAAAAGAGCTCGATCCCAGATACATTAATGCATGGGCAACATTCTGCAACAACACCAACCGAAAAAGCAGAAGCCCTCGCTAAGCATTTTGAAGAGACCTTCAAGGATCGTCCGTCCAATCACCTTCCTGAATTCATCGAAGAAGTTGAAAACAAGTTTGAAGAAGTTGCAGGCTCTTATACTTCAGTTACCAACTTTAATGAGGAAAATCCTGCACTCGGACCAACTGGCGATGTTTTTACTTCCATCGAGGAAGTAACTGACATAATCCACGGAGTAAATTCTAAGAAGTCAACAGGAAATGATGGGATTTCTAACTTTGTGCTTAAAAAGCTACCAAATCTCGACATCCTAATACTGACGATTATCTTCAACAACTGCCTGAATAACAGCTACTTCCCCGAAACATGTAAACCGGAACGTGGTGCCCGTTCCGAAGAAAACCAACAGGACTAGCATCAACGACGAGCACGACACTCCACCATCCATCCGCTTCTGAGACTGCACTCCGACTTGACACACGGACGCAACAAGAAAGAAACGACAGTCTCCTGTTTACTCGACATCGAAAAGGCCTTAGACACAGTTTGGATAAAAAGACTAATATTCAAATTGTCAAGTCTAGGACTACCAGAACACTTGGTAAGGTTAATCAAAAAATTTCTAACCCATAGATCCTTTTATGTACAGGTAAACAAAGAATATTCACGAAGAAAGATAATCAGCGCTGGAGTTCCACAAGGTTCCAAGTTGGGTCCCATACTTTTCAGCCTTTACACAGCTGAACAACGTACAAACATCCCTGGGACAAAAAGAAGCTATATGCCGGTGACTCCTTAACAAATGCAACATCCATTTCACCAGAAATCGCAGCCAGGAGAGTCACATAAGAAACTTGTGGGACTACTACCTTAAATGGGGACTAAAGATAAATAGCGATAAGATCGAGCTTATCTGCTTCAGAACCCCAACAAAAGCAACAAGAAGTCGAAGACGTTTCGCATCACGCTGTGATATTATCAGTATTAAGCTATCAGACAACACAATGATAAGAACAAAGACAACAGCAAAATACCTTGGAGTGAATTTCACTAACCGCTTCAAATTCAATAAGCACGCCTTATTTATGCTTAAGAGAGCCAACTTCTCCCTACATCTGATCCACCCGCTTCTTAGGAGAAGAAACGGACTAAGCACTAATACGAAGCTCCTCATCTATAAACAGCTGATCCGTCCCGTTCTGACGTACGCTTGTCCTATTTGGTTCAACATATATGAAGAAGATCGAAGTTTTTGAAAGAAAGATCTTCCGTATCTGTACAGGTCTACACCAAACCCCATTACAAGGAAATATGTCCCAAACAAGAAGCTATATGAAGACAACAAATTGATCCTAATAAATCAGTTCATTATACAAATCTCCAAAAATATTTTGAGGAACTTGGAGGACCACCCCAACTTGGAAATCCAGCAACTACTCCAGCAAAAGCTAGAGCCCAACCATCACTATCTCAACATTCGAGCCATCACAGACAACCGATTCGAGAACAACGACGGAGCCCCGTTCTACGAGAGAACCAGCAACGGACACAACAGAGGATAAACAATACTGCATCCTAACTCCAATTTTTAAAACCAAAGAAGACAGTAACTATAAATAAAAATTTCAATCAAAAGATTATGCAAACAAAAATATGATATAAGTAAAAAAAAAACATTGTATAGAGTCATCGGACGTACGTCGGGCCCCTGTTGTTGAGCCGACATGATTTATTTTAGTTATAAATTAGTTTAAGGCCAATTGTACATAAATTTTTTTTTTTTATTTTATTTATTTCATATGAATCTTGTTTACACGTAGATAAAATAATATCTTTTCGTTGTGAAACAATACAAACAAGGTTAAATTTAAATTAAATTCAGGTTTAAATATTAGTAGTCATTTACTTATTTTAATTATTTATTTATACTATTTACTTACTTATTATTTACTTGAAACATAATTATGATCTTAAGTACTATTTTATTAATTTTACAATTCAATTATTTAGTTGTGCTTAACAGCGCTTATGTGCAATAATATAGTTTGAGTTTATCCTGAAACTCTCTAATGCTTGAAGATCTTCTGATATAGACTGGAAGGGAATTCCAAAGTCTTATGGCGTATACAAAGAACTGTTTTTGAGTAACAGTGTAGTTCGAAGTCGGCGTAACAAAACTTCTGCTTCTATTAGAAGATGAAAATTGAATTCTTTGAAAAAGGTATTCAGGTACTTTATTGTCTTTTAGAGTGAATAGATAAGTTAATGTTTTAAATTCGAGATATTTTTGTAATTCCATTCCAAAGAAGGCTTTAATATAGCCAGAAATGTGTTCTCTTCTACCAAGATTATAAGCGAACCTTACTGTGCTATTGATAGCAACTTTCAGCTTACGTAAGGAGTAACTATCTAAGTCACAAAAAACAGGGTAGGCATACAAAATAATTGGCAATAAAAGTAACTTAACCAGCATTACCTTAGTCTTAAAAGGAAGACAGTTTCCAATTTGATACAAAGCTCGAAGGGATCCGTAGATCTTGGAAACTGTTTTAACAATATGATTTCCCCAGGTAAGATTTTGGTTAAATGTAATACCGAGATTTTGTACACTAGTGACGTAGGGTAGCACTAATCCTTCTAAGAAAAGCTGTGGTAAGCTTTGAGCATCAATGTTCGAGCGACCAATTAATATGGCTTGACTTTTATTGGAGTTTAACATGAGCTTATTCTTTTTTGACCAAGAGGCTATAAAGGTAAGGTCTTCATTAATTTGCTCCGTGGCATCTTCGACTTGATCTATCGGAAAGCTAAAGTGCATCTGTACGTCATCAGCATACATTTGGACCTTACAGTATTTTAAGACTGAGGGAATGTCATTATTGAAGAGGGTAAATAATAGCGGGCCCAAAATTGATCCTTGTGGCACACCGGCTTTAGTTTCAAGGAAATTAGACATTTTTTGGTTGCAGTAAACAACTTGTGACCGACCTACCAAGTAACTTTCCATTAGTTTTATTGCTGTAGAGTCAAAACCGAAGTAGTTTTTCAGCTTAAGAATAAGAATTTCATGAGGTACTGTATCGAAGGCTTTTGTGAAATCAAGCAACACAAGTGATGTTACATGATTTTCATTCATTTCCTTTCGAATGTCATCTACCAAGTTTAAGAGCGCCGTAGTACAACTGTGCTTTGGTCTGAAACCAGATTGCCATGGTGATAAAAGGTTAAACTCATTGAGGTATGAATGTACTTGTTTGCTCATAAGTTTTTCAAAAACCTTTGAGAGAAAAGGCAGAATCGATATAGGACGATAGGATTTGTTTCCAGAGACATTCTTTTTAAGGACAGGAATGATTTTGGAAATCTTCCAGGCAGACGGATATGTGGAGCAGGTTAAAATGTTATTAAAAATGTATGTAATTTCGGAAAGCACCAAATGAATAATAATTTTCAAAAACTTAGGCTGCATCCCATCTAATCCGATCGCATTTGATTTAATTCCAGTAACTGCATTGAAAACTTCATATTCAGAAACTCTTTGGAAGCTAAAATCTCTAGAGATTAATGGTATAAGTGATTCTTCTACAATGTATGGTATGTCATCAGTAAGTTCTCCTTCATGAGAGGCAATTGAAATGGAAGTAAACTCTCTGTTTAACTCATCTGGACTCGTTTCACAGGCATCTCCATTATCTGTCTTCTTATTGCAAGCTCCTAAAGCTTTAATATTCTTCCAAGTTTTTGAGATATTTAGATCAGGCCTAAACTTAGAATTAAAAGACCTGATCTTTGATTTTCTAATTTCTCTTTTAGCAATATTCCTTGCAATCTTATAAGCATCAAAAAACTCTGACATTCTAAACCTTTTCCATCTCTTATACGCGTTGTCCCTTTGTTTTAGAAGATGTTGGATCCTAGAGGTCATCCATTCAGTATTTTTATTTGGGAGGGTAAAAGATTTAAATGGAACATGCTGTTGAAAGAGATAATTTATTTGTTGGGTAAAATAGTCAACCTGTTCATCAATCCATGGCATCAGACGAAGCTCTTGCCAGTCTATTGCTAAAGTGTCCCGAAACAGGGAATTTTTGTCTATTGCCTTAAAGTCTCTATATGTTATTATATTACTTTGTGTTGGTTCAGTAAGGCGAAAATCAAAGAAAGTTATAATAAGGTCATGCTTAGAAAAACCAGGAACATCAAGTTGGTCGTAAAAGATTACACGATTTATATCGGTAGTTAGAAACAAATCTAGTAGTGTAGAGGTTGTGCGGCTAAAATGTGTCGGTGTTTGGTGGTTGAGAGGAGAATATAATAAAATAATCTAATCTAAAGTGTTAATGAACACAAAAGAATGATATTTGAACGTCTCAAGCAGAGGACTCAACTGAACCATCACTTCAACGAGAGTTATAAGATAGAGGAGATTTCTATGATGTTCCGTTTGAGAGGAGAATTATTAAGGCTAAATTACATTCCTCATCGTGGAAGGTGTCCTGTACTGCAAGAGACGAGAAGAAATATACTGGGGTAGATTTTTATGTCTAACCAGGAAGTACGACAACTACTCAAATGTCAAACAATTATTCGAGTTCTGCAAGTTAGCTCTATCATACGGAGAAAAAAAATATATCGGAAAACTTTTGACGAAAAAAAAAATAATTATTGTATCTAAA
The DNA here is from genome assembly GCA_963971375.1 of Platycheirus rosarum. Lineage (NCBI taxonomy): Eukaryota > Metazoa > Arthropoda > Insecta > Diptera > Syrphidae > Platycheirus > Platycheirus rosarum. The sequence continues at coordinate 3,922,047 of OZ020507.1, read as the reverse complement.
AAAAGAAAAAAAATATATTTAAAACAAAAACTTTATCACAATCCATGTATATACTGAATGTTTCTATGTTGTCAATCAGGCAGACGGCACAGCCATGTATTAATGTTTTATGTATACTAAATGTTTAAAAAAAATCAATGTTACCAAAAATATTTAATGTTATATAAAAAAAAATTCTACTAATTTTTTCTAGTCAATTTTTTTGAACTGCAAACAAAATTTAAGTAAGTTTTTTATCTCACCCCAAAACTTGCTAATAAGAAAATATGTCACAAATGTTGTCAATTTAGTCAATAAATTTAAAATCATCCCACAGGCTATGTGAAATACCAGTCTAAGTTGAAATAAAAATAAAAATACATTAAACATTACAAGACATCAGCACAAAAATTCAATTTCAAATTTAAGAAATATAATCTAATCATTAAGCTTATTCTGTTGCAATAAAAATTTTAATTTACTTCTAAAATAAATGTTTATCAATTGCAATCAATGCCCATAAAAAGAAAAAAAAATAACTTCGGTACAACCATTTTTTTAAATATCGAAAAAGACAAATACCCATGGAAATCTGCATTAATTTTCTACTATTTGCTTTAACCGCAAATTAGAATATTGTCGTTGTGGTTCGTGTAGAAACTAAGGAAATAGAATCTGCCGTCTGCTGGTGGCAAATCAGAGCCAATTTAGTTTAGTAAATATAAGCACCTGAAAAAGTTGAGAAAGGTTGTTGTATATGATTTTAGTGGTTGCACTGTGGTGAGTTTGAAAACGAAGTACATCAAAATACCACCTTGGCGCTGAAATGAAATAGAGAGAAATCTTAAATTATTATGGCGGTGAAGTTAAATTTTCAGAATTTTACTACAGTTTTTAAATATTTGCTAGAATTTACAATTTAGAGATAATTTCTTCTATGTGTTTTTGTTTCGGATTATGCACTTTATATCAAATCTTTTGTGAAATTTGATAAATTAAATGAAAAAAAAAATAAATAACAAGCTTATTCATATCAATTTATGTAAATACTGAAACTAGAATTAAATAAATAGGGTTTTTTGAGCAAAAGCCCTACAAAAACCTAGTGTGATGCGAATCATACTCTTTTTTAAACGACTATACTATTTTAAGAGAATGAGTTTTTAAGTTCCACTTGCTTTGGAAAGTTCTTTTATAAAAATGAGTTTTGTACGAAAATCATAAGTGTGCCCCTTGCAATACCCTTGCCACTGGATTTACTCTTGAATTGGAATTGAAAGCTTGGGCAGCTCGTCATCAGATACAATTGCATGTGCTTGGCTAGGCTCCCAATGAGATCGATGTTTTAGTATTAAAGAGAATTAGCAAGTTCACAGATCATTTTGACTATCAAATTGGTAGTAGAAGTCATAGTTTCATTCTGGACAAGAAGCTTTCTGCCAATAAGCATGCCGTAAGGCATAAACAAATAACAGTGGCTTAACTTCTTCTTCAAGTCTTCAAGTCTTCAAGTCAACCCAGATAGGCACTCTCGTATTGATTCTTAGCATTGCTCCATTGGGTATTAGGCACTAACTTTAGTTTTTTTTTTTTGGTAATTAACGCGGGCACAAGGGACTATTTGTTTCCCTTTTAATGTAGACCACGCTGCGAGGGCATTAGGAAGATAGGGAGGGGAGAGATAGGAGGTGTCGATTAACATTGGTTTTGAAGCTAGCAGATCAAAATGGCAAGGGAAAATTTCGCCGGGTAAACTATTCCAAATTCGTGTTGTTCGGCTAAAAAAAAAATACTGTATTTCACGTTACGTCCGAAATTGGGCTCAAGGGTGAACTGATGGGCATTCCTTGCGAGACGAGTATTACGGGAGAAACTTTTAAGGGGAGGAATGCAGCTGGCTACTTCGAGTGAACATTTTTTATAAAAGAAACGATAAAATAAGGAAAGACATGAAACATTGCGTCGGTATTCGAGAGGGGCAGTTGTTTCAGTGGCAGTTCTATTACCTATCAATCTTAAGGCTCGATTTTGTATTCTATCAAGCAGGTGAAGCGATGTTTGCGAAGCACCTGCCCAGAGGTGAGAGTTATACTCGAGTTTAGGGCGTATAAACGCTTTATAGATTGTAGCCAGATCAGATGGAGAAAAATACTTCTTACACCGATACAGAAAACCTAAGCACTTAGCAGCATTCTTAGCGATTTCAAATATATGGTCGTTCCAACGGAGGTCGTCGTTGACACACATACGGAGTACTGAGAGCTTTTCGGTATGTTCGATGCAAGTGCCATTCATGGACAATGGAATTGGTGGTATATTTAGCTTTAACGACAGAAGACAGCATTGAGTTTTCGAAGCATTAAACTCCACACGATTGCTATTACCCCATTTGACAATGCTGTATAAATCGGAGTTTAATGAGCTTGACATACGGCACCGTTGCAATTGTACGTCCGAAGGCGAAGGACGTGAATTATCGAACGAATATGAAAAGCTGAGGGTAGAGTCGTCAGCAAAACAATTAAGTGGATTAGAAGTAACAGACAGTAGACAGAAGATCATTTATAAAAATGAGGAAAAGAGTAGGAGACAGAACCGAGCCCTGGGGCACACCAGCATTTATTTTGTGGAAATCAGACTTGAATCCGTCCAATACAACTTGTATTGAACGGTCCAGAAAATAGCTTCTAATCCAACGAACAAGAGTATATTCGATCCCAAAAGCACGCATATTCGATAAGAGAGCTTCATGTCAAACTCTATCAAATGCCTTGGAGATATCAAGAGCAATAATAATCTTACTTTCACCAAAGCGATGTAAAGATTTGTTCCACTGTTCGGTGAGATATGCCATCACATCACCAGTGGAACGGTTGCTGCGGAAGCCATCCTGACGGTCATGGAGAAGCTTTCGATCTTCGAGACTAAACTGACGGTTAATCAGCGTTTCCATGACCTTAGAAAGAAGGGATGTTAGTGCTATGGGTCGGTAGGAGGAGGGGGAGGATGGGTCACCTTTCTTAGGGACAGGCTGGACAAATGCTGTTTTCCATCTTCTAGGAAAGATTCCAGAAGAGTAGGAGCGATGGAAAAGCTTACGCAGTAGCTTTGCCAGTGTGGAAGAACACCTCTTCAGAAGAATCGGGGGTATACCATCCGGGCCAGCGGATTTGTGTATATCGAGATCTTTGAGAACTCTTGCTACTGTACGAGTGCGGAAAAAATGTGTTCCATGGAAAAATTTACAATCTGAAGTTAGAAGGGGCAACGTTGCTGTGAGGCAGCATGGAGCTTGGCAGCGAAATGGGCGGTGAGCAAGTTTGCCTTCTCTGAAGAGTAAACAATTGGTTTGTTATAGTCGATGGATACTTATGCGCTGCATGAGTTATATCATGCCCGCCTTAACGCCAGCTGTGTGGCTGAATTATATTTTTGTCCCCAGCCCACTTTGACAGAGCATTATTAAGAACATTTTCGAATACACCTTGCTGGTACTCCGAAGATGACCTTCAAGATTACCTGGAAAAGTAACCTGCTTTTCTCGGCGGTGTGGTAGCTTCAGTTAAAACTAAGTTTCTCAGTTCCACATTGTGTGATGCTATTTCATAGCTAATAATGATTAAGTAGAGCTCTGTTCTCCAGGACGTGATTAGGGCGATCAAGAAACATACTTGGGTCACTAGATCAAACGGATTGAAGGGCATAAGCTTCTAACAACTTAAATCTTCGAACCTCAATATTATAAACCGCATAATGATCAATACTTTTTCGTATACTTAAGGATTTCGACCACGAGTGGAGCTGGTCCGGTCTCTGCTTTGATCATGCAACAATTGAAACAAAGTTGGCCTCAACTTGATCCTAATCAGTAAATTTACATTTACAGCCAGGATTTCAAAGGGTCTCCTGCACTAAGCCTTGCTTTATTCATAGATACATTTTTAGATACAAAACAAATTATGATTTTCAAATCAGACCAACATTGCTTAAGTTCTGTTAGGTATTGGTATTTCCTTAGAAAATATTTTAGTGACAAATAAATAAATCCATGTTTTCCCATAATTTTGTTTCATTTTAATTCAAATTAAATCAATCTGCAGGTACTTTAAATAAAAAACAAATAAATCTGTTACAATGGCCACATTTAATGGGACCAACCAAGTTCAGAGGAAGATGTAACTTTATGGGGCTTAAGTGCCTTAAATGCTTGTCTTAAATGGTCTAACAAATCAGGTAGGTACAACATTGAAACATTGATGGTGGTAGGCTTTGCCATCTCACTCAATCCAATATTGAGTCAACTGTCTGAGTAATAAATTAATTTAATGTTATCATAAAGATTTCTTGAACTTGTTTTTGGTAAACAAGAAGAACTGTTCTTTATTTAGGTTTTGTTCATGCCCGCGATTATAGTCTGGGACAACTAATGTCGAGGCAAAGCCACATTCCAAACCTTAAAGCAATTAAAATGACATCTTTTTATATTCCCACCTTTTTGGCCAAACTCTTGTCCCTGAAACGTCCTTATCTACATGTGACACTAATATGAATTTCCTGGGCCATTAGTCTTTCTTTAACTGCAGTCGAATCTTCCAAAATGAAAATGTCATGCTGCATAATCGTTTTGCCCAAACCTCAATCCACCACACCAAAACATGGATGCCCTCAGCCCTCAGCCCTCAGCTCTCAGTTGGTCCTTTGCACCAGAAATTGATTTGTTTACAGAATCTATTCATTCATTTGTTAGAAAATCTAAAGAAAATAGAAAACAGAAAAAGATACACTATGCCCCATCCATCCTTGGTATCCTTTCTTTGGCTGATAATAGCTGTTACAAGGCAAACAGCTATCAACAAGGATAAATGTTCACCTATTTTTCTATAACTTCCCAGTTGTTTAGGTATTCTCTACGCCTCATTAAACCCAGGACTTCTTTGTAAACCAATGGACCTGGGACCACACGCATGCGTACGTACAACAATTACCTACATGGTTCTCCATTACATGGCCATTGGATGGTGTTTTGTCCTAATTGTCCTGAAATTGCCCAAAACATTGAGGACACGATTTTTTTATGTGCATCTCTTTGGATCGGGATCTTTGTTTAGGTATATGAAGACCACAACAAGGCTGACTTTGGCAGGGTTTAAATTTCCTCGGAGATTAGATTCATGTTGATTGCCACATCCTTATCCATGTCCTTTACCGAGTATTTTCTAAATATCCTAGAAATGAGGACACAAAAAAAAATGAAACTTTTCAAGGAATTATTCGGAGATCGAATGTCGCCCATTGAGGTTTTGGATTTTTGACAATCACCGGATGACATCTACACAGTAGGTCGCATTGAAAGGTGCGAAATGACAGTTTTGACTCTGCTTTGGCATTGTGTGGCAGGATTTTGGGTGACTGGTGTCTACGTAATTGGAGAGACAAGGATTCTTGGTTTTTTTAAGAGTTTGGAAAAAAACAGTCAATAAGAAAAAAATGTCGTGTGCTAGCGAATGAATGCGGTTATTATCCCAATTGAAGTGATTCTTTTGATACTTATGTCGCATTTAAAAAATAAACTCCTGCAACAACAATGGGATCAGAAATGGATCGTTGTTTATTTTGTAGAGGATCAATAATCCAGTCAAGTCCTGGGCATGGAAGATGTCTTCGAGAATGTTTTTGTAGTTCTGAGTGGAATTTGTGGCACTTGGGCGGCGCGCAATTTCTTGAATCCTGAGTGGCTGACAATAAATTAGCAGCTGGTAAAAGATCATTGTATAGGCATCAAATGTGACAATTTTGTTGTTGTTGTTGTTGTGGGAAGCTCCTGGAATTTAAAAAAATGGTAATGTGATGCAATACCATCATTATTAGTTGGATGGCTAGACATCATGTTAAGTATAAATTCGAGTTTTTTGGTAAAGACCGAACATCGTTCTCAGCGGTGCTTTTCTAGATTTATTACTGTTAGACAGTAACTGACTCACTCTGGGGGTCAACAGACAAGAAACTGTTTACGAAACTGATGCTGCAGCCGTTATATAGCTTCCGAACTGAGGGTGACTTGCAACATAACAGTAGCAAGAGTTCTCAAAGATCTCGATATACACAAATCCGCTGGCCCGGATGGTATACCCCCGATTATTCTGAAGAGGTGTTCTTCCACACTGGCAAAGCCACTGCGTAAGCTTTTCCATCGCTCCTACTCTTCTGGAATCTTTCCTAGAAGATGGAAAACAGCATTTGTCCAGCCTGTCCCTAAGAAAGGTGACCCATCCTCCCCCTCCTCCTACCGACCCATAGCACTGACATCCCTTCTTTCTAAGGTCATGGAAACACTGATTAACCGTCAGCTTAAGGAATATCTCGAAGATCGTAAGCTTCTCCATGACCGTCAGTATGGCTTCCGCAGCAACCGTTCCACTGGTGATCTGATGGCATATCTCACCGAACAGTGGAACAAATCTTTACATCGCTTTGGTGAAAGTAAGATTATTGCTCTTGATATCTCCAAGGCATTTGATAGAGTTTGGCATGAAGCTCTCTTATCGAAAATGCGTGCTTTTGGGATCGATAATACTCTTGTTCGTTGGATTAGAAGCTATCTCCTGGACCGTTCAATACAAGTTGTATTGGACGGATTCAAGTCTGATTCCCATAAAATAAATGCTGGTGTGCCCCAGGGCTCTGTTCTGTCTCCGACTCTTTTCCTCATTTTTATAAATGATCTTCTGTCTGTTACTTCTAATCCACTTAACTGTTTTGCTGACGACTCTACCCTCAGCTTTTCATATTCGTTCGATAATTCACGTCCTTCGCCTTCGGACGTACAATTGCAACGGTGCCGTATGTCAAGCTCATTAAACTCCGATTTATACAGCATTGTCAAATGGGGTAATAGGAATCGTGTGGAGTTTAATGCTTCGAAAACTCAATGCTGTCTTCTGTCGTTAAAGCTAAACATTCCCCCAATGCCATTGTCCATGAATGGCACTTACATCGAAGAAACCGAAAAGCTCTCAGTACTCGGTATGTGTGTCAACGACGACCTCCGTTGGAACGACCATGTATTTGAAATCGCTAAGAATGCTGCAAAGTGCTTAGGTTTTCTGTATCGGTGTAAGAAGTACTTTTCCCCATCTGATCTGGCTACAATTTATAAAGCGTTTATACGCCCTAAACTCGAGTATAACTCCCACATGTGGGCAGGTGCTTCACAATCATCGCTTCACCTGCTTGATAGAATACAAAATCGAGCGTTAAGATTGATAGGAAATAGAACTGCCGCTGAAACAATTGCCCCTCTCGAACACCGACGCAATGTTTCATGTCTTTCCTTATTTTATCGGTTCTTTTATAAAAAATGTTCACTCGAGGTAGCCAGCTGCATTCCTCCCCTTAAAAGTTTCGCCCGTAATACTCGTCTTGCTAGGAATGCCCATCAGTTCACCCTTGAGCCCAATTTCGGACGTACCGTGAAATATAGGGATTCTTTTTTTTAGCCGAACAACACGAATTTGGAAAAGTTTACCCGGCGAATTTTTTGCTTGGCATTTATATTTAGAAACATTCAAGACCAATGTTAATCGACTCCTCCTTTCCTCCTCCCCTAACATTCCTATGCTCTAGCAATTTGTTCAACATTAAAAGAGAATTACTAATGCCTTATCCCTTGTGCGCGTGCTCAGTATGAAAAAATGGGTACGACTGGGTCGCACGTACTTGCTCTTATGTGCCTAATTACATTGGAAAGCAAGATATTTGCAGATAACATTTGCGTTGGAAAAAACACAGTTTGAACTTATAAAAAGTATTAAAAACCACAATACTTAACGGTTTTTAGTAAAAATGAAGTATGCTATCACACGTCTTAAATAACACGGAATTTATAAAAATGTATTTCGAAAATTGTAGGGTCGATTTTGATAAAATCCTGTTTTTTATTTTTAGTTTTTTTGAATTATTTTTTAAATTCTAGTATGCAGTTTGTTAGAATTTATTAAAATACATGTGATTATAAAATTTAAAATAATTTTTTTTGATTAGTTTTCAATATATTGATTTTTCAAAAAAAAATTTAAAAAATAAATTTTAATTAGAAAAAAAAAGTTATTTAAAATTTTGATATGCAAAATTAATTCGGCTATTTAGATCTTCTTAAATATAAAATTTGACAGAAATCCAAAGAGCCGTAACTGAGAAAGCCAAAAAGTAAAAAAAAACCGTTATATTGAAGGTCCCGTTAATAGACTTTTCCCGCATATGTGGTTCTAATCAAATGATAACCAATACCAACAAAAAATTCTCAAAAATGTTTATTTAAGTCGTTGGAGCCGTTTTCGAGAAAAATAAGATTTTCCTAAACGGTCATATGGCAGGTACCGTTATTTTTAGGCCTAAAAATACAATTTTAGTCTCCCCTCTGGGGAATGCCAAAATACTCATACACACCAAATTTGAAGATAATCGCTTTAGCCGTTTAGGCTGCAGCTCGTTATACATACAGACAGACAGACATACAGACATTTTTTAGACTTCTCTATGATCGTAATGTCATGTTTGATTGTTGTCTCAATTTTTTTTAATATTCACGAATCCTAAACTTGCCTTATAGTCCCTATAATCGCAAGTAAGAAGGCTGAAATGGACAAAAATTAATTTGTACAGTTTTCTTTTGCAGTTTGGAAAATGGTGCTGGAACTTCGTCCACCATTTTGAATTTAATGGCAATTTTATAAAATAATATTTTCTACATTTTTTTTTTTTGAAAAAGTTACCGTTCGCGAGATATCAACAAAAACTTAACATATTCGAAGACGGAGCCGATGATGTTACGTCACTATTAACAAAAACAAAAAAAAATTATTTACTTGCAGCTAAGTGCAGTAAATTTGGTTTCAAGTAACAAAATTCGTGGATTAGGCCTACAGGGGAAACCACGCCAACAATCTACCTCAATGGTGGTGCGGAAAAGGTTTTATTTCAATCAAAAAAGATAACCAATTATTCATAAAATTCAATATGGCGGCTGAAGCTCTAGCACGATTTTTCCAAAAATCGATATTTAGACTACTAATGATCCTCCCCAACAAACTGTAAGAGAAAATTGTACGAATTAATATTTCCATGATTCCAGAAGGGGGTCACAATCCCCAAAACAGTTTTTTTCGTTAATATCCCGCGAACGGTAATAAGAATAAAGTTGTATACTCTGTTCAATTTATATTTTCAGTACAGACCTAATGCAAAAGAGCTTTCAAACACACTGGCACCTGCAAGTGCTTGCATTGCACTCAACTTAAGAAATTGCCACTTAAATATAAAAGAGAATCCTGAAATACATTGACATTCTACGTAAATTCCACCAAGACCTGTCTGCTCTCCAGCTGCAAGGAGAGGAGACTAATTCATTGATTATCAATTTGCCTCTGGCTTATTATGTTTCACAGTTGGAAAAAGGCTTACTATTGTACTGAATTCAGTACAATTTGATATCGTCAGTACAAAAGTACATTTTCAGTACAATTTTGAGTTAATTTTACAAAATTGATTTATTTCTTTCATTTTATGTTATCTTTCAAAATATTCATCGAATTATTCAAGGTGCTTTCTGTATTCCTCATTCTTCAGCAAACGTTGAAAGAAAGAAACGTTGATAGAAACCAAAAACACATCAAAAAATAATGTTGGCACAGTCTTATAAATAATACAAATCTTGTCAGTAAAAATGTTTTTAATTTTTCTTTTTTATTAATCACGTTTGGGAGGGAGCTCTCCACCGAGGGGACCTGCAATACCGCATAATCACACGATTACCGTTATTTCTTGCTACACTAGGTCGAACGGTCTCGTTCTCCGAAGTCGGCAAACAAGATTGTATGTACCATGGAGCACCAATAATTGCTCTGAGGACTTTGTTTTAAAATGTTTGCAGTGTTTGTATATGGCTTAGTTTGGCACAACCCCAAAGTTGTATTCCGTAAGTCCACACAGGTTTTAGCACTTGCTTGTAGATAAGCAGTTTGTTGTAAGTACTTAGATTGGAATATTTTCCAATTAGCCAGTTTAGTTCTCGTAACTTAATATCGAGTTCTTCTCTTTTCTTTTTAACGTGCGTCTTCCATTTAAGCTTAGCATCAAGAGTCATGCCTAGATACTGTGCTTCGTTAGCATACGCTATTTGAACCGAGTTAATAAAGATGGGTAGATTGTTAACATTCTTGTAAGTAAAGTTCACATGTGTTGATTTGGACTCGTTTAGAACAATGCGCCATTTCTTCGTCCAGTTTGTTATTTTGTCAAGAGTTTTCTGTAGCTTTTCGGTTGGTCTTTCAATTGAGCTGGATGATGCAAGTATGGACGTATCATCAGCAAATGTTGCTATCGTGACGTTTTCTTCTTGAAGTATATCTGGAGTATAAACAACGAATAACACTGGGCCAAGAACGCTTTTTTCTTTAAATCATGAATATTCAGTACCTTGTGTCACTCTGAAAAGTCTAGAAGTAGGCGCTTAAGTAATAATTTCTGGAATAACTTAGAAATTTAATATAATATTGGTCTGTAAGACTTCTTTTCATTAAGAGTTTTCCCTGGTTTTGGGACCATTATGATTTCGGCCACTTTCCATTGCCGTGGAACGTATGCAAGCCTAAACGTGGCTTTAATCTGATGTTGGATTTTAGTGATTGCTTTTCTCGGCAACTCTTTAAGAATGGGTGCATTTATCATGCTTTTTTGTTTTTGTTGCTTTCTTATTTCGAAAAGTTCTGAAAATGTGACATTTCGAATTCGGAAGTTTTCAAAGGTCCAATGAGTATCAACGGGTTCATTCAACAACTCCTCACCGTCAAAGGGTTTGAAAGTTTCCTCGAGGTGATCGGCAAACAGATCTGCCTTTTCTTTGTCTGTTTTAGCCCAATCTCCATTGTTTGTTCGAATTGGTGCTAATTGTAACTTGGGTTTTTTAACATCTTTAATAGCCTTCCACAGGGAGTAAATCGTCCTTTCCTTCGAGACGTACGTACGTACCTTCGAGATAAGTAGAAATCTCACGGTTTCTACTGAGTTTACTGGAGAGGTGATTCAAAATAGTTTTGAATTGAGGAGCGCGGGTTCCATTTCTTACGTGCTTTTCTTTTTTCGACTATAAGTTTTTTTAATTTCAATTGAAACATTTTGCTCATTAGGAATTCAATTTCTGCTATTTTGCGGAGTGTTTTTCCAGGCAGTATCTTGGACGATTTTAATAAATCTCTCAACTTCATCTTCTAATTCAAACGGAGTTTGCAATGATACTACAAGTGTAATAGCCTCTTCGCAATCTGCACGAAACCCTTCCCTTCCCTTCGTTCTGTTGAAGAATTCTTAGAGTAAAACTCATTTAGGTAATTTTAATTAACTAACTATTATTTAAATATCTTAGGCACCAGTTGTAATAATCTTTGAAACTGACTATTAAATGTTTCCATTTTTAATTTGAAGGTGTTGAAGAAGTAAAACCAGTGATTATTTTGATGGCACAAAAAACCTGATATTTTGAAATTATTTATTAGCAGAAGTTTACTTGATCATAATACACATAAAGGGGTTTTAAATAAATTTGTGTTATTTATTTCTGCATAAAAAAAAATCAATGATTTAGATATCCTTTAAAAGCTTTAATGAACACCACAACTGGATCATCTGATATGGGGATCCGTCCGTTATTTATTTAGCTATAATAACGAAGGTCCATTAATTGTATTTATTTTACCTTAATTTGTACAAACTAACAAGCTAACTAACACACCTGGCTTTGCTGTGGCATGCCATACATTTTCTTGATATCCGAAAACAGCGTCACAAATCGGTTCCAACAATAACTAAACACTATCAACATATTTGTGTCAGTACACAAACAAAATGTAATATTGTTGATATGAAAATATGTACATTAAATAGCTTTAGTTACTCCTTACAACATCAGCTATATGTCTGCGAAAGCCCTGTCAAAATTGGTCCATGAATACAAATATATGGCATATATATATACTTAGTTATTAAAAAAATAGCCTTAACTATTTCTTACAATATTAGCTATCTGCTTGTGAAAGTCCCGTCAAAATTGGTCCATAAATAAGAATTTTCGAAAAAAAGACCCCATCTTGACCCCTAAGTTACTTCCTAGAACATCAGCTATCTGTCAGTGAAAGTCTCGTCAAAATCGGTACAGCCGTTCCCGAAAGTAGCCCGAACAAACAGACAGACAAGAAAATTAAAAATTGTGATTTTGTTTTAACTATACTTTCATATGCCTCTTTGTATAAAAGCTGTTATTTTGATTTAAATACATAATCAATTTTTTTTATGTTAATAAATTAATTGTTTTTTTTTTTGTTGTTCTTCTTTATAAAAAAGTTTATTTTTGAATTTGTGTTTGCTTACATATCAATTTAAAAGAGCCCAGTACAATTTGGTCATTTTCAGTACTATTCTATGTCATCGTTCAGTACAATCGAAAATAGTCGATTTCCATCACTGAATATGTTTATTAAAAAAAAAAAAAGCACAACTGCAAAGTTACCATTCGCCATTAATGGAAATGAAAATAACTTTTTCTTTGGTTTTTGTTATGAAAGTTCCAGAATTGAAGCTTTCTTAGAGCGAATGAGAGCATATTTTAAGTTTAAAGAAGATGGCGTTGTCGCTATGTTTTTTTTGCTCACATTTTTTTGTTTTTATTTTTCTTTAAAAAAACGGTTAAAATAAAGATACATAATGCAATATTTGCTGGCAAATTTTTTACGTGCGATTACAGGTAAAAGCAAGCAAGGAACTCATGCAACTCCGTTATTGAAAGAACCAAATTTTTGCATGACCAAAAATTACGGCAAAAAATTCTGCAGTGTCCCAAAGGCAGAAAAAATTTTTGGTCATTTGTAAAAAATATAAAAAACTCCTCGACATCTTCGGTTCCAACGCTCATCGACAATAACAAACCAATTGTTTACTCTTCAGAGAAGGCAAACTTGCTCGCCGCCCACTTCGCTGCCAGTTCCACGCTGCCTCAAAGCAACGTACTTGAGAATGTAAATTTTTCCATGGGACAGATTTTTTTCCGCACTCGTACAGTAGCAAGAGTTCTAAAATCCGCTGGCCCGGATGGTATACCCCCGATTCTTCTGAAGAGGTGTTCTTCCACACTGGCAAAGCCACTGCGTAAGCTTTTCCATCGCTCCTACTCTTCTGGAATCTTTCCTAGAAGATGGAAAACAGCATTTGTCCAGCCTGTCACCAAGAAAGGTGACCCATCCTTCCCCTCCTCCTACCGACCCATAGCACTAATATCCCTTCTTTCTAAGGTCACGGAAACACTGATTAACCGTCAGCTTAAGGAATATCTCGAAGATCGAAAGCTTCTCCATGACCGTCAGTATGGCTTTCGCAGCAACCGTTCCACTGGTGATCTGATGGCATGTCTCACCGAACAGTGGAACAAATCTTTACATCGCTTTGGTGAAAGTAAGATTATTGCTCTTGATATCTCCAAGCATTTGATAGAGTTTGACATGAAGCTCTCTTATCGAATATGCGTGCTTTTGGGATCGATGATACTCTTGTTCGTTGGATTAGAAGCTATCTTCTGGACCGTTCAATATAAGTTGTATTGGATGGATTCAAGTCTGATTCGCACAAAATAAATGCTGGTGTGCCCCAGGGCTCTGTTCTGTCTCCGAATCTTTTCCTCATTTTTATAAATGATCTTCTGTCTATTACTTGTAATCCACTTAACTGTTTTGCTGACGACTCTACCCTCAGCTTTTCATATTCGTTCCCAATTTGAGCCCATTTTCGGACGTACCGTGAAATATAGGGATTCTTTTTTTAGGCGAACGACACGAATTTGGAATAGTTCACCCGGCGGGATTTTCCCTTGCCATTTTGATCTACAAACATTCAAAACCAATGTTAATCGGCACCTCCTATCTCTCCCCTCCCTATCTTCGTAATGCCCGCGCAGTGTGTTCTACATTAAAAGGGAAACGCATAATCCCTTGTGCGCGCGTTAATTATAAACAAAAAAAAATAAAAAAAACTTAAATGCAAGTATTTGAAACGTATTTGAGTTACTGGAAAATTGTGTTTGTTTGTTTGTACGGATTTATTTTGGACTACAGCCTGATCTCCGATCATCGATAGTCTTCAAATTTGTAACAAAAGATTATTTTGACATTCTACAGAGGCATTATTTAAATTTTTTTTGTAGGTCAAATATTAACGGTACCAGTCATATAACCGTTAAGTTAAAGCTTATTTTTCTCGAAAACGATGTGTCCAACACGTCGAGCAGGTGATTGAGTCAAAGATGTGGCAAATGGATTTTTTTTACTCAAGGAGGAGTGGAAACTTTGATAATAAACTTAAATGAAGAAAGTAGTAGCAGCAAACTACTCGACGGAGTGATACATTTTTTTTAATTTAATTTTTTTTTGTGTGATTTTTTTTTGACGTTAAAAAAGATTAGGCCTTATTGGGAACTCCAAAAAAATGCGCCTACTATCTTACCTCTTGGTGTTGTGGAAAAAGATAGATAGTCTGGTTTTATGAAATTTGAATAAACAGTTGGTACTATTACTATTTTGAAAACCTCTTGCTCTCAGACTCAAACCAAAACTCTTTAAGCTACGCCCTTCAATACATTTCGATACCTGAGCTAGACTCGCCATTTACAATGCTTGAATTATTATTATCACTTAAAAAAATGAAAAATAATAAAGCTGCGGGATTAGATGGAATCCCGATCGAGTTCTACAAGTTTTCGACCCCTGAGTTTCTGGAACGCATTTTAGCATTGCTAAATCAAATGTTCATTGACGAGATGTTTCCAAGTAGCTTTCGCTTGGCGAAAATATGTGCTTTATTTAAAAAAGGTAAATCAAATCTTCCTGAGAATTACAGAGGTATATCCGTTTTGTGTTCATTAAGAAAACTTTTTGCTCAGATCTATACTTATAAGATGGGTTGACAGCAATAATATTATAAGCTGTTTCCAAGCTGGTTTTCGGGCTAATCTCTCAACAATGGATCAAATATTTGCTCTTACAAGCATCGCAAGACGTTTTATCGATAAAAAGAAACCATTGTACACTTTTTTTGCTGCTTTTGATACTATTAATAGGCATTCACTATTATATAAGCTTTCAACTATTGGTGTATCAACAAAGTTCATTAAAGTCTATGAACAGCTTCTTTTGAACACGTCTGCGACTGTATGCAATGGTGAACACCAGTCTAAAGCTTTCCGATCAGAAACAGGTGTCCCACAGGGTTGCGTTTTGAGTCCGTTGATGTTCGCCTTATATATAAATGATATTGAAAATTACTTACCAGGAGGTGTAACCTTTGGCGATTTGTCAATAATGCTCCTGCTCTACGCGGATGACCTGGTGATCTTTTCAGACAATCCTATGACGTTTCAACTCCAAATTAATAAGCTGAAACTATTTTGTGATACATGGGATCTTAAAATTAATATTAATAAATCTAAAATAATGATCTTCAGAACTCAAAACCGATCTGATAACCTTACAAGGAAGAGGAAGTGGAATTTAGATGGCCAAAATATTGAGGTAGTTAGTGAGTTTAAGTATCTAGGCCTAATTATAACTCACAATCTAAGTATGAAAGCCCATATTAAAGAAAAACTTTCCGTAGCAAAATCAGCAATTAATACCTTGTGGTCAAAATTTTTTACTAATAAATTTGTTGACTCTACGTCAAAGTTTAAAGTTTTTAATGCAACGGTTATTAGATGTCTTTGTTACGCAACTGAAGTTTATGGGTACCAATTTTTTGAGGAAATTGAAAGCATTCAAAGATACTTTTTCAAACGAATTTTCCGGTTGCCTTTTAATACCCCCAATTACGCAATATATGTTGAATCTGGTCTACCACAAGTTTATTGTGAGGAGTTTGATAGCAATTTACATAAAAAAAATTCTACTGGTATCACTCCGCTGTGGTTATTCACCTTTTAGAAACTGGCACGCGCTCGCGTCGGCTCACAGCGTCTCTTTAGATCTGAATGTAAGCAACAGAGAAGAGTGGGCAAACATCTTTTATGATTTAATATCGGTGGTAGATGATAAAATCTATCAACAAAAATTATAAAGGGTAACAAATTCCACCTCTAGGGTTACGTATAGACGTTTGAATCTGAGCTTGTGTGATAATAACTACTTTAGGGAGGAACTTTCAATCTCAGATATGAGTTTAATCTTTAAACCTTGAACTTAATTATAGGCCACACAGAACAGATTTAGACGCTATATGTTCTCTATGCAACCTAAACCAAATACGCCACTTCATTGCAATATGTCCTATTCTTCAAGAAATACGCAGGCTTTATTTTAGCAAAAGCTTCTTGTCATTTTTTACCATTTTTTTAGCTAAGCTCGAAGCCCAAGTATGTCATCTCTGACTTTTCATTTACGTTTTCTTTTTTTTCCTCGTCTTATTGCAGTTCTTTGACTGTTTGAATGTAATCCGTAATATCTTGTGTAAATATTAAATATTTCCTATATAAAATGATCATTGTTTTTGCTTAAATATAAATATAAAAATTTTGTTTTATAAAGGCACTTATTTCTGTTAATCTATTTCCGTTAATTTATTTCTGTAAATTTTTTTTAGTATATATTTGTACCATCAGATTTTAATTGTATAAACTATTTAACTTTATTCAATCTCTTAAACAATAAAACTTAATCGATATCATATACGGCAGACGGCTTATATGCCATGCTTAAATTTGTATTTGAATTAAATATTATATGTTATAAATGTTACTCTATTTTTATTAATAAATTGAATTCAATTGAATTGAATTAAACAGTTGGTAACCATACCTATATTTGTGTGAGAGCTATGCCAATTTATAATGCCCAGTATGGCAACCATTTGAGAGCTTTAAAATGGAGATAGCTTATTGAAATCCATAACAGTAAGAGTGAAAGGCAATTTTTTTTTTTTTTTTATAATTAACGCGCCCAAAAGGGACTACTTGTTTCGCTTTTAATGTAACACACTGCGCGGGCATTCGGAAGATAGGGGGGGGATAGAGATAGGAGGTGTCGATTAACATTGGTTTTGAAGGTTTGCGGATTAAAATGGCAAGGGAAAATCTCGCCGGGTAAACTATTCCAACGACTTACTTACTTATGTTGGCTCAACTAGAGCGTGGTCCTCCTAGGCCTTGCTCAATGCGCCCCTCCAGCTGGCTCGATCCCTTGCCTGCTGTCTCCAATTTCGCACTCCAAGTTGGCGGAGGTCTCCTTCTACCTGGTCGCTCCATCGAAGATGAGGTCTACCTTGGCTTCTGACTCCCTCTGGTTTGGCTTTGAAGACTTAACTCGCTGGAGCGTTGGTGTCCATTCCGCTCTACATGGCCCAGCCATCTTAGTCGTTGGACTCTATTTTTTCTGGCTAAGCTTATGTCGCTGTACAGCTCGTATAGTTCGTCGTTGTATCTTCGTCGCCAAATGTTGTCTTCTCGGTTTACGCAAATAGGACCATAAATCGTACGCAGAACTTTTCTCTCGAAGACTCCAAGTGACTTTTCTTCCGATTGGGAGAGGGTCCATGCTTCTGCACCATATAGCAGGACCGGGATGATGAGTGTTTTATATAGTGTCTCCTTGGTTCTTCTCGATAGGCTTTATTCCTCAATTGCTTATTCAGCCCAAAGAAACAGTGATTAGCAAGAGTTAGTCTGCGTTTGATTTCAGCGCTGATGTTGTTGACCGAGTTTACAGCAGTGCCCAGGTAGACACATTGACTGACTACCTCGAAGTTATACATATCAATGGTCACATTTTGACCAAGCCGGTGGTGGGATTGGGCTTTTGTTGATGAAAGCATATACTTCGTCTTGTCCTCGTTTATTTTCAGCCCCATTCTGCTTGCTGCTGACTCCATAGTAGTGAAAGCACCGGTTACTGCTCGCTTTGTTCTTCCTATCACGTCTATGTCGTCTGCAAACCCAAGTAATTGTGTCGATTTATTGAAAATGGTGCCCGATGTACTGGCATGGGTGCTCCGTATTACATTTTCAAGCACAATGTTAAAACAGCCCTCTGGTGGTTTCAGTAGAGTCTCTACCAACTTTGACGGAACAGCGAGCATTCTCCAACGTCATCCTGATAAGGCGTATCAGTTTAGCTGGGATTCCAAAGTTAGACATAGCACGATACAGTTCAGCTCTATTAACACTGTCGTAGGCTGCTTTAAAATCGACGATGTCGATGTTATATTATTGGGTTTTCTCCAGGATCTGGCGTAATGTAAATATCTGGTCGGTGGTAGATTTTCCAGGTCTGAAGCCGCATTGATAAAGACCTATTAGATCATCAGCAAACGGCTTTAGACGCTCACATAAAACGCTGGAAAGGATCTTATAGGCGATGTTGACCCGACTAGACTATATAAAAATGCTGTTTTCCATCTACTCCGAACCACCCCTGGGAAATAGGATAGGTGGAAAAGCTTACGCATTTGGTTTTGCCCACTGAATAGAAGACCATTTCTTCAGAATAATAGGGAGGAAACTATCTTAACCAGCGGGGTTTATGTACATAACCATACACATGTATTTCCAGATCTTTTAAGACTCTGGCCATCACGAGTTCGAAAGAATCAGTTACACGCTCTCAACAACGGGGGGAGTCTTAATACTCTGTGAGAAAACTTTTCAAATAATTCAACGCTTCCATCCGTTACTTACGTCGCATCAAATGCTCATGAAAACTTGTCAAAAAACGTCAACTCGACGTACGCAACGTTCCTATGAATAATAAAAAGAAATTCCGTCAGAAATAATAAAATACAGAATTTTAAGTTTGTTTGATTCCTGTTGACAACGCTTATATGTATGAGGGCAAAATAACAGAAAAGAGTTTATTTATTTATTTATTTGTTGTCAATGACGACATGGGAGCGATTTAACCTTCATAATCCTGAAGTCCCACAAAAAATCGATAGAAAACACTATTCAAACAAACATTTTTAGAAAAAAAATATTGTGCTGTGCATTATTTTGACAGCGTGTCCGCCTTGAAAAATATAAATAAAAACAACAGTTGAATTTAAGGTAGATAATTATCATTTCCTTAACAATAACCTTAATAAAAACAGACATCCTCGTAGTCAGTCATAAGTGTTACCATGTCACAGTCTTTCAATAACAATTCAGAAAACTTCGACATTACCCATGACGAATTCCAGAAGTTATCTAATGCATTGAAGAAGGAGGAGTTCCGCAAACTATTTCTTGATTACTGTGAAGAAATTCAAAATCCAGAAAACCGAAAACAATATGAGTCGGAAATTCGGCAATTGGAAGCAGAACGTGGTGTTGATGTAACTTTTCTAAATCCTGAACCGGGATTTGTTGTTAAGACTTCTCTAGACGGTGAATCCAAGTGCTTCCTAAATATAGCTAAATGTGATAAGATTTGCCCACCTACAAGTGAATCGGGCATTAGACAAGAGGACGGTGCAAATGGTTCGAATTGGAGTATTCCCTATGGACTTCCACCACCACGAGCTGATTTTGATAACAGAAATCAACGATGTCAAGTGTTCGATGTGGTATTTCATCCAAATGCTCTGTTGATGGCTGAAAAGAATGCAGCTTTCAGGCGATTACTTATTCAGACCGCTTGCGATGGTGTGGAACGAGAATATAACGTTCGCCTGGACAGGAACAATCTCAAGTTTCCAAAGCTTAAGTTTAAAGGCATTCAACGAGCTTCAATCATAAGAAAAAAATTGCAAGAAAAACCTTTAAACTCAGACAAAGAGCCAAGTCTATTAGATGACATTATGCCCCAAATACGAGTTCCTAAGGATAAGCCTGCGAAATTCGTTTCCCCGGAAGTTGATGAACATGACGAATACAGCTGCCCGAAATATGTGCTGAAATACTCCAGTCCTGTAGATATGTCAGAAATGACTGATGAAATAGATGCTAAGTTAAACATCACTCTTCCTAAAATGATTGTGATCGAAATATCGCTGCCTCTCCTCAAGACAACAGTGAACTGCACCTTGGATGTCACCGATAAAATGCTTTATTTCGTCAGTGAAAAGCCCGCTAAATACAAACTGAATATAAACCTACCTTATGGAGTAAATGATAAGGAAGGTTCTGCGAAATTCGACTCTGATAAACGAAAGCTTGTTATTACATTGCCTTTGGAAGTATTGAATAAAGGGTTGAGCATTAAGGACCTTTACCGAAGTGAAAGCCCAGTTGAAGGTGACACACACGATGAATTGGTAGAGATAGTTGACGATACATGTCCTTTACAAAATCCAAAAGAAGAATCAGAGGAAACAAGTTCGTCCGAAGAAGTTCTAAGAAATCCTTTCTTAAGAGATTCTATTGAGTATACATTTCCAGAGGATTTCGATGTTAACATTTTAGATGAAACACTCGTAATTGTTTTACATGTTCGTAACGTGGATAATGAATCATTAATGTCGATTGGAGGCTCCAAGTTTTTCCATCTACAATTCACTTCTCTGGGTGCTGGATACTACCCTTGCCATTACGCATTTTATTTTGAATTTCCTGATCATGAACGTTCGATGAAAATAGATTCTCTAAGCACAGAGACATTGGAAAACAATGTTAGTATAAGCTTACGGCTGGAAAGCTTGAAGAACATTGAATATTACTGTGTAGGCCTTGATAAGGCCAATTTAAAACTGTTTAGATTTCAAGAGGACTTCATGTTGGAGGATATAAAGCAATCAAAAAATCAAGATGACCAGTCAAGACTTAATGTGCTTTTGGAACTTGGAGATGATGACAAATCTGTACAAATAGAAATAACACCGAGGAAAGCGAATAGTGGCGAAGAGGCAGATGATTATAACGCATCCGAATCCTAGAAACTCAGAAAACAAACTCATTGAATAGATTAAGAAGCTTTGTTCTCTGGAGCCAGTTAAGATGACATCAAAAATAAAATGAAGACATCACCTTAATAAATACGATTATATGCAACACGTGACGGCAACATTGTCAACACTGCCAGCAATTAATTATGGCAGCATTTAGTTTTTGAATTTTTTTTTTTTCTAAATGTAATAGAATTTAGTAAATTTTCAGAGAATTTTGTAATAAATTCAGTTCAAGTACAATATTAACTTTTTGTTTGTCCTTATTAGCTTTGACAGTTGATAGTTGATAGCGATAGCGGCCATATTGTATTGAAGCTACATCTGTCAAATTGGCTGTCATTTATTCAGTCTGTATAGCAATCAACAATACGTGCAAATGATAAAAATTCTTTTATCAAAATGGGTGTCTTGTGCGGAACTTCACCCAGTTTACCGACCCTATGATAGTCTTACTGAGGGAGAACTATTTGCAGTATGGTGGATAAATTTGAGTCCACTGCTTCATTAGACGATCAAGCAACACTCGCACGTCAACGAAACGAAAGATCTGCCGAAAACATCCCCACTGTCTATGAGAGTATGCAGGAGAATTCGAGGCCGTCGATTTCGATTTCGCGGACCATAGCTTGGCGAATTATGCGTCGTGACTCGGGTCAAGAGCGTCCATTGCATTCCAAAAAGGTAAAGGGTTTTTCAATAAGAGCGCTACAAAAGTTTTTTTTTTAAATAAAACAAAAACGGTTTTGGATATCAATGAAATTCTTTATTCCTGCGAAAGTACGTTTGATGCCATTATGTATGGAACTCGATTTCTTTTGCATGGCCACCACGGGCACGCTTGCAGAAGTCCAGACGCTGAACCCAATTTTCGACGGTTTTCAAGCATAAATCGGCCGATACTGCTGCAATTTCACGTTCGATATTCGTACGAAGTTCATCAATCGTCGCTGGCTTGCTAACATAGACCATAAACTTGACGTAGCCCCACAGGAAATAGTCTAACGGCCGGCCCATAAACCACACCAAACCGTAATTTTGTCGGGATGGAATGATGACTCATGGAGTACGTTTGAATTGCTGCCTGACCAATACCGCATATTTTGTTTATTGACGAAGCCATTCAGCCGGAAATGAGCTTCATCGCTGAAGATGATTTTTCGATGAAAATCCGAATCATTTTCAAGTTGTTGCTCAGCCCAATTCACCAACATACGACGCTTCTGGTGGTCAAACGGCTTCAGTTCTTCGGTCAATTTAATCGTGTTAGCATGTAGGCCAAGCTCTTTTCGCAAAATTCGCCAAAACAACGTCACAGAGATGCCCAACGCTTGAGAACGACGTGTGAGAGGCACATTTGGGATTTCTGCCACTGAAGCCTCAGCGGCAGCAATATTCTCGACACTACGGGCACTTCTTTGCCTCACTGGCACGGGAACATTTTGTACTGTCCCTGTGGATTCAATTTTTTCCACTAGACGCTCAATTGTTGATCTGCTAGGAAGATTATGACGACCATAATTTGGACGTAGTGCTCTTAACGTTGAGGCCACTGACTCCGAATTTCGGTACTAAATTTTAATAAATTCGAATCGTTGTTGGCTCGTATATCTTTCCATCATGAAATAACAAACCTTACTGAAGAGAAATGTCAAAAGAACGGCAAGAAATATGGCGTCATTTACTGTCCCTGTTGCTCTACTTTTGTAACATCCCTGTTGAAAAACCCGATATGCATATAAAGGGTGTTTTTTTTAGACCTGTGGTTTTCAAGAAGAAATAAATCGCATATAGTTTAATGTCATGGCCAAGAATCTAGCTTTATTATAAAGATAAGGGTTTGCATTATGTTCTAAAAAAGAGTTCGGGGAAGTGGCCGCCTTGGCTGGCTCCGAATAAATTCCAGCCGAGGCCCAATTTTCCCAATTTTGTGAAAATCGGGATCGGTGGTCATTTCGTTTTGGGCCCATTCACCGAACGTGTGACGGGCTTGATGGGCGTTCGGCTTCAATTCTTGAACGAGTTGGATTTTGTAAGCCTGCAAACAATTGGGTCTTCTTCGATACTCTGCTCCACCGAAACGAACCATTATTTTGGTAATAAATTTGCACAATTTGCAAACTTTGTTCAGAAGTAAGTCTATTAATTATAAAATCGCAAATTAAACTGAGCATAAATCAAGAGACAACTGTCAAAAAGACCAACTCCGAAAAAAGTATTGCCAGATTGAAAACCACACGTCTATTAAAATAAAAAAATATTTTTTTTTAGAAAATTCTTTATTTTTTTTTAAATTAGTTTCAGCGTTTTATTGGAAAAACTAAGTTTGCAATAAAATTTGAAAACTAAATGTCTATCGAAGAAAAAAAAATTGAAAATAGTTCGACCAGTTTTTTAAAAAAGTCGTTTTTTTTTGAAAAACTTTTCGAAAAAAATATTTAATTTTTTTTTCTAGTATGTCATTAGGCAATCTGTAGTTTTCATCTGGGAAAATTATTTAAAAAAATTCAATCCACCCATTTTCAAAACATTTCGAAAACCAAATTTTTTTTTTAAATTTTTTTTAAAAAAATCGAAAAAAAAGTTTTTGAAAATTTTGAAATGCAATATTAATTGAATTATAAATGATTTTCTGTGTGCAAGTACCGTTATTTTTCGACCTAGAGAAAAAATGAAAAACATCCCCGAACTACCTAATAAATACTAACTACCAAGTTTGAAGCAAATCGGCCCATCCGTTTAGGCTGTAGAGGCGCGAACAGACAGACAGACAGACGGACGGAATTTCCAGACCCACTTTTTTCAACTTCTCTATTATCGTAATGTCATGTTTGATTGTAAAATTTTTTTTTGCACGAATCCATAACTTGCATTTTAGTACCTAAATCGCAAGTAAAAATAATTCGCAATTCATCTATGTGCAATGATATACTTTGCGCATTTAGATGACAAACCATTGACTTTCTTTGAAAAAATTTCAAGCATAACGCGATCAGCGCTTATATTGTTCATATATAGGTAAATCAAATTATTAAGAGAGAAATAAATTGAAGAAAAGAAATAAAAAATTAAAGAAAAATAATTGAAAATTCAAAAGAAAAAATGAAAATAAAATATTATCTAGAATAATTATTTTGTAAAGAAAAACTTATCAAACAATCAATAATCTTAAGCGTACTGGGTACCGTATGCTCAAAAAAAAAATCCATATAAAGAAAAACAAAATAATATAAAAATATGACTTTAGTTATAAAAATAAATAAAAAAATAAAGAATTAGAAAAGGGGAAAGAAAAAAAAATATTATTATGAAGTGGGAGCACTGTTTCAGAGAAAAGTAAGCTTTTACTCAAAGCTTATATTGGCATGCACCGTTAATATTTTACATTCTGTAAGTTGATATGCAGCATTTATTAAATTAATTTAAATTCAATTTTGTTTAATTTTAATTTAAATTTTTTTATTTAATTTTAAATTTAAATTTACCGAAAGTCGAAATTTAAAAAAAAACCTATTATAATTATTTTGTACAAACAAATTGAATTAAACAATACCTACAGAAATATTTCAGCACAAAACATCAAAATCGTGGGTGCCGTTTTCAAACCTCTTCTCTATTCTCATATCAGATTCGAAACAACAAAACCAAAACTGCGAAACAATCAAGACAAACAAATACAGTGAAAGCTCCGCCTGCGGACAGCTCCGATAAGCGGACAATTCCCTTAAACGTACACTTTTTTGGGAACCGAACTTTTATTTAGATTCTCCATATAAATAGCATTCCTATAAGCGGACACTCTCTTAAACGGACGCGGACATTTGTTTCTTACATTTTTTCATCTAAAGCCTCTTTTAAACGGACACTTTAAAAACAAAAAAATCATTTTAATTTTCGTTTCTATTAATATAGAAACAAATTCGTAGAAAATCTCCAATAGCCGGACGCGAAGCTCTAATATACGGACAGAACATTTTTTTTATAAGCGTAATAGGGTATTCTCCAGTTCTTTAGCTTGCTATTCTCTTACCAAATGAGAAAAAGCGTTAGGTTTTGGATGACCGCTGCGCTTCGTTGTTAGTTAAAAAGGGTATTCCCCCAGTTTTTAAATTTTCTTAGCCTGCTATGTGCTGAAACGACCTATGATTTTTTTACGTTCATTCATTGTGTAATGAAACCATACGCAGGCAGGATGTCTACAAGAAAAGTGCTTTCTCTAAAAGAAAAAATGGAAGTCATTAATGTTTTAGAACAGGAAAAGTTATCTGTTCGCTGTTTAGCAAAAAGGTTTTGTTTAACCATATGCATTAACAAAAAGCGTTTATTTTTGCAACGTTTCTTATTTTAGGTTTAATATAGGAAAAACACAAGCTGCAGAGATTTCTAAAAAAAAAGAAGCCATTCGTTGCAAATGGCAGTCCGGATCCAACGTTAATCAGAAAAAGGCATTTTTAAAGAAGGAGGGTTGCAAAATTGACCAATTATGCATGGAATGGTTTTCCAGAGCAAGAAGTCAACACATTCCAATTTCTGGTCCGCTCGTAAAAGCAAAAGAATGGAAGTCGCGGAACAAATTGGGTGCACTAATTTTAATGCATCCGACGGATGGCTCCAAAAGTGGCGAAAAAGAAACAACATAAGTTTCAAATGTGTATCGGGTAAATCAGCTGATTTAAGACAGGTAGATGTTGACCAGTTTATGGAGAAAATTCCTTCGTTGTTACTTGGATACCAACCGGAAGATGTGTTCAACGCAGATGAAAGTGGGCTTTTTTTTAGATTACCGAACAAAACATTAACCCTTAAATCTGAGAAGTGTACAGGGGGAAAACTGCCAAAAGAAAGACTCACGGTTTAATTTTGTGTAAATATGGCAGGGAAAAAAGAAGAATTACTAGTGATTGGAAAAGCAGCGCGTCCTCGTGCGTTCAAAAAAGTCGCAATTAGGGACTTACCGGCTACTTGGAAATCAAACAAGAAATCTTGGATGACACGTGATTTAATGACTGAGTGGCTAATGCAGTTTGATAGAAAAGTCGGAATACAGAAGAGGAAAATTTTGCTGTTTTTAGATAACGCTGCATCTCATCCCCGTGAGCTAAACCTAAAAAACATAAAAATAGTTTTTCTTCCACCGAACACAACTTCAGTGTGTCAGCCCTTGGATCAAGGAGTAATTCAGAACTTCAAATTCTACTACAGAGAAATAATTTTGAAACACATTCTTTCTAAAATGGGAGACGCAAAAACTGCATCAGAGTTATCCAAACAAATTAATGTCATGGAGGCATTATACTTTGTTAAGACAGCTTGGGATAAAGTTTCTTCAGCAACCATACGAAATTGTTTTGGCAAATCCGGATTTAAGAAAAATGAAAGCACTGCAGCAGAATTTGAACGCGAAGATGATCTTCCACTGGCAACGTTATCGAATTTATTGAAAGGGATCGAAGAGCTTGGCATAGAAAATAAACAAAATATGGAAGCGTTTGTGGCAATGGACCAGAATATTCAGACTGAAGCTGACAACATTGATATCCCAAGCCTTCAAATCGAATTCGAAAACAATGAAGAGATAACCATTAGCGAATCAGAAGAAGATGAGGATGCAGCTGATTTTAACAATCCAATCCAATCTTAAACCGATGCATTTCAAGTTCTTGAAAACTTAAAACAGTTTACAAAAGATGATTTCGTAGCTTTTAAGCATGTGAAACACCTTGAAAGCCATTTTGAAAATAAATTTATGGAGCAAAATGCAAGCAAACTACGTCAGTCAACAATTTTGAATTTTTATAAAAAGTAGATTTCTATTCATTTATAAATGCATTTATTTATAAATCCTTCCTTCTTTAAAGTCAATTGATTAATAAAAAACATTATAAAAATTAAAAAAAAAATACTTTCTCTTAACCGGACAGCTCCCACAACCGGACGAAAAATCGGGGACCATGAGTGTCCGCTAATAGGAGATTTCACTAATGCCTTATTTTTAAATGCTGTTTAATTAAGAACATATTTTTGATACCAAATTTGTATGGAAATTACTAAAATCAAGTTCAAAGCATTTTTTTTTTAAAGCAAACAAACCAAGTTAT
This sequence comes from Platycheirus rosarum, assembly GCA_963971375.1. Taxonomy (NCBI): domain Eukaryota; kingdom Metazoa; phylum Arthropoda; class Insecta; order Diptera; family Syrphidae; genus Platycheirus; species Platycheirus rosarum. Next base: position 3,895,030 of record OZ020507.1, on the reverse strand, counting down.
TCTTTGTTATCGTGCCACTTATAGGTGGCGGTAACACCTAAGTTATCCGGTTGTGGGGTCTTCCAGATTATGACGTCAATACAATTTTCTATTTCGGATTGTCTCTTCATATACATATTTATATTTGCACCGGCAGCTACTTGGCCTTCCCTCCTCTACTTCAGCATTTCTACTGGAATGTTACCTGTTTCAAGAGGTTCTCAAAATTTATTAAAAATATTTATGCAATACAAGTTTTTTTAATTAAAACACCATATTTGTTTGTGTACTTTAAATTCCGAACTTAGTAAACATTGTAGAGTATTTAATCAATCTGACTCAATTCTTTAAATAAAATTACCCATATTGACAAACTGTCACCGGTCATACGAATAAGTCTTTGTTTAGGATCATGGACGACTATTAGAGTGTTAATGCCTACTACATTTTATGCTCTGCAAACTTGGCAGTTTCATAATATATCCTTTATGTTGTTTAAAATAACATGACATTGAAGCGGGGCCATAATACCCTACCCATTCATCTGACGCACAACTATTAGACTTCTTAATTAGGGAAGAAAAGATTCGACACATAAACGCCCCTCACATCCTCGTGACTTTGATTAGGCCATGTCCAGCTATAAACCAGAGATTGTTATTGATTTTGAAGTGCCATAATGTTTGTCCATGACGAGCATGTCCGTCGTCAATTCCAATTTCGTATGATCCCAGCAACATTCCGGATTATTGCATAATAAACGATGTTACGATGTTTGCATTTAATCTGCGTTAATTGTCCTACAGCTGTTTTCATTGACGACAGACGGACGGTTTGTCCTGTCTGAAAGGACAATCGATTTCGCAGTATACAATATTGGAGTATGTTGCAGTGGCGACTTCCTGGGGCAGCCAGATACACACTGATTCACAGGCGATATAAAGCAAACAATAGTTCGAAATAAGAATATGGTGACTCCATCTGTTTTCTGGATTATGTCATGGACTACGTCCAGAGTGTGATATAACAAAGAAACTCAGCTATATTAGGGAAGCACAATCCTTAATCAAACCTAAGCTAATTAGAACTCGCACTCTTGACAATTTAATTAAACAGACTCTCGAGTTTGCCATGTTTTCGTTGCAAATCTGGAGTGATTTGTAAACTACAGAAGTCATGAGCAGATAAGACCTCAGACATGAAGTAGCAAGTGGCCACTTCTATTTGACAACCTACAAAGCCCACTTGAAGCATGACACTGATTAGCAACTACTAACACCGATCGATTGACGATCGCTGACAATGAGCTGCGCAATTTGTCATGCCACGCTGCCCCCTATATGGAAAAATGGGTAGAATTCCATTTGAAAAGTAGGTATACTGCCATAGGAATGTGTTGTGACCTTGAAGAGTCCAACAAAGTGGCAGAAATAAATAAACAAATTGCGATTGTTGCAGCAACACTTCCCGGGAATATACGCGGTTGCCTCATTGGCAAAGCAAACATCTCCTAAGAATGTGTCGAACTATACATTATGCTTGATGCACACGCCCTTCCAGAAACTGCTTCTTCCACGCGACCGTAGATAATCATAAAACGACTTTTTCCTCAAACCTAAAACAGACTTTTCGCTGACTCTAACCTAGAATTAAAGACATAGTTGTCCCTCCAGAAATTATTGCCCCTAATTATCATAAAATTTATTAAATACCAAGAGAAACGTTCATAAAGCCATTGATGCTATGCTAAGCAATAAAAACAGCAGTCTTTTCGAATCGTAAAAAAGGAGGACATTTAGAAAAACGCTGGAAAATGAAAAATCCCACTCGTCCGTCCAATTGCTGAAGACAAAACATCAAAAGGAATGGCTTTATAGCATTATGGTCCTTCAATAATTGTACCTTCTGTATTTGTCAATTTCCGTCATTAATGACACAGAAAGCGGTACGAGTCAAGGACCTCGAAAATGCCTTTCAGAGATGATTGAAGCGCGACGACGGGCATTATGGGTTTTTGGAATGCTCTGCAGGTAGCCAGATTGTTGCCAGTGGAAGCCATTAGACGACACAGCAGGAGCTGCACCGAGGAGGTTCTCGCCGCCAAATTATTGCAATGCGAATTCGTCTCGCAGAGCAATGATGAGATGTGTTTGGTTTTCGAGGTTAAAAGTTGGCCTATGATGTGGAAACAATTCCATCAATTATTTGGTGAAACAAATTGTCATCACAGGGTGATTGTGCATGAAATTGTTGTGACAAATCGGTCTGTGTAAGTGCATTATGTTTCAATCTGTTAATCTACAAACGAGCATCTATGCGTTCCATAGCTGCAAGTAAAATATCTGGGAAATTGAATTTGATTTGCATGACTTCAAAGACTCACCAAAAAGGGAGGAAGGAAAGCGACAAAAACAAGGAGAAAACAAGAGTGGGATTGATGGAAATTAGTATGCAAATGGAAACAGGAACCTCTGACAGGATGTACGGTTTATTTTCATCCCCCTTGGTTGGTGGGGCGAAGGAAAGAAAAAATCCCATCAAATTTCCATTTATATCCTCTTTGATAGTGCCATGGGATAAGGACACATACCACGACGACCGGCCTTACTGTTGAATACCACCGTACCGGGGTGTATACTGTAAACGGAGCAGGTACCCTCAGCAGGAATATAACAAGGTTACCATTTTCAAAGGGTTCGTTCGTTCGTTCTTTTGGAACACCACGGGCTGTGTGATTTAACTTTCTGATTCAACTTTAGAGATAAACTTAAAGGATTTTCATGGAAATTGTTTTGTATTTTCTTCAATCTGTTCAGGAAATTCAGAAATTCATGGAGTATGTTATTTGAAGCCTTGAGAGCAGAAGTGGTGTAACCCCAAATTCATAGAATTGAGATTATAAGCCATCAAAGATTTTACAAGGAAACACAGAAGTTTTTTTGTTGCTTTCTAAAGAATTAAAATTGAGTAGAAATAATTTTTAGGTAAAAATTAATGTATCAATTCATATAAAGCATTAATATAGTAAAAAAAAAAAAAAAATAAATTCTGCATTTTTTGTGGGTTACACGCATTTCTACTTTTTATGTTTTGAAACTTTAACAGAAAGAAGGTGTGTTACACCAATAAATAAAAAATAGCATTGAATCATTAGCTTTGTTCGATGTCTGCCCTGGGGCGCACTGGTGTACACTGGATTCGCACTGAGGTGTTTTATGTGACACTTTTTTCGCCCCAGTGTTTTTGCACTGTGTTCGATGTCAACCCCGAGCACGCACTCAGTGCACACTCTCACGCCCCAAAATGTTCCAGAAAATTAGCATTGCTATGAGTGGTCTCAGGTCGAAAACAAGGCCAAAGGACTGGACAGGGCATTTAAGCACCAAGCAAGTGCAAATAAAAAGACTGGAAACGCCCGCACGCAGTGTCGTTTTGAAATTTTATTAAATGTAGTTCTAGGTACTCATGAAAATTCTTGCAGTGAGTTGGAAGATCTGTATCAGGACCACGCCCATGTGTTTCCCGAAATTCTTCTGGGCTCATCTACATCTGATGTGATCATTTGTCGGACAAGTGAGTGTTGTAAGATGTTGCATTTTTTTGAGATTTCTTTTTTTTTAGCTTCACCTGAGTCAACAACTACGAAGCCATCATCGTCGCCTTTGATGGAAATTCAGGCTACCCAAATTACAAATCCTAAGAGGAAACAAATAAATGTTAAGGAGACGCAACTGCTTTATAAGCAACAGCTTCTAGAAGCGTATCGCGAACGCACGGAATTCCTCAAAGAGGATGCTATTAAAAGGAATTCGCTTTTAGAAGAACTCATTAAAAAACTTAAGTAAGTTTTTTTTGAATAGGCGATTTGTGATTTTTAATTTGACTGCCCATAAAGTTTTTTTTATGAAACCTACTTACATATGTACAACATTTTTAACTTAAATGAATTTTATCTATTTTTGTGTTTGTTATTGTTCCACTAGATTTAAGGCTTTATATTGAATTTTATTTAATTTTTGTTTTGTTTGACAATTAGATTTTAAGAAATAAAAGTGAAAAAATTCAAATTTTGATTTTTATCTAAAAGTTCTCCGGCAATCGCATCGCGTTTCCTTTTGCCCGCAGCATTTTCTTCATTCCAGGTAACAGTAGTTTCGTCCAATATTGCTGACTCGTCGATATCTTCAAGATCAGATTCATTTGCCAGATTGTGCAAGACACAACAGGCCCTAATAAAGTGGCATAGTTTTTCAACACCTCTTAGTTTGCAATAATAAATTTGACCAAAACGCTGTTTGCTGAATGCCAAACGTGTGTTCAATGACTACTCTCTGCGAACTAAGACATTTGTTAAAATACAGGGTGGCGCACGAATCGTGTTACAAAAATAAAACGTAATAACTTTTTTTTCTGTGTGAGTAATCGGCTTATTTTTTTTTATTTTGTAGGTTACTATTTAGATTTATAAAAATGGATGCTTGCGATACGGAGAAAAGAATTTGGATAGTGCAACGGTACCATGCTTTGGGGCTAATTGGAATTAGTAGACGGTCATTACAACGGATACTTCATGACGATTTAAACTTGTTTCCGTACAAAGTCCAAATTACTAGCAAGTTAAACCCTCAGGATTTGCCTGTTCGCCTGGAATTTTGCCAAAAAATGATATCAATGGCCGAAGAAGACAACACATTGATCAATTGTTTGTTCATGTCTGATGAGGCCCATTTTGATCTTAACGGCAATGTAAACAAGCAAAATTGCCGTATATGGAATGAGTCTAATCCAGAAATGCTCCATGAGACGGAACTGCACCCAGAACGAGTCACTGTGTAGTGCGCAGTTTCATCAAGGTGTATTGTCGGGCCGTACTTCTTTGAAGAAAACGGTGTAACCGTTACTGTCAATGGGGACCGTTATTTAAAGATGTTGAAGGAGTTTTTTTACCCAGAACTGCGCCGAAGACGTACATATACGTCCATAACGACAATAATTGAGGCGATCCCAACTTCAACTCTTCAGGCCGCAATGAATAATTTTTTGACCAGGTGCCGCATATGCGTGGGAGAGCGTGGAGGTCATTTGCGGTCTATAATCTTTAAAAACAACTAACTATTTAAAATAAAATTTAATTTTAAATACATATTGAGAACAGGGATAAGCTGAATCCCCTAATAAGTGACAATCTGCAAGAAGGGATAACGTAAGAATTTTTGGTGTTTGAAACAGTGATTTTTACTTACTTCCACAAAGCTGATCGAGCTTAGGGTAAACATATGAGTTTTTAAAAACCCGACTGTCATGCACACATCCAGGATATCCAACAAATATATCTATAAACTTTTTCTTGTGACTTGCGATACCCTGTAAGCAGATGCTGTAATTGTTTTTCCTGTTTAAAAAGTCGTATTTGCTTCGTTTGGGTGGGTCTATTACTATATGGGTTCCATCAACACCTCCTAGTAAAACAATTTTTTAGATTCTATCTTGCTGATTTATATTTTTTAAGTAATTATGTACCTATGATTCCGGGAAATCCATGCTTAGTTTTAAAAACTTCTTCACTCTCTTTTTTGGCTTCCTCATCTGGCCATAAAAAGGTGGAATCTGAGAGGCTACTTATGAAGTTTGTCACCCTTTTTATCACAAGTGATACCGTTGATATGGAAACATCAAACCGGTCAGATATATCCCTATACGAACAAGCTTCGTGGCCGGCAAACCAGAGAAATATGGCCAAATGTTTTTCAGCGCTATAGCTTATCGACTTTTTCAACATCTTATATTGAACACTTTCACTGAATTTCTTGGCAAGGGATTCAGATAGTGTTCTCTGAATCCGAAAATGTGCAACATATTCCAAATCTGAATATTTTTGCACAACCTTTTCAAAGTAGTCTGGGATACTGTTCCGATGTACCCTTTCTACCAAATACTCATCGTCACTGTCACTGAGAATACAGTCATCTTCAGATCCATCATTAAAATAACTTCTTTTTAATAATTCATGCACAGCTAAAAGAACTAGCTTATTATTTTCACTACTCAATTTATTAACTTTTATTTATTTCTCACTTTGTAAAGAAAATAATATATGAATGAAATGTAAAAAAATTAAAACTGTTGCACTGAGCTGTTCGATGTTAAATCAAACCCCGAGCAGAAACACACTTTTTTGACAGCTAAACGAAATGCACTGACATTCCCCAGTGCGCACTGGGGCGGGGAACATCGAACAAACCTATTTAAATGAAAAAATGAAGTACAGTTTGCTTGGTTTAGTTTTTTTTCTTGATCCTCTTCAATGTACTCTACTAGCCCAACATCTCGATCAGTAGAAAAAGTTTTAAGTGTTTTAAATCTTTCTTTTTGGCTTCAATAACCTTGTTGCCTGTTGGGAACAATAAATCAAGCTTTTCGATCAATATACTTAGATGTCCTTTTTTTTCAGTGTTACGGTTTCAAAAGGATCATTGGCATCATTACTATGCTTGGAAAAGAATTTGAAAGGCGTATCTTGTAAAAATCTTAGCCATTGAATTTTTAGCCATTCAACTTTTCCTTTTTAAGAGTTTTAGTGGAAAACATCATCGCTGAATCCATAACAATTAATTTGAATGGGTCTTTTTTTCTTGCAGCTAAGATCACTCTATGCCAATCCTTCGGACCGAAAATGTCTTGAAAATATTTTTTCTGTTTTTCTATGAGACCGAAATCTTGGTCACATGAAAGATAAGAATATCCGCTTAAAAGAAACTTGTGATCAATTTGCTTTACTGTACAGGGTGCGGCAAAAAAACCGATCTATTTTCTGCGGCGCGCCATTCAGTGACAGGACGTCCGAGGGTGGTGGGGGTAGACTTGTTGGAACGCCTACACGACGCCATTGTCAGTAGTCATGGAGCAGTGGTCGCCTGAGCAACGCGCGTTTGTTATCGAGGCGTATGTTCAAAGCAGCAGCTTGTTTACGGGCGGGCCTATGAGCACTGTTTTCCACAGCAGCACGAACTCTATTGAAATTCTCTGGCGTCCGAGCTGACCTTGGACGGCCTGTCGGCTTCTTTTTCAACGCAGAACCTGTTGTTCTAAAGTTAGTAACCCACCGCATAATTGTGCTACGCGACGGAACTTCTCCATGTCGACCTAATTGAAAGAATGCACGGAACTGCCGCTGAGTAGCAATGATTGAATCACCACTTTTAAAATACGCCTCGATAACAAACGCGCGTTGCTCAAGCGACCACTGCTCCATGACTGCTGACAATGGCGTCGTGTAGGCGTTCCAACGGGTCCACCCCCACCACCCTCGGACATCCTGTCGCTGAATGGCGCGCCGCAGAAAATAGATCGGTTTTTTTGCCGCACCCTGTATAATCAGTGTGCGAAACAAAAAACTGACATAAAACGGACATCTTTATGTTCCTATTCTGCCCACCACACTGGTCAGTGTACATGATCAAATTTGGAGTGCTTACAAAATTCTTAACAGCTGCCGATTTCTTGGGGACCTCTTGACCCTACCGACTCATCCCATACGTACATGTATGCCTTTTCCCTTACCAAGTCGTGAATACCTAGGCAGTATGTCCAAAGCTGTCGTTTGTAATAGCAGACACCAGTTGTTAAGACTGGGGTTGGCAAAGTTTTCATTAAATCAAATGCAATAACAGAGGTGTCATTAGATTCCTTGGCTCGCGCGGCGTCATCTTTCATACCATTTCTGGCCGAATCCGCTTTTTTGTGATGTAGGTCATGTTCAATTTTTATTTTCGGTTTTTCAGAGTCTTTGTTGAAAAAATGTCACATATTTTACATGAATCTTTAATTGGAGCGTGAAACGACAGATTAAAATCGCTGTTAAAAGTTGTTTTCGAAACACATACTCTGAAACAGGATTCTCAGTACTATCTTTGTACATGTTATGCATTTAAACGATATTCAAGTCAGGTGATAAGTACTTTCTTTCAGATTTGCGACGAGTATAGTGCGACTCGTACGCTGGGAACTTCTTAATAAATTCTCTTAGTTCTTCCAACTTTTTGCGTCTGGTTTCATTTCCAGATACAGACCTTCCACGTCTATCTACATGAGGGATTATATCACGAGCTTTGCGTTGTATTAATCTACTTACCCTTCCATCAGATACTTGGAACAACTTCAAGAAAAAATTCTTGCAAACTCTTACCTTCTGACCATCGTTATCTGGTGCAAAGTGTAAGCAGCTTCTTTTCCTCCTAGAGCTTTCAGAATTTGTATGAAGTCTTACTTTGGCAACAATTTCAACTAATGACGTTAAAAATGAATTCTGTAGATCATCGATTCTCAACCTGTGGTCCGCGGACCCCTGGGGGTCCGCGACAGCTTTTTTAAGCATCAGAAATGTTTACAAACCTCATAATGGTCCATCTACTCGGGGGATTACCGCCAAACTCCCGCCTAAATTCCCTTTGGACGGAAATGACGGACTGCAAAGCATGGTACCGTTGCACTATCCAAATTCTTTTCTCCGTATTCCAAGCATCCATTTTTATAAATCTAAATAGTAACCTAAAAAAAAAATAAGCCGATTACTCACACAGAAAAAAAGTTATTACGTTTTATTTTTGTAGCACGATTCGTGCGCCACCCGTTATAAACATTCAAAGTCTGTTGATTAAGAGGACTTAAACTTGAACACATCTCTTTGAGTAGTACTAACGAGGACGAGAGTAGGAGACAACTTTCATCGAAGGCTCAGAAAGAGACAGTCGTTATATTATGATAGCTATATAGTCTAGAGATTCAAGGCATCTGATGATTACTTAATTTTTACTTGCGATTAAAGGTACTATATGATTAAAAATTTTGAGATAACAATCAAACATGACTTTACGATGATAGAGAAACATACAGTCTTAAGCAAAATTATTTGCACAATGTATTTTGTTAATAGAACTTCTCAAAAAAATAGTTGTACCTTTCAAAACACCCTTTATCTGGTTTATTTGTTTTATTAATCAATAATAACAACAATTGTTGAAAAAATTAACACAAAAAAAAATTATCAAACTTCATAAATAACGGTTAAATTCATAATTTAAAAAGTGGTACAATTATTGTCACACCCAACAAAGCTGGCAAAATTATTTGCACAAGGGCAATCGATGACTTTGGAGGGAGAGAAAACCGTTAGAGTAATATTCGATTCAATCAATGTGAACGTGCGTGCTGCTGTTGCAGTAGTCTAGCGTCATTCTCCATCAAGGTAACTTGTTTTAAAAGGGTATAAGGAAATTGCGTTAGAAACACGTGCGGCGATTGTTGCAGAATTAAAATTCGGTATTCCGGCTGAAAAAATCGCTGAAAAATATCACTGCAGTTTATTATCTGATAGATAAAGAAATAAAATTAACAGTTTAAAAAATCAACTCGGAAGAAGAAGAAAAGGAATAACAACAGACAAACTTATCGTTTGACATTTTAAATGTAACCCTTCTGAAAAAGTCCAAGGTGTGCTAAAAACATTTAAAAAATCGTCAGACCAATATTAGTGAAAGAACACTGCGACGAAAGTTGAAAGAAAACCAAGTTAAAGCTTACGTTTCCCAAAAAACCCCTCATAACAAAAAAGAAAAACAGAAAAGCAAGATTGAAATGTGCACGGGATCACATAAATAAAACAGCTGATTTTTAGAGAAAAGTTCTTTGGACCGACGAGACTGCTTATTCTCTAGATGGCACTTATGGACGAAGATTTTTTTTTGTTCCAATCCAAAAACCAAAGCAAAAAAATCCACCACGCGACCCATAAGGCATGGGAGAAAAGTATTGATATGGGGATGCATATCCTATAGTGGTAGAGGACCACTTGTGAGGTGCTCAGATCATATGAATCAGTCCCATTATTTAGAGATTCTAAATGATGTAGCACTGCTAGCACGATCAAGGTTCATCGGAACCGACTTTGTACTTCAACATGACAATGCACCCATACACACGGCTTGGACTATCAAAAAGTATCTATCAGTAGTAGAGCAAGTAGTTTTGAATCGGACTGCAAAGTCCTGACTTAAATGTTTTAGAAAATGTTTGGCATATTGCGAAGTCTAAAATTCCACTTAGTATTGGGCAGTCTGCAGATGAAACATGGAAACCTTTTATAATGGCTTGGAGTTCTATTCCAGCAGAACAAATTTGACATTTTATTGACTCTGATCCAAGACGCATCGCATAGGTTATTGCTGCCAAAGGAGGAAACACAAAATACTAGGTAATGCTTTGCTTACTTTGGTTTAATTTAATGTGCTTTTTTTGGCTTTAGGAGGTTGTAAAACACGTCAATTGCCCTTGTGCAAATAATTTTGCCAGCTTTGTTGGGTGTGACAATAATTTTGCCATTTAGTTTTTTTTTATGATTTTGATTAAATTTTTTTGTACTGTTTGAATAAAACTACAAACAACAAAAACGGTAAAAGTAAATAAGCCATTTGTTCATATTTCAAAAGTTCTCTAGCCTTAAAAGTTGGTCAAACTGTGAGCTATTCAATGTGTAAATAATTTTGCCAGTGACAGTATTTGAGTTACTGGCAAAATTCTGTCTGTCTGTCATTCTGTACGGATGTCTATTGAACTACAGGCTAAACGATTGAACCAATCGTCTTAAAATTTTGAACTTAAGGTTATTTTGACATTCTACAGAGGACATATAACCATATAAGTAAAAGCTTATTTTTCTCGAAAACGGCTCCAAGAACTTTTATGAACAAAAATCAGTGTCACTTTTGTAGGTGTTGTATATGTACTGGTGAAAAAAAATGTAAGTTGGTTGGCTAAAAATGATACCCCCCTCAGGACAGTTTTTTTTTTCTTCGAGTTTCTCGAGAACTGCTTACAATCAATCAAATTTGATATTCACGAAAGTGTAGATAGCCAAAGCAATTCTACATAAAAATATTTTGAAATAACCTTTTTTTTGTATTTTTAATATTTTTTTTTCTTTTTTTTTTCTTTTTTGAAAAATCGATATTTCGAAAACGGGTAGGAAATTTTTTTTTTTAAATTTTGTTTTTAAATGTAAATAATTTTTGTGCTTAAGTTTCTTAAATTATTTTTTTTTTAATTTTCAAAAAAAGTTATGTTAATAAAAACCGTTTTATTTAAAAACTGTGCTTACGATTTTGAAAAAAAAATCACACTTTTTAAGATTTTCTAACAAAATAAAATGGCGCTTTTCCCCTGAAAACTATTTTACGTACTTTTTTCAAACTTTTGAAATTCCTTTAATATTTTTAAAAATTTTATTCGAAGCTGCGACCGCACATAAGAGTAAGTAAGTCCGTCGTGCAATTTATTTTAAATAGTGGTATATGGTTTGTTTAGTTCTTTTTTTTACTTCGATTTTTATTGTTTCGTCAATGTCGTCTTGTTTTTTAGCTATTTCGCATTTAAGTTGTTTAATTTTTCGTTTGTTTTGTTTTTGTATGCGTTTATTTCGATAAATGCATTCTTTGATTAATTATTATTATTTTTTTTTATTAACGCGCGCACAAGGGACTATTTTTTCCCTTTTTATGTAGAACAAACTGCGCGGGCATTAGGAATATAGGGAGGGGGAAGATAGGAGGTTTCGACTAACATCGGTTTTGAATGCTTGCAGATCAAAATTACAAGGGAAAATTTCGCCGGGTAAACTATTCCAAATTCGTGTTGTTCGGCTAAAAAAAGAATCTCTATTATTTCACGGTGAACTGATGGGCATTCCTTGCGAGACGAGTATTACGGGAGAAATTTTAAGGGCGAGGAATGCAACTGGCTACTTCGAGTGACCATTTTTTATAAAAGAAACGATAAAATAAGAAAAGACATGAAGCATTGCGTCGGTGTTCGAGAGGGGCAATTGTTTGTTTAATTTTGTTTGTTTTTTTTTTTAATTTATTGGCGCGACAGCTCCTGAAAGAGCGAATCTTAGTGACGCAAACGTGCAAGAATGGATTCTTCGATTAGTAAACCTAAAAATAGAAGCCGATGATCCTTAAGTGTGGCGTTGATCATAATGGTTTAGATGAAAATTGTTTTTTTTTTATATATATTTAGCGCGCGCACATCGGATTATTTGTTTCCCTTTTAATGAAAAGCACATTGCACGAGCATTAGAAAGATAGGGAGGGGAAGGACAGTCGGTGTCGATTAACATTGGTTTGGAATGCTTAAACGGTACATCCGAAATTGGGGTCAAAGGTGAACTGATGAGCATAGATAATGAGAAACTTTTAAGGGAGGAACTTACAGAATTGAAGAGAAAAAAGTATTCTAGGCTTGGAATAAAATAAAATAAAATGTCGATTTTCTTTCTTTTCGAACATATAAAATTTCAATACAATTGTTTTGTGTTTTTTGCCTCTTTTGGTGGGCATCTGATTGAGTGTTGCGCCACTTGAAACGTCTGTCACCTAAAAATTCGTAATAAAAGCTTACTTTGGCTAAGTTTGTATTAAAATAAAAGTGGTTACATCCTTCAAACATAAAACCTGGAAAATCGCCATTTTCAATCCTCCACCTCACGCCCCAGCGCCAAAATGCCAGAAGATAGAATTAGAAATACGGGCCCTAATACCTCAACATAGGGGTGTTCGTGACTATCAGCAACTTCTTAAATCTTCGAGAAAAATTACTTAAGGGAAAGGGACCACTTCCAATTGTCAAAGCATACTGAGCATCTTTCCCTTTGACACCATGTCTGAAATCCCGCGTGATCTGTCAAATACTAATGCATGAAAATCCTAACCTCAAAAAAATCACCCGTTAGAAGTTAATACCAATTTGGTTTAAGAAGTAACCACGCAACAAAAGATGAAGGGTCTATGAAGATTTTTCCATCTTCATCCGCAAAAATAAAATAATTTGCACAATTTTATTAGAGGTCACAAAAATCGAAATTCCAGCTGACATTTTTTGATCAATAATAATCTCAATTCAATGTTAACAAAACAAGTGGATCAGCAGTCTCCAAATCATATTCTTACGAATTTCCTTTTTTTTTTTTTTTTTTTTTCTCTGAACGCCTCGTTGTATGGGAAATATTTTTATTACCCAACAAAAAAAGTACTAAAACGAAAGTGGCCCTATTTTTGAGGTCTTCAATTACACATCAGATTAGGAAGCCATTTGAAGTCCCCTCCTTGTTGTCATTTAGTGCATCGTTTATCTGTCAGCAGCAGCGGTTCTATTATTTCTATGTGGCGTTATGGTGAAATTCAAAGACCGTCGTATCCATAAGATACTCTTTTTTTTCCCAGAACATTATTGGTGTCTTTGGTTTCATGGTCGTTCGGGGCCATTCAAATGTTGCGTGTGCACACGCAGCCTCGCATTGACCGTCAACACTTGTTGCCATTACGTAAATTTATTCCAGTGCGCCAATTTGTCTCTGCATCTAGGCTTGGAGATTGCTGGTTCTGTGTGTATATATAATGTAAACAAATTTCAAGGGCTTAGTTGGAACGCCTCGACGCACAGATTTATGAGATTACGAGGTCGGATATTTTTACAAAATATCCGAACCACTCCTATTACGTTATTTATGGGCCAGTAATGCCTGGTATTTTGCTCGCTAGGATCTGAATATGTGACCACTTCTTGTTTGAGTGTCCGATTTCAGAGAGTGTCACCCTTAATCGTGTTTCGTAGGCGTCTTCCAACAATGCAATAGTAGATGTTTTTTTTTTTTTATTGTCGAGTCGAGATATGGAGGCACTTGAAGTATCGCACTTGCGCTTAAGTGGCGCTGAGGGACACTAGGTCTAAGCGCTCCTAGATCGGGTGCATGATTTTTTGGGCTAATGTTTGGCCATATGTTGATTTGTGTGCTGGCATAATATGCTGTGGGATGCAAGTGTTTAATGTATTAAATCATCGGATTTATGGGTGTGCGCCGTCATGTCTGTTGGGCATTTTTCACACTTTGCATTCCCAACAAGTTAACCGGACACCGCACTGTTGTCAAGTGTTTATTTTTTTTCCTGAACTGAAGAGTTTTTTGGAATTCCATAAACATATACAAAATTCTATATAACTGACTAGGAATATTTTTAAAACTATGCAACCAGGTTTTTTTTTTTTTAGTTTCTTACAATGCTGTATGAATATTGAAACATGTATTTTGAGGGGTCAAACGAATTGCCCTTAAGATATGTGAAGAACCAACATAACGATATCGATGAAATGTCAAACTTATTATATTTTTCAATGAAATTCCTTGTATGTATTGTTTTTTGATTTCTTATTTTATCGTTGTATGGATCATACAGAACACCAAATTCGTTGCAGTGAAAACCAAGGACTCCATTTGACTGTCATTAAGTCCTTGACCGGCTTCTGCAAAAAAAATGTCAATTGGCGTGCGTATACCTAATGAATGCATCTAGTTATACCCTTCAATGCCGCCAAAGAAGTCTTTTTTATTGATTTTCATTTTATGATAACTGCTGCTGTTGCGTTGCGTACGACAATTTTTATTTTTATTGCCGCACCAACAATGCGCAGCTCGAAGAACGCGGATAATGTTGTCAATACTGGGAAAAAAATGTCCATTATTCCAAAACCCGACTTTCGACAACGATATTGATGTTTGGACTCTCAGTCTTGCAGTGTGCAAAGGTTTACGATCTCCTTTGTTCAGCTACCATCTCTACTGCTCTTTTTTGTAGCAGCTTCATTATATTCAAAACAGAGATTTGTTGCACGCGACCTTAAGCGTCCTCCAAGGGGCATATAATACACAAAACTCTAAGGAAGGTTTATGACAAGGAATTCCATTGAAGGAATCCATCATACCTCATCATGGAATTGCTTTATGAGCTAATTGTAAGAAGTGTCGAAAAGAATGTCGCGCACGTTCTATAGATACCTCTCTTTGATGGCTGTGTTCCTTGAAATAGTTCCTCTCAAGGACAGGGCATCGTTTGGATTTTTTCCTCGGATTGTGGGTTGTTGGAAAAATCACAGTTCCATAATGATTAAGATTGAGTGCTCTTAAAACAAATTACTTATACTCAATCCAATACGATAACATGGAATGTTACTGAATCTCAAGTGTCCGCCCTTCCTATAAGTTCAGGAGTGGATTTATTCCTAGATGCGTATGTTGGGCACAACCGAATATATTTTTGATTGTTTCAAAATAATATTAATGAAATATTTCGAATATTTTGGAAATGAGTCCCCAAGAGGTAATCAAGCTTCGGCTGGAGTATACCGCACATCGGATTTGGGGGTGCGGCATCTTTCATGCAACAGCGTCGATCAAGACGACATAATAATAAATGAATCGTCAACAAATAGTTAGAAGAAGTCTTTCAAGAAATGCAATGGATACTTTTGGCTATCGTATATGTACAAAAATCGGAGCATGGAACCTTCGCTCCTTGTATGGCGAAGGAAGGTACGAGCAGTTAGGGCGTGAAATGGTCCGCCTTAAGATCAGTATCCTGGGCATAAGTGAAACAAGGTGGAGAGGAAGAGCTGAGTACAGATCTGACACTGGACAAACGAGAATGCTGTATTCTCTATATTGTGGCCAAAGGCTGCATGGTGTTGGAATTATTTTGAACGAAGTAGCTAGGCGCAGTCTTATTTCTTGGGCGCCCATATCTGAAAGAATAATGACGGCAAGGTTCCGCTCAAGAATTCGCAACATCACAATTGTTCAGTGTTACGCCCCACAAATGAAGCGACCGAGGAAGACTCTACTTCTACTCTCATCTTAACTCAGTTTACAGTAGTGTTCGTCATGGGAGACCTCAACGCACAAGTCGGGGCAGACAATAACGGTCTGGAACGAGTGATGGGAAAAAATGGCTTGGGGTCACGAAATGAAAATGGCGACATGCTCGTCGACTTTTGTAACGCAAATCGTCTTGTACAGGATGGGACTGTATTTAAACATAAGACGTGCAATAGAGTCACCTGGGTGCATCCAGATGGTCAAACCGAAAACCAAATTGATCATATCATGATTCAGCAACGATGGAGAAAGTCAATGTGTGATGTGCGTAGTATAAGAAATGTCGATATGGGAAGCGATCACCATTTGGTTGTCCATGAGTCTCAAATTACGAACCGCGGCAACAATCGCAGGATGCAGCAAGGAGTCCAAAATTCAATACGAATGCTTTAAGTGATCCCAACATATGTCGTAACTACACCAACACCCTTAACGACAAAGCTTCGTCATTAGACGAATTTCATTATTCAGAATTTGACGAGATGTGGGGTAAAATAAAATGTGTTTTTATGGAGGATGGATCCGAGACTGTGCCCAAGCGGACGAGAGTTAGAGACTCTTGGATATCCCAAGACACCTGGGAAAAAATCGAGCTTCGTAAATCGTTGAAGACGCAAATAAACGCCGAGACAGACGCACAACGAAAGTCTGAATTGCGAAGTGAATATCGGATAGCACACAAGATGTTCTATCGTTGTGTGAGACGTGGCAGGAGGGTGAGGTTAGACGGGCTCGCTGATAATGCGGAAAATGCTGCAAGAAGAGGAGATAGCCGAGAATTGTACCGCAGATATCCAAAGAAATTGTCGGGATAAAAAGCAACACTAATCATCCTGCAATGGATGTGGATGGGAACCTTTCGGTATCAAT
The DNA here is from genome assembly GCA_963971375.1 of Platycheirus rosarum. Taxonomy (NCBI): domain Eukaryota; kingdom Metazoa; phylum Arthropoda; class Insecta; order Diptera; family Syrphidae; genus Platycheirus; species Platycheirus rosarum. The sequence goes on along the minus strand of OZ020507.1, from coordinate 3,878,421 downwards.
TGAAGATCAGCTACTCAGATGGAAGGATCACTTTTGTGCCTTGCTAAACGAATTTTCCGTTGAACAAAGTGCTGAAGTGCCCCAACTAAACGAGATGCGTACGTCCTGTAGGGGTATTGATATGGAACCCCCTTCAGTAGCGGAAATCCAAACATCGATAAAACTCCTCAAAAACAGCAAAGCAGCCGGGCTTGACGGAGTACCAACAGAGTTCTTGAAAGCTGATCCCGCTACAGCAGCTAGTATTTTGCATCCGGTGATACAAACTCTTTGGGAAAACGAAACCTATCCCAGGGATTGGAAAGATGGAGTGATTGTTAAGTTGCCAAAGAAAGGTGAAAGCGTTTTGTCCGTTAATGGCAACTTTAATCCTCGAACGGATTAAAGCTAGAATCGAGACTACACTCAAGAGGCATCAAGCTGGCTTCCGCAGCGGCCGTTCGTGCTTTGACCATATCAACACTCTGCGCATCGTCCTTGAGCAGTCTGCGGAGTTTCAATCACCGTTTTACTTCATGTTCGTAGATTTTGAGAAGGCCTTTGACCGAGTTAACTGCGAATGTATTTGGAGATCACTTCTTGGTAGAGGAATTCCACCAAAATTGTCGCCATTAGAAGGGAGTCCTACAACAATGCAAGGTGTCTCGTTTTGCACAATGGGCAGCTATCCGACTCTTTCGAAGTGCGTCAGGGTGTGAGACAGGGGATGTTCTATCGCCAATTCTTTTTTTGCTGGCCATAGATGATGTTTTGACGGCTAGTGTTGGTACAACGGAGAGGCAGGGCATTCAATGGAGACGGTTTGAAAGGCTTAGCCATTTAGACTATGCCGACGACATATGTCTCATGGCAAATAATATCAGTGGGCTGAACGAGATGTGTCAAACTCTACGGGTAAAAGGAGAGTCGTGCAGTCTGGGAATAAATAGCAAAAAGTCAAAAATATTGCTAATAGGCCGCCCCACACAACAACGTATTATTCTGCATGACACGCCTGTTGAAGAGGTCGAACAGTTTAATTACCTTGGAAGTATCGTATCAGCAAACGGTGGTACGGATCTGGACCTAAAAAGTAGAATAAATAAAGCCCGCGTTTCCTTTGGTTCTCTGTCTCAAATTTGGAAATCCAATCAAGTCTCCTTACGCACTAAGTTAAGATTCTTCGAATCCAATGTTGAATCCGTGTTATTATATGCTTGCGAAACCTGGAAAGTCTCGGCTACCATCTCGAGAAAATCGCAGGCTTTTGTAAATCGGTGTCTGACTATGTAACATCCTGAAGATCCGCTGGCTACAAACTATATCTAACCAGGAATTGTGGCGCAGGACAAGTCAAAAGCGCAAATGACAATGGATTGGTCATACACTGAGGAAACCAAACGATGATATTACGAAGCAGTCTTTTGAATGGAATCCTCAGGGTTCAAGGGCGGGTTGGAAGACCAAGAACAACATGGAAATCAACAGTCCTAGCAGAAGCTAATTCCCAGAGAAAGACGTGGCCACAGTTAAGATATCTAGCTGCAGATCGTGAAGGATGGAGACGTTTTGTTGGCGCCCTATGCCCACAACGGGGTTTTAGGAACTAATGATGATGATGATGATGATTTCGATTTGAAAAACAAGAAAAGGAAATGGAATATCTCATGGATTGAGCTACTTTATTAAAGAATTTACTGATTCAATTACCAAAGCAGAGTTTTTTTAGGGATAGCTAAATGCGGCCCTGGAGGATAGCTTGTTTCGTTAATTGAGTTGCTTATCAGTGTTAATTAAAAGGAGCAGTCATCACGCAGAAAGACTCATTCCATGGTGGGCGTTTGTTTAGAGTTTCTCGTGGGACTTGACATCAGCTGCTGAGCTCAGTGCTTCTAATTATGAGAACTCACTCTGCTCCCAAGAGCCTCTCACATTTGCATCCGATAAGAAGCAATCCAAATTAAGTATACACTTCCCCCATTCCATATCCATCAGATAAACAAATGAGTACAAATTCTGTGTATCTGCTAATTTTTAATAATTTCTCATTCAAAATCGAACACAATGGATTCTTTTGGAGGATTCGGTTCACACACACAGCATCATATCATCATAATAATTGATGGCGGCTTTTGTCAGTCCATCACCTATCTACACTCGGAGTTGGTGTAATGATAAATGACGGACTTTGTGTCATTAACTGGTGAATTATAAATGTGTAGATACACGGTTTAAATCGATACGCTCATTGTGCGTGATCGCTTTCTTGTAGATCTTTTTGTATCTTTTGGATTTATTTTCAGTGCCTGTGTTGTGTGTATAGTGTAGGTCGCTTTTGTTCTCGACGACCCTACATGTTGACAAGGTGTTGCTCTGAACCGTGATGATGATCAATATCGGTACGTGTCTGGAATATTCGATGAGATATTTTGAGGATTGAACATCGAAGTTTAGCTGATTGATGAATTTATTTTTCGAGGAGCAAAAGATATAGAACGATTTCGACAGGTCTATTAATTTTCGTTTAAAAATCTTGAAGCGAAACATGCCAAGGATAATTTGTTGGTATTGTTTGCTTTGGTAGCAAAACGTAAGGACATGCATTCCTACTGTTAACTGTAATTATGGAAAGAAATTAAATACAAATATATGAAGTGATTGAGGGGAATCTTAAAAGGGTTTTTGTTTTTTTCTGAGATGAAGCTCTCCTTGACTATAGTTGGGGTAGTTATGTCCGAGTATAGACATTTTAGTTGGTTTAGACTAGGCTTGTTCATTAATCTTTTTTCTGAATAAGCAAGAACAACAACTTTCAGTAGAAATTAGTTTCTGTTAAAATATCATTATCAAGCCACTTAAACCATCAGTTCTTATAGAAGTTATTTTTCTATAAATCATGTTCTTCTTATGGAACCATCAATATTAGTCTGGAGAATATCTGAAAACGGCTGATTCAACATAGTTAGTGATAGACAAATGGTCTTTTTTCGACTTTTTAAATGTTTGTATTTATCCTCACAGTACTTTCGGATATGTGGTATCTATCTCCTTCTAATCTTTATTTTTTATTTGTTTCACGAAAAAAATATTATTTTTTGATTTGAAAATGAAGGCGATGATGAAATTATTAAATACAAAATCTAGATGGAATAATAATTTTTTTTTCAAAATTGCATTTTTATTTAGGTTTATTTGCGAACAAAATATGTGTATATGCATAACTATATAGATACCTGCACTTATTTAATAACAAGCTTAAAAGTTATATAACAATTTTGAGAACGAGTTAATGTTTGGATCAGAAGCTCTTTATCAGCTAATTAAGTACAAGCTTTTGCATATCAATAAGCATTAGTCAACTTTCAGGGCCGCCCAGAGGATATTCGGGCCCGGGGGTAATCATTTTTTTTTTGTTAATCGTATATAAGACTCCATTTTATAATTATTAGAAAACTTTGTTAAATCATTCAAATCAGTAAATACAAATCTCTGTGCTTATTTCTGTAGCAAAAAGTTTATGGCGGAATTCAAATCTAATTTCAATTGGATTAAGGGCTATTATGGTCATACAATCATAGAAAATTACATAGGCATGGAAACCCAAACCGACTGTACTGTACCGCACACATGAGAATGCTGGAAGGAAAACCGAGTCATAAACGAAAATCCTATATCGGTCTATACAGACGGTTCAAAAACGGAAGCAGGTGTACGGTCTGGTATCATCTCGATAAACCCCTCAATAAATAGATCTATAAAGCTGCCAAACTTTTGAAGCGCTTTTCAAAATACTGATATTTTCATAGACTGTCAGGTGGCAATCAAGGCCACATTGTCAATCGTCTCAAAACTGATTGTGCGCTGTTGCAACGATTTGCAACAAATCAATAAAACAAACCTTGTTACCCTCCGATGGGTCCCGGGACACTGTGACATTCACGGAAATGAAAGGGCTGATGAACTGGCCAAAACCGGTTCATCCATGGAACAAAGCCAAACTGAGTACCTTGAGTACTTGAGCCAGTGGAAAATAAGAAAAATAGAATTCACGAGAATTTCCTCAAAGTCGCAAACGAGAGATGGTCAAAATTCGACAACTGTCGGACCACAATTTGGCCAAACATTGCAAGGAAAAATAAAGAATACATTTAAAAGCTAGGTAGACCTCAACTGTTCCTTTTGGTTGCCATTCTTACGGGTCACAACTCATTGGGGGCCCACATGAGCAGAATATGGACATTAGGGTTTCAAAAATGTGATGCAGAAGAGGGCTCATATCAATGCCTTTGTGAATACCCCAGTCTTGTCCCGACCTGGAAAAACAGACCTCGGAGAATATTTCTTCGACGAACGTTTCAAATAAGCCCTTTAAAAACATTCTGAAATTCATCAACATTTCAGGAACGTTTAAGGAGGCACCCCACAACTAATACTCCCACGGATTCCCCACTTCTCACAGCACCTCTTATTCCTGAGTAACGCAATGGATTATTGAGATCCGACTGAGGTGAATCGGCTGCCGAATCATCACCCTTACATAACCAATAAATGTTTTTACATGAATAATGTCAGTCGATAATTCTCGAGTCAAGTCAACAGCATTAGTTCTCATCAAAACTGGTTGTGGCATTCATGATATACCTTCTTTTATCCTTGGATACCTCTACAAAAAAGAAAAAATCTACAATATTTGAAACCACTGAAAATCTATGATTGATTGCTGATATGACTGAATCACTTATCACGTAAAAAATATGTCTCTTGAATCCTTTAGAATTGTCTTTGTCTTCAATTTCGGGTACAGCACGCAAAGTGTTTTTTTTCTGAAGAGCAGGTAACGTCTTCGGTGTTTGACTTCGCAACGCTGGCGAGATGTTGTACTTCAATTTCTATGGTCACGTCTCTGGCCTGGAGTAGAGGACTTTTACTATTGATGGCGTTGAAAATTTGGAACCATGTATTTGATGCACCCATTGAGATCCATGCGAGTTTCAGTGGTCAAATTCAGTTTTTCCATAAAATTTATTAATAACGGGTGATTTTTTTGAGGTTAGGATTTTCATGCATTAGTATTTGACAGATCACGCGGGATTTCAGACATGATGTCAAAGAAAAAGATGCTCAGTATGCTTTGACATTTCATCATGTATAGACTTACTAACGAGCAACGCTTGCAAATCATTGAATTTTATTACCAAAATCAGTGTTCGGTTCGAAATGTGAAAATCCGCTTTTTTATCGACAAATTTTGTTCAGCGATGAGGCTCATTTCTGGTTGAATGGCTACGTAAATAAGCAAAATTGCCGCATTTGGAGTGAAGAGCAACCAGAAGCCGTTCAAGAACTGCCCATGCATCCCGAAAAATGCACTGTTTGGTGTGGTTTGTACGCTGGTGGAATCATTGGACCGTATTTTTTCAAAGATGCTGTTGGACGCAACGTTACGGTGAATGGCGATCGCTATCGTTCGATGCTAACAAACTTTTTGTTGCCAAAAATGGAAGAACTAAATTTGGTTGACATGTGGTTTCAACAAGATGGCGCTACATGCCACACAGCTCGCGATTCTATGGCCATTTTGAGGGAAAACTTCGGAGAACAATTCATCTCAAGAAATGGACCGGTAAGTTGGCCACCAAGATCATGCGATTTGACGCCTTTAGACTATTTTTTGTGGGGCTACGTCAAGTCTAAAGTCTACAGAAATAAGCCAGCAACTATTCCAGCTTTGGAAGACAACATTTCCGAAGAAATTCGGGCTATTCCGGCCGAAATGCTCGAAAAAGTTGCCCAAAATTGGACTTTCCGAATGGACCACCTAAGACGCAGCCGCGGTCAACATTTAAATGAAATTATCTTCAAAAAGTAAATGTCATGGACCAATCTAACGTTTCAAATAAAGAACCGATGAGATTTTGCAAATTTTATGCGTTCTCAAGCTCTTAAAAAATCGCCCGTTAGTATTGACGAGACTCTTCAAAGAACTTCAGGCAGTCTAAAAACTGCGGGCCTGAGGGAAATCCATCAACTTTTGTAGGATGGAGGCGCTGCTGTTCATTTCAGCGAAGCCTTCTAAGGGTAAAGCAAATGAACCAACGTTGAACAGATTGAATACGGTGGGCGGGAGTGTACCTTTGGGTACCTACCTACAGAGATACTCTTTAAACCAGTGTTTTATGATTCCAAATGAGCTGACTTCCTTTTGCTTTATAGATGTATCTGCGAAAATAGCATTGATTTTATTAATTTTGTTGAATGCTCAATATTTTTTGGTTCTGGACCCCAAAGTGTCAGAGGAGTTTTTTCATTTTTTTTTGTATTTTTAATAAATTTTTTTTTTTTTTTTAAATAAATATTTTGAAATTTTTTTTTTGTTTTTGAGTTTTGTTTTGAAATGTATGTTATTTTTGTGCTTAAATTTGTATTCTTAAAATATTTTCTTTTAATTTTTTAAAAAAAGTTGTTAAAACACCGTTTTATTTAAAACCCGTTCCTGCGTGAACCCGTGACCACGATTGAATGCCTTGGGACCGAGCTTCCTTTAAAACAGATGACCTCCAAGTTGTTTTTGGTCTTCCCACGCGTCTATTACCCTGAGGATTCCATTCGATGGATTGTTTTGCTATATTGTCGTTAGGTTTCCTCAGAGTATGGCCTATCCAACGCCACTTCCGTTGCATGATGTCGACATCCAAATTTTTCTGTCCGGTCCTTCTCCTTTCGATATGGTTTTCGGCTACCGGATCTTCAGAATGTACCGCAGACAACGGTTCACGAAGGCTTGCAGCATGCTCGAGATGTTTGCAGAACATTTCCATGTTCCTGAAGCATATAGCAGCACAGATTCAACGTTGGATTCGAAGAGTCCCAGTTTGGTGCGTAGCGATATTTTGCTGGAGTTCCATACAGGAGAAAGGATTCCAAATGCTCTACGGGCTTTGTTTATTCTATTGTTAATATCCAGGTCAGTTCCGCCATCTAGTTCTATGAAACTGTCCAGATAAAAAAAACTGCGTGACCTCCTCTATGGGTCTCTGCCTTAGAGGAACTTGTTGTGTGCTTTGGCCCGTAGTCATTATTTTGGTCTTATTTGCGTTAATCCTTAAGCCAGCCACTTCCCATATTTGATTTAACCCAGCCGTATATATATATATATATATCGTCAGCATAATCTATGTGGCTAAGTTTGTCAAACAGACTCCATTGGATACCGTGTCTTTCAGTTGCACCCACCGTGGCAGTCATCACATCGTCAATTGCCAGCAAAAACAGAATTGGTGACAAGACATCTCCTTGTCTCACTCCTTGGCATGTACATCGAAGGAGTCCATTGTGCAAAACGAAACACCTTGCGTTGTTGTAAGACTCTTTATTTAATTTTCTCGGGGATACTTCTCGCAATAAGCGATCTCCAGATGCATTAAGGTTTAACCCGATCAAACGCCTTCTCAAAGTCTACAAACATGAGGTACAACGGTGATTGGTACTCAGACGATTGCTCAAGTATGATTCGCAAGGTGTTGATGTGGTCGACGCACGATCGGCCACTACGAAACCCCGCCTGGTGCCTCTTGAGGGTAGACTCGATCCTGGATTTTATCCTCTCGAGAACAATAGTTGCCATTTATTTCGGAAAAAAACAGACAGAATGGTGATACCGCGCCAGTTATTGCAGCTTTTGAGATTTTTGAGTGAAAGCTTAATTTGTGCAAAAGATGTTCTTTGCTGGCTTGGAAAATCATCCCTTTGATCTCTTTATTAACAGATGTGAAAAATCGTTTGGCGTGCATGTTGCATGTGCCTAAAAAAGCGACCGATTCCATGTATTTCTCTTTTTCATAATAAAGCTGATCCATTTTTAGTAGATTAAGGGACCTATTATGACTCCCGATTCGCCAGAAATATTTGGCGAAAGCGAATATTTGGTATTACTGTATTCGCCTAATTACTTTCGCCTCACATGTCAAAAAATGAGGCGAATTGAAAACTCGTTTTATTGTCATTAGCGAACATTCGTCTCCATGATACACAGAAATACAAAGTATGCTTACTTTGGCTGATTATGCGCGTGACGTCACATTCTTCTGATTTTTGTTCTTGGAGAATCTAAATAAATGTATTAATTTGCCGATTTTGTTATAGTTTTCTTATAATCATAAAAAAAATCGTTTAAGCCGTCAGTTTTAAAAAATAATCTCATAATAATAAAAGAAGAATGTGACGTCATAAAATATCAAGATGGCGATTTGTATGCGTCTAGTGAGCATACCTTGTATTCTGTGTATCATGATTCGTCTCTATTTGTCAGAATCGGTCGAACTGTACATTATGGTGACTTTAAATAATAAAGGATTTTGTTTTGAAAAGCGTGTGTTTTTTTTTAGAACAAAAATCTTTTTTTCCTTTATGTTTAAATAATGATGCTGAACCTCAGTCCGGGTGATGATTCCAATGTGGGTTCAATGCACATCCAATAATTTCAGGCCGTCTAGATTTCTTAAAGAAATCATTTCTAGCTTGTTGCTTCTCCGAACTGGACATATGTATGCCCGGACAACTTTTTGTATCAAGCACTTCAAGAACTTCGCTTAAAACCACAGATACTGCAGGTTGTGAGAGCTTCATCAGGTCGAAGTCGTTTCCAACAGAACTTTGGTAGCTGCTACTACCGATTGGTGAAAATTAATTGTTGGAAATTATGAACTCATGATATTTAAAATTAACTCAAACGCATGTTTGTTAATCCAAAAATAAATAAATATTGTAAAAGACAATTTGTTGAACAAAGGGAATAAGTAATTTGTTGCTTACAAAGCGTAAGGATCGTGTCAGGTAGTTCAAGTGGGTTGGAACTATGTATCTCTCAAACTCCTCCTCAATCTGCCTACAAATCATATTTTTTTTCATCCCTCATCTGTTGCTTTTTTTTTTTTTTTGCAAATATCAATGTGGTTTTATACCAGGCAAATCAACAATTGATCAGATCTTTACCCTTAGGCAGGTGATGGAAAAAAGTCTGGAATTTAATATCCCAACATACCATCTTTTTATAACGGGTGATTTTTTAAGAGCTTGAAAACTTTTTTTTTAAAAAAAACGCATAAAATTTGCAAAATCTCATCGGTTCTTTATTTGAAACGTTAGATTGGTCTATGACATTTACTTTTTAAAGATAATTTTATTTAAATGTTGACCGCGGCTGCGTTCTAGGTGGTCCATTCGGAAAGTCCAATTTTGGGCAACTTTTTCGAGCATTTCGGCTTGATCAGCCCGAATTTCTTCGGAAATGTTGTCTTCCAAAGCTGGAATAGTTGCTGGCTTATTTCTGTAGACTTTAGACTTGACGTAGCCCCACAAAAAATTATCTAAAGGCGTCAAATCGCATGATCTTGGTGGCCAACTTACCGGTCCATTTCTTGAGATGAATTGTTCTCCGAAGTTTTCCCTCAAAATGGTCATAGAATCGCGAGCTGTGTGGCATGTAGCGCCATCTTGTTGAAACCACATGTCAACCAAGTTCAGTTCTTCCATTTTTGGCAACAAAAAGTTTGTTAGCATCGAACGATAGCGATCGCCATTCACCGTAACGTTGCGTCCAACAGCATCTTTGAAAAAATACGGTCCAATGATTCCACCAGCGTACAAACCACACCAAACAGTGCATTTTTCGGGATGCATGGGCAGTTCTTGAACGGCTCCTGGTTGCTCTTCACTCCAAATGCGGCAATTTTGCTTATTTACGTAGCCATTCAACCAGACCATAAATCGGACGTAAAGCGCGAAACACATTTCGAACCGAATACTGATTTTGGTAATAAAATTCAATGATTTCCAAGCGTTGCTCGTTAGTAAGTCTATTCATGATGAAATGTCAAAGCATACTAAGCATCTTTCTCTTTGACACCATGTCTGAAATCCCGCGTGATCTGTTAAATACTAATGCATAAAAATCCTAACCTCAAAAAAATCACCCGTTAAACTTTAAAGCCGCCTACGATAGCGTAGCCAGGGTAGAACTTTATAAGGCCATGAGAGAATTCGGCATCCCAAATAAATTGACACGACTATGTAGGCTGACCATGACCAACATCACAAGCCAAGTAAAAGTAGCCGGTTTGCTATGCAGACCAATCAACATCTTTAATGGACTCCGACAAGGGGATGGGTCTGGCTTGCATCCTCTTCAACCTGGCGTTGGAGAAAGCAATCCGTGACTCTGGCACGTCAACAAGAGGGACTATCGTCACCAAGTCCAGCCAGATACTAGCTTACGCAGACGACATCGACATCATCGGCAGAAGCCAACAAGCTGTACAAGACTCCTTTACCCAGGTCGAGCAAGCCGCAAAATACCTGGGGCTGCACATAAATGAAGGTAGCGGAGCACGAACTTGAAGTAGTGCAGTCCTTTAACTATCTTGGGTCAAAAGTAGCAGCCGATAACAATATGGAGGAAGAAATACGCGGGCGGCTGCTGAAATCCAACAAAACCTACTATAATCTGTCAAGGCTCTTTAAATCCAGAAATCTTACCATAAAAACTAAACTGCTGCTGTACAAGACTATGGTCTTACCAGTACTCACATACGGATCCGAGACTTGGGTGCTAACAAAAAGGCACTCTGATCTCTTATCCGCGTTCGAGAGAAAAGTCTTACGGAGAATTGTTGGCCCCGTGTGTGAGGAAGGACGATTCCGGAGAAGATACAATCATGAATTGTATGAAATCTATCTCGAAGCAGATGTTGTTGGAAGGATGGCGTAGACCAGGACGCCCGAAGCCTTGGGGTGGGCAATTGGATGGCGTCGGCCAGCAATCGGGATGTATGGAAGAATTTGTTGAAGGAGACCCGGGCCGGATCCCGGTTGTTGCGCCGATGATGATGATGATTTGACAACTTGATTTAGCACATTCAGTTTTTAATGTTGGTAGCTTTGTTATGACAGGCAGAGCTCGCTTTTCGCAACAGCACGACAAGCGTAATTCGCTAAATTGTTCGCCATGAGTCGAACGTTCGACTCGCGAGTCATAATAAGCTTCTTCGGTCAATACTCAAATATATTTCCGATGCTAACTATTAAGATCTATATAATTTTTTTTTTTTTATATAATTAACGTGCGCACAAAGGACTATTTTTTTCCTTTAAATGTAGAACACACTGCGCGGGCATTAGGAAGATAGGGAGGCGAAAGATAGGAAGTGTCGATTAACATTGTCTTTGAATGCTTGCAGATCAAAATGGCAAGGGAAATCTTGCCGGGTAAATTATTCCAAATTCGTAAGTCAAACACAGAAATTGCAAATACTATACAGATATAAATTGCACGACTGGATATCACGTACTTGCTCAGCACCCTGAAAGTTTTATCAAAATCGTTAGAGCCGTTTTCGAGAAAATCAAACCTTTTGTTAAAAATTGTATGGCAGGTACCGTTTTTTTTCGACTTAGAGAAAAAATGAAAAACATCCCCCCCAGAGATACTACCTAATAAATACTAAATACCAAGTTTGAAGTAAATCGGCCCATCTGTTTAGGCTGTAGAGGCGCGAACAGACAAACAGACAGACGGACGGAATTTCCAGACCCACTTTTTTCAACTTCTCTATCATCGTAATGTCATGTTTGATTGTTTGATTTTTTTTTGCACGAATCCATAACTTGCATTATAGTAGATACCTATAATCGCAAGTAAAAAATGTTCATATAAGGGTTTTTTTTTAATTTTGACGTTCACGAGTCTTAACTTTTGTGAAGAGCTGTTTATTTGCTTAGAACTAACAAAAATTTTGCGGATGGAATGTTGGCCGCTTAACTGCGTTTATTTGCTATACTACATTTTCTAACATCGCGGTGTTTTTTTTAAACGTGTGGTTTTCAAGAAGAAATAAGGCATATAATTGTAAGTTATAGCCAAAAATGTAGCTTTATTAAGAATATAAGGTTGCCATTATGTTTTAAAAATGATTTCGGGCAGTGACTGCTGCATCTGGATCGAATAAATTCCAACGGGGAGGCCCAATTTTTGACCACTTTTTGCAGCAATTGCACCGTATGTCAGCAGATCGTGATACGCTTTACGGCAGGCAGGTGCCTATTAAGGCTTAATCTACCCATCTGGAGCCAAAATAAGCATTGACCAGATCCCTTGAATGGCTACCAGTCACTCTTGTTAGAGTAGTGCCCTCAGTTCACTCTAACTTCATAACACCATATAAATATGATGTTATTTCAGTAGAGTGGCTCCCCAAACCACCCTAGTAGCAATTTAATAGCTATGTTGTGGCGCATAGTCATTCCCCTTGCTAAAAAGTGATGCCTATCATGCACCTTTAGTAAATCCCCTGACTTCGCCTCCAACTGGAGGTATCCAAAGCTGGATACGTGATTCTGCAGGTTCAAAACCATATGCTCCCGCTATGGGTATAAACACAGCCACATCAGGCAGTTGCTACCGAGCATTGCTCACGTAATCAACTGGGCTCTCCTGATATCCCGTGGTACCCAACATTTATTCAGCCATGGGTATGGCCTAGCCTTAATAAACGTATGGTCTGACTTACCCGAATTTAGAATGATGCCTTAGACAACAGTGTTGACAGTAGGGCCACTGAAATCTTCACCACCACCCCGCCCAGCTTTGCTGCACTTGATTGTTAGGCAAACCAAACCATGAGTTAAGACCCAACTTATTGGAGCATGTCACCCTCGGCAACTTTTCCGTCAATTCAATTCCTTTACGAAATGCTGGGCCTCGGCTACAGACCTAAATCTATAGCTTCGACCCAGATGCTACACGTGGTCTCTGTTGGTCCCAGTCAAAATTGCCTCCACCCGAAGGCTTCTAAGGCGGTCCTCGAACTGGGACAACTGCATTTTCACATCATTTAGTGACACCGAGCACTCGATGCTCAAGGACTCACCATATCCGTGCCTTCTTTTCACTAGGTCGCTTTCCTACTTTCACAAGACAGAGCTGTCCCTCTGTCATGTATTTCAGAAAGCAACCCTCTTTTAAACAAGGTGTTATCAAACACCAAGCAGAGCTCAGCTACATCTTCTGCTGGTGAGCTGACTAGACTCACCAAACAGTCAACACACTCCCTGGAAGGTCACCTACTCGCGCCGACTGGGTGCCAGGAAAAACACCAGTCAAACGGTTTTCAATGCCTTCCATCTTTTCCCTCTTTGCCATTACGGCCATGGGTTCAAACCCTCTTACACCCTTACAATTCTCTACGCTCTCTCTCTTCGCCATATTCGTTATATTTTCGGATCTTTGTTTCCAGGGGCACCACGTGGAGGTGGAGAGCTCACGACCCCCCCCCCCCCCCCCCCCCCCGGATGTGAGCAATATGCGTCGAATGTTGTCAGTCTATTCATGTTGAAATACCAAACCATCAAACTGGGTATAAATCAAGTGACAGCTGTCAAAAAGACCGCCAGTGAAAATAGTGTGGCCAACATAAAGTTGTAAGAAAAAACACCAAAAAAACACTAAAAAAAGGTCAAATTTTCGATGACTTTTTCCACCATTTGTGGCCGTATATCGGCAATAACTCAGTGAAAGTTGTTAGTCTATTCATGTTGAAAATGGCAAACCAAATTTAGCATAAATCAAGTGACAGCTGTCAAAAAGACCGCCAGTGAAAATAATGTTGCCAACATAAAGTAAAAAAAAAATAAAAAAAGGTCAAATTTTCGATGACTTTTTCCATCATTTGTGGCCGTAGGTATATCGGCAATAAGGAAATGAAAGTTGTTAGTTTATTCATGTTGAAAATGGCAAAAAAAATTTAGCATAAATCAAGTGACAGCTGTCAAAAAGACCAACTCCGAAAAAAGTACTGCCAGATTAAAAACCACACGTCTAAAAAAAAACACCCTTTATTATCCATGCAGGGAGGTATCTACAAATAGACTTATATAAAATAACACCAACATACCAAATGATTACCGTCAACACCATGTTTTTGTAAAGCTTAGACACACTCAGCCATACACTTTGAAGCATTTATATGAACGTCTTACAAAATTAATTATAAACTGAACTAATGAATCGTATATTACTTACAGAGCCCTAAGTTTCAAATATAGGCAAAACTCAAGTCTATTTACATACATGCCTCGTCCAACCTACTACTAAATATGTTGATATAGGTACTTAGGTTATACCTTATACGATATCTAACATTAGGAACCCATAAATAATAAACATTCAAAATAATCACAAGACCAACAGCCAAAACAAAATATTTCCCAAATCAAATGATATAGGAAATTTAATCACTTTTATCCCGACCAAGCAGGGACGTAGCCGACAACGTCATTAGAAGTTCCAGAAATACTAGAAATTGGTGGGCGTCACCTAACTAATGATATCAGATTAGGCCCGGCACCCATCATAAACCTTTATACTGCGCACAGCCTTTTATCTCCGTCCGTCCATATTAATCCATAAAAAATGGCAATTTCCCAGAAATGATTGTCAACGCCATGTCATCAATAAATAACCATCACACCGCAGCCCCCGTGATTCCCGCATGTGTTTGTGCCAGCCAAACAAATTTGGGGTAATTTTATCAAAAAAAAAAAACATTAAATGCCGACGACATATCGGCAACCAACTACAAGCCAATAGAAAACCCTTTTCGAATTAAAATCCAAAATACCAACGAACCGTAACCCTTTGATGGTAAACCTAATTTAGCCAAGCCTATAGATCAGGTAAAATGTGTGTTTTGTAAACAAATCAGGACGACTTCACCACAAATGAGTGCGCCCTCCGCATCAATGTGTATCCAGAGATGAAAGGATTAATCTAATGATTTGTCAAAATGGTTAACCCTTTTTCAAAATACTTGCAACAGCAACTATATGCTCCGAGATGCCTATCGTCAACCAAGCTGACCTAGAAACTCTGTCGAAATGGGTGTGTGCGTATCAAATCAAGCGGAATTGCAAGGACTCAACTCACCTTTACCTTCTTTCCCTACCTAGGTATGCGATTATAAAAAATTACCATAAATATGTAAATATTTGTAAAAGTTGTCTCTGTCAACAATGAAAACGAATAAAGTTGCAGAAACCATAAACGTCTTAATTTTGGGCATTTTCAAGGTGAAACCAATTCCAGAGAATGTCAACTCGCAGTATGAGGATTTGGTTTAGACACCAGATACACCAGAGATACAATGCAATCAACTAAAGGATGCAAATTTTTCTAGACAAACCGGTAGATTTATTTCAGGCAGCAATTGCTCTCATTGTTCGAATACTACCGGCCTAAAGGGGTGTACCGTTGACAATGGTAATTGCATTGTTATATTTAGTCTGACCTCTAATGAAAGTTTCCTTGTATATATATAATACATATATACTCAACAATTTACCTGGGACCACTAATACACTTTGTTTACTTGAAAAATAATGAAATTTGTCGCTCGTACACCCTTTGATCGGGATTCATTTGCTGCCTGGTGTTTGGCATCGGAACACCCCTTTTATATGGTTGCAGCAATAAAATGACTAAAATAAGTTGCAATGGTTCGGGGCGAGGCCGTATCTGCCTGTTTGTCAAATATTTATGTCAATATACTGTGATTTTGCCAAATAACTCAATTCCGCAAAACGACAATTTTTAGTGTGTCCTTGAGTGAAAGGATTAGGAGATCTATTAATGGCAGGGAAATATAAGGCTATTTGCGTGATAATGTGTTAACTCTTTCAAGGACACCTTTGAAGATCTTAGTTGTTGTGATGAAGAAAGGATATGAAAGTGTATCGGTACCTATAAGCTATGCAACTTTTGGTAAATTCAAGAGAAATAGATTTATTCTTTTTGTAAACCTTTGCAATAACATACTCCATAGGGTTCAGCCATCCTTTTTTTTTTTTTTAATTTACACCCGCGAAAGGGTTTGTGTGTACCCTTAAAATGTTTAAGCAACGCACGAGCATTAAGGAAATGAGGAGATACCGATGCACATTAGTTTTAAAGTTCTGCATATCAAAATGGGAGGGAAAAACAGAGCCTGGCAAAGCATTCCACATTCGTGTTGTGCGACTAAAGAAAACAGTACGTCCGAAGTTAGGCTCAAGAGTAAACTGATGGGCATTCATCAGGGGAGGAATGCAGCTGGCTATTTCGCTAGAGCATTGTTTGTAAAAATAACGATAAAATAACGAAAGGCACGAAACATTACGGCGGTGCTCAAGAGCTTTGTATATAAAATCTATATTACTATCATGGGGAGAATTTTTGTGTATTCCCTCTATAGAGCTAAAGCAGAACTAATGTCCACAACTTGTGGAATGTAAGAGAATGAAGAGGCATGTTGTACCAAGAGAAAATATAAGTGAATATGACATTAAGAGGGTGAAGAAGGCGTTTAATTTACTTAGGTTAGGGGTGGAAATATGGTATAAGCCTATATTGTTTGGTAGGTAATATATGAATACATCCTTTGAACAAGTTTTGCTGTCAAGTTTTGTTGTGCAGGTAGACAAAATAAGGTAGGGGTGGCAAAATGGTATTATTTGCTGATATTGCTTGAATATATTAGTGTATAAATACATTCTTGGAACAAGTATTGAGTAAGGTAAGTAAATTATCGAGACGATCGTATATGCTTATATTGCTTGGTAGGTAATATATGAATACATCCTTGGAACATGTTTTGCTGCCATATTTTGAAGTTATGGTAGAAAAATAAGGTAGGGGTGGAAAAATGGTATTTGCTGATATTGCTTGAATACACATAGGTGCATAAATACATTCTTTGAACATGTATTGAGTAAGGTAAGGAAATTATCGAAAGGATGAGTAAAATAACACGTTGCCATTTTTTTGAAATTGGGGTAGTAAATAAAAAAAAAAAATAACGGCTGTAAGAAATATTTACTTGTGACGATAAAAAGCTTTTTGTCACTTTTGAATCGAATTTCTTTGAAAACAGATCGAAAGTTTGTATTGAAAAGTGATAAATACGTTAATTGATTAATTGTGTTCTGTCATTTCATTCTGAAGAGTTCAGTAATATAAAAAAATAAACGCAAATACATTGTGAAGTGAGTGAGTGCAGTATAAAGAAAACAAAAACAATTACTGCTTGTGAAGTTAAGAAAAAATAAAAATAAAAAAAATAAATTTAGTTAAAATTATCAAATACCTAATATATAAAATAAAGTATCTAGGTACATACTTATAAAATAAAATATACCTATGTAAATATAAAAATAAATACTTATTGTGTGCATAAAAAAATTGTGAAGTTAAGAGTAAAACAAAAATTATAAAGTATATTATTTGTCAAGGAACGGAACTTGTAAAAAAAATTAAATAAATTAAGTTATTGTTTTTTTAAGTAAGGTAATTTTTTATATTATATTTTTTATTTTTATGTAAATTTTATAAATATTTAATAATATATATATATAATAATAAATAATTATGGTTTATTGCGCTTATGAGAACTGCGGTGAGCAAAAAAGATGCTTAAGCTTGGTCTCCTTTTTTAAGGTTCCAAAAGACTATAGAAGAGCTATTTGGATTAAGCATGGAAATGTCTCACGAATTAAGAGTCTGCCAAAGGATATCTTCATGTGTGAAAAACATTTTTATCCTACTGACAACCATAAAATTCTTGGCCAAAACTGCACTGCCGATATCTTCTTCTTCGATATGCAGTTGCGGCGAAAGTGTTAAGGACAATTCATGCCTCAGAATTCTGGAAGCATGTAGGATTCGTGGACATCCACCAGCAGATTCATAAGGAATCTGAAACAAATTATATTCGAGCATTTCAGTTCGGCCGAGCCTGAATGGCTATGAAGATGCTGGAGCGGAACCATTACTGCGAGGGTGTGACTTCAAACTGGATATGGAAATGGAAACAGCCGGCGACAGAGATTACTTCGTTGAACAGCCAATTGAAGACAACCTACTGGAAATTGGAATAAATTATGTGATTGAAAACGACTTGGAGTGCAATGAAGCAAACATTGAGATGGTAATAGAGAAAAGCAGATGCTCAAAGAAGCTGAAAGCAGCCGCTCTATATTACGCTGGATTTGCTGCACAAAAATTAAAAAAGAAACTTAACTGTGCGGCTTGCTCACGATTCATGGTCGATGATGAAAACGTCCCTAGAGAGCAAGCCCTATTGATAAAACTGAGAGCTTATGCGACAAGCACAACAGCTTCCGAGTTTGGAAAGCAATTTGAAGAAACTGCTCAAATGATACAAAGAATGTTCGAAGAACATTTTCCTAAAATGTCACAAACGGAAAAACTCGTCGAAACATGGTTGTCCGAAGTAATGAAATTTAAGGACAGGATTTTCCCAATTAACTGCGATATAGAAGAACATAAGCAACAGATTGCAAAGTTCTTACTAATCGGACTCATCATGTTCGGGTTTAAAAATATAAATAAACATATAAAGATCAATTTGAAACCAGCACCAGGACCAAGACATCTATAAGTTTTAAGATAATTATTATTATATTATATTAAAATAGTCATTGTTTTATTAATTTGTTATTATTATTTATTCATTAATTTATTTAGTTTTTAATTATTTATTATTAATTTTAAGTATATAGAGGAATAGGCCTACTGGGGAACCTCTTAAAAAAAACGCATCTAGTATTTTACCTCTTGGGTGATGTGGAAAAAAATGCAAAGTAGGCAACTTTTTTACTTGCGATTATAGGGACTATAAGGAAAGTTATGCATTCGTAAAAACAAAAAATATTAACAATCAGACATGACATTATATGATAGGGATTCCGAAAAAAAGTTGGTCGGAAAATTCTGTCTGTCCGCATCGATTTCCACAGCCTAAACGGTCGGGCAAACCATGCCTCAAACTTGGTAGGTATGTAATATTTTTGGAGTACTCTACCCGACTAAATGACCTAAAAACATAAATCAATTGAATCTACTTTTTACCTAAAACCGAATTTAATTTGGTCAATAAGGGTCACTGACGTCAAAATGCGGGAAGGCTCTGCCTTGCTTTTTTGTATTCGATATGTACATTGTACATACTAGTGTATGTTTCTAGCTATGGAAGTTTCTGTCTCGGATTTCTTTTTTTTAAATCCAAACTAAAGGATTCATATCCTACATAGCATTGTAAGAATAATTTCATCAACAGACACACATTGTTTACCTATGTATGTATTTAAAAAGCCTTGTAACATACTTAGAAAAAAATAAAACCAAAAAAAGTACTGTGTAGCAACTGGATTTTATATACAATCCTGCAGAAGATCAAATGTATCTACAAACTAAAAGCCACCTCCTCCAAGAGCTCACTCTCTTACTCAATATTTATTTCTTGCTCTTACTTTCTTGCTTCTCTACTAATTTCCACAATAATCCATTTTAATTCCACAAGTTACTGTAGCGCCCTCACATGAGCTGAGTTCGATTTAAAAAAATCGTGTTCATGATAGTACTATAGATTTTATATACAAAGTCAAGAGATGTAAACGTTTCTGTTATTGTTCGGTCGCCTATCTGTTTTTTGAATTCTATCTAGAAAACTCAACTGGGTTAAAGGAGCACCTGCCCAAATATGGGAATTATACTCGAGTTTCGGTCGAATATATGCTTAATATACTGTAGCCAGATCAGGCGGGGGGTGAAGAACTTCTTGCATCTTCGAAGGAAACCTAAACACCTCGCAGCATTCTTTGCGATGTCAAATATGTGGTCATTCCACAGAAGGTGGTCTGTAATGCACATACCGAGAACTGAGAGGTGTTCTGTTTCTTCTGATACAGTTAATGATTTCCCAGTGCGGACAGTGCTTAAAACTACCTTCAAGAAATGAATTAAGAGCCAACGCTGGTTAAGGACGATAGTCAATTTTGTCTGAGAAGTTTATATATAAAAAGAGACTAAAAATAAAAATTAATTTGTACGTACCATTGGTACATCTAAACTAGGCTGATACAAAGTACATTGGTATACCTATGAAGTCTGTTATAAATGTTATTTAACAAGGAATAGGACTAAAAACGTCAGTTTTTTTTAACTTTATAATGCTGCGTGGTTGGAAAATCAATAACATGAGCTTACGACTAAATTCAAGAGATTAATAGTGAGTTTATCAAGAATATATTTAATTAAAACCCAATGAAAAATACGTACATGTTTCTTCAATTAAATTTCTTTTACAATTTAGATCAGAAGACATTTGCAAAATTTTGGAAAATGAAATAGAGAATTGAGTATCGGGGAGCAAAATTTTTATTTCCAACAAACAAGTTCAATAAGATAAAATAAACTTATCAAATTGACTATTTCCAAAATTAAAACATGATTATAAAGTCACAACTTCTTGAGAAAAAAACAAATCACATAGAAAGCTAATGCAAGTTATTGTTTAGAATGACTTAAATACAACTTAGAAACTTTAGAATATACTGTACCTTACAAATTAAGGGGAAATTAAATTAAAGACCATTTTTTTCTTTTCGTAAATGAAATGACAAATACTAAACTTACTAAAACGAATAAATTTGCACGGCTGGCGATAGCACTTATTTTCTCTTATGAAAGTGAAAAATATTAAAGGAACTTCAAAGTTTTTATTCCATTTTTCTGACTTTTGATTGTTTGAAAAAAGTACGTAAAATAGTTTTCAGCGGACAAATTTAAACGCCATTTTATTTTCTTAGAAAGTAAAAAAGTGTGATTTTTTTTTAATCGTAGGAGCGGTTTTTAAATAAAAAGGTTTTTACTTAACAACTTTTTCTAAGAATTAAAAAAACAATTATTCAAGAATGCAAACTCAAACACAAAAATTCTTTACATTAAAAAAAAAAAAATAAAAAAAAATCCATCTACCCGTTTTCAAAAAGATTTGGAAAATATTTTAAAATAAAATTACTTAGGTTACCGACATCTTCCTGAATATAAATTTTGATTGAAACCGGATGACTAGTTTTCGAGAAAGTCGAAGAAAAAAAAAGGTTCTATGGGAGGTACCGTTTTTAGTCCACCATCTTGAATTTTTTACTTGCGATTGCACTATAATGCAAGTTATGCATTTGAGATAACTATCAAACATGACATTACGATGATAGAGCAACATATTTGAGTTACTGGCAAAATTCTGTCCGTCTGTCTGTCTGTCTGTCTGTCTGTCTGTCTGTCTGCCTGTACGGATGTATTTTGGACTGCAGTTGCTCCAATCGTCTTCAAATTTTGAACTTAAGGTTGTTTTGCCATTCTACAGAGGAGTATTTTCATATTTTTTTTTTAGCTCAAAAATTATCGGTACCTGTCATATAACCGTTATGTAAAAGTTTATTTTTCTCGAAAAGGGCTCCAAGAATTTTTATAAAAAAAATCAGTGTACTACTGTAGGTATGCATTATATTTTGGTGAAAAAAAAAATTAATATGGTGGGCTAAAAACGGTACCTCCCATAGGACCAGTTTTTTTTCTTCGACTTTTTCGAAAACTGGTGATCCGATTATAATCAAAATTGACTTTTAACAAGATGTAAGTAGCCTTAGTAATTTCGCATTAATTTTTTTTCGAAAACTTTTTTTTTGTATTTTTAATAGTTTGTTTATGTTTTGAAAACGGGTAAGTGAATTTTTTTTGTATAATCAAAATTATAATGGTAGACAAAACCATTTTATATTCTAGATTTAAAAATCGTAGGTTAAAATGTTAAATTTAAGTAAATATAATAATAATAAAAATATGATTCATGCAGAAGAAGATCAAGTTAAAGAAGGATTTGATCAAATTGAGTTGACTGAATCCTTGATAAATATTGGTTGATTATTTCTTTTCTTATTGCTATATAAAGGGTCCACCATCTAACTTTTTTTTCAACTAGTGCTTATTTCGTGAATGGCAACACTTAGCTCATGTCTGATTTAACAGATAATTATTTTTATTCTTCCGCTAAACAAATATGGTTATGTATATGCTTGAACAACGCTGGGAAATGTTGCGACATTACTGCCTGCGATCAATGCCGATTTTGCCAAAAAAAATCATCTTTTCAGATGAAGATCATTTTGATCTTGGCGGGTATGTAAACAAGCAAAATTCTCGCATTTGGGGCACAAAAAACCCGCCGATACACCCAAAACGAGTCACTGTTTGGTGCGGATTTTGGTCCAGAGGCAAAACTGGGCCATTTTTCGAAAATGAGCAAGGAGTGGCCGTTATAGTCAATGGCGATCGTTATCGGGCCATGTTGAACGAATTTTTGTTCACAAAAATTGAAGAGAGGGATATTGGCAACATTTGGTTTCATCAGGACGGCGCTACGTGCCACACAGCCGAAGCTACACTCGATGTTTATGAAGCATTTTCAAAAAAAAAAAAGTTACTTGGCGGACCCTTTATATTAATAAAATAAACGAGAAATAAAATTCTTAAAAAAAAAAAATTCAGTGAAATAAAAACAGCAATTATTTCACCTACGGTAGATTAGTAGAAGATAAGAATATCTTTAAATCCTTTTGCATGAATTTTCAATTCAAGGAAACCTAATTTTTCAAATATCTAGATAACTCGCTCAGAGTTTGCTTATACTCAAATACAAAATTCTCATTCATTTTAAATCTAAATAGGGGTATTCATGCAATCGCGTAAAACCCTGATAAAGCGTAAAAACCTCGTGAATTTATCTTCTCGTAAATGAACTGTCAAAATTTGTATGGGAATTTATCTATGCGAACTTTATAAATTTATCTCATGATTTTGCCGGATAAAGTGAAATAAAAGGCACGACTGGGTCGCACGTACTTGCTCCTATGTGCTAATCCTTTTTAAGTGCAGGCGTCTTTTTGACAAAGATTTTATTTTAATGTTTTTTTTTTAGTTGTATTTTCTTTAGAATCTTTGTGGTTAAAAGCTCGAACGAACATGCGTCACGACAAAGGGATAGACACATAAATATATAGGATTGGAACACTTGAATGGTTTGTTGCTTCAATTTTCGAATTATTTTGGTGATCTTAATTTTACAAAGTTTGCGTGGGTACAGAATCCATTTGTCGACGAAGAAGATGATGAATTTGGATTGACAAGTATTGAAAAAGAAAAATTGATTGAATTATCTTGTGATACTACATTAAAACATAAATTTCAGACTGTATCTCTGGTTCAATTCTGGTTGAATCTTCATACAGAATATATTACTTTGTCAAACAAAGCATTGAAAGTATTGCTGCCGTTCGCAACATCATATTTATGCGAAACGGGATTTTCTGCCTTGGCTGCAATGAAATCTAAATATCGAGCTCGTTTAGTTGTCGAAAAAGAGCTACGAGTAGCTATATCGTCACAAACACCAAGATTTGATAAGCTTTGTGCTAATAGACAAGCACATCCATCTCATTAAAAACAATAATGAAATATCGTTTTCCATTAGTTTGTACGAATAAATTTTATAAGAGTAAAAATGTTTGTGTTTTTATTTTATGAAATCTTCAGGGGGGCCCCAAATGATTAGATATTTTTAAGGGAGGCGTAGTAACATCATAACATAAAAAGAATCTCTATATTTCACGGTACGTCCGAAATTGGGCTCAAGGGTGAACTGATGGGCATTCCTAGCAAGACGAGTATTACGGCCGAAACTCTTAAGAGGAGGAATGCAGCTGAAAAGAAACGATAAAATAAGGAAAGACATGATTGGTAGAAGAATGAGTTGCAGGTGCAGGATTCACTACACACTCCTGAATAATCTGAATCTTAAATATTGAATAATTTTCCTGAAGGGGTTTTGATTTAAATAATATAAAAATCATTTAAAAATGAAGCAAGTACAATCCACAGAGAAAAACAAAAAAAAAACATGGCGCCCGCAATGACTGGATAAACCTTATAAAGCTTTTATGGAAGGTGATGTACAGAAGGTCCCAGATAAATACGAAATCTAGAAATTGAAGCTAGTTAGATAATACATTGTCGGGCTGCTGGATGATGATTCTAAAAAATTAAATATTCATGTAGGACATTTGTTTAAGCCTCAAAAGGATTGAATATTTAAAATGTTCCCTTTTCAAATTGACGTAATAAAGCATCATGCAGTTATGCTAAAAGTCTTAAATAAATATTAAAATTAAAATCAAAATTGATTTTTTATTAAATTTCAATAATTAAAAAAATATGCAAATTTTTATTCGAATTATTTCGAAGTTTGGTGTTTTTGGCTTTCTTCCTAATACATTCATATTAAGCAAATTTGAAAAAAAAAACCATTTTGAATTACTTCCAGTGGCAATTTTTTATTTTATTTTTTTTTTTTTGACTGGAGAATATAAATAGGGAGGCACTATACGACTATAACATATATCTTCCTACAGCAAAACTTCTATATTGAAGTAGTTCCCATTTTCAAAATATTCAAAAATGAAACTAATAAATTCGAATATTGGAAAATATATACTTACTTACTTAGGTGGCGCTACAGTTCGGGACGAACCTGGGCCTCAACCAACATGCCTCTCCAGCCAGCTCGGTCTTTGGCTAGCTGCCTCCAGTTTTGCACTCCAAGTTGGTTCAGGTCGTCCTCCACTTGAGGGCGCCACCTAAGGCGAGGTCTTCCTTGACTGCGTCTACCCTCTGGGATGGAATCGAAGATCCTGCGAGCCGGAGCATTGTTGTCCATTCGCTCTACATCACCTAGCCATCTTAAACGTGATATGCGTATTTTTTTGACCAGGTCAATGTCGCTGTACAGCTCTTATAGTTCTTGGTTGAACCTTCTCCTCCAAAGTCCGTTAACGCAGATAGGGCCAAAAATCTTCCGAAGAATCTTACGCTCGAAACGACTAAGGATATCTTAATCCGCTTTAGATAATGTCCATGCCTCGGCGCCATAGAGCAGGACTGGGATGATTAGGGTCTTTCGAGAGATGGCTTTGCTACTCAATTGCCTTCCTAGCCCATAGAAACAGCGATTGGCAAGAGTAATTCTTCGTCGCTTCTGTGAGGTCAGTACCAACCTTGACAGAGCAGCGAGAGTTCTCCATCGTCATCCTGCACAATCGGACGAGTTTTGTGGGGATGCCAAAACCTGACATGGCTCTGTATAGCTCATCTCTATAAATGTTATCGTATAAAGAGGTGGTGGGTATCGATTTGGAATTCTTGGGTGGTTTCCAGGATCTGCCGTAGAGTGAACATTTGATCGATTGTGGACTTTCCTGGTCTTAAGCCACACTGATAGGGGTCAATCAGGTTGCTGACGAAAGGTTTCAGGCGTTCACATAGTACGGCAGAGAGGATCTTGTAGGCGATATTCAGGAGACTTATTCCTCTATAGTTGGCGCAGTTTAGAGGGTCTCCTTGCTTGAGGATCGGGCAAACGATGCTGAGGTTCCATTCATCAGGCATACTTTCTTCTGACCAAACTGTAGAGATGAGTTGGTGTATGCACTCCACCAGGTCATCTCCGGCCGCTTTAAAAAGTTCGGCGGGTAGTCCGTCGGGTCCAGCAGCTTTGTTGTTTTTGAGTTTAGATATTGCTATCCTTACTTCATTTTGGTCAGGTGGACGGAAGTTTTGTCTGTCATCATCCATGTTGAATGGTTCATTCTGCCTGACAGCGGGATTTTGGTCTTCATCGCCGTTTAACAGTCTGCAGAAATGATCCTTCCATGTACTCAGCACCGACTGTGACTCTACTACGAGGTTTCCATTCCTATCTCTACAGGCTTCTGTGCGGTTTTTTTTTCCTTGGCATGTTCTTTTTACCTGTTGGTAAAACTTCCGCACGTTGTTCCTGGAGTAGCATCTCTCAATATCCTCGATCGCGCGCTTCTCGTGCTCTCTCTTTTTCTTTTGGAGAAGCCGGTGTTCTTCCCGTCTTTTCAAAGCTTGCGAGCAGCTCTCGTCTTTCTTTGCAGCGCCGCAATTTTGACACCGGTCTTCGGCACGTGATGCTGCCGGTACTGAATTTCTAGAGAGGTTACGGGATATTCGATCGGCATAGGTTCTGGCGGTGTCTTGCGATTGCAGCTTTCCGACGTCATACTTCCTCACAGTATTACTCCGTTGTTGTGGAGTTCGGGTTATTCGCATTCTTACCTTTGCTGCAACAAGGTAGTGATTGGAAAATATATATGCCCAATAAAACTTCGGTAGGCAGTCATATATCTAAATTAGGGCATTTTTTAAGGTTTCTTATGGTGGAATTCTTAAAGAAGCAAATAAAAAATTCTATGGACTACCAGGAACAATTTTTTTTACTGCCCCAGCACCTATGTTAAAAATTGCTGTGTTGTGAACAGCAATTAACCTCGGGACTTCTTAAGTGTAACATTTTTTTCCATTTCTTCGAACAAAAAATATTTTTTTATTGCCACTATTTATCCCAATTTTTACGGAAATTGGTTCATCTTCTATTTCGTTGCTTTACTTTTTTATTTATCATCCAGGGAAAGAAATTCACTTAGTTTTATGATTCCAGACATGCTATGGTTTCATTTTGTTTTATATACTTTTATTGTTTATTGCCGTAGAAAAAATGTTTAATTTTTTTTTACAAAAACATTTCACCAGCATTTATGCACTTTGCGCATTTTAATTGCTTGAAATGCTTTCCCGAAGAAGGTGAGGCAGGTTACGAATAAAACAATCTTAACTTTAATTTACCGCCTTTTATGACGGCTGATCAAGCTTTAGAGATAATGTCCTAGCGGTGCGCACCCATTTTCCCCAATAAAGTTCCCGCATTCTAATAAAAAATCAAGCGAAACAAGACTGATTGCAGATCCAATTTAGGTATTCCCATTGTTGTTGATCAAAGGTAGAACCAGATACAAGCCGCCATCCATAATTATTGGGGCTGGGCTTCTTATCACAGTGCCAAACAGGTGACAATAAAAAGTAGTTTTACCCGCGTAAATGGAAGTACTAATGAATGTCATCCGCAACACCTTCAAACGTGCCGCCAACTGCGATATCTTTGAAGAGAGAAAGTACCTCTATAGATACTCAGATACTTTTTCTGCGAAATAAAAGCGTTTTATTTGTTTTTCACACACGGGATGGAATATTGCACCTTCCATGCTGTCAATAGAGGAATTGTGTTAGAAATCCCAGGGAGCGTGGAAACTAGCATGACCTAAAGATTACGGAAGGAAAGAAAATACGTTTTGCTTCAACCCCTGCGCACTTCGGAAATGTGTTAGGTAATCCTTTGCAGATGTGAAAGTAAACGCACGGGAAATCGGAAATTTCTTGATTCGGTAGTGAAAAACTGTGCTGAAAAACCAATCAGATTGGAATGGTGTTGAAATAACAAATTTTTAATAAACAACTAACGCCATTTGGTTGCACAGGTTTTTCGACACTTGAAGAAATATCTTTTGACACCTTTACAATGGTATTCTGCTGATGAGCATATGTGCAATGTTGAGGTGGAAAATAATTTTCATATATATGACTCAAGTGGAAACGGGTGTGGGAAATGTGTTGAGTGTTTTTCTTGCGGGTTATTTTTGTTGTTCTTAGTTATAGCAGCAAATAAGCGGCACTTTCACCTGAGTTAAAAACGATTTTAAAGAACAACACAATATTTGGGAAATCTGCTACTCGGTTAACTTAAAGGAATGTTTACCTCATTACAAGGTGGATTCGCAGATTTTTCTTATAAAGAATGGAATGAAACAACAAAGCCGATTGAAATTTCTATTAAAATGGTGGAACAAAATTAAAAACTGCACCTGAGATTAGATGGAATCACTTCAAAAACTTTTAAAAAATTAGAAGCAGTAAGTTAAGGACTTCCTTGGTGGGACACCAAATTTGATCGAGCACTCTTCGGTGGCTCCGTCGAAGGAAGTATTACAATGCATACTTCCTCTATAGAGCCTAGAAAAATTTTCAAAATATTTTTAAAAGTAAAAAAAATTTATTGAAATTTTGAGGAAATATGTAAGAACTCCAGTTTTTTTTGTTTTATTTTTTTTTTTTATTTTATAATTAACGCCCGCACAAGGGACTATTTGTTTCCTTTTTAATGTAACACACTGCGCGGGCATTAGGAAGATAGGGAGGGGAGAGATAGGAGGTGTCGATTAACATTGGTTTTGAATGTTTGCAGATCAAAATGGCAAGGGAAAATCTCGCCGGGTAAACTATTGCAAATTCGTGTTGTTCGGCTAAAAAAAGAATCTCTATATTTCGCGGTACGTCCGAAATTGGGCTCCAGGGTGAACTGATGAGCATTCCTTGCGAGACGAGTATTACGGGAGAAACTTTTAAGGGAGGAATGCAACTGGCTACTCCGAGTGAACATTTTTGTAAAAGAAACGATCAAATAAGGAAAGACATGAAACATTGCGTCGGTGTACGAGAGGGGCAATTGATTCAGCGGCAGTTCTATTCCCTATCAATCTTAACGCTCGATTTTGTATTCTATAAAGCAGGTGAAACGATGTTTGTGAAGCACATGCCCAGAGGTGGGATTTATACTCGAGTTTAGGGCGTATAAACGCTTAGATTGTAGCCAGATCAGATGGGGAAAAATACTTCTTACACCGATAAAGAAAACCTAAGCACTTAGCAGCATTCTTAGGAATCTCAAATATATGGTCGTTCCAACGGAGGTCGTCATTGACACACAACACATACCGAGTACTGAGAGCTTTTCGGTTTAAATCGGAGTTTAATGAGCTTGACAGACGGTACCGTTGCAATTGTACATCCGAAGGGGAAGGACTTGAATTATCGAACGAATATGAAAAGCTGAGGGCAGAGTCGTCAGCAAAACAGTTAAGTGGATTACAAGTAACAGAAAGAAGATCATTTATAAAAATAAGGAAAAGAGTCGGAGACAGAACAGAGCCCTGTGGCACACCAGCATTTATTTTGTGGGAATCAGACTTGAATCCGTCCAATACAACTTTTATTGAACGGTCCTGAAGAAAGCTTCTAATCCAACGAACAAGAGTATTATCGATCCCAAAAGCACGCATTTTCGATAAGAGAGCTTCATGCCAAACTCTATCAAATGCCTTGGAGATATCAAGAGTAATAATCTTACTTTCACCAAAGCGATGTAAAGATTTGTTCCACTGTTCGGTGAGATATGCCATCAGATCACCAGTGGAACGGTTGCTGCGGAAGCCATACTGACGGTCATGGAGAAGCTTTCGATCTTCGAGATATTCCTTAAGCTGACGGTTAATCAGTGTTTCCATGACCTTAGAAAGAAGGGATGTCAGTGCTATGGGTCGGTAGGAGGAGGGGGAGGATGGGTCACCTTTCTTAGGGACAGGCTGGACAAATGCTGTTTTCCATCTTCTAGGAAAGATTCCAGAAGACTAGGAGCGATGGAAAAGCTTACGCAGTGGCTTTGCCAGTGTGGAAGAAGACCTCTTTAGAAGAATCGGGGGTATACCATCCGGGCCAGCGGATTTGTGTATATCGATATCTTTGAGAACTCTTGCAACTGTAAAAAAACATGTCCCATGTAAAAATTTACATTCTCATTCTCATTCTCTTACAGGAGGGGCAACGTTGCTGTGAAGCAGCGTGGAGCTGGTAGCGAAGTAGGCGGCTAGCAAGTTTGCCTTCTCTGATGAAGGTTTTGATAAATTTAGTTTCGTCAGCATATAAAGACAATGAGATGATCGAATTCTTTATAACCAATTCAATGTCATTAATATGGTAAAGATTAAAAGGAGAGGGCTTAAGTTCCTTTCTTGAGAAACCACGGAAGCAGCAACAAATGGACTAGGAAGTGCATTTCTGAAATAGAAAAATAGACTTTAATTCCTGTTTCTGGTGCTCGAGAGCAAAGGAAACAAATTCAATAAAATAAATGGCAGTGAATCTACATTTGAAAAAGCCAGACAACATGGATTTCTAAAATGTAGATTCAAAGGCTTTTTTCAAAATAGTCAAATTCATCACGTACATCACACAGTTTTGATGAAACTTTTATACAATTGAATTAGTTTAATAGATTTATAAAATCTACAATTGAATTACTTCCCTAAAGTAAAAAAATATTTGTGAACAATTGTCAACAACCCAAGTTTTATATATTATATCTCTAGTGTGAGCGTTGAAAATTTGCCGCACCCAAATTCTGTGCCCAGGGGCAACTGTCTATGCTATATTGCTATTTTAAGGCAGGTTGCGGCATCTTGTTGGAACTATTTCTCCTCCAAATGATTTCCAGTGACATGATTAATACAAAAATCAAGAATCATTTGCCTGTAGCGTTCGCCATTCACATCACGGTTGTGTTGTCACCGGTTTCGTATTTAAAGACAAATGGGCCGATGCGCCTTCGGTATGTTAACCGCAACAAATAGTGATTTTTTCGGGACTAAATGCAATCTCATGAGGATTATGCTCACTCTAAAAACGAGCCAGAAATGAGCCTCACCGCTGAAGATGATTTGACCATAAAATTCTGGTTTAACTTCCAGTTGATTCTCAGTCTATTCACCGAAAACAGGACGACAATTGATGGTACACTGCCTTTAATTCTTGCACCAGGCCTAGATTTTTCCTTAAAATTTTCTTAGTAGTGGACGGGCAGAGACCGAGTTGCTGACAATGGCGCGGTGTCTGATCGATAAATTCGTGTCTTCTGTCATACTCACTTCTACAGCGAGTAAATGTGGTCTTAACTTGATCCATAGTATTGCGTATTAACTACTCAGATGGACGATTATTACCCACCGTAAACTTGACGAAGTGCTCCATAAGTTTTGCGAACAGAAGCGAATTTTGGAAATAAATTCAAACAATTTACTAACGTTGTTAGAATTTATTAATCAAAACTTTCCTTGAATCCCATATAATCTTATATACATATTATCTATACGAAAACAAAACTTGGCGAGTAAAAAAGGTAGGGAAAGGCCGCAATTGTCAGCTCTGCGTTGGGCGGCAAAATGTGCTAATCTGCCAATGGCAACTTTGTTGAACCAAGTTATAGTGACCGAATTTCCCAAGAAATAGACCTGTGAATGGGACACCTCGTTCATGTGATTTGATACCTTTGGACTACTTTTTGTGGGTGTACCTCAAATCTCTGGTCTATGCTGATAAACCAGCAACGATTGATCATTTAGAAGCCAACATTCGACACACTATTGACGAAATAAGACAGGGTATACTCGAAAAATTATTGCAAAATCGCACTGACAGGATTTCGTTCATAAGGCGCAGTCGATGAGGTCATATGTTAGAAATTTATTTTTAAATATTAAATATTACAAAATTAGTGAGCTAATAAAGCCAAAATGTTGGAACACGTCACAACCGCTTATAAAAATCGTTTTGATTGACCAAATTGTTTCAAATTTTAATTTAGATCTTTTAACAAGTAAAGATGTTGCAGAAGAAGAACATTTTGTCATCCTGAAAATTTTAAGAAGTTGCTATGACCACAAGCCGATACAATAAATATTGAAATTAAAATTATTGAATAATTGAACCGTATGTTACAATTTAGTTAAATTTATTATAAGTTTTTAGAAATTTCAAGAAATGTCTTAACTTTACTTTTATGCGTGAATCTATCGATCTTGCTAATATTAATCACTAATAGTCCCCAACTTTCATCTAAGAGTTCTAAAGATCATTTCGAAACCAGGTGAAACCAAAACTCGGAGAAACTTTAAAACTTGGTTTTAAAAATACTTACTTAACAATGCAATTTTTTTCTGGATGTTGATAAACTCATGTTTGTAATGAATTTGACAATTGGCACTCAAGTTCTCAAGGATGAAGGATGTAAACACTGGCACCAAGGAGTTGCAGTTTGTCTCAAGAAGGCATTTTGGAGTTTACAAACATTTAAATCGATGGCTTGCCAATTTATAATAACACAACTGAACAATTTTGGCCAATACTGGCAAATGTCGAGGAAATCATAAAGGAGCCTAAGTGTGACATTGAGGGCTTTTATTCGATGCAAAGTCCCAGGATTTATTTTCCATTAATACTTAATGGTGTCAAAAGAACATATTCATCGCCGATCCAGAACATCACAAAGAAATGTTGCCACTGGAGGATTTGCCAATAAATTTGGTTGATGATTTTATTGCAGCTGATCTGCTGAAATTTTCGGTGCTGATACGATAGGCAGTAACATCCATCAACTACTGCATGTAGTCGATGAAGTTATGAAGTTTGGATGTTTAAACTCAATTTCCGCTTATCCATTTGAAAGTAAACTATATCGAACTAAAAAGTTAAAAACAGGTCATTCTGCCATTGTACAAGCGTATAACAGAAGCGATTTTTTTTTATCAAATATAGACAGCACTCATTTGAATAAATTAAAATATCCAGCAATTTTGAAACCATTTAAGTTAGCAAATAGACATTTTTTACA
The DNA here is from genome assembly GCA_963971375.1 of Platycheirus rosarum. Classification (NCBI taxonomy): domain Eukaryota; kingdom Metazoa; phylum Arthropoda; class Insecta; order Diptera; family Syrphidae; genus Platycheirus; species Platycheirus rosarum. The sequence goes on along the minus strand of OZ020507.1, from coordinate 3,846,085 downwards.
TGAATTACAAATTACAGAAAACTTCATGCTGTCTAACGTTAGTGGGAAAAAAAAAAGAAATAGTAATGTTTAAAAAAAAAACAGGAATATTTGATAATAATAACGGGTGATTTTTTTGAGGTTAGAACTTTTTTTTTTAAAAAAACGCATAAAATTTGCAAAATCTCATCGGTTCTTTATTTGAAACGTTAGATTGGTCCATGACATTTATTTTTTGAAGATAATTTCATTTAAATGTTGACCGGTGCTGCGTCTTAGGTGGTCCATTCGGAAAGTCCAATTTTGGGCAACTTTTTCGAGCATTTCGGCCGGAATAGCCCGAATTTCTTCGGAAATGTTGTCTTCCAAAGCTGGAATAGTTGCTGGCTTATTTCTGTAGACTTTAGACTTGACGTAGCCCACAAAAAATAATCTAAAGGCGTCAAATCGCATGATCTTGGTGGCCAACTTACCGGTCCATTTCTTGAGATGAATTGTTCTCCGAAGTTTTCCCTCAAAATGGCCATAGAATCGCGAGCTGTGTGGAATGTAGCGCCATCTTGTTGAAACCACATGTCAACCAAGTTCAGTTCTTCCATTTTTGGCAACAAAAAGTTTGTTAGCATCGAACGATAGCGATCGCCATTCACCGTAACGTTGCGTCCAACAGCATCTTTGAAAAAATACGGTCCAATGATTCCACCAGCGTACAAACCACACCAAACAGTGCATTTTTCGGGATGCATGGGCAGTTCTTGAACGGCTTCTGATTGCTCTTCACTCCAAATGCGGCAATTTTGCTTATTTACGTAGCCATTCAACCAGAAATGAGCCTCATCGCTGAACAAAATTTGTCGATAAAAAAGCGGATTTTCTGCCAACTTTTCTAGGGCCCATTCACTGAAAATTCGACGTTGTGGCAGATCGTTCGGCTTCAGTTCTTAAAATGTCAAAGCATATTGAGTATCTTTCTCTTTGACACTATGTCTGAAATCCCGCGTGATCTGTCAAATACTAATGCATGAAAATCCTAACCTCAAAAAAATCACCCGTTATAATAATTCAAGGTTACAAATTGTCCAAATTACTTGATTATTTCATCGAACCATTGCCATCTTCCACTTTAAATATTTTTTCAGTAGGTACATTGGAGTGCTATACTGAATTTGAAAACAACAAATATATATGGGGTAGAGGTACCTACTAAAATACGTTAAAATAACGTTATTTTTCTTGTTATGAGTAAAAAAACGATAGAAAATTAATATATGTTCTTTCCTTTATCCATTTACGCGACATCTCACTCATACACTTACGAATTCTTTTCCAAACAGCCGTCAGTTCTCTGCAAGTATCTGATGTGTGACGTCACGCAAGTGTAAACAAAAAAATTGCTAGTAAAACTGGCAGTAGAAATATTGTTTAATTGTGCTAAAACATCATGTAAGTTGATTTATATAGTTTTATATATTGATAAAGACATAAAGTAAGCAGTTTTTGCAAAATTTAGTCCGAAATTTGTTTTATTTCCTTACTGTTGTGTACTGTTCGGTTAAACAACATTTCACGAGTTTTCTTTGCCGAACACTACTGTTCGGAAATAGGCAACTGGTTGAAATACATTTTTTATCATTTTAAGAGTAATTATTGACATAAACTGTATTCTCTTTCATAATTCGTATACAAAAAGGTATAATTATTTCGTTCGGGTAAAGGAATCAACGACTTTCTTTGGATCCTTTATCCGAACATTCTCATATTATGGGATTGAGAAAAGCTAGCAGAGAGTTTGGGGTTCCAGTTACAACTCTTCACGATGGAATTAAAGGCAAAGTTTTAGATTTAGCTCAAAAAAAAAGGTCCAGCAACTGTATTAACAGATAGCGAAGAGAAAAAGGTTGTGGAGTGGCTCCTTAATATAGCAAAATGTGGTTTCCCACAGAAACCCAATGAACTTTTGGACGTAGTTCAAAAAATCATTCAGGACGAGAAAAGGAAAACCCCTTTCAAAGAGGGAAGACCGGGAAGAAAGTGGTATTATGGATTCCTAAAGCGGCACAAAGAGCTTTCATTGAGAGTTTCGGAGACCCGTCAGCTAAGCAAGAGCAATTATAACTGAGGAATCAATTCGAAAATGGTTTCATGACTTAAACGAATTTTTAGAAGAGCAAGACTGTAAAGACATTCTGTTGGATGTAAGCAGAATTTATAACGGTGATGAAACATCCTTCAGCCTAGCTCCAAAGACGGGAGCGGTGACTGGCCCAAGAGGTTATAAGAATCTGTATCAGGTAAAGTATCCCAATGAAAAAGACAACATTACAGTGCTCCTGGTTTTCTCCGCAATCGGTAAAATATTGCCTCCCGTAGTCGTCTTTCTTTATATGCGTCCTCCACTAAAAGTTGTAAGTTCAATGCCTCCGGATTTGATAGTCAGCCGCTCAGAAATGGGATGGATGCGGTCAGAAACGTTTTATGAATATGTCGCAAATGATTTTAACAATTGGCTAATGCTAAACGAAATCAAAAAGCCGATCCTGTTTTTAGTGGATGGAAATAAGTTTGCCTCTGCATATTAGTGAGTTCTTTAGAGAAAATGGTATTATTCTTTATTCACTTCCGCCAAACACGACGCATATACTGCAGCCGGCAGATGTTGGGGCCTTTCTTTTTCTTCCCGAAAAAAGAGCACCAATGTCAATTACGTCCTTAAAGTGGGTGAATTTTCTAACAAACATAATCGAGGCCAAGGATAAAAGAAAGAAGGAAATTGAGGGAAAAAAAGCTTAAGACTGTCAAAGAAACTGCATAAAACAGTTAAAAAAGTACAAAAAACAAGGAAATTGAAAAAAATTTAATCAAAAACAGAAATGTGGAGAATGCGAAGACGAGCTAGATACTGACGCCGAGGATGACCAATTGAAAAACATTGGCTGTAATGCATGCAACGAGGAATTTATGTGCAATTTGTGTTCCTTAATATTTTTACTCAATTTTTTTGATTATTTAGTTAACTGTACCTATAAGATTTAAGTAAAATTTAAAGTTTTGTGAATAATTTTTTTTTCATTAGTTAACCTAAACAATGTTAGTTGTTTTGTCATGAAGTTCCTACTCGTATATTTATTTATGTTTTTAATTTTATTTTTAGCAGTAATATTTAATATATTTTTGTTAGTCTAAACTGAAGTTAAAATAAATTTACTTTAAGATCATATAAAAAAATTGTCTTAAATTTTGTGTTCGGAACTCAGGAAACTAAGTGTTCGTAATTGGGAAACTTGTGTTCGACAACTGGTGAAAATGAGGATTTTCGATTTTTTATTTTTTTTTATAAATGAACGATTGCATTCACTAATATCAATTTACTTTTTTCTGATAGAAAAACATTTCATCTATCGCATTAAATTTACATTATTTGTTTTTTTTCTTTTCTTTTAAACAAACATTTTGATAGCGTTTTTACTTCTGATTTATCGTTAAGTGTTCGGGTATTGGTACCATTACCCTGCTTACAATTTGAACGATTTTAATGCGAAGCATGAAGAAAAATTTGTTTTTATTCCATTGATCGATACGTACAGGGAATTCCCAAACCTAAAAATGGCGCGCACTCAAAAATATCTCACAATGAGCTCATGCCGGATTTATATACAATCCTTAAGCAAAATATAAACAGCAGTCTGAGTAGCATAGATGGTATAGGGTGTCGGCTTCATGTTCCAGTGATCACAGGTTCAAATCTCGTATAAGGTAAAAAAATGAAAAAAAAAATATAACAAAATAATAAAATATTCAAGGAATGCAAATACTTCGCAAAAATAATAAAAGAATGCAAAAAATTAATGTAAAAATAAATAATATCTTTTTTAAATTTATCAGTAGGTACTTTTTCGGATTTTTTTTTCTTTATGTGATAGTTCTCAATGAGCTCAATATGAGATAATAATGAGAAAATTCTGAGTTCATAATTTGCCTCATATTAAACTCATAGGTAGGTATTTAGTTCAGAAACATGCGCCGTTTAACTCACAACTTTTTTAAATATATATCATGAATTGCTATTTACAACTTCAAACGAAAAATTCGCCAAATCGCAAATAGCTCAAATTTAGCTCAATATGAAATAAAATGCCTGCTGGGAATGATTTATTATAATTTTAAATCTTAAATTTCCACTGATTTTTCTTACTCAACTTGTTATTTAAGTTTGATTTTATGTACCTATTCTTATATACATAAACAGTCACTGGCAAAATTATTTACACGTTGAAAAGCTCGCAGTTTGACCAACTTTTAAGGCTAGAGAACTTTTGAAATAAGAACAAATGGCTTATTTACTTTTACCGTTTTTGTTGTTTGTAGTTTTATTCAAACAGTACAAAAAAATTAAATCAAAATCATAAAAAAAAACTAAATGGCACAATTATTGTCACACCCAACAAAGCTGGCAAAACTATTTGCACAAGGGCAATTGACGTGTTTTACAACCTCCTAAAGCCAAAAAAAGCACATTAAAATAAACCAAAGTAATGGGGTATCGTAAGCAAAGCATTACCTAGTATTTTGTGTTTCCTCCTTTGGCAGCAATAACCTATGCGATGCGTCTTGGATCAGAGTCAATAAAATGTCAAATTTGTTCTGCTGGAATAGAACTCCAAGCCATTATAAAAGGTTTCCATGTTTCATCTGCAGACTGCCCAATACTAAGTGGAATTTTAGACTTCGCAATATGCCAAACATTTTCTAAAACATTTAAGTCAGGACTTTGCAGTCCGATTCAAAACTACTTGCTCTACTACTGATCAGAGCTGTAAAAGAATGCAGTCATTTGGGACTGCAATCACTGAATTCATCAAAAAAAAAATACATAAAAAAAGATTTAAGTCATTGACTTCAGGTTTTGATTGTGATTTAAAAAATGAATTCAGCATTCATGTTGAAGCCATTGAATGGAACAGTCATTTTACCCCATTCAAATGATTGAAGTCAATGCAAAAAATCAAATTGAATTATTAAAATGACTGCAGTCATTTGAAGTCATTTGAATTCTTTTTGAAGTCATTTTGAAGTCATCCAACATAAATTTAAAACTTAACACATTGGTGGTAGAAAATAGAGATTTTTAAAGAATAATACAGAGTAGCTACATATATGTTCAAATCATTTGATGTGTAATTATTATTTTGAACATCAAACAATAAATATATTTGACATGAATAATATTAAACAAAAATTAAAAAATACAAAAAAATCACAGTTTAAATAGTGTACATCTGTAGCGATGGCAGAAAATTATAGTCAAAAATTAAATAAACGGTAGTTCAGAAAGGAAAAAATATGCCATTTCTTATGATCCTTTCAAGTATTAGGTAGTTGCTTTCTGTTGAAAGGATACATAAACGTAGGTTAAGGTTTACTATAAAGCTAAAGCATGTATGTTGGGTCGAGGCAAGTAATAACTAAACCTACCTCTTCACAAAAACCCATACGATTTTTTTCTTGTCTCGACCCAACACCTTATATCAATCACCCTGTATAAGGGTCCCATTCTTACCGTCATTTCCAAAATAAAAATACGACGAGTCAACAGATTCCATATGGTCATTTACTGTGTTCTGTGAACTTGAACCTGCACGAATAGAATTTTTAACCAAAGCACTTATCTCATTAATTTTGTCGTCTTTGAATGATGGAATCAGTGCCGATATCCATTTGAGTTTAATTGACGGGTAAAGTACTGATGCTACAATTGCATCATTTACGTCATGTGTCAAATTAAAATAACAATGGAATCTTTCGACAACCGCATGTTCTAATTTCGTAGCTATATCCAGATCTATTGTTTTAAGAGGGCTGGTTCTTTGCATCTTTCTAAACTTCGATCTTATGGTTGCCAATTTTGGAAGAAGGCAACCGTAGACCATTTCCTTTTCTTATTGTAAGAAATCTATTGCTTCGGCAATGGGTGTCAATAAATAAAAATAATCTTCGAGATATTCAAAATCGTTTCGCAAAAACTTCGGCACATCAAACTTATCAAGACCTCGACATATCGACTTACTCAATGCACTGAGCAATTTTTTGTTCGAGCTAAAGAGAACTTTGAGTTACATACAAGTTCGAGATATCTATGTAAATATTTAAGGAAATTTCAGCTCTTAAGGCTGCTGCCAGCTGCCACACAATTTGATTCGAGTTATACACAATTCGAGGTATCAAAATTCGAGTTATCGGGGTTCGACTGTTAATACTAAATTTTGTCGCCCGCTCTAAGCAGGCCAGGCAAGATTATTTTTTACAGCGTCGTTAATCAGGGTCATCTGGAAATAGTGTGTAAATATTTGAATTGCCAATTTCGAAAAGGGCACATCTCGCATTTTTTCACAAATCCATTTTTTCATGTAAATGAAGGCTAAATGCTTCCCTGCAGTTTGAAATTTATGTTGGATGACTTCAAAATGACTTCAAAAAGAATTCAAATGACTTCAAGAACTCGATGACTTCAAAAAGAATCCAAATGACTTCAATTGACTGCAGTCATTATCATAATTCAATTTGATTTTTTGCATTGACTTCAATCATTTGAATGGGGTAAAATGACTGTTCCATTCAATGACTTCAACATGAATGCTGAATTCATTTTTGAAATCACAATCAAAACCTGAAGTCAATGATTGCAATGATTTTCACGGGAAAATCAAATGACTTCAGGTGGCAAATGATTGAATTCTTTTACAGCTCTGCTACTGATAGATACTTTTTGATAGTCCAATCCGTGTGTATGGGTGCATTGTCATGTTGAAGTACAAAGTCGGTTCCGATGAACCTTGATCGTGCTAGCAGTGCTACATCATTTAGAATCTCTAAAAAATGGGACTGATTCATACGATCTGAGCACCTCACAAGTGGTCCTCTACCACTATAGGATATGCATTCCCATATCAATACTTTTCTCCCATGCCTTATGGGTCGCGTGGTGGATTTTTTTGCTTTGGTTTTTGGATTGGAATAAAAAAATATTCGTCCATAAGTGCCATCTAGAGAATAAGCAGTCTCGTCGGTCCAAAGAACTTTTCTCCAAACATCAGCTGTTTTATTTATGTGATCCCGTGCAAATTTCAATCTTGCTTTTCTGTTTTTCTTTTTTGTTATAAAGGGTTTTTTGCGAAACGTAAGCTTTAACTTGGTTTTCTTTCAACTTTCGTCGCAGTGTTCTTTCACTAATATTGGTCTCACGATTTTTTAAAATGTTTTTTAGCAAACCTTGGACTTTTTCAGAAGGGTTGCATTTAAATCAAACGATAAGTTTGTCTTCCCGACTCGTTGTTATTCCTTTTCTTCTTCTTCCGATTTGATTTTTTAAACTGTTAATTTTATTTCTTTATCTATCAGATAATAAACTGCAGTGATATTTGTCAGCGATTTTTTCAGCCGGAATACCGAATTTAAATTCTGCAACAATCGCCGCACGTGTTTCTAACGCAATTTCCTTATACCCTTTTAAAACAAGTTACCTTGATGGAGAATGACGCTAGACTACTGCAACAGCAGCACGCACTTTCACATTGATTGATTCGAATATTACTCTAACGGTTTTCTCTCCCAAGTCATCGATTGCCCTTGTGCAAATAATTTCGCCAGCTTTGTTGGGTGTGACAATAATTGTGCCACTTTTTAAATTATGAATTTAACCGTTATTTATGAAGTTTGATCATTTTGTTTTTCTGTTAATTTTTTCAAAAATTGTTATTATTGATTAATAAAACAAATAAACCAGATAAAGGGTGTTCGGAAAGGTACAACTATTTTTTTGAGAAGTTCTACTAACGAAATACAATGTGCAAATAATTTTGCTTATCACCGTATGTAGATATTAATATCTACTGACCTACTTATATCTACCTACCTTAAAAAAATATCTTTAAATCAAAGCACCACATCACTTTATGTTAGGAATTCTTCTAGTTATTATTTTAATTGCTTGAATACTTTTGTTTAAAAATAATTTAATAGAGTTAATACGATGGCTTCAAAATGACTCCCATGCGCAACGCAGACATTTCTAAGAAGTGAAATATAATAAAAAAAAAAAATTATCGATACAAGAATAACAACTATAGTTATAAAATAAATTCCTGCAGTTTGATAGCGATACATAGGGTTCATAAATGGCTAATTATTTAATTGGGCCTACGTGACTTTTTAGTTGGGAAAGTTGGTAAGTTATCTTAGCTCCTACCTGGCTTCCTCTACAAATTGCACCGATTAAATTATATTCTTTCACCAAACCACAATCTAAAAGGACAACATATATTTTATGTGTGTTTTTCTTCATGCTTCGTAACTAGTTTTTAGTGACCAATTAGTAGGTATTCTATCCTTCATTAACCACAATCACCACCTGTCTTCCTAGTAAATGGACAATTGAGCATAAATCAGCCATAGTATCAACCCTCCGCCAGAGCCAGATGCTTCTCCTAAACGCCCAAACCCAAACCAATTTCAATGCAAAAAAACTATCTATCTATCTATATGTTCAGTATAGCCATCCCTTATTAGAGGAACAAAAAACAACAAGACGTCAGCAGCAATTTTAACATCTTCCTAAGAAGCGACACGTGGAATTAGGTACCTAGGATAATACAAAACAAACAAAACCAGCATAAAAAAATCTCAATTTCTAACCACAAGGACTAAATAAAAAAAGATACAAGCAAATCCCGGCTGAAAACAAAAAACAAAGCGCGCATCGTCGCCAGAACCAAGCGTCAACCCCTATAAAACTCACACACGTATTATTTGTCCCCTGTCGACGCTGCCGATGTACCAAAACTGTGTATTATGCGCTGCCACCCGGTTCGGTTGTCGATCAGGAGCCCAACAGTTTCCACTGACTTACCATCCAGCAGGCAGCGCTGGCCAATCCCAGCCCGAATCCACTCATTGTTTGCCCACAGGTAGGCGGATCCCAGTCACCATCTTTACTGAAACCGTTTGTCAGCCCTCGCACACAATCTCACACTGACACACCAACAACCCCCACCACCAAAAGCCAAAATGCCTTTAAACGGGTCCGCAACTCCCGATAAGTAGTTATTACTGAGCAAGATACGACAGCGGCAAGACACGTTTTTCACTTAGTCAATCCATTCACCGAGGAAGAGTGCGAGGAGAATTCTACTTTCAAGATACACTTAACATTTTTATTCGTTGTCGTTGGATTCGTTCCATGTTCGAGGGTTGTTCAGCCATCATTTTTGGAATACAGTTTTAGTTGTGTAACTGAGTTCGTTGGGAACACTTGTTAGAGTAAAGCGAACAGTTAGTGAAGTGAAAATTAAAAATCAGTGTTTGCGTGTATCTTAAGAAAAAAAAAAAAATCCATCCCAACATACACGCAGTCAAAAAATAATTATGTCATCCGCATCTGCCTCACCAATCAGCAACATCACAGTCGACGACCTACACATTCGTGATCAAGGTAAGTTCCAAAAAAAAAACAGTGCCAAGTGTCTTGCGGTGTCTAACCAAAGTGTTGTCCATTTTTATAGATTTCTCTCCGGAATACATCACAATTAAAGAAGAACGCTCAACGAGCATTTCGCCGATATTGACGCCACCACATACGCCGACGGAAGATCGCATTCGAAAGATTCAACACAGTCCGTTGTACGAAATGGAGCAAATGCGGCATCACCATCACCATCAGCAACAGCTTCAGCAGCAACAACATCAGATGCAGTCGGCACAGCACCCCATGCACTATCATAGCGTTCCAGTGCCGCTGCATCAGAATATCGAGGCTCAGCAGGAGCAGCAGCACCGCTTGTGGTTGCAAGCTCAAATGCACCAAGCGCAACACCATCAGCAACAGCAACAACACCAGTCCTACTCTCCCATGGTGTATAACCAGGCTCCAAGTGGAGTTAGCATGGAAGCAGCTCAGCACCAGGCTTTGCTGATGAACCAGTGGATTCGCAGTGCCGCACTGTACCAGCACCAGCATTTGCACATTCGACCCTATCCGGACATGCAACGTATGCATCCAGCAGCCAGAGTGATGGGAGGCATGCCTCCGATGAAAATCGCCGGCCCCAACGGAACCCGACCAAAAAAACAGTTCATTTGCAAGTACTGCAATCGTCACTTCACCAAGTCCTACAATCTGCTCATCCATGAGCGGACTCACACCGACGAAAGGCCCTACTCCTGCGACATTTGCGGCAAGGCCTTCCGCCGACAGGACCATCTTCGTGACCACCGGTACATCCATTCCAAAGAGAAGCCATTCAAATGCACCGACTGTGGCAAGGGTTTCTGCCAATCGCGCACCCTTGCCGTCCACAAAGTCACCCACCTCGAAGAGGCGCCTCACAAGTGCCCCATTTGCAACCGCACCTTCAACCAAAGAGCCAACCTTAAGACCCACATGCAAAGCCACAACATGCCCGACCAGGAACCACACATCGAAGTCGATACAAAGATTCCTTCGCCAGTGCTCGACCTCTCACAAAAGACTAATATAAATCCACCAAAGAGGGCGCTCGGTTTCACAATTGACGAAATCATGAAGAGGTAAGCCCTTGGAGTGGTGGTCTTCCCGCCCAAGAAGCCGGAAGACAATAATGGCTTCAAGTTCGAAACCAAAGCTTCCAGTGACCTCATTGTTCCTGTAGTTTGGTTTATTTACGCCAATGAGTTCTCCCTCAGGCCGTACGGAACGGCCCAAGACGCCCCTGAACTCTGCCACCTGAGTTATAGCAACAACATCAAAAAATAATTCGACACACAACTATGCCAAAGTTTTTTTATAAAGAGTATTATATGCGATTATAACTGTTTTTTATTAGATATAGAAACCTGTTTATTATAATTATAGTACCTAAATGGCGGAGCCGGAGCGTTCCCCGCACAAAGCTCGCCTAGACTGATTTAGCTAGAACCTTTAGATGTTTAAGTAGAAACAAATTATTAAGCCCGTAGCTCATAAGTAAATACAAAAGCGTAGTAAATTATTATTATCATTGAAATTATTGCTCCCATCATTTTTTTTATTAGAGTGTATGTGTTTACCGTTTGAAACGGCACATTGCTTGCTGCACACAGAGATGAATGTCAGAGAATAAAAAAAAAAAATGCAAAAATAACGGAAAATCCCTAGTTTGTTTAATTTTTATTTTTTTGTTGAGGTTATAGCCAGATATGAGGTGTGTTGTAGATACAAGATACTACAAAATCGACGGATGACGGACGGCAGCGGAAGCTATGTTTTTGATCAGACGGCAATCCGCCGTTGAAGGTGTGTGGTAATAAAAATTCAGGCCGATAACACACGTTTGATTCGAGTTTTATGATTTTTTTTTTGTGTTTGATCTAAAGGAATCTACGAAGTACGAACAGTTATTCCAAGTGGTTGATTGAGATAAAGATATTTAATGACAAATGTGAAACTCAGCTGATAAGGCTGTAAGTTGTAAGTACTTGAAGTTACAATGCCCGGTTGGTCTACAGTATTCCTGAAAAAAAAATGTATTTGTTTCTTGCAAATCTCTACTTTTTTTGAAGAATAATTTGAATATCTTCATTTTCTCCTCGTTTTACATTCTTATGGCGGGGAATTGAATATTTTCATAAATTTGTTCCATTCGGAGCAGAGTTAGTTGGTTTAAGTGGAAAAAGAAGATGGCTTCTATTCCCTACACCGAATAAGTATATAAATATAATTTCTAATAAACCAGCAGTAAAAAACTAACTGAGTTTAACCGTGCGTCGAACCAAGTGAGCCGATTTATTTGAGCTTTTTTGCACTGGTGGAAAGAAAGAGATCAAAACAACTGTTAAGTGTCTCTCAATAATCTTGAATTCAGTGTTTTTCTTCGGAGAATTTAATAACCTTTCAAATATTTTTTTTTTTATAATTAACGCGCGTACAAGGGACTATTTTTTTCCCTTTTAATGTAGAACACACTGCGTAGGCATTAGGAAGATAGGGAGGGGAGAGATAGGAGGTGTCGATTAACATTGGTTTTGAATGTTTGTAGATCAAAATGGCAAGGGAAAATCTCGCCGGGTAAACTATTCCAAGTTCGTGTTGTTCGGCTAAAAAAAGAATCCCTATATTTCACGGTACATCCGAAATTGGGCTCAAGAGTGAACTGATGGGCATTCCTTGAGAGACGAGTATTAAGGGAGAAACTTTTAAGGGGTGGAATGCAACTGGCTACTTCGAGTGAACATTTTTTTATAAAAAAACCGATAAAATAAGGAAAGACATGAAACATTGCGTCGGTGTTCGAGAGGGGCAATTTTTTCAGTGGCAGTTCTATTTCCTATCAATCTTAAGGCTCGATTTTGTATTCTATCAAGCAGGTGAAGCGATGTTTGTGAAGTACCTGCCCAGAGGTGGGAGTTATACTCGAGTTTAGGGCGTATAAACGCTTTATAAATTGTAGCCAGTTCAGAAGGGGAAAAATACTTCTTACAACGATAAAGAAAACACATACCGAGTACTCAGAGCTTTTCGGTTTTTTTCGATGTAAGTTCCATTCATGGAGAATGGCATTGGGGGTATGTTTAGCTTTAACGACAGAAGACAGCATTGAGTTTTCGAAGCATTAAACTCCACACGATTCCTATTACCCCATTTGACAATGCTGTATAAATCGGAGTTTAATGAGCTTGACATACGGCACCGTTGCAATTGTACGTCCAAAGGCGAAGGACGTGAATTATCGAACGAATAGGAAAAGCTGAGGGTAGAGTCGTCAGCAAAACAGTTAAGTGGATTAGAAGTAACAGACAGAAGATCGTTTATAAAAATCAAGAAAAGAGTCGGAGACAGAACAAAGCCCTGGGGCACACCAGCATTTATTTTGTGGGAATCAGACTTGAATCCGTCCAATACAACTTGTATTGAACGGTCCAGAAGATAGCTTCTAATCCAACGGACAAGAGTATTATCGATCCCAAAAGCACGCATTTTCGATAAGAGAGCTTCATGCCAAACTCTATCAAATGTCTTGGAGATATCAAGAGCAATAATCTTACTTTCACCAAAGCGATGTAAAGATTTGTTCCACTGTTCGGTGAGATATGCCATCAGATCACCAGTGGAACGGTTGCTGCGGAAGCCATACTGGCGGTCATGGAGAAGCTTTCGATCTTCGAGATATTCTTTAAGCTGACGGTTAATCAGTGTTTCCATGACCTTAGAAAGAAGGGATGTCAGTGCTATGGGTCGGTAGGAGGAGGGGGAGGATGGGTCCCCTTTATTAGGGACAGGCTGGACAAATGCTGTGTTCCATCTTCTAGGAAAGATTCCAGAAGAGTAGGAGCGATGGAAAAGCTTACGCAGTGGCTTTGCCAGTGTGGAAGAACACCTCTTCAGAAGAATCGGGGGTATACCATCCGGGCCAGCGGATTTGTGTATATCGAGATCTTTGAGAACTCTTGCTACTGTACGAGTGCGGAAAAAAATCTGTCCCATGGAAAAATTTACATTCTCAAGTACAGGAGGGGCAACGTTGCTATGCGGCAGCGTGGAGCTAGCAGCGAAATGGGCGGCGAGCAAGTTTGCCTTCTCTAAAGAGTAAAGTTTTAAATCAAGTTATAATCTAGCCATTATAGAAAATTATGCAAATATGTATAATGAAATCAATTGCCAAGTAGATTTTGGTTGCTTTTCTTTCACAGACCAAGAAGTTTTAGATGGTTTGACTCATCTTGATTTAAACAAAAAAGCGGGTGTGGATTCGATTCCTCCACTTTTACTTTCCAAATGTGCTTTTTCGCTATTTAAAATTTTAAAAATAATTTTCAATAAATCGCTTGATTCTGGTGTTTTCCTTCAAGAATGGAAACTGTCTTCGATTAGTCCTATCTTCAAAAGTGGCCTTAAGCACTTAATTAGGAATTATAGACCAGTGTCTAAGCTTTCAGCCATCCCAAAACTGTTTGAAAAATTAGTTTATGATAGGCTTAATTTTGCAGTCAAAGGAATCATTACAACAAAACAACATGGTTTCTGCAGTGGTCGGTCCACTACTACAAATTTATGTCTTTTTACGAATTTCTGCCTCAACTCCTTGGAGCGTAAAATGCAGGTAGATGTTTTATATACTGATTTTTTAAAAGCATTCGATAGAGTTCATCACAGGCTTCTTATTAAAAAAATTGAGAAACTGGGTTTCAATCTTAGTTTTCTTAAATGGTTGGAATCTTATTTATCGAATCGAAAGCAGATTGTGAAAATTGGAAATGATCAGTCTTTTTTTATTGATGCATTGTCAGGTCTTCCGCAAGGTAGTCATCTAGGGCCCCTACTTTTTAACCTTTTCGTTAATGACATTCCGGATCTCTTAATGTTAACAAATTGTCTAATGTTTGCAGACGATATAAAAGTATACCATCCAATATCCACAATTGAAGATTGTGAGAATTTTCAAATAGAAATTGATAAATTATTTCAGTGGTGTAAATATAATCATCTCAATTTGAATATCTCCAAATGCAAAATCTTTAGAGCCTTTCGTTCAACACCAAGAATTATTTTTAATTATAGACTTGGTAACGAAATTTTATCCACTGTTAGTGAAATAAAGGATCTTGGCGTTATTTTTGATTCCAAATTGTCTTTTGCATCACACATTAATTTCCTCGTATCCAAGGCAAACTCACTTCTTGGTTTTTTAAAGCGAAACACTCTAGTTTTTAAGGATAGTTATACCTTAAAAGCTATTTATACTTTCTTTAATTATACCTATACTGGAATACTGCTGTGTTATATGGTCTCCCTTTTATAAAAATTCTTCTGATAGGATCGAAAGCATCCAAAGAAGATTTAGGCGGTTTGCGTTGAGAAACTTAAGTTGGCCTGAAGGTTTACCCTCTTATAAGTCAAGGTGCACTCTAATAGATCTCAAATCATTGAAAAGCTGTAGAGAAACTCTATGTACACTTTTTGTAAAAGATGTTGCTATTGGTATTCAAAAGTACTGTAATGATTGGAAGCTGAAAATTAACTTCCAGAAATGTGAAACTATCCTGTTTAGAACCCCTTTGTCTGGGGCCTCTAGGGATACGAGAAAGAACTGGTGGAAGCTAGTGATCACTGGGCCACATGGACATCCACTGGCGAGTAAAAATGTAGTAAAGTACCTTGGCATCTGGTTGGATCAGTATCTATATTTCAATCGACATGGCCAAGGCTAGGGGAGCTTTTGCCCTGACAAGACGGTTGTTTTATAGCAGCCGCCTTGATAGCAGGGTGAAAGTGATTTCCTACATGGCCCTAATCAGGCCGATGATTGCCTATGGATGCCCTGTGTGGTTCAACGTTGCACCATATCTAATGGAAAAGATTCGGGTGTTCGAGAGACAGTTTCTTGCACTTGTCTCGGACTTTATAGAACACCAGAGTCGGAGTACAAACACTATTATTCCAACGAGGTTCTATACAACGAACGGGGCCAATACAAACAGGATAGATCACTTTCTAATTAAGCTCATTCGGACACATTGCAAGAGCGATGACCTCAACTAATGGACAAATCTTCGGGGCTTACTACCCCCAAGATGAATATTTTGAAAGCACACGTTCGAATGGTTTTATCCCGCCCGAGGCTTTCCTATACCTTGATAGTCGAGGGCTGATTCAGGATAGATCGGCGATTCCGTTGATCTACCACTTCGGCCGCAGAACAGTCGATAGGCGGCTCCTCTACGACCGAGACATAGTCGCTGGGTTATTTTAAGTTTATTTTTAGTTTATTTTTAGTTTAGTTTTAAGTTAGTTCTTAAGTAGTTTAAGATAGATTAAGAAACTGATAAGATACCCAGTTTTTTTTCAATTTCTGGGTGAAAAATAAAACCCCCTTATATATAAGATAAACTTAAGCTATTCTTAAGCCGAAAGGCAATTAAAATTAAGTTAGAGAATAATTTAGAGCGCCCGCATAGGGCCAGTAAGTTAATCAAGTTGATAGTTTTACCTAGTTTTAAGATTTTTGTCTAGCATTTAAGTAGATATAAGTAAAACAAAAAATAAAAATCAATTAAAAGTAAAATGTTGCTATTGGTAAAATAAATTCACCCGAGTTACTGAATCTTATACCTTTTTATGTTCCAGAGAGAATTCTAAGAAACAGAGACGTTCTCTTTCTCGTTCCCAGTCACAGGACAAACTATGTGTTGAATGAACCACTAACTCGTTCTTTAACGCTTTTTAATTCTATTAATTGTGAAGTCGACCTTCAAATGAATAGAAATGTTTTTAAACTAAGTGTTTTGAGTATTTTTAATTATTAATAATTGTAATTTATATAAATTATTGTTAAAAGTAATCAACAGATAAATATCCATTGATGAAATAAATAAATAAATAAATAAAAAGATAACTCATTGCACTTGTAACGGAAATACGAAACATGTAAGAAACGTCATAAGAAAAAAACCAATCAACAGCGGGGCGAAATGATTGAAAAACTAGGTAAATTGAAGTGAACAAAAATAATTTTGTGAAAAACGAAATAAAAGAAATCAAAATAAAAAAATCGAAACAATAGGCACCCACAAAAAACGTACGCCTTTTCGTTTTAACCCAATATCACCCTATAAATAGCGAAATTTCGAATTTTCGGAGTTCATTGCTTTCATTCATATCCAACCATTTGATCAGAGTTCGCTACTAAAGTATTCAAGGAAAGATGTTTACTTGCGCGTGTATCTCAATTAATGAAATTTTTTACTGAACAATAGGAAGGCATCCTTAGAAATATGCATACATACATACAATTTTGAACGTTTCAATTAATTTTGAAGATATTTCTGTTTTTTTTTTCAAGTTTAAGTTTTTATGCAAATTCAGGAGGATCTTTCGATGATGTTCACAGCAGTCGAGTCACTCCCTTCATCCTTTATGTGTATAAGAAAAAAAAAAGGAAGAAACTGCTGCACCCACACTGTGGCTTACCATTTGAATCTCGAAGGCAAAGAAGGCGGACAGATTAACAATGCCTGCTGTAGGTTTTCCAGGAGCGACTATTGTCTCTACAAAGATTTAATGGGATGCGTCCGGACGTGATGTCATGATTCTGATAGTGGACCAGCACAACAACACCACATATTCTATACCCTCCATGGGTCAACTGCTCTCTCACTCCAGGGGGTGAGTGCAATTTGTGTTTTACCAAACAATTAAGAGTGCATATATCCTTGTCAAGAAACACATCAACATAAACATTGCCTTAAAAATTCTGAATGTCCTGCCAGACAGGAGGAGGAGGACAGGAGGACCAGAAGTGCAGTGCCCATCAGGTAAGAAAGTGTGCCCTTGGTAGCTCCTAAAAAGGCATGCAGATTTTTTTGTCCAAACAAATGACAACAAAACCATAGGATGAGCCTTTGTTCTGTCACCAAATATGCTGGTGTTGCATTGAAAGGATTCTTTCCGCAACGAGGGTGGCATTTCGTCACAGCAGGACGCTTCAATGGACTGCAATTCATCAAGATGTCTTGCTGACTTTTGAGAAAATAGACACGTTCGCAACTAATGAGGGCAAACAACCAAAAAAAAAAAAAAAAATTTCCTTACCTTGTGGCATGCGTATAATTTTGAAAGAAACAGACATTTTAATTTAACTACAGTAAAAAGGTGATATAAGACGTGTATAGTGTGGCACCTAAGGTGGTTACAGCTTGCTTTCTAAAAAGACTGGCTGACACAGACATTCTAAGCTGGAATACCCTATTTGCAGTTGTATATTACAATCATAAACACTGTTCGATAGTGTGTGGTGGGCCTGATGGGGCAGGGTACCTTACCTATATATGTTTGATTTTTATCTGAGTTTCGATTAACCACATTTTATATGACGCCGGGGATGATCAAAGGGGCTTCGGCGGAATTCGTAATTATATTGAAGCTCAAGTGCTTATTGAGTTAACAGTAGTTCGATTGAGTAAAGTTTATTGCAATTTCCTCAGCCATTTTTTATCTGTGTCTTTTATATTGCTGCGATAGGGAATTAGGTGGATTGAAAGGTGGCAGGAATGGAAAAAAATCCCAAAGTTATGTATCTGCTTCGTGAAATTTGGAATTTGGATATTAATTCATAGTTCTATAAATAGCTTAACTACAACCATAGCTACCTAGGTACTTCCTCGATAGTTTACAATATTTTGAAATTTTATTCCAAGAAAACTAGCTAAGTAATTATTATTATTGTTTTTTTACTTGCGATTTAGGTACTAAAATGCAAGTTATGGATTCGTGCAAAAAAAAATCTAACAATCAAACATGACATTACGATAATAGAGAAGTTGAAAAAAGTGGGTCCGGAAATTCCGTCCGTCTGTCTGGTTGTCTACAGCCTAAATGGATGGGCCGATTTGCTTCAAACTTGGTATTTAGTATTTATTAGGTAGTGTCTGTGTTTTCATTTTTGCTCTAGGTCGAAAAATAACGGTACCTGCCATACAATTTTGAACAAGAAGTTAGATTTTCTCGAAAACGGCTCTAACGGTTTTAATAAAACTTTCAGGGTGCTAATTTCTTACAATAATACATCTTTCAATTAGAATAAATTTTTCGAAATTTGTTCTATAACGGTACCTCTCATATAACCGGTTTTTTCAAATGCGATTTTATCGTAAACTATTATCCCGATTTCAATAAAATTTTGCAAACAGAAAGTCATTTATAATTCAATGAATATGGCGTCTCAAAATTTTCAAAAACTTTTTTTTTCGATTTTTTAAAATCTTTTTAAAAAAAAATTCGTTTTCGAAATATTTTGAAAATGGGTAGATTGATTTTTTTGAAATAATTTTCCTAGATGAGAACCAAATATTGCCTTATAATGACATACTAGAAAAAAATTTAAAATATTTTTTCGAAAATTTTTTTCAAAAAAAACCACTTTTCAAAAAAACTTGTCGAACGATTTTCAAATTTTTTTTTTCTTCGATAGATATTTAGTTTTTGAATTTTATTGCATATTTAGTTTTTTTCAAGAAAACTGAAACTAATTAAACATTTTTTTTTAAATTTAAATAGACGTGTGGTTTTCAATCTGGCAATCCTTTTTTTTGGTCTTTGACAGCTGTCTCTTGATTTATGCTCAGTTTAATTTGCGATTTCATAATTAATAGACTTACTTCTGAATAAAGTTTGGAAATTGTGCAAATTTATTACCAAAATAATGGTTCGTTTCGGTAGAGCAGAGTATCGAAGAAGACCCAAATGAGTCCATCCGCCATCGCGCGCCGGAAGGATCTTGGTTTGCAGGTTTACAAAATCCAACTCGTTCAATAATTGAAGCCGAACGCCCATCAAGCGCGTCACACGTTCGGTGTATCGGCCCAAAACGAAATGGCCACCGATTCCGATTTTCAAAAAAATTGGGAAAAAAACGTCTAAAAAAACACCATTTATATACAAAAGGTCCAAATAACTTTTTTTTTGAAAATGCTTCATCAACATCGAGTGTAACTTCGGCTGTGTGGCACGTAGCGCCGTCCTGTTGAAACCAAATGTTGCCAATATCCTCCTCTTCAATTTTTGTGAACAAAAATTCGTTCAACATGGCCCGATAACGATCGTCATTTACTGTAACGGCCACTCCTTGCTTATTTTCGAAAAATGGCCCAATTATGCCTCTGGACCAAAATCCGCACCAAACAGTTCCTCGTTTTGGGTGTATCGGCTTTTCAATGTACGCGTGCGGGTTTTCTGTGCCCCAAATGCGACAATTTTGCTTGTTTACATACCCGCCAAGATTAAAATGAGCTTCATCTGAAAAGATGATTTTTTTTGGCAAAATCAGCATCTTCTCTAAGTCAGTAGTAGGCAGGCAGTAATGTCGCAATATTTTCCAGCGTACACACAACCATGTTCGTTCAGCGGAAAGATAAAACTAATTATTTGTCAAATCAGACAAGAGTTCACGAATAAACACTAGTTAAAAAAAAAAAAATGTTAGAAGGCGTGGACCCGTTACATATGCAGCCCCTAAGCAATTATCTAACATAAGAAGAAGTTCGTGCGACCCAGTCGTGCAATTTATTTTCTTTTATCTTAATCAGCTGCCAGAAGGACACTGCTTATCACATTATTCAACAGAATTTTTGCACTAAAGATAAAAGTGGTTCCATTCTTTTAGTGAAATTTAGACCTTTGAACTTAAAAAACAAATTAAAATAGAAAGATAAAAGTAAACATAAGCAAACAAAAATGTTGTTCCATAAATTATAAATAAAGGAGCCAAGGCCTAGTGACTTATACTCTCAACCATTCCTCTGTGTCTCTTGTTAATCCGCAAAAATGAAAGGGACCTACAGTTTCCCTCCGATTCCGAACGGCTAGATGAGATGCACTTTTTCGAGACAAATTTTACTCTTGGAGGCTTTGTCAGTTCCACTAAGCCATGTGGCACTTACTACTTAGCATAAAACTGATTGAAGCTTTCATTGTATGGATTGCCGTTTAAGCCGAGTACTATTGCTCTTTTAGATTTAAATGCTTGCAGATCAAAATGGAAAGGGATAATCCCGCCGGGGAAACTATTCCAAATTCGTGTTGTTGGGCAAAAAAAAAAAATCCCTATATTTCACGGTACGTCCGAAATTGGGCTCAAGGGTGAACTGATGGGCATTCCTTGCGAGACGAGTATTAAGGGAGAAACTTTTAAGGGGAGGAATGCAGCTGGCTACTTCGAGTGAACATTTTGTATAAAAGAAAAATAAGGAAAGACATGAAACATTGCGCCGGTGTTCGAGAGGGTCAATTGTTCCAGCGGCAGTTCTATTTCCTATTAATCTTAACGCTCGATTTTGTATTCTATCAAACAGGTGAAGCGATGTTTGTGAACCACCTACCCATAGGTGGGAGTTATATTCGAATTTAGGGTGTATAAACGCCAGATCAGATGGGGAAAAATACTTCTTACAATGTCAGTCAGTCATTGAGGGTATAATAAGCTTTAACGACAGAAGACAGCATTGAGTTTTCGAAGCATTAAACTCCACACGATTCCTATTATCCCATTTGACAATGCTGTATAAATCGGAGTTTAATGAGCTTGACACACGGTACCGTTGCAATTGTACGTCCGAAGGCGAAGGACGTGAATTATCGAACGAATATGAAAAGCTGAGGTTAGAGTCGTCAGCAAAACAGTTAAGTGGATTAGAAGTAACAGACAGAAGATCATTTATAAAAATCAGGAAAAGAGTCGGAGACAGAACAGAGCCCTGTGGCACACCAGCATTTATTTTGTGCGAATCAGACTTGAATCCGTCCAATACAGCTTGTATTAAACGGTCCACAAGATAGCTTCTAATCCATCGAACAAGAGTATCATCGATCCCAAAAGCACGCATTTTCGATAAGAGAGCTTCATGCCAAACTAAATCAAATGCCTTGGAGATATCGCAATAATCTTACTTTCACCAAAGCGATGTAAAGATTTGATCAGATCACCAGTGGAACGGTTGCTGCGGAAGCCGTACTGACGGTCATGGAGAAGCTTTCGATCTTCGAGATATTCCTTAAGCTGACGGTTAATCCCTGTTTTCATGACCTTAGAAAGAAGGAATGTCAGTGCTATGGGTCGGTAGGAGGAGAGGAGGATGGGTCACCTTTCTTAGGGACAGGCTGGACAAATGCTGTTTTCCATCTTCTAGGAAAGATTCCAGAACAGTAGGAGCGATGGAAAAGCTTACGCAGTGGCTTTGCCAGTGTGGAAGAAGACCTCTTCAGAAGAATCGGGGGTATACCATCCGGGCCAGCGGATTTGTGTATATCGAGATCTTTGAGAACTCTTGCTACTGTACGAGTGCGGAAAAAAATCTGTCCCATGGAAAAATTTACATTCTCAAGTACAGGAGGGGCAACGTTGCTATGCGGCAGCGTGGAGCTAGCAGCGAAATGGGCGGCGAGCAAGTTTGCCTTCTCTGTAGAGTAAACAATTGGTTTTTTACTGTCGATGAGCGTTGGAACCGAAGATGTTGGAGAGTTTTTAATATTTTTTACAAATGACCAAAAATTTGTAATGCCTTTGGGACACTGCAGAATTTTTGGCCGTAATTTTTGGTCATGCAAAAATTTGGTTCTTTAAATACCGGAGTTTCATGAGTTCCTTGCTTGTTTGTGCTTTATCCGATTTTCCTCTGTATGTAAGATCGGAAACTTACTTCTCTGAGCCTGATAGCTTCTTTACACTCAGAGTTAAACCAGGACTTTTCTTTAGGCTTGATGCTTTGTCTGTGTTCATTCGAGTAGCTCATGTCTGATGTTTCAATAATTGACAATTGCACCCGCGCGTTTTTGTCCAACAAGCTTCAAGCTATTATATACAAGCTAAGAATCGCTTAACCTAAGGCAGGGTCGTCGACCCTCATCATAATAATAATATAATCAATTACTTATGTAAGACAGATAATAATAATAATATTTTTAACTAAGTGTCTGTAAGGCACATTGCCTTTTAAGGCAACATGACGTTGCACGAGACCAGTTAGAAGAATTAGAAAGACAGGAAAGATTATTTTTCGGCGAAGTAGATCGAAAATCAGGTAACTATTTTTTTCGCTTAAAACTCAATGACGGCTCTAGCTTGCACTAGGTGTTAGAAACATTTCTTCTCAACCTGAATATCGAACTGACCACCTCCGGGTCAGAAGCAAGCATCTATTTAATGGTTTTTTTTTTAAGTTTTTAAATGATTTTTATTCAATTTTACTTATAACTACTTAAATCTATATCAACTTAATTAACTTATTGGCCCTATTCTGTTTGTATTGGCCCCGTTGGAATAATAATTTTTGTACTCCCACCCTGGTGTTCTGTAAAGACCCAGACAAGGGCAAAGACACTGTCTGCTGCTATAAAACAGCTGTCCTTGTCAGGGCAAAAGCTCCCCTAGCCCTGGTCAGAGCAGCCTCTACATGTCGGTTGAAATACAGAAACTGATCCAGGCAGATGCCAAGGTACTTTACTACACTTTTACTCGCTAGTGGATGTCCAGTCAATGTGGCCCAGCGATCACTAGCTTGCGCCAGTTCTTTCTCGTTTTCGTAGAAGCCCTAGACACAGGGGTTCTAAACAGGATAGTTTCACATTTCTGGAAGTTTATTGTCAGCTTCCAATCATTACAATATTGCTGAATTTTATCGAAATCACGTTGCAAGAGAATTCTGATAACCTCAACAATCGTCGGCATAGACTCCCAATGAGATCTCTGGTGTAAATACTAAAGAGAATCGGCGAGTTCACCCTGTTCCCTGTTTGCAGATCGTTTTTTAATATCAAACGTTGTGGTAGAAGTAACACTGCCACTCTTGACAACAGAAGCAAACATCTTATAACGGGTGATTTTTTTGAGGTTAGGATTTTCATGCATTAGTATTTGACAGATCACGCGAGATTTCAGACATATTGTCAAAGAGAAAGATGCTCAATATGCTTTGACATTTCATCATGAATAGACTTACTAACGAGCAACGCTTGCAAATCATTGAATTTTATTACCAAAATCAGTGCCCTAGAAAAGTTGGCAGAAAATCCGCTTTTTTATCGACAAATTTTGTTCAGCGATGAGGCTCATTTCTGGTTGAATGGCTACGTAAATAAGCAAAATTGCCGCATTTGGAGTGAAGAGCAACCAGAAGCCGTTCAAGAACTGCCCATGCATCCCGAAAAATGCACTGTTTGGTGTGGTTTGTACGCTGGTGGAATCATTGGACCGTATTTTTTCAAAGATGCTGTTGGACGCAACGTTACGGTGAATGGCGATCGCTATCGTTCGATGCTAACAAACTTTTTGTTGCCAAAAATGGAAGAACTGAACTTGGTTGACATGTGGTTTCAACAAGATGGCGCTACATGCCACACAGCTTGCGATTCTATGGCCATTTTGAGGGAAAACTTCGGAGAACAATTCATCTCAAGAAATGGACGGGTAAGTTGGCCACCAAGATCATGCGATTTGACGCCTTTAGATTATTTTTTGTGGGGCTACGTCAAATCTAAAATCTACAGAAATAAGCCAGCAACTATTCCAGCTTTGGAAGACAACATTTCCGAAGAAATTCGGGCTATTCCGGCCGAAATGCTCGAAAAAGTTGCCCAAAATTGGACTTTCCGCATGGACCACCTAAGACGCAGCCGCGGTCAACATTTAAATGAAATTATCTTCAAAAAGTAAATGTCATGGACCAATCTAACGTTTCAAATAAAGAACTGATGAGATTTTGCAAATTTTATGCGTTTTTTTAAAAAAAAAGTTTTCAAGCTCTTAAAAAATCACCCGTTACTAAAGAGAATCGGCGAGTTCACCCTGTTCCCTGTTTGCAGACCGTTTTTAATATCAAATGTTGTGGTAGAAGTCACATTGCCACTCTTGACAACAGAAGTAAACATCTACTGCACCAATACCGCGCCCGCGTATTTCTTAAGTTTGAATAAACTATGTAATTTTTTTTGAATCTATGTGTGTCTTCCAGACCGGAATACGTACTTCTTTATAACTTATGTAGATACAAATAATGTCTGCTCTAAGTATAGTGAAAAACTTCAAATTCCTATCTTCTTCCAGCTTTCCACTTAAGTAGTCCAGCGATATTTCCCATCGAAAACCATCCAAATGACATTCGTGATAAAAAGTCGTGCATTTACATTTTTTACATGCAGGAAGTTGTCAAATCCATGGTGAATCACAGAGATAAAACCGTTATGCGTTGGCGTTGTAATATAAAAGCCACTAAAACCGAGAGTCCAAATGTCTGATGTTTTCCTAAAGATAAAAGATTTCAACATAATCTCAACGCAGAATGCGTGTGTGATGTAGAGACACAACATTATGTTCCCAAAAAAACAACATCAAACACCATAACCAAATTATTTGCAATCACGCCTATGTTGAGTTATGGCACCAATTGACCATAACCAGCGAGTGTGTCCATTCAAAGTAGGCAATCCATAAATAAAATATCTATTAGTTCAGTTTTTTCCCACCGGCCGCCGGCGGCATCGTTCCGATTTCGTTTAATTGCCCTGACAGCAGCTGTGCTGGGATGCTGGATGGCAGTTATGGTTGTTGTATATTGTTGATTGTGATCTGATGGCCAAGAAGAGAACCAACTGATTAATTGGATGATAATTATGGATAAACGTCATAAACTTGGCTGATTCTGATCAGCAATGATATAAACAGTCATCCGCCAATTAGTGGGACAGCGGCAGCAGCGGGCAAACCTGTTCGCACGCCTTATGGAAATGTTTTGGCCTTTTTGAGAGATCTTTATGATTCTATGGGATCTGGCCATAATCCAAAAATGGAATTTATGTCGATTCAATAAGTTATTATGCTGGTTACCACCAACTGGCTGCCTGATCGGGAGCTATAAAGAGGAATCTATATGCACGTCAAGCGTGGGTGTTCAGAAATCACACCGGGGCGTGGGATGCGGACGACAAAGTGAGGAGAAAGCTGATGTCAATTTCCGGAAAGACTTGAGTCCCATCAGGCCAATTAACAGACCAAATTATGATTTCGGAAAATATGCAGAATGGTGCGTGAAATCAAGCCGCATCCACACCAGCCATTGTGACACCAATATTGTAGTTGGTTTTTGTGACAGGACAGCCCTTGGAGTTGGGCTCTTTGAAGAAAGCCGTTTCGTTATGCACCGCAGTTGCTTCCCTCATAATTCTCGATTTCCCAGCCCATTAACAGCTGGGAATGTGTTGTTTGATGGGCGGCAAGCAGCAAACAAAGGGCTGAAAAGAAGTGACATGGCCAAAATTTACACTTGTATCCCACAAAATAGCGATGTTGTAGATATAGATACTCTATTGAGTGTGGCAGGTACCTTTTGTGGCACTTGTTCTTCTCTATTGATGTGAATGTCTTATTTTGTTGGACCATACGGACTTATTGTTCGGAACGAATTCCCTTGGCAAAGGAGGCGCGCATTCAGCTCGCACTCGTTATATGTTGCATGCAGGTACACGCAACGCATCAAAGACAATGCGTGTGCAGATTGATATATTGTTGAAAATAAATTATATCAGTGTGTCATAGAATCGAAATAAATGGGTTCTGCGCAGAGACACCTTTGAGTCTGGTGAATTTCGGATTGACTTGGAGCACAGAGGCAGTGGGAAACTGGAGAAAAACAATAGCGAAGCGATCAGAACGTTTTGGGCGAACAAAAAGTGGCTACTCCCATGCACTTGGGTTTCGCTTTAGTCGTGTCCAAATGGGAAATTAATTGTACAGGTGTGGCAACCGTAAGTGGCTATAAATCGCTTGTCTTTGGCACCCCTAGGCGAAGATAAAAGTGAAGACAGTTTTTTATGAGATTCTGAAATTGGCCATGCGAGTTGGAGGGGGTTGATTGTATTCTTTAAAGCCACTGTCTTGAGGGTTGTTGATCTATTGTTTTCCAAGAATTTCCTTTTGTTGTTAACGCCATGTAATTTTTTTTATTTCAAAAAATAAGGAAGAATACAAATGCACCCGATTTCAGGCAGAGGATTCTGGGATCATTGATTATTTCTCCTCAGCAGATTGATTAGTAAGTTTTCTCGGGAGCCTACACTACAGCCGCTACCTCTTTTCTAAAAAAAAAATTGGTTTTGCATTTGTCGCCTAGCGAATATTAGTTTCTTTATATAAGGCCTTTAAAGGCAAGCCTTACACAAGTTATTTTCATTGACTTTTCGTAGAGAGCTGTTTTAATTTTCAGGAAACAACTTCGAAAGGCCTTATACAGGTCATTTTGAGACATTATCTACAAACCTTGTATAGAGCCTACCAATCTCGCTTTTAAAGACCTTATATCAGCATTTTTTTTATTTCACAAATAAAGAGGTTTTCAATAAGAGCGCTACAAAAGTTTTTTTAAATAAAACAAAAAACGGTTTTGGATATCAGTGAAATTCTTTATTTTTGTGAAAGAACGTTTAATGCCATTATGTACGAAACTCGATTTCTTTTGCATGGCCACCACGGGCACGCTTGCAGAAGTCCAGACGCTGAACCCAATTTTTGACGGTTTTCAAGCATAAATCGGCCGAAACTGCTGCAATTTCACGTTCGATATTCGTACCAAGTTTATCAGTCGTCGCTGGCTTGTTGGCATAGACCATAGACTTGACGTAGCCCCACAGGAAATAGTCTAACGGCATCAATTCGTACGACCGAGGCGGCCAAGCGACTGGACCATTTCGTGAGATAACACGTTCTCCAAACTTGGTTTCCAATAAATTGATTGTGACATTCGCTGTGTGACTTGTGGCGGTCCTGTTGGAATCACATGTCCTCCAAGTCCATATCATCCAATTGGGGCCAAAAATATTCGGTTATCATTGAACGGTAGCGATCCCCATTCACAGTAACTTGCCGGTCTTGGTCATCACGGAATGACGCCGCCGGCCGGCCCATAAACCACACCAAACCGTAATTTTTTCGGGATGCAATGATGACTCATGGAGTACGTGTGGATTGCTGCCTGACCAATACCGCATATTTTGTTTATTGACGAAGCCATTCACCCAGAAATGATTTTTCGATGAAAATCCGAATCATTTTCAAGCCCAATTCACGAATATACGACGCTTCTGGTGGTCAAGCGGCTTCAGTTCTTGCGTCAATTTAATCGTGTTAGCATGTAGGCCAAGATCTTTTCGCAAAATTCGCCAAAATAACGTCACAGAGATGCCCAACGCTTGAGAACAACGTGTGAGAGGCACATTTGGGATTTCTGCCACTGAAGCCTCAGCGGCAGCAATATTATCGACACAACGGGCACTTCTTTGCCTCACTGGCACGGGAACGTTTTGTACTGTGCCTGTGGATTCAATTGTTGATCTGCTAGGACGATTATGACGACCAAAATTTGGACGTAGCGCTCTTAACGTTGAGGCCACTGACTCCGAATTTCGGTAGTAAATTTTAATAATTTCGACTCGTTGTTGGCTCGTATATCTTTCCATCATGAAATGGCAAACCTTACTGAAGAGAAATGTGAAAAGAGCGGCAAGAATTATGGCGTCGTTTGCTATCCCTATCGCTCTACTTTTGAAAAACCCGATATGTGACTTGCGAAATGTTAAATTACATACACTCTATACAAGCTTTATGTAAGTCCTTTGCAAGCTCTATACAAGCTATTACTTGCCAAGTTCGAAACTTTGTAATTTATAGCAGCTAAATTGTTAGTTGGGGTTGTTAGTTTCGGTATAGATTCTCGTTGTCTTAGGCATCAATGAATACTGGACTGGAAATGATGCAATTGGTAAATCCCTCTTTCCTGCTAACATGCAACAAAAAAGACATTAAAAATGGCTGCAAAATACTCAGTAAATATCCCATAATTGTGTTTTACTGATTGAATTCCCTCCTTTTACCAATCAAACCTGCTTAAACTATAAACTCGAAAATCCTCTCTCCAGCAGATGTGTTTCCACCCATTCAAACCGCAATTATAACTGAATTGAAAGTTGCATATCAGGACTCCAAAGTTATTTGCAGCGGGGCATCCATTACGAGCGATAATGATTCAAAAAATCAAAATGCACCCAAATTCAACCAACTGATTTCGTGCTGCACAAAGTGGTCGGTGATGATTGGCCCCAGCTCCAGCTCCAGCTGCAACTCCATCAACTATCAGATGTGTCAAGTGTAAGCCCAGCATTCCAGAGGCGCATTCCGCCCATACATTTAGCTTTAGTTAGCCCCCCGGGAATCCGACAATTTGTGTGTGCACAATCAAAGTCAGGGATTGATTTTCTGTAATTGAGCGCCTTCCCCCAATCGACACAACGGCGGCGGTGGTTGGTGGTTGCTGGTGGTGCATTATTGGAGTAAAACGCCAAGTTAATTCCCCGCCGTTCCGTTTAGGAGCTCCAGCGGTAGGTAGTGCCAGCGGACAACGGATAAAGGTTCCCACACTTTTTACTCACCATCACAAAAAAAAAAAGAAGAGAGATTGCCTTTGATTGCCTACTCGCTGTCCTGGTGATGGTGATGGGAGCCAGTCATTCGGGGTAATTATGCCGGTGCTGTTTGTCGGTGCTGGGGAGTCGCTAAGTGACGGACAGCGTTGTTCGGATACACGAACGCGCGGATTGCATGATGTTTCGCCCAAAACAATTTACCACCACATTGCTCCGCCGCGCGAACGCAAATTTCTATGCCATTCAGCTTGCCATACACCACCACACTTGACGACGGCAATTTGAAAGCTGAAATCCATGCTGCACGCCACCTTCGCGTCTGTCCATCCATCCAAACACGATTGAATGGCATTTGTCATAAAACGTGCATCTGGCATAGAAGTCCAGAGTTACTATGTGAGAAATGAATAAACACTCTGGATGTTGAATCCACCCCGGATTGCCTAATTTTTAGCGATGCGCGATTTCCCATAAAGAACAAGATTGTTTCGGTTTAATTACAGGTTGCTGGCTCTGAGCCTTCCAGCGATGTTGAACGCTACTTCAGAGACAATATGGGTGTAGGAGCACCGAACCGCACCGGGGCACCGCAACCAAATCGTTCACTGTCGATTCTGAAAAATGCCACTGGCCATACGAGTCGAGCGAGCAAATGACCTTTTAAATGCGTTATACAGCCTAAGTTGAAATTGGGGGCGATTTCGCAGAACGCGATTGCAAACGCGAACGCTCCAAAAGACAACAACAAAAAATTAAATTGTCCAAATGAGCGCAGCAAAGAGGGGACGGACGCGCCCCTAAATGCTTGCGGAGCTTGTCGGGGGCGATTTGGTATTCAGGTATTCGTTTAAGGCCTTTTTCGTATATAGCACACCGCCGAGCCGCCGAGCCGCCGAGCCGCCGCGCCAGCCGCAGACCTCTGCGCGAACGCGACTGTTTTAAATCCAAATAGCCAAAGGCTATAATTTCACCAAAATGATGATGCGAAGGCACAAAATGTAATCGCTGGATCATAAAGTTCTTGCAAAATGTTCAAAATAGGCTCAGCCCACGCTGAAAAGTTTGCAACTGCCTTAATTATAGGTGTGTTGTAGGTCTGGAATGCTGGACCATTTATGTGCTTCACTTTCCTCTTAGAGGTTCAGGAAAGAAAAAAAAAAAAACCACAGCACTTTGTTTATAGTTTACCTCAATTCGCACTCGCTTGTTGGTTTATTTTCGAGCCAAAAGATCTGACAGATATTCAAGGATCCTCAACGAAGCATAATATGTTTCCCAAGCTGAGGGCATTAAAAGCCCATTTGCGTTGCTTAAGTAGAAAGGACAAAGCAAACCTATGGCCAGGCTTCCGAAGGTGCTTTGCGCTGGTACTCTCTTGGGTAAGTGAACTTAAGTCTTCTGGTTTGTGAATTATTCCGGCATAAATCATTAGCAAAGATGAGGTCGTATTCGGTTGACTTGGAGTAGGTATAGCCACTTAGATGGGCATAACTGTCGTCGTAGGGAAATGTTGGCTAATGATACCCATTTGTGGGGGAACTATGTTTAACATTCCGTTTGAAAGCTTTATTGCATGGGATGGGAGAAGAGTTGACGTTTGTAATAACGTCATTGGGAAATTGAGACTATCCTATATTAACCTTTAGGAGGATTTTATCACTCTAAGAGAATTTGTCTGTTTCGTAAGGAAGTAAGGCCCAAGAAATAGAAAGAAAATATTTGCTAAGACTTTTGGTTGCTCTACAAAATGTCTTCTTGATTTCTTTAATAGACCAAGCAACTCATGGAAGTGTACCCCAAGCCCAAATGTGTTATCTTCCTTTGGCTGCTATAGAAGATCAATCTGGAACTAACAGGACCAGGCCTCTTAGTTTAGTTTGCCTAAGTGAACCTACATCTTCCAGAAATAAGTCTTTTTTGAGGAGATATTTTCGGATTTGAAGGTGTTACTTCGGAAACCCTTATGAAATTTGTTAAGGTGCATGAACTTGCCCAGAAATGTTTCTCGTGGAGCAGAAATTTTATGAATTAAAGGTGTTTATCTGAATGCTGCACTTCTAAAAAAGGAGAATAGTTTGTGTACGTATGTGCGTTTCTACATTCGACTTCCATGTAAAACATACGAAAGTGATGCGATGACTGTTGAGTGATGTGGTTATTATTATGTTGGAATTAAAGCACCGGATGCAGCGATTTAAACCTAAAATATTAAAGATGAATGTGAGAAAGACAATTACTGCATTAGGAAACCTTTTCATTGATAACTTGTTTCCCCTGTATTTGTCGAAGATCTCCGTTATCTCCTCAGGATTAGCTGTCGGCATTGGTTCTGTAACTGAATCTTACTCCTTTGAGTTTGGCGGCAAGCCCAGCTGCATGGATTCCTTAACTAGGTCAAAAAATGCAGGATCAACAAGGTTTGCAATTTCCTGAGCTACTTTCTAAGGCTCCTACTCATGTTCTAAGGCTAAACGCTTGCAGTCTCTTCTGCAACTGGATGTGTTATTGAAATAATTTAAAGAGTTTTCGAACAGAGTGTCGACGCATTGCATTAGTTCTTATCCTCTTATGTGTCAGGTAGTTGGGATGTATTATTATTCTGTCCAAATAGTTTACAGGGTAGAACATGCGTCTTATAAAGTGTTAAGCCAGGTCAGACAACACCCGAAGGAAGGTATGTCGAGCTCTTTGCCGGGTTACATCACCTTACCCAACTGATCGATGTGCCAACGCGTAAAACGGATGTTGCTGGGCAAGGCGCCCATACTCTTGACTTGTTTGTTACTTCTCACCCTCATAAATATACCATAAGTGTAACTTCTCCATTTGGCACTTCAGACATTGATGCCAGTGCTGAAATGATCACAAATGTGATTCTTCTAGGGATGCGTGCTTTTATTCCTAACAGAGTAAAAAGCATCAAACCTAAAGAAAAGTCTTGGTTTAATTCTGAGTGTAAAGAAGCTATCAGGCTCAAAGAAGTAAGTTTCCGATCTTACAAAGCCAACCCTACAGAGGAAAATCGGAAAAAGCACAAACAAGCAAGGAACTCATGCAACTCCGTTATTTAAAGAACCAAATTTCTGCATGACCAAAAATTACGGCCAAAAATTCTGCAGTGTCCCAAAGGCGGTAAAAATGTTGGGTCATTTGTAAGAAATATTAAAAACTCCTCAACATCTTCGGTTCCAACGCTCATCGACAATAACAAACCAATTGTTTACTCTTCAGAGAAGGCAAACTTGCTCGCCGCCCATTTCGCTGCCAGCTCCACGCTGCCGCATAGCAACCTTGCCCCTCCTGTACTTGAGAATGTAAATTTTTCCATGGGACAGATTTTTTTCCGCACTCGTACAGTAGCAAGAGTTCTCAAAGATCTTGATATACACAAATCCGCTGGCCCGGATGGTATACCCCCGATTCTTCTGAAGAGGTGTTCTTCCACACTGGAAAAGCCACTGCGTAAGCTTTTCCATCCTCTTCTGGTATCTTTCCTAGAAGATGGAAAACAGCATTTGTCCAGCCTGTCCCTAAGAAAGGTGACCCATCCTCCCCCTCCTCCTACCGACCCATAGCACTGACATCCCTTCTTTCTAAGGTCATGGAAACGCTGATTAACCGTCAGCTTAAGGAATATCTCGAAGATCGAAAGCTTCTCCATGACCGTCAGTATGGTTTCCGCAGCAACCGTTCCACTGGTGATCTGATGGCATATCTCACCGAACAGTGGAACAAATGTTTACATCGCTTTGGCGAAAGTAAGATTATTGCTCTTGATACAATCTCCAAGGCATTTTAAAGAGTTTGGCATGAAGCTCTCTTATCGAAAATGCGTGCTTTTGGGATCGATGATACTCTTGTTCGATGGATTAGAAGCTATCTTCTGGACCGTTTAATACAAGCTGTATTGGACGGATTCAAGTCTGATTCGCACAAAATAAATGCTGGTGTGCCCCAGGGCTCTGTTCTGTCTCCGAAACTTTTCCTCATTTTTATAAATGATCTTCTGTCTGTTACTTCTAATCCACTTAACTGTTTTGCTGACGACTCTACCCTCAGCTTTTCATATTCGTTCGATAATTCACGTCCTTCGCCTTCGGACGTACAATTGCAACGGTACCGTATGTCAAGCTCATTAAACTCCGATTTGTACAGCATTGTCAAATGGGATAATAGGAATCGTGTGGAGTTTAATGCTTCGAAAACTCAATGCTGTCTACTGTCGTTAAAGCTTAACATACCCCCAATGCCATTGTCCATGAATGGCACTTGCATCGAAGAAACCGTAAAGCTCTCAGTATTTGGTATGTGTGTCAACAACGACTTCCGTTGGAACGACCGTATATTTGACATCGCTAGAAGAAGAATTTTTCCCCATCTGATCTGGCTACAATCTATAAAGCGTTTATACACCCTAAACTCGAGTCTGGGCAGGTGCTTCACAAACATCGCTTCACCTGCTTGAATTCAAAATCGAGCGTTAAGATTGATAGGAAATAGAACTGCCGCTGAAACAATTGCCCCTCTCGAACACCGACGCAATGTTTCATGTCCTTCCTTATTTTATCGTTTCTTTTACAAAAAATGTTTACTCGAAGTAGCCAGTTGCATTCCTCCCCTTAAAAGTTTCTCCCGTAATACTCGTCTCGCAAGGAATGCTCATCAGTTCATCCTGGAGCCCGATTTCGGACGTACCGTGAAATATAGGGATTCTTTTTTAGCCGAACAACACGAATTTGGAATGGTTTACCCGCACTCGCATTTAGTTTTTAATAGTGTTTATCTGAAGAAGATATTAATTACCAGCAACAGTTATCTATGATAAATAACGTTTATTTGGTTACCTCAAGAATATCTCACTATTAATTTTATTACTATTGAAAACTGTTTGTAGGTATGAAATACACTTCATTTATAAAATAGAAAACTTTTGTTTACGAATCGCCAAAGAACTCACTGAAAAAAGTTAATGGCTATTTGTTGGTAATTCGTAAGTTGTTTATAGCAAACGACATAATTTATGCTCATAATTAAAAATGTACGTAAGGATGCTAGATTTCACATCGAATATTTTTCTCAAAAGATTATCTTTTTATGTAGCATTTACACGCCTAATGGTCATTTTAGAAAAAGTGTTTGAGTTAAATATTAAAAAGTTTGTGTATATGATTATCTTGCTATTAACTCAAATAAAAAATCTTGAAGGTAAACAAGATTGTTTTAAGGTTTGATGAAACTCTTCAACCTTTCATTTCATTTTTCAAACGAAAAACATTGCGTAGCCTCAATCACATAATAATATCAATCAATTCTCTGAAATAATATAACAAAACCCTCAGAAATTATTTTATTATTTCTGCTTAAAGTTTTTCCATTTTAGTTTTAAAGAAAATATCGTTTGTACCAAACACATTTGTATATCAGTATACAGAATCATGACATTTATACCCAGCAGACACACCGAAAGCTATATAAGAAACAGTTAGTTTTTCCTAACTAACACACTATTGTGTATACTCTCTTTATAAAATTGTCTCGACGTAGTATTGCCGTAGCCACAAAAAAGTGTTGATATATTTTTACTTGCGATTTATAGGGACTATAAGGCAAGTTATGCATTCGTAAAAAAAACAAAAAATTCTAACAATCAAACATGACCTTACGATGATAGAGAAGTCAAAAAAAGTTGGTCCGGAAATTCCGCCCGTCTGTCTGTCTGTCTGTCTGTCTGTCTGTCTGTCTGTCCGTATCGATATCTACAGCCTAAACGGTTAGGCCGATTTCATTCAAACTTAGTATATAGTATTTTTAGAGTGCTCTACCCGACGGTTTTTCGAATTGGTATTCTAGCTCCAAAACTAACGGTACCTGCCATATAACTTTTAATGAAAAACCTATCTTTCTCAAAAACGGCTCCTACGATTTAGATACAACTTTCAGAATGATGTTTTCTATATAAAATCTATCTTTACGTTTTGATGGATTTTTCAGAAAAAAGTTTTATAACGGTACCTCCCATATGACCGGTTTTTTAAAATCAGACTTTCTCGTTAACTAATTGACGGATTTTGATGAAATTTTCAAGATATGTAGTGTTTTAATATTAAAATAATATTGTGTATTAACATTTTCAAAAACATTTTTTTTAATTATTAATAATTTTTTAAAAAAAATATTTTGTTTTTTTAATATTATGAAAACGGATCTGTAGATTTTTTTTTTAATTTTTCTCCTACTATAAACTATAGATTTCTTTAAATTGACATACTCGAAAAAATTTTAAAATATGTTTTCGAAAAGTTTTTCAAAAAAAACATTTTTTTGAAAAAAACAGGTCGAACGATTTTGAAATGAAAAATTCATAAAATAGAAAACCTCAAAAGAAATAAAATGGCTTACAACATTTTTTCCAAAAAACGTTATGAATAATGTTTTTTTGGTTTCATAAAAAATTTTCCCCAACATTTTATTTCATATTGCTCGGCTAAGCCCTAGCCTTTAGTCAAATAAAAGAAGGTGCCAACCTACATACATACCTACGTATTTTAAAGAATTTTATCATCATAAAAGCACACAATATAAATAAGGAAGCCTATTTTTAACACACAAAAACAACTAACAAATAAAAAAAACTATTCGATTACTACTGAATGCAAAAATTTCAATCGAGAAAACAAAAGTTTACACCTTCCTATAAATAAACAAAAATGGGTTTCAAATTTATACCGAAAAACTTTGGTTACAAACAAATTAAACGCTTGGTCCTTTTTATCTCTTGTAACAAACAGTTTTCTTCTGGCAAAAAATAATTTTTTTTTTCGGTGCGGCGAGATTTTCCCTTGCCATTTTGATCTGCTAACATTCAAAACCAATGTTAATCGACACCTCCTATCTCTCCCCTCCCTATCTTCCTAATGCCCGCCCAGTGTGTTCAAAATTAAAAGGGAAACAAATAGTCCCTTGTGCGCGCGTTAATTATAAAAAAAAACATTTATTTCTGCGTATTATATTTATTTAATATTGTTTGTTTATATTTTCAAAGTAGTATTTGTATTTAAACCTTAAATGAATGACACAACGATTACAGTCTTTCTAATCGAAAAGGTGGTGAACTTGATATGACTTTTTAGCTGGCTTCAACTCAGAGCTTGAGAGATCCCCATAGCCAAATAAAAAAAAAAAAATTTGCACATTTTATTGACAACCGTGCAACTCAATGTTGCCCGCACACAGTTGATTGTTTCTAGGAATAATAAAATCAAAACAACCCATTATGGTTGGCAAAGCGGCAGCCCGTTTGGTGAGCAATTCTTCCTCCAGCTATACACCCTAGACTCCTTGTATTGATTGTAAAATGAAATTTGATCCGTTGCACTCGCACCCACGGTCTACGGAAAATAAAATCATTGTCAAAGTGAGGCGCGACACAGCGCTTCAATATATTTTCGTTTTTTATGTGAATATCTCGTTTTCGACAAAACCAAAATGAATTAAACCGCTCAAAGGTGGTGGTCCCATGGTTGGCCATTGAGCCGAATGCATTGCGCACCGATAAACCCCAAACCATGAAGACGACCAAAACGACCAAAACAACATCGACGACGACACAAGTTGAGAGATAAAACAGACACAGACTCTGCTTTGAGTAAGAGCATCCCTCAATTAATTTCATTATCACGTCCCCAAATTGATTTGTCGATTAAGTCCCTGATGGCCAAACAACTAAATTTGTCTCTTGATACAGATCAACACAATTCTCATGCATCGACGACGGATGGGTCCGGCTGAGTAGTCTTCGTCTGCGGTTCATGGTTGACAACACTCAAAGGATGACAGCAAATTTGACCTGAACAACAACTACGACAGACAGACGAACGATGGACGAAGCGATTGAGACGACTTTATTGAGATGAGTTGACCACCACCGTACAGGAACACGCCAGACACGACCGAAGAAGAAGAGGGAAACAATTCCAAATTGAGGCAACTATTTGGCCATAACTTACGGCTAAACACTTTCGTAGGCTGTATTCCTAATTAGCCCACACGGACGATGGGCCCGACACGGACGCTCGCCCGACGTGAGAATTAATAGTTGACACTCGTGTTGCCACACACTTTCGTTTCTCGTATCGGGATGCTGTGGCTCTGGATGCAGTAGAAGCTGCAGCAGACTGTGGTGCTGCGGAAAGTGTCACCTGTTTTATCTAAACGATGAATCAGTATCACCAACTGCCGTGGAGGTCTGACTTTTCAATCACATTAAAAACTTAATTGCCAGTGGACTCCTTGGATAGTGTGGTGTCTTATGGCCCTGGACGCACTCCAACTATATGCATCTGCATCCCGCGATAGGGTTCCTCGTTTTTATTTTATTTCTTACTTATATAGAAGTCAATTACCATTTCGGTATCAGGATGGATCTAAAGGTTGGTGGTTAGCATTACGGATGCAGGTGATCCTTTGGCAACGCGCGTGTGCATCTTCTCTATTAAATGTGCTGTTGTGAGGTGTTTGATGATCGGTGCTGGAGATGGACTTACAAGTGGGATGTGGGGAGATTTTCATAGTTCCGTTTGTAATTTATTCGAAAACGATAAAAAGGGTTTGATTAATGAAGTTTTTTTCTGTTTTTGTTTTGCTGGCATTTGTATGTGCGTAGATAATAGGTTTTTCTGTTAGATAACGAAGACGGAGAACCAGGTTCTGGAGAAGTTCAAAAAGTCTCGAATCGTATGTAGATTGCTGTTGCGCACTATCGAACGGTGGAGTGCGCATTCAAATTAAAGGTTATACACTCATTTACCCACGCACTTTTGATTTTTGTTTTAGTTATTTTTCACGTAAGTTTTTTGCTGATGAAGGATTAATGAAAAAAATTCCCACGTCCATTCTAACTATACTGATTCATAGGATAAAGAATGTTGAATATTTTCCACCAGATAGTATCGCCTAGTAAGATTCTTTTGTATGTTTTTGACGTGATAAAGTCTTATAAATCGATGACAGACTACACGTACGAAATAACATGACTCATGCTGATAAGATGCTAACTGCGATACATGCAAAAGAACAGGCGCAACTTCCCAAAATAATTCCTCTCAAATTCAAAATGTACAAGAAGAGAAAAAGAAATACAAAATAGGCGGAGTTTTGTTAAAGTAGAAAGTAGATGTAATAATGGGGTGTTGTGTGGATTTAACGAGATGGTTTGTGGGTGTGAGTTAACGAGCTGAATATTGGTGTTGCTGCCATCAATGTTTTCTTATGACGTTATTACGTAAAATTATCGTCCGTAAGCCGACCTTACAGACAACCAACTCTTTTTACTTGCGATTTAGGTACTAAAATGCAAGCTATGGATTCGTGCAAAAAAAAATCTAACAATCAAACAGGACATTACGATAATAGAGAAGTTGAAAAAAGTGGGTCCGGAAATTCCGTCCGTCTGTCTGTCTGTCTGTCTGTCTGTCTGTTCGCGCCTCTACAGCCTAAATGGATTAGCCGATTTGCTTCAAACTTTGTATTTATTGTTTATTAGGTAGTATCTCGGGGTGTGTGTTTCATTTTTGCTCTAGGTCGAAAAATAACGGTCCTGCCATACAATTTTTAACAAACAGTTTGATTGTCTCAAAAACGGCTATAACAATTTTGATAAAACTTTCAGGATGCTATTTTTTTACAACAATAAATATTTCAGTTGGAACGAATTTTTTTGAAATTTGTTTTATAACGGTACCTCTCATATAACCGGTTTTTTCAAATGCGGTTTTGTCGTAAACTGTTATCCCGATTTCAATAAAATTTTGCACACAGGAAGTCATTTATAATTCAATTAATATTGCATTCAAAATTTTCAAAAACTTTTTTTTCGATTTTTTAAAATTTAAAAAAAAAATTTGGTTTTCGAAATATTTTGAAAATGGGTTGATTGAATTTTTTTAAATATTTTTTCCAGATGAAAACTACAGATTTCCTTATAATGACATACTAGAAAAAAAATTAAAATATTTGTTTGAAAAGTTTTTCAAAAAAACGACTTTTTAAAAAAACTGGTCGAACGATTTTCAAAAGTTTTTTTACTTCGATAGACATTTAGTTTTCAAATTTTATTGCATACTTAGTTTTTCCAAGAAAACTCTGAAACTTATTTAAAAAAAATAAAGTATATTCTAAAAAAAAATATTTTTTTATTTTAATAGACGTTTTCAATCTGGCAATACTTCTTTCGGAGTTGGTCTTTTTGACAGCTGTCACTTGATTTATGTTCAGATTGGTTTGTCATTTTATAATGAATAGACTTACTCCCGAACAAGTTTGCAATTTGTGCAAATTTATCACCAAAATAATGGTTCGTTTCGGTAGAGCAGAGCATCGAAGAAGACCCGCCATCGCTCCCAACAATATTGGAGATGTGCTCATCCACTTTATGGAAGATTTTGCGGAAGGATCTTGGTTTATAAAGGGTCCGCCATTTAACGTTTTTTTTCAACTAGTGCTTAGCTCATGTCTGATTTAACAAATAATTAGTTTTATCCTTCCGCTGAACGAATATGGTTATACTCTGGGAAATATTGCGCCTGCGATCGAGAAGATGCCGATTTTGCCAAAAAAAATCATCTTTTCAGATGAAGCTCATTTTGATCTTGGCGGGTATGTAAACAAGCAAAATTGTCGCATTTGGGGCACAGAAAACCCGCAGAGGCATAATTGGGGCATTTTTCGAAAGTGAGCAAGGAGTGGCCGTTACAGTCAATGGCGATCGTTATCGGGCCATGTTGAACGAATTTTTGTTCACAAAAATTGAAGAGGAGGATATTGGCAACATTTGGTTTCAACAGGACGGCGCTACGTGGCACACAGCCGAAGCTACACTCGATGTTGATGAAGCATTTTCAACAAAAAAAAAAGTTATTTGGCGGACCCGTTAGTAGATTTTTCCTTATCTTCATCCTTCCTTTCCAATCCTTGTTTTTTCACTGAAGCAAGAGAATTTTGTTTGCCAAACAAGAGCGAATAGTGGAAGCGGCAAGAAACATCCCCGATCCGTCGAGCATAGCCATGCAACGACAAGCGTGCCACCTCACCACCTCACCCTCATGTGCGTTGTTGTTATTGGTGTCGTATGGTTGATAGTTATAAACAATCGTCATTCATTACATTCAACGGGGCTACGCTAGTTAGTTAGTTCTTAGTCTATAAGTCTATACCAACAAGCCTACGTTTATGGAGGGGGAAATATGTGGCCGTGTCATAAAAAAAATTGGGTTCAGATAAACCAAAGCGACCGTAGAGCGATTTTGAACTTCAAAAATAAATATTTTAGTTTTAATGTATCTAGAAATTTGTTATCCTGGAATAACTTCATAACCCCAACCTACAGCGGGATAAAAGCTTCTTTCTTGAAAAAAATTCCTTCGCCACTTAATTTTTTTATTTTTTTTTAGTTTGTCAAAACCCGTCTTAGCTTTACTTTTTTTTGGAAATTGAGTTTTTTAATCAAAATCAGAGTTTTCCTATTTTTTTAATTTACAAATAAAAAAATTAAATTAAAACTATAATTTTATTCATTTTTTTAAATACGCGACGCGTTTCGGACTTGCTAGTCCATCATCGGGTGTTGCTTCTGCCAATTATTATGGACAAGCAAGTCCGAAACGCGTCGTGATATTAAATTTTTATAATTTAACAATATTGTGATTTACAACGTATTTAAAAAATAAATAAAATTATAGTTTTAATTTAATTTTTTTATTTATAAATTAAAAAAATTACAAAATATGGAGACTTTCCCACATAATCTCTTTTATTCTTTTTACTATACTATACGTGCAAGGTGCAACATTCAATTTGATTCTAAAAAAAAAAAACAGTCTTACATTCTAGAATAAAAAAAAAAAAAAATTTAACTCTTATACTTCGTTTTGTCAATTGTGTATGAAAGGATCTATCCGAATCCCAGTATCTTCAAAATCCAAATGATGCATCATCAGTCTGCATGCTTTTTTCTTTCTTTTCTTTCAATTCTGATGCAGACACCTTATATTTCAAACTGTCTGTTGACACTATCAAACTGCGATGACGTGCCGGGTGCATGAGGGTGAGGCTTCGTTCCGGCGTGATACCTCTCTAGCCATGGATTTTACAGTCAAAAATTAATTAAAGTGTGTGTGTGGGGATTATTAATGCTGTTGCAGCTTGGGAGTTATGTTAAGCGTGAACATGCGCTTCGGCAGATAATGCAACTAATTTGTTTAAACGCCACGCCGCATCGCACTATTAGCTCCGAAGCACCGATAAGCGGTGACGTGTTCTATGCGCGATGTCGCCAAATGAGCTCTCCCAGTGGGTGACACCGCCGACACGCAGCAACTCTTCGGGGGACCATTGCTGTCGTCAGTTTGATTAGCTGTGTTGGCAGATTGCAGATTTCTTGTTTTTCCATTTTCCATATCTGCCAGGAGATGCACAAACAGCCGCGCATCCATCTGACATGCACTGTTCACGTTCAGTGTTTAGTAATGCGCAACCGTGGCCAGAGCTGCAGAGCAGATCCGTGGGAAATGACGTGTGCCCGCGAGCGTGTGCCGACCAATTTGACTCTTTGCCAACAAGAAGTAAACGAAGGTAATAATTCAAAAATCGTTGATGCTCTAGCAGGCGGCTCCTTATGGGAATCTGTTCGGGATCCATTCGGCCGGCCGGTCTGGTGAAATATTTTATTTTACTGCCCCTTATAAATAACTCTGTTCCTTTGAACTGTCTGATATGCTGGGCATCTTTGCATTGGTATGTGGGGTGCAGAGGGTTTAGGTCCGATGCGCCTCTGCGCATTCGTGTCTCCGTTTCGGTCGTCTTCCTCATTTTGACCTCTCTTCGATCTTCGCTGCTGCTGTGGCTGCTGCGCGGTATGGAAGGTTGGTCATTCATTTGGTTGGCTGCTGCCTAGTGGATCCGTGCATAGACGGCCAGCGTAACCAGTAATAAACTTACTTCAAGTAACCATATTGCACTCGCCAATCTGATGTTGCAGCCCCGCACATCTCAGCTCAGGGCAGGCGCAGCATTGAGCACCAGCCAGGCCGAAGCCGATATGGTCGGTAGAAATAGCCTGAGGGTGAAATCGTCGCACGTAGAAGAATTTCAAGTTTTGCGTCAGTGTTGGGCTTTTATTTGGCGTTCTTTGGCACGGTTGTTGCAACTTGACGGCATCTAGGTGGTAGTGCAGTGGTGCGTTGCGCTGTTTGTGTTGCTACGAAGATTGGGTATGCAGTAAATGTGCGATGTGAACGGAAAATTATATTTAAAGTACCGTGAGAGTTTTTTAGGAATAAATTACGTGACTTTATTCGCAGTCCGCCGCTCCACCGCACCGCCGTGGCCAGATACAGAAATTGCAATCTTTTTTCTTGTTTTGGCTGTGTTTTGATGCAACAAGTTACTATTACCAACTCAAGGCGAATTCACACAAAACACTCGTCATTGGGGGTATCTACCTACTTTCTGAAGAGGCTTTTGCCTTTGAATTCCTTCTTTTGTGTTTGAAAAGCCTTTGCATAGCAATTATGTGGCGATAATTTCTTTTGTATCTACAAATTTCAATCGTGCGGCAATTCAATTATCGCAAGACATCAATTAGCTTAATTGATGTGTCACTCATGCAATCTAATATGCAATTTGCATTTAAACACTTAATTAGGAAGATTGATTGCAATCCTGACTCCTGCATGCCACGGGAGGTATAACAAGTGTGTTAAGTTGCAATTTACTTACAAATGACACTTAGGGTGCCTAAATGTGATAAATGAACATTTTAAATAATACAGGGTGTACCAAATGTAAGTAGTGCCCCGTGACTTAGTGGTTAGTGTGTCGGACTGCTAAGCGAAAGAACCTAGGTTCAAATCCAGCTCATAGCTTCCTTTTTTTCTGGGGTACTGCCTCTTGCGAGGAACTGACAAAACCTCCAAGAGTAAAATTTGTCTCGAAAAAGTGCATCTCATGTAGCCGTTCGGACTCGGCGGTAAACTGTAGGTCCCTTTCATTCTTGCAGATTAACAACACACACACAGGAATGGTTGAGGGTATAAGTCACTAGGCCTTGGCTCCTTAAGGAGCTGTCGCGCCAATAAATTTATTTATTTATTTGTACCAAATGTAAGAAATTTGTTCAAAATGAAGAAAAAATATTCCTGGAATGTTGGGTTTCCCCCAACCTAAGGACTCCATAGCGATGTAACCGATTTTTTATTTTTAACCCAACAGTCACTACTGGGCTTTATCTTTACCACTTAATTTAATTCTAACAAATTTCTCTATCGACCTAAAAAAACAAGTAATCTTAAGTACAGGGTGGCACACAAATCGTGCTACAAAAATAAAACGTAATAACTTTTTTTCGGTGTGAGTAATCGGCTTATTTTTTTTTATTTTGTAGGTTACTATTTAGATTTATAAAAATGGATGCTTGGGATACGGAGAAAAGAATTTGGATAGTGCAACGGTACCATGCTTTGCAGTCCGTCATTTCCGTCCAAAGGGAATTTAGGCGGGAGTTTGGCGGTAATCCCCCGAGTTATTATGAGGTTTGTAAACATGTTTGCCGAATCTGGAAGCATCGCACGAAGGCCGTACCATCGAGATGCCAATGTTCGGGTTCAGGATACAATCGCAGCAGTAGCATCTGCAATACAGGCCAATCCGAGCGTTTCTACCCGAAACTTATCGGGGCAAATTGGAATTAGTAGACGGTCATTACAACGGATACTTCATGACGATTTAAACTTGTTTCCGTACAAAGTTCAAATTACTAGCAAATTAAACCCTCAGGATTTGCCTGTTCGCCTGGAATTTTGCCAAAAAATGATATCAATGGCTGAAGAAGACAACACATTGATCAATTGTTTGTTCATGTCTGATGAGGCCCATTTTGTTAACGGCAATGTAAACAAGCAAAATTGCCGTATATGGAATGAGTCTAATCCAGAAATGCTCCATGAGACGGAACTGCACCCAGAACGAGTCACTGTGTGGTGCGCAGTTTCATCAAGGTGTATTGTCGGGCCGTACTTCTTTGAAGAAAACGGTGTAACCGTTACTGTCAATAGGGACCGTTATTTAAAGATGTTGAAGGAGTTTTTTTACCCAGAACTGCGCCGAAGAAGTATACCATTCAACAGCGTTTGGCTGAAACCAAACGCTCCATCAGCAAGATGGAGCAACTGCACATATAGCCAGACCAGTTATGGCGGAGCTAAACAAAAAATTCGCAAACAAATTAATTTCTAGGAACTCCACTCTTCGCTAGCCCCAAGGACACCTGACCTGACTGCACCAGACTTCTTTTTATGGGGTTATGTCAAGCAAGAGGTGTATAAAACGAAGCCCAGGAATTTTACTAAATTAAAGCAGTCCATAACGACAATAATTGAGGCGATCCCAACTTCAACTCTTCAGGCCGCAATGAATAATTTTTTGACCAGTTGCCGCATATGCGTGGTAGAGCGTGGAGGTCAT
Source organism: Platycheirus rosarum (assembly GCA_963971375.1). NCBI lineage: Eukaryota > Metazoa > Arthropoda > Insecta > Diptera > Syrphidae > Platycheirus > Platycheirus rosarum. The sequence continues at coordinate 3,801,627 of OZ020507.1, read as the reverse complement.
TTGCGGTCTATAATCTTTAAAAACAACTAACTATTTAAAATAAAATTTAATTTTCTAACCAATAAAAAATAAATGAAATACATCGATTGAAAAAAAAGTTATTTGAATTTCTTATTGTAGCACAATTGGTGCGCCACCCTGTATTATTAAAGGAGTTTGCCAAAAATTGGTCAGTAGCTACCTACCACTAATGCAATTCTCTCTTCGTCACTCAATAAAAGTTGATCGTGAACATCGTCGATCTTTTACGAGTCGATATTTTAAAAATCGACTTTATAAGAGCCGACATTTTGATCAGTCGGTATTTTTACCAATCGACTTTTCGAAAGTCGATTTTTTTAAATCGGCATTTTAAAAATCGACAAATCGTACCCAACTTTATCGCATGCTCCTTATACTCACACTTGACTTATGTTTGTGTAGGTATTCTACCTAGATTGATTTTCTTTTAAATCGCCTAGATGGCACTGTGGTTGCTTTTTTAAAGGATCCGTAATATGGAACGATTTAGTTGAAAACTACACTTTATTACTAAAAAAAATGTTTTTAGAAACATAAATTTCGATAATAGTTGGCGCTGGGGTAGAGGTATTTACGAGAATGTAGTTTTCATAAAAGATTCATTTATCAACAACATTTAATTTGAATAGAGTTATCGATTTTGATGAAATTTTGTGTGTTTATCAACATGAGTTGTTTTAAGTCTTAGTTGGCAATATATCGAAACATTGTAAGCAATCAAGATAGAAAATAAGAATAAGTAGTCAAGCATAAATATTGTTAGTTTTAATTATAAAGTCCAACCCAAAAAAAAAAATATATTCACAACACCGGTTGTTCCTCCAAAGAAGTCTTATTGTTAAAGCTAAGAAGCGATATATCCTTTCAAGATCAGGCCTGTCCCTACCACTTACAAATGCTTAAATTTTTCTTCATTTGTAGGAGGTATCTATAGTTGTTTTTGTTGTAAATCGAAATTAGTCCATCTTTTGGTGAGTTTGTGAACTAAAAATTTGTATAAACTTCGAAAAACGTTATTTTCAACAAAAAAAATAGAGGTTTATAAAATGTACTATATTTCAAAAACGTGTGACTTTTTAAAACATTTTATTTTTTTCAAATCGTTGGAGAAAACATATTTTACATATTGGAAAAAGTTATGTGGTATTTGTAATGTATTTAAAGCAGAAAAAAAACATTAGAAAATAATTTAAAAAAAATACAAATTTTCAAGGCCGGATTATTTAAAAAAATTATATGAAAAATAAAAAATCTTCTCCTGGCGTTTTAAAGATCTGTTCATTACCTTTAAAACTACATACATGGTTTATCTGGTTTAAGCCTCTATCTCACTTACATTTGTATTCTGTAGATCGGTTTTGAGCATTTTTTACGAAACAAAGCCAAAATACCATTCTTGGATACGTAATTTAAATTTTTGTAATACATTCACTACGGACTTCAAATAGATGCAATCCGTTTGTGCAATTTTTCGCTTCTTTCAAAAAAAGGGCAGAGGCCTTTATTAATAGAGGTTATTAAAGCTTTTCATGTTTCATCTGCAGACAGCCCAATACTTAGTGGAATTTTAGACTTCACACTATGCCAAACATTTTCTAAAACATTTAATTCAGGACTTTGCGGAGTCGAATTCAAAACTACTTGCTCTACTACTTGCTCTACTACTTGCAACATCATTTAGAATCTCTAAATAATGGGACGGATTCCGGTACGCTCCCGGTTTTCTAAACTGTAATTTTTTTATCTATCAGATAATAAACCGAGCGCCGACTGCAGTGATATTTCTCAGCGATTTTTTCTGCCGAAATACCGAGTTTAAATTCTGCAACAATTGCCGCACGTGTTTCTAATGCAATTTCCCTAGTTTTACCCATTTAAAACAAGTTACCTTGATGGAGAATGACGCTAGACTACTGCAACAGCAGCACGCATCACTTCAAATTGATTGAATCGAACATTACTCTAACGGTTTTCTCTCCCAAGTTATCGATTGCCCTTGTGGAAATAATTTTGCCAGCTTTGTTGGTTGTGACAATAACTGTGCCACTTCTTAAAATACGAGTTTAAAAGTTTGATAATTTTTTTGTGTGTTTAATTTTTCAAAAATTGTTGATTATTAAAACAAATACATCAGATAAAGGGTTTTCGGAAAGGTACAACTATTTTTTTGAGAAGTTCTAGTGCAAATAATTTTGCTTATGACTGTATGTTTCCCAACTTCTTCAATATGTCATAACCATACACTTTCTTCTGTTGAGTTCCATTCCATTTGAGCAAAACCAGGCAAATTTTTTTTCAATGTCATGTTGTAGGAATAAGTATCCATTCGAGTCCATAAAGCCATAGACAGTTTGAAGTTGTCAGCAAATTTCAAAATCTTGCAATATGAAATATCCGAAGTAATGTCATTAATAAAAAGAAGAAATAAAAGCGGACCACTGTGGCTTCCTTGTGGAACTCCCGGATAAAATATTTATTATCTTAGATGTGCAGTGTTTAAGTATTACGAATTGTATACGATTTTTTAAATATGATCTAATCCAATAATCTATCCACTTTTGAAAACCATAGATATCTTTCTAATTTATGTAAAAGTATGGATTGACATACTCTATCAAATGTTTAACTGAGAAAACATCAACAAAAATTCACTCTATGGCATAGGTTCCGCTGACAGAAGAGTTCTTTATTATACACGAGGAGATCCACCAATTTTAACTGAGATGAATAAAATTCTACTGATCATTAAGATTCACCTTTTTTTAACGAGCTTCGTTGATCAGAGAAAAAGCATAACACTATACTGAGAAGTAAACAGGCAATGCTAAATTAATTAGCCCGCATCATCTGCGAAAAGGCTTAAGAAGAAATACCAGCTCCAGTTCAATGTTTCATGCGGCCCACCAATCTTTCGAACCAAATTGAAAAAACTCATCAAATATGGTAAATATAATGACAACTTCCGAAGATGTCAGTACCAAAATTTTAATAGGCTTTTTCGTCAAGTTCCATATGCGTAGCAAGGCACTATATCTCCTTTTTTTTAGTAGGGTAACTTCGGGCATTATGGCGCAGTGAGCATTATGGTGCACCTTGTCACTAACACACTTCCGATTACCACATCCAAATTAAAATAATAAGAAACCTTCAGTCTGCTTTGAAAGCGTAACCTGTCAAGTTCTCGAGTATATCTTTCTTAGTGAGCCTGTGAAAAAAAAAATAAAAAAAAAAACTGGTTTTTAACGCTCACTATAATACTGACCATTTTGTGATTTTGTGCTACGCAGTAAGTATTCCGCCTATTTGTGTGTTGTAAGTAGTGCAGTGATGAAAATCATTCTGGTTTTCGGCTGCAAAGTTACATAAGATTCCAGCAACTACTCCTTGAAGAATGCTCAAGAGCGAAAGTGACAAAAAGCCGAGCCGACAAACCTCGGAGTACAAAATGAGCAGAAAATTGTGGATCATATTAAAATGCAGCAAATGCATGGATTCGCTCCAAAGCGAAAAGAGTTGCGTCGTATGGCCTTTGAACTTGTCAAAAAATATAAGGTAAGCCACAATTTTAATAGAGCTACAAAAATGGCTGCAGTTCGATGGCTTCAGCTACACCTGGAAAGGTGTTGCAAATTATTTCTCCGGTTCCGTCCCTTTCAAAACCTGTTTTCAGCTTAAGAACGCAAAAATCAAGGGTCTTAACTTCATAGCAAACTTATTAAGTTCCAAAAAGCCAAAAATTAAAAAAAAAATGTTGGAACAAAACCGAAAAAATAAATAAAAAACAGGACCTTAATTCTACAACATCGGACGAGGAAAATATCACGATTCAATTCCAAGACGAGTCAGACGGACCCGAAGATTTCGGGGAAAACACATGTGCCTATACAAAGGGCATTATGGTTTTAAAAAGAATTTTTTTTATTTCATTTTTCGTTTTTTTTCTTTAATAATTGAATAACATAGTTTTAGTTCAGTTATTTTTGAAGTGTTATTTCTATAGTCAGTCTTCGGCTAACTTCTCTCTGAGTCGGTTGTAGATTATTTCCTAAAATGTCTAAGATCTGTGCAAATTGCAATCTACCCATAAAACGTTCTCAAATTTCTGAATCCGTCGAGTGTGGTTTTTACTGCGGTCGTCACTTTCACAAAAATTGTGTTCAATTATCGGACGATAACTCTAAATCTTTAATTAATCCAAATATGTTCTGGAAATGTAACTCTTGTGTGAACATTAACCTTTCCACTTTCTTTCTTAATTTTCATGAGCTCTCCCTAAGTGTGAGTGAGATAAAAAATGATCTAAGTGCTCTCAAATCGGTACTTACCATTAACTCTCCTAAACGAAAAACTGCAAAAAAAAATTTCTAAAAACACTGAGAAAGAAAGTGAATCCCCTTCCCCTTACGTGAGTCACCATCACGATTCCCAAAAGGCTGATCTGCCATCATCCGCCCCCAGCCTGCCTATATTGAAATTAGAAAAACATACTCACTGATTTAGTTTCAAGTTTACATTTGTTTTAAGTCAGATAGAAAATAATATTTTTTAGACTCTCAATCTGAATATCAAATAATAAACACGTTATCAGATTTGTTAAGCTGTATTCTTTCTCTGAATTTATCTTGGCTATCACAAGGAACAGGATATAGTTCAAAAGGTTATAGGCCCAGTTCACGGCAACACTGCGTTAGTTTTTTGAAATCGTGCTAGACATTTCAAGTGAAATTGTGCGATTCGGAAAGAACATTCCAGAAGGTGATAAAGGAAAATTCTAGAGGACTGAAAGAACAATTAAATTTTCAAATCAAATGGAAATTGATAGAATCAGTATTGAGAAGCTAGAAGGTGGAAGCAATTGGCTTACATGGAAGTTCCAAATTCGACAAATTTTAGAAGCCAACGAATTATTTGACGTTGTAGATGGAACAACTGAAAAACCGGCTAGTGGAGGAGTAAATAGTGGGCCTGAGATTATTGCTTGGAAGAAATTAGATGCAAAGGCACGACGAACAATTTCAACAGCGTGCATGGAACAGCCGTTTTTGCAAATTATGAATTGTGAAACTGCGAATGAAATGTGGCAAACACTCAAGAGCACATACGAGCAATCCTCAAAATCGAATGTTTTATTTTTGCAACAAAAATATTACAGTTTCTCTAAGGAACTGGGAGATGATATTGCAACTTTCTTGTCGAAGTTACTAGAAATTGTGCAGCAACTTCGGGATCAAAAAGAAAATATATCCGAGTCAATGGTTATGACCATGAGCAGAACTGGAACGAGTAACGTTGTGGATAAGCCACCGTATGAACTGTGGTATAACAAAGAAGCTAAATTTGACCATCTGAAAATTTTTGGTGCAGAAGTATTTATACACGTTCCAAGAGAAACGGCAGATGGCAGTGGAAAATGTGCAAAACCCATCAATAGTTTCATCTGTCTCATCTCAATTTAATTCTGATCCGCCAAATCTAACTTATTCCGACTCTCAATTCTCGGTTCTAAATAATAACAACTCAGAATGGAAAACAGTGCATTCGAATAAAAAGTCAACAAAGCCAATGTATACAAAAAAAAAATTATTGGCACTGACACTTCATCCTCTCTCTGTGCTTTACCCAATTTTAAATGGCTTCACTTGTCTAAATTCAACAAAGACACAAAATCCGAAGATATTATTAGCCACATATCAATAAAAACTGATATTCCATCAAATCAATTTAAATGCTATCCGTTAATTAAAAAACAAACTGATTTATCAAAACTCAAATTCTTAACATTTAAATTGAGTGTTCCTGCTTCCAAATATTCGATTATCATGAATTCCTCTATCTGGCCATGCTTTGTCCAAATAAAAAAAATTGTCTCGAGAGGAAATAATAATGAACTAACTAAACCCTCATCTCAGCCTACGGGAACTTCTGCGTCATCATTATTATCACAGTCAACTTTGCCGCCGCCACCACCGTCATCATCATCATCATCATCACCTCCACCTCCACCACCACCTCCACCACCACCACCAGCCCTTCCATCAACTCAACAGCCGCCACTCAATGTCAATTGACAATCAAAATCTACAACATCTTCTAAACTAAATTGCTCTCCGTCGCACTCTTATCAGCGTTCAGCAGGAAGTAACCAACTATCGTCCTATTTGTAAACTATCGACTATTCCGAAACTTTTCGAGAAAATTATATGTGAAAAATTGACATTTCTTCTTAAGGAGCATACTTCACCATTTCAACATGGCTTTGTTGCAGGTAGATCCAAAACCACCAATCTTTCAATTTTCTCCAATTTCATCTTAAATAAACTCGAAGAAGGGTACCAAATTGATGTTATTTATACTGATTTTGCGAAGGCTTTTGATCGAGTCAGTCATAGTATTTTGATTAAAAATTTGAAACTATTTGGTTTTCACTCTAACATGTTGGAATGGTTAGAATCCTATCTAAAGGGTCGTATACAGTTTGTTTGTATAGATCAGGTGCTGTCAAATCCAATTGTAGTAACCTCGGGTGTCCCCCAAGGTAGCCATCTTGGCCCCCTTCTTTTCCTAATCTGATATCTTCTTGAACTCCAGTAAACTTCTATTTGCAGATGATTTGAAGTTTTTCAGATGCATTAAATCTTTAAATGATTGTATTCTTTTACAAGACGATCTCCATAAGTTGACAGAATGGTGTTCAACCAGCCAATTATTCTTGAACGTTAAAAAATGTCAAATTTTTTATTTAACGTAATACCAAAGACTTCTAGGACCCTTTTGCCCTTAAATCTCTTTATAATGCCTATGTTAGGTCTAACTTAGAATACTGCTGCGTGATTTGGAATCCTTACTAAAATATTTATTCAAACAGAATAGAAATGATCCAAAGAAAATTTACAAGGTATACAATCCAGAAATTAGGTTGGAACATCGAAATCCCGTCATACTCAACTAGATGTAAACTTCTTGGAGTTCAATCTCTCGAAAATAGAAGAAAAATGATGTCTGTAATGTTCATAAGTGATATTTTGTCACATCATATCAAAAGCCCTATGCTTTTGTCATTGATTGATTTGTATGCTCCGTCGCGTCAGATAAGAGAACGTTGTCTATTCCGAGAAAAGGAACACAGAGTAAACTATGCTCGTAATGAACCAATAACTCGTTGTGTCAGAGAAACTATACTCATTTCAATTTATATTGATTTTAACTTTCATAAATCCAGATACATTCTAAAAAATAATTTACTTTTGTTCTTTTCAAATTGATTAATCAAATTATGTTTGCACAATTGTTGTATTAAATACTTAATGTTATTTTGTTAGATGTTAAATGTTATACCTATTTATCTCCTGTTTTTTTTTTTTTAGTCTAATTCAAGATTTAATTATCTCTAATTGATGTAAATAAATAAATAAATAAATACATTGAATAAAATGTTTTGTTTTTGTTTCGAAAAACTGTTCATGTGTAAATTATTTAAAAAAATTCCTCAGGTATGCCATAATGCCCGAAGTTACCCTATATTTTTATTAAACTTTACTTTTAAACATTCCTGTGTTTGCGATGTAAATATGTAGAAACATAGGGGCTTTCAATTTTTCACCAAATCCATGAAAAGAAATTTATTCAAGATAAAATAGATTGATTAAGTGACGATTGATCCTGTTAAGTCGACTGATGAACTGTGCTGAAACCAAAGAAGAAATAAAAGGCACGACTGGGTCGCACGTACTTGCTCTTATGTGCTAATCCTTTTTAAGTGCAGGCGTCTTTTTGACAAAGATTTTATTTTAATATTTTTTGTATGACGTGCAACTTCCTTAGAATCGTTTTGGGGTGAAGCTCGAACGAACATGCGTCACGACAAAGGGATAAACACATAAATATATAGGATTGTTAGCTTTTGCAGTTTTTTAGTGTAGCATTATCTTTCCACTTGCTGCTTACTGTTTATAATATAATTTGCTAATAGAAAGATACAAAGGACTTTTTTCAGTTAAATTTTCATTTTGGTATGGAAAAAATTGAACAACTGGCATAAAGATTCGTCGGAATCAGCAGTATGGCAATAATGCTAGGTAAAGGGACCTTTATACGTCCCAATATGGGACCAATGGAATTTATAAAGGATTTAGGTACCTAACTATAATAAGGTTGGAAGGAAGGTAGGTACTAAAATTAAGATACGCGTTCCAACTACTGTTAAGCCAGTAGGTATAGAGACAATATTAAAAGTTAACACAGTGGTTTTGTTTGTTTATAGGAAGGTGTAAACTTTTGTTTTCTCGATTGCAATTTTTGCATTCAGTAGTAATCGAATAGTTTTTTTTATTTGTTAGTTGTTTTTGTGTGTTTATCAAAGGCTTCCTTATTTATTCTGTGCTTTTATGATGATGAAAAATACTTTAAAATACGTAAGTATGTATGTAATGTAGGTTGTCACTTTCTTTTATTTGACTAATGGCTTGGCTAGGGCTTAGCCGAGCAATATGAAATAAAATGTTGGGGAAAAAAATTTATGAATTCAAAAAAACACTACTCATAACGTTTTTTGGAAAAAATGTTGTAAGCCATCTTATTTCTTTTGCTGTTTTCTATTTTATGAATTTTTCATTTCAAAATCGTTCGACCAGTTGTTTTTTTTGAAAAACTTTTCGAAAACATATTTTAAAATTTTTTTTAGTATGTCAATTTTAAGAAATCTGTAGTTTATACTAGGAGAAAAATTAAAAAAAAAATCTATAGATCCGTTTTCAAAATATTCAAAAAACAAAATATTTTTTTAAAAAAATTATTAAAATTTAAAAAAAAATGTTTTTGAAAATTTTGATAAGCAATATTATTTAAATCATAAAACACTACATATTTATTTAAATTTCATCAAAATCCGTCAATTAGTTAACGAGAAAGTCTGATTTTAAAAAACCGGTCATATGGGAGGTACCGTTATAAAACTTTTTCTGAAAAATCCATTAAAATTAAAAGATAGATTTTGCACAGAAAACATCATTCTGAAAGTTTAATCAAAATCGTAGGAGCCGTTTTCGACAAAAATAAGTTTTTCATTAAAAGTTATATGGCAGGTACCGTTAGTTTTGGAGCTAGAATGCCAATTCCAAAAACTGTCGAGTAGAGCATTCTAAAAATACTATATACCAAGTTTGAATCAAATCGGCCCAACCGTTTAGGCTGTAGATATCGATACGGACAGACAGACAGACAGACAGACAGACAGACAGACAGACAGACGGTCGGAATTTCCGGACCCACTTTTTTTGACTTCTCTATCATCGTAATATCATGTTTGATTGTTAGAATTTTTTTTTTTTGTTACGAATGCATAACTTGCCTTATAGTCCCTATAATCGCAAGTAAAAAAGTAAAAGATCAACATTCTGAGTTTCCTTTTTTAGAAAAAAAAAATTGACATCTTCTTCTTGCTGCTCCTGGTCCCAAATGAAGAAGTGGTAACAATAGATTTGCTTGTCTTTTACCACTGATTGGTTATTGTCAAAAATTTGTTTTTGCCGAATTATAATCAGATTGGTGCTCATAAGCCAATATAAGTACAAAGCAAATTTTCACATTTGCGGAGGTGCCATAGAAACAAGCAGAAGAAAAAAGAGAGGGAAAGAAAGCACTTGGGCATATTTAATTCATTATGAGAAATATATCCATCGATCCATCAATAATGCACCATACAAATCAAAACATCTCATCCAAATCCGAAATGTTTTCAAGAAATTATTTATTTTCACACAAAAGACATCCACACAAACAATTTTGTATGTAAAACATCAATTTGTTTGCCTCAGAGTCGTTCAATTGACAAATGAAAGGCTAATGGCAATGTTTTGTTTATGCCGCAGCCTGCTCACAGTTAGCCCAAAGCTTCATTTCGTGAGAAATGTGCCCCAACAATATGAATTGATTGCCTCAGGACCGCACAACACTGGAATTCATATACCGAAATCTAATGGCAATTTCAATTGATTCCGAGACCCCAGAGAGCGCGTGAAAATCCACACCTATTCAAAAAAGCAAATTGATCCGCCTGATATGATCTTCAAAAAAAAAAAAAAAAAAACCAAAACAACAAACAAAAAAAAATTGTAAATCGATTTTAGAAGATTTTTAAAGATTACAAAATATTCAAAGATACACAAATTCAGTCCAGAGTCCTGCTGCGCAACATCATCAACCACATCGAGTATAGAAAACCTCCAAAGAATGGTTTTAATTTAATTAACATTTGTTTCTCTCGAAGGGTTCGTTTACTCTTGACTATATCATTAATCAATGACCAAATCACCCGCTACACAACCAAAATGCCAACAAATAACTCCGCAATGGCCAGATCCATTCCAAAACCCATGTGGTGTGCGCACAGCAGCATCAGGAGTACAAATCTGGAGATCGCGACCCCAGGTCAACTAGATCTCGAAATGTTAATTATCCTTGACTCGATCTCACATCCTGCTGCTCACCCTCGGTTCCTCAATCATAGCAGCATTCCTAATTTCACATTATGTCGTCACCAGATAAAATATGGCCACACGTCCTAGTGGCAGCGCAAGAGAGTGCACCTTTTAGAGAAGTCAATCGACTATATACGGCCGCGCATATTGATGATGAAGTCAATTCCTTGAAACAACACTATATACCCAATAAAATTCCTGAGGAACAGCCCTGGCCGAGGGTCTTATCTGGGCTGTTCGGTTATGTGCTGCCACGATGGTGATGGTGCCCCAAAAGCAGTTTGGATCGCGCACTTCGATGGCTGCACTGCGTCCAGCTCGTAACGAAAACCTCAACGACTCGCCCCGGCCGGCGAAGGAGTATCGGCGACAATCTTCGTAAGTGTGAATAACATCGAGCTGCGATATCAGTTTTATGGGTGGCCCACATGTCAGGGGCCATAAAGTAGAAAATTATCACCTTTTAAATTGAAGAAATCCAAACAAATTGAAACGGATATCGTGTTTAAGTGCTATCATCATCATTGCCATTAGTTGTGGCTAATGTCCGGCCCAGAATGGCTGAAACGCAGTAAGTGCGAGAAGAGTGTAGGTTTGGGCAACGTAGGTTGCTTCACAGACGTGCCTTTTAAGTGATAAACGAATGTATACAGTCTGTGGCAAAAGTCCTCAAATTTGCTTAATTAAATGAAGCTTTTAATTAAGATTGGGCATAATGTATGTTAGCATTGAGATAGCCTCAAAGAGGTGTTCGATTATAAGCATTTTTTTACGAATTTCTTCAAATATTTTGAAATATATTCTTACAGCTCACTTTTGTTGACAAACAGTTTGAGGAGATGTATGATGAGAAGGAATTTCATTTAGTTTTCATGTGAAAAAAATGTGACCACACCGTCCTTGCATTCTCCTGAGTTTTTCTAAGGGAATCTTGTTGTGATATTGCACAAGCTGATTTGCATTTTTCTCGATAAATTCTTCTAAGCAAAACGCTTAATTTGTCATTTTTGTTATTTAGCTCAGTAGAGACATTAAAATCGCAAAGCATGATGTAGTCCTGAATTGTTGGTATGTTGTATGGACCAGAGTTTTTCCACTTTTTTCCTCTAAAAGTCATAAGCTCTGCTTTTTTCGACAAACCGAAGCCAGACATTGATGCCAGTGCTGCAATGATTACAAATGTGATTCTTCTAGGGATGCGTGCTTTTATTCCTAACAGAGTAAAAAGCATCAAACCTAAAGAAAAGTCTTGGTTTAATTCTGAGTGTAAAGAAGCTATCAGGCTCAAAGAAGTAAGTTTCCGATCTTACAAAGCCAACCCTACAGAGGAAAATCGGATAAAGCACAAACAAGCAAGGAACTCATGAAACTCCGTTATTTAAAGAACCAAATTTTTGCATGACCAAAAATTACGGCCAAAAATTCTGCAGTGTCCCAAGGCGGTAAAAATTTTTGGTCATTTGTAAAAAATATTAAAAACTCCTCAACATCTTCGGTTCCAACGCTCGTCGACAATAACAAACCAATTGTTTACTCTTCAGAGAAGGCAAACATGCTCGCCGACCATTTCGCTGCCAGCTCCACGCTGCCGCATAGCAACGTTGCCCCTCCTGTACTTGAGAATGTAAATTTTTCCATGGGACACATTTTTTTCCGCACTCGTACAGTAGCAAGAGTTCTCAAAGATCTCGATATACACAAATCCGCTGGCCCGGATGGTATACCCCCGATTCTTCTGAAGAGGTGTTCTTCTACACTGGCAAAGCCACTGCGTAAGCTTTTCCATCGTTCCTACTCTTCTGGAATCTTTCGTAGAAGATGGAAAACAGCATTTGTCCAGCCTGTCCCTAAGGAAGGTGACCCATCCTCCCCCTCCTCCTACCGACCCATAGCACAGACATCCCTTCTTTCTAAGGTCATGGAAACACTGATTAACCGTCAGCTTAAGGAATATCTCGAAGATCGTAAGCTTCTCCATGACCGTCAGTACGGCTTCCGCAGCAACCATTCCACTGGTGATCTGATGGCATATCTCACCGAACAGTGGAACAAATCTTTACATCGCTTTGGTGAAAGTAAGATTATCACTCTTGATATCTCCAAGGCATTTGACAGAGTTTGGAATGAAGCTCTTTTATCGAAAATGCGTGCTTTTGGGATCGATGATACTCTTGTTCGTTGGATTAGAAGCTATCTTCTGGACCGTTCAATACAAGTTGTATTGGACGGATTTAAGTCTGATTCCCACAAAATAAATGCTGGTGTGCCCCAGGGCTCTGTTCTGTCTCCGACTCTTTTCCTCATTTTTATAAATGATCTTCTGTCTGTTACTTCTAATCCACTTAACTGTTTTGCTGACGACTCTACCCTCAGCTTTTCATATTCGTTCGATAATTCACGTCCTTTGCCTTCAAAAGTACAGTCGCAACGTTATCGTATGTCAAGCTCATTAAACTCCGGTGTAAGAAGTATTTTTCCCCATCTGATCTGCCTACAATTTATTAAGCGTTTATACGCCCTAAACTCGAGTATAACTCCCACCTCTGGGCAGGTGCTTCGCAAACATCACTCCACCTGCTTGATAGAATACAAAATCGAGCATTAAGATTGGTAGGAAATAGAACTGCCGCTGAAACAATTGCCCCTCTCGAACACCGACGCAATGTTTCATGTCTTTCCTTATTTTATCATTTCTTTTGTAAAAAATGTTCATTCGAAGTAGCCAGCTGCATTCCTCCCCTTAAAAGTTTCTCCCGTAATACTTGTCTCGCAAGGAATGCCCATCAGTTTACCGTTGAGCCCAATTTCGGACGTACCGTGAAATAAAGGGATTCTTTTTTTAGCCGTACAACACGAATTTGGAATAGTTTACCCGGCGGGATTTTCCCTAGCCATTTTGATCTGCTAACATTCAAAACCAATGCTAATCGGCACCTTCTATCTCTCCCCTCCCTATCTTCGTAATGCCGTGCAGTGTGTTCATTCAACTATGGTCGATCAGAAATTATATGTATAAGGTTCAACAACTTAGTCGAATTATAAGAGGTGTATGAATCGAGAGTATGAATCGTTCGAAGTTTTGAACTAGAAAAGGTGATGAAAAGAAGGCGTCACGAAAACAGGGCCCGTTACTTAAGGAGTGTCAACACCGAAGAAACGTTTGTTTTCAGAAATGTTCCCCAAATGTTTTTTTTTTTTTTTTGGTATGAAAGCTTTCAGAAACATTTCTGAAATGTTTATATGTTTCCCATTTTATGTAGACAGTTTTGTACTTCAAGATGGATTGTAATAAATTGCACGAGTGAATCGCACGTACTTGCTCATATGTGCGGTCACATCGTCGAATAAAATTTAAATAAAATGCACGACTATACATACACATGAACTAGTTCTTATGTTAGATAATTACTTAGTGGCTGCATATGTATGTAAACGGGTGTTTTTTTTAGACGTGTGGTTTTCAAGAAGAAATGAAACGCATATAACGGGTGATTTTTTTGAGGTTAGGATTTTTATGCATTAGTATTTGACAGATCACGCGGGATTTCAGACATGGTGTCAAAGAGAAAGATGCTCAGTATGCTTTGACATTTCATCATGAATAGACTTACTAACGAGCAACGCTTGCAAATCATTGAATTTTATTACCATGGACTCATTTGGGTCTTCATCGATACTCTGCTCCACCGAAACGAACTATTATTTTGGTAATAAATTTGCACAATTTGCAAACTTTGTTCAGGAGTAAGTCTATTCATTATGAAATCGCAAACCAAACTGATCCTGAGCATAAATCAAAAGACAGCTGTCAAAAAGACCAACTCCGAAAAAAGTATTGCCAGATTGAAAACCACACGTCTATTAAAATAAAAAAATATTTTTTTTTTAGAAAATTCTTTATTTTTTTTTAATTAGTTTCAGAGTTTCTTGGAAAAACTAAGTATGCAATAAAATTTAAAACTAAATGTCTATCGAGGAAAAAAAATATTGAAAATCGTTCGAACAGTTTTTTTAAAAAGTCGTTTTTTTTTTGAAAAACTTTTCTAGTAGTCATTATAAGACAATCTATATTTTTCATCTGGGAGAATTATTTAAAAAAATTCAATCCACCCATTTTCAAAATATTTCGAAAACCATTTTTTTTTTAATTTTAAAAAATCGAAAAAAAGTTTTTGAAAATTTTGAAATGCAATATTAATTGAATTATTATAAATGACTTCCTGTGTGCAAAATTTTATTGAAATCGGGATAACAGTTTACGATAAAACCGCATTTGAAAAAACCGGTTATGTGGGAGGTGCCGTTATAGAACAAATTTTGAAAAATTTATTCTAAATGAAAGATGTATTATTATAAAAAAAAAAATAGCACCCTGAAAGTTTAATCAAAATCGTTAGAGCCGTTTTCGAGATCAATCAAACTGTTTGTTAAAAATTGTGTGGCAGGTACCGTTATTTTTCGACCTAGAGCAAAAATGAAAAACAACCCCGAGATACTACCTAATTAATACTAAATACCAAGTTTGAAGCAAATTTGCTAATCCATTTAAGCTGTAGAGGCGCGACAGACAGACAGACAGACAGACAGACGGACGGAATTTCCGGACCCACTTTTTTCAACTTCTCTATTATCGTAATGTCATGTTTGATTGTTAGATTTTTTTTTGCACGAATCCATAACTTGCATTTTAGTACCTAAATCGCAAGTAAAAAAGTAGCAATCATAGCGTCGCGTTTTGTCATTATGATCAAAATACAAACAAATAAAACCAAAAAAACCAAAAAACATTTTTACTAGACTAAAATGCTTGAAAAATAAAGAAATTTTTCCAATCGGAGGGGAAACAGAGAAACAAATCATAAACATTTCAGAAATGTTTCGCGAAGCGTCCTAAATAAACCTTTCAGAAACAAGGAAACATTTCTTAAATATTTTTCAAATGTTTCTGAAATTTTTCTGAAATGTTTAAAAAAATGTTTCTTTAATGTGGACACAACCTTACATAGATGTTTAGATAGAGGCATACAAAATGGTCTGCTGGGTAGAAGAGAAAGGCACAAATCGTTATAATTCTTTCTGAAGAATAATTTTGTTACGTCTTGGGGTTTGATGGATCTGAAGACTGGATGATTCAAGGAAAGCTGTGGAAAATTGTAAGAACTATATGTATACAAAATAGCTTCTATAGGGCCTTTAAAGGTGAGCTTTGCAAATTCTATACAAGGCTTGTAAATAAAAGTTCAAAATGGCCTGTTACGGCCTTCCATAGTTGTTTAGAAAAAATAAAAAAAAAAAATAGCTGCTATTAGGTTCTCCCCGACAAGTTAATGCAAACAGCCAGCTGGTGGTATGCTTACCCATAAAGGCTGAATACAAATAAATTTAATAAGAAAGCAAAGTTACTTTTTTTTAAATCAAAAGTAATTCATCTTTAATGTTAGTTTCCTCAACCCGCAACTGGACAATTGGTTTAGTGTCCTTGGGTAAGGCCTTTTTATAACATCTAAAGCAAGCTATAAGCATTTAGCTGTTATAATATGGCCAAGGCCGTCTTTACCCTTTTGGGGCCCTGGGCACTTTTCGAAAATCGGGCCTTTGTATGATTATATAAGAATGTTATGTTGTGTAATAAAGATATACAGACACAATCACATAACTTTGAATTAATATTTATTCTTTTAATTTTTTAATAAATAATATTTTTTTGATTTAAAACAATGTAAAAATACAAACAAAAAAATAAATATTTCACATAAAAATTCAAAAATAAACAAAATTTAAATAACAGAAAATTAAATAAGTTATTCAGAATGTAATGTAAAGAACAATATATTGTGACACAGACTATATGTTTTTCAGGTAAAAGAGAGAAATGTTTTTTGAAGGAGACTTTTTCTTGATTTGAGATTAGCAAAATCATTGGTCACATCTTCAAAATCGATGGCTCTGAAGATGTCGCTTTCGATTGACATCAGCGACAAACTTTTCAATCTTTCTTGAATCATTGTAGTTCTGAGTTCGTTTTGTATTCTTTTTAACTTAGAGAAAGAACGTTCCCCACTGCAATTGGTCACCATCATATAACGGGTGATTTTTTTGAGGTTAGGATTTTCATGCATTAGTATTTGATAGATTACGCGGGATTTCAGACATGGTGTCAAAGAGAAAGATGCTCAGTACGCTTTGACATTTCATCATGAATAGACTTACTTACGAGCAACGCTTGCAAATCATTGAATTTTATTACCAAAATCAGTGTTTGGTTCGAAATGTGTTTCGCGCTTTACGTCCGATTTATGGTCTACATAATCGACCAAGTGAGCAAACAATTAATGCGATTGTGACCAAGTTTCGCACTCAGTTTACTTTATTGGACATTAAACCAACCACACGAATGCGTACAGTGCGTACAGAAGAGAATATTGCGTCTGTTTCTGAGAGTGTTGCTGAAGACCGTGAAATGTCGATTCGTCGCCGTTCGCAGCAATTGATTTTGTGTTATTCGACCACATGGAAGATTTTACGCAAAGATCTTGGTGTAAAACCGTATAAAATACAGCTCGTGCAAGAACTGAAGCCGAACGATCTGCCACAACGTCGAATTTTCAGTGAATGGGCCCTAGAAAAGTTGGCAGAAAATCCGCTTTTTTATCGATAAATTTTGTTCAGCGATGAGGCTCATTTCTGGTTGAATGGCTACGTAAATAAGCAAAATTGCCGCATTTGGAGTGAAGAGCAACCAGAAGCCGTTCAAGAACTGCCCATGCATCCCGAAAAATGCACTGTTTGGTGTGGTTTGTACGCTGGTGGAATCATTGGACCGTATTTTTTCAAAGATGCTGTTGGACGCAACGTTACGGTGAATGGCGATCGCTATCGTTCGATGCTAACAAACTTTTTGTTGCCAAAAATGGAAGAACTGAACTTGGTTGACATGTGGTTTCAACAAGATGGCGCTACATGCCACACAGCTCGCGATTCTATGGCCATTTTGAGGGAGAACAATTCATCTCCAGAAATGGACCGGTAAGTTGGCCACCAAGATCATGCGATTTGACGCCTTAAGATTATTTTTTGTGGGGCTACGTCAAGTCTAAAGTCTACAGAAATAAGCCAGCAACTATTCCAGCTTTGGAAGACAACATTTCCGAAGAAATTCGGGCTATTCCGGCCGAAATGCTCGAAAAAGTTGCCCAAAATTGGACTTTCCGAATGGACCACCTAAGACGCAGCCGCGGTCAACATTTAAATGAAATTATCTTTAAAAAGTAAATGTCATGGACCAATCTAACGTTTCAAATAAAGAACTGATGAGATTTTGCAAATTTTATGGGTTTTTTTTAAAAAAAAAGTTCTCAAGCTCTTAAAAAATCACCCGTTATAAGAAAATTCTTAGTGCAATTTCAACATTTGGAGATTCATCTTCAATTTTATTTGTTTATAAAAAAATTATAAAGTTCTAGAATATTGTCAGTTTTTTTTTTCATTTTCGTGTCGACTAATTTTCAAGTAGTCTTTTAAATTCAGGCATTCAGCATGTAGTTCATCTCCGTTCACATCTTCGGTGTAAAATTTAGCAAAAGATTCGCAGTTTCCTTTTAAGTCTTCTGAATTCAGATTTTTTAATCGAAAAAAAAGTCAAAACGTTGGCCAATCTTCGTATACAAACTTAGTCGCTGTTTTAAATGAACACTTAGAATGTCGACAATGGGAAGAAAGGTTTCAATTTTGAATCGTCAAAAAAAGTCTGGCGTGAGCTTCTACACTTCGTCCTTTCAGAAAGGTCCTTATATTCGGAATCCGGGTTTTTTTTTTGTCTGGCTGATGAATCAAAGTTATCAAAATTGTCCCGGAGCCCAATTATAAATTCATCGATTGCACTCGGCAAATTTATTGCAACATTCAGGGTAATATTTTGTTTTTGAAGTAAAGTACTTGTTTTATTAATTCTTTGCAATATAGAGTTCCAAAGTTCTGTAAGTATGGTAAATTCAAGCTTGGAATTTTTTTACAAAGACTAAGTGCTTCCTCTCTGGCCTCTCGTGCCTGTCCTAAATCGTTGGCGATAGACATCAAAGCTTCTTCAATTTCTTGTTGACCTTTATATAAGGCGCTTAGTGCATCAGCTCGCGCCCACCATCTTGTTTAAGAAAGACTTTTTAAAACTTTTTTTTGGACCTTAATGAGCAGTCAACACACTCCATCGATGAGAAGATACCGAAAAAAAGTTACACAATTTTTGAATAATGTCAAAGAATTTGGTAGCTTCTAACCCAGCGGCATGCACTCCTACCAAGTTTAATGAGTGCCCTGCACAATGCACATGGTACAAAAGTGGCAAATTCACATTTTTCTTTTATTCTTGCCTACAGACCAGAAAACTTTCCTGACATATTTGCCGCGTTGTCGTAGCTTTGGCCTCCTGCAATCTGTTATCGAAATGTCATGATCCGCCAAAAACTTCAGTATGGTTTCCGCTAAATAATCAGATCTCGTTCGTGATCTTTTACCTAACGAATAATAAATGTGAGTTGATCAACATGAGACAGATCGGGTGTACTATCAACGCTAATTGAACAATATTTTGACATTGTGACTTCTTTTACAATAGTTTTCAAAACCTGTCTTCCCATGACATGAATAAATTCATTACAGATATTTGCTGAAAGATAACACGCATGACCACTTCCTGGATTTCCAAATTTGCAGTGGTAAGGAGGGGTCTGAATATGGCTTGCTGAGCCAGACTTATTACATGAAAAGCTATTTGATGCTATAACAACCATTGCCTATCAAAATCGTCTTCTGCTGACAAAATTTGTATGGAGACGATAAAAGCAGTTAAAGAGAGATTTCTGGAGGAATCAAGTGGTACAATCTGAGCAAGATAAAGGCGAAGTCCCGTCAGTGATAAATAGACAAAATTGCCTTTCAGTATAGATGAAAAAGCACGCCTCGGAGTGGCTTATATATAGATGTTGCAAGAAAGAACCGAAGAAGAATTCACCCAACGGAGCATGTATCGGGAGCTGGAAGAAATACCTGCACCGGCTACTGATGCAAGCCATGTTATTTAAGAAGTGCGATATGCTTATATGAACAAAAGCAAAATTATTTTCGAAATTGCCGCTCAAAAAAGGAAAACTGTTCAGGCAGTTGGTTCACCAAAATTCATTAAAAATGCTGAAGGCCAACTTAAAATAAATAAATTTACTGGCGCGATACCTCCTTAAGGAGCCAAGGCCTAGTGACTTATACTCTCAACCATTCCTGTGTGTGTGTTGTTAATATGCAAGAATGGAAGGGACCTACAGTTTACCGCTAGATGAGATGCACTTTTTCGAGACAAATTTTACTCTGGAGGTCTTGTCAGTTCCTCGCAAGAGGCAGTACCCCAGAAAAAAAGGTGGCTATGCGCTGGATTTGAACCCAGGCTCTCTCGCTAGCAGTCCGACACACTAACCACGGGGCACTGAAGGCCATCTTATTATCCCATATTTCCAGTAGCTGAACGTTAGGTTCACCATCACAGTTGAAGAAGTAAGTCTTGCTGTGAAAAACTGAAAAACTCTTAAAAAAGGAAAGTGATTGAGACAGACGAGATACCCTCAGGGTTCTGGCGACAGCGTATCTAGATGGCTCACGATTCTCTGATATGATTTGCCCTTAGGCAACGCGTTATTCCGGAAATCTACTTGTGGATGATCATTGATATGTACGAGCAATGAAAAACAAAGGTAAAATCCACCACAGGAGGCAGCGAAGAGTTCCCAATCGAAGTTGGTATGCATAAGGGCAGCGTCTTGAGTCCTTTACTCTATATTACAGTCATTGATTTTTTGCTAGAGGCCAAGGTGATGGACCCGAAATTAAACCAATTGCTCTTTACTGACGATGGAGCCATCATTAGTGAAGACTGAAGATCCTAAATCCTTGCCACGAGGACATGATGTATGGATAGAGATGTATGGAAGGAAATGGACACCGCATTAGTGTGAAAAAAACGAATATGCTGTCAATTATCTAATCCATACACCATACCAGAAATTTATTGGAATGCAACCGTTTCTCCCAAATTCAAAAAAAATAAATATTTTGGATCCATCATCTATAGATAGCGAAGGATCTTGTGATACCGACATCACATAAGTGTAGGGTAGATGAAGTGGCGGGACAACAAAACTCTGTGATGAAATATTGCCGCTTAAATTGAAAGGAACACGGCGTTGGACTATGCGAAATAAAATGCACGACAGCAGGGTTGATAAAGCGTGATCGAATTAAAAGCAAAAAATCGCTGTAAGCTTCCACGAAAAAAAAAATACCATCTTGAACCCGCAGTCCAAAAAGCTATATCATGCCACGTTCCGACACTATATCGTGAGAGAAAGCCAGGTGCAAAGACACCTTCATTTCATTGCCATGGAACAATAGGCCTGGCGATGTTTTTTGATGTAAGCCCTGTGAACCCTAAAAGAAGAAGCTTTTGGGCGAAGCACAGAAGTGGGAAAAAAGTGATCGCACTCCAGATAATAACAATCATCGGTTAAAGAAGAAGATTCCTATAGCCAAGTTTCCTGTTGATGACGAACAAATTTGTACCGATCGTGACAACGGAGAAGTTCCCGAAGAAGCTAGTGCTGTGTTTAAAGATCTAAAACGGTGAAAAAGCTAATGGGATTGATAGATAAGATACCTTCAGAGTTCAGGACATCGGTTCTAGAAGCCTCTTTATTACAGTCCCCAACTTGCTGCTAAAGAATAATATGTTGGATCAAGGTCTTGGAAGACGTCTTTAAAAGCCATTTCAGAAATTAACCTAACCGACCCGTTTCGTAGTTAACTTCTCTTTGGGCTCAAATCCCCTCAGGAATTTTTGAACAGTCTTTTAGCAGGAAGTTCTCATTTCATTTTCTTAAAACTACGTTGTCCTATTTTTTTCTATCGACACTGTTGCCAAATGCGATTGTCTGACAAGAAGCATCTTGTAGCAAGAAAACAGTATGCTGGTCCAGTAAACCCGATAATGTCCATCGACAAGTAGAGTCCGAGTTCGACCAGTTTTCATTTTTTATCTTTTTTTTCATTAACTTTACGTGTAAACAGCCTCTGAATATCTCACATGCCATTAATATCATTACTGCCTGCAGTTCCTGGGCAGCCAGCAGAATAAGTGTCTCACGTCTCACATATCCGCATGAATACGCGCAATTGATATGCCACTAGCCTCTGGCATCCACTGCCTGACTGGGCGTTTCCACGCAAAAATAGTTCACTCTAACCATAACACCATATCGCAGACACCCCACGCTCTCATGTTAAATGATACCAAGTGCGATCGTGTGCAGGTTCTGGAAATGTTATCTACTGGAATTCCTGTGCTCCCTTGTCCCAAGTGCAGCAGCTCTATCTAAGTACCAATCTAATTTATTGCCGTACAATTGAGTCGTAGTCAGATACCATGTTAGATGCCCATTTCCTTCGGATTATACGAGTGTCCTGGCATACTCATTCCAGCGACAGCACAACAATTACAATTAACAATCAATTGCTGGCATTTTAGGGCTAATCCCGTCAAATCAGCTCTGAAAAGGGTGCATTCGATTTGAAATCGAAGTAGTAGCTCCATGGGTCTTATTTTTTTTTTTTGTATTCCTGACCAGAGGTAGGTATTCTGGTATTGGTTGGCGTTGGTGGCGGGGGAACACACCAACAGGTTTGGAATTTCCATGGAATATTGTTTCACGCGCACCTTAAAAAGCAATAAACTACTCGACCGTGTTGGAATTGTATTTCAATAATTTATAACTGACCAGTTAATTTTTATGGCCGCCAGACCACCGCACCGCACCGGAGGGTCTGAAGTGGCGCTCTTCTATCGAAAAGGTCCAATCATTTCCATTTGAATGTGCTCCTCACAATGTCACAATAGATTTCTTTATTTCCCATTCCCATTGACCGGATTATTTACAGCCCTGAACATCAGTGTCACATAAAACCCGAATGCCCCCATAGAAGGTATCTCATCAGAGACAAAGCCAAGACGTTAACTGTTGAGCTATGTTTTAATTGAAGTTTCGAGGTATCTCCGATGTTTTTTTTTTTTTTTTTGGCGAAACAGACTCAGCGGGTGGAAAGGATGACGTGGCGCATTCCGGTGACCCTTTTCTCCTGCAGCCATCATCACCGCACGAGCATCATGCACCGCAGCATGATTTGAATCCGAACCGAGTCACACTCGAGAGTGAGATACAAATTCATCTTTTGTGTTTGGCTGAGCCGAGGAACTGATGTTTCAATGCGAGAGGTCAACACATCGAACTATGACTTTGAGATTGACTGATGAAGAAAAACAAATTGTCTGCCAATGATCACGATCATTTGCCCAGTCATCATCGTTTACAACCAAGCCTTTAAATCTCCCACAAAGATAAAAGCTGCTGCTCACCAAATCCACTTTTGGGGAGGCAAGGCTCTTCTTCTTGCCATATATCATTCTTTTTGGTACCGCGCACACCACTCCCACTTGAGAGGAAGACGTCGTCGACGTCGAATATCTGTGCCCAGAACAATGGAAGGGCCGTTCCATTGATATCAACCTGAAGAGCGATCTCTGTATCTCTCGAAGTATGCAACCCATTCAGGGTTCGAATTGCCGCGGCAATGACGGCCGATCCTTTTGTGTCGAATCAATTCGGACCAATCTGCCAAGTACCACATTCGTCATTGTGATACGCTGCTGACGGTTGACAGTGCTTTGGCTTACGCAGAATTGTCGGTTTGTTCTTACGGGGGGCACTTAGGCGGTTTTGGCGGTTCGAAACAAAGGATGCGTTCTTCGACTTGGAGTGACCCACATATCGTTTATGACTCTGTTTGATGGAAGGTTTTAAGCAGTTCAGTGTTGTTATTGTGACTTATAGATTCTTTTTTTCGTGCGGCCCGTTTGGCGGTCATTTAATTTGGCAACCATGTGGCAATTGAAATTTGACATGCATGCCAGTCAAATTCTCGAAATGTTTTAAAGATGTGTTCAACTTTTTCCAGATGAAATTAATTCACATTTTGTCTTTCAACTGTTGATGGTACTTAAGATGACAACTGCATTTAAAAGTTTAAGTTGGCCTTTCTAATTGCAAAAAATGTTTCTTATTAACATTTCCAATATCTGGTCTTGACATCAAGTTATTGAAATAATTGTAATGATTTTATCAAATTAAACATTTTATTTATTTTCAGTTGAAAAGAGTTGTAAATTTTACTTAAATTCAAAATTGGTTGAGTAATTCAAAGAAATTTTGAATGATTCGAGAGTTCCTCAGGGTAACCATGGGCGCCCACTTTTGTTTTGGCAATTAATTATAACATTGATCTTCTTTTCTGTTTGTTTGCTGAATATGTTTAAATTTTTTAGAGAAATTGTATGAACTATAAGAAGATTTAATAATTATAACCGTTAGATTTTAGGATACATGTAGGTAGATCAAATTGTTGCTAAGAAACACCAGATTTTGATTTCTAATATAAATTATTAAAACATGAACTTGTTTTTATTAAAAAAAAAATTTTTTATTATTTCAAATTTTTCGAACTTAACAATTCAGGTGAATACTTAGAACTAACTGAACTCTAAACAATTGAATTTTTTTTCTACTAAAAAATGCAAGATTGCATTTCCCATGAAATTGCTCGCTGCATGCGCGTGAATCTCGGATGTCCGTCGTGAGAAACTGTGAAGTAGCTGGTAGCGAAGAGCTTTTTAGTCTAAAAAATGGACTTCTTCAGGTTGGCTTCGTTCCACTTGTTCGTCTTCTTGTAGTTCCATGCAGTCTTCGTCGTAATCGTATTCCTCCGGAGGAGGGGGTTCTTCAAATTCCTCACAATGCTGCAATCCTTGTTCTCTATATTCTTGGTTGTCTTGAACATCCTTGGAGGTGGTGTGGAACAATCTTTGGAATTTTCCTGGGTGATGGATTTGTTGGGAATTCGGTCTCTTGTTTGCAGGAGGGTGATATCTTGGTCGGTTCTGATAATTGACCCTTTGTGACCGAACTGACATGTCTACTGACATTGGTGTTGGTCTTGGTTGTGGTTTCGGTGGGAGGTTTCTAGGATAATAGGAGTTGTTTTGTTGGTTCGGGGTTTGATTGTATTGGAATGTGTTCCTTTGGAAAGGAACGAAGGATCGGTTAGGAGGTTGATGTGGATGGAAATATGGCCTTGGTTGGGGATTGTGATAAAGATCGGGTATAAATCTATTAGCTGGAGTTGATGTAATTGGGGGATGGATTTGGCGACGTGCTGGAAGCGGAGGAGGTTGAACAGTCGGTTTCCTCAAAATGTTTTGGTTACTAAATGCATATTTCGTCCTGAAATTAACATTGTCTAATTTCAAACAAAGATGTAAGGCTTCAGGAAGATCTGTTGGTTCCCTTATACTCAAGAGTCGTGGAAGATCTCTCTTTAGACCACGTATAAACGTGTCTAATGCCTTGTCTCTGTAAGCACTCGTCATGGTAGTAAGTGATTCCGCACTTATTTCCATGGAGGCTAGCTTATTAAGAATCAGAGAAAGGTGTTGGTAAACCTGCTGATAAAATTCGGGAATCGTTTGATTCCCTTGGACGAGGACCATCATTTGGTACTCAAGAGTACCGAGGTCCCTTTTATCTGCATAGTGCAGCGTTAAACATTTTGAAATTTTTAGCCAGTTTAGCGGAGTATTGTAAGACTCCAGGACAATGTCTGCATGTCCGATTATTTTATTTCGGATCACACTTAGGATGCCAAAGTATTTGGGTGAGCCACGAACAGGTTCATAAATTCTCAGTATCCTATCAACACTCTTTTTCCAAGAGCTAAGCTCACCCGGTTCCCCTGAAAACTGCCGTAAGCTTTTAACGACATCTGGAATTTTTTCCAGGCCTTCCAAATTTCTGGCCTGAGTTACGTCGATGGATTGGTCTACGCTGTCGGATTCCCGTGAGGGTGTTCCCATTTGGGCAAAGGCGTTTGCAACAACTTGGTTGATGTAATCGGTTAGGTCTTGTTGCGCGTTTGGGTTATTTCGTGGCGGTGGAGGAGGTAAGGGATTTGGAGAGGCTTGTTGACCATCTGGGTTTACCATTTTGAATTTGTATGAAAACTAAGATACAGATATTTGAAGGGATATGTGAGTTCTAAGTATGTAGGAAAGGATGTTGGGTAAATTGTCAGTTGCAAAAAAAAATTTTTGAAGAAATTTATTTTTCCTCTTTTACTTTTGAAATGAATTTAAATATTACTTTTTTTTTCTTATGTTAATAATGTTTCTAGTCTTTTTTTTCAATTGCACAAATTTTAGTTTCTTTTTTTAATTTTGAAATAAATTTAAATATTATTTTTTTTTTTTATTTTAAAATAATAAATTTATATGCTTACAGTAAAATTTGTTTTATTTTGCGGTGTTGCGCGGTCGAGTAATATCCTTTTTGTCCGGTGGGGATTCTTAGTTCCCCCGGTGACTCGGGTACTCTTCCTATTGGTTAGTTGCTCCTCGTTGAATATCTCCAAAACTCCTTTATTGGTTTTTGTTTTTTTTTTGCTTTCACTTATTCGTACACTTCTTTGAATTTTAAATTAACAATACTTTCTCTTCCTTCTATTGCCTTTTAACTTAATCGATTTCTTTATTCCTTACACAATTTTTGTTTTATTTTAAATGAAGTGTTTCTTTTTCCGTTTACTTTTATCGACTTTCACTTAAACTTTTTACGCAACACAGTCCCTGCTCGGGCGCCAATTATTAAAACATGAACTTGTTTTTATTAAAAAAAATATTTATTATTTCAAATTTTTCGAACTTAACAATTCAGGTGAATACTTAGAACTAACTGAACTCTAAACAATTGAATTAAATGTTACCTCTGATTGCATTGCATTGCAAGATTGCATTTTCCATGAAATTGCTCGCTGCATGCGCGTGTATCTCGGATGTCCGTCGTGAGAAACTGTGAAGTTGATCTAATTTCAAATATCGTAAGAAGATTCACAGATATTTAATTCTGGAATGTTGCTGTTGTTAACTTATACAATTTTAATGACTTAGGTGGAAAATTTGAAGTGTTGTCTCAAAGAAGTTTGCGGTTCAAATCAGGTTTATATTTGGTGTTCTGAAAAATAAGTTACCGAATATGGTTCGATACAAACAAACGCTGCGGCATCGCGCGTCAAAAAGACGCAAGTGCGAACCGGGCCTTAAGATGATCAAACGTATATATTTATGTAGGAATTACATCAGGTACCCGTGCGTTGCTACCGCTAATTTCCTGAGCCAATTGTAAATTAAATAAATTGCACGACTAGGTTGCGCGAACTTGTTTTTATGCTAGATAATTGCTTAGTGGCTGCATCGAAAATTCCCTAATTTTTTTAATAAATTTAAGAGTTTTCTCGGAAAAACTAAGTATACAATAAGATTTGAAAACTAAATGTCTATCGAGGAAAAAAATATTGAAAACCGTTCGACCAGTTTTTTCAAAAAGCCGTTTATTTTTTGAAAAACTTTTCGAAAAAATATTTTAAATTTTTTTAGTATGTTTTTATAAGAAAATCTGTAGTTTTCATCTGAGAAATTTCTTTAAAAAAATTCAATCAACCAGTTTTCAAAATATTTTTCAGAAAATTTTAAGAAATCGGAAAAAAAATCGTAATGTAATGTTTGATTGTTATAATTTTTTTTTTGCACGAATCCATAACTTGGCTTATAGTACTTATAATCGCAAGTAAAAATAGTAAGGGAACATCAAGGTATTTATTCGATTTTTGTGACTTGATTGTTCGAAAAACGTACGGAAAATTGTATTGAGCGAAATAATTTAAACGCCATTTTATTTCTTTGAAAAATGTAAATAAAAGGCACGACTGGGTCGCACGTACTTGCTCCCGTGTGCTAATCCTTTTTAAGTGCAGGCGTCTTTTTGACAAAGATTTAATTTTAATGTTTTTTTGACGTGCAACTTCTTTAGAATCGTTGTGGTTTGAAGCTCGAACGAACATGCGTCACGATAAAGGGATAAACACATAAATATATAGGATTGTTAGCTTTTGCAGTTTTTTAGTGTATTATCTTTCCACTTTTTGTTTAGTGCTTATAATATAATTTGCTAATAGAAAGATATAAAGGACTTTTTTCAGTTTAATTTTCGTTTTGGTATGGAAAAAATTGAACAACTGGCATAAGATTCGTGGGAATCAGCAATAGGGCAATAATGCTAGGTATAGGGACCTATATAGGTCCCAATAACAATAATTTACTTTTTGAAATCAAATTAATTAAAATAGCTGAATTATGTTTGATGGATCGATAAACGTATGATGTGGATAAGTATTAATGGAATTTATTAAGGATATTATTTACCTATAATAAGGTTGGAAGGAAGGTAGGTATTAAATATAAGGTAAAGCCACAATATTAAAAGTTAACACAGTGGTTTTGTTTATTTATAGGAAGGTGTAAACTTTTGTTTTCTCGATTGAAATTTTTGCATTCAGTAGTAATCGAATAATTATTTTTATTTGTTAGTTGTTTTTGTGTGTTTATCATAGGCTCATTATTTATTCTGTGTGCTTTTATGATGATGAAATGCTTTAAAATACGTAGGTATGTATGTGGGTTGTCACCTTCTTTTATTTGACTAATGGCTAGGGCTTAGCCGAGCAATATGAAATAAAATTTAGGGGAAACATTTTTATGAAATCAAAAAAACACTATTCATAACGTTTTTTGGAAAAAATGTTGTAAGCCATCTTATGTCTTTTGCTGTTTTATATTTTATGAATTTTTCATTTCAAAATCGTTCGACCAGTTTTTTTCAAAAAAATGTTTTTTTTTGAAAAACTTTTCGAAAACATATTTTAAATTTTTTTTGAGTATGTCAATTCAAAGAAATCTAAAGTTTATACTAGGAGAAAAATTTAAAAAAAAATCTATTAACCGGTTTTCAAAATATTCAAAAAACAAAATATTTTTTTAAAAAAATTATTAAAAATTAAAAAAAAATGTTTTTGAAAATTTTAATAAGCAATATTATTTAAATCATAAAACACTACAAATTTTGAAAATTTCATCAAAATCCGTCAATTAGTTAACGAGAAAGTCTGATTTTAAAAAACCGGTCATATGGGAGGTACCGTTATAAAACTTTTTCTGAAAAATCCATTATAATTAAAAGATAGATTTTGCACAGAAAACATCATTCTGAAAGTTTTATCAAAATCGTTAGAGCCGTTTTCGAGAAAAATAAGTTTTTCATTAAAAGTTATATGGCAGGTACCGTTAGTTTTGGAGCTAGAATGCCAATTCCAAAAACCGTCGGGTAAAGCACTCTAAAAATACTATATACCAAGTTTGAATCAAATCGGCCCAACCGTTTGGGCTGTAGATATCGATACGGACAGACAGACAGACAGACAGACAGACAGACAGACAGACAGACAGACGGAATTTCCGGACCCACTTTTTTTGACTTCTCTATCATCGTAATGGCATGTTTGATTGTTAGAATTTTTTTTTTTTTTACGAATGCATAACTTGCCTTATAGTCCCTATAATCGCAAGTAAAAAGCGTGAACATTGTTTTTCAAAATAGTAAGAACGGTTTTTAAATAAAACGGGTTTCTTAACAACTTTTCTTAAAAATCAAAAAAAAATAATTCAAGACCCTAAAATAACCTACATTTAAAAACACCTACTCGTTTTCAAAATATTGATTGATTAAAAAAAAAATTAAAAAAAATATTGATAACACAAACAAAAATTGAGATTTTCCTGAACATCAATTTTGATTGTAATCGAATAACTAGTTTTCGATAAAGCCGAGAAAAAACCGGTCCTATGGGAGGTACCGTTTTTAGTCCACCATCCTAAATTTATTTTTTCACTAAAATATGATCCACTGATTTTTTTTTTCAGAAAAAAAATTGGAGCCGTTTCCGAAAAAATGAGCTTCTAAATACCTAACGGTTATATGCATGTACCGTTAATGAGCTAAAAAAATAAATAAAAAAAAGTCCTCTGTAAAATGTCAAAATAACCTTAAGTTCTAAATTTGAAGACGATTGGCCCAACCGTTCAGGCTGTAGTCCAAAATTCATCCATACAGACAGAACGGGATTATTAGAAAATTTATATAAATTAAGTAATAAGTGATTTTTTTAAATGCATTTTATTATAAGAGAATTATCAAAATAAGTAATAAACAATATCAAAATAAAGTTAAGTTATAAATATAACAAGATTCAACAAATTCCAAAAAAAAATATGAAGTAAATACGACGGGATGAGATAAGGTCCACATTATGGACATTATGCCTGCTTTAAATAGGCGCAATGTCCATGGACATGCTGCCCCCCTTCCTGCCACCCCCCCGCTTGGGCTCACTATAGGATTTGGAGTAGGTGCAAAATTGGGTTTATGTAAAAGTTCTTTAAATCAAAAAGAAACGTTACCCATACCCAACCTTGCACCTTCTCCAAATCCTATAGTGAGCCCAATCAGGGGGGTTGAAGGGGGGCAGCATGCCCCCATACCTTTCTCAAAATAACATTTATCAAAGTGGAACATATCTTTAAATTTGTTGTTTGTGCTTATACTGGCCTAAGTGGCTTCTATTGCAAATTTTTGTATTCGACATAATATTTTTCTGGGGTCTTATTTCATTCTTTGAAATTTGGGGCTTTTTTCAAAATGAAATATAACCCCAACTCTAAAAATTAAATTAGCCCCAAAAAGTGAAATTACACCCCAAAATACAGTTTTGTTTGTTGTTGTTATATTCTTAATATAATTTTGGGGCCTTATTTCGCACCGCCCATCCATTTTAAATCTAAATATCTCTAAACAGTAAACAGCAAACTTTCTGCGATTTGCATAGAATCCTAATTTAATTTTCCTTCCAATTATTTGTGTGTCCACACCAAAGAAACATTTGTTTAAAAAACACTTCAGAAAGAATTTCAGTTTTTACGTTTTTGCGTTCCAAAAGAGTAATTGGTTTTTTTTTTATGAATTTGTGATTTTCGTTTGGCATTTCCATTATATGGACATTAGCTTTGTTCCCCATCTGCAAATTCGTACGAATTTTCACGAATTTCTGCTAATTCTTGTTCCCGTACACCAAAAATTCGTAGAAAATCGCAGAAGAGAGAGCTCGTGAGAGAGAAAATAATTTCCCCACCCTGTGAATTTCTGCTCAAGAAATTTTTGAAGGCAGAAAAAAGTAGCAGCCAATCACGCTTTAGCTTCGGTTTCATTTGACGTTTATAAGTTCAACCATTGGAAATCACTACATCTTAACATAATGTTACTTTGGCTTTGACGTTACGTTTGGTTCGTGTACAAGATAAGGTAACGTGATTCAAATACAAAGCTGAAGTAGAAACTGGTTGATTTCTTGCTCATTTTGACAGAAAAAAGCAAAAACAACAATCGAAATTTATAAAATGTCACTTAAAGCGTGTGAAATGTAACTTGACGAAGCCAAAGCTGAAGCGTGATTGTGTTTTAGCCATAAGGGTATTAATAAAACGTGGTAAGATTCACTTTTGTTTTATAGATAGGCGGTCATAAATCTAAAAATTTGAACAAGCCATCAAATTTGATGATTCATAATTTGGGCCTATTCAATTGATAAATGTATAGATCGATAGTATCAGTACTATCGATATTTTATTCAAAACTATCGACGATATCGAAAATAAATACTATCGATGGTTAAGCAACACTAGGAAAGAATGCTGCAATTTTTTTGGTTTAAAGCGTTCCCGTACTTTTTTCGTAGAAATCTCTCAAAGAGAGAAAATATCCCCACTACTTAAAAATCTGACAGCTGCGAATTTTCTGCGAATAATTATCGGGAACAAACCTATTATGTCTATTTTCAAAATTTACTAAAACGTGTGCGCACAGTAAAGATTAAAAACATTCCGACCAATTTTCTTTTTATTGGAATATTTTTAACATTTTTTTTAAATTTATAAAAAAGTAAAAAGTGCATATATCCTACATCTATTGTTATTTAGTTTAATAAGAATGTTTTGTAAAAAAGCGGGATTTTCGGGATTTGTCGGGATTTTAAAAAGCGAGATTATAATATATGGGAATTTTGAACAAGCGGGATTTTAGAAGGTGGGATTAAAAAAAATCAGTATTTTAGCAGACGGTATTTTAAAACTTTTTTTTCGGGATTTTTGGAAAGCGGGATTTTAAAAAGCGGGATTTCGAAACGCTCCAAACATACAAACATTCACAATTCACATTTATAATAAAAGTAATAAGCATCAAATGCCGCGTTGAAAAAAAACATTCATAAAATTTGCGAATTTGAATTTTGATTCATTTTGAAAAACAATTTTATTTGGATTAAAAAAAAAAATATAATAATATAAAATATATGAACACCATTACCGAAGAAAATAATATCATTAAAGGTGTACCTCAAGGATCAGTCCTAGGTCCATTTTTATATAAAATATATAGGTAGGTAAGTACTCATAATTTTCCTAAATTTCCAAATTGTGGAACTCCAATGTTCTCCAATTCGCAATCTGCTCTGAATACTATCCAAATTTATTTCAACAATTGGATAATAAAAATAAATGCCCCAAAGACGCATTCTCTCTTTTTTACGAAAAAGAGGAAACCCTGTCTACTGCCTAACAGTAGCCTCCAATTGAACGGCTCACAAATAGAGTGGAAATCAAGTGCAAAGTATTTTGGCAAACTTTAAATAAAATTAATATAATAATAAGAACACTTTACCCGTTTATTAACCGGAAGTCTAAAATGAGTATAGAAAATAAATTGATGATATTTACCATCTTCAGTACTTTCTTGAAAGCGTTTTCTGAAAGCGATTTTATTTCCTGAAAACGCTTTCACAAGAAACATTTTTACGGTGTGACTAAGATTAGTTCAGACAAGCATTTTCAAGAAAGCAAATCGTTTTCTGAAGGCGCTTTCCACTTGCTCGTGAAAGTTTTTCGTTTTCTTGATTTTACATTTTTCCTACCTTGGATCGGAGTTAATTCAAATGAATGCAATCTTTTGTGATTTCAGTGAACTCATTGCAGTCATTTATAAGTATTTTAAGTTCAATTGTGGGAGTTGAGTGGTGAAAGTCAAGACGAACAGACGTGTACTCAGAGATTTTAAATTAATTATCGAACTATCGAACCATTTTGACGGCTAAGGCCGCAAAATACAACCTAAAATTTTCTTACGTATTTATATAATATAGTGAAAGTTACCTTTTGAACTAAAAATTAGTGATAAAACAGAAAAACACTCCCCAGCATGGTGCTTCTAGTGGTGCATTAAATAACACACGTGGATTACTTGACACTTCAATAACGTCAAATGTACTACTCTTAAATCAAAGAGTTACTACAGACTCTTGTAAAACATTAGAAGCTGGTAAGCCTCTCTTCAATATGAACTCTATACAATCTAAAAAAGATGATTCAATTGATGAATCTATGGAAATTGGCATCGGAGGAGGTAACCCTCAATGGTCGACTGTCATAAGTAAACTGAAACGCTCCGCCAATAGCTTTCAATCAAATTCTGAGAAAAGAATAAAACACTTAACCGGTGAGTCACCTTCTACATCTCACTCGCAACAACCAAACCTATCGAACAATAAATATGCTCCTTTAGCTGAATCTGCAGAAAATTATATTCCTCCATTAATTTCAAACAATAAATCAAG
This sequence comes from Platycheirus rosarum, assembly GCA_963971375.1. Lineage (NCBI taxonomy): Eukaryota > Metazoa > Arthropoda > Insecta > Diptera > Syrphidae > Platycheirus > Platycheirus rosarum. The sequence goes on along the minus strand of OZ020507.1, from coordinate 3,768,382 downwards.
AGAGAAAAATACTCAAATAATCAATATTAAAACTAATACAACTTCAACTCAGCGCGAAGCCGGACCTTCTCTTCAATCAACAGATCTTGATAACTCTTTAATTAAAAATATAAATAAAATACCTTTTTGTCCACCTATATTTATTTTTGGCGCAAATTGTGAACTTATTAGTGATCTTATTCAACTTGCTGCAACTGAATGTAATATTCCTAATTTGACCCATAAATTTGTTAATATTGGATATAGAAAGACGAAGGTTTATGTGAATAATTCAGCTGTTCACAAATTAATTATAGATCGCTTGCGGGATACAGGTATCGGGGCATTTTCATTCTCTCCTAAAGACACGAAGAAGGCTTCTATTTTGTTGAAGGGCCTCGATGGAGACACTCCTATAGAAAAAATAAAAAAAGCTTTGGAAGAAGTTGTTCCAAATATTAAGATAAGTAAGATAGCACCTTTTTCTACATCATGCTCTAAAGAGTTAAATTTAAAATTAAATATGTTTTTCGTACAACTTGAAGTTGGGGAATCAATTAAAGATCTAACTTGTGTGAGATATTTACTCTTCCAAAGGGTTTATTGGGAAAAAAAAATCAAGCGGGCAGTTACTCGTTGCTTTAGGTGTCAGCGTTTTGGACATTCTGGGGAATGTTGTGCTTATGTAATGAGATGTGTAGTTTGTGGGGAATCCCATGATTCTACTGAGTGCATTAAAGCCTCTAAGGAGCGTAGAGAAAGAAATGAGGAAATACCTCCAGCTAAGTGTGTTAATTGCGTGAGATAGGACATGCAGCTAGTTACCAGGGGTGCCCTGCATATCTAAAATATAAAGAAAATAAACTTTTGTCCACACAATTCAATTTGTGTTTTTTCAATTTTTTTCAAGATTCAATTTATAATTTTACGAATCCTAATATCTCTTTCGCTCAAAAGGCAAAAAGCTACATGTGCCAAACGAATCCTCATAGGCAAGTTCTTAATAATAGTCAACATTTGTTAGCTAACCATGAAAATATAGCAAAAGGAGATTTGAACGGATTTTTAAATGAAGCCAAAAATCTTTTCAATATATCGTTTAAGGATCTTTTGGTCAAAATAAGACAGTTTTGGCCAACATATCAACAATTACAAAGTAAGGAGGAAAAAATGTTTTCTTACCTTAACTTTGTAGCCTCGATTGTAACATAATGATGGAAAATTTCAGTTTAAAAATAATATCGATAAATTTTAACTCTATAATTTCAAATGCAAAAAGAGTCGCGCTTTTAGACATACTAAAAAATAAAAAAACCGCAAATATGTTTCTTATCTGAAACGTGCTTATCTGCAAGACACAAACCATCGTTTGAAGGTTTTCATATTATTAGAAACGATTCAGGTAGAGGAACGGCAGTACTTCTGGACAAAACTTACAAGTTCAGATCAGTTCCTTTCCAAAGCAATAAATTCTCAGTTTGCTTGGCATCTATTTCTTCACAGAATTACAATGGTTCAAATCTACGCTTAATAGTTGGTAGTATTTATATACCATCAAATGCTGGTAGTAGCTTATCCTGTGAACTAGATAGACTTTATTCTCTTATGAGTAGTTTTGATGCAGCTTTAATTGGAGGTGACTTTAATGCACGAAATACTGCATGGGGTGACAGCGTTTGTAATAATAATGGAAATCTTTTTCACAAATGGTTTTATAATGGTCCCTGTTTGAATATGGACATAGTTCCTTCTGATGGTCCAACGTACCCAAGATCGTCTTCATATTTAGACTTTTTTCTTAAATCCTCAACACTAAGCTTTGCTAACAATTTTATAAGCCCCTCAAGCAACCAAACATGTAAAACTTTTCCGGTTGTTTCGGATCACTTTGGAATCATTTTAGAAATAAAAATTAGAAACTTTTTCCCAATATCAGAGCCTCCAGACACACACAGGAGCTTTAAAAACACCGATTGGGATGCCTTTAGACTTAGGCTTCATTGCAAAATATTGTCATTCATCATTCCCGCTGAAAGAAACTTGTCAAATAACGAAATAGATTCGTTTATAGATCAATTAAATATGATTATTACATCAACTGTTGAATCGCACTCAGTTGTTCTCTATCCTCAAAATAAAAAATTTCATTCTATCTCTGACAGAACCAAAAAGCTTATTGATCTGCGAAGTGTCTGGTTAAAAGAACTAAAAAAAATTTACCATCGATATTTAAATAGAATAAATCCTGAATATCTTCAAATTCTCTCCAAGATTCAATGCCTGAGTAAAATTATAAGGGATAATGTCAATATAGATTTAAATAATGCATTTCAATCAAGACTTGAGAAAATTAAACCTTCACCTTTTGCATTTAAGGAAATTGATAAGATAACAGGACGAAAATATTTTGGTACGGATATTTCAAAAGACATTCTTACATACAACGGACAAAATTTGAATGACATTCAAACCAAATTAGATGCGTTCAAAAATTTTTACTCTTCAGTTTACTCTGGCCTTGAGAACCCCCCAAATCGAAATTTTGAAAATGAAGTTTCAGTAGTCATAAATGAATTCAAATCAGTTCAGCTCGGTCAAAATTTAACAAATTTTTCTCTTTCGAATGAAGCAACAAGTCCAACACCCGAAAAAGTAAGAGCATTCAGAGTTGCTTTGAACAACAAAAAATCAGCTGGTAATGATCAGATATCTAATTTTATTTTGAGAAAATGTCCTTCCTCCTTGGATATGGTTTTGGCTTTGATATTTAACCATTGTATTAACAACGGTTACTTTCCTCGTGCTTGGAAGGAAGCAATTATCATACCTATAGCAAAAACCAAAGCTGCAAGAGATATCTCAAAATTTCGGCCAATCTCATTACTTTCTAATATTGGAAAGCTTTTTGAAAAAGTCCTTTCAGATCATTTGAATAGCTTTACTGAAGAAGCTAATCTTGTTCCAAACAACCAATTTGGTTTCAAAAAAGGATGCTCAACTGAACATGCATTACTCGTTATTCAAAATAAGGTAATCAAAAATTTAAGGAATAAGAACTGCACAGTGAGCTTGGATATAGACCTCGAAAAAGCTTTCGATTCGATATGGCACGATGGACTAATATTTAAGCTTATAAAGTTAAGATACCCTGTCTGGCTTATAAAAATGATATATAGTTTTCTCCCAAGTCGTACTACATCAATATCAATAAAATCTGAAAAATCGAAACCTTTTTCTATACTCTCGGGTGTCCCGCAGGGATCAATCCTTGGACCTTCCTTATTTAATATTTACCTCCAGGACTTCCCTCTTCAGATCCTATAACAGAAGAACCAGGATCAATTCACTATGCCGATGATACCACTATATTAGCTAGCGATCTACGGCCAAGTTTTGCATTAGAAAAAATAAAACGAACCCTCCCACATGTTGAAAGTTATTTTAAAAAATGGAGACTAAAAATAAACACCGATAAATGCGGACTAACATGCTTTAGAAACTCCAGTGGTAAAGGACATTACCTAGCGGTCAAAGAAAGTAAAGCACTTTCTTTGAAAATAAATGAAAAGCCAATAACATTACGAGATGAAACAAAGTACTTAGGTTTAAACTTTCACAATAGATTTTTATTTAACAAACACGCAAGAACAGTTAAAAATAAAGCCAAAATGGTCTCAGTGATGTTGAAGCCATTACTAAACTCAAAGCAAGTGTCGAGTAAAACAAAAACTCTTATGTATAAAACCTTAATAAGACCAATACTTTCCTATGGTTTCCCTATTTGGTTTTCAATTTCACCTTCTGTCGCCAAGGAAATGGAAACTTTCGAAAGAAAAATCTTGAGATTTTGTTGTGGAAAATTTAGAAAACCTGACAAAAAATACTACTCTAATAAAATCCTATATGAAACAACAAACATAACACCCCTGATGGTCTATCAAATCGAACTACTTTTAATAAAAATAGAACGAATCAGCTTACACCCCAATCCACTAGTTAGATCTTTACCTGATTCTCATACAAATCTGAGTTTAAATGATAACTATTATTTATCACCATTCAACCTGCTGAATGAACAATCTATACCTCTATTGAGACCAGGTACAAGTAGAACCCTCTCCGTACCGTTTTATGAAAATGCATCGTCACTAAATTTTAGGGGATGATATTGATTAAAATATATATATACTCACATAAACCTTTGTTTACAACGCACCAGTTTTGGGTATTCTTTAGATAATATAAAAATTTATACTTTCTTTAAGAGTATCTAAAGCTTGTGCTTCCTGTGTATGTATGGTTTAGATAATTAATTCATGCTTTGTAAATAGATAAGGTTATCCTTCCTAGTTTTAATTAAGTTTTAAGTTTTTTGTTTTAAGTTCTAGTCATAAGTTTAAAAGCTCTAAAGGCAAAGTTGAGATCGTACGCCGGGAGCAAGTGTACACTTAAATATTAATTTGATTAATTTCATAATGAACTTAATGATTGAAATGTTGAAAACATTTACTTAAATATAGTTGATTAAGTCAGACATATCTTTAAGTCGACCAAAATGTTAAATCTAGTTTTTAAGAAAAAAAAAATTGTATTGATTTATAAATGCCTCAATAAAAAAAGTTCAATTGTGTAGATTTGAAATAAGAAATTACTTTTCAAAATAACTGATTTTAAAATTACGTCAATGACTTCTAAATGACTTCAATGATTCTGTCATTTGTAAAGATTTCAACAAATTCACTGAAATCACTTTCATTTGAATGCAAGTTAAAAAATAACTAAAATTAATTCCCAATCAGTGAAATCAAAATGAAGCGTAACTTCATATTTTGAAGCTGAAATTTTATATTTTGTTCATATGATTGATGTCTATATAAAGAAGTTTTCCCTGTGCGCCTGTGACTTCAATGAATGGAATCCAAAATGATTGAACTGTTTTAGAACTCTGCTCTGAATGAAAAATAAACGAATCGCGCTTTCAAAAAATACTTTTGCTTCTATGGTGTGACGACTCAAAAAGTGCTTTAAATTTTTTTGAAATTAATAAGTCGCTTTCAGAAAGCATTTTCCTTTCATAGTGTGGCTGCTTTCTGAAAGCACTTTCACGAAAATTTGAATTTCATTGTGTGAAATCATCTTTTTATTTTTCTCATTTTATTTTAAATCACTTTTTTTTAGAAAAATTTGTCTTTTAGTTAAGTAAAGTACATAAATGATTTCTGTCTAAACATTTGTTAGATTTTATGCAAATTATCAGCTTTCACGGTACAAATTTTAGTAATCCATTTTGAGGCTTATTAGGGTGCCATTGCACTGTTTAAGGAAAGTTCTTTCAGAAATCCATTTAATTTTTCGTCTTTATGGCTTTGTTCCTTCAAAGTTTTTGATAATTTCAATAAAGACAGACTTCTTTTCTGGCGTAAGGACGAAATAAATAAAACCTTACATCCATGAAATTCCTATGCTGGCATTGACATGAACAGAACAGTTATGCCTTTTGGCTGTGAAACATCTTTTATACACACTAACAATTCCCAAAATTCAGCAGAAATAACAATTAAATACTTAATGTTTGTTTTAATTAATATTTTTAAACACATTCCATTCTTTCGCAAGTTTTATTACCCTTCCATAGAAAAAAAATAAGCCACAAAAACCGTTCTTCCGGCCCAGAAACTGCTTCATATTGAAAAAGTTAATTGATCAAAGTTATTAGGTAAGCTATCATCAGCATCGCCCTTTTCCCAGCGATGACGACCACACTTCCCATCTTTACATATCTAACGTGCGGCCGAGAACTGCCCATCGACGATTAAACGGCTCGCGTCCGCAATCAACCCGGGAGGGAGATGCGAGCAGCATTCTCCCTTCTGGCCGCAGTTAATATGGAACCCCTAATTAAACGGTGGCCCTAAAATATGCATATATGCGGTTAGCTTCTTGTACCCATATATCATCTGGCCAGCGATATGTCAGCCTAAAGGTTCTACTTTGCATATATTTGCACCCATCCTCATTTCAGCGATTCCTCACAGCAACAGCAGCGGTTTGTACGTTCCTGCCTACCTTTGGGATCGGGATCACCATTTGATACGTTTTTTGTTTCGGTTTTTTTTTCTCTGCTCCCTTTTTGCCGGCTGAATGACTATATGCAACCACAAACAATATGCCAACCCAAACAGCCGCCAGCGGCTTAGAAAAGTGTCGGCCGTTTTGGCGAAATATGGACAGAAAATGAAGAGGCTGCTGCCAGAGATGGTAGCAGCGTCCAGCCCATCCCCATCACGGCTTCCAGTTAAATTAAGAAAAAAATATATTTGCATGGCTCCAACCTGGACTTGGACTACGATATTGCGGTCAGTTGGGCGAAAAGTTAATATTCAAAAAAGAGGACACACTGACGTCTGGTCTCTGCATACACACCCCGAAAGCTCATTAAAAATCGATAGACTCCTAAGTTGCCCGCCTGTCTTATAACTCATTCAATGCCCCGCTCCAGCATCATAGCTCCTCTGGCCTGGCCAACACAATAAAAACGATGGCAGAATTCATTTCGGATTCTGCCTCCGGGCTTATACTCAATTCAGAAGCACAGCGGGAGTTCTAAGTAAATATTATGCCGTGTGATCGCCCTGCGGATTCTCGCATAATCTTCCATTATCTGCTTCCAAATTAATAGACAATCAGTTATGGCAATTTTTAGCGGATTATCTCTTCACGATCCACGCAGTATTTCGTGCGATTTTTAATAATAATTTCCTTCCCCCGGAATGGACCGATGAATAAATAAAAAAAAAAAAAAACGATTTTATTTTCAAAGGCGTTGCCATCCATTTACAGGGACATATCGGCTTCGGCAGATGCTGAGACTCTCCAGCCTACACCTATATCCGATTAATGAGGGTCCACCATGATGATGATCGTGGAAAATGGAAAAACACCAAACATTCGACATATGAGTATCCAACTGCGTTTCCACCTAAAAAAGCCGGTACTCGATCTTTCAACCCTATAACTGGCTTGAGCCTGGTGCGGACTATGGCGGAGGAAAACAAAAGGACACCGCGGGTCGATCATATTTTTATTGTTTTTTATAGGGACCAAGTTGCGGGTCATTCTATATGTCCAAATGGTAGTCAGCGGTGCCTCCATAACGAGGGTGCAATCAAACATTTCATAAAAAAAAATTAAAGTGGGTATAAAGAAGACATAAATTACAGCAGGGCTAGCGCGATGGATGGCGTGGCCTGGCGTTTTAGGGGATCCGCCGCCGCCCAGCATCGAACCTTTTCCCAGCTTAACCCTGTTTTCTAATAAATGTTCGATAGTTATTTTATTAATTTTTCTTTTGGTTTTTTTTTTTTTTAATTTAATAAACGACGGAATGGGCATTATCTATGGTCTGACGTCGCCACATGACCTGAGACAAATTCTTGTTAGCATTCGGTAGTAAATATCCATTTAATTTAGAAGTGGTTTGTGTTGCTTTTGTTTGATTTTGAATAGGACTTCGATTTATTCTTTTATTCTTTTTGAATTTTATTTTATTATTCAAAAAAAGAAACAAAAATGGACAAAAGCTGGGAAAATCTTATGAGTTGTGAAGGTTTTTTTTTAAGAGGGTTTGTCTATTGCTGGTTATAAATTGAAAAGCAATATAGTTTTTTTTTTTTTTTTGTCTGGTTTGTGTCCAAATAGTGTATATTTATGGCTTCTCCCCGGTAACAATACTTACGCTTCTGATTATAAGTTAGTTTAAGAGACTGAAGAGCCTTATACATTGGCTGGTGTTTATTGAAGAAGCTCCTGCAGGGTTTGCTTGATCCATAAATTGTTTTTTCCCAGTTTGCGATATTTAGAAGAATTGTCTTTTACCTGGCTCATTTTTTGTCTGTTTGACTTAAAGTTAGCTTTAGGCTTATGTAAAAGCTTTTATAAATTTTCAAGCCATTTGAGCCATTGATAAGTCTTCGTCTTTGGTTTTGCTGTTTTTAAATAATTTTTTTTAAATAAATTTATTGGCGCGACAGCTCCTTAAAGAGCCAAGGCCTAGTGACTTATACTCTCAACCATTCCTGTGTGTGTGTTGTTAATCTGCAAGAATGGAAGGGACCTACAGTTTACCGCCGAGTCCGAACGGCTAGATGAGATGCACTTTTTCGAGACAAATTTTACTCTTGGAGGTTTTGTCAGTTCCTCGCAAGAGGCAGTACCCCAGAAAAAAAGGTGGCTATGTGCTGGATTTGAACAGCAGTCCGACACACTAACCACTATGCCACGGGGCACTACGAATTGTCTTTTACCTGCCTCATTTTTGTTCTGTTTGACTCTAGCTATCTTTTGGCTTAAGTATGGTTAGGTTGATCTATTTTTAACCCTATAAGCATGTGACCTAGTGTTGTGTATTTACGAACACTGACCTATGACACCTAACAACATCAGCGCAACCTGTGAGTATTTTTGTCATGTCAAGTTGGAGGCATTTCCTGATGTCAAAAATACCTCATGTTTTTTTTTCTTCTTGTTGCTGCTCCTTCTACCGTCAGGTCATAACTCTCCTACCATAATTTAACTGAATAGAAAAATTAAATGAATAATATTATTTAAGCATATAAAGGTTTGCCATCTTATTTTTACTTTACTTGGATTTATCAGTGGCGACGAGGCGGAAACAGAAGCTACGTATTTAACATACAATGAATGCAGACCAACTCAAATCTCTTTTAGAAACTATTACAAGAGCGGTTCAGGGCACTAACGTCAGTCAGCCGCAGATAGATGGAGTCCATTTAGAATCCTTCAACGAGGAAAATGAGAGTTGGGAAATTTTCATCAAAAGGCTGGAGAATTTTTTCAGTTTGAAAAATCTTACAGGATCGAGTAAGGAAGTTACAGAAAATATAAGAAACTGGTTAATTCACGCGTTGGGTGCAAAGACTCTGCAATTACTTTGCAACTTAACAAGTCCAGATGACCCGAAGACTAAAAGTTATGACGAGCTTGTTAAAATTATTAAAGACCATTGACATCCAGCACCCAGCGTTATAGCAGAGCAAAATAGATTCACGAAACGAACGCAACATGAAGGGGAGACAATATCCAACTTTGTTGCAGATCTAAAAAAAAATGTGCAGAAATTGTAATTTTAAGTGCACATCTTGCCACGCATCGACTGCCGATGCACATCTTAGACAACAATTCATAAGTGGCCTTCGTAACGCACATTGGTTAAAAAAATTTATTCAATTATCGCTTTTCCAGATGGACACGATCGACCAATCGCCTACGCTTCGGGTTCTCTTTCTTCATCGGAAAAAAATTACAGTCAAATTGACAAAGAGGCAACTTCAATTTTTTGGGCACTAAAAAGATTTTTTCGATATTGCTATGGTCGTAAGTTCACTCTAATTACTGATCACAAACCTTTAGTTGCTATTTTCAGCCCCAGCAAGAGTTTACCATCCATGGTTGCCACACGCATGTTGCACTACGCCCAATTTTTACAAGGGTTTAATTATGAAATTGTGTACCGCGCAACAAGGGACCATGCCAATGCAGATGCACTTTCCCGTTCGCCCCTACAGTTAGATGAACAAAAAGATCCGGATCAAGTTACTTACTACCAAATGCAACAAATTGATATCGTTCCTGTGACTCAAAAACAAATTGCAGTCGAAACAAGTAGTTCTACGAGAGGTATACAACAATTTATCGCTGGGAAAGAAACTAGTGAATTCCGGCTTCGAAGGTAAAGATTTTGAATTCTCTCTTAACAACGGTACTATTCTTAGGAATAATCGAGTGGTGATTCCGCAAACCTTACGAGAATTGATTTTAACAGAGTTGCACACGGCTCACCTCGGAATCGTTAAGATGAAAGCACTAGCTCGGAGTTATGTGTGGTGGCCCCATATTAACTCTGACATCGAAGAACTAGCTTTGAAGTGTTTGGCTTGTAGGAGCGTTCAAAAACAATCTGGGAGTACCCAACATTCCCATGGAATAGGGTACACATTGACTTTGCGGGGCCATTCTTTGAAAAATATTTTTTTATTGTGGTGGACGCATATTCTAAATGGCCCGAAATCTTTCAAATGATTAGTATGAAGGCCGGGAGGACCATCGAGATACTTCGAGACCTGTTTGCTCGTTTGACATTGGTCAGTGACAATGGGCCTACTTTTACTTCGCTAGAGTTTTAACATTTCATGAAAGAGAATGGTATTAATCATAAGTTTACTGCACCATATCACCCAGCTACGAATGGACAAGCTGAACGATTTGTTCAAAACATGAAAGTAGCTCTTAGAAAAATGATCAAAGATCCAGGTAACATTGCCTATAAAGTTTCTAATTATCTTATGCGTTACAGGAAGACGCCGAACTCTACAACCGGGGTTGCACCTTGTTCACTGTTTTTACAGCGTGATATACGTATCAGATTGGATTTAATTCGGTCCAACAACATCAAGACCGTAAGAGGGAAGCTGGATGGATCATATTCAACTGGAACTCAATACCTGCCGGGGGATAAGGTTCAAGTAAGAAACTACAATGATAAGGATAAAAAGTGGGAGTTTGGCAAAATAGTACTTGCAGATGGACTTTTGCACTATTTTATCGATGTTCATGGGAAGCTCTGGAGAAGGCATGTTGACCAGATATAAAAATGCAACGTCGACATTGATCAACCACAAGCGCTAAGAGATAATGACTTTGAGCTATCACCTCTGGTTCCGGAAACTCGTCACAAATGTGATGATTCTACTGTTAATACGGTGAAACCATCTTCGGAGGAAGGACCCATACCACCCTTGACTTATTTAACCAACGTAGCTTCACCGAAGGAAGATGTACTTCAGCCGGTCAAATCTAATGAACTTCAAATTGAAAACGAAGACACCACTGAAGCACCAATAGTTCGAAGAAGATTCTGTGGAAATCCTTAAGGATTCACGATGTTTTTCCATTATGATCCTTATACTTTGGATTGTTTCTGTATAGTTGATCACCCTACCCCTTCCTTGGGATAAGGTAAATTTCTTCCCATTGTTAAGGCATTCGATCACCTTAAAGAAGTTTTGAGACGAGATTCACGAGCCACCTAGACCCGATGTCACCCATCTTTTTCCAAAAGTCAGAAGGTATGTCGTATGGCCCGGTCCTATCGCTTTTCTTTTTTTTGGAGTTCTTGACCGCCTCGCTAATATCCTCAGCTTGGACGACGGGTACTTCATCGAAGTTAGGTCCAGCTATTGGAAAGTAGCGCCGGGAAATTTTTTATTCAAAAGTCCCTCACAATACTGTCGCCACTAGTGAAGGATTGTGTCGTCCTCTACAAGAAACTGTCTTTAATCATTCTTATTGAACTCTGGTTAACGAATATCCTGATCCCCATGACGAATATTTTGAGAGTGTGCGTTTAAGCGGCTTCATCCCGCCAGAAGCATTTCTCTATTTAGACAGTCGAGGGCTGATACAGAGTGGATCTGCGATTCCGCTGATCTACCACGTCAGCCGCAAAACTGTGGATAAGCGGCTCCTTTATCATCGACATGTCATCGCAGACGGCGGAGCAGAGCGCCTGCGGTTTAGTAGGGCGAAATCTAATAGAGACCGTAGAATTATTTAAACAAGTTAAGCAGTTTTGGTGGTTACAAGAACGATAGTGGCAGTCGATATGGGTTCTCACCAACGGTCGGCTTACATAGGTTTAAGGTAATTTTTAAGTTAGGTAGGATAGGGCGGCATATTGTCTTGTCGCAGAATCTGAAAAACTTGGTTGGCGTTAGCAGCCGGGGAAGATATTTCTTCCAGATCCCGATACATTCTCTTCGTAGTCTATGCTTGAAACTTGTTTCTTTCAACGTCTGTACTCCAGTTCCAGGCGTGCTTTTTAATCATAATAGATAAATAAGAACATTGCTTGTGCTTCAGTCTCTACATTTTCAATCTGTTGATTTTATGACACAGATAGTTTTGCATATTTAAAAAAAATGCTTCGCCTTTTGCTTTGCCCAAGTTATAGGTACCATTTGATTCTCAAGGAGTCCCTTGTTTGTTTATTTTCCCTAACCAATTCCATACAAAAATCAAAAGACGATATTCGCTTCACCTAATATCACTTTGCAATCTTTCCGACGCTTTATTAAACTGGGAACCAAACGATAGTCAATTTGTGTTTCATTTCCCCCGCTGCTGTAAGTGACCAGGTGCCTGCTTTTGCATCCTTTGATGAACATGGTATTAAGCACGATAGGACCGTATAACTTACACGTGATAGGGATGCCTTCACCAGAAATATTTCTAGTGCCATATCCCATACCTCCATAGCAGTCTTGATAATCTTCGTTTTTTGTTCCAAAATGTCCATTTAAATACCCATTAACAAACAGAAACTCGTTCGTTGGCATGTTTTTCGGAAGATTGTGGAAATCTAGAGGAAATTAGCGCCCAATTAGGGGAGCATATGCACTGGCAATATTCCAAACCTTTCCTTGTATTACCAATTTTAAAGACATCAAACGGTTGCTGATGGACTTTCCCGCAAGAATGATACCGATTCCATTTTTACAATGATCCGTACCGGTACCGTAGTAGAACAACTTGTATGCATTTGTCTTAGCATCCAAAATAACGAGCTGTGTTCTCCATTTCGTTTCTTGGACACAGGAAACATCTACTCTCCTTCTTCTCATCATCTCTTCAAGCTCACAGCTCCCGAGTGTTCATATTTCCAACATGCCAACTGACGACCCTCAAATTTCGTCGTCTTTGTTGCAATATTTTGTTAGCACCCGGAATCCGTCTAGCTCTGACCCGAACACTTCTGCTCGGTTAGTATGCCTTTCCTTTTAGCAAGTATTTCTATAATGCTCGAAGTTTTTCGAAATTTTTTGTTTTTCGACGCGTGCGTTTTTTTATGTTTGATCATTTTTTAACACGCGGGGAAGCACTGCAGTGATATTCTCACCCGTCACTGCACAGGTATGCAGGGCCAAAAGTCCACAGGTCAACAAGTCCATAATAGATTTTACTATATGGGGCTCTGGGAAATATTTTACAAATGACATTTGACTTCGGTATTCAAAAGAGTACTAGTACACGAGCCAAAAAACAAATTTTGCACACATGCACCTGTTGTCAGTAAGTCGCCATTTTGTGTTTAGTATTTATTTCTATTTTCACTACTAACTCTCGTAATTTTTATCCTAGATAAAAAGTTATATGACTAACTTGTAGGAAATTATATTTTCTACAAAATATATTAAATGTACTTGAGAATGTAAATTTTTCCATGGGACACATTTTTTTCCGCACTCGTACAATAGCAAGAGTTCTCAAAGATCTCGATATACACAAATCCGCTGGCCCGGATGGTATACCCCCGATTCTTCTGAAGAGGTGTTCTTCCACACTGGCAAAGCCACTGCGTAAGCTTTTCCATCGCTCCTACTCTTCTGGTATCTTTCCTAGAAGATGGAAAACAGCATTTGTCCAGCCTGTCCCTAAGAAAGGTGACCCATCCTCCCCCTCCTCCTAACGACCCATAGCACTGACATCTCTTCTTTCTAAGGTTATGGAAACACTGATTAACCGTCAGCTTAAGGAATATCTCGAAGATCGAAAGCTTCTCCATGACCGTCAGTACGGCTTCCGCAGATCTGATGGCATATCACACCGAACAGTGAAACAAATCTTTACATCGCTTTGGTGAAAGTAAGATTATTGCTCTGGATATCTCCAAGGCATTTGATAGAGTTTGGCATGAAGCTCTCTTATCGAAAATGCGAGCTTTTGCGATCGATAATGCTCTTGTTCGTTGGATTAGAAGCTTTCTTCTGGACCGTTCAATACAAGTTGTATTGGACGGATTCAAGTCTGATTCCCACAAAATAAATGCTGGTGTGCCACAGGGCTCTGTTCTGTCTCCGACTCTTTTCCACATTTTTATAAATGATCTTCTGTCTGTTACTTCTAATCCACTAACGAATCTACCCCCAGCTTTTCATATTCGTTCGATAATTCACGTCCTTTGCCTTCAAAAGTACAGTCGCAACGGTACCGTGTGTCAAGCTCTTTAAACTCAGATTTATACAGCATTGTCAAATGGGGTAATAGGAATCGTGTGGAGTTTAATGCTTCGAAAACTCAATGCTGTCTTCTGTCGTTAAAGCTTAACATACCCCCGGTGCCATTGTCCATGAATGGAAGAATCCGAAAAGCTCTCAGTACTCGGTATGTGTGTCAACGACGACCTCCGTTGGAACGACCATATATTTGAGATCGCTAAGAATGCTGCAAAGTGCTTAGGTTTTCTGTATCGGTGTAAGAAGTATTTTTCCCCATCTGATCTGGCTACAATTTATAAAGCGTTTATACACCCTAAACTGGAGTATAACTCCCACCTCTGGGCAGGTGCTTCACAAACATCGCTTCACCTGCTTGATAGAATACAAAATCGAGCGTTAAGATTGATAGGAAATAGAACTGCCGCTGAATCAATTGCCCCACTCGAACACCGACCCAATGTTTAATGTCTTTCCTTATTTTTCTTTTATACAAAATGTTCCTCGAAGTAGCCAGCTGCATTCGTCCCCTTAAAAGTTTCTCCCGTAATACTCGTCTCGCAACGAATGCTCATCAGTTCACCCTTGAGCCCAATTTCGGACGTACCGTGAAATATAGGGATTCTTTTTATAGCCGAACGACACGAATTTGGAATAGTTTACCCGGCGGGATTTTCCCTTGCCATTTTGATCTGCTAACATTCAAAACCAATGTTAATCGGCACCTCCTATCTCTCCCCTCCCTATCTTCGTAATCCCCGCGCAGTGTGTTCTTCATTAAAAGGGAAACACATAATCCCTTGTGCGCGCGTTAATTATAAAAAAATGACTTTTTCCGCAAAATGTTTTTGTTTAAAAGTTAAAGCATGTTTTGTATAAAAAAAAAACTAGCTAACTGTTTGCCAGTATAACTCTTTTTCACACCACCCATGAGGTAGAGTTTTTTCGCTGCAAGAATCAGTTACTGACTTTTGCAGGGTATTAGGCGTTTCCCCTCTAGGCCTAATCCACAAGTCCTTATTCTTCGAGTTACACCTTCCTCACCTTTTTGGAAGGCCCTGAAGCGGAGATTTTCTTTTCTTTTAGGTAAACCCTATTACTATCTTCAGAAAAGATATTAAGACAGTTTTCTAAATCTTCTTGTTGATTGTTGTCAGCTTCTACATCTTCATCATCGAAATCATCAACAATCGCGTCCAAAAGTACCAATGGACCTATCATACCAATTAGAAAAACGCCAACAAAACATTTTAGCAAAGCATAACCTGGTTAAACCTCGAAGGGAACTCGAATTACAAAGGGGTGAAAATGTTGTTTATCGAACTAATGGCGTATGGAAACACGCATAGTTGAAAAGCATGATATGCCTCGTTCGTATATTTTAAAAAAATGAGAACAATAGAATTATTCGGCGAAACACTTTCCATTTAAGAAAGTCAAAACACCCCCCAAATTTTGAAACGATTGAAACGAACCCATTGCATTCGAGGGCTCCAGATGATTCTGAAAATCTGGAATCAAATACGATAAACAAGAATTCACAACATCGTGGGAATGGGAATGAGTCTAATGGGCCAGTAAATAAAAACAATGTAGAACCTGATATATCGCATGAGGAAAATGCTGAACACTATGTCACCAAATATGGTAGAGTCACCAAAAGACCTGATTACATCCGTCCAGGCTAGACATTTGAGTTATTTTAATTTTTAGTTATATTTGAATAAAACTTATACTGAAAACATTTATTAGTCTCAAATGTTATATCATGAATTTGAATTTGTTTAAAGAACAGAGATGATGTATTATTGAGGTTGGCAACACCTAAAACTTATATAAACATATATAGATGCACATATGATTGCAATTTACATTAACATTTGATACATTTATGTATGTATATGTGATCATGCTGGTCTCACTCTTTGATCATCTAATTTAAGCCTCAGTTGTAACTTAGCTCTGATTCAATAAACCTCATGTTAAATAATAAACGTTGTGTGTTATTATTATTGAAGAACACAACACGGTGATTGGGCTGAGAATCAACTGAAAGTTGAACCAGATTTTTATTGTCAAATCATCTTTAGCGATTTCTAGCTTAACGGGTATTTAAACAAGCATCAGAATTGTCGTTTTTGGAGTGAGCACAACCCTTATGAGACTTTTGAGACTCCATCACATCCCCAAAAAAATTCAGTTTGGTGCGGTTTACATGACGAAGGTGTCATCGGCCTATTTGTCTTTAAATCCAAAACTGGTGTCAAGATTATCGTGAATGGAGAACGCTATAAGCAAATGATTCTTAAGAGAAATGATTGCAAAAAGTCGGCGCAACATGCTATACAGCACTTCCAATCACCACTTTGTTGAGCAAAAAAAAAAACATTAGAAAATAATAAAAAATACAAATTTTCAAAGCCGGATTATTCAAAAAAATTATAAAAAAATAAAAAAACTTCTCCAGGCGTTTCAAAGATCTGTTCATTACCTTTAAAACGACATACACGGTTTATTTGGTCTTAGCCTCTATTTCACTTACACATGACTTCTGTAGATCGGTTTTGAGCATTTTTTATGAAACAAGTCACGGAAATATTGAAATAAAACGAAAATAAAATCAAAAATTAAAAAAAGGTTTCAGGGGTTTCAAAGCCAAAATACCATTCTTGGATACGCAATTTAAATGTTTGTAATACATTCACTACGGACTTTAAATTGATGGCATCCGTACAATTTTTCGCTTTTTTTTAAAAAAAAGGGCGGAGGCCTCTAAGCAAACTTTGAAAGTTGAGGAGTTTTTCCTTGGGACCTGCTATGAGCCAAGCTCTAAGACCAAGGAAAGAATAAAAATTGCTCATTGCTGCTTCTTCGGGCTAAGAAGGCGATGCCATAGCAAAGCTTTTCCTTTGACAGCTAAAGTTTCCCTCTATTTCTCCTGTACGTTGCAAATGCTTGGTCTTAGTAAGAAAATGGTAGATGTAAGGCAAGTTTAGGATTCGTGAATATAAAAAAAAAAATGAGATAACAATCAACAAAATGTCCGTCTGTCTGTCTATCGGTCTGTCAGTATGTATAACGAGCTGCAGCCTAAGCGGCTTAAGAGATTATCTTCAAATTTGGTGTGTGTGATTCTTTTAGCATTCCTTAGAGTGGAAATTGAAATTTTACTTTTAGGGCCAAAAATAACGGTACTTGCCATACGACCGTTTAGGAAAAGCTTATTTTTCTCGAAAACGGTTCCAACGATTTTGATGACAAATTTTGAGAATTTTTTTGTTGGTATTGGCTATCATTTGATTAGAACCACATATACGGGAAAAGTCTATTATTGTTGTCTTTCTCGGTAACGGCTCTATGGATTTCTGTCAAATTTTATATTTGAAAAGATCTAGATAGCCATATTAGGTCTGCATAACAAAATTTTGAATAACTTTTTTTTAATTAAAATTAATTTTTGAATTTTTTTTTTTGAAAAATCAATATTTTTAAAACTAATTAGAAACATTTTTTTTTTAAATTTCATAACCACATTTATATTAATAAACTCTAAGAAACTGCATACTAAAATTTCAAAAAAATATTTTTTTATAAAAAAAAAAACAAAAAATAAAAAAACAGGATTTTATCAAAACCGGTCCTACAATTTTCGAAATACATTCTTTGTCATTTAAGGCGTTTGATGGCGTACTTCAATTTTTACTAAAAACCGTTTAATATTGTGGTTTTGATACTTTGTATAAGTTGAAACTGTGTTATTTTCAACATAAATGTTACTTGTTTCTGTCAAAGATCTTGCCTTTTTTTTTAGTTGCTGATAAAACTGTTCCTCAACTAGAAACGCGTCGTAGAACAATACCAGAGAACACAAAATTCAATAGAATCGTACAGATTTTTGTTAAATGACTTCTGACCTTTCTATGAAAATATCATTCAAAATGTCATAACGAACAGACCATTATGTTTGATTTTGGCCAACAGCATATTCTGGCTTTAAATGCTTTTAACCGTAGACTTACTTGGGGTCGTTTTCGACCCAAGTTTTTTTTCTACTTCAGATATTTCAAAAACTAATTATTATTTTAAGCTACCTTTCCATGATTTTGTTGCTTGGACTATGATCCATCGAAATCTAGCCGTGAACATTTTTTAAAACTAAGATGTCATTGTTTTTTTTTTTTTGAATTTGGGTCTTTTTTTCATATTGGGTCGTTTTCGACCCATCATATGTTTTTGCATTCTGCAGGGAAATTTCGCTTCGATTGCATTGAAAAAGGGAGTGAAATTTATTATTTATTTATATTCAATCAAATAAAAACAAATGTTTCGGTAAAATGTCCAGTTGTTCTTCAAGTGATGAAGAGTTTTCTTCGGGTAGTGATGAAGATTTTGTTCCTGAAGAGTGTGAATCAAGTGAAACAGATAACGAAAGCGAAGAAGCACCTGTGGAATCAGCGAGTACTGATAGTTTGTTTGTTTCGAAGGACAAAACAGTTTGGAGCCCAGTTCCATTTGGTAACAATATTTACATTTCTTCGGTTGATTCTTTTTCAAGATTGTGTTTTTAGTCGCTCGAGCCCGTTCCGAAAATGTTATAGCAGTGAAACCGGGTGTTACCCGTTATGCTAATGCTCGAGTTCATATGCATTGATGGATTCATTTTTATTATTTTTTCCAGCACATGTTGAAAAAATCATAATCGAAAATACAAATAACTTTGGGCGCTCCAAGTTTGGCGACAAACACAAAGCCATGGACGGAGACATGCTTCATGCATACATTGGTGTTTTGATACTTGCTGGTGTTTACAAGTAAGTTATTCCGACAGAAAAGTATTTTTGTTTTTGAACGGATTTGGTTATTCGCAGATCGAAAACAGAGCGCGTTGAAGATTTGTTTGACGCCAATTTTGGGCGACCTATTTTCAGAGCAATTATGTCTAAAGAGACATTTCAATACATAACGAAAGTTCTACGTTTTGATGATCCAACCAGCCGCAGACAGAATCAAATGACAGCAATTGATAATCCTTATGTTCGTTACATAGCGATTAGACGTGTTTTTAGAGAGCTCTTGATAGACATTGATTTGAAGTTATTAAAGTGTCGAAATTTCGACGATGAGTTTAAAAACTTGTAAAAAAATGCACCAAATGAATCAGAAATGATAAGGAGTTTGTGGCGGTTTATTTGATTGGAAGTGCGCCGGTTTATCGGAATACGAAGTCGAAATGATAACTAAAAAGAAAGGAATTCTTTTTATGTGTGCAGACTGCCAACATTTTATCGATTTAATGTCAAAACAATTTTCGGAAATTAATAATAAACTTAATAATAACAAACAAATTATCGAAAAACAAGAAGAAAATATTGAGAAAATTCTAATTCGTGTCGAGAAATTAAACGAAAATCCACAAAACGAAGCTAATAAAGAAAAAAAATCATACTCGGAAATTTTAAACAAAGAACCACCGGTATGTGTAAAAATGTACAGGGTGCCCAAAAAAAAATAATTTGTTTAGAGCAATAATTGAAATTGACGGTAAAACATTTCGGAAAATTATGGAATCGGGTAAAGTTAGTGTTGGCTGGAATAGAGACCCAGTGTACGAATATGTTTTTGTGAAGCAGTGCTATAATTGTTGGGGCTTTAATCATATTGCCGGAAAATGCACCAAAATCACAATGTGTGCTAAATGTGGTGAAAATCACGATACGCGCGAGTGCGAAGAAATAAACTTTAAATGCAACAACTGTGATGATGCGAATAAAAGGCTAGGCTTTAACTTTGATATAAAACACGACTGTAGGGATAAAAATTGTGAAGTGTTCAAAAATAAGTACAATTTGGAAAAAAATAAAATTGAATTTTAGCAACCGAAGTTAATTCGAGTCGTCATTTTAAATATCCAGAGTATTTAAAGCAACTTTAATGAGCTTGAGACCATGATAATAAATAACCAATTTGAATTTATTTTGCTATCTGAAATTTGTGTAACTGATGAAATAGATGATGCTGAGCTCCATTTAAATAACTAATATACTTATATAACTTAATATATATAACTTAATATATATAGGTGTAATAGTCAATCGAGGCACACTGATTTTTTAGATTAGTAGATTTAATTTATTTTGAATTCAATATAATTTGATTATAACAATTAATTAAATAAAGCAATTATATACACTTCAGAATATTAATCAAAATAAATTTAGTGACATTTATATTTATACAAAACAGTGTTAATGTCACTTCAATTTAAAAATACATATGTATCTTATATGGGTGGGGTGACCCTTGATAAGAAAAACTTGACCCTTGAAAATAAAAATTGCAAGCAGAGGTAGGTACAATGAGTAAGAGGTAACCTCCATAATGATAATATAACAGTTCATATACACATAGCCTTATACAAAATTCAATTTTACTACATACATTTTTTTTTTGTATTTATGTTTGAGCATTTAGTAAGCATTCAAGTTCTTTTGGTTGAAAATCTAATAGCCAGTTTCTTATATCTTTTTCAATTTTTCTAGAGACATTTATTGTTCTGAGATTTCGGGGTAATTTGTTGAAAATACGACAAGATGCTACACTGTAAAAATTACGCAATGCTGTGGTGCGGTATCTGGGAATCGGAACCAAGTTCATTGAATTTATTCGCAAGTTGTGACTGTCAAGAAATCTAGAGTTAAGATTACCAGATCTAAAGAAAAAAACTTTTAACACTTTGAAACAGTATAAATGCCGTAAGGGAAGAATGTTCAGATACTTGAAAAGAGGTAAACTAGGATGTAAACGATGTTTGTTACACATTATCCTTATGATACGCTTCTGAAGTATTAATAATGGCTCAATTTTGTTTAAATGAGTACCACCCCAACATGTAACACCATACTGCAACTTAGACTGGAAAATACCATTATAGATAATGCTCAACAGTTTCTTAGAACAAACTTTTTGAAGGTAATAAAAGTTTCTCACAGTCGATCTAAAATACTTTTTCAGCGAATCAGTGTGGTGCAGGAAGGACATTTTTGCATCCATTATTAAGCCAAGATATTTAAATTGGTTCACTACTTCCACCTCAAAACATTTTTCACTGCAGTCAATATTAAAACAGAAGCTATTCGTTGAACTACATGAGCAATTATATAATCTGAATTTCTGGCATTCAGGTGCATGAAAACAAATATTTACATCAGGACTCGATTGAGAAGAGAGGCTAAAAAACATAATTTTTGTTTTCGAACTAATTACTAATTTATGGTCGGCAAACCACAGTCTTAATAAATCTAAGTCCCAATTTATATCACTAAGAAGATCCAAACGACTACTTGATCCGTAGACGCACCCAACATCATCAGCAAAAGCAGTTAAAGCACCTTTGAATCTTAACTTAAATAAAGAATTTATATATATTAGGAAAAGAGTAGGTCCTAGCACTGAGCCCTGGGGAACACCCAAATTATTAAACTGTGATTCACTTCTGATGTTGTCTACTTTTACTTTTTGAGATCTGTTTTTTAGATACGAACGAAACCAATCGATCATAAAACCGCGAAAGCCAGCATGTTCTAATTTTGTCAACAATATCTCATGGTGCACCATGTCAAAAGCTTTCGTAATGTCGACAAATAAGGCTGCAGTGTTCTTTTTCATATCTAAATTAGAGTATATTTCGGAAGAAAAATCTAGAAGAGCATCTTCTGTCGATCTACCCGATCGAAAACCAAACTGTATTTCACTAAAAAAAACATTTTTTTCCAGAAACTTTAACATTCTAGATTTTACAACTTTTTCAAAGACTTTGCTAAGAGATGAGAGCAGCGAGATAGGTCTGTAGTTACATACATTATTAGTGGCTCCTTTTTTCAACAACGGAATAACATCTGCGCACTTAAGAGCTGCAGGAAATATACCAGAGGTTATACTGAGATTAAAAATGTTAGCTAAAGTGTCAACTATAAACCAAGCAATATTTTTTAAAAGGCAACTAGAAATTCCGTCAATTCCACATGAGTTAGAGTTTTTTAGCGATTTTATAGACTGCAACAACTCCGATGGTGTAATAGGTTCGAAGAAAAAACTGTGCCTGAGGAATGGTTCATTAAGAGACCTATGGGTACAACTTTGCGATTGGTGTAGTGGTCTTGAAGCGTTTGCTATCGTAACAAAGTAATGATTAAAATAGTTGGCAATCTCGTACTTATCAGAAATGACTGAGTCGTCAACTCGTAGCTCCTTAGGTCTTTTATTAATGGTACCTTTATTTTATTTATTTACTGGTGGTGTCATTATTTATTTGAAAGAAATGTGGCAAACGGAGACATTACAAATGTATGCGATAGATAAAGATATTTGGTGGCTTTCATTGAAAGTTTTTTGTGTGGATGGATAAATTAAACGAATTATCATATAAAGTTTTTGTTATTGGTGATTTTAACATTGACTGGATGCAATCAAATGATTTATATAAAAAAAATATTGAAAGATATTTAGTCAGTAATGGCTTTAAACAGATTATTACAAAACCTACTAGAATAACTCAAAACTCGAAAACATTAATCGATTTTGTAATCACAAATTCAAAAAACCATTTCCCAATTTGAAAATTTGTGATCATGAAACTATTTTAGCCGAGATTAATGTGGAAGTTAGAAAAGAAATACAAAAGAAAACTATTCGAATTTTAAATTATCAAAAAAGTGAGTTTAGAAATTCTTTAATAATGAAAAAATATTTATAATATATATTTAAGTGACACAAATCAAATGGCTTCGATCTTCCAAAATATTCTTGAAGATACGGTAAATTCATTACTTAAAACAAAAACAGTGCGTGAAGATGAACATGAATGGTTTAACAGTCGTCTCAGAGTGTTAAAGTATCAGAAAATAGCTGCAAATAATAGAACTCGGTTTACAAATAGTACAATTGACTGGAATAACTATAGGTCCTTGAGAAACCAGTTCAAAAAAGAAATCAATAAAGCTAAAAGTGATTTTATTAAAAATAAAATAGAGAATTCAGTTGACCAAAAATCTATGTGGAGAACTATCAAACAATTTGTGCTAAGGCAAAAGGCATCGGAGGTAAACAAAGTTATTTTTGAAAATAACTATAACGTACAACGACAATGCCATCCTGGCGAACAAATTCAACAAATATTTCGTTGACAGTATAACTGAAATAAGTGCTTCGATCCCATATGTCCCTTTTATTAACCAGGTCGCTAGAAATCCCACTTCTTTTAGTTTTCGAGAAATAGAGTTTTATGAAATTAAAAAAGTGTTCGATAACATAAAAAATAAACGTGATCCTAATTATCTTAATATACAGATTTTTAAAGACATGATGGATATCATAGGACATCCGTTGATCAAAATTATTAATCAATCGTTTCGTAGCGGTGTTTTTCCCAGCTCCTGGAAAGTGTCCCAAATAACTCCGATTCCAAAAGTTAAGAATTCAATTAAATGTGAAGACTTTAGACCAATTAATGCCCTACCTCTCTATGAGAAGGTTCTTGAAAAAATTGTTCACTTCCAATTGGAATCATTTTTTGACTTTCATAAGTTGATAATTGAAAACCAGTCGGTTTTAGGAAGCAGCATTCTTGTGAAGGTGCACTTAATATGGTCATAGCAGATTGGAAGCAACAACTCGATGCGAAAACTAAAATAATATGTATTTTTCTTGACTTGAAACGGGCTTTTGAGACGGTGGACAGATCTATTTTGTTTGAAAAACTTGAGAGGTATGGAGTCCGCGGAAAATGGATGATTTCGTATCTATCTGGTAGAAAGCAAAAGACGAAAGTGAATAACATTTTATCTGATGAAATACAAATTGATATTGGTGTTCAACAGGGGTCAATCCTAGGCACATTTCTTTTTAACGTTTATATCAATGACATCGGCAGTGTAATAAACTATAGTCAATATGCATTATTTGCTGATGACGGTTTGTTGTATGTTAGCTGTAACAATTTGAAAGAGGGTATCACAAAAATGCAAGCAGATTTGGATAATCTTAGTGTTTGGCTTAAAGCAAATAAACTGAAATTGAATGTGTCGAAAACAAAAATGATGATTATTGGTAACAATGTGGCAAGTGATAGTGTGATGAATATTAAAGTAGATAACGAAAACATTAAAATAATTACAGAAGTTAAGTACCTGGGTATTGTTATAGACAACAAATTAACATTTAATAAACATATAGACTATTTAGTGAAGAAAATATCTAAAAAGACAAATTTACTCAGAAGAATACGGAAAAATATTTTAACAGTTAGTGCAATAAACATTTTTAATGCGATAATAAAACCACATTTTGAATACTGTCCCTCAATTTTGTTTTTGTGCAACCAAGAGATGATTAATAGACTTCAAATCCTCGAAAATAAAGCGATGCGAACAATTTTAAAGTGCAATATAGTTACATGTTAGATACGTTAAGGTGGCTTAACGTCAAACAAAGAATTTTGATGAATGTTTTAGTGTTTGTCTTTAAAATTAAAAATAATCTAATGCCTTCCTATTTGTCTCGTTTAGTAAACTATGTGGGCGATGTTCAACCCTTTACATTAAGAAATAATCATGATTTCCGCCTTCCTTTGGTACGAACAAGTGCAGGCCAGAACTATTTATTCTACAAAGGACTGAGAATTTTCAACACTTTGCCAAACATATTAAAGTCGGAAAACAACCTAAACAGCTTCAAACGTCAAATTTTTAATTTTGTTAGAATAACTCTATAAAGTGATTTATTTTCAAATTGTTAAATTATTTATTATTTATTTATTTGCCAAATTATTTATTTATTATTTAATGCTCTTTAAAACACACAAAAAACAATTGTATAATATTATTTTGTTATCAAAAAGTTGGAAATACTAAATAAAAAAACATACAAATATTTGTTATAAATTTGCACCGATTCACAATTTATGGAACAAATGGGTTCCATCACACATCACCATGTGTTACGGTGGACGAACAGCTACCAGGTTTCCATGGCAGATGCTCATTTAGACAGTACATGCCTAACAAGCCGGAAAAATACGGCTTGAAGTTTTGGGCTTGCACTTGTGCTGACGTCTGGAGGATTCAACCGGACATAGGAAAACCAGTGGGTGGTGAAGCAGAAAAAAATCAAGGTGAGCGCGTGGTTTTGGAACTAGTTGAAGGCTTGAAGGGCCACAACATTACAATGGATAACTTTTTTTGTCCTCATACCAACTTGGACAAAAATTGCTTCAGAAGAATCTGACCATGGTCGGCACAATTCGGAAAAATAGAAGAAGTATACCACCAAAAGTTTTGTTAGAAAAAAAGCTACGACTGTTTCAATCAACATTTCCATTTACGGATTCCACTACACTTGTTTCGTATATGAGTAAAACAAAATGAATGCACCGTCGTCCAAAGCACTATGCACCAGAGTCTTGAAGTAGGACCTGAGTCCAAAATGATGCCGGAAATTATACAATTTTATAACAAAACAAAAGGTGGTGTTGATAATGCCATTTAAGATATATCAGCATTGAATGCTTTTATCATTTTTATGCTAATCGATCCAGAGTATCAGACATCGCGTGGCAAGCGTCGAAAACGACCCGTCAACGTAGGATTAGTCGTTTTTTTTAAACGTAGGTCTGCGGTTAAACAAAATTTAAGTTTACTGTCTTAAGGACCTTTTCTTTCGAAAAACTTTTTTTAAATTAAATGACGTTTTTAGAGCTCATAAAAAAAGAACCAAAATTATACCTAAATTTCAAAAAGTGTATGTGACGCAAATTTTTAAAAAACACAATTTTAAAACTTCCGGAGAAAATTAGCTTTTTTCCCAAAAATTCAAAGTAACACAATGAAGAATAGCTACCAAAACTGAAACTAAATTATGCATATTATAAGGCCACCGTTTAATTATAGGCTGTCCAGTCCAACATGATCACATGAAGCATCTATTCTAACCGCATCACGATAGAGATGCACCCAATCGCCGCCGGCGGCTCGTCGGCTGCGGCAGAGCATGGTGTTGATGCCTTAAGTAACTGAAATTTGATTCAATTAAGTTTAGCTTTGTAATGAAGATATGATGCCCGATAGATAGAAGGATGAAGATAGAACATCACCATCATCCATCTTTTGTTGTTATTTCAATCGCTTGTAATGCTTATGTTTTTCCTCGAATCCCAACACGCAACAATAACACAAAAAGGTGCCCCCTGAGCCACAAGAAACAAGTGCCCGCCAAGTTGAGAGATGAAAAGAAAAAAAAATGTTAACATTTCGAAGAAAACCACACGAAACGAAATCACTTTTGTTTTGTTGTTGAATCAGGCTTTTTTATTTATTTTATTAACAATTTTGGAAACAACGCTGCTCGGCCGACTTCGAAATCCCTCATCGACAGCTAGACACAGTATGTGCTACTCTCAAGCACCCGCTCGCGCTTCGGTGATCGAGGCGAACAATGCATCCAACAACACTTCGGATCCTTTTTTAGGCCAAATTCAAGTGGTTGCATTTATAAATGATGACGACGACGACGATGAAGACGATGGCCATCGGAGTGCATGTTACAATAAATTTCACTAATTTCTGTCATCTGACTGAGAGCTGTTTAATATAGGAATCTTCGGTCTCACACCATTTTTATGGATGCCCAAAACCAAGTCGGACTCTTGAGCATGGCAGCCAGGTCAAGAATGGAATAACTTTCATTGATCCGTCATTGTTGTGCGAGGGATCTTATTGAATCGAAATGACCAAACATTTTTGTTCGGACAATGGTCATTGTTTGTAGGTATCGTGGGATGGCACCCATATAATGGATAACTTGAAGTCAGCTTGTCATGAGGTCGACTCTGTGGAATGGAGAAATCCCGGCTTGGTTGAACAAAGCCTGCGCCATTATTGTGTGTGGGAAACATCTTCTATTATTGTTGTATTGTTACAGGGACGATGGGGGAGAAGGTTTTTTGTTGAAACAATCAAAAAATATTAGAAAACCTTTATAAATGCTTTAGAGTTCCAATGAGGATAGTTTTGTCGGCCAAGAAAAACAAAAGGTGTGAGGAGTTTCAAGACGATGTTAACATTAACTCTTTTTGCTAAAGTTTGTTCACCAAGTGGTGTATTGAACCGGTAGATTGAAAGGAGTTGCATGGCAAAGAGCAGGCAACAATTTTTTTTAAGAAAATCTGCATTTCATCAAAATTGGCTAAGACGTTTGAATATGTAAAGCAGGGGCTGTGTCGTTTCAATGCCATAACCCGATCTTTGATCTTTATCAAAGTAGGATGTTATGAGAAATCCATGAGTTCCTCTAATTAAATTCGCCAGCGTCGCCACTTTTTAGCATCGAGGCAGAGAATGGAATGAAGTTGGTTAATGTCGCCAATAAAAATCCCTCAGCGATTTGGCTCAAATTTTCTCCAGAGCAGGACATATAAAGATGAAATGATTGACTGTTTCCTTTTCCTCACACCACCTTAAAAAAATTGTAAGTAATTAACAGTAATCTAGAGTCCAGATCATGTTGCAACTACCCTGTCTTGCTAGGCCGGAGATGATGGCTTAGCTTCCCAAAAGGTCAAAACAGCAGGCAATGAATTGATTAGAAGGTAGGAATCGGTTTATGCAATGGAATTATTTGACAGATCCTTAAGCAGGGAGTCAGAGAAATCAGTCTTCACATCATCGACAGCAAAATCTTTGTTGTTGTAGTGTGTAAGCGCAAAGTGTTTGCTATCATCAAGAAGAGATACCCAGCATCGACGTCTTGGAATAAACATCACTTTAACCTTGGAGTAATTAGTGACTTTGTCTACCTGTGGGCCGACTATCGAGAGGGCGACATTAATTTTCGCACATAGCTTAGAGTTGCCATCCGTCCGGACATGCAACGTCAACAGCGTTTTTAGGCCAAAGTCCTAAATTTGCTGCTGCTGTTTCATTGCAACAAACCTTACGCAAGTGATATTCAGGGATCAGGGGCACAAGCGGGATGTGATGCAAGAATATTCTACCACTGCCCTGCTCAGGCTTCATCCAAGCTGTGTCAAAAGGTATTTTAAATTTTTGGACCAATGAGTTGGTATGATCCATAACTAAAACGTTGATAAAGTTTCCCTAAAATTCTTCAAAATTTAATCATACCATCTTGGGAGCATAAGGTCTTCAAATTTGAACGAAGCAACTCACAAGTGAACTATTTACGAGCAACAAAATTTTGCTTAAATGGATCCATCCTGTTCTGGTCCAAAAGTGTCTGGCTAAAATGCAGGTGTGAGCAAAAGCCCATGGACTATAAATCACTACACCCATATAGGCCTGGTTGGATGATGATGCCAAAGGTTGATTTTGACTCATAGCGGTTTTGACTGCAACGATGTCAGTGGCGGCGGTGGCGGCGGTGGCGGCGGTGGCGTAGTACACGCGCATGCCCAGTGCCCACACAGAAGACACACCAAACCATAACCAAGCTGACGATGATGACGAAGGAGATGACGACAACGCCTTGTCTAGAGATGTTGCAGGTGACCGCATGTGATAATCACATGGTTGCCTCTTGTAGCAATTAGTGGTCCGCCGCCATAAAATCCTAAATTGTGGCGCTGCGGTTTTCTCCTGATCTCCGGCCATCAGTCTTCGTTTTATTGACGCAATTTATTCGTCGAAATATTGCGGTCAATGTGTGAGGTTTCATTTCATTTAAGGAAATAAACAAAAATTGAGTGGGACGTGTGGTCGTAACCCAATGCCATTATGGAAACACACGATAAAAAGTAACAAAAACACTCATGTTATTGGATGGATAGACGGAGTGGAATAATTGACATCTATAGGCAACCACAATCGATGTTCCTATACAGAGATATATATGGAGGCAGAAACATAACCAGATAACTCAACGACAATGTGCTAATTGGAATTGGAATACACGTTTGTACTTTGGGTTTATTGAAGCCATATTTAAAACAGTATTCATTAATTAGAGATACAATTGACTTCCGGTTGAGAGAGAGAGAGGCTTACTTCTACTCTTTTTCGAAATAATTTAATTATTAACTTTTAAAAAATATATTGATTTGCAAACATATTCCAACATTCGTGTTGTACGAATTACAAATCAATCTCCCACTAATGCGTTGAAATAACAACAACAGTACAACAGTAGATACATTGCTATTTCGAATACAACTATACGTGTTAGTTATGTTACATTTTACATTAGTTAGAAGGAAGAGAAAGACACGAACTAATTTTTCGGTACTGTAGATCTAGACCGAAACCATTCCAGGTGACCCCAAAAGTACATCAAAAGGATTTTATAAAAATCGGTCAAACCTTTTAGCAGGCGACATAAAAACGAAATCCTATACCTAAACCGCGCAGTTACGTTTTTTTAATCTCGTTTCATGGGCCAGATTCTAACCTTCTGCCCGTCCGTCTCTTACAACGTGCAGTCAGCAGCTAATCCACGACTTCATAATGAATTATGAAGGAGAGGAAGACCCGCACTTAGGTGGTGCAAGCTAGTGGAAGAATTCCTTGATCGAATTCACGTTCAGTGCAAAAGTGGAGGCAGCTACCTAGGGACCGAGATGGTTGGGGAAGCTTATTGTTTGGCGCCCAAGTTTAACCCGGATTTAAGCGCAACTTAGCTTAAAAATTTAAGGTAAGCGTGCTGCCGATAGTTTTTTACTGCCACGTCTAAATAAAATTACAAATATACCTAACGATAATAACTAAAAGGTCACGAAAAGTCAATTCACTCTTTTGCCAATTAAAATGGCAATCGTACTTTTAACGTTGAAATTGAACAAGACATAATCAGACTAAAATGAAATCCAGCAGAAGTTCCCGATGATATAAAGACAGGGCCTTTGATAATAAATATGGTCGAATCGAAGACTTTCTAACAAGTGGAATCTCACTGCAATCTGTCAGATTATAGGCACAGGGTGCGGTAAGAAAACTTGCTGGTAACATAATAAAATGGGCACGACTGGATCGCATGTACTTGCTCCTATGTGCCTAACTACATTGGAAGGCAAGATCTTTAAAAAAAAAAAAAAATAACATTTATGTTGACAATAACACAGTTTGAATTTTTTAAACCTATGAAAACCACAATACTTAACGGTTTTTAGTAAAAATGAAGTACGCCACTATACGTCTTATATAACAAGAAATTTATGAAAAAGTATTTTGAAAATTGTAGGACGGATTTTGATAAAATCCTGATTTTTATTTTTAGTTTTTTTTATTGTTTCTATTAATTTTGGTATGCAGTTTTTTGGAGTTTATTAATATACATGTGATTATAAGATTAGAAATATTTTTTTTGATTAGTTTTAAAAATATTGATTTTTCAAAAAACAAATTTCGAAATTAATTTTTTTTTATTAGAAAAAGAAGTTATTCAAAATTTTGATATGCAGAATTAATTTGGCTATCTAGATCTTTTCAAATATAACATTTGACAGAAATCCATTCAGCCGTTACCAAACAGGCCAAAAATTAAAAAAAAAACCGTTATATGAAAGGTCCCGTTAATAGACTTTTCCCGTATATGTGGTTCTGATCAAATGATAAGCAATTCCAATAAAAAAAATCTCAAAAATTTTAATCAAAATTGTTGGAGCCGTTTTCGAGAAAAATAAGCTTTTCCTAAACGGTCGTATGGCAAGTACCGTTATTTTTAGCCCTAAAAATAAAATTTCAATTTCCTCTCTAAGGAATGCCAAAAGATAAACACATACCAAATTTGAAGGCAATCGCTCAACCCGTTTAGGCTGCAGCTTGCCAATGCTTATAGCCCCTATAATCGCAAGTAAAAAGTAGTAGACATACCATTACACAACCATTTTTTATTCCTGTCACACACGATCTGAATTTTCAATTACACGGCTTTTAAGATGATGTCGGAAGAGTGATGGCCTCCATTTCCGATACACTGAGCAAGGGTCCAAGGTCGATTGGGTGTAAAGCGACAGATTTAAGGTAACCCCATAAGACCCATGGAAGGTCGCCCATCAAGGAATTTAGACGATCGGGGAAATGTTCCCCCAAAAGATCTATTGATGTTCGTGGTGTATGGGCCGTGTTCTGGCTCTCCGGTGTCCTGAATGGGGTTTCGTTACATTTCTCCTCTCCCTGAATGTTTTCACCGACGAAACAATGCTGGCCAGAACGCGACCTGCAGGATGAATATTGAAGTGAGTACGGAAGGCACGTTGAGTGGAAATTATGGAACGACAGATACTGGCGAAATCTGTAGGTCTGTCTGTCTGTCTGTCTGTGTGTTTGTACGGATGTATTTTGGACTGTAGCCTATACGGTTGGTTTGGCCAATCGACTTCAAATTTATAACTTAAGGTTATTTTGACATTCTACAGAGCAGTTTTTTTTAGCTCAAAAATTAACACCTGTCATTATGTAAAAGCTTATTTTTCTCGAAAACGGCTCCAAGAATTTAATGAAAAAAATCAGTGTACTACTGTGAAAAAAAATATATGGTGGGCTAAAAACTATACCTTTCATAAGACCGGTTTTTTTTCTTCGACTTTCTCGAAAACTGGTGATCCTATTACTATCAAAATTGATATTGAAGAAGATGTAGGTAGCCATAGTAATTTCGCATTAATTTTTTTTCGAAAACTTTTTTTTTTGTATTTTTAATAATTTTTTTTTTATTATTTTTTTTTTTTTTGAAAAATCAATATTTTGAAAACGGGTGGACGAATTTTTTTAAAATTTTGTTTTCAAATGTATGTTAATTTTGAGCTGCGTGGGCATTAAGAAGATAGGGAGGGAAAAGATTGGAGGGGTCGATTGACATTGGTTTTGAATGCTTGCAGATCAAAATGGCAAGGGAAAATCCCGCCGGGTAAACTATTCCAAATTCGTGTTGTTCGGCTAAAAAAAGAATCCCTTTATTTCACGGTACGTCCGAAATTGGGCTCAAGGGTGAACTGATGAGCATTCCTTGTGAGACGAGTATTACGGGAGAATCTTTTAAGGGGAGGAATGCAACTGGCTACTTCGAGTGAACATTTTTTGTAAAAGAAACGATAAAATAAGGAAGGACATAATACATTGCGTCGGTGTTCGAGAGGGGCAATTGTTTCAGCGGCAGTTCTATTTCCTATCAATCTTAACGCTCGATTTTGTATTCAAGCAGGTGAAGCGATGTTTGTGAAGCACCTGCCCCAGAGGTGGGAGTTATACTCGAGTTTTGGGCGTATAAACGCTTTATAGATTGTAGCCAGGTCAGATGGGGAAAAATTCTTCTTCTTGCGATGTCAAATATACGGTCGTTCCAACGGAAGTCGTTGTTGACACACATACCGAGTACTGAGAGCTTTACGGTTTCTTCGATGCAAGTGCCATTCATGGACAATGGCATTGGGGGTATGTTAAGCTTTAACGACAGAAGACAGCATTGAGTTTTCGAAGCATTAAACTCCACACGATTCCTATTACCCCATTTGACAATGCTGTATAAATCGGAGTTTAATGAGCTTGACATACGGCACCGGTGCAATTGTACGTCCGAAGGCGAAGGACGTGAATTATCGAACGAATATGAAAAGCTGAGGGTAGAGTCGTCAGCAAAACAGTTAAGTGGATTAGAAGTAACAGACAGAAGATAATTTATAAAAATGAGGAAAAGAGTCGGAGACAGAACAGAGCCCTGTGGCACACCAGCATTTATTTTGTGGTAATCAGACTTGAATCCGTCCAATACAACTTGTATTGAACGGTCCAGAAGATAGCTTCTAATCCATCAAACAAGAGTATCATCGATCCCAAAAGCACGCGTTTTCGATAAGAGAGCTTCACGCCAAACTCTATAATTTTCATTGTCATTTCATTTTACTCAGCAACCTGATTCTCGTTTATTCATTGAAAAATTAAGCTAAATAGGGCTAAGAACTCATACATGATACACACAGATGAAAAGTTTTGTTATTCATTTGTGTGTATTTGAATTTTTTTTTGAAACAACTTATCAGGGCGAAATGTTTGATGATAAATAAATTTTCAAATGAAAACATTTTGACCTTTTTTTGTTTTTATTGTTACACACGACCGAATCGCGAAGGGTGTTTTATCAGTGAAAAGTGTTTTCACAGATTTGTTCATAGAATGAGCTGAACAGTGCCATTACGGGTTTTGGAATTCGCTACCAACTAGACGTGGATGTCGAGAGGGGGAGGAGGGATAACGGGTTGATTACCACCGGGCGCAGAGTTTTTCGAAAGGACACGAAAATTACGGCAAATACTAACATTTTTCTTAAAAAAAGGAGCCCGTATATGGTTTTTAACGGGCCCGAATATTCTCTCGGCGATCCTGCTTATCAAGATGACATTGGATATACCAGTGCTGTCAAAACGGAAAGAGGTTCTACCTTCGAGACTACCACAGGACTAAAACCTCAACTCCGGTGGCATGACCAAGTTAAGGGAGAAATTTGCCGATATCATAGACAAAATTAGCGATAGCAAGCTAGATATCCATAAAGCTGGTGAGGTCTATTACTTTAAGCTCAGGAGCACACCGCAATGAATATTTAAATTGACGGAAATGTGCTTAAAACAATAAAATGGTGCCTAAATCGTCAACAAAAAAATCATTCTCAAGACCAACGGAGTTTACAAAATTCTTCTACAAATGTCAAAAAGCCATCAAAAATCCTAGCCAAGGAAAAAAATTAACAACAAAACCGCTCCCATTCCACGGTTAACTTATTTCCAATCTATCCATCCATCTACCTTCAACCATCTGATGCATCTATCAAAACCACTTGCCTTCCTAACGATTAGCGCGTGCAAATACCGCAAACGCACAGTCCGTATGTTAATTGTAATTCTATCCGCTGCAATGATATGCCCACGGAGATGTCTATCGCAGCATTGGGGGAGAGTGATCCCTCCGAAATCAAAGCGGAATTCCTCGATCACAACAACTCGCCCCCAACCACCTCCGCTCTCCACCGAGGCTCCAACCAAACCAGGTATATGCCATATAGACTGCCATAAAGATTTCGTGCCGTCATATCGTCGTCGATCTAAGGGGCTCCATCATAACCCCCGCCGAGTATGACAAAGTGATGATCTGATCAGTCGCCGCTGTTTCTCTTCGTTAATTCGTTAAACATTAACATCCCACAGATGAAATTTACATTAGGTTGATACTTCTGCGCGACTGTGCCAATACAATTTATCTCTGGGATGCTTTCACATTTTTCCTTTGTTTCGTTGTCGGGTCATCGTTGTCTGGTCTGACGTTTGTTGTCTTCCTTTGGGCTTTGGGGATTTTGTAATCATTTTTCTCGGCCTTGTTCCAATCGACACATAAAAAATGCTCGCATCATTACCAAGCTGTGTCAATAATTAAGGCTATTAATCGTGGGCCAGTTATGAATGTGCCAGGATAACTCTTCTTCTTCCTCCGATTGCGATCGGGATAGCTTACCGATTTACCAAGCGTATTAACGGATAACTCCAACTGACACGGTTGGTATGTATGTAACATACACGGGATGACCGCCCCGACGAAAATGGATAAACGTGGCAAATTATTGGCAGGCCCAACACGGTCCGACAACGACAATGACGCTGCTACGTGAACGGATCGTGGGAAATGTGGTGCTCTGGCCAAACGCAAATCGAAGCAGAGCGGAGCCCCCATTTGGAGCAAATAAACATTTTGGACAATTGAGTGAAGGTTTGGTGGTCTTTTGCCATCTGTGATGGACATAACAATACGCAGCGTCGGAAATGGTATCGGTGTCCGATCTCTGATTGAACTAAAGGTCTCTGGGATTGGATGTTGGTGCTGGTCAAACATGGGAAGCAAACGGCTGGCGAACCCTTTCTGGGATCCCTCCTGACGGTTTCTGATTGAATTGCCAGCAATTTACATGTATACGTGTCGAATTGAATAATTGGGTGTTTGACATGTTCGCAGAAAACTCGGTATTTGGGGATTGAAATTCGATTGGGGTTATTCACGATGATGATTCATGGGAGTTGAAACTTCTCTCATGTACCTATCCATCTATATAGCTGGTATCTTCTATACATAACTTAAGGTGTATGTTTTGTTTTGTTATGACCTAGAATGTGTATGGGAACCGAAAAGCCTGATTGATTGGAATGTGTTTTTTTCTTCGCCTTCGACAAAGCATGAGTTGAGTCAATTAATTAGGTTCTTACTTCTACGCTGTAAGTTGAGGGAATACAAAGATTATAAAATATCGAGAAATTTGCATTTGAATCATTTGATTACATTAATGTATCTAGATAGTGAATCTTTAATTTTGGATTTTTGAAAATCGATTTTTTTGCTTGGATTTGTTTTATTGGAGTTTTATGGAAATTCCACATAATTAATGTAAATGGTAAGCAATTAATTAAGTGTTTTAGGCTTGATTAATGTCTTACTAAACGAAGACTCAGCTTGATATTTTGACATTTTCGGTGAACACTTAATAATTCATTTAAAACTGATTCGAGCAAAAATTAGTTGCTTTTTCAAATAAAATGAAAATCTTTTTTATAACAAATAAGTTTTAATTAAAAAAATTAACAATGAGTATATAGAGCTTCTTTTTTTTAGCACTGAATTAAAAAAAAAAAGAATAAAAATGATTGCGTATACGAATTCTAAAAAACACTGCGTTTTACAAAATAACTATATTGCAACAACAAAAACTATTGCTAGTTGTTTGTTGTTGTTTTATTGTGGAGTTTTTGTTGAATTAAATTCAATAAAATGGTTTTGTGTCCTTTACTCCAAAAAGTGTGCGTTTCGCCCAAGCATGAACGGTGGGCTCATCAGTTACCGTTCATGCTCTTCTAAGCCGCACAAAATAGGTCTAACTGATGGGCCCACCGTTCATGCTTGGGCGAAACGCACACTTTTTGTCTGCGTTTTATTCAAACTTTGATTTACAACATTGAATTAAAAAATATCTCGGAGAACAGAGATTACATGATTGGCCTACTGACCAACCATTCTCTACATAGTTTTGGAAAAGTTTTAAAACTTAGGTACTGATTGGGCATCCTATCCTGAAATTCACAAAATAATTGATGGTGTTCCGAAGCGCTCCGTTTTACCGTTGCTGAAATAACTAATATCTTAATTTAATTATTTCGACAATTGTGCTTTTCATATTAGTTCTTTGATGAACCACCAGAATTTAAAGATAATGAACCACATAGGGGAGGGGACAGCGTTTTTTAAGCTCATTGAATTCTCACTTTGACAGCTCTATCTTCACAACACAGTGGGAGTAATAAAACAATGCATTAATAATAAATAAATGCAGCTGGCTACTTCGAACATTTTCCAAATTCGTGTTGTACGGCTAAAAAAGATTCCTTGTATTTCACGGTACGTTCGAAATTGGGCTCAAGGGTGAACTGATGTGACGAGTATTACGGGAGAAACTTTTAAGGGGAGGAATGCAGCTGGCTACTTCGAGTGAACATTTTTTTTACTTGCGATTCATAGGGACTATAAGGCAAGTTATGCATTCGTAAAAAAAAAATTGTTACATTGCGATGATAGAGAAGTCAAAAAAAGTGGGTCCGGAAATTCCGTCCGTCTGTCTGTCTGTCTGTCTGTCTGTCTGTTCGCGCCTCTACAGCCTAAACGGATGGGCCGATTTGCTTCAAACTTGGTATTTAGTATCTATTAGGTAGTATCTCGGGGGATGTTTCTCATTTTTGCTCTAGGTCGAAAAATAACGGTAACTGCCAACAATTTTGAACAAAAAGTTAGATTTTCTATAACGGTACCTCTCATATAACCGGTTTTTTCAAATGCGGTTTTGTCGTAAACTATTATCTCGATTAATATTAATCAATTAATATCGCATTTCGAAATTTTCAAAAACTTTTTTTTTCGAAATATTTTGAAAATGGGCGGATTGAATTTTTTTAAATAATTTTCCCAGATGAAAACTACAGATTGCCTTATAATGACATGCTAGAAAAAAATTTAAAATATTTTTTCGAAAAGTTTTTAAAAATAAACGACTTTTTAAACAAACTGATCGAACGATTTTCAAATTTTTTTTTTCTTCGATAGACATTTAGTTTTCAAATTTTATTGCATACTTAGTTTTTCCAAGAAAACTCTGAAACTAATTAAAAAAAAATAAAGAATTTTCTATAAAAAAAAAAATATTTTTTTATTTTAATAGATGTGTGGTTTTCAATCTGGCAATACTTTTTTCGGAGTTAGTCTTTTTGACAGCTGTCTCTTGATTTGTGCTTAGTTTGTTTTGCCATTTCATAATGAATAGACTTACATACTCCTGAACAAAGTTTGCAAATTGTGCATATTTATTACCAAAATAATGGTTCGTTTCGGTGGAGCAGAGTATCGAAGAAGACCCAAATGAGTCCATACGCCATCGCGCGTAGAAGGATCTTGGTTTGCAGGCTTACAAAATCCAATAATTCAAGAATTGAAGCCGAACGCCCATCAAGCGCGTCACACGTTCGGTGAATGGGCTCTAAACGAAATGGCTACCGATTCCGATTTTCACAAAATTGGGCCTCGGCTGGAATTTATTCGAGCCAGCCACGGCGGCCACTTCCCCGAAATCATTTTTAGAACAAAATGCGAACCCTTATCTTTATAATAAAGCTAGATTTTTGGCCATAACATTAAACTATATGCGTTTTATTTCTTCTTGAAAACCACACGTCGGACATCCATCACACTGCAGTAGTGCCTTGCATCGATCGCAATGTGGTCAATTTGGTTGACAGTGGATTAATCAGGGGATCTCCATGTCCCTTTGTGAATGTTGAGGTGTGAGAACTTGGTACTAGCTATTACAATATTTCGCCCCGCAGCAAAGTCAATAAGCCTGAATCCGTTATCGGAGGTGGTGTCGTGCAAGCTGTGTTTTCCGATTGTACCACCAAAGACATCTTCTCTCCCTAGGTTGGCGTTAAAGTCGCCTAGGACAATTTTAATGTCGTAGCTAGGGCACTGCTCATATGTTTTGTCCAGGAGCTCAAAAAACATTTCTTTGGTGTCATCATCTTTTTCCCCTGTAGGGGCATGCGCGCATATAAGGCTATATTGGCAAATTTAGCCTTGATGCGGATTGTCATGAGGCGCTCGTTCACACATTTGTAGCTCAAAATCTCTTGCCGGAGCCTGCTTCCAATGACGAATCCACAGTTGTTCGGCTGCACGTGGTCTGTTAAGGGACCTAACATGCCACGTACATATCCGAAATTCCTTGTCCTTATTTCATTTGCAGGGTTCGTATCAGTGAATGCGTCCGTATCCGAGGCTTGTTGTTGCTTCGCAACTATAGTTGTTTTTGGTGTGGCCGGGAAGTTACCCCGACGGCACAACCCCCAATCTGGAGGACCAGGTCCTTATTGTGACTCCAAGGACGAAGAGCCGGATAAACCGCTCCTTATAGGCTCGTAATAGCCCATATAAGGTGTTCACTAAGTAGTTCAACCTGACTGGAACTGTAGACCCCACCGTTGATTCCATCTAGAGAATTCGTCCGCTGCCGCCTGGATACAAGGAGTAGTGCCTTAGTGGTAAACTCCTCCCCCCCCCCCTCTCGTTTGTTGCCACCAAAATAATGAAATTAAAATAATTTGACAAAGGTGAATTACATTTTTGTGGAAATTATATTCTTCCTCACATAAAATTGTACTTTTTATTTTTTTTTTGTTTTGCTGAAGACTCAAAAATTATCAAAACATATTATTGCCTTTATCTCACTTTAACTTTATAGAGAGGATAGAAAAGAATGCATCGACTTATGGTCAGCTGTCCTTCAAAGAAAATTTCCTTTCCGTCAAAAAGTTAGTTTGACTAACTTCCAACAAATAATTCGAATAAAAGTATTCCATTTAATTTATTTATTTGTGAGATATAGTCTTCAATTTTTTAAATTCGTTTTAAAAGTTTATAAATTCATTCAAACATAAAAAAAATTTGTTCCCATAACGTGAGCCTAAATTTTTTATAATTTTTCAATCCACCAAACAATAAAACTCCAGCCAGCTTCCAACAATTTAAAAAAATTCATTTAGCGCTGTCCGACTTCCTGATAAGCAAAGCTCTTAATAGAAAATGTTTAAAACATCGTGTTTTCATTAAACAAAAAGAAAACAAAAAAAAAACCTTGTGTGGGCAGTTAAACTGTTCAAAGTGTCAAAATATAAGTATCTTTATTGAGGGTTATAACTTAGTTCGAAACCTATTGACCAAAAAAACTATAATAGAACCAGAAACATTAAGATAACGCTCTGGTACGGTGATGGTGGATCAGTATTTTATATTAGCAAGAATCATTTACAATACTATCTGCTGGTTATTTAAATAATTTTATCTTAAGCATTTTTAAATATAAAAAGAACAAGCTGTAGAGAAATAAGTCGGTAAGTCCAGGCTGAACCATTAATCATTATGGAAATTAGTTTCGACCATTTCACGGCATGGATAATTCGAACCAAACTCCGGCGAGGGTGACCGACTGAAGCTATTAATATATTTTCGATTTATGAGATTAGATAAAGGTGTTTTGTTTTATTTTGCGTTTTGGCAATTTTTGGGTGAAAATGATTAGTCATTTTGTTCTTTCTCCTCGTTTAATTTGAAACGCAATAACCAAGAAATTCGAATCGGATGGGAAACAAACTTCCATTGTTTGGGCCGGATCTGCATTCTCATACTTTAGTTATGAGTTTGTATCTTTTTTTATAACTAAAATCCATTTAAAATAAGAAAATCCATCTAATCCACCTAAAGACACATACTTCAAGCATTTGCGGAATTCCATCTTTATGGGCATAAGTAAGCGCCTGTGAAATGCAAAACTCAGAGATGCATGAGGCACCATACGGATACGGACAGATGGATGGCAAACTATGTTGCAAAAAAAAAAAAAAAAAAAAAAACCAAACTTCGCCGGTTTCAGCGGCGGACTCCGAGAAACATTTCAAAAGTCATCGGGGTCAACTTTATGTCTTGGGGCACTCAATTCACAGCAGGTTCTTCCGCTGTTGTTGTGCTCATGGAACTCCATACCGCATACCGGTGCAGATGACTGTGAAGCCCATCCATATTGCACACAGCACGAATGTGATGATGCCAATGGGCTCTCGTTGCCCCTTTTGCTGCTTATTGTATCCAGAACTATCTGTGAAATGTGTCGCAGAATTTAATTCTTGTAACTTTATAAGTATACTAAGGAATCGTTTCGCGCTGCAAGTGCATCTCTGCGGGAAATGTTGTGGCTGCAACAAAAAAAAAATATAAACAACGTTTAATTGCTTTTATGAGTTAAGATTAGCTGCGCGGGTTTCCTTTTGACAAAAGTAATTCTATTAAGCGGCATCGCAGAGAGTGTTGCCCTTAAAATGACCGACACGTATAGGTGTTGGGAAGAATACACGCTTAGGTGGTTTTATGTTTAAAGCAGTGCTTCCAACATAATTGCGTCTCAACTCTTTTGGGTCATATGCTCAGTTTAAGGTTGCATATTATAGTATTTTTAAAAATATTTATCATAATTATTTTAAAATGGAGAATAACTGTGCACCAAAGCTATGATTATCACCAAACTATCATCACGGATCAACATTACTGAGAAAAACCTTTGGATAATAAACGTTCGAGTTGTAATTGTTTGAAACAGTAAACATTAATAATAAACATTGCGTCCAGGTTATAAAAGAATGTTAGTTTTAGTTTAGTTTTAATGACTTTTTATTACAATATATAATAATAGAATAATACAATATTTTACAATATTTTATAAGCATAAAGTCTTTAGGTTTGGCAATAAGCCGTCTACCAGATTGACATTTTTGTTTGGATGTATTTTGGACTGCAGCCTAAACGGTTGCCCCCGTTTAGCCTGTAGATAAATATACATACACACGGACAAACAGACTGACAGACATTTACATTTACAGACATTTTTGTAACTGACTTTTTTAGGCTTCTCTATGATCGTAATAGTGAAAAGAATCTTAATAAATGATAAACAATAAGAAAAAGTCTTATGCAAATACTATACAAACTATACATGTTTAATTGCTAGATGAGTTGTTAGTGAGAAGAATGACTGTCCTCCCATAAATGGATTTTGCCGAAATCTCATAGTAAATCAAACATATCTTTTAAGTATTATTTTAAGTACTAATCAAATGGCTTTCGTTTTCGTTTTCGTTTAACAAATCCTATCGAAAGTAATTTGAGTAACTTCAACTTAGTTATTTCGACAGGCATTATAGAAGCTTTCATTTTTTTTTACTTCAATTTGCCTTCTTAAGCATGCGTTATAGAGGCCTTATTTGAATAAAGTATACCTTTTTATTCATTTATTCTTATGAATTTAGTTTACTGAAAAATTATCTTAAAAAACGATGAACAGCCGTAAATAAGTCTTATGACAGCACTATAAAAGCTTTATCCAAGTCAAAATTATTGTTCATTATTAGCTCTACCAGCGCTTAAGACACAAACTCATTTGGGTGAATTATATTCACTTAATAACCCCAATAAAGCTATTACCTTGCATTAATTCGTTCTAATGTAAAGAAAATTTTCTTCTTTCGATATTGCTACTTTGGATTTTGATCCTAACCCTGCAATCGATTCACTCATATTAAGAATAATTATTTTGGAAAACTGTGATAACTCTTGAGAAGGAAAAGTTCGCTAAAAATAACTAAGAATTTTAAAATTTTAATTTTATCTCATTAGAATTCTAAACCTTGGAATTCGATCCCATTAAGCCTATAAGGGCGAGGCAAAGCGCAATCATCCGACTCTAATTCCAACTTGAGCATGTAATCCCTTAAGCAGCCTTATGTCCACTCTTCAGAGAAAGCATCATAGTCCGGCATTAAGACGCTCATCTATCGACTTTACACTGAAATGCCAGATAAGTATTTCAAATAGAAGGAAGACACTTCTTGATCTGACCGATAAATTCCGCGTAAT
Organism: Platycheirus rosarum; assembly: GCA_963971375.1. NCBI lineage: Eukaryota > Metazoa > Arthropoda > Insecta > Diptera > Syrphidae > Platycheirus > Platycheirus rosarum. Next base: position 3,726,297 of record OZ020507.1, on the reverse strand, counting down.
CTTCCCAGAAACATCTATCGCCGGATTACACTCCACTACTTACGAACGTGACATATATATCTTTTGAAGACAGCCACAACAAGAAGACCTAAGAATATTTACTCCTGATAAGTGGCTCACTTCGGATTGTTTGTTCCATTATCCTCATTCTCTCACCCGAAAACGGACCAAGGAAGGGAACAACAAAAAAAGAACTGAAAAAGGATATTCCCATTGTTGTGGGTTGCCATCGAGAATAATCGAATCAAATATTTGACAGCACTAACACCAAAATTATCCCATTACTGCGGAGGGATTTATTGCGGTCCGAGATAAACACTGTGCGGGCGGGAAGGCACTAATTTGACTCAGCAGTATAAGGACGAATGGCCGACGGGTGATTCTTATCAGTCTCGGGAAACCAGCAAGCATTACCTGCTGTTTTGTTGAATTAAGACTATCAGAGCGAGGACCCTTCAAATGGCTTCTTCGATCTATAGGCCTGGGTGCTAATGAGATCAAACCAAATTGATCTGCAATGCGCTTTCCAAGAATTTCTCCTATTTGCTTGGAACAACATTTGCGGTGTGGAAATGGCATGACGCGGCGGCTTTTCACAATGGGCTGCACATGCGCACCCGCGCGGTGGTCACAGATCAGATCCTGCGATGATAAATAAGAATTAAGCCCTGTCATGGAAATTATTCGACCGCAATGAGAGTGAAAAGCATAAATTAAAGGACTCGACGACACTAGTAGAGAGTATCTCGCTGTACTTTGAGATAGTTCGCCCTGATGATGGCCGGAACGATCAATGCTCATCGATCGCATTTTATCTTGGCTCACTCGTCGTGGTGGACAGCGATTTCGAGTACTTACAAACAACTCTATAGGGGGCTATTTACGGAGCTAACCATAAGTCAACCCCTTGCAGTGAACGCAGTCATCACTGGTTAGTAGGTAGGTGGATCTGGATGTGCTCCTTCGCGGTGCAATGGCTGCCTGTCGTCGACGTCGTCGTTGGACCGTCTCTGTGTGTGAGCGCCGAGCGCGGCGAAAAAAGCCTAATGCTGGACGTGATTACAGTCGATGTTCATTTTAGAATCAATATATCTTGCAATGGTCTTGCTCTTGGCTCTTGAGTTATCTTTCCGGGGTGAGCGCTGCCAGTGCGCTTTGCTGTCGAAAATATCAATAAATAAGTGCATGCACTAAGAGCCACCACCATCATGGCCAGCAAGGAGTCAAAGAAGAGCAGTTTCGCTGGCTGCTGTCGCGGCATATCCGGCCATATAAATTTTATGCGCTCGCCCATTATGCAAGCAAAATTATTGATCAGTTGATCCCAACTGACACTACCAAAAGGACGATGTTTTTCTTTTTTTTCCTTTTTTTTGGGTTACCTTTAGATACACCAAAGGCTCAGCAAATATCGGAAACCACTAGATTTTTTTTTTTTAACAAACACGTGCGAAGAAGCAAGCGCAAGGATCAAATGATCAACCCGCCTATTAGAGAGTTAGTTTTCTTATCTCGCGCAAAGTTTGCTCATCATCGCAGGTACAATACAGATATGACCGCACAATTTGGGTATTCCGATTGTCTCTGAAGTGTTTGTTCTCCGGTGAAGATCAATTGATCCTATGCGGAACCTCCTGCCGCCGCCGCCGCCGCGCTATCGCAAACACATACAACTTGTGGATCACACAAAGATGGTTGTTTGTTTGCGTTTAAATTTAATTAAAATGTAACCCTGCGACATGGCAAAAACACAATTTGAAATGCATTTTTGCCTGCGGCCGAATGGAATATACCCTTGGAGACACTCCCTGAAAGGAAAGGCTTCCACCTCCACCCTCCTCTTCCGACCGACCACGACGATGGCAAGCCCAGTGCGATTTCATTGATAAATTCGCATGGGATCATCCTGATGCTGCATCGCAGAGATACCATATCTAATGATGGGATGTTTGCGTCGTCATCGACAACGATGCCACGTCGAAGTTGAAGTTAAGGTTGAAAGAAAAAAAATCAACAAACAACGAGTCGATGCAATCGCAAGCCCATTTACAAGACAATGCTGTGTGCAATGGCGATGGTGACGATCAAGCCAGCACAGCGACGAGAACCATCCATGATCGTCGAGCTTCGAAATTCTTCGCCATCATCGTTGTTGTCGTCGTCGTTTGGTAATATGCCTTCACATGTTGCAAAAAAGAGTCTTCAATTTTAGCGGTCGTGATCATGTAATTTCTGCCCACGCACTTACTCTGATGTGCACGCATCTTTTTGCACTAATTCGCCATTTAAGATGTTCACTCGGTTAGCCAAAGCACAGCCAGGGCACCAAAGACGACTGCAGTTCCAGCTCATTCGGATTAGAAGTCGTTTGGGCAAATGTTTATTATTGCTTTGAGCGACGAGCATGGTTTCAATTTCAAGATGGCCGAAAACTTAAATAATTGAATAACTTAAATGGGAAACATAAAATTTGCATCGAAGCGGCCGCCTGCCACAACATGAACTACGACACCGACTGGCCAAAAGGATGTATATCCGTTGAGACAGACGGCACGGCGGATCGGACACACTTTGAAGAGTGCCGCGAATGCTTTTCACAGCGCAAAGGAAATCGCCTTGTGATCCATTGTAATTGATGTCAATTTTAAATGGTCAAAGTTGCAATGCCGCTCCTTTTGGGTTGGCTATGTGCGCCAAAGCCACATTAACGATAGCAAACTTCAGTACGGACGAAGGGATTTTTCATATCAGCAGCAGGAGCAGTTTGGGCACTAAGTGAAGCGTCAAATTGGCAGATTGATAGAATGCATCTTTCTCTCGGCTTGTTGACCACCTCCTACCTCTTACCTCTTTTCTCTTGTCTCAACGAAGCTAAATAAGTTGTTGTTGAATGGTGGTCTTGTGTCTTGTCTGCGGTTGAATTTTTTTTTTTATTTATATTCTTGGAAGTGTCCGAGTGCCGTTTGTTCGTCACCTCGAAAAGTCCTCTTCTTTTTTATTTCATTTTATCGCGTCATGAATTGATTATTATATTATTTTTTCTTAAAAGAACATCTTTTATTCGTTCTTTTTTGTGATTTATAAAGGTTGAGTGTCTGTAGGTTGTTACTTTGGATTTCTTCACTTTTATTCTGAAAACCTGAATCAGGGCTCATTCAGTTCAATTCAATGGCAATAACGAAATATAGTTATATTGTTTGTGAGCCAACAATAGAAAACTATACAAATCGTTTTTGAAACATTTCTTTTCTTCGAAATCAAAACAAGGTTTTCTTACGTAAAATGGGTGTTTGAATGACCAACGAACTATTATCGGAGACAGAATGTTTTCTTTTTTTTTCAAATCAATAGAAAAGACATGTGGTGGACCATCGCAGGAAATGAACAAAGGAGGAGAGCGTGGTGTTTATTTTTACCTTATGACTATATTTCTTTAGAAGATAATTTACAAATAATAAAGACTTTGCAAATATTTGCATTTTTGTTTTGACAAAACAGAGCGAGAGGGAAAAAAACAACAAAAAATGGTTCGTGCATCAGTTCTTTTGTTTGAGAGACATGATTTATAAAAACTAGTAAAATATTATAAAAATGAAATATATGTACAACGAAATATACACAAAGTGATGCGTGTTTATAAGTAGAGTTAATTGAAAAGTTTGTTTAAAAAATAATTGTATGTAATATTCAAAGATTATTGTTTATTCTTAAACAAAAAAAAAAACATTATTTTTGTGAAACATATTGCCTTCAAGAATACAACTGAATATTATACAAACTAGTAAGAAGAATTAAAATTAATTTGTCTGTTCCGTAGTCCAGAATTGTTTGATCACTTTTTTTAAATTAAAATCCAAAGCGACGTTAAGCTTGCAATAGAAAATTGAAAAATTCTACAAGACCTGAGAATTGAACCACCAATGTTTAGTGTATCAAGCAAACATATTTGTTAAGATTATGAGTCAACAAATTACTGAATTTCTCCAAAGCGTTCGATACCGTTTCACATGAAATACTTCTGAAAAAGCTTAAGTACTTTTTCTCTTTTGAAAACTCTGCTTTAGTACCTAAGCCATAGAACTCACGCTCGTCTTTAACGATACACCTGTTGTCGATTCCCAATAAAAATGCAAATCTGCTTGCAGCCCTATTTGCAGCAAACTCAATGCTTCCGGCAGGTGTTATCAATCCCCCTGTAATTGAGAACGTAAATGACATTATGGGACCAATTTTCTTCCGCACTCGTTCAGTTGCAAGGGTCTTAAGAGATCTTAACATTCACAAATCCGCTGCCCCGGATAGTATCTCCGCTATTGTTCTGAAGAGGTGTTCTTCAACGCTGGCAAAACTATTGCGTAAGCTTTTCCATCTGTCCTATTTCTCTGGGCTCTTTCCGAGCGGATGGAAAACAGCATTTGTCCAGCCTGTCCCTTAAAAAGGCGAATCCTCCTCTCCCTTCTTTCTAAGGTCATGAAAAAGCTGATTAACTTTCAGCTTAAGAAATATCTTGAGGACCGAAAGCTTCTTAATGACCGGCAATACGGCTTTCGCAGCAAGAGAACCACTGGTGATTTGACGGTTTATCTCATCTGAAACTACTAATCCAATTAATTGTTTCGCTGACGACAGCACACTCAGCTTTTCATATACGTTTCCAGACTCTCATTCATGTGCTTCGGATGTGGATGATAAGTTCATTAAATTCTGATCTTGACAGCATTGTACAATGGGGAGTAGAAAATCGCGTAGAATTTAATGCTTCGAAAACCCAATGTTGTCTTTTGTCGTTAAAGCGAAAAATACCCCAAATGCCACTATCCATGAGTGGCACTTGCATAGAGGAAACCGATCACCTCTCAGTTCTCGGTATGTGTATTCCAGACCACCTTCTGGGGATGACCACATATTTGACGTTGCCAAAAATGCTGCGAGATGTTTAGGTTTCCTTCGAAGATGCAAGAAGTTCTTCACCCCGTCTGATCTGGCTACAGTATATAAAGCATATATTCGCCCTAAACTTGAGTATAACTCCCACATTTGGACAGGTGCTCCTGTAACCCACTTGAGTTTTCTAGATAGAATACAAAAAAGAGCTTTAAAAATGATAGGCGATCGAACAATTACAGAAACATTTTCATCTCTTGAGCACCGTCGTAATGTTTCGTGCCGTTCGTTATTTTACCGTTATTTTTACAATCAATGCTCTAGCGAAATAGCCAGCTGCATTCCTCCCCTGAAACAATTCAACCGTAATACTCGCGCCGCTAGTAATGCCCATAAATTTACCCTTGAGCCCAACTTCGGACGTACAGTTATATACAGAGATTCTTTCTTTAGCCGTACCACGCGAATGTGGAATGCCTTGCCAGACTCTGTTTTTCCCTCCCATTATGACTTGCCAAACTTTAAAACAAATGTGCATCGATATCTCCTTTTATACCCCTCCCTATTTTCCTAACGTCCCCGCTGTGTTTAACATTATAAGGGTAGCCAAAATCCCTTTTGCGCGGGCCAATTATAAAAAAAAAATTATTTATTTATTTACCATTTAAGAGAGCAAATCTAACTCAATATGCCTCAACCTTAAGTAGTACTATTTGAATAATTGTATTGTTATTTCACTTGCTGACGTCAATAGTTGGATTTCTATTTTTTAAAATACACTTGTATCAATTTTGCTTGTAATATTAATAACACAAAAAATAGTTTATTATTTAATCATCACCAAATAACAGTAAGAAGAATTGCAATTAGAAGGATTCATCACTTCTCGGTAAACTAAAAGTGTTTCTAAAATCGATTTTTTTTTTTTTTTTTTTTTTGAAATATCGTTATTTTGAAAACGTTTGACTGATTATTTTTAATTTTGATTTTAAATGAAACTTATTTTTGTGCTAAAGTTGGCTTTCTTAAATTATTATTTTATTTTTATTTTAAACAAAAGTTGTTAAATAAAAACTGTTTTATCGAAAAACCGTTCCTACAATTTTGAAAAAAAAAATCTCACCGTTTAACATTTTTTATAGAAACAAAATGAATGAATGAAATGAAAACTCTTTTACGTACTTTTTTCGAACAATCAAAAGTCACTAAAATCCAATAAAAACTTTGAAGTTTTTCTTATTTTTATCAAATTTTATTCGACGCTGTGACCACACTTAAGAGTAAGTACGTGCAATCCTGTCGTGTAATTTTTTTACTTGCGATTATAGGTACTATAATACAAGTTATGCATTCGTGCAGATTAAAAAATTTTGAGATAACAATCAAACATGACATTACGATGATAGAGAAACATATTTGAGTTATTGGCAAAATTCTGTCTGTCTGTCTGTCTGTCTGTCTGTTCGGATGTATTTTGGACTGCAGCCTAAACGGTTGCCCCATATGGTCTTCAAATTTTGAACTTAGGGTTTTCAATTTTTTTTTAGCTCAAAAATTAACGGTACCTGTCATATAACCGTTATGTAAAAGCTTATTTTTCTCAAAAACGGCTCCAAGAATTTATATAAAAAAAAATCAGTGTGCTAATGTAGATATGCATTATATTTTGGTGAAAAAAAAATTAATACAGTGGGCTAAAAACGGTACCTCCCATAGGACCGGTTTTTTTTCTTCCAATTTTTCGAGAACTTGTGATCCGATTACAATCAAAATTGATATTCAAGAAGATGTAGGTAGCCTGAGTAATTTCGCATTAATTTTTTTTCGAAAACTTTTTTTTTTGTATTTTTAATAATTTTTTTTTAATTTTTTTTTTTTGGAAAATCAATATTTTGAAAACGGGTAAGTGAATTTTTTTTTAAAATTTTGTTTTTAAATGTACGTTATTTTTTTGCTTAAGTTTGTATTCTTGAATTATTTTTTTTATTTTTTAAAAAAAAGTTGTTAAAAAATAACCGTTTTATTTAAAAACGGCTATAACGATTTTGAAAAAAAATTCACATTTTTTCACATTTTAAAAGAAATAAAATGGCGTTTTAATTTTTCCGCTGAAAACTATTTTACAAACAATCAAAAGTCAGAAAAATCGAATATAATCTTTGAAGTTCTCTTAATATTTTTCAAATTTTATTCCAAGCTGTGACCGCACATAAGAGCAAGTACGTGCGATCCAGTCGTGCAATTTATTTTTGTGGGTTCCCTCCGCTCATGCCGAGCGGTTGAAAGTAAAGGGTGTTTTTTAGACGTGTGGTTTTTAAGAAAAAATAGTTTAATGTTATGGCCAAGAATTTATTATGTTTTAAAATGATTTCGGGCAAGTGGCCACCGCGGCTGGCTCAAATAAATTCTAGCCAAGAGGCCCAAGTTTTGACAACTTTTTTCAGCATTTGGTCTATTCGAGTTGAAATGCCAAACCAAACTGAGTATAAATAAAGTGACAACTATCAAAAAGACCAAATTCGAAAAAGTGTTGCAAGATTGAAAACCACGCGTCTAAAAAAAACAGCTGATATAAGTTAGTGACAAAAAAGAATCTGTGACAAAAAAAAAATATTATTTCATATTTATATAAATTCGGAAATCGTATAATTTTGTAAAGCACTAAAGGGCTTTTAATTTTCCCTAATTTTTTCGAAGTCCTCAATGCAAGAAATAAATCGAGCCAGATAATGCATTCTGAGTTGGTGTGGTGTGGCTTTGGAAAGAATTACTTCAGTAATCTGTCCTTTTCAAGTTTGACTCAAGATTAAATTGATAGACTTTTTTAACTTGAACATTGAATAATGAAATAAAAGGCACGACTGGGTCGCACGTACTTGCTCCTATGTGCTAATCCTTTTTAAGTGCAGGCGTCTTTTTGACAAAGATTTTATTTTAATGTTTTTTTTTTTAGTTGTATTTTCTTAAGAATCTTTGTGGTTAAAAGCTCGAAAGAACATGCGTCACGACAAAGGGATAGACACATAAATATATAGGATTGTTAGCTTTTGCAGTTTTTTAGTGTATCATCTTTCCACTTGTTGTTTACTGTTTATAATATAATTTGCTAATAGAAAGACTTTTTTCAGTTTAATTTTCATTTTGGTATGGAAAAATTTGAACAACTGGCATATATATTCGTGGGAATCAGGAGTAGGGCAATAATGCTAGGTATAGACACCTGTATAGGTAAGAATAATTTACTTTTTGAAATCAAATTAATTAAAATAGCTTAATTATATTTGATGGATCGATAAACGTGTGGTGTGGGTAGGTATTAATGGAATTTACTAAGGATATTAGTTACCTCTACATATAATAAGGTTGGAAGGAAGGTGGGTACTAAAATTAATATACACATTCCAACTACTGTTAAGCGAGTAGGTATAGAGACAATATTAAAAATTAACATAGTGGTTTTGTTTTTTTATAGGAAGGTGTAAACTTTTGTTTTCTCGATTGATATTTTTGCATTCAGTAGTAATCGAATAGTTTTTTTTTATTTGTTAGTTGTTTTTGTGTGTTAAAAATAGGCTTCCTTATTTATATTGTGTGCTTTTATGATGATAAAATTCTTTAAAATACGTAGGTATGTATGTAGGTTGTCACCTTCTTTTATTTGACTAAAGGCTAGGGCTTAGCCGAGCAATATGAAATAAAATTTGGGGGAAAATTTTTTATGAAATCAAAAATCATAACGTTTTTTGGAAAAAATGTTGTAAGCCATCTTATGTCTTTTGCTGTTTTATATTTTATGAATTTTTCATTTCAAAATCGTTTGACCAGTTTTTTTAAAAAAATGTTTTTTTTGAAAAACTTTTCGAAAACATATTTTAAATTTTTTTTGAGTATGTCAATTCAAAGAAATCTAAAGCTTATACTAGAAGAAAAATTAAAAAAAAAATCTATTAAACCGTTTTCAAAATATTCTAAAAACAAAATATTTTTTTTAAGAAAATTATTAAAAATTAAAAAAAAATATTTTTGAAAATGTTAATATACAATATTATTTTAATATTAAAACACTACATATCTTGAAAATTTCATCAAAATCCGTCAATTAGTTAACGAGAAAGTCTGATTTTAAAAAACCGGTCATATGGGAGGTACCGTTATAAAACTTTTTCTGAAAAATCCATTAAAATTAAAAGATAGATTTTGCATAGAAAACATCATTCTGAAAGTTTTATCAAAATCGTAGAAGCCGTTTTCGAGCAAAATAGGTGTTTAGTTAAAAGTTATATGGCAGGTACCGTTAGTTTTGGAGCTAGAATGCCAATTCGAAAAATTGTCGGGTAGAGCACTCTAAAAATACTATATACTAAGTTTGAATCAAATCGGCCCAACCGTTTAGGCTGTAGATATCGATACGGACAGACAGACAGACAGACAGACAGACAGACGGACGGAATTTCCGGACCCACTTTTTTTTCACTTCTCTATCATCGTAAGGTCGTGTTTGATTGTTAGAATTTTTTTTTTTACGAATGCATAACTTGCCTTATAGTCCCTATAAATCGCAAGTAAAAAGTATATTTTTCAAAACTCTGTTTTATTTTATATGCATATACAAGCTGATCCTCCAGGCGTTGCTCGGTTACACTATCAATTTTTCGATTTTTACCATGGTTAGTGACATTTTTGGTCATAACTCCGATTCCAGACATTGGATAGAGCATGCACTCTCCAAACATTTCTTAAGATCTCCTAAAAAATGCATTCAAAAAAAAGTAGTTCGTCGATTGTTCTTTATATTTATAGATATACCTTAAACTCTGCTTTTTCTGGTAACTTAGTAACAACGATTTTTATTTGTTCATATTTTTTAGTAAACGGCTCTAAGGATTTTGATAAATTTTTGCAATTATCCTGTTTGGATGGATATGTAGTAACCTCAAAAAAATAATATCCCAATATTCTTGAAAAAAAATGCATTTCTCCAAACAAACCATTAAAATAATAATATAATTATTTATAAACTTTTCATAATTTAATAGGTACCTACTGCTGTGGAAAATAATTTCTAAATTAGGTACTCATCATTGTACTATAAAATATTATCGCTAATATTGTGTTCAATGTTTCTTTTTTTTTAAGATCAACGCCTCTAACGATCTTAATAAAAATGTCGAGACACTTAGTCGTTTTGATCAAAATCTTATATTAATTTCTAACAGAAATTTGTATTCGTGGTTCCAAAAGCTTAAATCACTTCATAACTTAACTCTTGACATTAATTCACAAGCTAGTCGGTGACTTATGAATTAAAAAAAAAATTCATAAGCTATTTAGTGATTTATGAATTAAAAAACATTTAATTCATGAGCTCGAGTGATTTATGAATAGAAAAAAAAATAATTTAGAAGCTGTTTGGTGACTTATGGACTAAAATCAATTAATTCTTAAGCTAGAGTTGGTGACTTATGAATTAAAAATTGGTAAATTATCTGTAAGAAAATATTCAATTCATAGTTAGCTTTTGAATTGCAATATTAAAAGCTAGCATGTCAATTTTGTAACTTATAAGCAACATTTGAAAATTAAGAACATTATTCAAAAGCTAATACTTACTAAGCAGGAACCAAAAAGTTTTTTAATTAAATAAAAAGAAAAAAAAAACATTGTAAATAAGATTTTTAAATATTTATTATTTAAATAAAATTAAATTAGATAAAAAAGCTTTGTATAAGTAAGTGTCTTTACTTTTAATTGATTTTCTGTGTCGAGCAGATTTATTCACTGTATTTTAAAGCGAGGGCCATTAATTGCAGCTATTGCTGCAAATTCACACTTATTGATTATTCCAAAATAGTCGTGGAAACTTGATGATAATAATATTTTTAATTAGTCAACGATGGGAGCTCAAAACTGAAGCTGGTTACTGTTTATAAGAGAATTCCATTTCCGCCTTATTGACACTAAAGTTGGGAAAACATGGCCAAAGTGGCAATTTTCTTCCCCTTGCAAAATATCTATCGCCTTAACTAGGGGGTTTGAACAACTTATATAATCGGATATATATAAAACGGAGATTTTATTGGAAACTGTTATAAGCTCGCAGACTAGCATTTTTACTTGCGATTATAGGTACTACATTGCAAGTTATGCATTCGTGCATTTTGAGATAACAATCAAACATGACATTACGATGATAGAGATACATATTTGAGTTACTGGCAAAATTCTGCCCGTCTGTGTCTGTCTGTCTGTCTGTCTGTCTGTCTGTGCGGATGTATTTTTTTTAGCCCAACAATTAACGGTACCTGTCATATAACTGTTATGTAAAAGCGGCAAAAACGCATACAAGAATTTTTATGAAAAAAATCAGTGTACTACTGTAGGTAAGCATTTTATTTTAGTGAAAAAAAATTTAATATCGTTGGCTAAAAACGGTACCTCCCATAGAACCGGTTGTTTTATCTTTGACTTTCTCGAAAACTGGTGATCCGATTACTATCAGAATTGGTATTCAAGAAGATGTAGATAGCTTAAGTAATTTCGCATTAATTTTTTTTGAAAACTTTTTTTTTGTATTTTTTATAATTAAAAAAAAAATTTGAAAACATTAATATTTTGAAAACGGGTAAGTGAATTTTTTTTTTAAATTTTGTTTTTAAATGTATGTTTTATTTTTTTTTTGAAAAATGTTAAAAAAACCGTTTTATTTAAAACCGCTCCTACGATTTTGAAAAAAAAATTCACTCTTTTTTACATTTCTTTAAGAAATAAAACGGCGTTTACATTATTTCACTCAATACAATTATTCAAACAATCGAAAGTCACAAAAATCGAATAAATGCTTTGATGTTCACTTTAATTTTATTCCACAATGCCTCGAAAACCGCTCTAAGGATTTAATAAAACTTTCAAGGTGCTATTTTTTTTACAAGAATACATCTTTCAGTTAGAATGAATTTTTCGAAATTTGTTCTATAACACTACCTCTCATAGAACCGATTTTTTTCAAATGAGGTTTTATTGTAACCATTATCCCGATTTCAATAAAATTTTGCACACAGGAAGTCATTTATAATTCAATTAATATTGAATTTCAAAATTTTCAAAAACTTTTTTTTTTTTGATTTTTTTAAATTTTCAAAAAAAAAATTGGTTTTCGAAATATTTTGAAAACGGGTGGATTGATTTTTTTTTAAATAATATTTCCAGACGAAAACTACAGGTTTTCTTATAATGACATACTAAAAAAAATTAAATATTTTTTCGAAAAATTAAAAAAAAAAACAACTGTAAAAGAACTAGTCGAACGATTTTCAATATTTAGTTTTAAAATTTTATTGCATACTTAGTTTTTTCCGAGAAAACTCTTAAATTAATTAAAAAAAATTAAAGAATTTTCGTAGATATATACATATGTATGTATGTACATACATATGCAGCCACTAAGCAATTATCTAGCATAAGAACAAGTTCGTGCGACCCAATCGAATTTAAATTTTATTCGAAGATGTGACCGCACATATGAACAAGTACATGCGATCCAGTCGTGCAATTTATTTAAAGAACACCCCAAAAATATCTGTAGTTGCTCTCGGCGAGCCGCACGATAACTGATACTGGTGAATTTAATTTTTTTAACTCGTAAGTCACCAAAGCTTCTGAACTATTTTTTTTTTTAATTCATAAATCACCAACTGACTTATAAGTTAAATTTCTTGTAATTCATAAGTCACTTACCAGTTTATGAATTAAATTCTTTTTCATTCATAATTCCACTACTAGCTTATGACTTAAGGATTTTTTAATTCACAAACTCGCAACTCAGATTCGTGGATTGTTTTTAAAAAATAATAAAAAAAAAATACCCACAAATATTATTTAAGATATTGATATGCCGAATTTATTTCAGAAAGCTTGATATCATAGGTATAGCCTTAGAATAAATGTTTAAAAAATTCATACAAATGTTTAGAGCGGTTTTCGAGTAAAATAAGCCTTCGGTTATGCCCTAAAATTACAATTTCAAAATCTTTTCAAAGAGTATGAGGTATGGAGGAGTCACCCACGTAGTTCTAGACAGTTTTTAAGTGTGCTTTACATTGACACCTGGCCGGTGAGTGAGCTTACTTACAATTGGAGTCCATTAAGTATGCTTAGAACGCTAGGGCAGCAATTCACTCTCTTAGAACTTTTTATAGATGGTAGGCATGTATATTACCCATTCTTGAGGCCAATCAGAACCTCTTAGTGACAAGCTTAAATACGGCGAATAAACAAAATTTCTTTACGAAGTTGAGTTATCCTCCCAGAAACCATTAATTTGCTTTCCCGATTTTAGGTAAACACAGTCACCACGAAGCTCCCATAAGGGCGCCTACCGCAACTTAGCTGGGCTATCTTAAGGGTTAACTATAATGGTCGGAAGCAAGCGGAAGCTAGTGTCAAAACCGACCGAAACATAGCAATCTGTTTGTCAAATGAGCACGTCTACCCATAATGGACGGAATGCCGTGGAAGTATATGTCAACTTTTCTTCATTACAAACACCATCAGAAGCCAGCTGTCAAGTTTTCGTCCGTAAAATGCGCTCTCTAGCGCAGTTTACGTCCGTAAGTAAAACTCATCGAAACTTGACGAAACGGAGCGATCCGCTATTTAGGGCACAAGATACGAAATACTTGTTCTTGCTCATTTACGGACGGACTCGTCCGTACCATTCCAACCATTATAGTTCAGCCTTTAGCCAGGATTGCAACTGTGGATTGCATTTGTGGATCGAATTGCATAAAGTCAATGGCCCACCAGCCATTGTAAGGAACCACAGTTCCAGAATTTCCGGCTGAGCAATGTGATACTGAAAGAACTTCATCCCTTCTCCGAATAGATAGCATGACCCGCAGGCTGTACACACTATTTACTTACAAAGAAACTGCATGCACCAGGCTGACTGTACTTGAATGAAAGATGCCTCATACTTCTGGTGCTTTTCTACCCCCGGGCCCCGGACCTATAGGGGAATGGCGAAAAATGTCTTTGAAATCGCAAAACCATTTTTTGAATTTTTGGTATTTTGTATGGACCAGTTAGGGAAGTGCTTATCCAAATTTGCAACTTCGAAAAACTTGTGCTCGTTGCGGCAGCACGCGAAAAACTGCATAATTTTGAGTTTTGCTCTAAAGGTAAAACCATGCGTTTTTCGACAAACAAAATTAAGAAATTTTTGTAAGTCCATTAAATTTCCAACAATTTAAGCTTAACCGCAGCTCTATATAATTTACTTAAAAGATTCGCCCTATAATGCACTCCTTGTTGTTGTTATTTTTTAATTAATAAAATATTGAGTCAAAAGAATTTTTTTTTACTAAAAATATCTGCATCAAATCTTCTATTCGTTTATTGTCCATGCATTTGGATTTTAAGCAATCCAAATTAATGGTGCAGGTTCACACGTTAGCTGTTAATTATAACTTGCAACACATGAATGCTGCAAAGTCCAAGAAAATTGATTTTTTCACAACCAAAAAGTTAAAACCAACTTATCAATAAAAAAAACTTTTTTTTTTTTTTTTTTGAAAAGATGTTAAAGAGGTTAGAGAACTCCAAAGTTAATAAAGATTTATCACATATTAGTCTGAAAACCCCTCCTTTTGCCCCATAAACTTTTAAACATGCCCTTAAGGCCTCATTTTTGCCACTAACTTTTCGCAAAAAAAAAAAAAAACATAAAACTGCACCACATTAGCTTCACCTCACGACAGCTTGTTTCCAAGCCACCTGGTCGGTCAAAGTATCGAAACATCAAAGAATCACCAAAAATAATTCCCACACGAGTTCAGCGCGAGATACCCCGAAGCACGGACACTCTTCGCGGCTTCAGTGTTATTTTTTCATCCCGAAAGCCAGTAACAAAACCTTAAAGTTCCGCCCCTGCACATAATAGTCGAAACTTTCAAGACCAAAAAAAAAAAAAACTCCTGCAACATTATTTTGACTTGAATGTTGTATCTGCCGCACAATTAGCAAGCAAAATGTTTTCAGCTTCTACAAATTAGTTGCTTTGAAAGGCGCAGGCAACGAAACATATGAAAACGCACTTACAACTTAATACGCTGCTGCGGCAAATCATGTTGCGGATTAAATGACCAAATGCCATGATCATGTCATATTTATCAAAGAATGAGCCACACCATCAATTAAAAATTATTTTCCAACAAAATGGCATTTTAATTTGAAAATAAATTTTATAGTCACCGTTTGGCTTGTCGAAGAGACTTCCATTCTGCGCCCATAAATTTGCCAATTTAGCAACGATTTTGCGGCGCAGAGAGTGGCTGAATGAATGGCCAAAGTGCCATTCCGTAGTCAGTCAGTTGGTCGGTCAATCGGTTTGTGGGGGGAGAGAGAGAGAGAAAACGAGAAAAACTGCAAAGAGCTTCGGTAATTTAGTCCTGATTTTAATGAATTCCGAGTTTCCCACTGGCTTTATGCTGGGCGCATTCCAATTACCATTGATTGCGGTGTGCTTAACTGGAATTCCTATGGGAATTTATAAAAAGAGACGGGCATGGGATCAATTTGGAGATTGGACTCCTTTTGTGTTGTTGTTCTTGGCTTTCGAATGTTGAAAGTGTCACTTTCAACAGATTCTTGTAATAGTATGACTAGGTTAACTTAATCTTGCCAGGCTACTCTGGACGAGCTTCTTAAGCTAAAGGACTAACAATAATTGAAGGTTTGGAACGTACGTTAGCTTACCAAACAATTCCAATGAAATGAAAAAGATTTTAGGAAATTAGTTTCGTTAACAATTAAATAGTTTATCTAGATCCAGAAGGAAATGTAACGATTAGTCCAGAGAGTTGGAAAAAATTAGGAATTTCGTTAAATTTTAAGGAAGAGTGAGGCGAACTATGATTTATAATCAGGCAGTCTGATGATCATCTGTTATTCTTCCATGACAATGGAATTAGCATAAGTTAGAATCCCATATCTATGGAGCACTTAACCTAGGGGTGAATGTTCCTTTTTCCTGATCAACTGATGCCATTCCAGAGAACGCGGGAGGATATTGCTTCAGCGCATCCTTATAACAGGTGATTTTTTTGAGGTTAGGATTTTCATGCATTACTATTTGACAGATCACGCGGGATTTCAGACATGGTGTCAAAGAAAAAGATGCTCAGTATGCTTTGACATTTCATCACGAATAGACTTACTAACGAGCAACGCTTGCAAATTATTGAATTTTATTACCAAAATCAGTGTTCGGTTCATTCACCGTAACGTTGCGTCCAACAGTATCTTTGAAAAAATACGGGCCAATGATTCCACCAGCGTACAAACCAGACCAAACAGTGCATTTTTCGGGATGCATGGGCAGTTCTTGAACGGCTTCTGGTTGCTCTTCACTCCAAATGCGGCAATTTTGCTTATTTACGTAGCCATTCAACCAGAAATGAGCCTCATCGCTGAACAAAATTTGTCGATAAAAAAGCGGATTTTCTGCCAACTTTTCTAGGACACTGATTTTGGTAATAAAATTCAATGATTTGCAAGCGTTGTTCGTTAGTAAGTCTATTCATGATGAAATGTCAAAGCATACTGAGCATCTTTTTCTTTGACGTCATGTCTGAAATCCAACGTGATCTGTCAAATACTAATGCATGAAAATCCTAACCTCAAAAAAATCACCCGTTACTTAACATAAGTGGATATCCTAGCGATACCTTAACGCCTTTAATTAAATTGAATTGGTGTCGTTAACAAAATGGAGCATGCACGTGAAAAATCATAAAAAATGGGAACGACTGGGTCGCACGTACTTGCCTTTATTAGACTTTTGCGGTTAGTTTGGTTTTGATCAAATGATAGTCAATACCTACAAAAATAGTCTAAAAAAATTTCAGAAGCCGTTTTCGAGAAAAATAAGCTTTTCCTTAACGGTTAAATAGTAGGAACCGTTATGTTTAGCCGTAGTTCAAGCCGTTTAAGCCGCAGCTCGTTATACACCCAGACACGTAGAAGCAATGTTCGCTGAGCATCATTTTCAGAATTGATCCTTACTTTGAGTGATCTGCGATATGTGATTTTGTCCCAGGTATCTTGGGATATACAGGAATCTCTTGCTCTTGACTGTCTTGATACAGTTTCAGTTCCGGCTTCCATGAAAGCGCTCTTAATTTGACCCCACATGGCATCTATCGATAAGCCGGCGTTCTGAAAGTTTGACGTTTTGACACCGAGTGAAATTACGACGTACACTAGGGTCATTAAAAGCACTTGTGTTGAATCTTGGTCTCCTTGCTATACCTTCTGAGCGGCGCTGGGCAACAGCTGTTCGTAAACGAAGCAAACCAAAGAGTAAATGATGTCAGCCTTTCTTTCGTTTCGAACATCGCACAGTGACTTCCTCCATTTCTGTTGTATGATGAAGTGATCGATTTGATTTTTAGTTCGACCATCAGGAGATTCCCACGTGATTTTATGACAGGTCTTGTGCGGAAATAAAGAACCCCCAATTACAAGTTGACGAGTGTTGCAGAAGTCGACAAGCATATAACCATTTTCGTTTCGTTGACCTAAGCCGTGCTTTCTCATAACGCGTTCAAGACCCAGGTTATCCGATCCGATTTTGGCATTGAAGTCCCCAATGATGATAATTATATCGCCCGCTGGAACACCGTTGTACACTGAATTCAGGTGAGTATAGAAAGAGGTCTTTTCGTCCGCTGATGCATCATTCGTTGGAGCGTAGCATTGAATTATGGTGACTTTTCGGATTTTAGAGCTAAACCTCGCCGTCATAATCCTCGCCGAAACCGGTTTCCACGAAATAAGACTCTTGATAGATTCCTTAGTTAGCATAATGCCTACACCGTTGAGTCTTGGACCCCTGCCTGCCTCCTCTTCGCCAGAATACAACATTCTCGTAAGTCCCGATTCTGCAGTATATTCAGCTCTTCCTCTCCATTTGGTTTCGCTCACTCCCAGAATGCTGATGTTATGCCGCAGCATTTCACGTTCCACCTGTTCGTACCTTCCTGGTGCGAGCAGGGAGCAAAGGTTCCATGCTCCAATCTTCGTTCGTGTTTTGTAGCCAAAAGTCCGTTTTGTTGAATCTGAAGGATTTCTTGAGCCTGTTGCTGATTCGATATTTGTGACGTCCCGATCGTCATTTGTACATGAAATAGAAATAGTGATAGAAAACGCTAAAAGTAACAAAGCTCCTGGAGAGGACAGAATACCTGTCGAATTTTTTAAAAATTTAACACCCGAATTACTTACTATCGAATTCAATAGAATCTTCGAGACATCTGATGCTCCCAATAGTTTCCGGACAGCAATTATGTTTCCGTTACATAAAAAAGGAAATCTTGAAGATCCAACAAACTACAGTGTCATTTCATTTTTAAACACAGCTACTAAGCTTTTTAGTTCAGTACTTTATACTAGGCTCGGCGATTGGATTGGACTGAAGGGAATTTTGAACGAATTCCAAGCTGGGTTCAGGAAGAATTACTCAACTGTCCGACCAAATATTCTCTTTAATAAATATCGCGGAAATTTATAAGAAGAATGGAAAATAGCTCTACGCCTATTTTGTTGACTTTCGGGCAGCGTTTGACTCCATCCCACGGGAAGCACTTTTTTATAAACTCTTTAATTATGGAATTTCAACAAAAATCATTTCAGTCATTAAAGCAATGTACAAAGATAATATGGCGAGAGTGTGGGACGGGAATCTGCTTTCGGATGAGTTTTGTACTTCGATGGGAGTTAAGCAAGGATGTGTCCTAAGTAACCTTCTTTTCATTTTATACATTAATGACAGCACTGAATCTGTAAAAGGTGGCATAGTGCTGGGTGGAAAAACTATCCCAGGTCTCATGTATGCAGACGATATAGTTTTCCTAGCCGATTTTATAGACGGGATACAGTTGATGATGAATAGACTTCAACGCTATTGCAAGATCTGGAACTTATCCGTTAACCTTTCGAAGTCAAAAATGATGATATTTAGAAGAGGCGGCTGGAGACACTCAAGACAGGGAAAGTGGACGTTCGAAGAGGAGGCAATGGAAATAGTTAAGGAGTATAAATACCTAGGAGTCTTGATCACACCGAACTTGAACTTAGATACCTCCGTTCAAAAGTAGCAGAAGCTAAGCGTGCCATGTGTTCGGTATGGAGAAACTGCTATTTAAAGAACAACGTTTCCTACATAGCCAAATACAAAATTTTTAGAGCAACTGCTTTCGCAATACTGTTTTACGCGGCCCAAGTTTGGGGTTATCTCCCGTTTGAAGCGGTGGAAAAGTTTTTGCGTTTTTTTCATCAAAACCACTTTTAGACTCCCAAGTACATCGCCCAACTATATGGTGCACCTTGAAACAGAATTAGGTCCTCTTTTCCTGGATACACTCAATTTGCATTTTAATTATGTGACAAGAGTTATAGGGATGGGAGAAAATAGGATTCCGAGACTGGTGCTATCTCAAATCATGAATTCTGGAGGAGGGTGTGTAAGAGAATGGTATAAACTGGCAACCGATTGCCTAATAAATTTCACACTACCAACTGAAGAAAGACCTGCATCTATCAAATTTAAATTCAATGATTTGTTAATGAAAATCGGGAATATACAGAACTTACTACAGTAGAGTAAACCACTTTTTAGACCAAAAGACCTATTTCTTGGCTGACAACACCGCAGTTTGATTTTTAAAGTAAGAGGCGAACTCATCGGTCTGAACTTTATTCCTCATCGTCCAGATCTTCCTATTTTGTGTGATTTATGTAATCGCAGACAACGAGAAGACGTTTTCCACTTTTTGGGAGTTTGTCCAATTCTCAAAGAATTCCGTAAGCGATACTTTGGAGCGGAAACCCTTAATTTAGAAGAATCGGTAAATTTGTTAAATGGAGAACGAGGTTGGGACCTTTTATACTTACAAGTATTGTTTGAACGCGTTTCGGTACAGAAGATGTATAGTTCATGAAAGTTTTTGAAGATTCGAAAATTGTTAAATTAAGTTATGAAATATTTTATACTAGTTTTTCCTTAGTGTGTATACACATAATTTATAATGCAAATGTCAGTCTGGTAGACGGCCTCAGGCCAAGCCATTTAAAGACTTATGATATTTTAAGAGCTTGAGAACTTTTTTTTAAAAAAAAAAGCATAAAATTTGCAAAATCTCATCGGTTCTTTATTTGAAACGTTAGAGTGGTCCATGACATTTACTTTTTAAAGATAATTTCATTTAAATGTTGACCGCGGCGGCTGCGTCTTAGGTGGTCCATTCGGAAAGTCCAATTTTGGGCAACTTTTTCGAGCATTTCGGCCGGAATAGCCCGAATTTCTTCGGAAATGTTGTCTTCCAAAGCTGGAATAGTTGCTGGCTTATTTCTGTAGACTTTAGACTTGACGTAGCCCCACAAAAAATAATCTAAAGGCGTCAAATCGCATGATCTTGGTGGCCAACTTACCGGTCCATTTCTTGAGATGAATTGTTCTCCGAAGTTTTCCCTCAAAATGGCCATAGAATCGCGAGCTGTGTGGCATGTAGCGCCATCTTGTTGAAACCACATGTCAACCAAGTTCAGTTCTTCCATTTTTGGCAACAAAAAGTTTGTTAGCATCGAACGATAGCGATCGCCATTCACCGTAACGTTGCGTCCAACAGCATCTTTGAAAAAATACGGTCCAATGATTCCACCAGCGTACAAACCACACCAAACAGTGCATTTTTCGGGATGCATGGGCAGTTCTTGAACGGCTTCTGATTGCTCTTCACTCCAAATGCGGCAATTTTGCTTATTTACGTAGCCATTCAACCAGAAATGAGCCTCATCGCTGAACAAAATTTGTCGATAAAAAAGCGGATTTTCTGCCAACTTTTCTAGGGCCCATTCACTGAAAATTCGACGTTGTGGCAGATCGTTCGGCTTCAGTTCTTGCACGAGCTGTATTTTATACGGTTTTACACCAAGATCTTTGCGTAAAATCTTCCATGTGGTCGAATAACACAAACCCACACTCAGACGCAATATTCTCTTCTGTACGCACTGTACGCATTCGTGTGGTTGGTTTAATGTCCAATAAAGTAAACTGAGTGCGAAACTTGGTCACAATCGCATTAATTGTTTGCTCACTTGGTCGATTATGTAGACCATAAATCGGACGTAAAGCGCGAAACACATTTCGAACCGAACACTGATTTTGGTAATAAAATTCAATGATTTGCAAGCGTTGCTCGTTAGTAAGTCTATTCATGATGAAATGTCAAAGCATACTGAGCATCTTTCTCCTTGACACCATGTCTGAAATCCCGCGTGATCTGTCAAATACTAATGCGTGAAAATCCTAACCTCAAAAAATCACCCGTTATAATGTATACAAGGAAACTTGTGAGTTGTATTAAAAATATTTTTTTTTTTAAGTCAATAAACTAACTAAAACTAACTAAAAAAAACTTATAAAGCTGACTTATTGAATTCTAGAGACGGCTTACTTTTCACATAAGTTTCTTCTGCTTCCGTACACTAAAAGAACTCTCGGGAGCTAATATAAACTACAGAAATGAGGCCAATATTTTAATATGATTTCCCCTACAAATGTAACCCATTTCACTTAAAAATATCACAAAAGTGATTGAAACGATAAGCAAACATCCCATTTCAATAATATTCATCATCCATTTGATACCCTATAACGACAATACGAAAATTATAACATCTGGTGGCGATACCACGTCAAAACCTAAGTTTTCAAAAAACAAAAACCTCTCACCTTGATGGCTTCGGCACTTTATTTGGAAATTTATGTCTCTATAGAGACGAAACAACGGGCGCAGGTGCTAGCCTTATCTGTCAAAATATCCATTCCTTTTATGTAATTCTATACTCTCAGTTGTAGATTCCCATCCAACGAATATCATTTGGTTGCCACGAAATACTCCAAGCTTTACAAAAATCCATAAACCACCTCAGCAATTTATGGCTATCTCTCGAACCACTTACAATCCCACCATAACGCTTCGATGGATCCAGGAAAACAAATTGGCCATAAACTATAGAAAATTAAATCCAAAAAAAATCCAGCATCTTCCCAACCTAACAACAGCCAATTCACACATCAATTTGCAATTCAAAATTATTCAAAGCGATCGATGTTCTGCGCCAACTGTCAACTGAAATCATCATAATAGATTCCAGTCCGAATCCACTTCCACACCACACATCAACTTATCTCCAAAGTTCCAATCCCCTCAGATACTTTCATCACAAATCATTAAATCAAATCAACATCTGCAATGAAAAGCCATTCCTTTGCCTGGTCATCGTCGTCGGTGCTGCATCCACATGCTGCATCTAAAATGCACAAATTGTGCATTCAGCATACTTAAAGTCGGAAAATTATTGTAAGATCGCTCAAGACTGCATAAAGTGCTTATGCAAAAGATGGGAAAACTTGTTTAGAAATGTCATTCTTCATGCCGCTTCGAATCACACTTCAAACCATGGCGTTCGGTTCTGGGCATTGTTTGGCTTGTTTGGGCTTACTCGGCCTACGTTGTTGGCCAAAGAGTCATGCCAGAGCTCCAGCTTTAGCCGTCTTTAGCGGCCCCAGTTGGGGCAAAGTATATGTATGTACAACCAACCTGTCGAATCGGATCGAAAACGTGTAAAACACTCTCTACACACGTATTTACCTACGTCAAGGTGCCTAAATGTGGACATGGGCAATATCTGCAGATTGGCGTAAGCTTCGCTTCGGATTGAAATTTGAACACACCACGAACCAAGCCCATCGACCGTCACCATCCAAATCGCCATTACACAAGAAACCTTCCCCTTCTAACCCATACCAGTGGAATTTCTTCCTTTACACCCACCAACTCAATTGCAGTCACAACTCACAGGCCAAAGCCAGAGCCAGGTAAAGTGATGTTCTCTTGGTCGACCAGAATGAGATACTTACTACGTTTGCTGGATCGTAGGTTCTGCTCAGTGCCGGACTAATGAGTAAGAGTCACAAGGGGCCCTAGACGGAGTTTTATTTTTTATCGGAGTAGTTTTTTCAATTTATTTTTCTATAAACAAAATATAAAATGGAATTGGAGTACGTCGAGAATATCCCTAACTTACTTAGATGGAGCTATATTCCGGGATGGATCTAGGACGCAACCAACAAGTTTCTCCAACGAACACGTTTCCTAGATAGCTGCCTCTAGTTATGCACGGTCGAGGTCCCCTTGCAATATCAGTTTTCCTCCACTTCACCGCTGGAATCGAAGATTTTTGGGGCCATAGCGTTGATTCCCATCCGCTCTATATGACTCAGTCATCTGAAAAGTTGAATTTGTACTCTTTTGGCTTGGGCTGTGTTTTTGTCGCTGTACAGCCCAGTTCCTCGTTATACTCGGAGAAATTTTCTCTCCAAGCAACCTAAAGCGTCCACACCATATTTGACAATATCCATGCACCTTCACCATACAGCAGGACTGGGATGATGAGGGTCTTATAAAGAGACAATTTAGTTGTTCGAGAGCGGACTTTGCTGGTCAATTGCGTTGTTAGCAGCGATGAGCATAGCCTTGTGTCGATCGAAATGTGGTTGGGGTTGGGACCCAAGACTCCAATTGAGTTACTTAGGCACCCGATGTTCAGCACCTGGAAGTGAGTGTAGGATTAGATAGACCGAGGCGGGTTTTGAAACGAATAAATTGCAAGACTGGATCGCACGTACTTGCTCTAATATTGACTCCACACAGCGCCGGGTAAAATTTAAAAAAAAAAATTAAGAGAACTTCGATATTTGTGTCAGGAATTATGGGACCGGTTTTGATAAGATCCTGTTTTTTATTGTTAGTTTTTTGAAACATTTTTTTGTTTGTAATTTTGTTATACAGTTTTTTAGAGTTTATTTATTTGCATCTGATTTTCAAATTTTAAATATTTATTTTGATAAGTTTTAAAAATATGGAGTTTTCAAAAAAAAAATTCAAAAATTAATCAAAAATTGAAAAAAATAATTATTAAAAATGTTTGTATGTAGAGATAATTTGGATACTTAGATCTTTTCAAATATATTTTAATTAATAATTTTAATTTTATTGAAATCCATTGAGCTGTTACCAAAAAAGTCGAAAATAACCGTTAAATTAAGGGTACCGTTAATAGTCTTTTCTAGTAAATTTGGTTCTAATATTAGCTGATAGCAAATACAAATAAAAAAATCTTGAAAATTTTCATCAAAATCGTTTTAGCCGTTTTCGAGAAAAAAATAACATTTTCCTTAATCCTTATATGGCAGGTACCGTTATTTTAATTTTAATTTCCCATCTGAAGAATGCCGTGAGATACAAACATACCAAATTTGAACGCAATCGCTTAACCTCTTTAGGCTGCAGATGGATTAACACCCTGACAGACAGACATTTTTTGTCAATGACTTTTTTAGGCTTATCTATGATCGTAATGATATGTTTGATTGTTATCTCATTTTTTTTATATTCACGAATCCTAAACTTGCCTTATAGTCCCTATAATCGCAAGTAAAAACATCGACAAGGTCCGGTGTACTGCCGCTTGAGGGATTTGATATACAGGGTGGGCCAAAAGAAGTCATCCATCCGATGTTGTTTGGCTCTCTTTTTTTCTAAATAAAAAACTTCAATTCTGTTTTTTGATTATATTTATTTGAACCTTTAGAATTGTATTGGTCAGATCGTGAAAAGGCTTTACGTAAGCACCTGCCTATTAAGGCTTAATCTCACGGTGGGCCTACCCACTTATGGAGTTCCCTTGGGGCGGACAAGACAAGTGGTTTATCAGACCACACTATCATCTAGAGTGGCTCTGCTAAACCACTCTAGTAGCAAATGATGAATTTCTCATGGAAAATCCATCCTCCTTGCTAAGAAGCAGGGCCTATCATGCACCCCTAGTATCAAGGTTAAATAAGACAATGAACACACGCTTCTTTCGAAGCCGTGCCATCCTCCCAGAAACCAAAGATACCTTTTCGCTTCCGCATTTGGAGTAACCATCAGCCCCCGTGAAGCTCCCACAGGGGGGCCTACCTCAATTTTAACAGGCGACTGCTACCGAGACAAGCTCACGTAATCAGCCGGGCTCCTGTTAACCCACGGTACCTAATTTAGGACCCTAGGTGAGGCTCGCCCGTCTCTCATGAGACGCACTTGTGGTTCGACTCCATGAGAAGTCGCTAGCCCACCATCCAGTAAGACAAACAGTTCATAATCCAGTCAACCAAGGTGAAGACTAGGACACTCCCTGAATGCCCGCCTAGAAGCATGGTTACAGCCTCTTATCCTTACGGAAAAAGTGGTGATCGCTTAACTAGGCTAGGTATTGGAAGACTCTTACTTCCGCTAACCTGAGCGTGGGCCTATTCTCACACCCCCGCACCCACAGGGAGAAATTTTATTGGTCAAGTGGAGAAGATGATATCGTTTAAATTAGGCGATCTTGCGGGCCAGTGCAAATCACCAAAACGAGAGATGAGGCGACCCGGAAACGCCGCCTTTAGAATATCGGTTCATGCCAGTTCATGTATCGCTCCATGGCTTGTTCACTTCTATTCTACATCTCTCTAGTCCACAAATGTCAAAACAGATTTGACATTGACGGCCATTTGCAAAATGAGAGCATCTTCCAATAGGGTAGTTTCTTTTGGCTCACCCTGTACATCTGTACATCTGATAGTAATTTATTGTGGCCTCCACAAAAGTGCAACTGATGTAACTGTTCAGAGTCAGAGTGGTAATTTGAAGATTCCTCTATTCCTGCAGATTAAAATGTTGTTCTTAATAGCGCAACAGCTCCTTACACTCTTGACCATTTCTTTGTGTGTGTTGTAAGTCTGCTGGAGTGTAGGGGACCTACAATTTACCACCGAGTCCGAACGGCTACATAAGAAAAAAAATGTTACTCTTGGATTATTTTTTGGCATCTTCTCGCAACAGACAGTACTCTGGAAAAAAGTTGGCTTTGACGAGGATTCGAGCCCTGACCCTTTGACATAGCAGTCCGACACACTAGCCACTAAACCACGGGGCACAACATTAAATATTTAACCATGCTTAATATAAATCGTGTTTTGAAACCAATAGATAATTTCTTAGAAACTACTTTTAAATTCAAAATGTTGTAAATCGTTTGTTATCTTCTTCTCACTTAACAGACGTTAAATTAAGGCACTCTTAAGGGGTTTTGATATCCTTAATATGCCAGCGAAACAGTGCGAGGATTAGGAAAGTGGAAAGGCCGAGAGGATTTAAAAGATAGTGTCGGTGTACATTGGTTTTGAATTTTTGAAAATTTCTGATGGAAAGACATAGCTGGATAGAGCATTCCACATTCGTGTAGTACGGCTAAAAAAAAAGTAAAGACGAAAGTACTTGATGTGTGGCTGAAATTGGGCTCAAGAATATACTGAAGAGCATTCCTAGAAGCGTGAGCATTACGGTTGAATTATTTAATGAGAGGAATACAGCTAGCTAACCAGATTTCAAGATGAAAATATTGCTGACATCTTCGGAGAAAGCATAAACATCTTGCGGGATTGTTGGCTACTTCCAGTATGTAATCGTTCCATAAGAGATATTTCGTGATGAACACACCCTGAATCACAAGGTTATAATTTCCATTGATACTAATGTTACTCATAGTAACACGCGTTATTTCATTGATTTCATCACGAATATTTTGTTTGAGTTGCTCAAGCGTTTCTGGTTTGTTTGCATAAACCTTGTTTTTCACAAAAAGAAGTCCGGAGAAGTCAAATCAGGCGACCGTGGTGGCCAATCAACATCACAATTTCTTAAAAATTACTTGTTGTGGAAAGAGGTCTTGCAGTAATTCCATTGTAATCCTGGCAGTATGTGATGTGGCACCGCCTTGTTGATACCACATGTTAATCAAGCCCAAAGAATAAAGTTGTGGCGTTAAAAATTATTCAATCATATCACGATATCGCTCCCCATTCACAGTTACCGTTACGCCGTTTTCATTTTCAAAGAATTAAGGTCCAATGATTCCTCCTGACCATATTGCACACCGACTGTAACTTTTAATGGATGCAAAGGTGACTGTTGAATAATTTGAGAGTTTTCCATTGCCCAGAAGCGACTATTCTGTTTATTCGCATATCCATTCAAATGAAAATGTGCCTCGTCACTCATTATGATTTTTTCATGAAAATCGGGGTTGTCATGGGCTAGCTGAAACATCCTATTGGCATATGGACCAAATGGAGACAAATGCAAGTCCTTGTGCAAAATTTAAGGCCAAAGTTGTTCTTTGAAGACCAAGCTCCTGAGCACGGCGTCGAATTGAGATTGATGGATTGTTTTGAACACTTCCTTGAGCAGCGGACCTTGCAGTACGTTGTGGTCCATGCGTGGGCCTATCACCTACGGACCCTCATTCTTCGAAATCATTCACTACACGATGAATATAGTGCGTTTTGTTGGCAGGTTATTTCTCCCAAAAATTTCACGTAACTTTCTCATCGCCACAGTAATAGATGATTGATTTTGATTAAATGTTTTAACAATTTGTTGGTTACCAAAATGGCGGCAAAACAAAGTAGTATACCTTCCCGGCGGACACCCTGTATATACAAAAACCCAACGTTCATTAACTTGCATTATGTCACAATTTAGCTCTATAATATTATTAATCAGTGCATTATGACGGAATCCAACATACCTAATGGATTGGAGAAAAGTCTAAAATTAAAAAAAAAAAATATAAAAGGAACACCCTGTAGAGTAATTTTGAACGAAAATTGTTTACCAAGCGATAGATCAAACCTACTTTAATACTCTAACTAAAAACCATCAAAGTCGTTGGTGCCGTTTTTGGAAAAAAAACTTTTTCCTTAACGGTTATATACAATTTACGGTTATTTCAACAAAAAAAAAGAACTTAAACTTCCCTCTACGAAAAGAAAATAGGTTCAGCCGTTAAAGTTAAAGAGCTACATATACATACAGACAGACTAAACATCAGACAGGTTTTTTTGTCACTAACTTTTTAAAACATCTTCATCATATTAATGCCATGTTTGATTGTAATCTCTATTGATTTCATATTTAAGAATCCATCCCCGATCTCCACGACCACAAACGTAGCTATCTTTCATTTTCGTTTTTCAAAAAGAAAACTAACCATTTTCCACATCTTTGTTATGAAAGAAATAATCTATAAACTCATCTGTCAAATTAAACGTTTATTTTTATGACAGAAGAATAACATCTCCAACTAAAAAAGTATTTTTGTTTCTTAACCGGCCCTTCATAGCCCTTTTCATATTTACTTATACAAACTGTTAAGGGCCCCTTACAGTACTCATCCGCCACTGGTTTTATTACAAGAGTGTTAGTGCCATTACTAGTTGGTTGCTCGTTGCTGGTTCGATGCCGTCCCGATCGACGACGATGACGCTACGGCACAAGCCACAAGGCGGTTAGGTGATGGCAACGGCAACTACAGTGCGGCGGCGGTGTGTGAGTGAGAGAGGGGGCAGCACAGGTCCGTGTAGAGTATACAGTGCGATGGACGTTTAGTTGTATCGTGGACTTTGTTAACATTGCGCGCGCATATACACAAAATCGACGACGCTCTCCAGAATCAGAGTTGGCAACCCCAGTGCGTGGCAACAATAATTATCCGATGATCAACACTCATTTCCATATAAAATAATTACTCTGTGCACATTTAATTAGCGAGAGCCTCATCCATCCGCATCCACGAGCCATTCGGGATCGGCAGCCAAGAGTACTTTCACACGCGACCATCTCAAGACTCAATGATATGTTGACAAAAGTCAATAAATAGGGTGCTGTTTGCTTTGTTTAAGTATGCTTTCGTGTTGGTCTTCATAATAATAATTCGTCGGATCATTACGTTTGGATGTGTGTCGTGTTTATTGTTGTTGTTGTTGTTTTTTTCGTTTGACTTGTCTTGCTGTTTGACGATGATGAGGTAGATTTTATCTGACAGATGCAGATGAAAAATAAATTTTGAGATACATTTTGTGATTGATCAGATCGAGGAATAACAAAACAAAAACACTTGTTGAATTGATTGGAACACTTGTTGTGCATTATTATTTTTATAGATATAAGTGTGATACAAGTTTTTTTTTTTTTTTTTTTTTTGAGTGAAATATTGTTTGAACGTTGCATTCCCCTTTGTTTGTGCACCATTGCTGCCAGTGAAATACTCACGAGTGATTTATGGTCGCGTGTCATCTGTAAATTTCATGTTCATATCGTCCTGGTCGTTCACTGAGTTGTCTATGCGTAGGTGTGTAGTATTGGAAACCGAACTCAAGTAGAGAGGTGGTATCCCACTGTGCGAGGAACATTATGGAGCAAATTGCCGTGAGCGATATGCAGCACCAGCAGAGCACAGCCAGCCTGGTTGCGAACAGTAATACAGCTTCGGCCGACTACAATTGCTTATCAATTGTGGGTGGAAAAATGCGCAACAACATGGGCAGTGGAGGCAGCGGCAGTCTTGCGTCGTCCGTTGTGGAAATCACAGAACCTATTGCTGTGAATGCCGGTGGCGTTGAAGCCAGTTCGGATTCAGATTCACCTACAATGTATTCCTCGTCCAGAACAACATCCAATTCAATGTCTAACAGTGCGTCGAATGATCTGGCAGCTGCTGCTGCAGTTGTTCTCTCCCTTCAAGGGACGATGGTATCCAGTTTGCAACAAGCAGCAATGCTGCCTGTGAACTCTCCAGCTGCTGCTGCTCTGAACTTGCAGGCATTGGAATCTTATTTGGCCTTGCAACGCATCACTGGAAAATCGGATGTCTTTCGCAACAGCAACCAGGAGCAATCGAAGACGGAAGTGGCCACCGATCTCGGCGACTGTGATGATCTCAATCTTTTGGAATCCGACGAACAGCTGTCATTCGAATCGACGATAGATACTACTGCTGTCGACGGCCTACAAGGACTCGACACAACATACAATAATCTTATGATAAACGCCACAACGAATCCATCATACAACCCATCTCATTCGGAGACTTTGCAGGCAGCCATGCTGCACGACAAGATGCTGCTCAATTCTTCCCAGCCATCGTCGTCATCGTCCAGCTCCAAACGCAACCTGCCCTCTTCATCATCAACGTCATCTGTCAAAAGCCTGCCCAGTCTATCATCCTCCTCCGCATCGGTGGCGTCCTCATCAACTGTCACAACATCAAGTGTGGCGGCGCAGCAACAGGCATCTACAACTGCAACAGCGGTCATGGGTAACCAGCAACAACGCTCCAAGAAGCAATTCATATGCAAGTTCTGCAATAGACAGTTCACGAAATCATACAACCTTCTCATTCACGAACGCACCCACACCGATGAACGCCCCTACTCTTGTGATATTTGCGGCAAGGCCTTCCGCCGGCAGGATCACCTCAGAGACCACAGGTTTGTTATGCAAATCCTTTGTTTGCTTTTTACTTTAAATTCAAATTTCTTTCATCTCTCTGGAGGAAGTTAATTCTCCAAACTCTGCTCCCCCATAAGCCCCATTAATAACACCTGACAGCCGAATAATTACTGCGGCATAAATCACGCAAGCCGTCGTGTCGTCGTGTCAGATGATACGGCACTTGTTGTATTTATCTTCACAAAATCGACACATTTATCAACTCTTGGGCACACACAACATGCAACAAGGTCTTACCGTGCTTAATCTCCTCATTGTGTTCATTATTCCAGCTTGAGCTGTCCAAATTGAGATAGCACTCTCCTGACAATAGCTCACCTCAAAGTTGAAAGTTTCTTGCGTTGGTCGCGTCGGCGGACTGGCATGTAGTCACGTCCGATCTTCGCCAAAATCTTAGTTACCGAATACCGATACCGACGGCAAAACAAGTTCCCCGAATCTCCATAAATCTTAAGCTCATTAGATTTGGGAAAAAAGTTCAGTCCGGAGCGGCGAGGTATCTCTCTCAGCGGACCTAATAAATTGTCCGCCAGTTGTTTTGGGTCATTATGTCGCCTTCGAGAAAAAAGCTTAATCCTTCTTAAATCATCACTGTTAGAATGCAAAGTAAACTGATTTTGGTTCGGATGGATCTTACCTGAGACCGAAAGTCCGAAATGAGTCAGGCACACCATGCAGAGAGATATGGAGATACTTTATTTATGCTTTGGCATCCGTGGATAAAACCAATAAAAAAATGCATGTGACCTGACCATAGTGTAGCTCTGTTTGTGGATGGTCTTCTGGGCGAGAGCGCTGAGGGCTTCCATTTTTTTGAAAGAATCTATACGTTGTCCGTGTGTCCAATAAATAAAAATAATAATTGTCATATAAAAATGTTTCCAAAAATTTAAGAATTCATAAGATGGTCCTGGTCATAAATTTGAAATGAAAACACCTACGAAGCATATGGGGCGCCATCGGGAGAATGGCTGCTCTGTCTTGAGGTTTTTATAGAGTAGTATCCCGGGGGACACACGCATATAGTTATTGTGATTAGGGGGCCTTCCAGTTTTTTTTTTTTTTTTTTTTTTATTCTGGCGATCATAACTCTGGGAATTTATCGTTGTTTTAAACCTGTTATGGCGACAAGTAAATACCAAGCTTTGTGGACTTAACCCCCTTGAGTTACAGTATGTTGGCGACGGCTATGCCTGCTAAATGACACCTGCATATGGACGTGGCATTCATTCTTTTAAATTAAATGGCGATTTAAGGTTTTTAGCAGTTATAGGATCACCAAAATTAATTCATAAAATAACTTGAAGACATAAATGTTTCCAATAAATTTTTGTCTGGAAAAAAAAACAATGAGTCTGTGTTATGCTATAAGAAGCGAGGTTTAGAACATTCATTTTGAAATGGAAAAAGAATATTTCCTAAATGAAAGTATTTATTTCGCCAAACATGTTGTTGTTCAAAAAACAATTCTTGCTTAGAAGCGTTTCATGTTTATATTTTCTTTCCTACATCGTTTATCGATTTGGCAGCACTTTTTAGTAATTCGAAATTGAAAATTTTAATGAGTTGTCAAAAGTTTTTAAAATTTTTATGCCGAACTAAATGATTTTAAAATTCAATTTCTTTCATTCCTAATTTTTATTCATTAATCCTTTTTTGAAAATTTAAATAGGTAGAAACATGTGCTGCCAACATTAGTTTTATAGCCTTTTTTATCATTGAAACTAAATTTTTCTCTTCATTTTTTTTTTGTACAACTTGAGTGAAGTTACGTACAAAACAGTAATTATTTAAGCTACTTTAAACTTTTATAAATATTCTTATGTATTTAAATGATGTCAATATTTTTTTTTTTTAATTATTTGAAATTAAAGTCAAGAAAATCAAATAAAAATAACGTGCGGCTTGGTTAAACACAATGTGAAAATACAACAACAAGATACTAAAATATTTGTATATTTTTCTAGATAGCAACCAAAAGTAACTTAGACTTCATAATTTTCAAAAAAAAAAGGATAATAAAATGTAGATTTCAGCCATTTGCATATATTTAAATTTTTTGCGATAAAAAATTTCCTAGTGCCAATTTTAAGCTGAGATTTCACTAGGATAACAATTTGTAGATCAATGTTTAAAATTTCAAGATAAGTGCTACCAAACAACCAACATTAAAAGTTTTTTGGAAACTTTTATTACAAGCAATATACCTAGAAACGTGTGCGTTAAAAGCATTTTTTTAAATCCGAAATAACGGAAGAAATTAGATTCGTTCTTTGAATTGTGGAATAACATTGTACGAGAAAAGTCTCCGTAACTATTTCTAGCTATATTAAAAGAACGCGACTTTTACAGAAGCAGTATTCTTATTCTTAGCAAAGTAAGATACTGAAAATAGGAAGTTTTAATAAATTTTATTTAACGCATTATTTTCGAAGCTTAAAGCCGAAAACAGTTGTTCTCACGCATAACTGCGTGCAGAACCGCTCCTAAAACATATGTGCATATTTTTTGACATCTATTGCTGTATTAATGCCAAAATGCAGCGTTACCACTGGACATTATTATAAAGTTGCAAAAAATTGTTATACTGAAGAAAAACAGTGTCATTTAAAAATAATGTAAATAAAATCAAATTTGTGTGAATATTGAATTTAGAGAATAAAAATTCCAACAAATCCGACAAAAATTCGATTTTTTAAATATCGCATTAATGTAAGTGAACGAAATACATAATAACGGGTGATTTTTTAAGAGCTTGAGAACTTTTTTTTTGTCGGTTCTTTATTTGAAACGTTAGATTGGTCCATGACATTTACTTTTTGAAGATAAATCATTTAAATGTTGACCGCGGCTGCGTCTTAGGTGGTCCATTCGGAAAGTCCAATTTTGGGCAACTTTTTCGAGCATTTCGGCCGGAATAGCCCGAATTTCTTCGGAAATGTTGTCTTCCAAAGCTGGAATAGTTGCTGGCTTATTTCTGTAGACTTTAGACTTGACGTAGCCCCACAAAAAATAGTCTAAAGGCGTCAAATCGCATGATCTTGGTGGCCAACTTACCGGTCCATTTCTTGAGATGAATTGTTCTCCGAAGTTTTCCCTCAAAATGGTCATAGAATCGCGAGCTGTGTGGCATGTAGCGCCATTTTGTTGAAACCACATGTCAACCAAGTTCAGTTCTTCCATTTTTGGCAACAAAAAGTTTGTTAGCATCGAACGATAGCGATCGCCATTCACCGTAACGTTGCGTCCAACAGCATCTTTGAAAAAATACGGTCCAATGATTCCACCAGCGTACAAACCACACCAAACAGTGCATTTTTCGGGATGCATGGGCAGTTTTTGAACGGCTTCTGGTTGCTCTTCACTCCAAATGCGG
This sequence comes from Platycheirus rosarum, assembly GCA_963971375.1. Lineage (NCBI taxonomy): Eukaryota > Metazoa > Arthropoda > Insecta > Diptera > Syrphidae > Platycheirus > Platycheirus rosarum. The sequence continues at coordinate 3,692,538 of OZ020507.1, read as the reverse complement.
CAATTTTGCTTATTTACGTAGCCATTCAACCAGAAATGAGCCTCATCGCTGAACAAAATTTGTCGATAAAAAAGCGGATTTTCTGCCAACTTTTCTAGGGCCCATTCACTGAAAATTCGACGTTGTGGCAGATCGTTCGGCTTCAGTTCTTGCACGAGCTATATATATACGGTTTTACACCAAGATCTTTGCGTAAAATTTTCCATGTGGTCGAATAACACAAACCCAATTGCTGCGAACGGCGACGAATCGACATTTCACGGTCTTCAGCAACACTCTCAGAAACAGACGCAATATTCTCTTCTGTACGCACTGTACGCATTCGTGTGGTTGGTTTAATGTCCAATAAAGTAAACTGAGTGCGAAACTTGGTCACAATCGCATTAATTGTTTGCTCACTTGGTCGATTATGTAGACCATAAATCGGACGTAAAGCGCGAAACACATTTCGAACCGAACACTGATTTTGGTAATAAAATTCAATGATTTGCAAGCGTTGCTCGTTAGTAAGTCTATTCATGATGAAATGTCAAAGCATACTGAGCATATTTCTCTTTGACACCATGTCTGAAATCCCGCGTGATCTGTCAAATACTAATGCATAAAAATCCTAACCTCAAAAAAATCACCCGTTATTACCATAAAAAACTATGATGAAGTGTTTTCTTAAAAGTGGTGGCAAAAGTGTCACAGCGGTAACGCTGATTAACAAGTGTGGTATATATCAGTAATGCCAGATACCTTATATTTACAATTTTTTTTCGTTTGTTGTTGTGGCTGCAATGAAACTAGGCAGCCAATTTAGAAACAGAGACATCGTGCAGTCACTGCAACACCTGCAGGAACTGGGTTGGTCGGTCCCATAAGAGCCTGTGTAAATTATTTTGACTGCACGGAAAAAAATTGCACATCTGTTTTCACCATTAGAAATAGAGACATCGTGCAGATTTTGCAACCCTGCAGAATTTTGGGTTGACATGTCCCATAAGAGCCTGTGTAATTTTTTTCCTGCACAAAATTATCTGCACATCTGTTTTGACCATAACACAACTTGAGAGCTTGGACTTTCAATTTTCAATTTGTAATTTTGTTTATATTCACTTGAAGATGACGTTTTCAAAATTCGATTCAATAATGTTCAGAGAGTTATTCAACTTTTGATTTAGGGCCATTTTCTTCACTATCACAAGTTGAAACAAAACGGCCGTTTGAGATCAATTACTGCCGGTTGAAGTCAGCTTGCCGATTTCAACTTGCAAGTTGAAAGTCGTATTTCTTCACTACAAGTTTTTATTTTCAACCGTCTGCTAGATTTTGACTTGCTTTTTTGAAAAATCCCCGGGAAATTTTTAATTTTGACAGCGATTTTGAAGGTTTTCAACCTCATTATTATTATTTTTGATTACCTAGTTGGCAGATAATTTTACGAATATTGTATGCCAAAATAGAAAGTATATTTCGTATGCAAGAAAAATTTATTAAAGTGGTAAACGGTACAAATATCTCGACTTTCGCGCGTTGATTTGCCAATACCTCGTTCAAATTTGCACGTGTGTATCCTGAATCAGGCGCGAACGCACAGGGGGGGTTTTGGGGGTTTAAACCTTTCATTTTATTTAATTTTTTGAATTATTACTTGCAATACCATTTTTGTATAATGTCATCATAATTTTATACAAAAATGGTACTGCAAGTAAGAAACTCTGCAAAATATTTTCATTTCTGAGAAAATTTACCACAGTAATGTATGTACATATATTCTTTACAACCATCTGAAAGTAGAGACTTCAAACAACTTAAAAAAAAAAACAGATATTTTGAGGTGAGAATTTTCGATTGAAAATTAGAGTGATTTTTCTATAATAAGTCAATATTAGGTGACAAAATAAATATTTCAAATAAAAAGAATACAGTATGTTTGGGACATAAAAAGAAAAGGTTTCACCAAATTTCGTGAAAAAAATTGTGTCTAAAAGTTAAAAAAAAAAATTAAAAACTTGATTTTTTTGAATTTTTCACATAGATTTTAAGGTTACCTATGTGAAAAAAGAATTTACACAAAAGTTGTAGATCTTATTATATATTGCCTACAACTTTTCCATATAACTTTTTTTCATTGGACTTGTAGTTTTGCCGAAAATCGATATAAGCCTAAAAGAAGTTAATGGTATAAAATGTCTGTCTGTCTGCCCCGTCTTATGTCTGTATTGGTGTATTGTATTACGATTTGCAGTCTAAGCAGTATTACGTTAAAATTTGGTATGTTTGATTCTCTTGGCATTCCTCAGAGGGATTTTTTAAACTTAGTTTTTAGGTCTAAATAAAGGGTCCGCCTTCTAACGTTTTTTTTTCAACTAGTGCTTATTTCGTGAATGGTAACACTTAGCTCATGTTTGATTTAACAGATAATTAGTTTTATCCTTCCGCTAAACGAATATGGTTGTGTATACGCTTGAACAACGCTGGGAAATATTGCGACATTACTGCCTGCGATCGATGCCGATTTTGCCAAAAAAGATCATCTTTTCAGATGAAGATCATTTCGATCTTGGCGGGTATGTAAACAAGCAAAATTGTCTCATTTGGGGCACAAAAAACCCGCACGCATACATTGAAAAGCCGATACACCCAAAACGAGTCACTGTTTGTTGCGGATTTTGGTCCAGAGGCATAATTGGGCCATTTTTCGAAAATGACCAAGGAGTGGTCGTTACAGTCAATGGCGATCGTTATCGGGCCATGTTGAACGAATTTTCCTTCACAAAAATTGAAGAGGAGGATATTGGCAACATTTGGTTTCAACAGGACGGCGCTATGTGCCACACAGCCGAAGCTACACTCGATGTTGATGAAGCATTTTCAAAAAACAAAAAGTTATTTGGCGGACCCGTTATAATGGCACCTGCCATTTTATAACCATTAAGGAAAAGCTTATTTTTTTCGAAAACGCCTCCAACGATTTTTATCAACAATTATGAGAGTATTTACAAATTTAAACGAAGTCTATTAACGTTTTTATAAATTACCATGTTTTTAATATTTTACATAACAACGAAAAAAGAAAATTAATATATTTTTTTAAACCCCTCCCTAAATTTATTTCTGTTCCCCCTAGATCCTGATCAAAGATTACGTCAAGATGAAACATTATGCTTCCAATTTGTCTGTTTACAAATTCTTGACATAAAACAATGAAATGCACGTTAATTGAGTATTATTAATTCATTATTTATATTGATGTTGTATTTCGCATTAGAATAGCTTTCATCTTCTTGTATTTAAAAATCTGTAACAATTTTTTTCCGCATGCCTTTAAATTTATTTTAAACCATATTTAGTAGCAAAATACTAATTTATGGCTATTTTGTTCCCCTTTTCATCCATCTGAATTAAACACATGTAATATTTGTTATTACTTTTTAATTATTAATTTATCTTTTAATAAACAACAATATTTGAGCAAAATTCCTCCCAAATAGTGATATTTTCGGAAGTTAAGTAAACAACAAGTTGAAGTCAACCAGCAGGTTGAAATCAATAGTTTATCATTCAACTTTGACTGAAGAAAAACAATTTCTAAGATATAGGAGATGTCAAATTTCTTAAAACTTAAACATGATTTCTTAGAAAAAAATCTCAATTTTGTTGTCAAAAAATAAATCTTAACTAGGCAGCTCCGGTTTCCTAAGATTTGGGAGATCTCAAGAAAATTCCCTCACTAATTTTTATTGAACTGAAATATTTATTCCCAGCAAACGTCAAAAAAATGTATTTAGCTAGGGTCTCCATTGACAATATTCCAGACAATAAATTGCTCAATTTATTGCCATTGCCCTCATATTGCCTAGTGGAGACGCTAAAGCAATGGCAATAGCAATATTGCCCGGTAGATGGAAGGCAATTGTTGCTTTGTCAATCGCATATTCAATCCAATTTCTGTTTTTCAAAATTGGCTATATTATTTTGTAAACAAGCGCGAACAATTGAAATTACCGGCAATGAAAAACCGGTCATATGGGAGTTACCGTTATAAAACTTTTTCTGAAAAATTCATGAAAGATAGATAAAGATAGATTTTGCATAGAAAACATCATTCTGAAAGTTTTATCAAAATCGTAGGAGCCGTTTTCGAGAAAAATAAGTTTTTCATTAAAAGTTATATGGCAGGTACCGTTAGTTTTGGAGCTAGAATGTCGGGTAGAGTACTCTAAAAATACAATATACCAATTTTGAATCAAATCGGCCCAACCGTTTAGGCTGTAGATATCGATACGGACAGATAGACAGACAGACAGACAAACGGATGACTTCTCTATCATCGTAATGTCATGTTTGATTGTTAGAATTTTTTTTTTTTTTACGAATGCATAACTTGCCTTATAGTCCCTATAAATTGCAAATAAAAAGTGCGCACTTTTTTACATTATCAAAATGTTTTAAGCAGTGAAATAATTGAAATAAATCTATTGTTTAAATATTTTATTTATATGTTAGGAATGATATTGCTTGCCAGAGTCTTCCCCAATATGGGCAATGTTCCAACACGGACTTTAACTTCTTATGGCTCAAATTCACTGTCCGCAAGCATGTCATTCATTATTGTTTTATTTACAGGAGTCCAAATCTTGACAGTAATTCGACTTGTAACGAGTTTGATGCGCTGTCTGATTCCATCTCGAAAATTGTTTCCCTTTGTCCTCGCACTGAAATCGTTATTACGGGCGATTTCAATGTACACAATTCCAATTGGCTCCAATATTCTGGTCAGACAACACCCGAAGGAAGGTATGTCGAGCTCTTTGCCGGGTTACATCACCTTACCCAACTGATCGATGTGCCAACGCGTATACCGGATGTTGCTGGGCAAGCCGCCCATACTCTTGACTTGTTTCTTACTTCTCACCCTGATAAATATACCATTAGTGTAACTTCTCCGTTTGGCACTTCAGACCATTGTATCATTTCAGCTAATTTCTCATCCCCCACCCATCCAGTTAAAGAAAAACTTCCCACCAGGACCGTTTGGCAATACGAGAAAGCCAACTGGGACGGCCTGAATATTTTTTTCCGAAACTTTAACTGGTCACTATGCTTCCTCGATAGTGACATTGATGCCAGTGCTGAAATGATCACAAATGTGATTCTTCTAGGGATGCGTGCTTTTATTCCCAACAGAGTAAAAAGCATCAAACCTAAAGAAAAGTCTTGGTTTAATTCTGAGTGTAAAGAAGCTATCAGGCTCAAAGAAGTAAGTTTCCGTTCTTACAAAGCCAACCCTACAGAGGAAAATCGGAAAAAGCACAAACAAGCAAGAAACTCATGCAACTCCGTTATTGAAAGAACCAAATTTTTGCATGACCAAAAATTACGGCAAAAAATTCTGCAGTGTCCCAAAGGCAGTAAAATTTTTTGATCATTTGTAAAAAATATTAAAAACTCCTCAACATCTTCGGTTCCAACGCTCATCGACAGTAAAAAACCAATTGTTTACTCTTCAGAGAAGGCAAACTTGCTCGCCGCCCATTTCGCTGCTAGCTCCACGCTGCCGCATAGCAACGTTGCCCCTCCTGTACTTGAGAATGTAAATTTTTCCATGGGACAGATTTTTTTCCGCACTCGTACAGTAGCAAGAGTTCTCAAAGATCTCGATATACACAAATCCGCTGGCCCGGATGGTATACCCCCGATTCTTCTGAAGAGGTGTTCTTCCACACTGGCAAAGCCACTGCGTAAGCTTTTCCATCGCTCCTACTCTTCTGGAATCTTTCCTAGAAGATGGAAAACAGCATTTGTCCAGCCTGTCCCTAAGAAAGGTGACCCATCCTCCCCCTCCTCCTACTGACCCATAGCACTAACATCCCTTCTGATTAACCGTCAGCTTAAGGAATATCTCGAAGATCAAAAGCTACTCCATGACCGTCAGTATGGCTTCCGCAGCAACCGTTCCACTGGTGATCTGATGGCATATCTCACCGAACAGTGGAACAAATCTTTACATCGCTTTGGTGAAAGTAAGATTATTGCTCTTGATATCTCCAAGGCATTTGATAAAGTTTGGCATGAAGCTCTCTTATCGAAAATGCGTGCTTTTGGGATTGATATTACTCTTGTTCGTTGGATTAGAAGCTATCTTCTGGACCGTTCAATACAAGTTGTATTGGACGGATTTAAGTCTGATTCCCACAAAATAAATGCTGGTGTGCCCCAGGGCTCTGTTCTGTCTCCGACTCTTTTCCTCATTTTTATAAATGATCTTCTGTCTGTTACTTCTAATCCACTTAACTGTTTTGCTGACGACTCTACGGTCAGCTTTTCATATTCGTTCAATAATGCACGTCCTTCGCCTTCGGACGTACAATTGCAACGGTACCGTATGTCAAGCTCATTAAACTCCGATTTATACAGCATTGTCAAATGGGGTAATAAGAGTCGCGTGGAGTTTAATGCTTCGAAAACTCAATGCTGTCTTCTGTCGTTAAAGCTAAACATTCCCCCAATGCCATTGTCCATGAATGGCACTTACATCGAAGAAACCGAAAAGCTCTCAGTACTCGGTATGTGTGTCAACGACGACCTCCGTTGGAACGACCATATATTTGAGATCGCTAAGAATGCTGCTAAGTGCTTAGGTTTTCTGTATCGGTGTAAGAAGTATTCCCCATCTGATCTGGCTACAATTTATAAAACGCCCTAAACTCGAGTATAACTCCAACCTCTGGGCAGGTGCTTCACGAACATCGCTTCACCTGCTTGATAGAATACAAAATCGAGCGTTAAGATTGATAGGAAATAGAACTGCCGCTGAAACAATTGCCCCTCTCGAACAACGACGTAATGTTACATGTCTTTCCTTATTTTATCGTTTCTTTTATAAAAAATGTTTACTCGAGGTAGCCAGCTGCATTCCTCCCCTTAAAAGTTTCGCCCGTAATACTCGTCTTGCTAGGAATGCCCATCAGTTCACCCTTGAACCTAATTTCGGACGTACCGTGAAATATAGGGATTCTTTTTTTAGCCGTACAACACGACTTTGGAATAGTTTACCCGGGGGATTTTCCCTTGCCATTTCAATTTGCAAACATTCAAAACCAATGTTAATCGACACCTCCTATCTCTCCCCTCCCTATCTTCCTAATGCCCGCGCAGTGTGTTACATTAAAAGGGAAACAAATAGTCCCTTGTGCGCGCGTTAATTATAAAAAAAAAAAAAAAAAACTAAGCCACGGGGCACTTAAATTGACAAATGGCCCTTTATTTAATTTGTTCCCAAAATGGACATAAACATTGGAAGCAGTTTATTATTACAGGCAAGAAGCAAAACTACTGGACGAGTTGACAGTGAGTTGATTGCCATAAATAGTTATAATGCAAAAGTCAATTACCTATGTTTATGAAAGAATTTATTTAAAAGACTTGTTACAGTTTTGGCATCAAGAGGTCTTGCTTTTCGTGGTGATAATGGAATCTGAAAACAATGGCAATTATTTAGGATACTTAGAATGGGCTAGTAAATTTGAGCCTTTTCTTGCTGATCACATAAAAAAAACTGCGGAAATTACAAAAAAGGAAGTATGTCCTACAGTATTTATCTGAAAATTTAAAGAATTTTTCGCAGAATTTTATCACGAAAACATTATTCCATTTGAGCTCGAAACAGAATGTTTTACTTTAAAAGAGTTCAAATAAAAAATTAAAAAAGAATCAACGGATTTAAGTTCCTTTATCTTGCATAACCTTATGAGGTCTGATAAATTAGAACAAACTTTCCCAAAAACTTAAGTTGCTACAAATAAAGGGTGGCTGCCGCGGCTTGCTCGAATAAATACCAGCCGAGCCCAATTTTCGCAATTTTGTGAAAATCGGTGGCCATCTCGTTTTAGACCCTTTCACCGAACGTGCGACGCGCTTGATGGTTGTTCGGCTTCAATTCTTGAATGAGCTGGATTTTGTTAGTCCGCAAATCAAGATCCTTCCGCAAAATCTTCCATAAAGTGGACGGGCACAGCTCCAATAGTTGCGCGCGATGGCGGATGGATTCATTCGGGTCTTTTTCGATACTCTGCTCTACCGAACCGAATCATTATTTTGATAATAAATTTGCACGATTTGCAAACGTTGTTCAGGAGTAAGTCTATTCATTACGAAATGCCAAACCAAACTGACCGTAAATCAAGTGACAGCTGTCAAAAAGACCAACTCCGAAAAAAAGTATTGCCAGATTGAAAACCACACGTCTAAAAAAGAAACACCCCTTATATACCTTTGTTTAATAGTTACCAATTGTCACATTTCATTTCACATTTTAACACAATAAAAAATTAGTGGCGAAAAATAATGTTGCAATTAGAATCAACACATTTTTCAATTTATGTTCAAAGAAGGTGATGTCCTTCAAAAAAATAGTCATTTATAATCAATTTTTTTTAAACATTCAAGAGATAATGCCTATAACACTTGATAAAAAAAAATGTTTTATTGTTTCTAAAAATACTCAAGTCCAAGTCAACAAATTCAAATTTTGTTTCAAGTGTAATCGTAAGCGAATTGAAACAAATGCTATTGTTAACGAAATTGTTTTATCAAAATCCTTAGAGCAGTTTTAAGGAAAATATTATTTTAACATACGATGATGCAAAGCGGCTGTATAATTATACTTTCTGTTGGAAAAAAGTCGTTTATTTTTTTTTAAATTGTTGCATTTAAATACCTAGATACATGGAAATTAAAATTAAGGTAATTCTATGTTCTCTAAACTTATACAAACTAACGAAAAAATTGTTTCATTTATAAGATAGAAAAACTCAGAAGAAAATACATTTCTAAACTGTTTATTCAAATTCCATAAACATGGTATAAATGACGCATTTATTGTTATTCATATCATATCTTTGGTTTCTTTGAATTGTGTTCTAATTAAAAAAAAAAAAAAAAAACTAAAAACACTCCATACCTAAATAATTATTTTTAATCAATATCCATCTTTCCATTCTTCCAGATACATCCACTCAAAGGAGAAGCCCTTCAAATGCACCGAATGTGGCAAGGGTTTCTGTCAGTCTCGCACCCTGGCAGTCCACAAGATCCTGCACATGGAAGAATCCCCACACAAGTGTCCAGTGTGCAATCGCAGCTTCAACCAGCGCTCAAATCTGAAAACGCATCTTCTAACCCACACCAACATTAAGCCGTACAACTGCGGCTCCTGCGGCAAGGTCTTCCGCAGGAATTGTGATCTCCGGCGTCATAGCCTAACCCACAATCTAACATCAGGTGCCATCGGCCTCAACGAGTCACAAGAGACAATCATCACAAATGACAGGAATGCCCATGAAAAGGATCACATCGAATAGAATCAAAATCCATTGACGACATCTCCATCTCACTCTTACTTGTGATCGTTCAATAAATTGATTATTGTTGGCACAGACTGTACATAATTTTGTTTGTTTCCTCCTCGCCAGAAAAATGGAAATATAATTGCCTAACACACACACAATGACACAAAATGGGAGGCTTTTCAAGAGCGCCCTCTAGATTAAGCTATTTAGATTGTAAGCTACCTAAGTGAATGTATATCTTAAAGAAATATATGTGTTTACAGTTAGATATGAGATGTTTGTCTTCACTTTTGGGTGGTTTGTCTCCCGATTCTCGAATATCTATTTCAGAGTCGGTTTTTCGGTTTTTCCTGGAAGCGATGTGGACATCTATACTGAAATCCGATACTTTCCAAGCACGTGCCCATGTCTCCTTTTCGAATTGACTGAAGCGATGCGATAACTTGAGCTGATCACCCATCCATCCAAACCTGTCTGATGAGGCAGCTCGAAGAGGATCCAAAAGGCCATTCTTCACTTCGTATGACTAATTTAATCGTATATATGGCCTACGTAATTGCAAATTCCTCAGCCCGACCGACGTCGCGTCGTCGGCTCGTCGGATCACCACGAAAACATGAGCCACAAATCTTCCCTAAGTGGTACCTATGTGCAGAGTGGAGTATGGAGTGCAGAGCTTTCAACTTGAACAAAGGAACCCTAATTTAAAAATCGTGTTAGACGATTCCAGAAACGACCCGTGCGTGGGTTGCACGGAAGAAGCTCGCACCAAAGAATATAAATACGTCGTCAGCATCGACAACATCAGTGTCTCTGATATCCAAATCCAAAGCCCATAAATTTCCAAAACATACACATATCACACAAGACGCAGCGAGGGGATGTCTCTTATCGGTTCTTGTCTTCTTCGGGTCTTCGTTTTTTTATCCTTTTTTTTTTTTTTTGAAGAAATACCAAAAGTCGAAAAATTCCAAAGGTTTTTGCTCGTTCCAAACATAATACTTTTGCGGAAAGGTGTGTCCCGCATCCCGTTCCGCTGCACCCAAAGATGGCGAACCAGCCATATTTCCTGGTACTGAACATGTGTGTACCTTGGGCAATGGGAAAAGCAAGCAAATGAGACAATTTGGGAAATTACATAAGTGACTGCCACAGGCGGCCTCTTGTGTCATCTATGACATCTGACAATTAGCCGACAGTGTTTTTTTTTTATCTATATCATCCGGTACTCGCGCGAGGCGCACTGTTTGCCCAAATTGAAAAGTATCTCACTGCGGCATGATGGTGTTGCCCATCGCCATCATGGCTGGGGCATACTTTTTTCACACCACCTTATCGAAGAGCCCAGGTCGTGCTAGCACCTATGACTCCTTCTGCTCGAAGGCGAGGTATACTGCCTTCCTTCAGCCCGGCGATGCAACAAGCGAGCGATGAGAAAATTATGATAGTTCAATATTTGTATTTGGCTAACAATGATGGCCCTCGAGTGTCTATCTAGGCTTGAAGAATGCCGCGCGCGCACAACTGTCATCATGGACGGAGGGCTAATTTGGGGTAAATTGTGTTTGAATTTGGAAATTTCTTGGAAAATCCCTCGGAATCTTCTTCTCGATTATTTAGCGAGCTGCTAAATGGGCTAAATGGAGCGCTTCATTGCATGCTTGTCATGGATGGACTCTTTGACGGATTGACGCGGGGTGATCCGGCAAGCGAGTCATCAAAATTTTATTGCCGCGCTGATATAGTAGGGCGAAGGTATCTTATCTAGATTGTTGCATTACACAACTGATAAGGATATGACAAGCTATTGGAGGTGCCTCTAGTGTGCCTTTGCTGAAAGGTGCGGCAGCCGTGTTGATTAACCGGGCCGAAAACAATCAACATCAAAGCTAATTACCCCGCCAATTTGTTCAAGAAATGTTTGATTGAATATCTTCAAAAGCTGCGCCGGCATGAAAGTGATATCAGCATCAGGGTGTTTTTTTTTTTTTTTTTTTTTTTTTTGATTTTTTGACAAAAAACGTGTGTTTTTTGTCGAAATCGAAAATGGTTTTTTTGATTTTTTTTTTTTTTCATCCAGCTTGGTAGAAGAAGGATTAACGACAAAGCTACCCGTTTTTCAAGAGGGGTGAGAATAATTTAATTAGACATGTATTGCAGTATATTCCTGATTCCACCCTTAATCTGTGACATGGGAAACTTCTCTTCTTGATGGAAGAACCGACCCCTGAATGCGGCATAAAGGACATTCAAAAATGATGCAGGTATTATATGATGTTCATGATGCCCAATTATCTCTGCAAGAGTTTGCATATTTTAAATAGTTTTTTGAGGCACGCCTCTTTTTTAAAAAAAAAAATCTGAAAGAAAATCAAGGAACTTGTAATTTATTCCCTGAAGCCTGAAGGATGTCGATGATTGCCTGTTTGGTTTAACTAAATAGCGAATAAAATGTCAGATTAGTGACCGATCCGGGTGCTGATAAGCGGAAAATCTTCGCTGATAATCACCCTGCGTAGCATTTTAGAGATTGGAATTCTGATGGCCAGAAGTGGTTGGCATCTGTTGTTGTCGGGCGATGATTAGGTATTAAAAAAAAAAAAAAAAAACTTCCAAGTGAATGTTGTCCTTTTTTTGACGAATTTTAAAGTTGTATAAGGGAAGCAAATGATGAAATGAATGTTACCTAAATAGGTATGGATGCATTGAGGGATTATAAATGAAGGATGGCGGTGAAACAATAATCAATATTCATGGACAATATACCTACCTATTTATAGTTATGTATGTATTTGATTCAATAAACGAAATGCTATTGATTGGCATCCTGATTGGCAGACCTGACATTAAATTGGTTGGTAATTTTTTTTTTTTATTTGTTTTCATTACTTTTAAAAGATCTAAAACCATGTTTGAATGGGATACTTGAAATGCATCAACATTTTAAAATAGTTTCAATGAAAACTGTCCATAGTTTTGCGCGGAAAAAGCTAAGAATTCACGCTGCATATTTTCTGATCCTCACAGTGAATATTTTGAAAGCACACGTTTGAGTGGTTTTATCCCGCCCGAGGCTTTCCTATACCTTGATAGTCGAGGGCTGATTCAGGATAGATCGGTGATTCCGTTGATCTACCATGTCGGCCGCAGAACAGTCGATAGGCGGCTCCTCTACGACCGAGACATAGTCGCTGGGAGCGAAGCAGAGCGCCTCCGTTTCAGTAGGGCCGTGCCCGACCGGGATCGGAAGGAAGCCCTAGATCAGGTCCACCAATTTTTGTGGCTTAGCTTAAACCCCGACCATTTTCAGTCGACATAGACGAAATATCGCCTATGGTCGACTTACATATATATCTTTAGTATCTAAGTTAGGTAGGGCAGTTGCGGCGGCACCAAAAAAAAAAACACGAAAATCCTGGGTAAAAAATAAAACCCCAACATAGATAAGATAAAATAAAGTTATTTTTAGGCCGAAAGGCAATTAAAATTAAGATAGAGATTAATTTAGAGCGCCCGCATAGGGCCAGTAAGTTAATTAAGTTGATAGTTTTAGCTAGTTTTAAGATTTTTGTCCAGCATTTAAGTAGATAACGGGTGATTTTTTTGAGGTTAGGATTTTCATGCATTAGTATTTGACAGATCACGCGGGATTTCAGACATGGTGTCAAGGAGAAAGATGCTCAGTATGCTTTGACATTTCATCATGAATAGACTTACAACGTCGAATTTTCAGTGAATGGGCCCTAGAAAAGTTGGCAGAAAATCCGCTTTTTTATCGACAAATTTTGTTCAGCGATGAGGCTCATTTCTGGTTGAATGGCTACGTAAATAAGCAAAATTGCCGCATTTGGAGTGAAGAGCAACCAGAAGCCGTTCAAGAACTGCCCATGCATCCCGAAAAATGCACTGTTTGGTGTGGTTTGTACGCTGGTGGAATCATTGGACCGTATTTTTTCAAAGATGCTGTTGGACGCAACGTTACGGTGAATGGCGATCGCTATCGGTCGATGCTAACAAACTTTTTGTTGCCAAAAATGGAAGAACTGAACTTGGTTGACATGTGGTTTCAACAAGATGGCGCTACATGCCACACAGCTCGCGATTCTATGGCCATTTTGAGGGAAAACTTCGGAGAACAATTCATCTCAAGAAATGGACCGGTAAGTTGGCCACCAAGATCATGCGATTTGACGCCTTTAGATTATTTTTTGTGGGGCTACATCAAGTCTAAAGTCTACAGAAATAAGCCAGCAACCATTCCAGCTTTGGAAGACAACATTTCCGAAGAAATTCGGGCTATTCCGGCCGAAATGCTCGAAAAAGTTGCCCAAAATTGGACTTTCCGAATGGACAACCTAAGACGCAGCCGCGGTCAACATTTAAATGAAATTATCTTCAAAAAGTAAATGTCATGGACCAATCTAACGTTTCAAATAAAGAAAAAAAAAGTTAAAGTTAAAAAAAAAGTTCTCAAGCTCTTAAAAAATCACCCGTTAGTGACGGAGTTGTGATCGAGATCATAACAATCGTCGATTAGCAAGAACAATAATTTCTTTTTACATTCACACAATAATGAAAACATATGTTACAACATAATAAGTTAGTATTAATAAGGGGCCATGTTTTTACAGACCGTTATTACATTCATTAACTATCTATAACTATCATATTTATTAAAAAAAAAGGAATTAAGAACTGCATTACCAGACGTAAGTAATGATGGTTATTTATAAAATATATGCACTTACTTACCTCTCACATTTCACACTTTATTCGAACAGCAAATAACAATAAGTGATAGAAAACTTCAAGCCCACAATACATTTAGGGTATTATTTCAAAGTATTTTGCAGAAGGAACTCAAAACCAATAACTAGTGATTCAGGCATAATGCCTTTTAGAATGCAACCGGATGTTGCACGACACGAGTTAAAAGAATTAGAGAGAAGGATAAAGCTCATGTTTAGACTAATTAAAAAAAAAACCGACGATCTAAAACACCATCGGAACCCGAATTCCTGCAAAAAGCTGAATGTACATATATTGCATATTGGGAATGAGCTTGAAGATTTTTTTTTATAACAAGCGCGAGCAAAAGGGATTTGTGTGTTGCCCTTATAGTGTTAAAACGCACTGCGCGAACATAAGAAGATTAGGGAGAGAAGGTGTCGCTTAACATTGGTTTTGAATGCTTGCAAATCGACATGGCAAGGGAAAATCCCGCCGGGTAAACTATTCCAAAGTCGTGTTGTACGGCTAAAAAAAGAATCCCTATATTTCACGGTACGTCCGAAATTAGGCTCAAGGGTGAACTGATGAGCATTCCTTGCAAGACAAGTATTACGGGAGAAACTTTTAAGGGGAGGAATGCAACTGGCTACTTCGAGTGAACATTTTGTATGAAAGAAACGATAAAATAAGGAAAGACATGAAACATTGCGTCGGTGTTCGAGAGGGGCAATTGTTTCAGCGGCAGTTCTATTTCCTATCAATCTTAACGCTCGATTTTGTATTCTATCAAGCAGGTGAAGCGATGTTCGTGAAGCACCTGCTCAGAGGTGGGAGTTATACACGAGTTAAGGGCGTATAAACGCTTTATAAATTGTAGCCAGATCAGATGGGGAAAAATACTTCTTACACCGATACAGAAACCCTAAGCACTTAGCAGCATTCTTAGCGATTTCAAATATATGGTCGTTCCAACGGAGGTCGTCGTTGACACACATACCGAGTACTGAGAGCTTTTCGGTTTCTTCGATGTAAGTGCCATTCATGGACAATGGCATTGGGGGAATGTTTAGCTTTAACGACAGAAGACAGCATTGAGTTTTCGAAGCATTAAACTCCACACGATTTCTATTACCCCATTTAACAATGCTGTATAAATCGGAGTTTAATGAGCTTGACATACGGCACCGTTGCAATTGTACGTCCGAAGGCGAAGGACGTGAATTATCGAACGAATATGAAAAGCTGAGGGTAGAGTCGTCAGCAAAACAGTTAAGTGGATTAGAAGTAACAGACAGAAGATCATTTATAAAAATGAGGAAAAGAGTCGGAGACAGAACAGAGCCCTGGGGCACACCAGCATTTATTTTGTGGGAATTAGACTTGAATCCGTCCAATACAACTTGTATTGAACGGTCCAGAAGATAGCTTCTAATCCAACGAACAAGAGTAATATCAATCCCAAAAGCACGCATTTTCAATAAGAGAGCTTCATGCCAAACTTTATCAAATGCCTTGGAGATATCAAGAGCAATAATCTTACTTTCACCAAAGCGATGTAAGGATTTGTTCCACTGTTCGGTGAGATATGCCATCAGATCACCAGTGGAACGGTTGCTGCGGAAGCCATACTGACGGTCATGGAGAAGCTTTCGATCTTCGAGATATTCCTTAAGCTGACGGTTAATCAGCGTTTCCATGACCTTAGAAAGAAGGGATGTCAGTTCTATGGGTCGGTAGGAGGAGGGGGAGGATGGGTCACCTTTCTTAGGGACAGGCTGGACAAATGCTGTTTTCCATCTTCTAGGAAAGATTCCAGAAGAGTAGGAACGATGGAAAAGCTTACGCAGTGGCTTTTCCAGTGTAGAAGAACACCTCTTCAGAAGAATGGGGTTATAACATCCGGGCCAGTGGATTTGTGTTTTTCGAGATCTCTTGCTAATGTACGAGTGCGGAAAAAAACGATGAGCGTTGGAACCGAAGATGTTGAAGAGTTTTTTTTAATATTTTTTACAAATGACCAAAAAATTGTACTGCCTTTGGGACATTGTAGAATTTTTTGCCGTAATTTTTGGACATGCAAAAATTTGGTTCGTTCAATGAAAAATTGCTTTATCCGATTTTCCTCTGTAGCGTTGGCTTTATAGATCGGAAACATGTGTTTTACACGCAAACAAAACGTACTTTCGTATAATTATTTGTTAAATACGTCGCATTTGTGTAACTTGTCAAGTTTTACTGACCTCTGAGTAGTGTTAGATAAAAAGCTTTCATTTACTGGTCACTAAAATTACATAATTAAAAAAGCTAACATGGCACTTGGTTTTATTAAAAGGTTTGCCCGTGAATTTCGTGATTCTTTATGTCTCATTTGTCAGATCCTGATCAATTCTGGAATATGGATGCATTGTATGGGCCCCATACTAAGCGGTTCATATCAACAGAAGAGAGTGTTCAAAGAAGATTTTTGAGATTTTATTTACGTTTTCTTCCGTGGTTAGATAGAATTGTTTTACCACCTTACTCTCCTAGACTTTAACTATCTATGTTATCGGGTTAATCAGTCCTTTGTCGTATTAACTTTTGTTTTAGTCGTTCCAGTTTAAGAATGCAATTGCCCCTGTGTAACATTTTCATTACATCCAACTACTTCGCTATTAGCCCTCTTAATCTCTTGATCAATATATTTAAAACTATGCTGTATTAAAATCCACAAATGATAATGTTAAATCACACTGTTTAAGAAATATATTTTTTATCCAATATTTATAATATACTCGTAGATTTAGATTTATGTGCATGCATTAGTTACCACTAGTTTTAATTTAATTTAAGAATGTACCGTTAGCATTCAACGTATTCAAATAGATAAAGAATATTGTTTGTTCAACGAAGAAATGTCTGGAATTATTTTAGTTAAGTTTGTTTAATCCAAATACTTTACAACGATTCTTAAATTTAAATAAACAATATTCTTCAATTAAACTTTTGATCTATATATTTTTTTTTTTTTTTTTTATTCCACATAAAAGGAAATAAGCCCGAAGTTTTTATTGTTTCAAAATCAGGGAAAACTCTAAATGAAAAGAAGTCTTACAGACCAATATCATTATTACTAGTAACTTCTAAGGTCTTCGAGAAATTATAGTTTGGGCTATAATTTTACTTCCAATTATACAAAAGAAACGGTTTTTTCCTGAACAACAATTTGGTTTTAAAAGTAAACATTTACATACATAACAATCGATCAAGTATATAGAATAACAAACGGAATGGAAAAATCTCTGGAAAGGTGAATGGTATGTTCAAGGGCAAACTTTCTGACAGTTTAAGACAGGCTTATCAGAACTAAAACAATTTTGAATCACATCTAGAAAATAGACTTTTCCTTAAAGAAATAAATGCTGGTGTCCCACAAGGAAGTGCTCTTGGCCCAATTTTATTCATTTAATCATATATATGACTCAAAAAGATAAGGGTTTGCATTATTGTTTAGCAAAACAAGAATGTAAACCAAAGAAAAACTTCCAATTTAAAAAGAAAAAGCAAAACGCACAATTGACACAATATATACCAAAGTCTTTATTTAAAAATCAAATGCACATTGCACTGTATCGCTCAGCTGCTCTCTGTGGACTGTGCACCGCTCTACAGATGTTAGTGGACTGTGGTCTAGTCAATAATTGTCCCGCCATATATAGATCGTTGCTGCTGCACTAGCCTGCTGTCGCCTTACCGAATTTGAGCACCGCTACCTTCACATATTTGGCATTATGAATCTGCACTTCGGTTTTTTCCATTGCAACCCTTCGGTCGCAACCACCGCTATTTTGCACATTGAATCGTTGTGGTGTAAGATGTTGTCTTATGGACCGAGAGGTCACTATGGAAAGGGGTGTGGCCTATGCACCTGCCACATGATGTTTTCACTTTTCTAATGATTATGTTTTAAAAATGATTTTGGGGAAGTGGCTGGCTCAAAACTTAATCAAACTCAATCAAACTTTTTGTTAAAAATTATATGGCAGGTACCGTTATTTTTCGACCTAGAGCAAAGATGAAAAAAAAATCCCCGAGATACTACCTAATAAATACTAAATACCAAGTTTGAAGCAAATCGGCCCATCCGCGTAGTCTGTAGTGGCGCGAACAGACAGACAGACGGACGGAATTCCCGGACCCACTTTTTTCAACTTCTCTATTATCGTAATGTCATGTTTGATTTTAAATTTTTTTTTTTTTTTTTTTTTTTGAACGACTCCATAACTTGCATTTTAGTACCTAAATCGCAAGTAAAAAGAGTTGGTTGTCGGTAAAGTCGGTTTACGTACGATAATTTTACGTGATAACATCATAAGAAAACATTGATGGCAGCAACACCAACATACAGCCAATTAACTCACACCCACAAACCCTCTCGTTAAATCCACACACACACCCCAATATCTACAACTACTTCCTGCTCTACCAAAACTCCGCCTATTTTGTATTTCTTTTTCTCTTCTTGTTCTTTTTGAATTTGAGTGGAATAATTTTGGGAATTTGCGCCTGTTCTTTTCATTTTTGCCTGGTACTTGCGATCGATTTCGGTTGACAGAACCACAGTATCGCAGGTAGCATGAGTACGTGTGTCATCGATTTATAAGACGTTATCACGTCAAAAGTATACGCTAATCCCAAAGGGGGGATTTCTCGAAAATTACTTTTAAATAAAAACATATTTCACGATATTTCTTAGAATTTCTGTGTATCTTCCGAGTACTGCGATGCGATATTCCATTTCAATAGCATATAACAATAAATTTCTTACTAATTACTGATTCTTAATTTTATTCCATAATTACCAACCGAATTTATTTCCATTGTCGACTTGGTCTTAATTGTAGTTAATTGTTATATCCAATATGACCAAGACAAATCATTTATCTTGAATCTAAATATATATATAGGTTAGGTGCCACCTAAATGCAAATTTTCAAGAATTTAACAATATTATTTCTCATTCCATATATAACAACACTCAACACCAAAAATCACAAACAAACAATGAAAATTACATTTCACCTCTTAATTCAAGCAAATTCGATTTCATTCCATCTTACCTGGCCAGCTTCGGAGTATAATTTACATATTTACAAAATAAATGTTAATTTGCATCTTAAAGTGCTCAAGCTCAGTAATTCGATACCCTGAGAGCCTGAGACATTGATCTTTATCACCCGAACACCACCATGCCACATATAGGTATATGTGGCACATTCGTCTCTCTATAACTTCATTAGAAAGCACCAAACTCCGTCGGAAGTTGAAGTTGAAGCTGGAACTGTGCTGTGTGCATGGATTTCAAGATAGATGCCCCATTATGGAATCCATTACCTTAAAAAGAAAATTTTAATAGAGAACTTGAATGGGAAATTACTAGATGGAGGAAGGAGTGTGGTATATGCATGCAGCCGCCAAGCCCCTTTTCAGGGCCACGACAATTTTGCTTGCGATGCCACCGTTTATTGGTGCTGAGCTGGAGGAGAATGCCAAACTGCACCGGCAAGATCGTGATGGCGAGCAGGATCGTCTTCCGCTGCCATGTAAGCGGTGATGGTGACGCTGACGTTACATTCACTTCATCGGCCGGCAATGGCGGCTCTTAGATGCTAAACAACCCCAGCCAGCGACGACGACGACGACGTGGGCCACATTCCAGCCAGCCAGCGAGCACCGCACGATCCAAGTCATCGAGAGTACCTATATTCATTCAATTTGCTAGGCGTGGGCGTCCGCTTTGCTGTATAGCCTGCGGGCTTCATAGCCGATTGTATTTTTTGGAGGAATACGAATATGAGAAGGCGTTCCAACGTCGAACAAATCTCGTACACCTACGACAAGAGTGTCCTTTTTGCAAATAGCATTGAAGCTGGAGCTTGAGCTGGAACCAGTACTCTGGCTGAAATACCATAAATCCACACACATAGCCATCCTTGCTCAGCGATGGAGGATCAAGTCAAAGGGTCACCTCAACATCCGGGTCATTCGTTTTGCATTGTATCACATCCAGCAATCTCTCAAGCCAGCCCAATTCTGGGTATTCAGATTGACTTCACCCATTTGATGACAGATCGCCTGATATATCACCAGCCATATCCAGCCAAACGGTGATGGTCCACTCTCCCGTTTATTTTTTTGCCACCTCTCTGGGACAGAATCGAATGTAAATTTGCCTTAATCGCACTTCTATCTATGAGATACCTCGGCCTCGGATAGTCCAATACCTTGTTAGAGCGGGTGAATGATCACATACCGCATGCGGTTCCAATGGACATTGGGCGTTTCGAATTAGATTAAATTTGCATTCAAATTGATTGAAATTTGTATGCTGCCTGCCTCAGCTTCGGATTCTAGCTTCAGCTTCAGCTACAGCTTTTCAGGTTCCAAATGTTTAATAGTTATGTTAAATTTGTCTACGCGGGGTTTCGGAATCATATATACTTTAAAATATTGCTGATCCCTGGCATTCGGATTTTTTGTATCTTTTGTGGGTTTTTTTTTTTTTTGATTTTGTGTGTGGCGCGCTTTGTTTTGTGTCGTTTCTTGTGTTTTACATTTTGTTGAATAAACTCGAATCCGGAAACTTCTTGGTTTGTTAAGTGGAAATAGATGTTCTTGGGGATCTTTGTTGAGGTGTCGCCTCGTTTGTTAAACAACAAAATATTTTCATTTAGCTATCGCAAGATGTAGCTATAAGATACAATATTTTTGGTGGAACTGAATGGAGCAGGTTGTAACCATGAGCGATACCATACCGCACCCCGCAATTACCATTAAGTGCGGACGCATCTTGGGTGGGCCATATCTGTGTTGTTCTTTATAGTTCGGTTTAATGACTAACCTCTTTTTTTTTTTTTTTTGATGCTTATTGTTTGAGATTGAGAACCAAAAAAATGATCAATAACCAGCCAATATTGTTTGAAAAGGCGTAAAATTTGATTTGATTCATAAAAGCTGATTGGGGAGTTGTGATGATGATTTGGAGATTGTTGTTGATTTAACACAAAGGGTCTTGATGAAATTCAAATAAGACGAGGATGGCCTTAGATAAATTATTGTTGGTCATAAATCATCAATTTAAGACGTTTTAATAGATTGGAAATTATTGCGGATTTTTTTATATATTTTTTGTTTTGTCTTTTTAGAAATACCTTAACTTAGCTGAGAAATACTTATGAATTAGTTTTATTGCTTTGGTGAGTTTTGGAAGTTGTTTTGGAGGATTGAAATGTTGTAGAATAATTTGTTGAGCAAACCATTCAAGCGGTAGACGATGGTAACGCTTTTAACAGCGTGAGTATCATATTTTTTTTTGTCTGAAAATATCTTCGTCATTTGTAGTATCTTATCTAATGGAATTTTAATCAAGATAATTTTTTTTTTTTTTTTTGGTTTAATTTTTCCAGACCGTGCAAACTAGAATCCATTCGTGGGTTTTAACTAAAGAAATAATCACTTAGTTTTCGATCTAGTCCGCCGAAAAATCTCTCCTATGTTTTCTAATTCTTCATGCAACATCCCCTGTCACATAGTTAAAATATATTTAAGTTTTATTATTAAACTTAGAGATATTCGTACATACAAGTGTTAGCACCTGCTTGTAGATGAGCAGCTTGTTATAAGTACTTAGATTGGAGTATTTTCCAATAAGCCAGTTTAATGATATAAAGTTTTTGTTTTTGTCTCCCTGTTGTCGTTGTAATTGATGGGTGATTTTTTTGAGGTTAGGATTTTCATGCATTAGTATTTGACAGATCACGCGAGATTTCAGACATGGTGTCAAAGAGAAAGATGCTCAGTATGCTTTGACATTTCATCATGAATAGACTTACTAACGAGCAACGCTTGCAAATCATTGAATTTTATTACCAAAATCAGTGTTCGGTTCGAAATGTGTTTCGCGCTTTACGTCCGATTTATGGTCTACATAATCGACCAAGTGAGCAAACAATTAATGCGATTGTGACCAAGTTTCGCACTTAGTTTACTTTATTGGACATTAAACCAACCACACGAATGCGTACAGTGCGTACAGAAAAGAATATTGCGTCTGTTTCTGAGAGTGTTGCTGAAGACCGTGAAATGTCGATTCGTCGCCGTTCGCAGCAATTGGGTTTGTGTTATTCGACCACATGGAAGATTTTACGCAAAGATCTTGGTGTAAAACCGTATAAAATACAGCTCGTGCAAGAATTGAAGCCGAACGATCTGCCACAACGTCGAATTTTCAGTGAATGGGCCCTAGAAAAGTTGGCAGAAAATCCGCTTTTTTATCGACAAATTTTGTTCAGCGATGAGGCTCATTTCTGGTTGAATGGCTACGTAAATAAGCAAAATTGCCGCATTTGGAGTGAAGAGCAACCAGAAGCCGTTCAAGAACTGCCCATGCATCCCGAAAAATGCACTGTTTGGTGTGGTTTGTACGCTGGTGGAATCATTGGACCGTATTTTTTCAAAGATGCTGTTGGACGCAACGTTACGGTGAATGGCGATCGCTATCGTTCGATGCTAACAAACTTTTTGTTGCCAAAAATGGAAGAACTGAACTTGGTTGACATGTGGTTTCAACAAGATGGCGCTACATGCCACACAGCTCGCGATTCTATGGCCATTTTGAGGGAGAACAATTCATCTCAAGAAATGGACCGGTAAGTTGGCCACCAAGATCATGCGATTTGACGCCTTTAGATTATTTTTTGTGGGGCTACGTCAAGTCTAAAGTCTACAGAAATAAGCCAGCAACTATTCCAGCTTTGGAAGACAACATTTCCGAAGAAATTCGGGCTATTCCGGCCGAAATGCTCGAAAAAGTTGCCCAAAATTGGACTTTCCGAATGGACCACCTAAGACGCAGCCGCGGTCAACATTTAATTGAAATTATCTTCAAAAATAAATGTCATAGACCAATCTAACGTTTCAAATAAAGAACCGATGAGATTTTGCAAATTTTATGCGTTTTTTTTTAAAAAAAAGTTCTCAAGCTCTTAAAAAATCACCCGTTATAAACACTAGTTCAATATTTAAATTATAAAACAAAATTTATTAATTATTTGTCGTGACGGTCGTTTCGGCCCTTACGTATCGGGAGTATTTAGAAAGCCCGATGATGAATGTAAGGACCGAAATGCGCTTCGCGATAAATAATTAAAATAAATGTTGTTAATTTTAATAAATCTATAATTTATTCTTATAGATTCTTCCATTTCAGCTTACCATATCAAGAGTCTTACTTAGAAACTTTGCTTCGCTAGCAAACGGTATTTGTACCAAGAAATAAAGATGGGAAGATTGTTAACATTCTTGTTGGTAAAATTAACATGTGTGTTAATTTGGACTTGCGCCATATCTTTGTCCAATTTTTTTATTTTATAAAGAGTTTTCTAAAGCTTTTCGGTTGCTCCTTCGATTGACCTGGATGATGCAAAGTATAGCCATATCATCTCCGAAAAGTGGAACAAATCTCTAAATCATTTCGGAGAAAGTAAGATTATTGCACTCGATATTTCTAAAGCATTTGACCAGACTCTTTTATCGAAAATGCGTGCTTTCGGTTTCGATGTTTCTTTTCTTCGTTGAATTAGAAATTACCTTTCGGACCGTTCAATAAAAGTTGTATTGGATGGGTTCAAATCTGATATCTTCAAAATAAATGCTGGTGTTCCCCAGGGCTCCGTTCTGTCTCCGACTCTTTTTCTCATTTTTTTTTATAAATGATCTCCTGTCTGAAACTTCTAATGCACTAAACTGCTTAGCTGATGACAGTACACTCAGCTTTTCATATTCATTTGTGGAGTCACAACCGCAGCCTTCGGATGTGGAACTTCAACGGCAACGTATGATAAGCTCAATAAATTCTGATCATGACAGCATTATCAAATGGGGAATAAGAAATGGTTTAGAATTTGATGCGTCCAAAACACAATGCTGTCTTCTGTCTCAAAAGCGTAATACACCTCCCTTGCCATTATCCATGTACTGTAAGTGGTACTTACATTATGGGGGCTGATCATCTTGAAATTCTCGGTATGAGCATCACCAGTCACCTCTTGTGGAATGATCATATTTAGGATGTTGCCAAAAATGCCGCAAGATGTTTGGGCTTCCTCCGAAGATGTAAGAAATTCTTTTCCCCTTCTGATCTGGCAACTATCTACAAATCATACATTCGTCGAAGAATATAGCTTTCAAGTTGATTGGAGATGATATCATCATTAGAACATTCACGTTATTTGAACATCGACGGAATGTTTCATGTCTCTCTCTTTTCTACCGTTAGTTCTACGGTCAATGTTCTAGAGAAATAGCCAGTTGCATTCCTCCCCTTAAACACTATCACCGTAATATTCGCGCTTCCAGGAATGCCCACCAATTTACCCTTGAGCCCAATTTCAGTCGTACAGTCAAGTACAGAGATTCGTTCTTCAGCCGTACAGTTGCATCGGCAACTCCTATTAAACCATTTCCTTCTTGCCTAAGCTCGCGCTGTGTCCACCGACATCAAAAGGGTAGCCCAAATCCATTTAGCGTGTGCAAATTATTAATAAAAAAAAAAACCATTAGCAAATGTGGCTATCATGACGTCTTCTTCTTGGGGCATATTTCAAGTATAAAGTAAGAAAAACACTGGGCCCAAAGCACTTCCCTGTGGGACACTAGGGTTAATTTCTTTAAATCCTGAATATTCCTTTCTTTGTTTTACTTGGAAAAGTCTTGTTTCATAGGTGGGAATCCAGATGCTATTTGAATGATAATCGAGAGCATTTTTGTTTTTTTTTTGGTTTTTTTTTTTGAAATTATTGAAAATGTGACGTTTCGAAAGATTTTGAGTTCCATGGAATATTAGCGGGTTCATTCAACAATTCTTTGCCGTCAAAAGGTTTGAAAGTTTCGTCGAGGTGTTCAGCGAACACATCCACCTTGTTTCTGTCTGTTTAAGCCCATCGCCCATCATTTATTCGAACTGATTATTGTAACTTGGATTTTTCAACATTTTTAATAAGCTTCTACAGAGAGTAATTCGTAGTTTTTCTGCGAATAGAATTTCGAGATAAGTTGAAATCTCAGAATTTTTTGAATCTCGGATTCTGTGTTGCCACTTGGAAAATTGAAAAGGTTTCAAAAAATTAATCACTAGCGTACAAAGTCGCATAAGGAAACATTTTTTTATAGCCAATATAAATGCGTCAACTGTACAAATATGTGAAAAATATTTTTTTTATTTTAAAATTGTTAATTTTGAAAATATGCTTTATATTAAAATCAGTAGTTGGTGTACCTATCGTTATCCCATTATTCAGTGTGAACAATTCTTTCATGAAGCTTATTCAATATGCAATATTCATCCATACAAGTTCTTAACCAAAAGTTTATTTAGGCAGTGATGCACTAGACACGGTGTTTGATTGTTTACTTAATAAAAGGCACGACTGGGTCGCACGTACTTGCTCTTATGTGCTAATCCTTTTTAAGTGCAGGCGTCTTTTTGACAAAGATTTTATTTTAATATTTTTTGTATGACGTGCAACTTCCTTAGAATCGTTTTGGGGTGAAGCTCGAACGAACATGCGTCACGACAAAGGGATAGACACATAAATATATAGGATTGTTAGCTTTTGCAGTTTTTTAGTGTAGTATTATCTTTCCACTTGCTGCTTACTGTTTATAATATAATTTGCTAATAGAAAGATACAAAGGACTTTTTTCAGTTAAATTTTCATTTTGGTATGGAAAAATTTGAACAACTGGCATAAAGATTCGTCGGAATCAGCAGTATGGCAATAATGCTAGGTAAAGGGACCTTTATACGTCCCAATATGGGACCAATGGAATTTATAAAGGATTTAGGTACCTATAATAAGGTTGGAAGGAAGGTAGGTACTAAAATTAAGATACGCGTTCCAACTACTGTTAAGCGAGTAGGTATAGAGACAATATTTAAAGTTAACACAGTGGTTTTGTTTGTTTATAGGAAGGTGTAAACTTTTGTTTTCTCGATTGAAATTTTTGCATTCAGTAGTAATCGAATAGTTTTTTTTATTTGTTAGTTGTTTTTGTGTGTTTATCAAAGGCTTCCTTATTTATTCTGTGCTTTTATGATGATGAAAAATACTTTAAAATACGTAAGTATGTATTTAATGTAGGTTGTCACTTTCTTTTATTTGACTAATGGCTTGGCTAGGGCTTAGCCGAGCAATATGAAATAAAATGTTGGGGAAAAAAATTTATGAAATCAAAAAAACACTATTCATAACGTTTTTTGGAAAAACTGTTGTAAGCCATCTTATTTCTTTTGCTGTTTTCTATTTTATGAATTTTTCATTTCAAAATCGTTCGACCAGTTTTTTCCAAAAAATGTTTTTTTTGAAAAACTTTTCGAAAACATATTTTAAAATTTTTTTTAGTATGTCAATTTTAAGAAATCTATAGTTTATACTAGGAGAAAAATTTAAAAAAAAATCTATAGATCCGTTTTCAAAATATTCAAAAAACAAAATATTTTTTTAAAAAAATTATTAAAATTAAAAAAAAAATGTTTTTGAAAACTTTGATAAGCAATATTATTTAAATCATAAAACACTACATATTTTGAAAATTTCATCAAAATCCGTCAATTAGTTAACGAGAAAGTCTGATTTTAAAAAACCGGTCATATGGGAGGTACCGTTATAAAACTTTTTCTGAAAAATCCATTAAAATTAAAAGATAGATTTTGCACAGAAAACATCATTCTGAAAGTTTAATCAAAATCGTAGGAGCCGTTTTTGAGAAAAATAAGTTTTTTAATAAAAGTTATATGGCAGGTACCGTTAGTTTTGGAGCTAGAATGCCAATTCCAAAAACTGTCGAGTAGAGCACTCTAAAAATACTATATACCAAGTTTGAATCAAATCGGCCCAACCGTTTAGGCTGTAGATATCGATACGGACAGACAGACAGACAGACAGACGGACGGAATTTCCGGACCCACTTTTTTTGACTTCTCTATCATCGTAATATCATGTTTGATTGTTAGAATTTTTTTTTTTTTTACGAATGCATAACTTGCCTTATAGTCCCTATAATCGCAAGTAAAAATATTGTGGATCAAGTCCACAGATTGGTGAGCTTTGTTTATAGCTGCTAGTGCAAGAGAGTTGGTCTTAAATGAGAAAATCGCCACCTAATTCTAGAACCACGGTGCCGTAAAATTCTTCTAACTAACTAACTTGCAACATGCAGTAGCATAGGCGCCCACAGGGTAGGGCAAGTGAAGAGCCCACCTAGATTGAAAATTTACTTTTGGCTTAAATATATGTTTTAAAAGGTTAAATTCATTTGCGTTTATGTTAAATATATTTGTTTTTCGGTTAAACTTATTAACTATTGTGTTAGTTAAATGTGCGAACGCAAAAAAAAATTTAAAAAAAAATAATTATTGCGGACCTATGTTTAATAAAAGATTTTGTACAAATTTTATTTGTTGATCCAAATTCTAGAGCTGCGTTCAATATCTCTCGATATTTTTGCTAAATTTCTGGTGTAGGTAAAACTTGTTTTTTTAACAATCCATTTAAAATAAGCTTGATGCAGTTAATTCCCTTTAATAGTTGTAATGGTTCCGTAATCTTCCTGCTGCTACTTTAACAAAACTCCGAATACTTTATATTTCTTTTTCTCTTCTTTTTCTTTTTGAATTATTTTGGGAATTTGCGCCTGCTCAACATAAAAAAGTTCGCTTGGAGCTCAGAATACGTTTGCGCGTTCGATTTTGGTTGAAAAAAATTACCCACAAACCCTCTCGTTAAACTGGAAAGACGAAAATGTTTTGAAGAACATTGGCCCGGCTCGAAGGATCAATAATAATTTCTTTATAATTTTGTGTAGAATAACTGCAGTGTGAAATTATTTCATGTTATCACATTTTTCCTTGCGATTTAGGTACTAAAACAAAAATCTAACAATCAAACATGACATGACGATAATAGAGAAGTTTAAAAAAGTGGGTCCGGAAATTCCGACCGTCTGTCTGTCTATCTGTCTGTCTGTTCGCGCCTCAACAGCCTAAATGGATTAGCCGATTTGCTTCAAACTTGGTATTTAGTATTTATTACGTAGTATCTCGGAGGGTGTTTTTCATTTTTGCTCTAGGTCGAAAAATAACGGTATATTTAAACAAAAAGTTTGATTTTGTCGCTAACGGCTCTAACGATTTTGATAAAACTTTCAGGGTGCTAATTTTTTACAATAATACATCTTTCAGTTAGAATACATTTTTCGAAATTTGTTCTATAAACAGTACCTCTCATATAACCGGTTTTTTCCAATGCGGTTTTATCTAAGCTATTATCCCGATTTCCATAAAATTTTGCACACAGGAAGTCATTTATAATTCAATTACAATTGCATTTCAAAATTTTCAAAAACTTTTTTTTCGATTTTTTAAAATTTTCTAAAAAAAAAATTTGGTTTTCGAAATATTTTTTAAATGGGTTCATTGAATTTTTGAAATAATTTTCCCAGATGAAAACTACAGATTGCCTTATAATGACATACTAGAAAAAAAATTAAAATATTTTTTCGAAAAGTTTTTTCAAAAAAACGACTTTAAAAAAAACTGGTCAAACGATTTTCAAATTTTTTTTTTCCTCGATAGACATTTAGTTTTCAAATTTTATTGCATACTTAGTTTTTCCGAGAAAATTAATTAAAAAAATCAAAGAATTTTCTAAAAAAAATCATTCTGGCAATACTTCTTTCGGAGTTGGTCTTTTTGACAGCTGTCACTTGATATATGTTCAGTTTGGTTTGCCATTTCATAATGAATAGACTTACTCCTGAACAAGTTTGCAAATTGTGCAAATTTATTACCAAAATAATGGTTCGTTTCGGTGGAACAGAGCATCGAAGAAGACCCGAATGAGTCCATCCGCCATCGTGCGCAACAATTGGAGATGTGCCCATCCACTTTATGGAAGATTTTTGAAGGCTTACAAAATCAAACTCGTGCAAGGATTGAAGCCGAACGACCATCAAGCGCGTCACACGTTCGGTGAATGGGCCCAAAACGAGATGGCCACCAATCCCGATTTTCACAAAATTGGGAAAATTGGGCCTCGGCTGGAATTTATTCGAGCCAGCCGCAGCGGTCACTTCAGCGAAATCATTTTTAAAACATAATGCAAACCCTTATCTTTATAATAAAGCTAAATTCTTGGCCATAACATTAAACTATATGCGTTTTATTTCTTCTTGAAAACTACACGTCTTAAAAAACACCCTTTTTATACATACATATGTAGTCACTTAGCAATTATCTAAGATAAGAACAAGTTCATGCGACCCAGTCGTGCATTTTTTTAAATTTATTCGACGATGTGACCGCACATATGAGCAAGTACGTGCGATCCAGTCGTGCAATTTTTTTATTCTCATTTTAACACTTAACCTTTAAACTCAACTTCGGACGTATACTAATAAAAATAGAGATTCTTTCTTAAGAGTGACCACACGAATGAAGGAAGCTTTGCCTGCCTCTGTTTTGTCCTATAGATCCTAAGGTATACCCGCCCTATTTATCAGAATGTAATTTTTCTCACTTTAGCCAATAAATAAGTTGGCTCATAGCTGAAACGTTTCTAGTACCTAATAAGATATTTGGCCAGTATTCATAAAAAAAAACCATCTATTAACTCACTGACTATACATCTCAGCGTATACATCACGCACCATTCAATATCCCGACAACATTCTTCAAACCCAAATCAGGCATCAACTACAAATCTCAGAACTCAGAAACATATCTATCAACTGGCACTGTCTGACCCGCTGTCTAATCTTTTATCGTTCCCCAGCCAGAAACTTTTCTTGTCTATCAAACCTGGCAAAATCCTGCCCCCCTCGACTAGGATCATTTATCAACAAGTGAAAGCATATTTCAACCAAGCACACACGCAGCTCAAATCACTTTTCCCCGAGGCACACAACATATATTCGCCAATAGAACCATTGACAGCTTATAGATTCATTCCCGTGACGTCATTCATCAAACGCTAGAAAATAATGACGCTCATTGACTGATGCCAAACTTAAACTTCGACTCCGGAATATATCGGAATATTATCGAATATCCAGTCGATGGGTAAATTAATTGCATTCGAAGTCGATGTGGCTGCACGAAGAGCATCCAGCTCCAAGATCCAGCTTCATCTCCCCATTAATGCAAGTTAAACGGAAATGATGTTTTTATTTATTTTGCCATATATTCATCTCGGACATTTGTTCAGCAGCTCCTTCTTGACTGTGCGCCCAGTGGTTGTCTCGCTGCGCGGAAACAAAAACCGCAGGGGTGTTTTTCGACAGTATATATCCATCCATATGCATATCGGAGGCCCTAATAAGCTCCAGTCCAGTCGCTGGCAATGGCCTACAATATACATAATTGGAAGGATTCGCCGCGCACCACGGATTCCACAGTTCTATACTGCCTGGCGCAGTTTTTGTTATTCCTTTTGACATTTGGCAATGGCCCACCTATCGCCTGGGCACCCATACAAAGCAGTTTCCAGCGAAAATATAGCACAGCACTCATTTTAACATATTTCGTGAATTATGAAATTTATAATATCATGTCTTGGGGGTGATCCAAACACACACAGTATGGTGGCTAACTCCATAGCTGTGCACGGTAGAGGAATGTCCTCGCAGCGGGAGTTGCCTGCCAATATATCCAGCAAATGCATTTACGGGACGAACTGACGCGACGCGATCCGAACCTCGTTATGTAGGTGCTCTCTGGCACTGGTCGTCGTCGCCGTTCGCCGTTAAATTCAGGGACATGATTAAAAATATGGACACATGGGGAACTATCGAAGGAAAAATAATTATCCGCCAACTGAATGCCCGCATAGGTCCTACCGAAACAGAATGATCTTTGCATCCTAGAGGGACCAGGAGACCATTCATCGTGATCACTGGTCCGCGAGGTGAAATTTAAACACTTGTACGCCAATGAACACAATTTGTACACATGAGAAGCGAATTAACACTTTCTTATTGAGCCGTAATTGTAAGCGTATATGACGCACTGATAGCCAAGGCTGCGGGGGCGCAGAGGCGTGTGGTTGTTCTGCGGCGTTGGACACTTGCAATGCGAAAACCCGCATAAATCATAAGACCTGGTGGGGCCAGTTTGGCGCGCGGTCCCCCACGGTGGGATCAGATATCGCGAGTTCTCTTACTCCTGTTAATGATTTTTGAAACATGCGGCAATAATGCATTTCGAAATAAATTAAGAGCCAAATCAAAAAATTGTACGCCTGGCTATATACGCGACTACTAATTTGCCTGGACGAACGATAAATATAATTCTTAAGCGAACATCGCTACTGGGATTCTATGGCCAGCCGCACTAGCAGCAGGCGCACTGGGCTGGTCATTGCATTTGGCCGGAGCTGGACGAGAATGATTTTTATTGCCACTGCGATCCATGTTAGATGTGCGTTGCGTATACGGGTGTCTATGTTGGGGCTCCTGGGTTGTGGTGCCGATTGGCGGCAGATCGGCACAGCAATGGAATGCAAATAAATGCATTGCGCATGCGTGTAGTACATGCGGATTTGCCTATACAAACACTTAATCTTGGTCGAATGAATTTACAAGAAGGATGTGTGTTGAGTTGGGGTGATGGCGTCATTGGAAACTTGGGAGCACTCTTACCTTTTTAATATATGACACCAGCATGCCAGGAAGGAAATACGGTAGCGCCATTTCTGATGACATGTTTGTTTATATCGTTTGGGAGTTGCTGAATGAGATTTTATTTATTGCTTGTTTCGTGGTTGGTTGGTTGATCAAGTCACTATATTGCCTGAATCAACAAATCGATATTAATGTATAGTTTAAGGTTAAGAGTAATGAAAAAACAAAAAATATTTATTTCATCATTGAAGCACTTTTGAATTTGATTTCCAGTAATTTCTCGAAAGATGGACCCAAAAGATAGTCGAGATTGTACTTGGTGAAAAGAATGAGCCAAAACTAAATATTTCAAGAGAATTGATGCTTCCTCTGCAAGAAAAAACCGGAAAACTAGTAGATTATTATTTACTTTATTTTGGACATAATTTTTTCAGGAATTCCGTGCTCTTCTTCTCTCAATGCGGTGGTTGGGTGCTGTATGAATAGGGTAGGCATTGAAAGGCATCAAACTGGTGATGCACAGTCGCTGCAACTATATCGTACACATCAATTGTGCTTATTTTACCTCCCCGCGGTAACCACCGGG
The DNA here is from genome assembly GCA_963971375.1 of Platycheirus rosarum. NCBI lineage: Eukaryota > Metazoa > Arthropoda > Insecta > Diptera > Syrphidae > Platycheirus > Platycheirus rosarum. The sequence continues at coordinate 3,660,168 of OZ020507.1, read as the reverse complement.
CACTGGTCTGTCCATCCGGACATTCCTGCTAAACTTATAAGCGCGAGTGTTGAACACAGAAAAAATAGCAACACTATAATGCTCTGCTTTAATGACTGTTCTGATCGATTGGCAGAAGTCTTGCACGAGCCCCTCAGAAAGAGGACGTACGGCGGATGAGCCCAACCAACTGGACCAACGGTGGCGTCAACAGTCAACGAAGCAGACGCCCTAATGAGCTACTTCGACGTATTTGGAGATAAGGTCATTGGGACAATTCAATGCATTCCAAACAACTAGCGGAGGCCCTAGACTGCTACAGAGCAGGAATTACTGCCATCCAGGAAGTGCGATGGAATGGGCCGGGTAAAAGGAGGATGAAAAACTGTGACGTGTACTACGGTGATTGCGCAAGAAGACCACAGCGTTTATTTGGGTGCGGATTCGTCATAAGCGGTAGACTTAGGCAAGAAGTCTTGGGCTTTCGACACGTAAGTGAGCGACTTGTGACAATCCGTATCAAGGCTAAATTCGCCAACATAAGCCTAAGATGCGCTCATGCCCCCACAGAGGACAAAGATGACGCCACCAAGGATGACTTCTATGAGCTCCTCGACAAAACCTATGAGCAATGCCTTAAATACGACGTAAAGATCGTACTAGGCGATTTAATGCCAAAATAGGTAAAGAGAAAATCTTTGGTAGGACTGTCGGAAAACATAGCCTACACGACACAATTGACTTCGCAGCGGCACATAACGTCACCATTGCAAGCACACGGTTTCCTCATCTCGATATACACAAAGGGACTTGGCGACACCCAGATCAAAGAACCGTCAATCAGATTGATCACGTTGTGATCGATGCAAGACACGCCTCCAGTATCTTGGATGTTCGCACCTTCCGAGCAGCTAACATCGACTCGGATCACTACCTTGTTGCAGCAAAGGTAAGAATGCGAATAACCCGAACTCCACAACAACGGAGTAATACTGTGAGGAAGTATGACGTCGGAAAGCTGCAATCGCAAGAAACCGCCAGAACCTATGCCGATCGAATATCCCGTAACCTCTCAAGAAATCCAGTACCGCCAGCATCAAGTGCTGAAGATCAGTGGCAACACTGCCAACAAGCCATCAGAGATGCCGCAACTGATGTGCTAGGTTTCACCAGACCACCACCACGAAACCTCTGGTTTGATGACGAATGCAGGCAGGCCCATGCAGCCAAACAAGAGACATATAAAGCGGCGCTGCAAAGAAAGACGAGAGCTGCTCGCGAGCTCTACGAGCAGAAAAGATGGGAAGAACACCGGCTTCTCCAAAAGAAAAAGAGAGAGCATGAGAAGCGCGCGGTCGAAGATATTGAGAGATGCTACTCCAGGAACAACGTGCGGAAGTTTTACCAACAGGTAAAAAGAACATGCCAAGGAAAAAAATCCCGCACAGAAGCCTGGAAACCTCGTAGTAGAGTCACAGTCGGTGCTGAGTACATGGAAGGACCATTTCTGCAGACTGTTAAACGGCGATGAAAACTTAAATCCCGCTGTCAGGCAGAATGAACCATTCAACATGGATGAAACTTCCGTCCACCTGACCAAAATGAAGTAAGGATAGCAATATCTAAACTAAAAAACAACAAAGCTGCTGGACCCGACGGACTACCCGCCGAACGTTTTAAAGCGGCCGGAGATGACCTGGTGGAGTACATACACCAACTCATCTCTAAAGTTTGGTCAGAAGAAAGTATGCCTGATTGTGAATGTGAAAAAATTATAAGAAACTCGCAAGTCAATTGTAGTGGGACAATTTTTTTCAAGTCTGTGCAATTGCTAGCATACGCTGACGACATAGACATCATTGGCAGAACTCGGCGAGCTGTCACTGGAACGTTTGCTAGCATAGAAGCTGAAGCGGCTAAGATGGGACTAGCAGTCAATGAGGCCAAAACGAAGTACCTGCTGTCCACAAAAAGGGACACACAACACCGGCGGATTGGACAAAACATCACAATGGACAGGTACAACTTTGAGGTAGTTAGGGACTTTGTGTACCTCGGATCCGCTATAACATCTGACAACAACATCTCGTCAGAAATAAAGCGAAGAATTACTCTTGCATATCGCTGTTTCTATGGGCTAGGAAGGCAATTGAGTAGCAAAGCCCTCTCTCGAAAGACAAAGGAGACTCTGTATAAGACCCTAATCATCCCAGTCCTGCTCTATGGCGCCGAGGCATGGACTCTATCTAAAGCGGATGAAGATATCCTTAGTCGTTTCGAGCGTAAGATTCTTCGGAAAATTTTTGGCCCTATCTGCGTTAACGGGCTTTTTAGGAAAAGGTTCAACCAAGAACTATACGAGCTGTACAGCGACATTGACCTGGTCAAAAAAATACGCATATCACGTTTAAGATGGCTAGGTCATGTAGAGCGAATGGACAACAATGCTCCGGCTCGCAGGATCTTCGATTCCATCCCAGAGGGTAGACGCAGTCAAGGAAGACCTCGCCTTAGGTGGCGCGCTCAAGTGGAGGACGACCTCAACCAACTTGGAGTGCAAAACTGGAGGCAGCTAGCCAAAGACCGAGCTGGCTGGAGAGGCATGTTGGTTGAGGCCCAGGTTCGTCCCGAACTGTAGCGCCACCTAAGTAAGTAAGTAAGTCTTCTCTCAATGCGAATGAAGACTTTTTTAAAATCGACGAACTTCAAGTACAGCGGTGATTGAAATTCAAATGATTCTTCCAAAGCCATTCACAACGTGTAAATGTGATCGACCGCTCCGAAAACTGGCTTGATGCCTCTCGAGTGTAGACTCGGTTCTAGACTAATTTTTCTGGAGAGTAGATTTTTAGATTATATTTATTTGGTAACATTGATTTTTTTTTAACATATAGCCTGATTGACAACATATAAACATTAAGTATGAACATGGATTGTGATTGAGTTTTTGTTCAAATATAACTTTTTTTCCGATATAATTTTTTCTCGATATGATCGAGCTATCTTGCAGAACTCGAATAATTGTTTGATATTTAATTCGTGGAGTAGTTGTCATACTTCCTCGTTAGACATAAAAACCTTCTCCAGTATATTTCTTCTCGTCTCTTGCAGTATAGGACACCTTCCAACGAAGTGATATCTTCACGTTCTTCCAAATTACACATAGGATGGGTAGGTCCTCACGATGAGGTATGTAATTTAGCCTTTATAATTCTCCTCTCAATCTCTTCTACCTTATAACTGTCGTTAAAATAGTTATGATCATTTAAATAACGGTTCAGTTGGCTGTAGCAGGTTCTATAAATTGAGTCCTCTGCTTTTGTGTTCATCCACACTTGTGATGAGTTGATAAAGTATATTTTTCCAGCTTTCTGTTGGTCTCACATCAAGATTTAACTCAAAATCTATTTGTTGCGCTAAGTCCATCCAATCCATACACCAGGTACTTTTCTTTTGGATTGCTTGAAGCGCCACTATTTAAGGCAATCTATGGTTTGGCATTTGGATGCAGGCTCCGGCAAGAGGTTTTGTGTTACAAATGTGTGAACGAGCGCCTCATGACAATCCGCATCAAGGCTAAATTTGCCAATATTAGCCTTATATGCCCGCATGCCCCTACAGGGGAAAAAGATGATGACATCAAATAAATGTTTTTTGAGCTCCTGGACAAAACATATGAGCAGTGCCCTAGTGGAAAGTTCTTTTAATGTAGAATCTAAGAAGCTTTTCCACAGTCTCATATTCCTTGCAACCTGTGCCCCATAAAACAGTACTGATTCTGCAACCGCCTCAAAAACCCTGTACTTGCTGCTATGATTCACCAACTTTTTGCTTAAACAATTTTTCCATGATCCGTTGATGGCTGATTTAGCATGCGAGAGCTTTACCTACAGATGTTTTTCCATATTTAGGTTTTGCGTGAATAAGATCCCAATATCCCATATTTATATTCTGTAACTACTTCAGCTGTTTCTCCGTTAAAATACCATTTTTCGTTAGATCCGGTTCTCTCTCCTTTTTTGAATATTAATATTTTTGATTTAGTAAGATTAACGGTCAATATCCACTTTTTACAATAATCAGAAAGCCTGTTAATCATTAGCTGTAATGATTCCGGGGTAAATGCCAATATAACTATATCATCTGCAAAAAGTAAAGCTTTTATAAGGGTCCCCACATCTTTGTTTTACTCCTGTCCGTGTATGAAACCATTCTGATCCACACTGCTGCTCTATTGTCGTCATACAGTCCTTGAATCAGTCTTCCAAATTTAAATGACATCCCCAGTCCATAAAGTTTGTACCTCGGTCTACTGTGTCAAATGCTGTTTTCAGATCGATAAAAAAGGCGTATGCTTCTAAGAACGAAAATATGATCCGTTGTAGAATATCCTGTTCTGAATCCAGCTTGGTATGTTTTCGATCCATTCTCTTAAACGCTTTTGAATAATCGCTGTAAAGATTTTGTACGAAGAGTTCAAAAAAGATATCCCTCTATAGTTTGCCGGGTCTTTTGTGCATCCTTTTTTTAAAATGGGAAATATGAGCGCATCATTAAACTGTTAAGGAATTACTCCATACTCAAAAATGTCGTTAAATAATCTTGTCAAAGTTGTACTTAACTTCATAGTTCCGTATTTAAAAAATTCTGTAGATTCCCGATCTAACCCTGCTGCTTTTCCTTCTTTCGAGGTTATTCATTGCCAATCTTACTTCGTTCTCCGTAATTGGTGTGTCCAGGGTATCATTCCATATCCCGGGTGTACAATAGTGTCATAAAGTTTGTTTATCCACGTGTGAGCTCAATAGGTTTTCATAATGGGATTTTAATAGGGTTGCACTTAGGTCACTACTTATGACTTCCACCATTTATTTTCCGAGCTAATTTCCAGAATTCTGATGAGCTTCTAACCTGTGCCAATTTCTTAGCTTCACTTTCTATAGGAAAATCGTTTTTTGGCATAACAAAGCTTTTTTAAATTTCGCATTGGCTTTAATGTACAGATTTCTCGTGTGTTCCTCATTACACCTTTGTTCTCGCTTTCATACACTCCCCATCAGTTCCATTGTTCCTTAAAAGACATTCGTCTGTTTAATTGTCTACCGACAGGGTTTGATTGCTTTATAGCTTGTTCAACTTGATTTAACTGTGTCATCTCATTTCTCTCCAGAAGGATGTCCAAATTTCTTCTATATATGTCAGCGTTAGAGTTTTTCCATACCATTTTCGGTAATAGCACCGTTTCTACATTTAGGGTTATTGCAATTAGCATATGATCCGAATACGGAACTTGAAGTACTTCAAAATCTGTAACATATTCATTCCATTCTCCTGAGATAAAACTAAAGTCTATTACTGATGAGCCTTGACCGCCAACAAAAGTAAATTCGCCATCTTTGTCGCTCACACTGGAGAGTAGAAGTTCCATAAAATTTTGGAAGGCAGACAAAACCACGATATCGCGCAGTTATAGTACAGTTCTTGAGATCTCCTTCTACGGTATCACTAAGATAACTCATCCTTTCCTGTTTAGCAAAACAAGAATGGAAACCAAAGAAAAAACTTCCAATTTAAAAAGAAAAAGCAAAACGCACAATTGACACAATATATACCAAAGTCTTTATTTAAAAATCAAATGCACATTGCACTGTATCGCTCAGCTGCTCTCTGCGGACTGTGCACCGCTCTACAGATGTTAGTGGACTGTGGTCTAGTCTAGAGCTGTGTCAATCGTGATTGATTCGGTCTTTATGACCCGTTCACTGAAAAGTATTGATGATTGCAATCACACTTCCATATCTCGGTCGTTCACAATTTCAATACTTTTCAAATCAACGAGAACGATACGATGCGGAAAACGAAACTGAAATTCAATCAATCATTGAATGCAATACAGAATACAAAATACACAAAGAACCAGACCAGAGATAGAGAATGATTTGAAATAAATGAACGAAACAAAGTGAAACTGAACTGATATTTAAGTATTTATTTTACAAAGAGAGTGAGACTAGAGAGAGATACATACACTCAACCTAATGATTTACTGACGAAACACGGATGTCGATGTTGGTGTCGGATAGATCCAAATGCAGAGATACATATCATATATGGAAACCATGCAAAATGTTTTATTCACAATCACATTCAAAAGTCACAACACAATATTTCGATGACCGGTATGGCATGGGTATAAATTGAAACGAGAGAAAGAGGGTAGATATGCGATTGATTGGTGAAATGATTGATTGAAAAGACCGAATCTTTGAAATGACCGAATCATGAACGATTGAATCTTTGAAAATGAACGATTGACACAGCTCTAGTCTAGTCAATAATTGTCCCGCCATATATAGATCGTTGCTGCTGCACTAGCCTGCTGTCGCCTTACCGAATTTGAGCACCGCTACCTTCACATATTTGGCATTATGAATCCGCACTTGGGTTTTTTCCATTGCAACCCTTCGGTCGCAACCACCGCTATTTTGCACATTGAATCGTTGTCGTGTAAGATGTTGTCTTATGGAAGCAATCCTTTTTCTTGCTGTGATTGCTTGCCAGTAGTGTTAGTAGTGTGGCGTTTGGGTTTTTTCCATAGTGACCCTTTTTTATTTTCATAGTAATTAGCGACCGAGAGGTCACTATGGAAAGGGGTGTGGCCTATGCACGTGCCACATGATGTTTTCGCTTTTCTAACACTTCCCTTGGAAAAATTTCGTGTTCCTAAACAGCCTTAACCACCGGAAATAAAACACAGGCTGTTGCCTCTGGATCTGCTCTCAGGAATTCCATAGGTATGCCATAAAGCTCAACAGCCTTGTTGTTTTTAGAAAAGGATCGTGTTTTTTATCACTGCACTGTTACTGTTAATGGGGTTGAAATCAATGCCCCCACATCAGCCATTACAATAGAAGCAGAAGGCTCCTCTTCAATAAATTTCTATTGAATAACCTTATAAAGAGACTACCATTACCGTTATAAGAAACCCCATTCAAAAAAATTGCATAATTACGTATTAAATAAGATCATGAAATAATTTTCATCACGTAATTCCAATAAAACTCTTAATCAAGATCGAACTTTAATCACTCGAACTTATTTAATGGCTTCTTTTTTACTACCCAAAACAAACTCAACTCTTATTCATCGATGAGTGTGTCTTCAACTCTGCATAACCAAAAGAAATCTCAAGAATTCTTATTCAGATGAGCCCAAGAAAACAATAATCAAATGAAACTTTGAACGGTTTCCCGTTAAATCATAAAGATAAACCAAGGCGAAGACCTATAAAGCACAATCCTCTGGTCCATTTAATATTCGAATACACCTCGCCAGCTCCAAAAATAGCCTCAAATCGAAAGTGATACTGATAATGATAATCAACGTTTGAGTTAGTTGAGGGGACCTTACCATTCCGTGAATTCATTAAACTACCTCCACAGCAAATACACATCATTTAGAAGTCGTAAAACTTTGATATACAATCCCAGATAAGGATGGAATTATTCTTTATTTTTTCGGTTTAGTTACCCACTTTGGGTATTCCGAGGAATCCGTGTTTCACTATATTTTTAGGAAACCAAACATCTGGCAAAACTGGATGTGCAATATTCAAGAGTTATGTTTTGGGTCGATAATATTGACAGTTCTTGACTGATACCGACAGATTTCAAAGATTTCTTCTTCGGAGAGTCATTAAAGATTATCTTTTAGATAAACAAACAAGATGTCATAATAGTTGTCGCCGACATAGACGTCGTCGTAGGTTGTTTAAACTATGGTGAGGGAAAAATGTGCGAAATGTCACGTTCATGGTGTGATTGAACATTAAAGTAATTCCACACAAGGTTGAAGCAAGATTTTAATAGCTAAACATTCGGGGTGGAAGATGTAATAAGCGGCGTTCGTTTGAGTTGGTATGGTGCTTCTAAATTTTGATACGAAATGTATGGACTTCTGGCATAGGCGCCCACAGGAAATTTCCTAGGAGGGGCTGATTTTTGTTTGTATTAAACTTTAAGAATAGGCGCAAAAGTGTGCATTAAAACTCATTAATTCGTTCTCATCTTAGCTGAATACGTAGCCTCGTTTTGTTTACTGTTTTTTTTACAATTTATTGGTGGAAACGAACGAAGGACACGGATCGGTCGCATGGTCTGAGCTAATAAAGTGTCAAAACCACACCACTTAATGGTTTTTGGTAAAAAAGGGGTACGCCATCACACGTTTCAAACAATAATGAGTTTATGAAAAATGATTTCGAAAATTGTTTGACCGATTTTGATAAAAATCTTTTTTTATTTATTTTTAGTTTTTTGAACAAAAAAAATTATTTAAAAAAAAATTGAAAATTCAAAACAACAAAATCATGAATGAATGTCAGTATACAGAATTAATATTTGATTAATATTAATAAATTTGATATAAATTCAATAAGTCGTTACCGAAAGCCGAAAATTAAAAGGGTATATGAAATATATAGACTTTTGCGGTAAAATGGTTTTTGGTAAAATGATAACCAAAACTACCAAAATACTTATAAATTTTAATCAAATTCATTGCCGCCGTTATCCAGAAGTTTTTACTTAACGGTTATATGACGTTATATAGCCGTACAAAAATTAAAAAAACCTGTGAGGAATGCTTATAGAACCACGGAAACCGAATTTAGTCTACAACCGTTTAAAACACAGACCGACAGACATTTTTTTGTAATTAAGTTGCTTTATATGATCGTTATGTAATATTTGATGTTATCTCTTTTTTTTTATATTCACGAATCCTAAATTGGCCTTCAATTTTATTCTGATATTTAACTCCGTTATTGAAAGAACCAATATTTTGCATAACCAAAAATTACGGCAAAAAATTCTGCAGTGTCCCAAAGGCAGTAAAAATTTTTGGTCATTTGTAAAAAATATTAAAAACTCCTCAACATCTTCGGTTCCAACGCTCATCGTTTTTTCCGCACTCGTACATTAGCAAGAGATCTCGATAAACACAAATCCGCTGGCCCGGATGGTATACCCCCCATTCTTCTGAAGAGGTGTTCTTCCACACTGGCAAAGCCACTGCGTAAGCTTTTCCATAGTTCCTACTCTTCTGGAATCTTTCCTAGAAAATGGAAAACAGCATTTGTCCCTAAGAAACGTGGCCCATCCTCCCCCTCCTCCTACCGACCCATGCCATAGCACTAACATCCCTTCTTTCTAAGGTCATGGAAAAACTGATTAACCGTCAGCTTAAGGAATATCTCGAAGATCGAAAGCTTCTCCTTGGCCGTCAGTATGGCTTCCGCAGCAACCGTTCCACAGGTGATCTGATGGCATATCTCACCAAACAGTGGAACAAATCTTTACATCGCTCTGGTGAAAGTAAGATTATTGCTCTTGATATCTCCAAGGCATTTGCTAGAGTTTCGCATGAAGCGAAAATGCGTGCTTTTGGGATCGATGATACTCTTGTTTGTTAGATTAGAAAGTATCTTCTGATTCCCACAAAATAAATGCTGGTGTGCCCCAGGGCTCCCGTTTGTCTCCGACTCTTTTCCTAATTTTTTATAAATGATCTTCTGTCTGTTACTTCTAATCCACTTAACTGTTTTGCTGACGACTCTACCCTCAGCTTTTCATATTCGTTCGATAATTCACGTCCTTCGCCTTCGGACGTACAATTGCAACGGTACCGTGTGTCAAGCTCATTAAACTCCGATTTATACAGCATTGTCAAATGGGGTAATAGAAATCGTGTGGAGTTTAATGCTTCGAAAACTCAATGCTGTCTTCTGTCGTTAAAGCTAAACATACCCCCAATGCCATTGTCCATGAATGGCACTTACATCGAAGAAACCGAAAAGCTCTCAGTACTCGCGGTATGTATGTCAATGACGACTTCCGTTGGAACGACCGTATATTTGAGATCGCAAAGAATGCTGCTAGGTGCTTAGGTTTTCTGTATCGGTGTAAGAAGTATTTTTCCCCATCTGATCTGGCTACAATTTATATAAAGCGTTTATACGCCCTAAACTCGAGTATAACTCCCACCTCTGGGCAGGTGCTTCCCAAACATCGCTACACCTGCTTGATAGAATACAAAATCGAGCGTTAAGATTGATAGGAAATAGAACTGCCGCTGAAACAATTGCCCCTCTCGAACACCGACGCAATTTATCATGTCTTTCCTTTTTTGATCTTTTCTTTTGATCCCCTAAAAGTTTCGCCCGTAATAGTCGTCTCGCAAGGAATGCTCATCAGTTCTAGGGATTCTTTTTTTAGCCGAACAACACGAATTTGGAATAGTTTACCCGGCGGGATTTTCCTTGTCATTTTGATCTGCAAACATTCCAATGTTAATCGACACCTCCTATCTCTCCCCTCCCTACCTACCGAATGCCCGCGCAGTGTGTACATTAAAAGGGAAACAAGTAGTCCCTTGGGCGCGCGTTAATTATAAAAAAAAAAAAAAAAAATTTGCTTGTTTATAATTTTTGACAGTTGAAATAAGCATGTCCAAAGAGTTATCTGTTGTTGGTTGTATCGGGTTTTTCAACAGGGACACTACAAAAGTAGAGCGACAGGGACAGCAAACGACGCCATATTTCTTGCCGCTCTTTTGACATTTCTCTTCAGTAAGGTATCATTTCATGATAGAAAGATATACGAGCCAACAACGAGTCGAAATTATTAAAATTTACTAACGAAATTCAGAGTCAGTGGCCTCATCGTTAAGAGCGCTACGTCCAATTTATGGTCGTCATAATCGTCCTAGCAGATCAACAATTGAGCGTCTAGTGGAAAAATTTGAATCCACAGGCACAGTACAAAATGTTCCCATGCCAGTGAGGCAAAGAAGTGCCCGTAGTGTCGAGAATATTGCTGCCGCTGAGGCTTCAGTTGCAGAAAGCCCAAATGTGTCTCTCACAAGTCGTTCTCAAGCGTTGGGCATCTCTGTCGTTGTGGCGAATTTTGCGAAAAGATCTTGGCCTACATCCTAACAAGATTAAATTGACGCAAGAACTGAAGCCGCTTGACCATCAGAAGCGTCGTATGTTCGTGAATTGGGCTGAGCAACAACTTGAAAATGATTCGGATTTTCATCGAAAAATCATCTTCAGCGATGAGGCTCATTTATGGCTGAATGGCTTCGTCAATAAACAAAAAATGCGGTATTGGTCAGGCAGCAATCCACACGTACTCCATGAGTCATCATTGCATCCCGAAAAAATTACGTTTTGGTGTGGTTTATGGGCCGGCGGCGTCATTAGGCCGTACTTCTTCCGTGATGACCAAAACCGGCACGTTACTGTGAATGGGGATCGCTACCGTTCAATGATAACCGAATATTTTTGGCCCCAATTGGATGATCTGGACTTCAAGGACATGTGGTTCCAACAGGACGGCGCCACAAGCCGCACAGCGAATGTCACAATCAATTTATTGGAAACCAAGTTTGGAGAACGTGTTATCTCACAAAATGATCCAGTCGCTTGGTCGCCTCGGTCGTACGATTTGACGCCGTTAGACTATTTCCTGTGAGGCTACGTCAAGTCTATAGTCTATGCCAACAAGCCAGCGACGATTGATGAACTTCTTACGAATATCGAACGTGAAATTGCAGCAGTATCGGCCGATTTATGCTTGAAAACCGTCAAAAATTGGGTTCAGCGTCTGGACTTCTGCAAGCGTGCCCGTGGTAGCCATGCAAAAGAAATCGAATTTCGTACATAATGGCATTGAACGTGCTTTTACAGGAGTAAAGAATTTCATTGATATCCAAAACCGTTTTTGTTTTATTTAAAAAAAACTTTTGTAGCGCTCTTATTGAAAAACCCTTTATATGTTGTGGTCAATTGTGTCGAATTCCAGGAATGTGACTTTGCCATTATCCAAGGCTTTCCTTGTCCGGCTCACCAAATCCTTGAAGAAACCTTATGCGAATCAATAATATATATCTGTGGCATGTTCTTCAAAAGTCCACATTCATGATTTATGATATTTTTAACTCAGCATGCTTGAGTTAAAGTTAACTATAAAACTAACCGAATTCAAAAAAAAAAAAAAAAACAAAGCATTCAAACTATTTCACACCAATTCAAACAAAATGCGGCCATTCATATGATTCACAGGAAAAAATGCTTTACTATCTTTGTTCCACCGCCACTCCCACGCCAAGCAACTTAACCAAATCGATTTCACCAATCATCTGCCGCCATAAAGTTTCAATGCACTTCAAGACACAAATCCCACCTCACCAAGCCACAAGCACCATACCAAATCGCTAGATAATGACATCAAGTGACACATGTAACTCAATCGCACTTAAACAGCCGATTAACAATAGCGTCGTCCACACTTCCAATTCCAATCCCAAAGGTTGCCCCACACCAGACGAAATTCAATTCAAATGTAATTACTCTTGTTTCGAAACAATTAATAGACCAACTCCGAAGTTGGGCCCACAGACCTGCGCCCACCGCACGCAAGACAAGGACAAGACGGAACTCGCCACAAATATTCATAGCTCCAGCTCCAAACAAAGGAGCAAACTTGTTCCTCCATCCCAGACCCACAGCCTTCGTTTTGATTGTTGTTTCTTTGGCTTTTTGTTGGCCCATCAGACGTACGAGTACATCCGTCGTCGTTGGTCTCACCTCGCACCCACCGACCGACGCACAGTCTCACCAATTCTCACAGCTCCACCAAGCAACGACTTGTGTGTCGCACTCGTCGTTTTTGGGGCATAAAATCCATTGCTCACATATGTTTAACTGGTGTCCATTGATGAGATGATTGTGTTAAATGTACAAACTGTGAACATGGATTTCATTTCAGTGTCCAATAGAGGGCGACAAGAGAAATTTTATTGCCTATGGCCGTGCAGATTGTAGATTAGGCTCCGGCATAAGTGGAGGGCAATTTGAATCCAGCACATTCGAGCCCAGGAGGAGCAATCGCACAAAATGTGCTGCCACAGGCTAGGTGGCATGGGAATTCCTTTCGGTTTAAATGGCGTCAATTTGAAATGTGTTGCATTGGAGGAGCCTTGAGGTGGAATACGGAACTATGGCGAGGCTCGCGCGCACTAAATTGTGTGGGCGTCAGGAGCGCAAAGCATCTTGATAGCCCCGCAGCCGAGCATGCTTCGTAAATCAATGTGAAATATTTAATTCTTTATTTAGCCAAATTATTTTAATATTGTGTGGTGTTGAAATTTGATTCCGGCGCGGGGCAGGAATTTATACTGGCTGGGGCATAGCACTCATAAGATTAACTCCGGATAATAGTGCCTCGCTGTGGAAGGGGTACACAGACGCAGTGAGTAATTGTTTGACAATAAGAATACACACACATCCCATGAATGCGGCGAGTTTTCCCACCGTTGCACTGACAAATGGCCGGCCATCAGACTTGCGTCAAAAGGGCTCTGCATTGTTGTGCGGTTAAGAATGTCATCGTGGTTGTTGATGCGGCTTTGTGGAACATATAATGGACGGCAAACACCTTAATCTGACAGCTCTCACGCAATTATCGAATCATTCAATTTGTCAGGTGACACCGTTTGTGTCCCAAAACTGTCCCGCCGAGTCCAAAGGGATAATTAATTGATGGCCGCTCAAGAGACATCCAGTTCGGCGCGAACTGACAAAATGCGCGCGTAGATAGTCGATTATTTATGCTGCGGTCGAGAGGAAGTTGGGTGTCGAAAGGACATTTGTTCATTTAGTTCAACCCGCGATGACAAATAGACTATCCATTAGGAATGTGAATTGACATTGACCCAAAATAAAAAAAAAAAAAAATGGACGGCAAAACCACCACGCGCAGCGGATTAGAATGCAAATATACACAATCCTTGGGTAAACAGGGCTCTCTAGATACCTTTAAAGAGGAACCACACCAGGAACGCACAAACAAGGCAATTTCACTGGACAAACAGAGAGAAACTATTAGTGCGGAGGTAAATTAATTAAAAGGTTCCCGGAGAGATAAGGAACTGAAATAAATCACACGTTCTAGCCGCAACCGCTCCGGGTAAAAATAGTTACCTGAACGAAGAGGCGGGCAATGGAAATTAGTTGCCATGTCCAAACAAATAAGAAAATTACCCGGCCAAGAACATTGAGATGTTGAGCCTCTCCCATGGTCATCATGCCAGACCAGAAAGAAGAAAAGCTCACAATGCATTCATCGAGAACGATGCGATGACTATCGCACATGGATGGATGTGGTCAGCTCGCTGGTGTACTTAGTCAGTCATCGCGAAGCCAGATCGTGTTCGATCGGTTCGGTGACGTGATATCTGGATCCGAAATCAAAATAACTCCTCTGAGGCTGTGCGCAAAACCAAACACAGACCCAACCACAGCAGATTCATCTGTGAGGGCAATTTGTCGTCAAATCCATTATACCCCATGAGAGGTGATTGGGTATAGATTGAGGAGCACTCAATATACCGAAACGAATCCGATTTTAGGAACTGATAGTGTCAACTAAAAGGTCCATTCATCTTGCCATATATGCAGATGGATGCTGCGATATGGAGCGGGCAGTATTTGTCTTAACTGCATTTGCTAAACTGCGATTGCGATTCAATTGGGATGCGGATTTGTTATGGGTTTGTAAGAGGGCTGCCCACTAGGGATGTTTTGTAAAGGCGCGATAGTCTGATTTAGATCTCGACTAGATACTTGAAAATAGATTTATATTGTAAGGAGCCCTTGAGGAATGTGGTTGGTGATGATGTTCGCGAGGAGTCGTGCGCGCCGCCGTTGTCAACGGACAGTTTGAAAAGTGGAAATATTGGCAAAGTTGGTATGCTTGGTATGATGATCAAGCTAAGGATTGTAAAAGCCTCCGAGGTTTGGAAAATTGGTTTGTGGCCTTGCAAATGTTATCATCTCATTTTGAATGTCGATGATGGCTTTTTGATATTTTAGTTTTGTGATAAGTACGAGCTTATTGTATTCCCATCTTCATCTGGATGAGGTGATGGATCCATTCAAGAGTTTTCGGTTAGAATATGCTCAAGGTTTGGACAATACGGCAAAAGCAGATGACGACATTTTTTTTATTTGTATTTAATTTTATTCATTCAGTATAAAATTTATATATTTCTATAAATTCATTAATAAAATAAGAATAATAGTGTACATTCTTTAACTAGGTAGTTAGCGATGAATGACAAATCTAGTTTAAAAATTCATTATTAACTGATGTGGGGTGACAATCACTAATTTAAGTAACAACTAACAAGAATAAAATAATAATAACATTATAGAAAAGAAGAGCTTGCTAGAAATATTTCCGCTTTTTAAAAAAAAATCTCTTAACGGCATGGAGGTCTGGTGGCGGATGAGCCTATTTAAAGAAGGCCAACGACAGCATCATGTAGCGTCTGTACCCATATTTGGCGGCCTTGTATTTTTGCATGTGTTCGATCATCTAAAGGGTTGGTGGTACCTGTCGAACTCTTGGCTTATGGTAGCCACAAACGACGAACATGCTCGCCGAACTTGCTCGTGCTTGCTGTAAATTCGTCGTGTAGGGGCTGGTTCGCGAACGGCTCGCTGTTGACGAAAGATTTCGATTTTGTCGTGTTCGTTGGTTTCGATGTTCGCCGTGTATGACCATGTTCGCGAGCAAACCGTTGAAGGAACAATATGGCAGCAGTCAGCCAAGATTTTGTAGAAGAGTTTATTGAATTTTTACGCCATGAAAGTGCTATATGGGATTCTAAGTGTGAAAAATATAAAAATAAAATTGAAAAAAACAAATCGTGGAAAAATTAGCTACACAAATATAAAGAAATTAATGAAAGTGCCACTATTGAAAGTGTTAAAAAAAAATAAAATTCATTAAGAGCTTATTATAGACGAGAACTGGCCAAAATAAAAAAAGTGAAAAATCGGGTGCAAGTGCTGAACCACTTCCGTTTTTTTATCACACAAAACACGAACGAAGATTGGAGCATGGAACGTTTGTTCTCTGCACGCACCAGGAAGGTACGAGCAGGTAGAACGTGAAATGCTTCGGCATAACATCAGCACTTCTGAGAGTGAGTGAAACCAAGTGGAGAGGAAGAGCTGAATATACTGCAGAATCGGGCCTTACGAGAATGTTGTACTCTGGCGAAGTGGAGGCAGATAGAGGTCCAAGACTCAATGGTGTGGGCATCATGCTGACTAAGGAAGCTATCAAAAGTCTAATTTCCTGGAAACTGGTTTCGGCGAGGCTTATGAAAAAGTCACCATTATTCAATGCTACGCTCCAACGAATGACGGTTAGGCGGACGAACTCCAGGAGGAGTTGAAGTGCTGCTTTGCAGCCGGACAACATATATATATGATGTAGTTGATGAGATTCTGTTGTACCTATAGTAATGTTGATAATACAATAGGTTAATGGATAGTTCATGGCCAAAGTCGTTGGGTACAGTTGCGTAGGTATAATTGCTGGTTTTTGCAAGTATATAAACTATGTTAGAGGTTGAAACAAAGAATTCTAATGTCTCATCCAGTAAACGATCGCTCTTGATTGTTGCTGAAGGAGGTTACCAGCTATTGATAATATATTTTGCGGTTCCAGTCTTAATCATGAGAATAGACAATTGCTTCATATTGAATTCTCAACCTATTTTCCTTTAAGCCACTATGAAGTGTTGGAGGTTTTTTTACGTAGTTGTGTTTATTTTGCGGTAGATGGCGCAGTTTTGAAGTTTACACAAATTACGAAAACTTGGAGAAAGATACTTTTATTTCAATTGTAATTTTTTAAGAGTGTGTTGTTGCTTCATTCCTTGATGCAGTCAGTTGCTCTTTTTCATCAGCTTCAGGATCATACTCAGAGCACTATCAACTCAGCTGTCGTGCAATATTTGTCTCTCTTACTGCAGGATCTGACAGAAAACATGTTACATGTAGTAGGCACCTTCCAATTAACCTTACATCTTCCCTTTTCACATTAAAAGAGAATGTGCACTGTTGCCTGTTTTGTTGCACAAGTGACATCAGGCATTCCCTTATTTTTTTTTTATATAAAATTTACAGATATGTAGCCCTAGCCTTACGACTAACAAGTGATATGGGCTTAAATCATACCCCCGTCGACATCTTTATCCATACCTACCAGTGCGGTGGGTGAAATTAATCTGCAATCTTAACGTTTCCCACTCTCATTGAACTTGCGACATTTATCGCGTGTTGTATCGCTTGCGACACGTCAACAATATATTTTCCATTCCATGCAGTTAAGTTGCGACAAATGTCATAAACACATCCTCAGCTGGTGAACTTTGGCATTGCGCATTGCTGTGCCACTGGCTGCTGTTGCTGCAGCAATACTATGCGAACAGTGTGGCGATGCGGCTTCCTTATCGAATCGCAGTAATCGCGCTGCAATAAAATGTACACGCAGATAACCTTTATTACCCCCAATCACTGCAGTCAGAGCCAGCAAAACAGAGATGCCAAACCAGACTTCACACACCGTAAATTGTTGCAATTTGTAGGTCCCTGACTTGTCAACTAAATGACTCACAAGGCCCCTAATTGAACGGCCTATATCGCAATCAATATAAACATGTAAGCTAAATCCTTGTAATTTAGTCTCCCTCAGCCGTCATCGAGCCCAAGGACTTGGAGTGCACAGCCAAAACAAGATCACAATTCCCATGGAACTACTCGCTTCGTGCCGTCTGTTGTACCTATAAACTCATAAGCCCTGTGCAGCACGCATTTCCAATTTAATATCTTCGAGCGCTGCGCCGCCGGGGTGCAGAGGCCGCGTGCAGAACACGGTGCAGAATGCGACTTAATGCGACTGGAAACTGTACAAAGACTTACAGATATCTAAAGCGCGTTGATATGTGATAGGTCGGACATGCATCCCAAGAGCTTATGGCATTCGTATAAAGACATCAAGCCCCAGATGTCAGCTGGAGATATGTACTTAGTAGCGCTGTATCACCAATGGAGAGATACACTTTCAGCGCCAACACCATTTAGACGGGCGCATTCCGTGGATAACTCCGAGGTAGGCTTTGTGTGCAACGTGTATGTCGTTTGTCGTTGATGTGTGGCTGGCAGGCAATGGCATAACCTGGAACCGGCATCTAATGCGAATGGCCTATGTCGGCGGCGGCAGTGGCAGCCGCAGCGGCTCAGGCTAAAACTGAAATGTTAAAGGTAAATAAATCAAGCGGCTTCCAACTTTAATCACGATCTCTTAAATTAAATCGTACACATCTCTTCACTAAGTCACTTGGCGGATCGGATGCGGATTGCGCGGATAGTGATGCCTGATGCATGATGCCTGGAGTTAAGACGACGACACGATGCCTGCCAATGATGATGTTGATGGCTGCTTTGACTGCTCTGACTCTGAGTATTACGGTGCTCGTTGCACGCTGGTCAGCCCGCGCAGTTGTCCGACTTAAACGATTTAAATGAAATGAACCAAAGTTTCGCCAAATGCGATTAAAACGTCGCTTTCGCGTATACGCACGCATGCGGTAATTTAAATGCAGCTTATACCTACCTCACAGAGTGTTGCAAGAGCAATATTCATAATTACCGCAACGGCATAAAAGTACCAATGCGCACATCCGTCATGGACTGGCTTCGCCGACCGATGTCCCATTCATCGACCAAGTCAGGACAAATCAACCCTCCAAAAATCAAGGAAGAAGATGCATATTTCAAAATTGGCATGACTGGTGCGGCAGTTAAAAAAAAATTCTTCATTTGATTGCGCCGCTGACAGCGGCCACCCATGGCATGAGGATGATGTAGAAGTATCAAATCTCCAAATTTTGCCTTTCAATTTCATTTAAATCATCGTAATCAAAACAAAAATTCTGTGAAAACGCACTTAATTAAAAACGGAATTCCAGACAGCCATCGAGGGGAACGGGAGGAACCACAGATAAAATTCCAAATTCCGTGGACATCAGTGGGCTAAATATGCCATGTGATAGCGAGATTATCCGCGATGTTGAAATGTTAAATTGAATCGCAGGGCGGCATGCGGTGGCAGCGGCGCGGCAGAGTCTGCGATGATTGCGAAACCCCGACGTATGGCTTTGGGGGAGACTGGGCGCGAACAATAATTTGACAGTGGAGTGAAGTGGTGCTGGTGGGCCTGGGTCTGGGCTGGGCATCAATGTGATGGTCACTTGCTCCCTTCGCGCACTCACCAACTGGACGCTAGCGGGATTAGGTACTCGCAAACAAGTAATCTGTGTAGAATAAGTCGAGATTTAAACAGCCCCGATGTTCAATGAATCGTGTAAGCATTGCTGACCTAACTTCATCAATTTTATTCTCGAATGTGCGATGTGATATGAGGGGCGACCATGAGCCATTGCCGAACCCCCTGTGAAGAGGATTGGCTTTAATTGATTTTGACATGTGACAAATCTTTCACTGGCGACTCTGTTCGAAAGGGGGGAAATGCACCAAAGCGGTGTGCGCACAAATAGTGCGAGATCTTGCATCGATCTTTTCTTCGCAGTCGAATTGATCGGATCAGGATCGCAATCGTGATCATCGCATGTTGGACTGGTTGGTGATTGTGATGGCGACGAAGACAACATACCGGGACGACGAGGCAACGGCACTGCCCTCATCATATTCGGTTCGATGGTTTATCGGCACTTTTGAAGCGATTTTGCGTTGTGCGTCTCTGATCTATAACTCTCTGGCCGATTGGACTGGACCTATACTACATAGGGTGGTATTTTATTTGTGTATACAACTTTAATCCCCAATCCGATTCCAAATGAACTTCGAGGACGAAATTATTGTCGATGAGTTATTATTTATAGTTGAAAGTTGGTATTTGTACCTTTGCCTATGTTTAGCGACGAAAATATTCATACCTGAATGAGGTTTTTTTTTTATTTTTAAACTAGATCTGGTCGCCGTGTCGTGCTGATCCGCGCCATTTGTGTGGCCAAATGCGGTCTAGCTGTCATCATCTATTATCCAATAAATATCTAAAGTTTAGAATTTTTTTGTGGAAATAAAATAGTTGAAGGTGATTCAGTATTCTGTCATCACTTTTCATAATCGAAACATTCTTAGTGGAAAATAAATGATGCTTACCATGGTGTCTACCGAATCCATCTTTTTGGAGTGAATTCTTGGAACAACTTTTCAAGCCTGTGTGTGCTATTTCCGCCCAAATTCAGTAAAATATGTCAAAGTGACGTCCATCTCCACAATCAATATTTAACTAGAATCTCGAGTAAATGCTGAATATATAATAACGGGTGATTTTTTTGAGGTTAGGATTTTCATGCATTAGTATTTGACAGATCACGCGGGATTTCAGACATGGTGTCAAAGAAAAAGATGCTCAGTATGCTTTGACATTTCATCGTGAATAGACTTACTAACGAGCAACGCTTGCAAATCATTGAATTTTATTACCAAAATCAGTGTTCGGTTCATTCACCGTAACGTTGCGTCCAACAGCATCTTTGAAAAAATACGGTCCAATGATTCCACCAGCGTACAAACCACACCAAACAGTGCATTTTTCGGAATGCATGGGCAGTTCTTGAACGGCTTCTGGTTGCTCTTCACTCCAAATGCGGCAATTTTGCTTCTTTACGTAGCCATTCAACCAGAAATGAGCCTCATCGCTGAACAAAATTTGTCGATAAACACATTTCGAACCGAACACTGATTTTGGTAATAAAATTCAATGATTTGCAAGCGTTGCTCGTTAGTAAGTCTATTCATGATGAAATGTCAAAGCATACTGAGCATCTTTTTCTTTGACACCATGTCTGAAATCCCGCGTGATCTGTCAAATACTAATGCATAAAAATCCTAACCTCAAAAAAATCACCCGTTATAATAGCAGATTTTTTTCCTTAGGGCTCGCATCGCTAATGACAGTTTCGTTACCTTTTCAACTTTGGAAGATCCTTCCAAGGTACATCTTTTCAATATCTGCTCGGAATACATATTTGTGTTTCTTCCATCGTGTCATGATATTGAAAAGGTCTTGTTGAATGACAGGACCTGTCAGCATGGTATCGTTAAGGCTGACTCCAGACGTTGTTTTCGTCGACGCCATCGAAGACTATCCTTAATTTGGTAGTGGAACTGTCTTCTTTTACGATTGCTTAATGAGGTAAGTAGTACGCCTTGTGAACTTCCTTATATTTGTTTGTTACGAGCTCCATGTGCCCGAGTTCCAAATATTCCTGCATGAATTTTTTGTAGTCTTCGTATCAGCTCTTGTTTTTGATGAATTTTTTCTCCAACTTAAGAAAGCGTGCTACTGCTAGTTGTTCTGCGTTTTCTTTGAATGGAAGTCGAACAATGTATCTTCTAATTTCATCTCTCTTGTAGGTCTGCATGTATATTTCTTCACATCTTTTGTCTTCTTCTGATAGCACTTTTTCGTCTATGATTTCTTCGGTCTTCCAAACTAGTTTTATTTGTTCTTGAAGTTCGACGTTTGAAATACAGCAAATTGTACTTTCGCCATTATTTTTGCTTCCTTGAATGCTCCCTGGAAGGATCCATCCTAGCTTTGTCTTTTGGGCAATAGGAGTACCATGATTGCCTCTAATGACTCCCTCCTCGATTATATCTGGAAAGATGTCAGCTCCTATTTATGCATCTACTGTCGATTGTCTTATGTATGTTGGATCTGCCAACGGAAGGTGCTGAATGTGGTCCCATTTTTCCGCTATAAACGACTCATCTGGCAGAAATTTCGTTAGTTTGTCTAATATCAAGAAGGATCCGTGCGTTACAACTGCTGATGAGTATATCGATTTTATATCCAAATCCACTTTTACACGTGCAATTACCGCCTTAGAAGCTCCAACACCAATAATCGATGCGTATGCCGGCTTCTTTTGTAACTGAAGACGTTGTACTGCATCTTCAGTAATGTATGAAGACTGCGATCCTTGGTCCACCAATGCCCTTAAGTAACATTCGCATCCCCTCCAGTTCGTTTTAATTAAGGCAGTTGCTAGGAGTATTTTGTGTTGCAAATTGGTAGCCAAATTGGTTTGAAATTGTTGTCTGCTATTTTCGTTCAAGTGTAGGATTGTGTGGTGACGTTGCTTACAAGTTTGGCACGATTTGGTCGAATGGTAACTTCTATAGAATCCTCTTTTGACGATTGGTGTTTTTTCTTCTTTCTTGTGGTCATCTCTGTATCGTCTCTCTGTCAGATTTTCTAAAGCATGGAATTTGTTTTCAATAAATTTCAATAAATCTTCAAGCGGCTTCAAGATTGCTCGTACGATTTCCTCGTCTCTTTATCCAATTTTTGAGACACAATAAAAACTATTATTGGATCCCAGCTTTTGGTATCTATATTCAGTCCCCTCAATGAATTAACGCATTCTGATGTTGTATCGTGAAATCTTCTCAATTGCACCGCAGACTCAGTTTGAGTTTCTTTTTGGTTAATCAATGCTTGAATTTGGGCATTCACCAAAAGACGTGAGTTTTCGTATCTATTGATCAGAGCATCCCTGGCTGCTTGGTATTTACTATCTGTGATCTGCAGATGGGTGGTTGGGTGCTGTATGAATAGGGTAGGCACTGAAAGGCATCAAACTGGTGATGCACAGTCGCTGCAACTATATCGTACACATCAATTGTGCTTATTTTACCTCCCCGCGGTAACCACCGGGTACTGGTCTGTCCATCCGGACATTCCTGCTAAACTTATAAGCGCGAGTGTTGAACACAGAAAAAATAGCAACACTATAATGCTCTGCTTTAATGACTGTTCTGATCGATTCGCAGAAGTCTTGCACGAGCCCCTCAGAAAGAGGACGTACGGCGGATGA
Organism: Platycheirus rosarum; assembly: GCA_963971375.1. Lineage (NCBI taxonomy): Eukaryota > Metazoa > Arthropoda > Insecta > Diptera > Syrphidae > Platycheirus > Platycheirus rosarum. Next base: position 3,637,362 of record OZ020507.1, on the reverse strand, counting down.
GCCCAACCAATTGGACCAACGGTGGCGTCAACAGTCAACGAAGCAGACGCCCTAATGAGCTACTTCGACGTATTTGGAGATAAGGTCATTAGGACAATTCAATGCAAGTCAGGGCATTGAAATAGAGATGGTGGCGGATGAACCCTTAATGGGCCAACGGCAGCGCTCATATCCCCGAAGTGGGTTACTGACTCCGGATTCTCCGGTTCCTTTTGTCCAAGGAATCCAACAAAGGACCTGGCTCTCCAGGTTGGGGGTTGTGCGTGGGGTTAACAACCCTGCCACGGAAAAAAGAAAAAGTTGCGAAGCGACCAATAGCCTCGGAAAAGGACGGATTTACTGTTGACGACCCGGAAAAACGAATTAAGGACAACGACCTTCGGATCTGCACGTGGAATGTTAGAACTCTTAACAGACCACGTGCATCCAAACAACTAGCGGAGGCCCTAGACTGCTACAGAGCAGGAATTACTGCCATCCAGGAAGTGCGATGGAATGGGCCGGGCAAAAGGAGGATGAAAAACTGTGACGTGTACTACGGTGATTGCGCAAGAAGACCACAGCGTTTATTTGGGTGCGGATTCGTCATAAGCGGTAGACTTAGGCAAGAAGTCTTGGGCTTTCGACACGTAAGTGAGCGACTTGTGACAATCCGTATCAAGGCTAAATTCGCCAACATTAGCCTAATATGCGCTCATGCCCCCACAGAGGACAAAGATGACGCCACCAAGGATGACTTCTATGAGCTCCTCGACAAAACATATGAGCAATGCCCTAAATACGACGTAAAGATCGTACTAGGCGATTTTAATGCCAAAATAGGTAAAGAGGAAATCTTTGGTAGGACTGTCGGAAAACATAGCCTACACGAAACAACGTCTGAAAACGGACTTAGGCTAATTGACTTCGCAGCGGCACATAACGTCACCATTGCAAGCACACGGTTTCCTCATCTCGATATACACAAAGGGACTTGGTGACACCCAGATCAAAGAACCGTCAATCAGATTGATCACGTTGCGATCGATGCAAGACACGCCTCCAGTATCTTGGATGTTCTACTATAGAGAACTATAGAGGAATAAGTCTCCTGAATATCGCCTACAAGATCCTCTCTGCCGTACTATGTGAACGCCTGAAACCTTTCGCCAGCAACCTGATTGGCACCTATCAGTGTGGTTTCAGACCAGGAAAGTCCACAATCGATCAAATGTTCACTCTACGGCAGATCCTGGAAACCACCCAAGAATTCCAAATCGATACCCACCACCTCTTTATCGATTTTAAGGCCGCGTACGATAGCATTTATAGAGACGAGCTATACAGAGCCATGTCAGGTTTTGGCATCCCCACAAAACTCGTCTGACTGTGCAGGATGACGATGGAGAACTCTCGCTGCTCCGACAAGGTGATGTGCTATCGTGCGATTTCTTCAACTTAATACTTGAAAAAATTATAAGAAGCTCGCAAGTCAATTGTAGTGGGACAATTTTTTCAAGTCTGTGCAATTGCTAGCATACGCTGACGACATACACATCATTGGCAGAACTCGGCGAACTGTCAGTGGAACGTTTGCTAGCATTGAAGCTGAAGCGGCTAAGATGGGACTAGCAGTCAATGAGGCCAAAACGAAGTACCTGCTGTCCACAAAAAGGGACACACAACACCGGCGGATTGGAAAAACATCACAATGGACAGGTACAACTTTGAGGTAGTAAGGGACTTTGTGTACCTCGGATCCGCTATAACATCTGACAACAACATCTCGTCAGAAATAAAGCGAAGAATTACTCTTGCCAATCGCTGTTTCTATGGGCTAGGAAGGCAATTGAGTAGCAAAGCCCTCTCTCGAAAGGCAAAGGAGACTCTGTATAAGACCCTAATCATCCCAGTCCTGCTCTATGGCGCCGAGGCATGGACTCTATCTAAAGCGGATGAAGATATCCTTAGTCGTTTCGAGCGTAAGATTCTTCGGAAAATTTTTGGCCCTATCTGCGTTAACGGGCTTTGGAGGAGAAGGTTCAACCAAGAACTATACGAGCTGTACAGCGACATTGACCTGGTCAAAAAAATACGCATATCACGTTTAAGATGGCTAGGTCATGTAGAGCGAATGGACAACAATGCTCCGGCTCGCAGGATCTTCGATTCCATCCCAGAGGGTAGACGCAGTCAAGGAAGACCTCGCCTTAGGTGGCGCGCTCAAGTGGAGGACGACCTCAACCAACTTGGAGTGCAAAACTGGAGGCAGCTAGCCAAAGACCGAGTTGGCTGGAGAGGCATGTTGGTTGAGGCCCAGGTTCGTCCCGAACTGTAGCGCCACCTAAGTAAGTAAGTATCTGCAGATGCTGTATAATCTTTGCTGCATCGCCGGTCACATTTGTTTTGAGGTAATGCATTTTTGTGCATTCCCAAGTTTTTTATTCTTACGGATTGTTTGTTCAGACAAATCAATGAAAGAATTCCATTGCTTATAGTCACCATCAAATGTTGGAATTTTGAGCCCTAGCAACTTAAGCTCATGGTGTACAACTCCACCTGGTTTTTCTGTCCGTGTATTTTGGGTTCCTTTCGTTACGTACGAATATTCTTCTAACTTTTCTTGGATTTCAATCATTGCTTCTTCGAATTTTTCTTCTAATTCTTCGTAGCTTTCGTCATATGTGAATTCTTCACTATATTCAATTATCTCCGTTTGCGTAGCCGTTATAAGCGCCCACTGGCTTCGTAGTACTTGTTGTTTGTGGACATAAAAGGCTTTTGTTGACGTCTTTGATTCGTGTATTTTGTCCAACGACCTTAACAGTGCTTTTCCTTGTGCTTCGTGTCTTCTTAGATGTCGCCTTAGCTCATATCTTTAGCATTCTTAGCTTCGTCTTCTGATTCTTTTGTCTGCGTAGCTTCTTCGTTTGCGGATCTTCTCATCTTTGTGTTTTTGTTTTCCGCTGCAGTGTTCTTCGTATCGTCTTCTTCACCCTTATGTGCCGTCTTAGATTCTTCTCCTGCTTTTTCTTCGCTCATAATTTCCGATAGCCTTGCTTGAAACTTCTCTCGAGCTAACGTCACTGTTGATTTTACTTGCTCGTAGTATTTTGCTTCTAAAGGGTGTTTTTTTAAGAGGTAAGGAGCTTTGAAATGAAATAAAACAAAGATGATTTTTTTAAATTGACATGAAATTTACTTTATTCGAAAGATAATCTTCAGGCATTTTAATTTAAATATGATTTCTGGCATATGACCGCCATGGCTGGCTCAGAGGTAGTCAAATCTGGAGGTCTAATTTTCGATGACTTTTTCCAAGATTTGTGGCCGTATATCGGCAATAACGCGGCGAATGTTGTCCTCCAAGTGGTCAATCGTTTCGGGCTTATCGGCGTAGACTAGCGACTTCACATACCTCCACAGAAAAAAGTCAAGCGACGTTAAATCACACGATCTTACCAAACTTTTCCTTCAATAAATCAATTAAGGCACGAGCTGTGTGACATGTTGCGCCGTCTTGTTGAAACCACAGCTCCTCCACATCATGGTTATTCCATTGATGAACGAAAAAGTTAGTAATCATGGCTCTATAGCGGTCATCATTGACTGTAACGTTCTGGCCAACATCGTTTTTAAAAAAGTACGGACCAATTATTCCAACCAACCCATAAAGCACACCAAACAGTCAGTTTTTGTTGATATAACGGTGTCTCAACTCTCAACATACATTTGAGGATTATCATCACTTCAAAAATACGGCAGTTTTGTTTATTGACGTGTCTATTCAACCAGAAGCGAGGACGATTATGTTGACCGTAAAATAGACGTAGTGCGCGATACGTATTTCGAACAGAACCCTGATTTTTAAAATAAATTTGCACAATTTGGAAGCGTTGCGTTGTTCAGGCGTCAGTCTATTCACGTTGAAATGCCAAACCAAACTAAAAATAAATCACTTGACAGCTGACAAAATGGTTGCCAGTTAAAAAAGTGCTGCCAACTTAAAAAAAATAAATTATTTATCAATATGTCGTTCGCAACGATGCATGCCTTGTACATCTTTTACTGTTTACATTGTAGCCTTTACTTTTCGCCTGTTTTTGGTTCAGTGATCTACCAAAAACATCTTCACTGTCTCTTAGAATACGCAGCAGAATTAGAAGCCATCATTTCGGCGCATCTAACATGACTTATACTTTTCTCAGGTATCATCAATTTTTTACCAGACTGACTGAGTTCTGAAACGACTCGTGGTTGTAAAAGAACGGCTCTAATTATATTATCATACGGGTGATGCTACGGGGATCCAATACGAGTCTCGTTCAATATGTTTTTCCATTCATTCCCATTGCTAAACGATGCCATTCAGTTGCGCACCCCAAATATTCGGGGGCCCTGGTCTACGCCATCCTTCCAGTGTAGTCGAAACAAAACTCAGATGCGGCGCAGGAGTTACCGAAGAGTTACCAATCAAGTTGGTTTGCACTACGGAAACGTCTTAAGTCCTGAATTTTCTGTATAAATTATACCTTGTCCTTGATGGAATAACCCTGGGAATATACCTTATGCAACAACCTTGATATTCCGAATGGGAGTGGAGCCAAGAAGACTGAATAATTTGCTGCCAGTTTCTGATCCACTCAGGCATGTAAAGAGTTTATATACCTTGGATCTATGATGAATAGCAAAACATTTAGTATTTAGAATATCGAATAACGATCAGTAAGTGCAGAGTAGATGTAGTAGACGGAACACTGCCACCACCATCTTCAGAAGTATGAGAGTAAATTTACAGGAGAAGAAACGAAAATGCTTCGCACAATAGTTGTAACAGGCCGACTCCACGAGACAGAATTTCTCTCAGAATACTAATCATGATATGAAATTTCTAACTTGCTATTATAGGGACTATAAGGCCACCGATCCCGATTTTTACAAAATTGGGAAAATTAGGCCTCTCCGTTGAAACTTATTCGAGCCAGCCGCGGCGGCCATTTGCCTGAAATCATTTTTAGAACCTAATGGCAAACCCTTTTCTTTATAATAAAGCTAAATTCTTGGCCATAAAGTTATATTATATGCATTTTATTTCTTCTTGAAAACCACACGTCCAAGAAAAACACCCTTTATATAGGGATGATTTTCTCCCAAATCTTCGTGTGCCTTTATTACATCATCTTCTTGCTTAAATTCTTACCAGTAGAATTCAAGGTCGATAAGACTTTGCTGCACAAATACTTCAGTTCTTCGTGCTTTGGCTTCCTTCGTGAATTTTTCAAACACCTTCTTTATCCGCTCTCCTTTATCTCGCTGTCTTTCAACGCGATCGTCTAAAGATGTCATCTTCGTTTATTTCTTCTGTTATCGTCTTATTATTTTCGTTATCGTTTCGTATTTTTCTTCATTGCTTATACTGTACATTCTTGTACAAACAAGAAAGAATTAGTTACATGAATTCGTTTTAAAGTAGAAAATTTGGGTTGAGGCATAGCTACTTAATGAAAAAGTTACTTCTAAACCTAAATCTGGTGTTTCATTTAAACCGACGCGACGGACGTAATCATTTTCCGCAGGAGCACCTTCGTTGTGACCAAGAATGTACGACCATATTGTCTATATATACTTAAATTCTTGTCAATTAATTTTTCGCCTTTAACCACATTCAGAGATTTATAGGAAATCTTGGGATCAAATAAAAATGAAAATCCGGACGAACAAGAGTATCATCGATCCCAAAAGCACGCATTTTCGATAAGAGAGCTTCATGCCAAACTCTATCAAATGCCTTGGACATATCAAGAGCAATAATCTTACTTTCAACAATTGGATAAGTGATTTTAATGAGTTAATAACTTTTATCAATGAAAATGAGCTGCAAAGTATTTTGGTATTTTGTGATCTAAGGGTGATTTTTTTGAGGTTAGGATTTTCATGCATTAGTATTTGACAGATCACGCGGGATTTCAGACATGGTGTCAAAGAAAAAGATGCTCAGTATGCTTTGACATTTCATCATGAATAGATTTACTAACAAGCAACGCTTGCAAATCATTGAATTTTATTACCAAAATCAGTGTTCGGTTCATTCACCGTAACGTTGCGTCCAACAGCATCTTTGAAAAAATACGGTCCAATGATTCCACCAGCGTACAAACCACACCAAACAGTGCATTTTTCGGGATGCATGGGCAGTTCTTGAACGGCTTCTGGTTGCTCTTCACTCTAAATGCGGCAATTTTGCTTATTTACGTAGCCATTCAACCAGAAATGAGCCTCATCGCTGAACAAAATTTGTCGATAAAAAAGCGGATTTTCTGCCAATTTTTCTAGGGCACTGATTTTGGTAATAAAATTCAATAATTTGCAAGCGTTGCTCGTTAGTAAGTCTATTCATGATGAAATGTCAAAGCATACTGAGCATTTTTTTCTTTGACACCATGTCTGAAATCCCGCGTGATTTGTCAAATACTAATGCATGAAAATCCTAACCTCAAAAAAATCACCCGTTAAATGGAAGAATCGGTAACTTTCAAAACCCAGCTTCTCTGGTACAAAACGTTTCGCATGTGTTTGAAAGTGTAAGCAACTCTATGGATGAGACGGTTAATAGGTGCGGGAGGCAACTTCTAGATTTTATTGAAGATTTTGGTTTTTTAGTTCTAAATGGGACAACCAAAAGTGACAAAAGAGGTGAACTTACTTTCGTTTCGGGTCAGGGCACCTCAGTAATTGATTATTGCTTGGCGAAGGGTAATTGGATTAGTATTATTGAAGATTTTGAAGTTCCAACTGCAAATTACTCTGGCCATTTGCCAACAGTTACATCAGTAAAGATCTTTCGTTGATGCCGATAAATGCAGTTAATAGTATAAAATGGAAAACCAATCGTGCTGATGTGTATAAGCGAAGACTTGATGCACAATTAATTCACCTTCCTGCTCAAGAACTTCGGAATTGTGACCAAACCGTTGAAATTATTTCAAATTGTATAAGAGAGGCTGCGATCTCGAAAAAACCTAAATCTGAGAGTTTGACTGGGAATGTAGGAAACTTCGTAAAAGATCTTTCTTCTATCTGAACCTTTTCAGGAAGACCAGTTAAATTTTTTTTAAAACGCTCTATTTAGAATCGAATAAACTCTATAAAAATCTTTGTATTCGAAAACAGAAAAAATATTTTAATGAGGTAGCTGGCTCCCTTTCAAACTGTAAGGACTCAAAAGCTTTCTGGTCAAAGGTGAGACTGCTAGGTGGCTGTAAAACTTTTTCATCTTCAGTTATTGAAGTTGAAAAACTTGCAGACTACTTTGAAGAGCTCCTGAACCCTGTTTCAACTCACTTACCATTCCAGTATGCCTTACCTCTGGTTTTAGTCCCTGAACTTGACGGGCCGATTACAATAAGAGAGTTACAAGAAACTCTCAAATCAATGAAAAATGATAAAGCCGCAGGGATTGATGGCATTCCTGCAGAATTTTATAAAAATTCAACACCGAATTTCTTGGAACTAATTAACTCTTTTTTCAACAGTCTTCTAGAAGAGGAAACAATCCCAAAAACGTTTGTAAAAGCATGGATTTGCGCAATTTTTAAAAAAAGGTGACTTACAACTTCCGAGCAATTACAGGGGTATATCGGTTCTACCTTGTCTTAGAAAAATATTCACCCATCTTTTATGCCATAGGTTGACGAGATGGATTGAAGAGAATAAACTCCTTAGTATTTTTCAAGCCGGTTTTCGGGCGGGACTATCCACGGTGGATCATATATTTGCTCTCACAAGTATAGTCAAAATGTTTTTAGACAAGAAAAAGAAAGTATTCGCTTTTTTTGTCGATTTTAGGGCGGCTTTTGATACTGTGAACAGAGCTTCCTTAATCTATAAGCTTTCAACGTTAGGTTTATCGACAAAGTTTCTCAATTTATATAAGCTACTTATAACCGATACCCCTGCTGCTATTTGGAATGGAATATCAATGTCCGAATTTTTTAATACAAGAGCTGGTGTTCCTCAAGGTTGTGGGTTAAGTCCAATTATTTGTGCATTGTTTATTGATGATGTATCCAAAGATTTCCCGGGAGGAGTTAAATGTGGTGAAACTCTAATAAAGATGCTTCTATATGCGGACGATATTGTTATATTGGCAGATAATCCCATAACTTTGCAGTTTCAAATAAATAAGCTCAAGCGATTTTGCGACTTATGGGAGCTCTCAATTAATGTCACAAAATCAAAAATAATGATTTTCGGAGGAACTCATCGAAGAAGACTTCCTCAAGAAAAATGGTTTTTTAGAGCGTGATCCATTAGAATGTGTCAGAGAGTAGAAATACTTAGGTTTCCTGATAACATACAACCTTGATCTTCGACCACATGTTAAAGAAAAATGCATTGCAGCAAAAACAGCAATAAATCTAATGTGAAAAAAATTTTTTTGCAACAAATATGTTGATGGATCTGCTAAGTTTAGAGTATTTGATGCGACCATAAGCACATGCCTTTGCTATGCAAATCAGGTATTTGGGTATCAAAACATTGATGGTTTTGAAGTAGTTCAACGTTTTTTAAACTTGCTAGTTCTACACCCAATTATGCTATGCACGTTGAATCCGGTTTACCACAAATATTCCTTAAGAATTTAAAATCAAATGCTGATTATATAATAAGAGTAATGAAAAGGGACGACTCAAATCTTCAAAAACAAATTATGCAATACGCACTCCGAGGTCAGTTATCACCTTTCAAGGAATGGAATGAGTTGGCTGATCGACACGGTCTAAATCTTGATCTCAATAATACAACTCAGGCCGATTGGCAGGACGCGTTCTATAGATGTATAGCTAAGGTAGATGACTCTCTTTATCTTCAATGTCTAAATAGAGCTCAAACATCTAACGGGTGATTTTTTAAGAGCTTGAGAACTTTTTTAAAAAAAAAACGCATAAAATTTGCAAAATCTCATCGGTTCTTTATTTGAAACGTTAGATTGGTCCATGACATTTTTTTTTTTTTTTTGAAGATAATTTCATTTAAATGTTGACCGCGGCTGCGTCTTAGGTGGTCCATTCGGAAAGTCCAATTTTGGGCAACTTTTTCGAGCATTTCGGCCGGAATAGCCCGAATTTCTTCGGAAATGTTGTCTTCCAAAGCTGGAATAGTTGCTGGCTTATTTCTGTAGACTTTAGACTTGACGTAGCCCCACAAAAAATAATCTAAAGGCGTCAAATCGCATGATCTTGGTGGCCAACTTACCGGTCCATTTCTTGAGATGAATTGTTCTCCCTCAAAATGGCCATAGAATCGCATCAATCAATGTCGATTCGTCGCCACATGGAAGATTTTACGCAAAGATCTTGGTGTAAAACCGTAAAAAATACAGCTCGTGCAAGAACTGAAGCCGAACGATCTGCCACAACGTCGAATTTTCAGTGAATGGGCCCTAGAAAAGTTGGCAGAAAATCCGCTTTTTTATCGACAAATTTTGTTCAGCGATGAGGCTCATTTCTGGTTGAATGGCTGAGTAAATAAGCAAAATTGCCGCATTTGGAGTGAAGAGCAACCAGAAGCCGTTCAAGAACTGCCCATGCATCCCGAAAAATGCACTGTTTGGTGTGGTTTGTACGCTGGTGGAATCATTGGACCGTATTTTTTCAAAGATGCTGTTGGACGCAACGTTACGGTGAATGGCGATCGCTATCGTTCGAAGCTAACAAACTTTTTGTTGCCAAAAATGGAAGAACTGAACTTGGTTGACATGTGGTTTCAACAAGATGGCGCTACATGCTACACAGCTCGCGATTCTATGGCCATTTTGAGGGAAAACTTCGGAGAACAAGATCATGCGATTTGACGCCTTTAGACTATTTTTTGTGGGGCTACGTCAAGTCTAAAGTCTACAGAAATAAGCCAGCAACTATTCCAGCTTTGGAAGACAACATTTCCGAAGAAATTCGGGCTATTCCGGCCGAAATGCTCGAAAAAGTTGCCCAAAATTGGACTTTCCGAATGGACCACCTAAGACGTAGCCGCGGTCAACATTTAAATGAAATTATCTTCAAAAAGTAAATGTCATAGACCAATCTAACGTTTCAAATAAAGAACCGATGAGATTTTGCAAATTTTATGCGTTTTTTGAAAAAAAAAAGTTCTCAAGCTCTTAAAAAATTACCCGTTAATAATCTTACTTTCACCAAAGCGATGTAAAGATTTGTTCCACTGTTTGGTGAGATATGCCATCAGATCACCAGTGGAACGGTTGCTGCGGAAGCCATACTGAGGGTCATGGAGAAGCTTTCGTTTTTGAGATATTCCTTAAGCTGACGGTTAATCAGCGTTTACATAACCTTAGAAAGGTAGGAGGAGGGGGAGAATGGGTCACCTTTCTTAGGGAGAGGCTGGACAAATTGAATGAGGTTTGAATCATTTACTGAAGATATGGTTTTGAAAAGCTTAGTATCGTCAGCATATAATGAGATATTGGAATGCTTTATTATCAATTCGATGTCATTAATGGTAAGGATGAAAAGGAGAGGACCTAGGTGACTTCCTTGAGGGACACCGGAAGTGGCGGGAAATGGATTGGAAAGTGCATTCCTGAAAGGCACACTATAGGAACGATTGCTGAGGTAAGAAGATATCCATTTCAAAGAGATCTGTTCAAAGCCAAGAGCCTTAAGTTTGAATAGTATAAGACTATGAGAAATTTTGTCAAAGGCTTTACTAAAGTCAGTGGAGATAACATCGACTTCCATCCCTGCTTCTAGTGCTGAGAGGGCAACGGAAACAAATTCAATAAGGTTTGTGATAGTGGATCTACATTTTTGAGGAAGCCATGTTGTCTAGGGGATATAAGCGACTTACAACGAAAACTTATTATTTCGTATATGAGGCATTCAATTTTGGGGATGTAGGATAGTTTGGCAATGGGGCGATAGTTCTTAACGTTATTTTTTGCGCCTTTTTTGTGAATCGGTGTAACGAATGAAGTTTTCCATACTTCTGGAAATACACCTTGGGACCTCATATACAAAAACCTCTGATCGTAGCTTCCTAGCGACCAGTATTGGTTGAATAAAGTTGAATGTTTTCAATGTCTACTTTTTCATGACATTTGCTTCTGCAGTTGTCAAATGTTTTAAAAAATCTACCCCTAACGGTCTTTCCAGTGACTGATTCATACATCTTCCAATTGTTTTCTTGTGCAATCCGATTTTTTTTTTTTTTTTTTTTGAACTTCGGTGATGCTAAGGCTTGTTCAATTTGGGCTTCCATAGCAATTAATTCCTCATCACTCACAGAGTTGGAATAACCTGAATTACTTCCTGATAAATTGAAATTCGGATCATTCAAAGTATCATCCGAGTCCATCCACTTGGGCTTATCTACTATACTCTCGGATTCTATGTTTTCAGTATGTTGGAACTTACCTAATTTTAAAAAAATATTTTTTTTTAGCAAATCTTAATCCGAACATGGGATTCAATTTAAAAAAAAGTAAAGATGAGATGATTTGATAACTAAATTAATATTCTTACATCGGAGGAAGTCTACATCAAAATTTATCCCGTTCGATGAAGAATGTGTTTCGTTTTGTACACAAGGCTCAAAGTTAGGCATCTCATCCATTGAACTTTCATTTCATTTGGTTTTTTTTTTTAAGTATTGAAAATAAATATTTCTGATTTCGATCTAAGCTTTTTAACAAATTCCTTACTTATGTCAAGTACACCAGGATATTGAGAAAAAAATGTTCACCCTGAAAAGTCCCATTTTCGGAACCCTTTCGGAATGCATTCTAAAACAAAAGGTTATAACAATATGTAAGATAAACATCTGAAATTCGAGGCGTTACAAAAGATGAAGTATTGGTTAAACTTTTGAAAACAATATAAACTTAAATCGGAATTATAAAGGAGATAAATAAATCAGCCGTTTTCGTTTAGGGTGGAATGGAGTGTAGACACACGCACCGACACTCACTTTTTACTTCCACAAACCACAATAACTTCTTCAACAAAAAACAATTTTTTTAAATTTATCTCCTGCGACTGGACACAACAAACCTAATTCAACTTATGACTCATCTCCCCACGATTTTGTTCGATGCAGAAAAACCTATGTCTACTTAGATATGCGATTTTTCAGATTCAAATATGGAATAACGGCCTAATTCAATGTATTATTTTAAAATTACTAATATTAAGGATGCCCTAACAACTTAAGTTAACTTAAGTGCATTCAAAATCAAAAATTTAATTATCCATAACAGCCTAACTCAAGTTACGAAAATAATATATCTTTTATGCATTTGGGAATAACAGCCTATCTTGAGTTATGAAATGGAAAAAAATACAGTTTTTAAATATGGGAAGAGAAAAGATATCCTAACTCAACTTATAAATTTATGGCAAATTTTTTTTCTCAAAACGCCAAATAACAATAGTTTATCTTGAGATAGGTTTTTACGGTAAATCAAACTATTGATGCTTAAAAAAACTTAACTTAAGGTATGAGGCGGTCGTTATAAAAAAATACATATTTTTCAAGTTAAGTCTTTTTGGCTTATGACATTTTTAAAAATATGACTTAAGCTATAACTTTCGTTTGAGCAAAGATACAGATCTGCAAATTTGAGTGTCTATAGATCTTTATTACAAAAAGTCATTTTCGACTTAACTGGACTTAAGCGGTTATGGATTACGACCACAGATTAATAAGAACTTTATTCTTAATGTGTAACCCTACATTGAATTTAATAAACTAAACTAAACTAAAACTAAACTAAAAAAAAAAAAGCATTTACCCAAGATAGGAATTTTGTTTCTCACATTTATAATAAATTCGTGTCTTAAAGTACGATATTTTCCAGACTCTTGGAAAATAGCTAAGGTTGTGCCTATTTTAAAAGCTGGAAAGCCAGCCGTAAGGGCTGAAAGTTATAGGCCAATTAGTTTGCTCAGCAGTATAAGCAAAGTTTTAGAAAGAGTTATACAAAGAAAGATGCATAGAATAATCTCAGATAATAGTTTATATCCTGATGAGCAATTTGGATTTAGACGATTCCACAGCACTTCACATCAAGTTCTCAGGATATCTAACATTGTCAAAAGTAATCTTGTTGAAGGAAGATCCACAGGTATGATATTATTGGACATTGAAAAAGCATTTGATTCAGTTTGGCACAATGGTCTGATATATAAAATGTTATTTTACAATTTTCCTTCTTATTTATGTAAAATTGTCCAAAGTTTTCTGTCGAATAGATGTTTTAAAGTTCATGTTAATGGTAGTGTCTCTGAACTGATAAGTTTTAATTACGACGTTCCTCAAGGCTCAGTCCTTGGGCCAATTTTATATAATTTATTTACATGTGACTTTCCCAAAATTCCTGATTGTGAAGCAGCAATTTTTGCTGACGACACAGCATGAATCTCCTCGCATGAGTTTGGTCTCAATATTGAGATCAACTTAAACAATGCGATTAGAATATTGGTAGATTATTACAATAAATGGAAAATAAAGCTTAATGCTGATAAGATGCAAGCGATCTTTTTCACGCGAAAAAGAAAAGCTTGTTATCTTCCAAGCAATCGATTGCAAATCCTTGGAAAAGCTGTTTCTTGGGATCGTCAAGTCAAATATCTTGGCATTCATCTTGACACAAAATTAACCTTTGACCATCATATAACACAAACAATAAAAAAAGTTAATATAGCCATTAAAATGATGTTCCCATTCATCAACAGAAAATCCTTATTGTCAAACGAAAATAAAATAATAATTCATAAAGTTATTTTCCAAGCTATTCTTTTATATGGTTGTCCTGTATGGAAGAATTCTGCTAAGTGTCACATTCAAAAATTACAAGTTTCTCAAAATAAACTTTTGAAAATGATGCTTGACCTTCCTTGGCACCACTCGACTTCAGATCTCCATAGAAGGGCGAATGTTGGATTGATATCTGAAAGAATTGTTAAATTAACAAATAAATTCCTAAATCGCATTGAACTTGCTGATAATAACCTCATAAATCAACTCAATAATTAATATTCAACTAAATGAAATATGAAGATTTGCAAACTGTGATAAGAACTACCTGATTTTGTATACGATGTTTAATTTATTAAAATGTTAATTTATATTTTTTTGTTAATATATTATTTATGTTGTTTTATGTTTACTTATTTATTTCTTCATTTCATGTACTTATTTATTTATTTATTATTTATTAACTTGTTATATTTATTTATTTATTTTGTTTCAATTTTGAAATTTACCATTTGTTTATTTGTTTATTCACTAATTTATTTATTTATTTACCTAATTATTTATTTATTTATTTATTTATTTACTTATTTCCATGTTATTTATTTATTTGTTTATAATTTATTTACTTATGTTGTTTGATTATTTACCTAACCTACTTAACTATTTTATTCATAATAAATTCTCTTTCTTCTAGTCACTAGTTTTAAATTATCTTAAGTTATAATCTTATAAATATTTTTTTTTCTTTTTCTTTCTTTAAGAGAGGTTTTTATCGTATTTCCTCCAAAAAATGATTATGTAATTAATAAAAATAAACTTATAATCCTTAATAAAATAATGTTCTAGCTGTAAGATACACTGTATCAAATCACTATAATGTAAAATGTGCGGTAGCAAACCATTGTAAAATTTAAAAATTTAAACTAAAACCCAGGAACGACGACGGTTTGACTGTGATAAGTCAGAAGGAATCTTGAAAAATGCTCAAAGGCCCATCTTATTAAAAAAAAATCAGTTAGTGCTATTAATAATAATAATAGATAAGGGCATCTGAATTTGTCTTATTGTGCTGAATGTTTGGATTGATTTTTTGTAAACAGGCTGTCTTATGGGCATAACACCTAAGACAGTTTGATTATTACAGAAGTTAATTTTGATTTTCACTGCGCAGTTCGACTTAATCAGAGTTGTGTTTTGTATGTAAGTATTTTTAAATGGTAAGTGATTTTTGTGTCGTGTATTCAAATGTTCGTGGTTTAAGAAAGAATTTCTTTCACGTGTACGTCTACACTGTTCAACACAGGCCAGCTGTTTTGGCATTAAGTGAAACTCAGGTTGGAGTAAATACTGTTTTATCAGAATTTGCTCTACATGGGTATAGCTTGGTACCATTACTCTTTTCCCATCATCGTCTCGTGGTCTATGTTAGGAATGATATTGCTTGCCAGAGCCTTCCCCAATATGGGCAATGTTCCAACACGGACTTTAACTTCTTGTGGCTCAAATTCACTGTCCGCAAGCATATCATTCATTATTGTTTTATTTACAGGAGTCCAAATCTCGACAGCAATTCCACTTGTAAAGAGTTTGATGCGCTGTCTGATTCCATCTCGAAAATTGTTTCCCTTTGTCCTCGCACTGAAATCGTTATTACGGGCGATTTCAATGTACACAATTCCAATTGGCTCCGCTATTCTGGTCAGACAACACCCGAAGGAAGGTATGTCAAGCTCTTTGCCGGGTTACATCACCTTACCCAACTGATCAATGTGCCAACGCGTATACCGGATGTTGCTGGGCAAGCCGCCCATACTCTTGACTTATTTCTAACTTCTCACCCTGATAAATATACTATTAGTGTAACTTCTCCTTTTGGCACTTCAGACTATTGTGTCATTTCAGCTAATTTCTCATCCTCCACCCATCCGGATAAAAAAAGGAAGTAAGTTTCCGATCCTACAAAGCCAACCCCACAGATGAAAATCGGAAAAAGCACAAACAAGAAAGGAACTCATGCAACTCGGTTATTGAAAGAACCAAATTTTGGAAATTTGGAAATTGGCCCGGATGGTATACCCCCGATTCTTCTGAAGAGGTGTTCTTCCACACTGGCAAAGCCACTGCGTAAGCTTTTCCATCGCTCCTACTCTTCTGGAATCTTTCCTAGAAGATGGAAAACAGCATTTGTCCAGCCTGTCCCTAAGAAAGGTGACCCATCCTCCCCCTCCTCCTACCGACCCATAGCACTGACATCCCTTCTTTCTAAGGTCATGGAAACACTGATTAACCGTCAGCTTAAGGAATATCTCGAAGATCGTAAGCTTCTCCATGACCGTCAGTATGGCTTCCGCAGCAACCGTTCCACTGGTGATCTGATGGCATATCTCACCGAACAGTGGAACAAATCTTTACATCGCTTTGGTGAAAGTAAGATTATTGCTCTTGATATCTCCAAGGCATTTGATAGGGTTTGGCATGAAGCTCTCTTATCGAAAATGCGTGCTTTTGGGATCGATAATACTCTTGTTCGTTGGATTAGAAGCTATCTTCTGGACCGTTCAATACAAGTTGTATTGGACGGATTCAAGTCTGATTCCCATAAAATAAATGCTGGTGTGCCCCAGGGCTCTGTTCTGTCTCCGACTCTTTTCCTCATTTTAATAAATGATCTTCTGTCTGTTACTTCTAATCCACTTAACTGTTTTGCTGACGACTCTACCCTCAGCTTTTCATATTCGTTCGATAATTCACGTCCTTCGCCTTCGGACGTACAATTGCAACGGTGCCGTATGTCAAGCTCATTAAACTCCGATTTATACAGCATTGTCAAATGGGGTAATAGAAATCGTGTGGAGTTTAATGCTTCGAAAACTCAATGCTGTCTTCTGTCGTTAAAGCTAAACATTCCCCCAATGCCATTGTCCATGAATGGCACTTACATCGAAGAAACCGAAAAGCTCTCAGTACTCGGTATGTGTGTCAACGACGACCTCCGTTGGAACGACCATGTATTTGAAATCGCTAAGAATGCTGCTAAGTGCTTAGGTTTTCTGTATCGGTGTAAGAAGTATTTTTCCCCATCTGATCTGGCTACAATTTATAAAGCGTTTATACGCCCTAAACTCGAGTATAACTCCCACCTCTGGGCAGGTGCTTCGCAAACATCGCTTCACCTGCTTGATAGAATACAAAATCGAGCGTTAAGATTGATAGGTAATAGAACTGCCGCTGAAACAATTGCCCCACTCGAACACCGACGCAATGTTTCATGTCTTTCCTTATTTTATCGTTTCTTTTACAAAAAATGTTCACTCGAAGTAGCCAGTTGCATTCCTCCCCTTAAAAGTTTCTCCCGTAATACTCGTCTCGCAAGGAATGCTCATCAGTTCACCCTTGAGCCTAATTTCGGACGTACCGTGAAATATAGGGATTCTTTTTTTAGCCGAACGACACGAATCTGGAATAGTTTACCCGGCGGGATTTTCCCTTGCCATTTTGATCTGCAAACATTCAAAACCAATGTTAATCGGCACCTCCTATCTCTCCCCTCCCTATCTTCGTAATGCCCGCGCAGTGTGTTCTACATTAAAAGGGAAACACATAATCCCTTGTGCGCGCGTTAATTATAAAAAAAAAAAAAAAAAAAATCTGTTCCATAGATGTAACAAAACGCACCGCATCGCCAAACAAATATCCTGCGTCTATTGTGTCCAGACTCAAACAAACACCTTCTAAAATGGACACAAAAAGAGTCACGAATCACCCATCTATGACACAACGGGTGATATTTATGCGCCATTATTAAGAAGTTGTGTTCCCTAACTTATCCCATTGTGGCATTGCCACAAAAAAAAAAAACCTTGGGCACTCGAATATCTGTAAAGTCCAATGAACATAGGTGTAGGAGTCCCGCATAGAAGGCGCATATAGATACCCTGCGCTCCCAGATTGCAAACATAATTTATCGCCAGCGACTTACACATTTCCCGCGGGCAAATGTGTCGCTTGATAAATAGCCAACTAATCGCGACATGCACTCTATAAAGTTCTCCAAAATGGTTCGCCGGAAGCGAAATGGCAAATTGAAAACCAAACATGTAAATACCAACCGCACAGACAAGTCAATACAAATAGAACAGCTCCAGACTAGGATCCATCAAGCGTGTGGACGACGACGTTAAGAGCCAATAATTAATTTGACGTTCGAGGGCAGTTCCCATTATTGGCTTCATTCAGAAATGGCCAGCGCGACTGCACGGCTATAAAATTGGCTCACAAGGTAAAAATAACTTAAAACAAAACAAAATCAAGAAGAAGAGAACAAAACACATCAAAATAAAAAAAAAATAAAAGCGATCCCCGTAAGGTTAAGCCGTGACAGGAGCAAGAAAAACTTGACAAGGAGAATGCAACTTTGCGGGCATGTGTTTCGGTGTTGTTAAGTAAATTTCCAAAGGTGTCAGAAAACATCTTGTCGGAATTCATCTAACAAGAAATTTGGATTTTGTTCTCATGGATACGGAGGGCTGGGAGGTGTGCGTCCGCTGGCCAAAGCGGAGCAAGTTACCTGTGTGAGCTTGTTTGCTCTGGGTGTCTTGCATGTTGTTTGATCCTTGTTTCTTACAACCCAGAGCCTAGTTATTACGGTGCAAGCATTTGGGTTGGGCATACTTAACATACTATTCCCATTAGGAGCTCTCCGCTTCATTCATACCTCACCACCGGATTCCTCCAGCTATATATGTGTAGCATGTAGGTACACCGGTAGGCGACCGCAGTCCGCACAGCACATGCTGCATCGAAATTGCTTTGGCACACGTCACTCTGAGCGCGAACAGAAAGGATCTTATTAGTTGTCGTCCAAGTCCAAGTCGAAGTCTTCGCCTGCGCGTCCACCTCGTTGTCATCAAACATTGCCTTGCCATATTGGGTTGTCGTCGACTCCGTCTCGTTTATAACCGATACTTATCGGCATTCCAACAGCTCACCAGATCCAAAGATATTTGTTCGCACTGTTCGCCAAGAAGAATGAACTGACCGCCCGCGATAAGCGATCTCAACTTATTTGTGACGACAAATCTTTTCGTCTTGCTATTCGTCCCTGATGAGCTTAGTTTAGCCTTCCTCCTGCTGCTAAAGCCAGTAATCTTTCGATTTTCAATCTGCAGAGAGAAATGTTGTTCGGTGGTCATAAATCCTGCCAACAAAAGCGGTTACAATTTTGGGTATTCTTTATTTGGTCGCTGAGTGAAAAGTAATTCGTTTTTGGGGCTTTTTTGTGTGGTTTTTTGTTGCGCCCCGGTCTGGCAATAAAGATAAGTCAAACACATTTGATTATTTATTCGTTTGCGATAGCGTCAATGGTTCGCTTGTTGGGTGAATTGGTTTCTTCTTTTTTTTTGCTTTTGGGATTGTGACAAACGTCATTCTTATGAATGGGTGGTGGTGTATTAATTGGATGCCAAGATTCGAAATAGAATTTATATGAGCCAGACTGCAATTTTGGCCAGAAAAATTCCTCTTTAGGGTTGGTTTTTTTTTCCAAATGGTTGCGTGGTATCTCGAATGAAAGCAATTTAGATAGATTCAAGGTTGAATTATTCAGAGGTCTGCACTCTGAACTAATTTAAGGTTTAATCAATATGGAGTCTTGGATTTTAAGTTACATTTTGCAGGCATATTTGCAGCATTAAACACACCTCAACTAAATTGGCATCATAACTAATAATTTGAGAGCGCGGACGGAAATGGTCTTAGCGAGTATTAAGTATGAGTATTTAAAGCTCGATAGTGGCGATGACGGCCTTTTAAAAATAGTCTACAAAATCATATCCAGCAGTTTATGTGAACGTCTTAAGTCATCGGTGGTTTAAACAGTGATGAACTGTTCCGGTCCATGTCTAGCTGTGGAATTCCTGCTTAAGTGATACGTTTATCTGGACGACGTTGGAGAATGCTCAAAATTGGTAGGGATTCTATTGTTCTACTGTTATTTAGTTGTTTCAACATTGTGCTTGAAAAACGTAGTTCGAAACACAGGAAAAGTTCATCAGACGATATCTCTTATAGATCAACACAAATTCTTCTAACAGCGTTCCTTTTTAATTGCAATTATAGGCACTATAAGGCAAGTTTAGGATTTGTGAATATAAAAAAATTGAGATAACAATCAAACGTGACATTACGTTCATAGAGAAGCCTAAAAAGTCATTGGTAAACAATGTCCGTCTGTTAGCTGCAGCCTGCGGCTTAGGCGATTGCCTTCAAATTTGGTATGAGTGTATCACTTGGCTCTCGTCAGAGGGGAAATTGAAATTTTATTTTTAGGGCTAAAAATAACTTAACATACGACCGTTTAGTAAAAGCTTATTTTTCTCGAAAACGTTTCCAACGATTTTGATGAAAATGTTTGAGAATTTTTTGTTGGTATTGGCTATCACTTGGGTATCGGCTGATGGAGTCACTCGTAGCCGAATTGACCACGTGTTGATAGATCGCCGCCACTACTCGAGCCTGAGGACGTTACGAACGTATCGAGGTGCCAAAATCGACTCGGACCACTATCTCGTTGGTATGGTGTTCCGAGGGCGGATTGCTATGCGAAGAAGTATTGCATCCGCTGGTCAGGCTCGAATCAACACGGCTGCCCTACGCGATGAATGCAAAAGCAACCAATACAGTCGCGCACTAAGGCTCGCCCTCGGAGAGCTCGATGAGGGAAGAGTAGGTCCTGGGGACAGAATGCCGGGCGTAGAGGAAAAATATGGTCACGCCTTAAGAACAAAGTCATTAGTACTGCTGATACCATCTTAGGCAGTAGTCGCAGAGATCGGAGCGACTGGTTTGATGATGAATGCAACCTAGCGTCTGAACGTAAGAATGCTGCATACCGAGCAATGCAACAGTCTCATGGAACGCGAAGATGAATATAAAGAGCTCAGAAGAATAGAAAAAAGACTTCACAGACGAAAAAAGGCAGCCTGGGAAAAAAACATTGTCTGTGAAATGGAAAGAAATAGAGAGTGAGGTCCGCACCAGGCGCGGAAGTTCTACCAATCCGTCAGAAACATGTCGCAATACACACCACGCTGTACATATTGTAAAGACGGAGAGGGTAATCTGATCACCGATCCTGAAGGCATTCTGGAGCGATGGGAAGTGTACTTTAATGAACTGCTGAACGGTCAGCTCACGGAAGAAATTGAGACTCAAACATTTCAAGAAGAAGATCTCATGCTGCAGCCACCAAGCATTGAGAAGATAAAACAGGCGATTAATCGGCTCAAAAATAATAAGGCCTCAGGAGCCAATGGTATACCTGCCGAGCTGATCAAACATGGAGGGCCAACACTACATCAAGCAATTCATGAAATCATAGTACACGTATGGGAACACGAAGAGATGCCAGAAGACTGGCGAAAACGCATCATATGTCCCATACATAAGAAGGGAGATATCACAAAATGAGTACATCCTATAAGATATTCTCCTCTATCCTGCAAGAACGGATATCCCCATACGCTAATACCATAATCGGCAAATATCAATGTGGTTTTATACCAGGCAAATCAACAATTGATCAGATCTTTACCCTAAGGCAGGTGATGGTCTGGCTTGCATCCTCTTCAAACTGACGTTGGAGAAAGCAATCCGTGACTCTGGAACGTCAACAAGAGGGACTATCCGGAGAAGATACAATCATGAATTGTATGAAATCTATCTCGAAGCAGATGTTGTTGAAAAAATAAAGCTCGGTAGACTCCGGTGGGCTGGACACCTAGCTCGCATGAGCGAAGAGGAACCAACCAACCAACCAACCGATGATGATGATGATTGGCAATCATTTGATTAGAACCAAATTTACGGGAAAAGTCTATTAACGGTACCTTTCATATAACGTTTTTTTTTTTAATTTTTGGCTTTCTCGGTAACGGCTCTTTGGATTTCTGTCAAATTTTATATTTGAAAAGATCAAGGTAACTTAATTAATTCTTCATTTCAAAATTTGTCATAACCTTTTTTTTCTAATTAAAATAAATTTTTTTAATTTTTTTTGAAAAATTAATATTTTTAAAACTAATCAAGAAAAAATATTTTAAATTTTATAATCACATGAATATTAATAAACTCTAAAAAACTGCATACAAAAATATCAAAAAAAAAAAATTAAACTAAAAATAAAAAAACAGGATTTTATCAAAACCGGTCTTACAATTTTCGAAATAAATTTTTCATAAATTCTTTGTTATTAAAGACGAGTGATGGCTTACTTCATTTTACTAAAAACTG
Organism: Platycheirus rosarum; assembly: GCA_963971375.1. Taxonomy (NCBI): domain Eukaryota; kingdom Metazoa; phylum Arthropoda; class Insecta; order Diptera; family Syrphidae; genus Platycheirus; species Platycheirus rosarum. Next base: position 3,615,324 of record OZ020507.1, on the reverse strand, counting down.
TTAAGTATTGTGGTTTTGATACTTTTTATAAGTTCAAACTGTATTATTTTCAACGTAAATGTCACTTGTTTATCTCAAAGATCCTGCTTTCCAATGTAATTACCCACATAAAAGCAAGTACGTGCGACCCAGTCGTGCCCATTTTTTTTATAATAATCGAACGAGAGGTTGTGACAAAAAGTGCCAATTAACATTGCTTTTAAATGCTTTCTAATTGAAATGGTAAGAGAAAGCCCCGTCGTCCAAACTAGTTCAAATTCGTGTTGTTCGGCTTAAAAGAGATTCTCTTGAATTTTGAGCCCCAAATTAGGCTCAAGTTTGAACTGATGAACATTCCAAGCGAGACTAATTTTAGGGACGACATTTTTAAGGGGTGGCATGTTCACTTCGAGTGAACATTTTTTTTATAAAAGAAACGATAAAATAACGAAGATAATTGAATTTTGGGTCTCTGATCGAGAGGGGCAATTGTTTCAGAGACATTTATATATCCTTTCAATCTTAACGGTCTTTTTTGTATTCTATCGATCAGGTGTAGCGATGTTTGAGAAGCACCTACCTAGAGATGGGAATTATACTCGAGTTTTGGGCGTGTATAAACGCTTTATAAATTGTAGCCATTTCAAAAGGGGAAAAAACTTTTTGTAACCTAGGCAGGCGGTGAATTTCCGAACAAATTTAAAAAGCTGAGGGTATAGTAGTCAGCAAAAATGTTTAGTGGATTAGAAGTAATAGACAGAAGATCATTTATTAAATCACCAATGAAACGATTGCTGCGAAAGCCGTCGAGCCGTCAAGCCTTCGGATTTCAATGTACACAATTCCAATTGGCTCAGCTATTCTGGTCAGACAACACCCGAAGGAAGGTATGTCGAGCTCTTTGCCGGGTAATAGTGTCTGCATAGTTTTCAATAAGTCCCAAGGGACAACTTTTATATAGCTGAACATCATCAGCATACATCTGAACAAAAGAACCAGCAATTTTTGATGGGAGTTCATTTATATAAAGCGAGAACAGAAGAGGCCCTAAGATCGCACCCTGAGGAACTCCTCTAGTGGTCGGAAGGAAACTTGACATTTTATTACCAACTTTTCTACCACGATATCAAAAGAACAGCAGATGATGAAAAGCCATAAAATAATGATAGTTTGCGGCACAGATTAGCGTGATCTACTGTGTTGAATGCTTTGGAAAAGTCGAGCAGTACAAGAAAAGTGACATAGTTTGCATCCAAGACAAGTCTGACGTCTTCAACAATGTTTATAATAGTACCTTAGATGAAAGAGAAACTGGCAGCAGAAGGATTCTCCAAAATTAATGAATCATTGGTAGGTGGTGAAATTGGATTATTATGTTCTGCATGTCTCGTGACGCCTGAAGATTTTCTCGATACAGAAGTTGGTTTTGGTGTCGTCTTTGATTGACACTATCAATTTACTTAAAGAATCGAATTTCTCTTGCAAAATTCTGTGAACTCCTTGGACGTAAATTGCGGCCCATTATATCCGAAACGAAAGTCCTTGGCAAACCTTCCAGAAATATTACTGCGTGCATTGTGTTATCTTTTTCTAACACTTGTGCCTTAAACAAAGTGAGTTCATCTTCTTGCGCGTCTAATCAACTTCCCTGTTGCTCCAACGTATCAAATCGGCTACCCAGTGTAAGCAATGAGTGATTAATGGAGCCGAGTCTCTGATTGAGTATGTCTTCTAGCTTTTTGATTTTATTATCCAATTCAAGTTCACAATTATTAATCCGTAAAGCTAAAGTGTCGTATCGCTCATTAAGTTAAGCATTTTTGGACACATCTCTACTGCTCATATGTTTTTCCCAAGAGCTCAAAAAACATTTTATTGTTGATATAATCTTTTTCCTCTGTGGGAAAATCCGCGTATGTCGACGAATTCAGCACTCACACATTTGAAACTCAAGACCCCAACAGAAATAAAATTAATAAGATTCATTAAGTTAATTATTTAACACAAAATATTTAATAAAGTTTCTTAGCTGGCACTTTACATTTTGTCAAAATCTGTTAAGTCGTTCGAGAGCAATTTAAAAGAATGACTTTTTTAAGGACAGTGTTTTGCTTATTTCGAGATTGATTTTAACCCCAGAGCATTGTATATACATTGCCTATAGTACTATCATGAGACGAGAAAAAATCTTTTTACCTAGAGCCGCTTGGAGAGCTAGTGTAGGGACATTTTATTTGAGTGAGAGAGAATTAAGAGCATGGTTTTTAGTGATATGCTTTGCGCTAACTGCTTAGTTTATTGCGCATGTGCAACTTTTGATTCGAATTCTTTAAGATTTTCAATTTTTTTATGAAGGTGTCGTCTTCAAATAATGTACACATTCATTCTTGAAATTTAAACACAAACTTACTTCTTGCTGTATTTATACAAAGATAGAAACGTCCTTTCAGTGGACGGACATTTTTATTTTGACATTCGACATAGGATTTTTTAATTTCTTTTTTAGCTGAAATATTTACGGTACTTGCGATATAACGGTCAAGTAAAAGCTTATTTTTGTCAAAAACAGCTCCAAGAATTTTTTACTTAAAAAATCAATGTGCATTCAATTTTGGTTAAAACAAATATGACGGTGGGCTTAAACTGGTACCACCCATTGGAGTTTTTTTTGGCATCGACTTTTCTGAGAACTGGTTAGGTAACCGATTACAACCAAAATTGATATTCAGGTAAATGTAAGTAGCCTAAGTAATCTTACACTAAAATATATTTATATAGGTATATTTAAAAATAACGGTAATATTTAAAATAATGTGCTATACCTTTTTTAAAGCAAAAAGTCTGTTCAATCATATTATTTTTTTAAATAAAGAATTTCAGAAAAAAATAAACATATAAAAGGCACGACTGGGTCGCACGTACTTGCTCTTGTGTGCTAATTTGTTTATTTAGGGGCAGGTGTAAGCTTTTGTTTTCTCGATTGAAATTTTCGCATTCAGTAGTAATCGAATAGTTTTTTACTTGCGATTTATAGGGACTATACGGCAAGTTATGCATACGTAAAAAAATTCTAACAATCAAACACGACATTACGATGATAGAGAAGTCAAAAAAAGTGGGTCCGGAAATTCCGTCCGTCTGTCTATCTGTTTGTCTGTCTGTCTGTCTGTCTGTCCGTATCGATATCTACAGCCTAAACGGTTGGGCCGATTTGATTCAAACTCGGTATATAATATTTTTAGAGTGCTCTACCCGACGGTTTTTGGAATTGGCATTCTAGCCTCAAAACTAACGGTACCTGCCATATAACTTTTACATACTGACAGACAGACAGTCATTTTTTGTCGATCACTTTTTTAGACTTCTTTATGATCGTAATGTCATGTTTCATTGTTATCTACATTTTTTTTTATATTCACGAATTCTAAACTTGCCTTATACCTAGTCCCTAGTTATGTTCTTAATTTGAAGACGATTGGCTCAACCGTTTAGGCTATACCTACCTAGTCCAAAATACATCCGTGCAGACCGACCTACAGACAGACAGAATTTTGCCAGCAACTCAAATATGTTTTTCTATCATCGTAATGTAATGTTTGATTATGATCACAATTTGTTATGTTCACGAATCCTAAACTTGACTTATAGTCCCTATAATCACAAAGCTACTTGTGCATAAGCTTCAACATCAACGATACCGAAGCCAATGAAATGAAAACTCAAAAAATAAAATCATTGTCGATCCTCTTCGTTGTTCACCGATATATACAATACACATACACATGTGCTTATTAAGTTTTCCTTGTTAGTATCTCCCTCACCCTCGCCCTCACCATCTACCACACCGACGACCTGAATTTAGCTGAACATTTTCATTGTATATAAACTGCCTATAGTACTATCATGAGACGAGAAAAAATCTTTTTCCCTAGGGCCGCTTGGAGTGCTAGTGTAGGCATATTTTATTTGAGAAAGAGAGAAATAAGAGCATGTTTTTAAGTGTTATGCTCTGTGCTTACATTACTGCGCATGTGCAATGTGACTGTAAGCGAAGGAGAATGAAATAATTGAGTATATTATTTGACTCTTTTGGTTGCTTTTGGTTTCCTGATGAAGTCAATATACAATGCGTCTGGCGACAAAACACCATCAAGGAAAAAGCTGCATTCCATCACGTAGCAGAGATGTAAAACAACACCACCTGTGGGAACATCCGCACGAGCAGCATAACGCATAGGTTAAGTTATTTTTAAGACAATTATATTGTAGTTAGTTCTAGTTTGAATTTGGAATAAAGAGGTTCTCCTCTAATAAATATTTTTAAAAAGTTATTTTCATGTAAGTGAATTTATTTTATATAATGTAAACTGCAAACTGCAAAGAGCAAAGTACATGTTCACTGAGTTTCTTTTAGAATTCTCTTTGTTCGCCTCTTTCAATTTACCGAGTTAACTTTACTGGTGGCTTGGAGCGCCACGGTCCACATGTCACCATGATTGTTCTATAGAAGTTCATATACAATGCCCCAGAGCAAAACGACTGCATAGCCAGCCTATAATTCCCACAAAAGCAAGCTTTTTAGTCCAAAAGGAATAATTGTTAATTTAATCTAATTTCGAGAAAAATCTAATTCAAAGCCGTGATTGAAGACACCACCGAATAAAAATATAATTGAGATTTATTTCCCCCCATCATCCAAATATTTGTATCCTTCGTCCATCAGCTAATTCTGTAATCCTGATGATTTTTTTTTATAAATGCAATCATATCGATCAACGTGCTTAGTTTTCGTTTTGTGAACGTCTATTCGAAGTTCACACGGTCTACCTTATCAAAAAAAAAAAAAAAAATATATGAAAAATAATTCCGAAACAGACAGAAAGGGATTAAAAATTAGGGAGAACAGACGAAGCAGAAAAAAAAACAGTCAAATGGGCATCGAAATTCAACCGAAAAACACTCCCAATTAGGACTCTGCTTCTGATACGGAAAGACCAAAATTGAAGTCATCATTCTAAGCGGTCTGATGGAATTTTCGACCCAAGCCAAGATGCATTATTTTCCTCTCCCTTGACATTTTAATAACAGTCTTGGGATGGAATCCTGAAGAATAGTAAACAGTTTCCTACGCGCCCACAATAAACAGAGAGATTGCCTCACCCGCTGGAATGGTGGCTGATGAGGTTCTGGCTAAGAAAACACTGCTGCGCACCGTAATCGGTAGGTAGGACCAAGCGTTGAAGATCGATGCTCATGGGGGCGGATGAAAGTGAAGAGATCACGTTCCAAAATTAAATATTTTCGACTGGAAATGGATATGGGACTCACCGCGCATCACTATGCAATTACAGGTTTCATGGTCTAGCATCATATAAATGCCTCGATTATTCGATATTAACTGCCGGAGCTCCTGTGTGAGGCATATGGCTAACCAATTAGCCATAGCATCCCACACATTTAACATCTAGACGGAGGCTGTGTATGTGAATGTACCTACTATTCATGCAACAAGAATGCCACTCTGATGGCCTCAATATCGACCACAGATTTACAGCGAAAACATTCTACTGTCAGCTAATTTTCTCTCACCTCTTGCGAAAGCCAAGGCGTGATTCAGCTTCTGTCTCTTATATCGCATGGAGGATAGGTGAAACTCCATAACCGCGAGATGACTGATTGCGCAACAAAATGACTCGCAAGCGATGCGTAAGACCGAAGACAGGTAAAGTCTCGCATCTAAGACAATCAATCCAAGACCTTGCTGCTTGAGCTTGGACGAGATTGGGAAACTTTTTCATGGATGATACATGTCGTGTGATAAGGATCATCGACAACAAACATGACAATGACAACGTGAGTGACAGCTCTGGCAACTGTCACACGAAATCGCCCAACAATAAAAATGGCATATGGGTGTATGCCCCATGATGCCATTTCGTAATTCGGGTTCGGGGTTGGTGTGCGACCGAAGTCAAAGCCATCGTCGGTCGGTGTTTATGATATAGCTGTCATCGCGAGGGCTTTAATCTGATGTGATGTGACTTGGCTCAAAGCATGCCATGGCCTGGCCTGGAATCGACTTAATTGCCGCCCGAACGTGCCAGTCGCGCTGTCACTGAGCTTCCTTATTAGATCTGCTTGCGGCGATAATGAGGTTATTTAATGGCAATTCGTCGGATTTTACGAGTAATTTTGCTGCGCTTTTACCCTGCTAAGTGATGATTATTAAGTGGGTGCCTAACAAGGCGTTGGATTTGGGCATTTACTCACGTGTGTGGATCAACGCGAGTTTATGGCTTGAGAAACTCACTTTTCTGGTAAGATGATCGAGGAATGTTTCTGGCTCGGTACTTAGAGTTCTGTTTATCAGATGGATCGGCCACTGTTCTCTTAATTGTTGGATGGGTTAAAAGCTTTGGGTCGTATTTTATAGGGCATCTGAGATCTTCTTAAGTGGGCTGTCAGGGTTTGTTTAAACAAAGATTTTTTTAATTCGATTATTTCAAACTGGGTTGAAAGCAGATCATCGAGCATCATCCTCAATCAATATGATCATCGGATTTATAAACATTCATGTGTTCCAAAGAAATTCTTTAGAAATCGAACCCCAAAGTATTATAAACAAAAAAGAAAAAATATGTTTTATCGACGGATATCGCTAAGTGGTGTTGTCATATTAAATGGCTATTTCTTGACCGGTAGCGTGTTTGTGATTAATATGGTTGAATGATACTCTGCGGCTGGGCTTTTAAAGAAGCAGTTCCTGGAGGCCAGCTCAGCTTCTTCGATTTGACTAAGCCTGAGTCATCTTTCATAAGAGATTAAGCTTTTGTAATAAATGAGTAAGAGTCTCTAATGCGAAGTACGCAGTGGAAACCATTAATTATATTAATTTATGCACAAAATGCTTTCAAATTAATTTTGATTTGATAATCTTATTATTCGTTTTGGTTTATAGGGTCGATGCGGTTCAGAAGGGGGATTCGCTTTTAATTAAACGGTTATTTATTGGTGGTGTTTAGGAAATTCTGCCACCGCAGCCAACATTATTTATATTTGCAGTGATTCTGACTTTTACGAAACGAGTGATTTAAGCTCTAAACTCATAATTAGGGCTAGGATTTCCATGCAAATGCATGTTTTTTTATGAACACTTTAGAAGCAAAGCGACTAATTATGTATACGAATCATGAAATTTCCTTTAAAATGGCATTCAAACGTTAGTGCATATTTTTGCATATTTTCCTATAAATGCATATTTTGCATTTTTTTTTGCATATTTTACTATAAATGCATATTTTTATTTTTTTTCCACATTTTTAAAACATATTGTCAGAAAAATTAATCAGTGAGCAAAAGCATATCCCTTAAGCTGAAGACAGTTATCTTTTTCTTATTCTTTTCACAATCTTGAACGAAAATACATTCCATTCCAACCCCCATATTATACCTGCACCATATTATAAACAAAGCTAGATGAACTTGACTAGAATTGAAATGAAAAAAAAAATTCGACTGGGTGAATGAGAGCGAAATTCGAACTATACTTGTACAACGCACCTACTCCATTTCAGGTAGATGCATATGCATATGCAGATAGTAAAACACGTGACGTTTACATACACAATAGGTAACCCGTTTATCTGTAGTGGTATCCATATGTCAATGAGAGCGGGAGAGAGATGGGAGGTAAGAGTGGCATAAGCTGTTAGTTTTCCACCAAAATTATTCCACTTGCACCACATACATACATACATAGACACAAATAGTTTTACGTCCCATTAACAGTTAATCTAAGCACACGCAGTCGATTGTTTTGCAAATTAGTGATCTATGCATTGTCGTGTTTATTCAGAAGAAAACTAATTTTATATTTTAAGAACTGTGTGACTTGGAAAATGTAAGAATATTCTGTGTTCTATTAGTTCTATGTATATATGATTTTAGTGTTGTTCAGAAAAAAATTTCAGCTACAATGCCAAAAGCAAAGACATCTGTCAATTCAAATTTGAGAAGATACGTTTCAGAATATCCAAAGATTTTTAAAACAGATGGAAGTGTTTTGTTTTGCAAATTTTGCAACAAAAGCGTCTGCTTCGATAAAAAATTTCAAGAAGTGGATCAACATTTAAAAAGCGCTAAGCATTTGGAACTTGAAGGACGATCGGAAGTTTGTCAACAATCCCAACAACTACTATCCTTCAACAATGCACCAAACAACTTTGCAATGGATTTGTGTGAGGCGTTTTCTGCAGCCGATATACCATTTAGTAAGTTAAATAACCCGCAACTAAGAAGTTTTTTAAAAAAATATACAAAAGAAATTATACCAGATCATTCCACTCTAAGAAAAAACTATATTGAAAAAATTTATAATTCTTTATTGGAAGAAATGAAAATTAATTTTAAAAAAAAGTATTTGTGGGTGTCTGTTGACGAAACAACAGACATCCAAGGACGTTTTGTTGCAAACGTGATTGTTGGTGTACTCGACCAAAACGAGGAAGAAAGTAAAAAGAAATTTTTAATTAATGTTGTACAATTGGAAAAAATGAACCATGAAACAATCGCTCGAGCATTTAATGATTCAATAAATTCACTCGAAATAGATACAAATAAAATTCTTCCTTTTTTGACCGATGCTGCGCCATACATGGTAAAGGCAGCTCGAGGACTGAAATTGTTCTACCCAAAATTGTTGCACGTCACTTGTATAGCACATGGAATGCACCGAGTTGCAGAGGAAATAAGGAGAAATTTTAGAAACGTTGATGGATTAATTTCAAATGGAAAAAAAATATTTTTGAAAGCACCATCCCGTGTCGAACTTTTTAAAGAAAAATATCCTTCGACTCCGCTTCCGCCGCAGCCTATCGTTACACGATGGGGAACATGGTTGAAGGCGGTTGAATACTACACAACAAATTATGAAGCTTTTGAAAGTACTGTAAATCTGTTTGATGAATCCGATTCAATTGCAATACAAAATGCAAAAGAAATTATGAACCAGCCTTTACTTAAAAGCCAGCTTATTTTTATACATTCAAATTACGGTTTTTTATGTGACACCATCACACAGCTAGAAGGTAGAACCACGTTAAGAAATCAAATCGACTGAATCGATAATAAATGTGGTTGAAGGACAAACGGGAGCAGTGATTAAAAAAAAACTTAAGTCTGTTTTGGAAAAAAATTAAGGTTTTGCAATTATGAAAAACCTAAGTAAGACGTTCGCATTAGATTCCAATGAAGAAACTTTTCCAACAAACTTCACCGTAGAAGAGATATGTTCTTTGAAAAATGCGCCACTTACTTCCGTTGATGTCGAGCGATCATTTTCACTGTACAAGACGTTCTTAAGACCTAACAGGCAATCATTTGATTTTCACAATTTTAAAAAAAAAATTTATGATATATGCGAATAAAGCCTTACAAAATCAAAACAACTATGAATCTTAAATTATATATTTTGATAATGATTTCTTGTTATTTCAAATTATTAATTTTTACTAAATGAAGATTTTACTTTTTTTGTGTTAATTAATTGAAGTTGTTAACTGTGATTTGTTAATTTTCCTTTAAATTATTAATTTCTTTTCTCACTATTTTTTTTAATGAATAAATTTGTACATATAATAATTTTTTGTTATGCTAAAGTATATATTTTTATGAAATGAAAATTTTTATTATTTTTTTATTTTTTTTTTTGTTATTTTTTTCTAGAAAACTATGAATTTATGTTCTCATTTTTTTTTTATAAATTATGAAAACTTTTCGTTATTTTAAATTATTCACATTTATTAAATGAAGATGTTTATGTTTATGTTCACTGTGTTCTGTTATTTTTTTTATTAAATGTTAATTTTAGCTAGAATTGTAATTTTTTGAATACTAAAATAAAAGAATTTAATTTATTTTATTCATTAAAGCCTAAAACAAACTTGTTTTGAAATTTAAACGGAATTAACTTAATTTTAAGTGCATATTTTCTATGCATATTTCGTATTTTTTAGTGCATATTTTAAGCGCATATTTTGAGATTTTTAGTGCATGAAAATCCTAGCCAAAAACCATTCACTGGATGTACACATCCATCTCTATAACGGGTCCGCCAAATAACTTCTTTTTTTTTTGAAAATGCTATAAAAATAAAACTACTGAATATTTTTTCAAATTTCTTTTTTTATTTGAAAGTACAATCCTTCCGGTTAATAATGGAAAATAATTTCATTCAAATGGCTGCCTCGGCTGGCCATGCAGTAGCCTACACGATCGGTCCAATTTTTAAGCACATTATCGATTGTGTGCAGCTGTATTTCACCAATGGCTTCACGAATATTGTCCTTTAAAGCGTCAATTGTGTCTGGCTTGTCGTCGTAGCACTTATCTTTTACAGCACCCCACAAATAATAGTCCAAAGGTGTCAAATCGCAGCTCCGAGGTGGCCAAACGACATCAGCTCTGCGGCTGATAATGCGATCTTCAAAAACAGGGCGCAAAACATCGAGTGCAGCTTCGGCTGTGTGGCACGTAGCGCCGTCCTGTTGAAACCAAATATTGCCAATATCCTCCTCTTGAATTTTTGTGAACAAAAATTCGTTCAACATGGCCCGATAACGATCGCTATTGACTATTGACTATTTTCGAAGAAAAATGGCCCAATTATGCCTCTGGACCAAAATCCGCACCAAACAGTGACTCGTTTTGGGTGTATCGGCTTTTCAATGTATGCGTGCGGGTTTTCTGTGCCCCAAATGTGACAATTTTGCTTGTTTACATACCCGCCAAGTTCAAAATGAGCTTCATCTAAAAAGATGATTTTTTGGGCAAAATCGGCATCTTCTCTAAGTCGATCGCAGGCCCACTCAGCGAAGCGAAAACGCATTGGATGGTCAACTCCTGAACCAATTGGACTTTGTATGGCGTCATTCCAAGGTCTTTATGCAAAATTTGTCTCAATGATGTCTCCGAAATGTTCGATTGTTGAGAACGACGGTGAATTGATGTTGATGGCGCTTCACGCACACTTTCTGCCACAGCAGCAATATTCTCGGGTGTACGCACTGTTTTTGGCTTTTCACGCTTTGGTTTATCGATGAGGATGCCAGTTTCTTTCACTTTTTTCACAAGATAACGAACATACGGAGCTGACGGTGCTTCTCTTCTTCCAAAATCCAAAAAAATTGTTGAAAAAAAAAACGTTAGATGGCGGACCCTATATATGCATGCTTGGTTTCCTGACCAGCCCTAGACAAGGTAATCAATCTCAAAATTATGAATAAGATTCAAGGACTTACTAGCAACAATCGACTTTTTTCACAAAGCAGCTAGCGGTCAAAAGTACCTTTAGATGGAATGAAGTAAACTATTAACTGAAATAAGGGCGATTATACTTCATAGACATAGCCATCGAAACTCAATCCGACTATATCTTCTACCCAGTGCAACTAACGGGCAACAAGAGAATGATAGAAGAAAACTGGGTCATAAACGGAAATCATGCCTCTCTAAGACGGAATCAAAGTTATGGGTGTCTTCTCAATAAACCTACCAATAAAAAATCAATAAAACTTCCAAACTTGAGTAGTCTTTTCCAGGTAGAAGTGTTTGTAATAGGCGAAAGCTGTAAAGTACCTTAAATCACGTAGCCTGCCAGGCGGCAGTTAAGTCCGCACATCCTTACATCCTGGGCATAACTTCTGTCCAAATCCAAATTAATTGATCGCATTTGCAACGATTTGCAAGTAATCAGCAAAACAAACCTAGTAACCCTTAGGGAAGATAAACAAAAAACGGTTGATCTGTCGAAGCGAGCGAGAGTACTAGTGTCACTGGAAAAAGAGAAGTTCAGAATTTACCAAAACTTCCTCAAACACGCAGACAATAGATGCTCAACATTTGCCACCTGTCAGATCTCCAGAAAATCTTGACCCAAAATCTCAAAGAAAAACAAAGAATACATTCGAAAGCTAATTAGGCCTCAACTGTCCCTCCTGGTTGGTATCCTTACAGGACACAAGTCAATGAGAACCCACATAAACAGAATGGGCATTATCACATTAGAACTTATGCAGAGAGTGTCAAGATGCTGTGCGGAAGAGGGATCATATCATTTCCTTTGTGAATGCCCAATGTGGTCTTAGACCAGGAAAGCAGCCCCGTATTAAATTTTTTAAACGAACGAACTGGACGATGCTTTAAAAAATAGCCCCTTAAAAATATACTAAACATCGTCGCTAATTCAAGATGGTTAAAGAAGCCATCCCTGCTCTTATTTCTTTACTGTTCCCAATCCTTCTTTCCAAGCGTAACGCTTATTAACTTTAAGCCAGAAATAGCTTGAAAATCAAAAGCTTTTTAATGACCCCTTAATACGCCTTTCAAAGAAATAGGTCTGTCTGTTGTTTCTACCTTACCCCTGTGGGTTCGGGGATGAAAGAATAACCCACGGTATGGATATGCCTGCAGTAAGAGTCTGCTAAAATGTCCTCCCCTATTGGTTCGGGGGCAGAATTAGCCTATGGTTGTGCGTGCCTGAGGTAAGAGCCCTCTAATCTCACCGACCTATAGATTGGGTGTAAGAATTATTCTATGGCCGGGTTGTCGGAAGTAAAAGTTTTCCAATACCTAGTCTAGTTAAGCAACTACTTCTCGATTCCGCAAGGAACAGTGGTAGTAACCTTGCTTCTAGGCGGTCATCAGGGAGTGTCCAAGTCTTCACCTTGGTTGATAGGATTTCTGAACTGTTGTCTTAGTGGGTGGTGGGCTGGCGACTTTATGGGGTCGAACCACAAGTGCGTCTCGGAGGAGACGGGCGAGGCCTCACTTAGGGTCTTAAAGTAGGTACCATGCTCGGTAGCACCTGCCTGTTTAAATTGAGGTTGGCCCCCTTGTGGGAGCTTCGTGGGGGCTGTGGTTACCCCAAATGCGGAAGCGAAAAGCTATCTTTGGTTTCTGGGAGGATGGCACGGCTTCGGAAGAAGCGTGTGTTCATTGTCTTATTAAACCTTGATACTAGGGGTGCTTGATAGGCCCTGCTTCTCAGCAAGGAGGATGAATTTACCATAAGAAATTCATCATTTGCTACTAGAGTGGTTTGGCAGCGCACTCTAGTTGATAGTGTGGTCTGGTAAACCACTTTAGGGGTCTTGTACGCCCCAAGGGAACTCCCACGCATACAAAAGAGAGAAACCACACTCGAGGCCGAACAAACTGGTTTCCGCTCTGGATCCTCCTGCATTGATGATGACAACTTAAGGATCACAAATGAGCAGTGCTTTGTATATTGATCACCGCTGCACATGCTAACATCGATTTTAAGAAGGCTTTCGGGAGCGTCAACATCAGGGAATTAATTTGGCTTGCTTTACACAGTACGCAGTAGGCGTATCCTGGAAAAATTTATTTCGGTTATTATAGCAACATAATGATCCAAATGTCACATTCTATATACGAATATACGGCTGAGTTTGAAGTCCAAAATGGAGTTAGACAGGGCTCCATATTGTCGATAACACTGTTTTGGTTGGTGATAAGCGATTTTCTGCGCGCAGGAAAGATAGGAAATGTTGGGTTTTGATGGACTCTGACATTCTAACCTAAAATACCTTGACTTTGCGGACGACTAAGGTTTACTCGCTCATATGATATGAAATCGTTGAGTTGAAAGTCAATAAGGAAGAAAAAATATTATCAGCTTTAGGATCCAGTCATACGCTCTAATAAATATTTCCCAAGAGCCGGTATAAAAAGTGTACAGAGCTTTTAATACCTTGGATTAGGAGTATGATCTCTACCGAACACCGAAGGCGGAACCGAACGTGACATCAGCAGCCGTATCAGGAAACGGAAAGCAAAGGCCAAAGTCCAGTTTCGGTTTGTTAAAAAATGTATGGAGAAATAACTCTCTAAGGTTAAGGACCAGGCTACGACTGTTTCGCTCCAATATACGAGGAAGTTGTAAACGTTCATCTTTTTTTTAATATATATATAATTAACGAGCGCACGAGCCCTTTTAATGTAGAATACACTGCGCGGGCATTAGGAAGATAGGGAGGGGACAGATAGGAGGTGTCGATTAACATTGGTTTTGAATGTTTGCAGATCAAAATGGGAAGGGAAAATTTCGCCGGGTAAACTATTCCAAATTCGTGTTGTTCGGCCAAAAAAAGAAACCCGTATAAACGCTTTTTAAATTGTAGCTAGATCAGAAGGGGAAAAATACTTCTTACACCGATACAGAAAACATCAGCACTTAGCAGCATTTTTAGTGATCTCAAATATATGGTCGTTCCAATGGATGTTGCTGGGCAAGCCGCCCATACTCTTGACTTTTTTTCTTACTTCTCACCCTGATATATATACCATTAGTGTAACTTCTTCATTTGGCCCTTCAGACCATTGTATCATTTCAGCTAATTTCTCATCCTTCACCCATCCAGTTAATGAAAAACTTCCCACCAGGACCGTTTGGCAATACGAGAAAGCCAACTGGGACGGCCTGAATATTTTTTTCCGAAACTTTAACTGGTCACTATGCTTCCTCGATAGTGACATTGGTACCAGTGCTGGAATGATCACAAATGTGATTCTTCTAGGGATGCGTGCTCTTATTCCTAACAGAGTGAAAAGCATTAAGCCTAAAGAAAAGTCCTGGTTTAATTCTGAGTATAAAGAAGCTATCAGGCTCAAAGAAGTAAGTTTCCGATCTTACAAAGCCAACCCTACAGAGGAAAATCGGAAAAAGCACAAACAAGCAAGGAACTCATGCAACTCCGTTATTGAAAGAACCAAATTTTTGCATGACCAAAAATGACGGCAAAAAATTCTGCAGTGTCCCAAAGGCAGTAAAATTTTTTGGTCATTTGTAAAAAATATTAAAAACTCCTCAACATCTTCGGTTCCAACGCTCATCGAACAAACCAATTGTTTACTCTTCAGAGAAGGCAAACTTGCTCGCCGCCCATTTCGCTGCCAGCTCCACGCTGCCGCATAGCAACCTTGCCCCTCCTGTACTTAAGAATGTAAGTTTTTCCATGGGACAGATTTTTTCCGCACTCGTACAGTAGCAAGAGTTCTCAAAGATCTCGGTATACACAAATCCGCTGGCCCGGATGGTATAACCGGATTCTTCTGAAGAGGTGTTCTTCCACACTGGCAAAGCCACTGTGTAAGCTTTTCAATCGCTCCTACTCTTCTGGAATCTTTCCTAGAAGATGGAAAACAGCATTTGTCCAGCCTGTCCCTAAGAAAGCTGAGCCTTCTGATCGAAAATGCTTGCTTTTTGGGATCGACGATACCCTTGTTCGTTGGATTAGAAGCTATCTTTTGACCATTCAATACAAGTTGTATCGGACAGATTCAAGTCTGATTCCCACAAAATAAATGCTGGTGTGCCCCAGGGCTCTGTTCTGTCTCCGACTCTTTTCCTCATTTTTACAAATGATCTTCTGTCTGTTACTTCTAATCCACTTAACTGTTTTGCTGACGACTCTACCCTCATAGCTTTTCCTATTCGTTCGATAATTCACGTCCTTCGCCTTCGGACGTACAATTGCAACAGTACCGTATGTCAAGCTCATTAAACTCCGATTTATACAGAATTGACAAATGGGATAACAGGAATCGTATGGAGTTTAATGTTTCGTAAACTCAATGCTGTCTTCTGTCGTTAAGGCTAAACATACCCCCAATGCCATTGTCCATGAATGGCACTTCCATCGAAGAAAACGAACACCTCTCCGCCCTCGGAATGTGCCTTACAGAACACCTTCTGGGAACTGGCTATACATTCGATATTCCTTCCCCAAAACGAGTTAACCTTAACAACACGAATGTGAAATGCCTTTCCGGGCCACAGACCTTGATAATACGTAATTCCATCATACGTAGAAAGTTCTGGAGGTGTTTATTCATACGATCAACATTTTTAGAGCCCATTCCGAGAATGTACTTTGCTTCATGCAGACCATGAACTTTTCGAAAAATTCAGTATTTAAGATATTTAATATATAAGCGATATCCAATTCTTGAGAACGTCGTGGAATCTCCAGCAAAGGTAAATGTTTTCATTTACGAGACAGCTTATTCATAAAAAATAAGGTGCCCAGCAACAACAAAATTCACAATAAAAAATCGGTCCACGACAGGAAAATGCCAAGGTCCTATCCTTGTTTCCAAACCGCACTTTGTTCTGTAATTCCTGCCTTAAAATGAAATTCTTCCCCAAGAAGTTTCTTTTTTTTATGTTTGTTTGTTATTATAAAGGGTCCGCCAAATAATGTTTTTTTTTTGAAAATGCTTCATCAACATCGAGTGTAGCATCGGCTGTGTGGCACGTAGCGCTGTCCTGTTGAAACCAAATGTTGCCAATATCCTCCTCTTCAATTTTTTTGAACAAAAATTCGTTCAACATGGCCCGATAACGATCGCCATTTACTGTAACGGCCACTCCTTGCTTATTTTCGAAGAAAAATGGCCCAATCATGCCTCTGGACCAAAATCCGCACCAAACAGTGACTCGTTTTGGGTGTATCGGCTTTTCAATGTATGCGTGCGGGTTTTCTGTGCCCCAAATGCGACAATTTTGCTTGTTTACATACCCGCCAAGATCAAAATGAGCTTCATCTGAAAAGATGATTTTTCTGGCAAAATCGGAATTTTCTCTAAGTCGATCGCAGGCAGTAATGTCGCAATATTTCCCAGCGTATACGCAACCATATTCCTTTAGCGGAAGAATAAAACTAATTATTTGTTAAATCAGACATGAGCTAAGTGTTACCATTCACGAAATAAGCACTAGTTGAAAAAAAAACGTTAGATGGCGGACCCGTTACTTATGCATTATCCTGTATTTCAAATCAGATAGAATAATAGCATTGTCCCTTTTACACCCACCGTCATAAAAGGAATGATCCTAGAGAATTTTTCCTAGGTTGGTGGGGGACACAATCACTTGGTGACAGAAAATGTATTTCCATTTCTTCATTCGCCATCATAATTTTTTTTTTTCAAGGTTTCCAAATTTTTTTTAAAAAGGTTTTTTGGTCATATATCCCCCAATTAATAATCTACTACCATAAAATACTCCATCCTTATCTTTTTGAAGTCAATCCTCCGTGGCCATCTTTTCTCATATTATTGAAACCTAACTGCAACCTACAGCCATTTTAAAGGGAATTTTTTGGAGAATGGTTGTGATTTACCGGTGCATGTTAAAGGGGACATACTTATTATTGCAGTTAATCATTATACCACCCACAAAACAGAACAATGGATGGCCTGAAATACAAAAGTGAGGTTTTGGATTGCTTTAGCAAGCAAGACAGCACTTTTCAATAAAAAAAATTACGTCATTTAGTAGCATTGCACTTCTTTGTAATGCATTTGATTTTGGAAGAAAAATAAAAGATCCTTAATTTATTTAGGTTATCATACAAATGATTTTGATTAGCTCTGAATATAGCTGATTGAAGTTCATGTCATGTTGATTTCTGTCGTTAAAAAATTAAATTGTCGGACAATTTCCCATACAAACACACTGTTAGCCCAATTTTTCTCAACAAACTACGTTTTTTTGTGTTTGACGAAGATCGAAAAGGATATGTAGACGTCCTCCATATTTTAACACAACAAAGCCTTATCTGTGCGAAATTGTTTTTTTTTTTAAATTCGCTCCTCATTTATTTTTATTTTTACTTGCGATTATAGGGACTATAAGGCAAGTTATGCATTCGTAAAAAAAAAAAAAAAAATCTAACAATCAAACATGACCTTACGATGATAGAGAAGTCAAAAAAAGTGGGTCCGGAAATTCCGTCCGTCTGTCGGTCTGTCTGTCTGTCTGTCTGTCCGTATCGATATCTACAGCCTAAACGGTTGGGCCGATTTGATTCAAACTTGGTATATAGTATTTTTAGAGTGCTCTACCCGACGCTTTTTGGAATTGGCATTCTAGCTCCAAAACTAACGGTACCTGCCATATAACTTTTATTATAAAACTTATTTTTCTCGAAAACGGCTCCTACGATTTTGATAAAACTTTCAGAATGATGTTTTCTGTGCAAAATCTATTTTTAAATTTTAATGGATTTTTCAGAAAAAGTTTTATAACGGTACCTCCCATAAGACCGGTTTTTTAAAATCAGACTTTCTCGTTAACTAATTGACGGATTTTGATGAAATTTTCAAAATATGTAGTGTTTTATGATTTAAATAATATTGCGTATCAAAATTTTCAAAAACATTTTTTTTTTAAATTTTAATAATTTTTTTAAAAAAATATTTTGTTTTTTGAATATTTTGAAAACGGATCTTTTTTTTAAATTTTTCTCCTAGTATAAACTATAGATTTCTTAAAATTGACATACTAAAAAAAAATTTTAAAATATGTTTTCGAAAAGTTTTTCAAAAAAAACATTTTTTTGAAAAAACTGGTCGAACGATTTTGAAATGAAAAATTCATAAAATAGAAAACAGCAAAAGAAATAAGATGGCTTACAACATTTTTTCCAAAAAAACGTTATGAGTAGTGTTTTTTTGAATTCATAAATTTTTTTCCCCAACATTTTATTTCATATTGCTCGGCTAAGCCCTAGCCATTAGTCAAATAAAAGAAAGTGACAACCTACATTACATACATACTTACGTATTTTAAAGTATTTTTCATCATCATAAAAGCACAGAATAAATAAGGAAGCCTTTGATTAACACACAAAAACAACTAACAAATAAAAAAAACTATTCGATTACTACTGAATGCAAAAATTTCAATCGAGAAAACAAAAGTTTACACCTTCCTATAAATAAACAAAACCACTGTGTTAACTTTTAATCTTGTCTCTATACCTACTGGCTTAACAGTAGTTGGAACGCGTATCTTAATTTTAGTACGTACCTTCCTTCCAACCTTATTATAGTTAGGTACCTAAATCCTTTATAAATTCCATTGGTCCCATATTGGGAGGTTTAAAGGTCCCTTTACCTAGCATTATTGCCATACTGCTGATTCCGACGAATCTTTATGCCAGTTGTTCAAATTTTTCCATACCAAAATGAAAATTTAACTGAAAAAAGTCCTTTGTATCTTTCTATTAGCAAATTATATTATAAACAGTAAGCAGCAAGTGGAAAGATAATACTACACTAAAAAACTGCAAAAGCTAACAATCCTATATATTTATATGTGTATCCCTTTGTCGTGACGCATGTTCGTTCGAGCTTCACCCCAAAACGATTCTAAGGAAGTTGCACGTCATACAAAAAATATTAAAATAAAATCTTTGTCAAAAAGACGCCTGCACTTAAAAAGGATTAGCACATAAGAGCAAGTACGTGCGACCCAGTCGTGCCTTTAATTTTTTTAATAAATAAATTAACTTAATATTAATTTGCATTATATTTAAGTAAAAAAAAAAAAATTAATATGGTGGGCAAAAAAAAGTACCTCCCATAGGACCGGTTTTTATTTCTTCGACTTTCTCGCAAACTGTAGATCCGATTAATATCACAATTGATATTAAGGAAGATGTAGGTAGCCTAAGTAATTCTGCATATTTTTTTTTTTTAACTTTTTTTTTGTATTATTAATATTTTTCAGGTAATTTTTAATTTTTTTTTTTGAATTGATTTTCATAAATTATTTTTTTTATTTTTTTTTTTGGAAAAAGTCAGTAATCATGGCTCTGAAGCGGTCACCATTGACTGTAACGTTCTGGCCAGCATCGTTCTTAAAGAAGTTTTTGTGGATGTAACGGTTTCTCAACATACACTTGAGAATTATCATCACTGCAAATACGGCAGTTTTGTTTATTGACGTATCATCCCTAACCAAAATTCGCCTATGAAAATTGGCATCAACGGCAACCTTGTTTTGGGCCCATTCACCGAATCTACGCTCTGCTAGGTGATCCTGTAGCTTCAGTTCTTGCACGAGTTGGATTTTGTAAGCACGCATAAAGGGGATGGACACATATCCAATTCCTGTGCACTAATTCTATTCTGGTATTCTTCTAAGGTACGCTCTACAGCAGCAATGACTTCTTGTGTACGCACTGAAGGACGTCTCTGTGGATGCCTATTATCATTTAGAGTAAACGTAGTGCAAAAACGTCCCATAGTTAATCCAATTAATGTCTCTGATGGACGATTATGTTGACAGTAAAATGGACGTAGTGCGCGACTGCGACACGAACATATTTCGAACACAACCATGATTTTCAAAATAAATTTGCACAATTTGAATGCGTTGTTCAGGGGTCAGTCTATTCATGTTGAAATGCCAAACCAAACTAAAAATAAATCACTATCACTTGACAGCTGAGAAAATGGCCGCAAGTTAAAATAGTGTTGCCAACTTAAAGCTCTATAACTCTTAAAAAAAAAAAAAACACCCTTTACAAGGTTCAGAACTAGCTAAACGACATTTTTAACGGAGGGATTTTGGGTACAACCCCCAAATGTAAGAAACTTCGACAGCCGGGCTTTATTGATGCCGCGCACATTGCACCATGTTAGTGATCACTACGAAATTAGGTCTAATTTTTGAATCAGACCAAGTCAAGCACCCGAACTGATATACACTATGGCGGAAAAACTTATTATTTTCTAAGAGAAATGATGAAAAAAGTTTTATGCTTTAGCCAACGACCGCAATCATCAATATGAAAATTTGGAAAGCCGCTATCGTCATATTGACAACCGCGATCATCATATTGATTACCGCGATTATCAATATGATGATAGCGGTTGTCAAAACAACAATCGCAGTTGTCAATACGACTATTGTAGTTGTCAATAAGATTATTGTGGTTGTCAATACGCTGATTGTAGTTCTCAATATAATGATTGCGGTTATCAATACGATGATCGCGGTTGTCACATCGACAGCAATGGTTATCATATCGACAACCACGATTGTCAATATGACAACCGCAAAGCAACGATCATCATATTGACATTTGCAAATTCATAACCGAAATTGATGATTGCGATCATCAAATGCGAAAAACAAGTTATCGTATTGATTATTTTATTCATCAACATGAACATTTTCAGTTAACAACCACCTGTTGTCAATATGACAACCAATAATTTTTTCAGTGAATTGTATTGAAATTTTATATGTTCGAGAAGACAGAAAACCGACATTTGCAGACGTGTTTTTTTTTTTTTTTGTATTTAAACATAAATACAGTTTTATATCGGGTATTCCAATAGGGACTTGACAACTTTGAATTTAATTTGTGAACGCACCCTTTCAGTAATCATCGAACTGTCATTGTCAATTTATTCATTAAGCTCAAAATGTTCATCATATTAAAGTACACGAGCAAGCAACATCTGCAAATTATCAACTGTAAAAGTATTGAATTGTTAATAATAAGCAAAATATGCGTTGCTGGTCGTGTGGAAATCCACATTTGCTTCTTGAATACCCATTTCATCCACAAAAAATAACAGTTTGGTCCGGTTTGCATGCCGGCGGCGTTATTGGGCCATATTTTTTCGTCGACAATAACGATCGTAACGTGACCGTGAATGGCCAGAGTTATCGCGCCATGATTAACAATTAGTTTTGGCCCGAATTGGAAGATATGGACTTGGACGGATTTATTGAAGAGTAAGTTTGATGAGCGTGTTATCTCAAGAAATGGGCCAGTCGTTTCGTGCGATTTAACGCATCTAGAATATTTTCTTTGGAACGACGTTAAGTCATTGGTTTATGCCAACAAGCCGCCGACGTTGGAAGAGCTCAGAGCCAACATTGAATGCGAAATAGAGGCCGCTTCGGCCGAAATGTATGGCCGAGTCATCGAAAATTGGGTCCAACGAATCGACCCGCGGTGGGCATGTGAACAAAGTCGAGTTCCATTTCATAAATATTTTGATTTTACTTTAAGCCGATAATAAATTTTTTGAAATATCTCAAATGGTTTGTGTTTTATTTCAAAAAAAAGTTGTCGAGTCCTTAAAAAAACCCATACATATATGAAATTTTCTCCTTTTGGAAGGCGTTTGGTTGAGTATGGTGAAACTTCAAACGTCTGTCACCAATATATTCGTAATAAGGAGATTATTATTGATTTTTAGACATATCTTCGTTATGATTCTAAACCCGAACCAAAAACTGTTTTTTGCCTCTTTTGGTGGGCATCTGGTTGGGTGTGAGGTATGACCATGGCTTATTATGCAGTTGTCATCCAGCACATCCTATATCGCTCTTAATTATTCAAGATCCCACTTTTTGGATTTTTTTTCTTTTTATATTGATTTTAATTTTTCATTTTTTTTTTAATAAAACAATCTTTTGGAATTATTGTTTTATTTATTTCATATGTAACTCTATATCTCAGAATAAAAATGATAACTTTTTTTTTAGCATAAACTCCTAACCTACCCATAGCACTAACATCCCTTCTTTCTAGAGCCATGGAAACGCTGATTAACCGTCAGCTTAAGGAATATCTCGAAGATCGAAAGCTTCTCCATGACCGTCAGTATGGCTTTCGCAGCAACCGTTCCACTGGTGATCTGATGGCATATCTCACCGAACAGTGGAACAAATCTTTACATCGCTTTCGTGAAAGTAAGATTATTGCTCTTGATTTCTCCAAATGTGTGCTCTTGTTCGTTGGATTAGAAGCTATTTTGTGGACTGTTCAAAACAAGGTGTATTGGACGGATTCAAGTCTGATTCCCACAAAATAAATGCTGGTGTGCCCCAGGGCTCTGTTCTGTCTCCGACTCGTTTCTTGATTTTTATAAACGATCTTCTGTCTGTTACTTCTAATCCACTTAACTGTTTTGCTGATAACTCTACCCTCAGCTTTTTCATATTCGTTCGATAATTCACGTCCTTCGCCATCGGACGTACAATTGCAACGGTACCGTATGTCAAGCTCATTAAACTCCGATTTAAACCGAAAAGCTCTCAGTACTCGGTATGTGTTGTGTGTCAATGACGACCTCCGTTGGAACGACCATATATTTGAGATCGCTAAGAATGCTGCTAAGTGCTTAGGTTTTCTGTATCGGTGTAAAAAGCTTTTTTTCCCATCTGATCTGGCTACAATTTATAAAGCGTTTATACGCCCTTAGCTCCAGGGCATCGCTTCACCTGCTTGATAGAATACAAAATCGAGTGTTAAGATTGATAGGAATTTGAACTGCCGCTGATACAATTGCCCCTCTCGGACACCGACACAATGTTTCATGTCTTTCCTTATTTTTTCTTTTACAAAAAATTTTCACTCGAAGTAGCTAGTTGCATTCCTCCCCTTAAAAGTTTCTCCCGTAATACTCGTCTCGCAAGGAATGCTCATCAGTTCACCCTGGAGCCCGATTTCGGACGTACCGTGAAATATAGGGATTCTTTTTTTAGCCGCACAACACGAATTTTGAATAGTTTACCCGGCGGGATTTTCCCTTGCCATTTTGATCTACAAACATTCAAAACCAATGTTAATCGACACATCCTATCTCTCCCCTCCCTATCTTCGTAATGCCCGCGCAGTGTGTTCTACATTAAAAGGGAAACACATAATCCCTTGTGCGGGCGTTAATTAAAAAAAAAAAAGTAATGGTCCATACTTAAACACTTGTTTTGATTCCTTCCAATACTTCCAGATCATAATATCTCAATTTAACACATCAGTATCAAAGCTGTTCTCGCAATAACTCTATTCCAATCTTGATGCCGTTAACTTTGTACAGAAGCTCTAATAATATTATTTTGGAAGCTTTTCATCTGCAGACAAAAATTACCTAACCCAAAATTCGATTGTTTTAAAATAGTATTGTTGATAGATCACATCTGACATGGAAGTTAATTCTGAGCTGAAAAAATTTTGTTGAAGTAATTTAAAAAGCTCTACAATCGTTTTCGAAATAGGGTTAACCCTGAATATCGATAGATCTTCGTGTAAAAATAGAACTAATTATTTGCTTTATAAAACAAAATGTGAAAATGTTCAACATTTTCACGGGAGTAAAAATACCGTAGTTTCGAGAACGGAAGCTAAATCAACTAAAATCGCCATCAGTGGACTTTTAGTTTCTCCAACTAAATTACGATACAGTTATCGTTTCAAATTTAAATTTCATCTGGCAGGTTTTTATTTCCGCTTTATTTTTTTTACTTTTAAATGATTTTTATTTTCATCCTCATTTATCTTCGACACCTAATTAAATCATTTAATCCAACTTGAACAACCAACAAGATAAACAAACATTTTTTTCAAGTTCTCATAATTTTTATTTCATAAAAATCAAACAATTAAATTAAATACAAATATTTAATATATAAATCTATAAATATTTGTTTACGTTTTTTTTACAAACTTATACTGGTTTTTAGTTTATTTTTTTATCGCTTTGTTATATTACAAAAACATAAAATTTATTATAATTATAAATATGTATGTATTGTAATCTAAACACAATTACACAATACAAAAAATGTATATCCTATCAAAAAAAAGCACTAATTAAGCAATTAAAAATAAATGTACCGATTTTTTTTTATTATTATTTTAAAGTCAATAAATAATAAAATAAAAAAAAAAAGAAATTCTCAAAAAATACTCAAATTGGCATAAATGGGGGGAAAATTTAATAAGCATAGGGAAAAAGGATTAAAAATGCATGAGTGTTGTATATGAGTAGCATTTTGAAATGGATTGTATCTTGTATCTTTTTTTTTTTGCGCATTTTGAAAACTCTCGTTGCAAAAAAACCAAAAAGGTTTGCTTAAGTTGGTTTTTTCTAGAGGAGTTTTGGTATTGATTTTTTTTTTTTTTTTTTTTTTTTTTTGGTTAGATATCCATTTCATGACAAAAAAACAACCTCAATATGAATTTTTGTAAATTTGAAGACTTTTTTGTAACGACAGCAAAAAAATCTTCAATTTAACATTGATTGACACTAAAAAGTTTTTCATTTTAATGTTTTTTTTTTTTTTTTTTTTCTAACATCCTACATCCTTAAGTCCGAAACAGAGCGACAGACAGAGAGGAACGCATTATTTATTTATTTTTTGTTTAATATAATTAAATAGCTAAAAACTAAGCAGTGGAAGTTGTTGCAAGCTTGCAGGCCGATGTGGTTAGTAATTGCGACCATACGCATCCACGTGTATCGTTCTGAAAGTAGATTTTGATAAATTTAATTTTTTTTTTGCCAGACTTTCTTTAAATCCAAAATTTTGTGGTGTGTCTCCGAAGATAGAAATCACAGAAAGAAATTACAGAAACCACCAAATCAAAAAAAAAAAAATTGGAACACCGAACAATTTTGAAAAAAAAAATAAATTACATTATCACCCAACCGGCCATCCAAAAGCATAGAAACGTAGAAAAATGCGGAAAAGTATTAAGAAAAACAATTTTGTTTTTGTTGTTAGTATTTATAGTTTTTTTTTTTTAATATGATTAAAAAATATATAAATAAGAAAGTTCTATATGTACAATTTTGCTTAGTTTTTTTAACAATTTTTTTTTTAACAAAAATTATAAGTATCAGTTTATATATAGTGGACTAAAACTTAATGCTAAAAAAAAAATATTCAACTTTTTTGCTTACAAAATACAATTATTGTTTTTTTTTTTTTAATTATTGTGCAAAGGAAATTATTTATTGTTTTAATTTTTTTTAATATTGATTGTTCTTGCTATTTTCTTTTGTGAATATGTTTATTTAAAATAAGAGTTAAAACAAGTCCGTCGTTAAGACTCACTAGTAAATATATTATATGTTCGAGGTTAACGTTGATAATTTGTTTAAAATAATAATTAAAATTGTTTTTTATTTTTAATGTTTATGTTTTGATTTTGTCTTTTGTTTAATTTTTTTATTTTTTAACACCACCATCACCAATATAGACAGAGATCAGTGTTCACATCAGTGTTCTTATGAGTAGTAGTGCGTGCAACATATTTTATAATTTTTTTTTTTTAACATTTGTGCAAGATTCATCGCCATACACACTGACTACATCTACAAAAAAAAGAGAAAACATAGATACAATTTTTTTTTTAATGAAATCATAAAAGTGAAGTTGAAGGTGTTTGATAAAGATCGGTCATCGTCAAATGTGTGGGAAGACTAAATTTTGAAGAGGGTCGTTTGGGTCCTTTTTCTCAAAAACCAATTAGACATGCAGTGTTAAACACCAGTTATCCAGAGCGCAGATACATATAATAGTGATAAGAAAGGACCCAATTGACCGGAGAAAAAAGGAGACCAGGGATTTTGTTTTTTTTTTTTTTTTTTTTAATAAGGATAAGGGATGTTTAGAGGATTTATGAGTTTATGTATATTTGGAAGAAATTTTGTTTTACTTGGTAGTTTTTAAAACGCTTAGTGGTGACAATTGTTTTACCGATTTTTTTTTAATTTAAAATGTCAATTCCCTATTATTTGGAGAATTTAAATACCAATTTAATAGATATTTTATTTAATATCGTCTTGTTAGTTTTAGAAGAGAAGATACTAATGGTAGGTGACGAGAGCCCATCAAGCGGCTATGTGACGCAAGAACTTCAATTAAGAGGCCGACTGGCATTGTAGGCTTTTTACAGAAACAAAATTATAAGCAACACAACATTTGCGAAATAGATTAAGTTCATACACAGATAAGATAAATAGATAGATAGTTTTTTTTCTTTACATTTCATTATTTTTTTCCATTCGGATATGAGATATTCAGCAGCGGATTTGTGAAAGAAAGTATTCAACTTAACTCTGCGCTTTCTCAATAATGTATTTCAAGGAATTGTGTGTCCTTACACAACATTAGCAACATAAGCATCATTAGCCTAATATGCGCTCATGCCCCCACAGAGGACAAAGATGACGCCACTAAAGATGACTTCTACGAGCTACTCGACAAAACATATGAGCAATGCCCTAAATACGACGTTAAGATCGTACTAGGCGATTTCAACGCCAAAATAGTTAAAGAAGAAATCTTTGGTAGGACTGTCGGAAAACATAGCCTACACGACACAACGTCTGAAAACGGACTAAGGCTAATTGACTTCGCAGCGGAACATAACGTCACCATTGCAAGCACACGGTTTCCTCACCTCGATATACACAAAGGGACTTGGCGAAACCCAGATCAAAGAACCGTCGATCAGATTGATCACGTTGCGATCGATGCAAGACACCAGTATCCAGTATCCAGTATCTTGGATGTTCGCACCTTCCGAGCAGCTAACATCGATTCGGATCACTAACTTGTTGCAGCAAAGGTAAGAATGCGAATAACCCGAACGCCATAACAACGGAGTATGTTGTTATGGCCAGAACCTATACTGATCGAATATCCCGTAACCTCTCAAAAAATCCAGTACCGCCAGCATCACGTGCCGCAGACCAGTGGCAAAACTGCGGCGCTGCAAAGAAAGACGAGAGCTGCTCGCGAGCTCTACGAGCAGAAAAGACAAGGAGTACACTGGCTTCTCCAAAAGAAAGAGTGAGCATGAGAAGTGCGCGATCGAAGATATTGAGAGATGCTACTCCAGGAACAACGTGCGGAAGTTTTAAAAACAGGTAAAAAGAACATGCCAAGGAAAAAAATCCCGCACAGAACCTGGAAACCTCGTAGTAGAGTCACAGTCGGTGCTGAGTACATGGAAGGACTATTTCTGCAGACTGTTACACGGCGATGAAGGCCAAAATCCCGCTGTCAGGCAGAATGAACCATTCAACATGGACGATGACAGACAAAACTTCCGTCCACCTGACCAAAATAAAGTGAGTATAGCAATATCTATCAACAAAGCTGCTGGACCCGACGGACTATCCGCCGAACTTTTTAAAGCTGCCGGAGATGACCTGGTGGAGTGCATACACCAACTTATCTCTAAAGTTTGGTCAGAAGAAAGTATGCCTGATAAATGGAACCTCAGCCCGATCCACAAAAAAGGTAACCCTCTAAACTGCGCCAACTATAGAGGAATTAGTCTCCTGAATATCGCCTACAAGATCCTCTCTGCCGTACTATCTGAACGCCTGAAACCTTTTGTCAGCAACCTGATTGGCCTCTATCAGTGTGGTTTCAGACCACAACGTTCTACTCGCTTTTTCATCGCAAAATCATCTTCAGCGATGAGGCCCATTTCTGGATGAATGGGTACGTGATCAAACAAAATTGTCGAATTTGGGACGATAGAGCGTTCAATGCTTCCCGATAAAATCACTGTTTGGCGTGGATTTTCGGTCTTCGGTCCATATTTCTTTGAGAACAATGTCAACGGCGAACGCTATAGGTCGATGATTACCAAACTTCTTTTTGGCCTGAATTGAATGATATGGATATGATATGGTTTTTCAGGAAGCGCTTGATGAAAGACCCTTTAAAATTATGTATGTACATATGTATGTGGGATTTGGGCCTTAATAACTAATCCTGAATCGATCAAACTTTATTGAATAATTTAATATGAAAATTTAAAGATAGGCATGTACGACCGTTCTCACTCAACAATATCTTCAGACTGTGTCATTGGTCAACAACTCTAACTCAAAGGAGAGATGGAAAGTATGTGAAAAGCTCTTAAATGTTTGTGTATGTTAGTGAGTAAGTCTGGAATGGCAAAAGTCAGGGCTAGACCATGTACATATGTCAGGGATACATGTATATTGATTATTTATTGAACAATTTACAAATTTATTTAAAACAGAAATCAATCACAGAGCAAAAACACAGCTGTCAAACTGACAGCTCTAAATTCTACTGGTGTTAAGTTAGTGGTTAGTGAAAAAGGGGTAAATCTGATGGAATTTTTTTTAGATAATAAAAATCAATTAAACTGCCTAAATCTGTAGTTTGGAAAGATCTGAACCAAAAATAAAATAATTTGTTTACCAATGGAAAGGAGAACAAAAAATGGCGGAAAATCGCGGCACCGTCATCCTATCCTTCGTCTATAATCCTTGCTTATTGTCTTCTAATCCTTGCTTTGCCAATTTTAGTTTTGACAAACAATTTTATCTATCAGTATGATAAAAAAAATTCTTAGGTTTGACATGACATTTGACATTTGTATTGATGACAGTTCAGTGCTCAAATTGTTTCAAAATTAAATCAGAGAACTCTGAGCATTTTCTTCTCTAATCAAAACTTTACTCTATTCGCTCATACTCTCTTCAATGCTCAGCTAAGAGCTAAGAGCTAGAAAAAGAAAAAAATACCTTACGTCAAACAAAATGCACCGAGAAGATACAAAGAGAGTAAATGCTATTTCAATTTCAATTCATCTACAACTTGAAGTCATCAATATTTTTTTATTTTGATATCATGTGCGTACAAATTCACGAATTTGGAAGTTGGAAGTTACTAACTTCTTCTTATCAAACGCTTAAGAAAGATTATTCTCTCTTTCACAATTTCTTTCTGACTAAAAGAAGCAACACCAAGACCAACAGATATCAAGAAGAAGAAGGGAATACTGTACAGTCTCTAATTTCGAATATTCTTTCTGTGATAATGTTAAGACACACACTCTTAAATCTCCAAATCTTTTTACTTTTTAGCCTTAAATGTGAATCCATTAAAAAGTAAAGTAATACATAAGTAAATTGTTCATCCTAAGCGTTTTAAAAAAATACCAAAATACCATGTGTCAAACTAATTCTCGAATTCAATTACGAAAAACCCATACACCTTACCTATGCTGGCGGAGATTGTCGCGCTGCTTAAAGTATTTCCCGCAAATTTCACAGGAATACGTAATTTCGGGACTCTTGTGGGTGCGTTCGTGGATCATTAAATTGTAGGGTTTGGTGAAGCGCCGCTGACAAAATTTGCATATAAACTCACACTTCGGCCGCATCTTACGACGAAAGTCCGACCTGCAGTCATCGTTATCAATCCTCATTACAGCAAACATTTTATTTAATTTTTAATTCACAGCTCCGTTCGAAAAAAAAACTTGACAACAAGAAATATTGATTCCTTTCAATTCCTGCAAAAAAAAAAAAAGAAAAAAATAATTATACACATATTGGCAATTTCGAAATGAAATTTTCGAATGAAATTCGATATTCGATATGATGACGATACTAATATAAATGGGATGCAAGCAGAGATTAATAATAATTTCTGCCGTTTTGCCGAACGTGACCCCAAGGCCATTGTTTTAAAGCCAAAGAGCGCGACGACTAATTGCGATTCGCAGAACGCGATACCCGATCCAGAGAGCCCCCATATCATCAGACAAGCAGCACCCCCTGCTGAGCGACAGAATAAACGAGTCGCTCCGCTCCAAATATACAACTACCTGATTATTAATATGCGCCAGCCAGAGAAGGGAAGCATTTTTTCTCGCATATGCCACCAACAAGTTTAACACAAGAGAAGCAAGGTTCATAAGTCCGCCATATTTATATTAATTGACAGAAAATGCTAAAAATTCAATTAGTTTTTTTTGTTGAAGATTTTTTTAATTTGTTTATCAACCCACAATCCAAGAATTTTGTGTGGTGGCTCTGGTGGGTCTATTGTTGAATGTTTTTTCTTCAAATGGGGAACAACGCGACTAGCTTTACGGCTGGAGCTCTTGTCATTCGTCGTGTTTTATTGGTGCTGACACCGAAAACAAATTGAAGCCAGGTATTGACATTTACCTACTGAGGCTGACATATAGTGTTGGATATGGTTTTTTTTTTCTCGAAGCAACGATTTGCTGGGTGATTAATAAGCCGAAGATTGTGGTTCCCATGGTCTCGGGAGGGAATATTTTGGTCATCATCGTGGATGTATGGAATGTCATGATGACAGTGGCGCGCGAAGCCAGAGACAACGACGGAGAGAACCGTGTCGTAGCGCAATTATTACCGAAATCACAGCTGGATATAGTGGTTGGCGTGGAGGCGGGGGGGACTCGATTGAAATATTCAAATTATGTTCATAAGTTTTGTGTAATTTTTTTATGTTTATAGTGTTATTGGCTGGTTTTTATGGATTCTTGTTCGTTGTCATTGTCGACTTCTTTGTTCGAACTGTCAGGGACTGTGAGAGGAGCCCCACATAATGTAGAAAGACAAATGAATTTCTGGCGCTTACGGCACATTCAGGGCCGCTGAAATGTGACAGAAACAGCCACCCTTCGTTCGTTTGTCGACAGTTCTTAGGTAGGAATTTTGTATAGAAAGACGCTGTCATCGTCATGGTTCGTGGCAAGTAAATTAAGCTGGAGAAATATCGCCGCATGGGACTGCTGTTTCTGTTTGACCAACAGGTAATTAGTTTCCCTTTTATTTTCCAGCCGGATGAGGATGACACGAGGACAACCCGACACTCCGACACTCAAAAACGATAATGAAAATCCATTAAGAATTTGCAAACATTGCTTTTGTCTTTCGCTTTGGATGTTTCACATATCTAAAACAACTGCGAAGGATTCCCGAAGGCGAATGCCGCACGATTATCATAATCCTGGTGCAATGCATGCACAATTCCCAGTAGGAAGCACCAAAACAGACAAAACCAGAGTCTCTCTCCAGCATTCCTCTAATGCTGCGTGAAATTAGATTTGTGAAATACACAATGACAGAACATTCCCAACACCAACACCCATCTATCCAGGGACCATCAGGGAGTCAAGGTGAAGGTATTTAAAAAAAATTGCAGGAATCTGAAGCCAAAACAGAAAGCAGGAAAACCCAGGAATTTCGGCAGCGTTCGCCGCTCAGGTAAAAACAATTACCTATGATGACTGAAAGTTTGATTAGCACTTTTGCGAGTTTTTAAGGGTTTCTCTATGAATTATTATTCCTAGTGCCACCCTCTATATATCCAGGTTCCAGGATGATTTTGTGTTTTTTTTCTACTTGAAGGACCGTGCGGTACAAATAAGTAGAGTGTCGCCGCTGCCACCTTTTTTTGTTATCAGATTTATTTTGATTTTTGGAGGTGGATCTGTGGCAATCAGAATTGATCCTAGTTTCTCTTTCCTCATTTTTTTTTTGTTCTTTTGTCTGCCGAACAAAAAAAAAAACAGAAAAGAAAGAAAGAACAAAAAATAGAGAAACATTGAGAAAATTAAGGGCGAACACACACAATCCCATGATGTATAGGGAAAACTCCCAGGAACGGACCAGAAATCTGATTTGTGTCTTTGGTGAGATAATTTTGATTTTTTTGGTTTGGTTTTCTAAGAAAACTGACGAGTAGTTGAGCCTACTTGCACGAAACAATGAATCAAATTGAGATCATTGTTGTGTTTTTGTTGACTTTGGCAGCCGCAACCTAAAAGATACTTTTTTTTAACACAAAAAACCAAACGATTTCGATCTGTATAAACTCTATAAAGGTGGTAATTACGCACTCTTTGGATGTTGCGCGACTCTGGACTATGATTGATGGTCATGTGTTCGCTGGCCGACACATTAATCTCGATCATTGGTGTAGAAAAGTGCTACCACTTCTTGTTGGTTGGAGTGGTTTTTTTTTTTTTTTTTTATTTCGGTACCTATAAACCAGCAATTGAGAAGTCTTTGGAATACCTGATGGTTGTGACATATGTGAAGATTTTGAGGAATGTGCTATGGGATATCAATTGAGAAAGATGGTTTACCTATAAATGTAACTATAACTGGATTTTTGGAACTATAAAATTCTTTGATCCAAAGTAAGAAACATTTTTGATGACTTCACCATCGATTAAGATCTTTATATCAAAAGGAGTAAACTTAGAATTTTGAGTTTCGCCAGGGCGCCACTTAAAGAAGTTGTTGATTAAGTAATCTTTGATTTTATGGAACCATTTTTGCTTTGTCATATACTTTACATTTTGTAACATGGAACTTATAACAAAGTTATTCTTTTGAATTTTTTTTTAAATGCTATTGACTATGCTTTTGATTGCTGTTATTGAAAACTGATAGACATCAGAGCAGGAAGATATATATAGATACTCACTGATCTCAGAATTAAATATTTGTGGTGTTGTAGAAAACTTATAATTGTAATTATATTTATATTATAATTATTTATACAAAGTTTACATTTCAGAGATTTGATAGTTTTGATCTTACTACTCAAACATTATCTTTAATTTTAACAATATAAATAAATATAAACATTTTTTTTTTAGGTATATAAACAAATAGAAAAACATGGAATGCTATTCAGTTAGATAAAGAGTTTTAACATTGACTTAGAAGGAGAACTTGAATGAAGTTTAGCTTGATTTAGTAGGATCTATGTTGAGTTTATTTTCTACAGACCACCTGGTGAACACCTTCAACATCTTCGTTTATTTTGCATAACTATATACCTACTACTTTCGATCCTATCTTGCAACTTACGTAAGTATTTACCATAGCTGATATAGACATCAGCATATAAATATTTGGAAGAATTATTTGTAAATAGTGGCTTTGTATATAAAATCTATAGTACTATCATGGGGAGATTTTTTGTGTAGTCCCTCTATAGAGCTGAAGCAGAACTAATTTCCACAACTTGTGGAATGTAAGAGAATGAAGAGGCATGTTGTACCAAGAGAAAATTATAAGTGAATATCACATTAAGAGGGTAAAGAAGGCGTTTAATTTACTTAGGTTAGGGGTGGAAATATGGTATATGCCTATACATACATACATTTTAAACATCTTTTGCTGTCACGTTTTGAAGTTATGGAAAAAAAAAATAAGGTAGGGGTGGAAAAATCGTATTATTTGCCGATATTGCTTGAATGCATAGGTGTATCAATACATTCTTGGAACAAGTATTTAGTACGGTAAGTAAATTATCGAGACGATCGTATATGTATATTTTGCTTGGTAGGTAATATATGAATACATACTTGGAACATGTTTTGCAGCCAGGTTTTGAATGATGGTTGAAAAATAAGGTAGGGGTGGAAATATGGTATTTGGTGATATTGCTTGAATATATATGTAGGTATATTAATCCATTCTTTGAACATGTATTGAGTACGGTAAGTAAATCATCGAGACGACGAGTAAAATAACACGTTGCCACTTTTTGAAATGATGGTAGTATTGTACGATAAGGTGTATTTTCGGATATTGTATAATAAGAATAAAATCTTGAAACATGTATCGTGTAAGGTAAGAAAATTATAAAGGGACCTTGAGTAAAACAAGACGTTGTCACTTTTTCAAATGATGGTAGTAAAATAATGTCGTTAAATGCTTTTAGAAATTTTTACTTATTACTATTATTGTATTTAATTGTGAAGTAGGTATAAGGTAAAAATGTAAAAGTTTGTGAAGTGTTTGAAAATACATAGTGTTATTTGATTTAATTGTAAAGGAAAAGATAAAAAAACCATTACATATATTGTTTATGCAGTTTAAGAAAATTGTAAAGAAGAAAAAAATTAAGATTTTATTAAATTAAAAAAATAATTTTATAGCAAAAGAATTGTGAAGTAAAAAAATATACCTATTATTTTGTTTTGAAAATTGTAAAGAAGAAAATAAAAAAAATGTATTTATTGATTTAGTTCATATGTTTAGAAAATAAAAAAATGAAAAAAAGTAAGTGTTATTATTAGTTAAATTGTGAAGTTATTTTTTTATAATTAAGTGTGTATAGTGTTTTAAAGACTTTATATATTGAGCTTTTTATCGGAAATTAGGAAAATATGTACTGAATTTTCTTTCATTATTTATTACTCCTATTGTTTTTTTATCGAACTCTTTAACATTAGATGATTCTTTGACTACAAGTTTTTGAGAAAATTGGAAATTTCTAAGCCTTTCCTCTAATAATTTGTTTGATATTTACGTGATTAGTAAAGGGGTGCATAATGCCCCCCCTGCAACAGCCCTCCTTGGCATCACTATTGGATTAGGGGTAGGTGCGTATGCTAAGGAGAACTTATTAATTTTTTAGTTTGAAGTTATTTTTTTTTCAAAAAACTGTTAATTAATTTAACCTGTTTTAAAAAAAAAACTAAAATTAAGTGCAAATTTCTATCTTTCAGAAAAAAAAGTTTATAAGGACTATAAGAAAAGTTATGCATTCGTAAAAACAAAAATTGTAACAATCAGTCTGTTTGTCCGTATCGATTCCTACTGCCTAAACGGTCCAGTACTCTACTCGACTGTTTTTCGAGTTTTTTTGTTTTTTGAATATTTTGAAATTGAATCGATAGATTTTTTAAATTTTGTTTTCCTAGTACAAACTATAGATTTCTTCAAATTGACATATTCAAAGAAATTTTGAAATGAGATCTCGAAATGATTTCGAAATGATTGATGTTTTCCGCCAAATTTTGTTTTATACTGATCGGTTGAGCCCTAGCCACTAGTAAATAAAAGCAAACTTCGTCGTGCACCTATGTATTTTAAAGCAGCACAGAATAAATAATTAGGACGCATATGATAAACACATAAAACGCAAAAACAACTAACAAATAAAAAACTATTCGCAAGTACGTGCGACCCAGTCGAGCCTCTTATTTTCTTATTACCTTAATACACGGTACCTACTATATAACCATAAAGAAAAAGCTTATTTTTCTAGAAAACAATTCGAAAATACCTAAAGGAAATTAAAATAGATATCCTAAGTAACCCCGAGAATAGTAATTATATGCCTGTGAAAATCCCGCCAAGATCTGTCAACAAATACGAATTTTCGAAAAACTACCCCTATCGGATCCAAATTTTACAGGATCACCCGCGGAGCTAACAATAAGATTGCCTGAAAATTTCAGCGAAATCGATCACGACACGGTTTGGTTAACAAATATGTATCTGACTCTGAATTTTTTTTTTTTACAGCAAAAACATAAGAATGCAGTCTTTTGTATGTATATGAGAATTTTATTCTTTAAATCAACGTCAGCACTGAAAACTGCAATATTTATCATATCAAATTTTGATGTGACCCAAATTAAATGATCTAAAAACCTAAATCAATTGAATCTACTTTTTACCTAAAACCGAATTTAATTTGGTCAATAAGTGTCACTGACGTCAAAATGCGGGAAGGCTCGCCTTGCTTTTTTGTATCCTGATATGTATGTACCAGTGTATGTTTCTGGCTATGGAAGTTTCTGTCTGGGTTCCTTTTTTAAATCCAAACGAAAGGATTCATTTCCTACATAGCATTGTGAAAATAATTTCAGCAATAGACACACATTTGTTTACCTATGTATTTAAAAAGCGTTGTAACTTACTTTATTTCCTTAAGAAAAAAATAAAACCAAAACAAGTACTGTGTAGCAACTGCGATTTTATATACAATCCTGCAGATGATCAAATGTATCTATAAACTAAAAGCCACCTCCTCCAAGAGCTCACTCTGTTAGTCAATATTTATTTCTTGCTCTTACTTTTTTGCTTCTCTACTCATTTCCAAAATAATCCATTTTAATTCCACAAGTTACTGTAGCGCCCTCACATGAGCTGAGTTCAAATTAAAAAAATCGTCTTCATGATAGTACTATAGATTTTATATACAAAGATAGTGGGAGATCATTGATGGAAAACATAATTCAATTCAAACGTGGCCCACAATTGATCCCTGTGGAACACCTCTTTTTATAGGCAAGTAATTCGAACGAAAACAGCTTGAAATCTTCCACACAGATACATATGAGAACATAAGCTTGTTTATAGATGAAGAATAATTAAATATATTTTTCAGTTTAGACATATAATACAGGATTATAGTTGATTGTGTCAAATGCTCTTCAAAAATCTAGTAATTCCTTTGTATATACACTGCATATAGTACTATCATGAAGCATAATTTTTTTTAGTTCTGAATCAAGTCGCAATGAGGCGCGCTGAAATCGCCAATTGGTGTGAATATAGAATAAGCACAGACAACAAAAGTGTATTAAATACTCGTAAAAAATCGGTAAAGGTTCTCGTCTCCACTAGTCAGAGTTGGTTCCGAATCAACCAGGAAGATGGCCAGACGAAAAATGACCACCATGATAGTACTATAGAAAATGTATATACAATGCTTTCATTAAAATTTTCTTTTAGGCTTAAGGCTTACTATCGATTTTCAAACTCAGCATTTTGCTTTCTTTCACAGCCACAGGACATCGCCATCCTTTCCCGCTTGCGTTGCAAAAACAGGTTATTCCACATTTCTCGGCATTTATTGTGAGTCCCGTTTTTTTAAAATACCCCAACAACTCTGGGATTTTATTTTTAATTTTGTTTCAAGAGCCTTAAGATGTCTCGTGTCGCTAGCTAGTATTAAGGTATCATCGGCAAACAAGATTTCACCGCATCATTCTCGATGGTTAACTTCTTATCTTTCATATGGAAAGTCAAATAGAATTATGATAAAGAGGATAGGCCCAAGGACAGATCCTTGTGGGATGCCTGACAGCACTGGGGATTACTCTGAGTTTTCAGATTGGACAACTACTGAAGAGGAACGATTTTGCAGATAATCATGAAGGAAAGTTCAGTTTAATAAATTTGAAAATAATTCCTTTGTGCCATAGTGAGTCGAATGCTTTCTCAAGGTCGATGTCCACCGCAACTGTGCATTTTTTATTTCTTAAATTCTGTGTGACATTGTTGCATAACAGGAATATCGCATGCTCTGTGGAGTGCTCTTTCCTGAATCCAAATTGGGTATTTGGAATTATATTCAAGGCTTCGCATAAGGTATTAATATTCGTAGGTAATATCTTCTCAAATAGTTTTCTCCAATATTTGACAGCAGAGATATGGGACGAAATTCCTTAATTTCCTTAGATGACTTTTTTTTTGCTGCAGGCAAAAGCTTTGCCTTTTTCCAAATTGTGGGAAAGTACCCGTTGTTTATACATTGATTGAATAATGATGACAGTACAAGATCAAGTGTGTGACAAAATTTTTTTAACACGAAATTAGATATTTCGTCTATGCCAGAAGAACGCTTATTATTAAGGCTAGTTCAATAGTCATTTCATCCATTTGGCACTTCAGACCATTGTGTAATTTCAGCTAATTTCTCATTCTCCACCCATCCAGTTAAAGAAAAACTTCCCACCAGGACCGTTTGGCAATACGAGAAAGCCAACTGGGACGGCCTGAATATTTTGTTCCGAAATTTTAACTGGTCACTATGCTTCCTCGATAGTGACATTGATGCCAGTGCTGAAATGATCACAAATGTGATTCTTCTAGGGATGCGTGCTTTTATTCCTAACAGAGTAAAAATCATCAAACCTAAAGAAAAGTCTTGGTTTAATTCTGAGTGTAAAGAAGCTATCAGGCTCAAAGAAGTAAGTTTCCGATCCTACAAAGCCAACCCTACAGAGGAAAATCGGAAAAAGCACAAACAAGCAAGGAACTCATGCAACTCCGTTATTGAAAGAACCAAATTTTTGCATGACCAAAAATTACGGCAAAAAATTCTGCAGTGTCCCAAAGGCAGTAAAAATTTTTGGTCATTTGTAAAAAATATAAAAAACTCCTCGACATCTTCGGTTCCAACGCTCATCGACAATAACAAACCAATTGTTTACTCTTCAGAGAAGGCAAACTTGCTCGCCGCCCATTTCACTGCCAGCTCCACGCTGCCGCATAGCAACCTTGCCCCTCCTGTACTTAAGAATGTAAGTTTTTCCATGGGACAGATTTTTTTCCGCACTCGTACAGTAGCAAGAGTTCTCAAAGATCTCGATATACACAAATCCGCTGGCCCGGATGGTATACCTCCGATTCTTCTGAAGAGGTGTTCTTCCACACTGGCAAAGCCATCGCTCCTACTCTTCTGGAATCTTTCCTAGAAGATGGAAAACAGCATTTGTCCAGCCTGTCCCTAAGAAAGGTGACCCATCCTCCCCCTCCTCCTACTGACCCATAGCACTAACATCCCTTCTGATTAACCGTCAGCTTAAGGAATATCTCGAAGATCAAAAGCTACTCCATGACCAGCAACCGTTCCACTGGTGATCTCATGGCATATCTCACCGAACAGTGGAACAAATCTTTACATCGCTTTGGTGAAAGTAAGATTATTGCTCTTGATATCTCCAAGGCATTTGACAGAGTTTGGCATGAAGCTCTTTTATCGAAAATGTGTGCTTTTGGGATCGATGATACACTTGTTCGTTGGATTAGAAGCTATCTTCTGGACCGTTCAATACAAGTTGTATTGGACGGATTCAAGTCTGATTCCCCCAAAATAAATGCTGGTTTGCCCCAGGGCTCTGTTCTCACTCCAACTCTTTTCCTCATTTTTGTAAATGATCTTCTGTCTGTTACTTCTAATCCACTTAACTGTTTTGCTGACGACTCTACACTCAGCTCTCAGTATTCGGTATGTGTGTCAACGACAACCTCCGTTGGAACGACCATATATTTGAGATCGCAAAGAATGCTGCTAAGTGCTGAGGTTTTCTGTATCGGTGTAAGAAGTATTTTTCCCCATCTGATCTGGCTACAATTTGTGAAGCGTTTATACGCCCTAAACTCGAGTATAACTCCCACCTCTGGGAAGGTACTTCACAAACATCGCTTCACCAGCTTGATAGAATACAAAATCGAGCGTTAAGATTGATTGGAAATAGAACTGCAGCTGAAACAATTGCCCCACTCGAACACCGACGCAATGTTTCATGTCTTTCCTTATTTTATCGTTTCTTTTACAAAAAATGTTCACTCGAAGTAGCCAGTTGCATTCCTCCCCTTAAAAGTTTCACCCGTAATACTCGTCTCGCAAGGAATGCTCATCAGTTTTAGGGATTCTTTTTTTAGCCGAACAACACGAATTTGGAATAGTTTACCCGGCGAGATTTTCCCTTTCCATTTTGATCTGCAAACATTCACAACCAATGTTAATCGACACCTCCTGTCCTTCCCCTCCCTATCTTTCTAATGCCCGCGCATTGTGTTCTACATTAAAAGGGAAAC
This sequence comes from Platycheirus rosarum, assembly GCA_963971375.1. NCBI lineage: Eukaryota > Metazoa > Arthropoda > Insecta > Diptera > Syrphidae > Platycheirus > Platycheirus rosarum. The sequence goes on along the minus strand of OZ020507.1, from coordinate 3,575,490 downwards.
AAATAGTCCCTTGTGCGCGCGTTAATTATAAAAAAAAAAAAATATTTTATCAGGAGTAGTAAACGGAGCAGAATTCGGGTTAACCAAAGGTTTAAGCTCTCAGAACTGTGTAATTCGTATCATATTCTGGGTACGGCAAAATTGCGAAACAGTGGTAAGTACTTCTGAAGTTAAATTATTGTCGAAGGAGTAAACAGAAGAAAAATATTCTTTGTTTCCGTGTCAACTAGCTCAACGCCGTTGTACGTCAGTGTGTCCTTATTTATGTCCATACCAAACAGTTTATCCTCTGTTACTGAAATCAATGAAGAAACACAAGCACACAACCCACAATTAGATTTACATAATTCTATTAATTAAGCTTTTTCTCTTAAGATACCTACATTGAAATTTGTTGATTGATGCAATAGTTTTTCCAGGATTTAAGAGAAAAATGGTGAGATAGAAATAGGCCTATACTTTGGTGATGAACCACTTGACGAGTGGTAGCGCCTTTGTTTCTTTCCATAAAACATGCAGGAAAAGAAGACGTAGTTATGACAGTGTTAAAAAAAAGATTCTAGAACAGCCAAGAAACAAGGTAAAATGATTTTATATGAGAAAAGGGTGAATCTCTTCAAAGCTGGTTGACTTATGTAGACTTAATTCTTAAAACAACACTTAAGTCTACATTGAAACACAAAATGATCCATAATTATGTTTATAATCATCATACGACTCAAACTGAAGATAATTAAAGTTAATAGATGCATTTGCAGCTAACCTTCGATTGCCTAAAATCACTATTTATTTTTTCGGGGTCAACAATGTCAAGCGCTCTAGATTTTGTTGAGGGAAGTTTTAACATCAAGCCGCTTAGAATAATTTAATCGATCATAGAATTCTGGAATTCATTCATACCTTGACCCTTGAGTATGCCAAGTTTCTATTTTTAATTAAGTTCTTTATTTGGATAGTGAACCAAGAAGACATAAAGAATTTAAATACAGGGTGGCGCACAAATCGTGCTACAATAATAAAACGTAATAACTTTTTTTCTGTGTTAGTAATCGGCTTATTTTTTTTTTATTTTGTAGGTTACTATTTAGATTTATAAAAATGGATGCTTGGGATACGGAGAAAAGAATTTGGATAGTGCAACGGTACCATGCTTTGCAGTCCGTCATTTCCGTCCAAAGGGAATTTAGGCGGGTAATCCCCCGAGTAGATGGACCATTATGAGGTTGGTAAACATGTTTGCCGAATCTGGAAGCATGGCACGAAGGCCGTACCATCGAGATGCTAATGTTCGGGTTCAGGATACAATCGCAGCAGTAGCATCTGCAATACAGGCCAATCCGAGCGTTTCGACCCGAAACTTATCGGGGCAAATTGGAATTAGTAGACGGTCATTACAACGGATACTTCATGACGATTTAAACTTGTTTCCGTACAAAGTCCAAATTACTAACAAGTTAAACCCTCAGGATTTGCCTGTTCGCCTGGAATTTTGCCAAAAAATGATATCAATGGCCGAAGAAGACAACACATTGATCAATTGTTTGTTCATGTCTGATGAGGCCCATTTTGATCTTAAGGGCAATGTAAACAAGCAAAATTGCCGTATATGGAATGAGTCTAATCCAGAAATGCTCCATGAGACGGAACTGCACCCAGAACGAGTCACTGTGTGGTGCGCAGTTTCATCAAGGTGTATTGTCAGGCCGTACTTCTTTGAAGAAAACGGTGTAACCGTTACTGTCAATGGGGACCGTTATTTAAAGATGTTGAAGGAGTTTTTTTACCCAGAACTGCGCCGAAGACGTATACCATTCAACAGCGTTTGGTTTCAGCAAGATGGAGCAACTGCACATATAGCCAGACCAGTTATGGCGGAGCTAAACAAAAAATTCGCAAACAAATTAATTTCTAGGAACTCCACTCTTCACCTGACCTGACTGCACCAGACTTCTTTTTATGGGGTTATGTCAAGCAAGAGGTGTATAAAACGAAGCCCAGGAATTTAACTGAATTAAAGCAGTCCATAACGACAATAATTGAGGCGATCCCAACTTCAACTCTTCAGGCCGCAATGAATAATTTTTTGACCAGGTGCCGCATATGCGTGGGAGAGCGTGGAGGTCATTTGCGGTCTATAATCTTTAAAAACAACTAACTATTTAAAATAAAATTTAATTTTCTAACCAATAAAAAAAAAAAAAATGAAATACATCGATTAAAAAAAAAGTTATTTGAATTTCTTATTGTAGCACAATTGGTGGGCCACCCTGTATTTGAATCGTGTACTCATTGCATTTAAATTTCTAGCTGACTGTGCGAAATGGATTTTAAAAAAAAGATATGGCGGAGCTTTTTTTTATTATAAATACATACATAAATGTACTAAGGAGAAATATACAATTTCTTTCTTTGATGTATACGTTAAAGTTCAACCTAAAAGATTTTTTAATTGAACCAGAAATGTGGTCATGCTGCCTAAAGCTAGCGCTGAGATATAGATAATCTAAGCTACCATAGACTATTCCTGAATATGTTCTGAATTGGTTCAGAAAGGCTAAGTATGAGTTTTCGCCGAGTTGCAAAGGTGTAAAAGCAAGTGTTAACCATAGCTTACGGACACATCAGCAAATTCTGCCAATGAACATACATTTATATGATTGTAGCCAGAGGGATTTTTATTTAGGACAAAATCTAGGACTTCATCTAAATTGTCGTTGGCCAAGCAATTGGGTATAATTTCAGGTTCAAATGCTCTATACTTGCTATAGGTAGGTATAGATGGATCTAGCTATTAACAACCCTGCCACGGAAAAAAGAAAAAGTTGCGAAGCGACCAATAGCCTTGGAAAAGGACGGATTTACTGTTGACGACCCGGAAAAACGAATCAAGGACAACGACCTTCGGATCTGCACGTGGAATGTTAGAACTCTTAACAGACCACGTGCATCCAAACAACTAGCGGAGGCACTAGACTGCTACAGAGCAGGAATTACTGCCATCCAGGAAGTGCGATGGAATGGGCCGGGCAAAAGGAGGATGAAAAACTGTGACGTATACTACGGTGATTGTGCAAGAAGACCACAGCGTTTATTTTGGTGCGGATTCGTCATAAGCGGTAGACTTAGGCAAGAAGTCTTGGGCTTTCGACACGTAAGTGAGCGACTTGTGACAATCCGTATCAAGGCTAAATTCACCAACATTAGCCTAATATGCGCTCATTCCCCACAGAGGACAAAGATGACGCCACCAAGGATGACTTTTATGAGCTCCTCGACAAAACCTATGAGCAAAGCCCTAAATACGACGTTAAGATCGTACTAGGCGATTTTAATGCCAAAATAGGTAAAGAGGAAATCTTTGGTAGGACTGTCGGAAAACATAGCCTACACGACACAACGTCTGAAAACGGACTTAGGCTAATTGACTTCGCAGCGGCACATAACGTCACCATTGCAAGCACACGGTTTCCTCATCTCGATATACACAAAGGGACTTGGCGACACCCAGATCAAAGAACCGTCAATCAGATTGATCACGTTGCGATCGATGCAAGACACGCCTCCAGTATCTTGGATGTTCGCACCTTCCGAGCAGCTAACATCGACTCGGATCACTACCTTGTTGCAGCAAAGGTAAGAATGCGAATAACCCGAACTCCACAACAACGGAGTAATACTGTGAGGAAGTATGACGTCGGAAAGCTGCAAACCCAAGAAACCGCCAGAACCTATGCCGATCGAATATCCCGTAACCTCTCAAGAAATCCAGTACCGCCAGCATCAAGTGCCGAAGATCAGTGGCAACACTGCCAACAAGCCATCAGAGATGCCGCAACTGATGTAGTTTCACCAGACCACCACCACGAAACCTCTGGTTTGATGACGAATGCAGGCAGGCCCATGCAGCCAAACAAGAGGCATATAAAGCGACGCTGCAAAGAAAGACGAGAGCTGCTCGCGAGTTTTACGACCAGAAAAGACGGGAAGAACACCGGCTTCTCCAAAAGAAAAAGAGAGAGCATGAGAAGCGCGCGATCGAAGATATTGAGAGATGCTACTCCAGGAACAACGTGCGGAAGTTTTACCAACAGGTAAAAAGAACATGCCAAGGAAAAAAATCCCGCACAGAAGCCTGGAAACCTCGTAGAGTAGAGTCACAGTCGGTGCTGAGTACATGGAAGGACCATTTCTGCAGACTGTTAAACGGCGATGAAGGCCAAAATCCCGCTGTCAGGCAGAATGAACCGGATGATGACAGACAAAACTTCCGTCCACCTGACCAAAATGAAGTAAGGATAGCAATATCTAAACTCAAAAACAACAAAGCTGCTGGACCCGACGGACTACCCGCCGAACTTTTTAAACCGGCCGGAGATGACCTGGTGGAGTGCATACACCAACTCATCTCTAAAGTTTGGTCAGAAGAAAGTATGCCTGATGAATGGAACCTCAGCATCGTTTGCCCGATCCACAAGAAAGGAGACCCTCTAAACTGCGCCAACTATAGAGGAATAAGTCTCCTGAATATCGCCTACAAGATCCTCTCTGCCGTACTATGTGAACGCCTGAAACTTTTCGTCAGCAACCTGATTGGCCCCTATCAGTGTGGTTTCAGACCAGGAAAGTCCACAATCGATCAAATGTTCACGCTACGGCAGATCCTGGAAACCACCCAAGAATTCCAAAGCATTCCCACAAAACTCGTCCGACTGTGCAGGATGACGATGGAGAACTCTCGCTGCTCCGTCAAGGTTGGTTCTGACCTCACAGAAGCTTTTGACGTCAAAAAAGGATTCCGACAAGGTGATGCGCTATCGTGCGATTTCTTCAACTTAATACTTGAAAAAATTATAAGAAACTCGCAAGTCAATTGTAGTGGGACAATTTTTTTCAAGTCTGTGCAATTGCTAGCATACGCTGACGACATAGACATCATTGGCAGAACTCGGCGAGCTGTCACTGGAACGTTTGCTAGCATTGAAGCTGAAGCGGCTAAGATGGGACCAGCAGTCAATGAGGCCAAAACGAAGTACCTGCTGTCCACAAAAAGGGACACACAACACCGGCGGATTGGACAAAACATCACAATAGACAGGTACAACTTTGAGGTAGTTAGGGACTTTGTGTACCTCGGATCCGCTATAACATCTGACAACAACATCTCGTCAGAAATAAAGCGAAGAAATACTCTTGCCAATCGCTGTTTCTATGGAAAGCAATTAAGTTGTCGAAAGGCAAAGGAGACTCTGTATAAGACCTTAATCATCCCAGTCCTGCTCTATGGCGCCGAGGCATGGACTCTATCTAAAGCGGATGAAGATATCCTTAGTCGTTTCGAGCGTAAGATTCTTCGGAAGATTTTTGGCCCTATCTGCGTTAACGGGCTTTGGAGGAGAAGGTTCAACCAAGAACTATATGAGCTGTACAGCGACATTGACCTGGTCAAAAAAATACGCATAATACGCACGTTTAAGATGGCTAGGTCATGTAGAGCGAATGGACAACAATGCTCCGGCTCGCAGGATCTTCGATTCCATCCCAGAGGGTAGACGAAGTCAAGGAAGACCTCGCCTTAGGTGGCGCGCTCAAGTGGAAGACGACCTGAACCAAATTGGAGTGCAAAACTGGAGGCAGCTAGCCAAAGACCAAATTGGCTGGAGAGGCATGTTGGTTTAGGCCCAGGTTCGTCCCGAACTGTAGCGCCACCTAAGTAAGTAAGTAATACCGTAGTTAGTTCTATGTCTAGGGATATGTAAAAAACAACCTGTTCTAGGCCTTAGTTGTCGAACAGGGACATATAAATTAAACAATGAAAGCAATTGTGGACAGTTTATGTGACCGGTTAATACATCCCGTGCAGACAAATATTCACGTCTTATACTTAGAGGTTTTAAATCAATCAAGGCACATCTGGCTTCATAAGATGGCCTTAAGGACCAATTAAATTTTCTGATAGCAAACGTTGTGAAACGCTTTTGAACTCTTTCGATACGTAAACATGCATTAGCATAGAAATGACTCCAAACAACACAACAATACTCAAGAGATGAACGAATTAGAGCAACATAAAGGGACTTAAGAGTGTACGGGGGTGCTTAAAATCATTAGCATTCCGAAATCGGAAACCTAATAAGGAGTTTGAATTAAATATTATAAAATCGTAATGCCAGGTGAACTTTAATTCAAAAATAATTCCTAGATCTTTTTGTCTTGACACTCTTTTTAGATTCATGTTACAAATAACATGGGACTGAGAATTCTGGATATAGTTAACACTGAACACTTGCTGACATTAAAAAACTCAGACCATTGCGATCACACCAAACAGATATTTTATTAAGATCGATTTGTAGGTTACGAGCATCGGATAAGGAACATTCAGGGCATCTGCATACAATAAACAGTTAGAATGATTAACATGCATTGGTAGGTCATTAATCAACTTAATAATATTAGTTTAACAGATGATATCGTGGTTCTTTCCTCTCTCTGCTCCCTCTGAGTTTGATTTTATGGCAGCAATACAGCCAAGAGCCAACGACATCATTTTCTGTTACAACTTCAAAATCAGTTAACGTAGAGACTAGTGGCATGCAGGGGAATTTAAAAAAAGTGGTTTCCATTTCCGAAAAAGTGGTCATTAAGCTCATCGGCATCAAAACCATATTTCTGATTGCTTATTCCTACCCTGCCTATATTTTGGTATTCCTATTTAGATGCTATGGACGTATTGAGCTTAAAAGCCAAATAAATACCTCTTAGAGTTGCGAATAATAAAAGTCATATTACGAGCAGTTTTTTGTTTCCAGAATACGTTGTTTTATTAATTAAAATAATAAATTAATTTAGTTTTAACTTTAGATATGTTTCACAGTTTTATTTCGGAACATACATACACATACATTTATAGCTCCTTAAGGAACCAAGGCCTAGTGACTTATAGAATCAACTATTCATATGTGTATGCTTTTATTTGGAACACATTCGCAACGCAGAAATAAATTTCGGGAGGGGTTTTAAACAAAAAATATTAATTTTCTTATTTTGTTGTTAAGTAAAATATTAAAAACATGGTAATTTATAGTTTGAAAAGTTACCTATACATATTTAGCCATTAGGTATCTATTATTATCTATAACTTCTTCGTGTTTGAGGTCAACATCTCTCTCTACATATGTTAATGCTATTTAACCGCTCTTCACCAGTCTTCTTATGCAGACAATTGAGAATTAATTTTTTGCCCATAATAAACAAAAACTAGTACTAACGTATGTACGTCAACAAAGTATAACAGTAACTTCCAAACCAACAAAATAAGTTTGTTTTTTCTCACTGTCTGAATCTATAAAATGTGCCAAAACCACAACACTTAACGGTCTTAGTGAAAACATGCAGTACGTCTTAAACATTAATGATTTTATCAAAAAAAAATATTTCGAAAATTGTAGGACCGCGCATTTAAATAAAATCCATCAGTTGTATAATTTTAGTTTTGAAATGAAGGTTTTAATACAAACTCTATATACTACGTTGTAAGAAAATAAAATAAAAAAAAAACAACTAAGCACAAGACTCAGCACTAATTTTGGACTTTGTTGAATTTTTTACGGCCTTTAGTCCACCAAAATCATAATTATAGTTTTATATTATAATTTTATAATTTTAGTTTATTTTTAAATTTTTTTTTTTGAGATTCCCGTATGCAGTTTTTACTGTTTATTGTTATAAAACAATTTAAAATATTTTTTTTTCGATTGATTTTAAAAATATTGAATTTTCCAAAAAACAAATTAAGATGCTGTTTATAATAAGAAACATTTTTTTTTTTTTAATTTTGGTATAAGCAGAATTAATTTTCAAACATTAAATTTTATACAAATCCAATGAGCCGTTATCGAGAAAGTCTAAAATTAAGGTACCGTTAATAGACTTTTCGCTTAAATTTGTGTTTGATAAAATGAGAGCCAATATCTAACAAGATACTGTCAAAATTTTTGATAAAAATCGTTGGAGGCGTTTTCGAAAAAAATAAGCTTTTCCTTAATGGTTATATGGCAGGTGCCATTATATTTAAACCTAAAAATAAAGTTTAAAAAATCCCTCTGAGGAATGCAAAGAAAATTTTTGGTTTTTTTATTTTTATCTTTTAGAAACAATTTTTTTCACGAAATTTGGTGAAACCTTTTCTTTTTATGTCCCAAACATACTGTATTTTTTTTTTTTTTTGATTTAAAATATTTATTTTTTCACTTAATATTGACTTATTATAGAAAAATCACACTAATTTTAAATCGAAAATTCTCAAAAGTCGGTGTGCTTTTTGTTCTTTGAAATCTCTACTTTCAGTTGGTTTTAAAAAATATATTTACATTACTATGGTAAATTTTCTCAGAAATGAAAATATTTTGCAGAGTTTCGTACCATTTTTGTATAATGTCACACAATTCTATACAAAAATGGTACTGCAAGTAAAAATTCAAAAAATTAAATAAAATGAAAGGAAAACTTTACCGACTTACTTTTGTACGAAGGCAGAAAAAGAATGAATTCTTTTGATCAACAGAAAACTTTCATAATGGCAAAAAAGTGGCACATGGTTTTTTTCTTTGAGAAGATATATCCTCATTATTTTTATTCCAGATATTTCGCGAGGGGTATAAATCCCCAAAACCAACCTTGCGTTCGCGCCTAACAGCCAACCAACCAAATCAGAAGATAATTTACCGAACTTAACCTAACGCTTTCATCTATAAATAAATTGCACGACTGGATCGCACGTACTTGCTCATATGTGCGGTCACATTGTAGAATAAAATTTAAAAAAATTAAGGTGAACATCAAAGCATTTATTCGATTTTTGTGACTTTTGATTGTTCGAATAACGTTCGTTAAAATGTATTGGGTGAAATAATTTAAACGCCATTTTAATTCTTTAGGAAAAGTAAAAAAGTGTGAATTTTTTTTTTCAAAATTGTAGGAGCCGTTTTAAAATAAAACGGTTTTTTTAACAACTTTTTTTTTTAAAAAATTAAAAAAAATATTTCAAGAAAACAAACTTAAGCACAAAAATAACGTACATTTAAAAACAAAATTAAAAAAAAATTCACTTACCCGTTTTCAAAATATTGATTTTTCAAAAAAAAAAAAATAAAAAAAATTATTAAAAATACAAAAAAAAAGTTTTCGAAAAAAAAATTTATGCAAAATTACTCAGGCTACCTACATCTTCTTGAATATCAATTTTTATTATAATCGGATAACCAGTTCTCGAAAAATTGGAAGAAAAAAAAACCGGTCCAATGGGAGGTACCGTTTTTAGCCCACCGTATTAAATTATTTTTTCACCAAAATATAATGCATACCTACAGTAGTACACTGATTTTTTTTTATAAAAATTCTTGGAGCCGTTTTCGAGAAAAATAAGCTTTTACATAACGGTTATATGTATATGACAGGTACCGTTAATTTTTGAGCTAAAAAAAAATGTCAAAATAAATATATAATAATTTCAAAATTTGAAGACGATTGGGGCAACTGTTTAGCCTGCAGCCCAAAATACATCCGAACAGACAGACAGACAGACAGACGGACAGAATTTTGCCATTAACTCAAATATGTTTCTCTATCATCGTAATGTCATATTTGATTGTTATCTCAAATTTTTTAATCTGCACGAATGCATAACTTGTATTATAGTACCTATAATCGCAAGTAAAAATGGAATAGTTTTTGTTAGACATTCTTCTAATAAGTCTACATCGTTCTTGCTTTCATCCAAACTATATCCGAAATTTAATCCATCGGTTTACCAACCATTTTTTTTTTTTTTTTTTTTTTTTTGAATTTATACACTAGTCTAGAGTATCTAGAATCTGTATTCTGTTCCAAGACTTTTCAAAGTATGATTTCAAAAACTTCCTCTGAATGGTAGGTACATAGCGCTACTTATAAAAAAAAAACTCTGATTTTATTTAAAAAAAAAAAAGATGTTTCAATTAAATTTTCATTCAAAGATACCAAAAAGAATGAGTCACACAATTCATTAAACATCTATCGAGGTCTCAGTTCTCAGAAGAGTATTTTAATTCAACTTAACTAATATTCCGCTTCCATTTAGATACACAAAAAAAAAATGTAAATTATTAATTTAAGTTAATTTACATAAAGACAAATTTTTAAGCAGTTATTAGCCTTAAAAACCGTGTATCTGACAATAATTTAAAATCCATTTATATTTATAAGAAGCCAAAAAAGCGTCATAAATATAAATAGTCAGATACATTAATGTATACACAATGTAGATATACGGTCGATACACCTATTTTAGGTTAACATTTTTATATTACCTATTAATTATTAATTTTATTGGCAGTTTAATGTATTTTTGACAACTTAATATATATTTGACAGTTTGCACCTTAAAAGTGCTGCCAAGGTTTTTAGTTTTAATTTTTTTTTTTTTTTATTTAATTTCATTGATGATGTTGCTTCTTCTAAGACTGTACCAGTACCACTGCTGTCCGCCGGTGTACAAAATTCAACCTAATTGAAATTTGTGGTTTTATGATGTGTTCTTATCGATATAACTAGGTATTGGTAATTAAAATATTTGGCTACCAATTTGATAAAGAAATTATTTTGTTTTCATGAATGACTAGTGATAAAATAATCGAAATAATTTGTTGTGAAATAGAAATAGATACTTAAGTATTCAGAGCAGAATCAAAAAGGGCACAATTTGTCCGGATATATGTACATCAGCTATGGCCAAAATGATGGTAACCCCCAGTACTTTTAAGCTTGACTATCTGCTACGCTTAAATGGTTGTTAATGCAACCAAACCAAACCAACCAAACAAAAAAAATCCACACAAAAATGGCGGTCATTAAAAATGGAATCAAAATCATTTGTATCATCCAAAGATTTACAACAGAACACATGGATCACTGTAAGCTGCAGAATGCAGATCTACCTTCGAGATCGGTCGGATAAGTTCCGTTGCCTCAAAATTACACAGGCAAAAGCCGATTACTTTTACCAAATTCCATCAAATCAACGATGATCCTCCAAAAGCTAGAAAATATCGAAAGAATGTCTTGTGAAGCGACGAGATAAAGATTAATCTGTTTGGAATGGACGGCAAATGGTTTGTTCGACGTCCTAAGGGTCAAGGTTTTAATCCATATGGGGTTCTATCTTTTTGGTCGGGTGTGGGGTTAATTTTCCTGGATGAAGAACGTCAAAAGTCATATAATGGTACCGTGATGGTTGGCCGAAGAAAATATGTTTCTAAAATGGTCCTTCCAGCAAAACAACGACTCAAAACATTCGTCAAAAATTAACGAAGCTTTCATTCGAGCGAAATTAAGTCGATGTTTTGTAGTGGCCTCATCATCGAAAATCTCTGACATGGTCTTAAAGTTGATTGATTACGTATTTATGTAAAAAAAAACCACAAATGAAGCGGATTTTTGAAAAATATTCAAAGAAATATGGTCTGCACTTCCACAAGAAAACTGTTCAAAATTAGTAGACTCCCCGCCCAACAGGATAAACGAAGTTTAGAAAAGCAACAAAATAGAAATTGTTATTTCTTGATAATTTAAAAAAAAAGTTTTTTTAAAAAAAAAGATTTGAAAATTTTAAAAGTGTTCCTAATTTTATGGTCAGAACTTTGGATAAATGCCTTTATTAAGTGAATTTGTTTCTTTTATTAAAAAAAAAAATATTTTGACTTAACGTTGACATTTGTTTCCAATTGACATTCAACGTCTTGGGTTGATATAATTGCCTAACCTAAAGTTTACATTGAAATTTAAAGAAAAATACTGAGTGTTACTATTATTTTGACCCTTGCTGTACAAAGCCTAGGTTATCTGCTGCAAGAGCCATAGTATTTGTTCAATTAATTGATAACAAAATTACGACTTATTGAAGTATTTTCTACAATCGAATGTAGAAATAATCCAACATCAAGTTTCATCAAAGTATTGCTGTTTTTTTTTTAAGGAAACAGATGTTCACCATCATTTTTTTTTTCCATAACCTAAATCAATTAACCCAACTTTCTGCAACACGCATACAACTTTGGTTATAAACATACCTATACAGCCGATCAAAAAGTTTTCTAAGTTGCAAACATAAGAGTTGCTAACAAAACCAGCAACAAAGAACGTGTAGAACTCTTCTCAGTCTCTACTTAAAGACGATCCCTAACTCTGTGGAAAAATCTTTTCCCGAAAAAAAACCTTCAGGTTGGAATTTCTTCTTTAAAATGGCGACATTTTGGGACACCAATATGCACCTTTCTGTTCCAATTTGATTGGTTCAAGACTCCAAAATAATAAAGAAAATGCCCAACAAAAAAAATGGATCACACCACCAAACCTCCATCTCAATTCTGGAACTCCAAATATTTTTTTTTTTATTTTCATTTCCCGAAAAGAACACTCGCCAATAAGAACGCGTAAAACCGGTAGTCAGCCAAACCAACACCAATAGACACACTACGGCGCATATACACAACTAAAAAAGAGGCTGCTACCGAGTTACGGAGCACGATTGTCCAACCAAATGAGGACTTTCGTACATCAGCAGCCTCCCAGGAAAGGTTAATTCAGTAGAATAAGAATAAGACTTACCACACACCAATCGCCTTGAGAACTGCCACCACTAACGATGAGTAAGGACCAAACTTAATACACTACTAAACTAATTGAGATGAATCTTAGAAGAATAACTACTGCATCACAATATTGGTATCACAACAGAGATTTGACAAATTAGGAAGAAGAGCTCGTCACGCGTACACGGTGTGCTGCTCACGAACAAGAGAAGCAAAATGAAATAATTCCGAATGCCTCACTTCCATCGACTAGACTAATGCATTCGAATATTGCCTGGTCGAAGAGCCACCAGCTGTGCGGCCTAAGTTCATCTCCTCACCTTCGTCCTCACCTGGTTAACACATAAAAAAAAATCAAACACCAACACACACTCAGCTACAGGTATTCCTACTAACAATGAGTAGAAATTACCTATAAGGAAAGGAAACCCATGAATGGACACATAAGTGAGACCAGGCCAAACCGAGTGCAATTGCCTACTCGTCTTACCCGCAGGAGGAGGTGCTTAAGCCCAGTAGCTAACCCACCACTCACTACCCATACTAACCAACAATATCCCGTATACGTACACAACGGGCTCCAAACATCAGCTCCCTACACAGTAGCTGTCATTTGGAATCACGAGTGTGCGAAACACGGGCTACCATTGGTTGTTACGCGCGTCATTGCAAAGCCAACTCAACCAAAATCTACCATTTTATACAAGAAAACTTACCAATTCTAGAATCTGGAACGGAAAATTCAGTTCTGGTTCTCCAATGGGATGCACGGATGCCAGCTAGTGATGGATTCGAATTCGTAATAAATCCCGACGCAGCAAAGCGACGGCAAAACGCAAAATAGAAACAAAATGTTCTTAATTAAACACAATTATTAGAAAACTTAACGAAGAAAAATGCACCGTCTAAACAAAAAAATGACAAAAATGCGTATCACTGCGACTCGGTTGCGCAATGGATTCGAATCGAATGCCAGAAGTAGCAGTCTTGAATTATTCAAATCTGTATCAACTCCAAATATTATTAATAAAGTATATTCCACTTCCGAACGCTTCCGTGCACGACGGCCAACTGCAAAGTTACGATCTCAACTTCAGCTTGATAGTTAAGTGCTGCCTGTGTTCGTTCGGCTGCTGCTGCTGCTGCTGCTGCTGCTGGTGGTGCGGTGCTGCTGCTTGCTTGCTGCTTGCTCTGGGCTGGCTAAGATGGTTGGCTCTGGTTAGTTGGTTGCCTCCAAATTGCTGTGACCGCAAAAAAAAAAAAAAGTAACACAACAGACATACGATAAAGCGACGACAAGAGCGAACAAAAAACAAGTAAAACGTATGAAGACACAACACCGATATGAATAAATAAAAATGTAAACTTTAACATATACCTCCTCCTCCTTTTGCTATTAGTCAGCCGAGTGCCGAAGCCGAAGCCGTAGCCGAAGAGGTCTGAGACGAGCATTGAAGAAGCCAAGTTTCGAGCTGGAGTCTTGGAGTTGGCATTGGGAAACTCGATCGCATTCGGATCCTATATCTGTATATACAATGGCGGTGGTGGATGTGGTAGTGGATTTATAATTAACATTTCCTGATTCGTTTATGTACTCCAAATGCCGCCGGATTGGCGTGTTCTCGAGTGGGACCTGTGCGGCGCTACGTCCCGATCGAGTGCGAAGGGCGGATCTTACGCAGTTGCTACTGAGTTACACGTGGGCATCGTTTTGCACAACCTGTACAAAGCAGTGCTGCCAAAGTCCTCCATATTTCAGGAAAAAAATACAAAATGGAAGGCGATCTTGGATGCACAATAAGATTCAGTCAGAAGCCAGTAGCTGGGAACTGGCTACGTGTGTTCTGTGGGTTTGGGGAAAAAACCAGTAGCCCGTAGTTGTCAAACCACATATTTGAGGGGTTGATGAGAGAGCGAACACGTTTTCCAAAGTTCCGCCTCCTCACAGTGCACACTCATAAATATAAAAGGCGTGGCCTAAGCAATGGCTCCCCATTCTTATAGAAACAAAAAAAAAATTACTTTCCAATATGTACATCAGATGGTGTGTGTGTATATATGGATGCAGCGGTGTGTGGCCTGCCGGAATTTAGCCTCTTCTCAACGGGAATGTGTTTTGGAGTGAATGAAACAAAGGCAAACACCACACACCCTCTGCAATGGTGTGAGTAATTTCTTATTTGTTCAACTTAATGGCAGTCGAGAGGCAATAAGAACGGGTCTGAGCTGAGATAACGAAAAAGAATGAGAAAATAAAAAAAAAAAAAAATTGTCTGAATGAGACGAGCAGGTAAACACGAGAAGCCGTGGCTCAGTTCATAATTGCGACTTCCATTGTTACGCAACGCCGTGGGAAACGTTTAAATATGCACATATATTTCAGTTTGTATCTTTGTTTTAGGTTAGGTCTGCCATTGGCACAAATCAAATTGGAAAACTTTTCAAATTAGGAGAACGGAATGTTTTGGGGAGATTTTTGAACCCAAAGTCTATTTAATTTTATAAATTTAAAATATATTGAATGGGTTTTCTTGTGAAATATAGGAGAGGATGAATGGTTTATGGCGGCCGAGATAGATTCGTTAAGAAAAAAAACTTGAATTTTCACAGTCAGCACTCCCAGGCGTCAACTGATGTCATTTACTTGAAGTTTTATGGTCGCAGAGCAAATAAACTCTTTTTGCTGTCATTGGACGGTTTACCGACAGTCAAAGCGGGTAATGGATATCAACGAGCTGTTCCAAGAATTTCTCTGAAACTTTTTCAAAAGCGGGATTCTTTTGTGACAGATATACCTATAGATGAATAGGAAATGGGTTTGGGAAACACACACGGAACAGAGCTATCACCAATATAATATTCAACAGAAGTGAGACGTGTCAAAAAACTGTCATATTTAAGTTAACCCTATAGGTAGGAGTAGTTAAGTTAAAGCCTACGCTCGTATGACGTGGGAAGGTTTATAGATAAGTGAAAAGGGTGTAGGTGCTTTTACCCACAGATTCTAATAAGGTAAAGGTTTGTGTCGTTATGTATTTGTCTTCCGGTTTCACATAAAGTATTTTCGGACAGTTTTTTACAGAGAATTTACATTTCTTAGTTTGACTCACGTTTTTGATGTTCCGACTTGTTTGTTGTGATCTTTATTGATGGGAAAATGTATCTATGGTATATTAAGGAAATTAAGGAATTTTTGTTGACATTAGTGATATTCTATTCTTGTAGCTAGGTAGGGGCAGGTTAATCCTTATAGGAAAGTATTTATCTAAGTTAAATCAAACTTTGAATGGCTTTGGTAGAATAAGAGTTTTAAAATTAACGTTAAGCCAAGTAGAAAAGTATAATCCATACCTACATAAATACTCACAGACAAGAATGAATTTTTTAAATTTTTCTTATAAATTTATGTACCAATCTGAGCTACTAAAAGTTTATTTATTTATTTATTAACTTTGCTTGGCATTCACATTAAGAATTAAAACTCTTATTTATAGTGTTGTCTAAACTTGAATCTATGTAAAAGATAAAATTAAATTAAATAAAAGGCACGACTGGGTCGCACGAACTTGCTCCTGTGTGCTAATCCTTTTTAGGTACAGGCGTCTTTATGACAAAGATTTAATTTTAATGTTTTTTTTGACGTGCAACTTCTTTAGAATCGTTGTGGTTTGAAGCTCGAACGAACATGCGTCACGATAAAGGGATAAACACATAAATATATAGGATTATTAGCTTTTGCAGTTTTTTAGTGTATTATCTTTCCACTTGTTGTTTACTCTTTATAATATAATTTGCTAATAGAAAGATATTAAGGACTTTTTTCAGTTAAATTTTAATTTTAAAAATTTGAACAACTGGCATAAAGATTCGTCGGAATCAGCAGTATGGCAATAATGCTAGGTAAAGGGACCTTTAAACCTCCCAATATGGAACCAATGGAATTTATAAAGGATTTAGGTACCTATAATAAGTTTGGAAGGAAGGTAGGTACTAAAATTAAGATACGTGTTCCAACTACTGCTAAGCCAGTAGGTATAGAGACAATATTAAAAGTTAACACAGTGGTTTTGTTTATTTATAGGAAGGTGTAAACTTTTGTTTTCTCGATTGAAATTTTTGCATTCAGTAGTAATCGAATAGTTTTTTTTATTTGTTAGTTGTTTTTGTGTGTTTATCAAAGGCTTCCTTATTTATTCTGTGCTTTTATGATGATGAAAAATACTTTAAAATACGTAAGTATGTATGTAATGTAGGTTGTCACTTTCTTTTATTTGACTAATGGCTTGGCTAGGGCTTAGCCGAGCAATATGAAATAAAATGTTGGGGAAAAAAATTTATGAATTCAAAAAAACACTACTCATAACGTTTTTTTGGAAAAAATGTTGTAAGCCATCTTATTTCTTTTGCTGTTTTCTATTTTATGAATTTTTCATTTCAAAATCGTTCGACCAGTTTTTTCAAAAAAATGTTTTTTTTGAAAAACTTTTCGAAAACATATTTTAAAATTTTTTTTAGTATGTCAATTTTAAGAAATCTATAGTTTATACTAGGAGAAAAATTTAAAAAAAATCTATAGATCCGTTTTCAAAATATTCAAAAAACAAAATATTTTTTTAAAAAAATTATTAAAATTTAAAAAAAAATGTTTTTGAAAATTTTGATAAGCAATATTATTTAAATCATAAAACACTACATATTTTGAAAATTTCATCAAAATCCGTCAATTAGTTAACGAGAAAGTCTGATTTTAAAAAAACCGGTCATATGGGAGGTACCGTTATAAAACTTTTTCTGAAAAATCCATTAAAACTAGAAGATAGATTTTGTACAGAAAACATCATTCTGAAAGTTTTATCAAAATCTTAGGAGCCGTTTTCGAGAAAAATAAGTTTTTCAATAAAAGTTATATGGCAGGTACCGTTAGTTTTGGAGCTAGAATGCCAATTCCAAAAACTGTCGGGTAGAGCACTCTAAAAATACTATATACCAAGTTTGAATCATATCGGCCCAACCGTTTAGGCTGTAGGTATCGATACGGACAGACAGACAGACGGAATTTCCGGACCCACTTTTTTCGACTTCTCTATCATCGTAATATCATGTTTGATTGTTAGAATTTTTTTTTTACGAATGCATAACTTGCCTTATAACGGGTGATTTCTTAAGAGCTTGAGAACTTTTTTTTTTTTAAAAACGCGTAAAATTTGCAAAATCTCATCTGTTCTTTATTTTAAACGTTAGATTGGTCCATGACATTTACTTTTTGAAGATAATTTCATTTAAATGTTGACCGCGGCTGCGTCTTAGGTGGTCCATTCGGAAAGTCCAATTTTGGGCAACTTTTTCGAGCATTTCGGCCGGAATAGCCCGAATTTCTTCGGAAATGTTGTCTTCCAAAGTTGGAATAGTTGCTGGCTTATTTCTGTAGACTTTAGACTTGACGTAGCCCCACAAAAAATAATCTAAAGGCGTCAAATCGCATGATCTTGGTGGCCAACTTACCGGTCCATTTCTTGAGATGAATTGTTCTCCGAAGTTTTCCCTCAAAATGGCCATAGAATCGCGAGCTGTGTGGCATGTAGCGCCATCTTGTTGAAACCACATGTCAACCAAGTTCAGTTCTTCCATTTTTGGCAACAAAAAGTTTGTTAGCATCGAACGATAGCGATCGCCATTCACCGTAACGTTGCGTCCAACAGCATCTTTGAAAAAATACGGTCCAATGATTCCACCAGCGTACAAACCACACCAAACAGTGCATTTTTCGGGATGCATGGGCAGTTCTTGAACGGCTTCTGGTTGCTCTTCACTCCAAATGCGGCAATTTTGCTTATTTACGTAGCCATTCAACCAGAAATGAGCCTCATCGCTGAACAAAATTTGTCGATAAAAAAGCGGATTTTCTGCCAACTTTTCTAGGGCACTGATTTTGGTAATAAAATTCAATGATTTGCAAGCGTTGCTCGTTAGTAAGTCTATTCATGATGAAATGTCAAAGCATACTGAGCATCTTTCTCTTTGACACCATGTCTGAAATCCCGCGTGATCTGTCAAATACTAATGCATGAAAATCCTAACCTAAAAAAATCACCCGTTAGTACCTATAAATCGCAAGTAAAAAAAAGAAGAAGAAACTTAATTGAATTGATTAAATTTAGATTAGGATATTAAAGAATTACATAAAATAAATTTATTAAGCGAAGTTAACATATCTGTAGTAGAATTAGAAATTAAGAATTTAATAAGAATATTAATTTAATCTTAATTAAAATATACACCACCATTAAGTTTGAAATATGGTTTGAAACCAAATAACAAAAGTAGAGAGGTTTTACCTAGTTTTGACTGAAAAAGGATCTTAACTCCCGCTGAAAGCCCCCAGTACCACCAGACTCTCGAACAGCCGTGATAGAGAATTTCACAGACGGACAGTGTTGACGAAAAACTGAGTTGAAGTACCTACTTAACCGTATTTTATCAAAAAGGAAGCTCGGTTGATTTGTTTGAATAACGTTTGATAATAAAATAAGAGATCAAAAGTCATATTATACAATAGTTTCGAGAGATGAGAAATCCTGTCAAAGCGTCTTACTTTAAAGACATAACGTGCAATGTTGTTAAAGGCGACGTTGAGTTTTCTCTTACTCGCAGAATCACAATTACAGTAAATCTCACAGCCGTAAATTAGATTGGGAACAATCAGTGTTTTAGCAAGCAATGAACGTGTTTTCAATGGAGTAAAATGTTGGGATACCTATAGTTGGCGCAATGTTCCATATATACTTTTCCGACTACAATATTGATGTGGTCATTCCACGTGAGCGTTCTGTTAAAAATAACTCCTAAGTTTTTTGTTGTGGGCAAAATCGCATAGTCACCTCCCCGCGGGGCCCACTGGATAGCCGAACTATCGAGAAGAACCAAGGAGACACTATATAAAACACTCATCATCCCGGTCCTGCTATATGGTGCAGAAGCATGGACCCTCTCCCAATCGGATGAAAAGTCACTTGGAGTCTTCGAGAGAAAAGTTCTGCGTACGATCTATGGTCCTATTTGCGTAAACCGAGAAGACAACATTTGGCGACGAAGATACAACGACGAACTATACGAGCTGTACAGCGACATAAGCTTAGCCAGAAAAATTAGAGTCCAACGACTACGATGGCTGGGCCATGTAGAGCAAATGGACACCAACGCTCCAGCGAGTAAAGACTTCAAAGTCAAACCAGAGGAAGTCAGAAGCCAAGGTAGACCTCATCTTCGATGGAGCGACGAGGTAGAAGGAGACCTCCGCCAACTTGGAGTGCAAAATTGGAGACAACAGGCAAGGGATCGAGCCAACTGGAGGGGCGTATTGAGCAAGGCCTAGGAGCACCATGCTCTAGTTGAGCCAACATAAGTAAGTAAGCAGCTCCACCACCGGTCCTTCCCACTCTATCCCCACGAAAAACATTATATCCCTTTACGCTATAGATCTCATTTGTTAACTTATTTGAAAACCACAAACAACATCAACTAAAGTTCCTTTAAAAAGATCTCTAAACTCATCTAGTTTAGGTAATAAACTTTGTGTGTTCAAATGACAAACCCGTAAGCCATTCTTTTGCTTACAAAGAACATCAATACATCAAACGAATTGTCCCACCACAACCTCCACTATCAAAAGTTGACTGCATGAATTTTATAAATTAATAAAAATAATGGAAAAGGCATGTCATAAGAGGCCAATGGCATCGGCAGTATAGAAGCAGCAAAAGAAAATATACTTTTGCAGTTATTTCGGCTAAGGAAAAATATCCCAACAATATAATAAAAATCAAGAAACGGTGGCGTATGAAT
Source organism: Platycheirus rosarum (assembly GCA_963971375.1). Classification (NCBI taxonomy): domain Eukaryota; kingdom Metazoa; phylum Arthropoda; class Insecta; order Diptera; family Syrphidae; genus Platycheirus; species Platycheirus rosarum. Next base: position 3,555,022 of record OZ020507.1, on the reverse strand, counting down.
AATAATAAAAAATTAATATTCATAACATTAATAAAATTACATGTAAAATAAGTTTTAAAAAAGAAATAAAATTAACAAAAAGAAATAATTATATAAATTAGAAAGTATTCGGTGTTCAATTAAATCTGCAATCATGTTTCGAGGCTGGCAATGTCGTTCAGTTCGTCAATGTTCTCAATTTTAGCTGCTGCATCATTAGATTGACGTTTGATAAGCATCCATCCTCGTCCCTCGCATAGTAAATAAAGAATAGATTTATTTTTGTCTCTTTTGTTCTAGTGCAGAATGAAGTATATTTTTTTTTTTTTTTTTTTTGTAAGACATTTGTTTTTAGTTTGGTATTTAGACTTTTTAAAACATGATTCGGCTAACCTATTAATCAATAACTTTTTCAATACATAACCACAACTTTGACGCTGTAATAATGTTTTTTTTAATAATCTTCAACTCCTCCAATCGATATGAAAATATTTATTTTTTGAGTTGTAAGCATTCTGCAATCAGCTTTTGACGTGTTTGCAATGACTGCATTAAAATGTGTTGAAATAAAAAAGTTTAATAACATTTTCTATAGAAAAGTTTTTCTGTAATTTTCATGTAGATATGCTAAACCACGTATTAAATAGAACCAAAATGGAGGCACCATGAGCGCCATCTATGATCTTTGTCTTTATATACGTATTCAATGAGCCAACGATCGGTCGAGAACATCGCCGCGCCGTCTGCGAATGTCAATGTGTTATGTGTACAGCTCCTCACTCCTCAACACAAAACACAATTAACTGGAAAATGCAATCAGAGATTCAAAAAACCGTGAGATCTCTACTTATCTCGAAGGTCTTTCCGCAGAAAAAAGTACGAATTACTCTCTATATGTGGAAGGCTTTTTTTTTTTTTTTTTTATAATTTACACGCGCGAAAGGGGTTTGTGTGTACCCTTAAAATGTTTAAACACCGCACGAGCATTAGGGAAATGAGGAGGGATAAAAGAGCAGATACCGATGCACATTAGTTTTAAAGTTCTGCATATCAAAATGGGAGGGAAAAACAGAGCCTGGCAAAGCATTCCACATTCGTGTGCTACGACTAAAGAAAGAATCTCTATACTTAACAGTACGTCCGAAGTTAGGCTCAAGGGTTATAGGAGCACCTGCCCAAATATGGGAATTATACTCGAGTTTCGGTCGAATATATTGTGATATTTTCGCCTGGGGTTCGACAAATAAAACTCAATCAAAATTCCAAAATAATACAATAAATCTCTTTATTTTATAAAACACAACGTCTTTCAGTTTAAATAACACCAATTTAACTTATTTCACTTATTCACAATTCAAATATGTTTTTATAATTCAACACTTTTTATTTAATCTCAATTCAATCACTTTTTACTAATACTTCCAGTTGTTAACAATTCCACTTTCGAAAATAAACTGAACTTTCAATGCAATCTACTCTTGTATTTATACAAGTTTACAAGCTTCTGGAAGCTTCTGTCTGGTTCTGGCACAATCTAAGCTTTCGGTACTAATACTTCAAGTTCGATTTAGTACTCAGTTAAAACATATTGCAAATATGTAGCATACTTTTAGGGGCATGGTTGTTGTACACAATAAATGGTGGTTGTTGTACACAATGAATCCAACAGATGTCGTTAATTTACAACATGTATCCTCCGAATATCTAAACTTGTTGCCACATCACATTGTCCCCCTCTTAGTTTTGTTCGTCCCGAACAAGCACATCATCATTGTTTCCGTGGTAACGATGCATTCGATCCACATGGACAATTTTCATTTTTGCTCTTGGTCCTCGTTGGATTCGGAAAACGACGTCATTAATGCGCGTAACTATTTGGTAGGGACCTTCCCAGTCCTGCTGAAACTTGGGCGATTCTCCTTTTCTGCGATGTGGGTTGTAAAGCCATACCAGATCTCCCTCATTGAATTCAGGTGCTGTTGCTCGCGCATCGTATCTGGTCCTCAGGCGGTCTCTCGCAATGTTTATATTGCTTTGGGTTCTTTGGTGTGTGTCGTTGATCCTTTTAATCGGGGCGCTCACTTTGTTCTGGTGCATCTTAGCGCTTGCCTTGACTTTGGGTCCTTTACTAGCTTTGCACGTGGTGCACTTTCGACACCATCTCTCGACATCTTTTCTTACAGTTAACCAATAAAAACGTACCCGTACCTTTTTCCGTGTCTTGTTGATTCCTAAGTGCCCGCCGGATTCTTCATCGTGCATTTCCCTTAAAATCTCCTGCACTTTCGACCGTGGCACCACAAGCTGCATCTTAAAGGATCTTCCATTCGGCATTTCCCATTTTCTCCACAAAACACCATCTTCTACATGGAGAGAGTCCCACTGCGCCCAGTATGCCTTTAAAGTAGGACTTCTGTCGGAGATGTCTCTTGCATTCGGCTTATCCATAGATTCCTTCCATACAAGAATCGGCTCGATGTCAGGATCTTCCTTTTGTGCATTACGAAGTTCTTCCGCAGTCCAACCCTTTACAGGTTCAGCCCTTAGTCTCTGAACAGAAATACTTTCGTCCTTCTTACCATTCAAACACCTAGGATGCGCTCTTTCTGAAGATGGCCGGAGAATTTCATCACTGCTTATGATCGTCCGAAGATTTACAGCATTCTCGTTGCCGTACACCATTGGAATCTCGACGATTGAATACCTTAACACCTGCATTCGAAAGTCTAGGACTACCTCATGTGCCTTCATAGAATCCACACCTAGTATGCAGTCGTCGCATATGTCAGCTACCAAGAATGCATATGAGAAGGTCAGCCCTGCCAGTTCTATCTTCAGAAGTACCTCTCCGTATACTTTTGCTACTTCTCCCGTAGCTGCCATCAGACTGTTCCAGCTGGTGTTGTGAAGCCAGGACGTCTGGACAAGGCCTCTTCTAATTATGGAGGCTGTGGCACCCGTATCGATAGTGGCCACACATTTTCTGTTGGCGATGACGGTCTCCACTGTCAAACTCTGGTTGCAGCGTTTCGTTTGCGCAACTTGGATAATGGTCCTGGGGGCGTCGATTCCATCAACCAACTTCAGCCCCGCGAAGTTGGTTCTTACGCGCTTTCCACACTGATGTATCCCCAAATCATGCCCGGTAGGGTAAGCGATATCCCTGTCAGTAGGCCTTTTTCTCGCGCTATGTGGGCAGCTTACCTGTGGAGATCTGCATTGTCGCTGTAGGTGTCCTAGCTTGTTGTAATTCCAGCATCTCATTTGACCTCGAGCAGTGTTCGGGTTTTGTCTTTCAATGTCGACACGTTGACATGAGCACTCTAGCGTAGCCATTTCCCTGACGCGATGGCTACCTTGCGGAGCTTGGTCTGCTGCTTCCATTTTCAAATGCTAAAGCCTCAGCGAGCGTTTTCTTACCTGCCATTCTCACAGCCATTTGTAGTTTTCCATCTGCAATGGCATTAGTGAACGCATCGGTTGCCAGTTCGTTTATGACTTCCCTGCTGATATTGGGATAAGACAAATTGGCCAAGCGCTCGATGTCACCTTGCAATTGTTGTAGCGTTTCACCTCTTGTCTGGACCCTTCGGCGCAACTGGACTCGGTAAACTTGCTGCATGTGGTCGTCGCCAAACCTCATCTCGATTTCCTTGACCATGGCATCGTAATCATGATGTTTGTCTTCAGGAATGGTCTGCAGCAATTCGGCAGCTGTTCCTCTGAGCGCAAGCGTAAGAGCAATTGATTTGTCTTCGTTGTCCCAGTTGTTCGTCAGGGCGGCAGCTTCGAACTGCCTCTTATAAATTGGCCATGATGTTTGACCATCGAAGACAGGGGGCTGCATTTCCTTTCTTCGTGGACCGTCGCTCGAATATTCCCGAACCTTCTGCTTCTTCAAAGAATCAAACTCCTTAGCCAGATGTTCGTACTGTTGCTCTACACTTCCGAACTTTTCTTCCAAGTTTTCTATTTTTGCTTCGAATTTCTGATCGATTGTTTGAAGTCTTTTGTCAAAGAGAACATTCTGTGCATCGAGTTTGTTTTCGAGACCATCGAATTTACTTTCGAGAATGTTCCTTTGGTCTTCGAGAACGTTCCTTTGTTCGCTTAGTTGTTGCTGGAGAATTTCCAACGAATTCTTCTGCTCATTCTTTTGTTCGTCGAATTTCGACAGAAGCAACTTCATGAAAGCAGGCATTTCATCGGCTGTACTTACTGTGCATTCTCTCCTTTGTTCTTCAACATCAAACAACATGGTATCGGGGTCTCCACCATCCTGAGTGATAGCATTCTGAAGTCGGAGCAATAGTTCCTTTTTCAGCCCCGAAGTCTGAAGATTTCTTTTTCCTAATTCTTCTTTCAACTCAGCTGTTGTCAATTGTTCTAATTTGCGACCCATTTTATGTAACCGAAACACAATTTTCGCAACACAGTCAATTTTATTTTAATGTCTCTTCTAGAAAAATCTTTTTCAAACACTATTTTTAACAAAAAATATTCGGTATTCACAGTTTTATAGCAAAATCAGTTCACTTTCACAATTATATGAGTCACCGAAACTGTTTTAGAAAATGTCACTATGGAATTTTCTAGCACTTTACTGAGTTTTATCCCACTTCTGACACCAATGTGACGTTTTAGCCTGGGCTCGACAAATAAAACTCAATCAAAATTCCAAAATAATACAATAAATCTCTTTATTTTATAAAACACAACGTCTTTCAGTTTAAATAACACCAATTTAACTTATTACACTTATTCACAATTCAAATACGTTTTTATAATTCAACACTTTTTATTTAATCTCAATTCAATCACTTTTTACTAATACTTCCAGTTGTTAACAATTCCACTTTCGAAAATAAACTGAACTTTCAATGCAATCTACTCTTGTATTTATACAAGTTTACAAGCTTCTGGAAGCTTCTGTCTGGTTCTGGCACAATCTAAGCTTTCGGTACTAATTCGAGTCTCGAATTAGTACTTCAAGTTCGATTTAGTACTCAGTTAAAACATATTGCAAATATGTAGCATACTTTTCGGTGAGATAAACCATCAGATCACCAGTGGACCTGTTGCTACGAAAGCCGTACTGCCGGTCATTAAGAAGCTTTCGTTCTTCGAGATATTTCTTAAGCTGAAAATTAATCAGCGTTTCCATGACTTTAGAAAGAAGGGAAGTTAGTGCAATTGGTCGGTAGTTTGAGGGTGCAGAAGATTCACCTTTTTTGGGGATAGGCTGGTCAAATGCTGTTTTCCATGCACTCGGAAAGAGTCCAGAGGAATAGGACCGATGGAAAAGCTTACGCAAAGGTTTTGCCAGCGTTGAAGAACACCTCTTCAGAACAATAGCGGGGATACAGTCCGGGCCAGCGGATTTATTTATGTTGAGATCTTTCAATACTCTTGCGACTGAACGAGTACGAAAGAAGATTGGTCCCATAAAATCATGTACGCTCTCGAGTACAGGAGGAGTTCTAACACCTGCGGCCAGTTGAGTTGAGTTGCCGCGAAGTGGGCAGCAAGCAGATCTGCTTTTTCTTGAGAACTGACAGCAGGGGTATCGTTGAAGACGAGCGTAGGAACTGATGATGACGAAGAATTCTTTACTTTTTTTACAAATGACCAAAAATGTTTACTGCCTTTGGGACATTGCAGTATTTTTTGCCGAATTTTTTGCTCATGTAAAAATTTGGTTTTTCGAATATGAACATTGCAGGCCTTTCTAGCTTGCTGAAACTTTTTCCGGTTTTCCTCAGTGATGTTGGCTTTGTAACAACGGAAACTTACATTTCTTAACCTGATAGCCCCTCTACAGCTCGAATCAAACCATGAATTTTCCTTAGGTTTGATACTCTTCCACCTGTTTGGGATAAAATTTCTCATTCCTAAAAGAATTGAATTTGTAACCATGTCTGCGCTGGAATCAATGGAATCTAGGAATCATAGTGACCAGTTAAATGTCCTGAAATAGTTATTGAGGCCATCCCAGTTGGCGTTCACGTATTGCCAAACGGTTCTCCTTGGGTTTTTTTCTTTAACTGAATTGAGTTGGCACGAGAAATTTGCAGAGATGACACAATGGTCAGCTGTGCCTAGAGGCGATAATACACGAATTGTGCATTTATCAGGATCGGAGGTAAGAAACAAGTCTAGAGTGTTGGCCTGCAATGTCAGGAATTCGGGTTGGCTCATCAACGAGCTGAGTAAGGTTTAACTCAGCGAAAAGGTGTTAAAAATCCCAAGTTACAACTCAGCACCAATTCGAACAAACAATGGAGATTGGGCTAAAACAGACAAAGAAAAGGCAGATCTGTTTGCCGATTACCTCGAGGAAACTTTCAAACCCTTTGACGGTGAGGAGTTGTTGAATGAACCCGGTGATGCTCATTAGGCCTTTAAAAAACTTCCGAATTCGAGATGTCACATATATCGGATATGACTTGATAAATGCACCCATTCTTAAAGAGAAAAGCCACGTTTAGGCTTCCATACGTTCCACGACAATGGAAAGTGGCCGAAGTCATTATATATGATCCCAAAACCAGGGAAAACTCTTAATGAAAAGAAGTCTTACAGACCAATATCGTTATTACCAATAATCTCTAAGTTATTCGAGAAATTATTACTTAAGCGCCTGCTTCCAATTGTAGAAGAGAAACGGCTTATTCCCGAACACCAATTCGGTTCTAAAAATAACCACTCAACAATATATCTAGCATTCAGAATAACAAAATATGAAATATTGAAAAATCCCTAGAGGGGAGAAAGATATGTTCAAGCGCGTTTCTTGATGATTCCCAAGCTTTCGAAAAGGTCTGGCACGACGGCTTAAGATTAAATTAAATTAAGACATGTTTTTCCGAAACAAATATATTATATTTTGGAATCCTATCTGGAAAATAGACTTTTCCAGGATTTAAGGAAATATGACTCTTGATGCTTAGAAAAGAAACGAACTCAATAATAAGTTACGAGAACTAAACTGGCCTAATTAGAAAATATTCCAATCTAAGTACTTACCTATAACAAACTGCTTATCTAGAAGCAAGTGCTAAAACTTGTGTGGATTTACGGAATACAACTTTGGGGTTGTGCCAAACCAAGCCATATACAAGCCATAGGCAAACATTTAAAAACAAAGTCCTCAGAGCAATTGTTGGTGCTCCATGGTACATACGAAACAGCGATTTACACAAAGACCTGTGTATAGAAAATGTCAACGACAAATCGCACGTACTTGCTTATATGTGGGTCACATCGCCGAATAAAATTTAAATCAAATGTACGACTGGGTCGCACGAACTTATGCTAGAAAATTGCTTAATTTTTTTCACAAAAATTCTTTAATTTTTTTAATTAGTCTAAGAGTTTTTGTCAGAAAAACTAAATATGCTATAAAATTTGAAAACTAAGTGTCTATCGAGGAAATAGTGAAATTCGTTCGATCTGGGAAAATTATTTAAAAAAAATCAATCGACCCGTTTTCAAAATATTTCGAAAACCAATTTTTGTTTAGAAAATTTTAAAAAATCGAAAACAAATTTTTTTGAATTTTTTTAAATGCAATTATAACTGACTGTGTGCAAAATTTTATTAAAATCGGGAAAATGGTTTACGATAAAACCGCATTTGAAAAAACCGGTTCTATGAAAGATACCGTTATAGAACAAATTTCGAAAGCTTCAAAATCGTTAGAGCCGATTCGAGAAAATCAAACTTTTTGTTAAAAATTTTATGGCAGGTACCGTTGTTTTCGACCTAGAGCAAAAATGGAAAACACCCCCTCAGATACTACCAAATAAATACTAAATATTAAATTTGAAGCAAATCGGCCCATCCGTTTAGGCTATAGACGTGCGACAGACAGACAAACGGACGGAATTTCCGGACCCACTTATTTATTATTTTTTTTGCACGAATCCATAACTTGCATTATAGTACGGTTAATCGCAAGTAAAAAATCTGCCAACAAGTTTAAAACACGTTTACAAGGCCATTGTAATAGAAGCATACAGCGGTCCTTTGAAGAGACAAATCCTGTACGCCGACTTCGGAGAACGAGACCGTTCGACCTAGCGTAGCAGGACATATAACCGTGTGATTATGCGGTATTGCAGATCCCCTCGATGGAGAGCTCCCTGCCAAACATGATTAATAAAAATGAAGATTAAACTACTTGATAATAAAAAAAAAAATGTGTACAGCAGAACTGCAGAACCTGAAGCAGTCGATTCCTCGCCGCGCACAAAAACTCTTCCATTCGCAGACTTAAATTTGGCGAATTTAATAGCGGGGCTTACAACGTACTAGATTCAACTGCCTGAGAAGCTAAAAGTCATTTTTATATAATAGACCATTTTCGAAATCGAAAATCTGATAAAATTGTATTGGTAATCATATCATCATATTGATCGTCTAAATTTCCTGGACTAATGGTTCTCTAATAAATAGCGCACAGCCCTAGAGACCAAACAGATAGCACAACAACAATTTGCACCAAGCTCTTGCGACTGAGAGAAGTGCCCCGTGGCTTAGCGGTTAGTGTGTCGGACTGCTCCAAAATTTAGCGGAGCTAAAATTTAGCCAAGGATTTTAGCCGAGTTGTACGCAGCTTTCCATATTTTTTGTTTCGCAGTGTACTGTGAAAATTTAGCGGATAGATAAATTGATCGGCACATTTATTCAAGCTAAATTTTAACAGACCGTAGCTAAAAGGGAGAGTCGTCAGGGCTTAATCCACGCCAAAAGATTGTTTTAAGGAATTATATGTTATTTTGATTTGACACAAATATATGAAATATAATATATAATATTAATCATATAAAATAAATATTTTAAATAGTCGTTTTTTACAAGAATTATCCTAAACGACTTTGCCCTTATCACCCTCTTTAATTTTAAGTGACTACGTTCAGTTAAATAAGAGAACAGCTGTTTTTTCTCAACAACACTCGTCTGTCAAAATTTAGCTGGAATGTAAGCTAAATTTTAGCTCGAGCTGCGTGCTATGCTTAAAACTCTATTAATACTCAAAAGACCACTTTATGAAATCCGATTGCTTACCATTCCTTTCGCAATAATTAAATTAAAAACTATTTTACCTTTACGAAACCACTCATTAATTAATACAATTGCTTTCTCTCGTTTTCTGCCATACCTGTATTATTTGTTCGTATTCCCACTACCAGGAGTAAAAACCTCACACAGCTGATTGCACAAACGTCATTCTACCAGGTTAGCCAACCCACAAACTGTACGATTTTGCTTGTGATGTGGCGATCAAATACCTTTTTGTGAATTTTTATATTTACTCAATTTTGTTAGTTAATTAATTACAAGAAAAATAATGTTAAAATGATGAATTTCATAAATCGATTTAAGTTTTTTGTTGTTTTTGCACTCATTGTACAAATCAATAGTTCAATAGAAGAACGTCTCTGTGCAGACGAGGTGTGTGAAAGTAAGAAGTTTTTTTTTTCATCAATTTTTCTACAAATTGTTTATTCGATTTTATTTTGTTTAAATCTATCTACAGCAACAATCTCACTAGCTAAAACTATCAGTAATTATGTACCCGATAAAAAGGGCATTCTTTCGTTCAAACACAATACTGAAGTCAAAGTTAAATCCAAGTCTTCCAATTCAGATCTTTGGGGCGTTGAAATCAACGGCAAAGATGGCTATGCACCTCATGCTTTTCTTCAAGAATACAAAGTTTATTACAACAAAAATTCCTTAAAGCCAGGCACTCCTAAAATTGCTCCTCCTCAAAGGCGTAGTAAGAATAGTAAAAAACTTAAAGGCTCTGAAACACAAGTGCCACCGGCAGTTGAAACAACTACAACTGCTCCACTTCCAATTGCTGTGGAAAAAGAGAAGGTTCTGGAGAAAATTGAGGTAAATCAGGGTCAATTGGAGATTCCAGTCAATGTGACACCAACTACCAAAGTTTTCGATGGTACTGAGCTTCCTGTAGAAGCTAATGTGGAGCAAGAAAAGAATGCAAATCTCGACGGAATCAAGGAAATGTTTGCAAATAATGATTTCATAACCGGGGATGATGAAGATGAGGATGATGAAGATGATGACGAAGAAGAAGACGAAAATCAAGTTGAAAAAGATGTTCCAATAAAAGTATTACCGGACAACAGTACCCAGACAGATGAAGCCGTTATTGCAAATTCAACAGATTCGTTGTCAATAACTGCATCCACTGAGCAGACCAATACTAATGATACAATCATTTCGTCCAAAAGAGATGAACCGCTCACAGAGACCTTAGGAAAAGTAAACTCTAACGTCGAAGAAAATTCCACTCAAAGCGTTGAAACTCCGAAAATCGAAGCAATACCAGGTAATTTGAAAGATGTATCCACAACCCAATTCAAACATCACACATTGGACGCATTAGACCAGATACATTATTTTTAAAAAGCCTTAGACAAATACAAAGGAGGCTACTAAGTTAAGTCAATCAGCTTTTGACTTGTCGAATCCATAAAAATGCCACTGAGCTAGACCACTTCAGAGCCACATTTTGGCCACACCTGATTTGCTACTAGATCAATTGCTTGCCAAATTTTATAGCAAGAGATAACATAAAGCGATTTCTTGAATATTGGACGAGTCGATCCCATTTTCTAATCTGTCATGGTATTTTTTCTTAATCCATCAAGCATCTTAATCTTAGTTGTCTTTCGATTTTTGCCTTACCTTAGGTGGCGCTACAGTCCGGGTGGACCTGGGCCTCAACCAACAAACTCTCCAGCCAGCTCGGTGCCGTCCCTAGCCAGCTGCCTCCAGTTTTGCACGTTGATGTTGTTCCAGGTTCTCTTCCACTTGAGTGCGCCACGTAAGTCTTGGTTTTCCTCAATTGTCCATCAGCTCTACATGAACCACCTCGGTGTGTCTCGGTGTACAGCCCGTATAGATTTACGATGTATCTCCATCTCCACGGCCGACGCCTCGGTCTACGCCTTTCTTCTAACGCAAGCTAGGTCTACCGCGTTGTTTTCTACCATAAAAAGAACTGCAAAAGACTCCGAGCTGGTTCCTCTTCCCTCATGCGAGCTAGGTGCCCGGCCCACAGGAGTATATCGAGCTTTATTTTTTCCACAACATCTGCTTCGAGGTAGATTTCATACAATTCATGATTCATATCATCTCCGGAATCGTCCTCCATGGCACACGGGGCCAACAATTCTCCGTAAGACTTTCCTCTCGAACGCAGATAAGAGATTAGAGTTTATTTTTGTAAGCACCCAAGTCTCGGATCCGTATGTGAGTATCTGTTAAGACACTAGTAAGTCTTGCACAACAGCAGCTTGGTTTTTATGGCAGGGTTTCTGGATTTAAAGAGCCTCGACAGACTATAGTAGACTCGGTTGGATTTGAGCAGCCGCCCGTGTATTTCATAGTTGCCACTCGACTGGAAAGTCAGGGAACAAAAATTTGGTCAGGGAAAGTCAGAGATAAAGGTGTATGAAGGCGTGAGTGAGGAGCAAAATTTCGCGGGAACTGAACTGCAAGCTTCTTTATGTGCGCTTACAAGGAAATTTATTGTTAAAAAAATGCAAAATTGATAACTTTTCCAAAATTTGAATTTAAAAAACTTTGAGCTTTTTAAATTTGATAAACAGAATACAAAAAAAAGGAAGAATTGTATTGGGTGTATTTGCCTCACAAAAATTCTACCTTCATATTCATATTAAATTACATTTTTAGGTATGCTTTGAACAAAAAAAGAAAAAAAATAACAAAATTACTTACTTACTTACTTACTTAGGTGGCGCTACAGTTCGGGACGAACCTGGGCCTCAACCAACATGCCTCTCCAGCCAACTCGGTCTTTGGCTAGCTGCCTCCAGTTTTGCACTCCAAGTTGGTTGAGGTCGTCCTCCACTTGAGCGCGCCACCTAAGGCGAGGTCTTCCTTGACTGCGTCTACCCTCTGGGATGGAATCGAAGATCCTGCGAGCCGGAGCATTGTTGTCCATTCGCTCTACATGACCTAGCCATTTTAAACGTGATATGCGTATTTTTTTGACCAGGTCAATGTCGCTGTACAGCTCGTATAGTTCTTGGTTGAACCTTCTCCTTCAAAGCCCGTTAGGGCCAAAAATCCTCCGAAGAATCTTACGCTCGAAACGACTAAGAATATCATCATCCGCTTTAGATAGAGTCCATGCCTCGGCGCCAAAGAAAGGACTGGAATGATTAAGGTCTTATACAGAGTCTCCTTTGTCTTTCGAGAGAGGGCTTTACTACTCAATTGCCTTCCTAGCCCATAGAAACAACGATTGTCAAGAGTAATTCCTCACAAAGTCCCTAACTACCTCATAGTTGTACGTGTCTATTGTGATGTTTTGTCCAATCCGCCGGTGTTGTGTGTCCCTTTTTGTGGACAGCAGGTACTTCGTTTGGGCCTCATTGACTGCTAGCCCCATCTTAGCCGCTTCAGCTTCAATGCTAGCAAACGCTCCAGCGACAGCTCGCCGAGTACTGCCAATGATGTCTATGTCGTCAGCGTATGCTAGCAATTGCACAGACTTGAAAAAAATTGTCCCACTACAATTGACTTGCGAGTTTCTTATAATTTTTTCAAGTATTAAGTTGAAGAAATCGCACGATAGCGCATCATCTTGTCGGAATCCTTTTTTGACGTCAAAAGCTTCTGTGAGGTTAGAACCAACCTTGACGGAGCAGCGAGAGTTCTCCATCGTCATCCTGCACGGTCGGACGAGTTTTGTGGAGATGAAAAAACCAGACATGGCTCTGTATAGCTCGTGTCTATAAATGCTATCGTACGCGGCCTTAAAATCGATAAAGAGGTGGTGGGTATCGATTTGGTAGTTTCCAGGATCTGCCGTAGCATGAACATTTGATCGATTGTGGACTTTCCTGGTCTGAAACCACACTGATAGGGGCCAATCAGGTTGCTGACGAAAGGTTTCAGGCGTTCACATAGTACGGCAGAGAGGATCTTGTAGGCGATATTCAGGAGACTCATTCCTCTATAGTTGGCGCAGTTTAGAGGGTCTCCTTTCTTGTGGATCGGGCAAACGATGCTGAGGTTCCATTCATCAGGCATACTTTCTTCTGACCAAACTTTAGAGATGAGTTGGTGTATGCACTCCACCAGGTCATCTCCGGCCGCTTTAAAAAGTTCGGCGGGTAGTCCGTCGGGTCCAGCAGCTTTGTTGTTTTTGAGTTTAGATATTGCTATCCTTACTTCATTTTGGTCAGGTGGACGGAAGTTTTGTCTGTCATCATCCGGTTCATTCTGCCTGACAGCGTGATGCTGGCGGTACTGGATTTCTTGAGAGGTTACGGGATATTCGATCGGCATAGGTTCTGGCGGTTTCTTGCGATTGCAGCTTTCCGACGTCATACTTCCTCACAGTATTACTCCGTTGTTGTGGAGTTCGAGTTATTCGCATTCTTACCTTTGCTGCAACAAGGTAGTGATCCGAGTCGATGTTAGCTGCTCGGAAGGTGCGAACATCCAAGATACTGGAGGCGTGTCTTGCATCGATCGCAACGTGATCAATCTGATCGACGGTTCTTTGATCTGGGTGTCGCCAAGTCCCTTTGTGTATATCGAGATGAGAAAACCGTGTGCTTGCAATGGTGACGTTATGTGCCGCTGCGAAGTCAATTAGCCTAAGTCCGTTTTCAGACGTTGTGTCGTGTAGGCTATGTTTTCCGACAGTCCTACCAAAGATTTCCTCTTTACCTATTTTGGCATTAAAATCGCCTAGTACGATCTTAACGTCGTATTTAGGGCATTGCTCATAGGTTTTTTCGAGGAGCTCATAGAAGTCATCCTTGGTGGCGTCATCTTTGTCCTCTGTGGGGGCATGAGCGCATATTAGGCTAATGTTGGCGAATTTAGCCTTGATACGGATTGTCACAAGTCGCTCACTTACGTGTCGAAAGCCCAAGACTTCTTGCCTAAGTCTACCGCTTATGACGAATCCGCATCCAAATAAACGCTGTGGTCTTCTTGCGCAATCACCGTAGTACACGTCACAGTTTTTCATCCTCCTTTTGCCCGGCCCATTGCATCGCACTTCCTGGATGGCAGTAATTCCTGCTCTGTAGCAGTCTAGGACCTCCGCTAGTTGTTTGGAATGCATTGAATTGTCCCAATGACCTTATCTCCAAATACGTCGAAGTAGCTCATTAGGGCGTCTGCTTCGTTGACTGTTGACGCCACCGTTGGTCCAATTGGTTGGGCTCATCCGCCGTACGTCCTCTTTCTGAGGGGCTCGTGCAAGACTTCTGCGAATCGATCAGAACAGTCATTAAAGCAGAGCATTATAGTGTTGCTATTTTTTCTGTGTTCAACACTCGCGCTTATAAGTTTAGCAGGAATGTCCGGATGGACAGACCAGTACCCGGTGGTTACCGCGGGGAAGTAAAATAAGCAAAATTGATGTGTACGATATAGTTGCAGCGACTGTGCATCACCAGTTTGATGCCTTTCAGTGCCTACCCTATTCATACAGCACCCAACCACCACCAATAACAAAATTATCGGAGTAAAATTCCTTAACATATTTTTTGTAAAATAAAATTAGTCAAAACAAAATAAAGCATTGTCCCATGATCAGGATTAAAATATCTCCCAAAAAACACGTAATTTTTGTTTTTGCTCTAGGTTAGGTTGAGCGGGGTAATAATCCGATAGTCAAATCATCTCACTCGGATCCATTGCGGTCCCTAGGAATAGGAGAAATAGGTGAGCAATTTGGGGAGAGTTGGTTATGGAATGCCTCCTTAAACCATCCTGAGATTTTGATGAATTTCAGAATGTTTTTAAGTGCCTTTTTTGAGACGTCGTCGCCCAAATCGTCGAAAATATTTTCTCCGAGAGCTGTTTTCCTGGTCTGAGCTAGTCTGGGGCATTCACAAAAGAAGTGATATGAGCCGTCTTCTGCATCAACGTCTTGACACCCTCTACATAAGTTTGATGTGCTAAGGCCCATTCTACTCATATGGACCCCCATTGAGTTGTGACCCATCAGGACACCAACCAAAAGGGACAGATGAGATCTACCTAGCTTTTGATTGTATTCTGTATTTTTCTTTTTTTTCTTTTTCTTTGCAAAGACTTCTTGAGACGTGACAGTTATCAAGTTTTGACCATCTCTCGTTTGCGGCTTTGAGGCAATATTCGTGAATTCGTTTTTTTCCTATTTTCCAATGGTTCAAGTACCCAGGGAACGGTTTGGCTTGGTTCCATTGATGAACCGTTTTTGGCCAGTTCGTCAGCCTTTTCATTTCTGTTAATGTTGCAGTGTCCGGGAACCCATCGGAGGGTTACCAGGTTTGTTTCACTGATTTGCCGCAGATTATTGCGCCATTCTTCAATCTTTTTAGACTTGGAAACGATTGCCTGTGAAAATATCAATGTTTTTGTTGTTTTGCTGCTTCGCCTACTGCGAGCACTTCTGCCTGAAAAACACTACTCAGGTTTGTCAACTTTACAGATATATTTATTGGTAGGTTTATCGAGAAGATACCAAACCCTACCCCTGCTTGAATTTAAGAACCGTCTGTATAGACCGAGATATGATTTTTATTTATGACCCGGTTTTCCTCCAGCATTATCTTGTAGGAAAGTCTATTAGTGTTAAAATCTAAGTGCGATACAGTATAGTCGGTTTGGCTATCAGTGTCTATATAATTTTCTATAATTTTATGAACATACTGGCCTTTGTTCCAGTTGCTTGAATGTTTTAATCTTAGGGCAATTTTAGCCGCCAGCTCCTTTATGAAAAGGTCTATTGGGCCTTATGAGAAGAAAGTTTCTAGGGCTGCGGTTGGAGTAGTTCCAATGCAAATGCACGCTAGTCTTTGAATTTTTGTCATAGAGTTGAGATTGTTAAGGCATCAAGGGCAGGCCACCAAACCAAACATGCGTATGTCAGAATTCGTCTGACGATGGCAGTGTATATCCAATGAATGTTTTTTGGGCTAGGACCTCATCTCTCTAAGAAGTGATTACACAATTTTTTTTTATTTAGGCTTGAGATCAGCGAAATCAAGCATCGTTGCGCGTGGTTAGTGGAAAGATGGTGCTGTTGACATGTGTTATGTGTTTTCTAGTTTCCGTTCTCCTTCTGTCTTCTCTTCTGTCTTGTGTGTTGTCTTGTAATTGTCTGAGCCGATGGCCTCAGTAGCCAGTGTTCATAAGTGTCTCTACTTCGTAGATTGATTTGAAGACCGTAATTGACTTATTCCATTTTCTGGTCTGTTTCAGTCTTAAAGCACTTTTGGCCGCCAGCTCCTTTGTGAAAAGATCCATTAGAGGCTAGTGACAGGAATTTTTCTAGGGCTGCGGTTGGTGTAGTCCGTGATGCGAAACCTCTTCGTCCTCTTGTTGCTATTGTTGGGGTTCTGAGGCAGATAAGCTCGCTCTTATCGCTTTTTATCTTTAGTCCCCATTTAAGGTAGTAGTCCCACAAGTTTCTAATGTGATATTTAACTCTCCTGACTGCGTTTTCTGGTGAAATGGATGTTGCATATGTTAAGAAGTCATCGGCATATAGCTTCGTTTTTGTCCCTGGGATGTTGGAAGGCTGGTCAGCTGTATAAAGGTTGAAAATTATGGGGCCCAACTTGAAACCTTATGGAACTCCAGCGCTGATCGTCTTTCTCTGTGAATATTCTTTGTTTACTTGTAGGATATATGGGTTAAACAAATTTTGATTACTCTTACCAGGTAGTCCTAGACTTGACAGTTTGAATATTAGTCCTTTTATCCAAACTGAGTCGAAGGCCTTTTCGATGTCCAGTAAACAGGCGACTGTAGTCTATTTCTTGTTCAGTCCGTATGTCACATCGGAGTGCAGTCCAAGAAGCGGATAGCTGGTGGAGTGTTGTGCTCGGAAACCATACTGACATTCAGGTATGAATTCCTTTTCCCTGAAGAAATGATGAAGCTTTCTCAGGATAAGTCCCTTCATAATTTTGCTGACACAGCATAGAAGCGAAATTGGCCGATATCCCTCGACGCTAGTCCACAAAGTTTGAAATCCCATCATTTCCTGCTGACTTCTTAAAATTTCCTCCATGGATTATGTCAGTTACTTCCTCGATGGAAGTAAAAGCATCTCCAGTTGGTCCAAGTGCAGGATTGTCCTCATTAAAGTTTGTGACTGAAGTATTAGAGGCTGCAACTTCTTCAAACTTGTTTTCAACTTCTTCGATGAATTCAGGAAGGTGATTGGGCGGGCGATCCTTGAAGGTCTCTTCAAAATGCTTAGCGAGGGCTTCTGCTTTTTCGGTTGGTGTTGTTGCAGAATGTTGCCCGTGCTGGTTAATTTTCTTGAAGGCATCGGGTCCCGGTTTGATGTTCGCAAGTTTTTTTCTGAATTCATTCTCCTGGTGGATCCTGTGGTATATCCGTTGAAGCTTTTTGCGGAGTCTCTGTCTGTGAGCATATATGGCCTGTATATTTTCGGCATATTCGCATATCGGTCTCTGCTGGTTTTTGCAGTCTTAAGCTTTTCCAAGGCGTTGGTAACTGTTGTCTCGAATTGGAGTATGGCACTATCAATTTCGCTGTTTGAGAGATTGCTGCTGGTTGGGACTTCAGGGAGATCTCTTTCAATGTCGGTACGGAATGTTCTCTAGTTCACCCTGTTATACCTGATGTAGAGCTCTGGTTCTGGTTGTTCGCAGAATATCCTTTGATTAGGTCTTACCCTAACTTCTACTGCCAGATGGTCGGAACCACTATCGTGTGCTACGCAATTGTAATTGCGTAGTTCAGGTAGGATGTTGATGAAGTTCGACGTAACCAGAAAGAAATCCAAATGAGATGGAGTTCTAGGGAATGTTGGTTTTGGTTGAGACACAACAACCAAAGAATGATGCTCGGGATTTCCTTGAAGCCAGTCAACAATTGCTTTGCCTTGGTGAGATTCCGCGGTATCCATCCATAGAGGGTGCCGACACAAGATGTGTATTGATTAGCAATGCTGTTGATGATGTGCAGATCGTGATGTATGTCTCTTCTTGTTGAGTTGCACTTGATGTATACTGAGACTAGCAGAAGCGTCTTAGACTCGGTCAGTTTAGTGACGACTGTCGTTGTTTCCATGCATCTAAGTCCAGTTTTTCTTTTCTTTTCGCTCCTGAGGTCCGATTTGAGAATAATTGCTGTTCCTCTGCCGCTTGCTCCTTTGTCCTCTCTGTAAGATGTGTAATGGTCTGGCTTAAAGTTGTTGGTTTCCTGTAAGAAAATAATGTCTGTTTTTTTTTTTTGATTTTAAAAAATAGATAGAGAAATTCGTTTGGCTGTGGAATAAATAGAATTAACGTTATATGTTATAAGTGAAAATTGGGTTTTTATATACATAATTTGAATATAAGTTGACCCAATATATTTGTCTTATCTTTATCATCCAAAGTACCGTAGTGGCTTGGAATTATCTCTTTTGCCTTCTGGAGAAGGGAGAAAAGATCTGCTCCAAACAGTCTTTCGGTATCCTCGAAGATGTTGAATGACGTTGATCCTTTCGGCATCTGATTGTTCGTTGTTCTGGTTTCGTAGGTATTGGTCCAACGGATTTGGGGGCTGGCCCGACTGCTGCTGCTATGTTGGCGTACGAAAGACCACTGACAATAGTTCTGGTTGGTGATTGGACTGCAAAAGCGTGTTTCTCTTGTTTTTGGGCTGCAGATTTTACTTTCTCGCCAAGTTTCTTGTTTCTCATTGGGCATTCATTTTAGCTTGCTGGGTGCCCTGTCTGCTGGCAGTTTACACAGTAAACTTTGTGGTGCGTTTTGCCGTTGCTGGTTCTTGTGCATTGGTCTGGCAAATGGTCATCTTTGCATCTAACGCACCTGTACTTCATTCCACGGTTGCTAGCTACATGACCGAACTTTTGGCAATTCTTGCACTGAGAGATGCTGGTACTTTTGAATTTCTCCCAGTAAACCTTTTGGTTCATAAGAAGAGTTTTACTATATATGGAAGGGATATCCGCTGTCTTGTCCACTTCAACCACAAAGCTGTTGCATTTTTTTTAATGACTTGTACGGGCTTACTGTCAAAGCAGGTATTCATTCCTTCAATAGTTTTTCTTTGACTTCACTGGCATCGTGGCTATAATGTATTCCTTTAAGAACTAGCAGCTTCTTTTTGTCTTCTTTGGCTGTGTAGGTATTAAACTCCGTGCTTCCCTCTTTCAGCATTTTACGTATTGCTGTAACGCGGTTCTAGAGTGGTTGAGGCGCTGTTGCTGGCAGGTTGAGAGGTCTTATCTTCTTCCTTATTATTGGTGGCAATGTCCTTGTCTTTAGGGGAAATTGCGTCTAGCCTCTGGGATTGGAATCAAAGATCCTGCGAGCCGGAGCATTGTTGTCAATGCGCTCTACATGACCTAGCCATCTTAAACGTGATATGGGTATTTTTTTGACCAGGTCAATGTCGCTGTATAGCTCGTGTAAGTTTTGGTTGAACCTTCTCCTCCAAAGCCCGTTAACGCAGATAGGGCCAACAATCCTCCGAAGAATCTTACGCTCGAAACGACTAAGGATATCTTCATCCGCTTTAGATAGAGTCCATGCCTCGGCGCTATAGAGCAGGACTGGGATGATAAGAGTCTCCTTTGTCTTTCGAGAGAGGGCTTTGCTACTCAATTGCCTTCCTAGCCTATAGAAACAGCGATTGGCAAGAGTAATTTTTCGCTTTATTTCTGACGAGATGTTGTTGTCAGATGTTATAGCGGATGCGAGGTACACAAAGTCCCTAACTACCTCAAAGTTGTACGTGTCTGTTGTGATGTTTTGTCCAATCCGCCGGTGTTGTGTGTCCCTTTTTGTGGACAGCGGGTACTTCGTTTTGGCCTCATTGACTGCTAGTCCCATCTTAGCCGCTTCAGCTTCAATGCTAGCAAACGTTCCAGTGACAGCTCGCCGAGTTCTGCCAATGATGTCTATGTCGTCAGCGTATGCTAGCAATTGCACAGACTTGAAAAAAATGTCCCACTTTGACGTCAAAAGCTTCTGTGAGGTCATTACCAACCTTGACGGAGCAGCGAGAGTTCTCCATCGTCATCCTGCACAGTCGGACGAGTTTTGTGGAGATTAAAAAACCAGACATGGCTCTGTATAGCTCGTCTCTATAAATGCTATCGTACGCGGCCTTAAAATCGATAAAGAGGTGGTGGGTATCGATTTGGAATTCTTGGGTGGTTTCCCAGATCTGCCGTAGCGTGAACATTTGATCGATTGTGGACTTTCCTGGTCTGAAACCACACTGATAGGGGCCAATCAGGTTGCTGGCGAAAGGTTTCAGGTGTTCACATAGTACGGCAGAGAGGATCTTGTAGGCGATATTCAGGAGACTTATTCCTCTATAGTTGGCGCAGTTTAGAGGGTCTCCTTTCTTGTGGATCGGGCAAACGATGCCGAGGTTCCATTCATCAGGCATACTTTCTTCTGACCAAACTTTAGAGATGAGTTGGTGTATGCACTCCACCAGGTCATCTCCGGTCGCTTTAAAAAGTTCGGCGGGTAGTCAAAGAATATTTTATACGAAAGTTTCAGTTTTCTTTGCCTTTGGTCATATTTTACTTTCATCTAGTTAATTCTTTGCATTTATTTATGTACAAGTTTTATCTTTTTCTTACTAGGTAATTTGAATAACAACTCAGAATCCAACTTAAACGAAAAAGTTCCTTCACAATTGCCTGACAAAACAACATCTAACAATACAGCTTCAGGTGATTCAAAACCTCTTACAAATGAACAACTTGAAAAGAATCCCGAATCAGCAACAGATTCTTCTGAGTTTCCAAAGAAAACAATAGAAATCAATCAAGTTGTGCTGGACTCAAATGTTCTATCTGAATCAGAACAGCATGAAAAGAATGTTGAGCTATACCCACAAGCAACAACTGTGAATGAAATAATTTCTCCAGTAAATAATCTTGAGAATCCGATTGTGGAAAATGCCGAAGTTATTCCTAACGCGGCAAATGAACAAACTCTATCAGAAGCATCAGAGAATAAAACTGATTCTAACAGTTTAACAAACATTCAAGAATCCAACGATGGCGTAGTAAGCAATTCTAAAGAAAATCTTAACACGACGGCAAATCTTATTAACCAAGAAAATCCTCAAAGTCCACCCCAGAAGGTTACCAAGCTTAAACCGTTAATTATGGAAGAAGCTTCAACTCCAACAGGTAACTCCCATGCCGAAGAATTTCTACCCTCACAATCTGATGAGTCCACATCGACAACATTACCAGAAACTGTTGAGGTTCATCCAAAAATAGAGGAAGTGCAAAATGTTGTTCAGCAGCCTGGAGAAGCTTTAGTCCAAGAACAGAATATTCAAGTAGTAACGACACTGCCTGTACTTGCTGCATCTGTTTCAATTTCGCAGGGAAATGATCCGAAGTCTTTGAAGACCGTCTCAACAGAAGCACCTGCGGTACTTAACACATTTGATCCTGTAAACCCAAACATAATGCCTTTACATGTGCAACCAAAACACGATGATCAGAGCTCTGCAACCGTTGATATGCCCAATGGGGCCAATGAACCTCAAAATACCATTCCTACTGTTCCTGTTCCTGCACCATCACAACAGAATTATCACGGTGTTGCCCCTTCGCTTGGAGCATCATCTGGTAACATGCCATCTGTTGATTCCCGCCTTGACTTTCCATTTGTGAATGCACAATTGGAAAACACTCCCCAGCAGGGAGACAGTACACTAAAAACTGAATCTTTGACCAATTTACCGTCTACACCTCAAGTACAAATGGCCCCTGAACCAGAAGCCTTGATTGAGCCGTCTATTCTCGACGGTCAATCCTACATTACTGAAAGACCACAAGGGAGCACTGGGACAACAGTGCAGAATCCATTGGAAATTCACACTTCTGATTTAAATGAAATTTCAAAGGATAAAATAGCGCCTGAACTTAATATGGAGCCTCAGTTGAAAGTTCTGGATTCTGCAGAGCTACCAGTAAGTGCACAAGCAGAAACATCTGCGGAGGAAGCACCATTTATTGGTAGGATTCCCCTCGAAGCTCAATCGTCCAGCGAGGTGCCTGAAATTAATGCGCAGCCTCAGTTGATAGAAGTGGATTCTGCAGAGCTACCAGTAATTGCGCAAGCAGATACATCTGCGGAGAAAGCACCATTTATTGGTAGGACTCCCCTCGAAGCTCAATCGTCCAGCGAGGTGCCTGAAATTAATGCGCAGCCTCAGTTGATAGAAGTGGATTCTGCAGAGCTACCAGTAATTGCGCAAGCAGATACATCTGCGGAGAAAGCACCATTTATTGGTAGGACTCCCCTCGAAACTCAATCGTCCAGCGAGGTTCCTGTAAACGTACCACAGCCACAACCCATTGAGAAAATCGATTACCAAAGTGCCAGTGAAATCATCGCTAACGAAATACCTCAAGCTCCAGTGTCTGAGCTACTAACAAGTGCCGAAACCGAGCAGACTGCAAATACGAACGATCAACCATCCGAAATCGAAGATGCAACAACAACAGTTCCTACCACATCAGATATTGAAGATCCTATTCCCCCACCTCTTGATTTTTACTTAACCACTGATAATCAAAAAGTTATAAATACACCACCAACACAACAACCTCAAGTTGGACTATTTCAGACCATATTGGGAACAGTTAAAGGTTTCTTGCCATCTCAAGAACCCGTGAAAGAAACTGACTTTGTCGATGAACTCGATCGAATACTCTTTCCCAAAAAGGAAGCCAATTCTATAGAAAAACCTGCAGAACAAGAATATTGCGAAAAAGAATCCAACTGCCCATCGAGTGAACCAATGCAAGATGATGTCGTTCCAGAAGAAAAACATTTCTTTGAGAGTCTTTCTCAGAGGATTATTGAACTCTTTGATGTTCTATGTTGCATGCTCATAACAGCTACAGCAACCTTGCTGTTTATATTTGGTTACTATTGTCTCTCACAATGTCGAAAGGAGAGCCAACTCATTGCTAAGCTAAATGTAGTCGAAAGAAGCTTGCTGGCCTCGCACAAAGAAGCATCAATATTGAAGCATGATCTTGTCGAATCATCGGATAAGTTGGCAAGCATTGAAAATAATTCATTCGGATCGAATGATATGGTTATTGCGATTAAGAAAGAACTGGAAATTTGTGAGGAAGCTAAAGCAAAGCTGGAAGAGCAAGTTTCTTCTCTTGAAAAGGTAAGGAGTTTTTTTTTTTAATAGAGAATTGTTTTGATTAAGACATGACTTGTATATTTGTTTTCAAAGGAACTAGAAAATGCAGCTGAAGCTGGATTGGAATTGAACAAGATTGTTTCGGAACTCCTTAGCAACCAAAGTGGAGATGAGTCCATTATTAGTAGTGTAGAGGAACTCCAAGGGCAACTTAATGAGCAGCAGCGTAAGTAACATAGCTTTGTTTGTAAATGAAACTAAATAATAAGCTGGGATCTCTGGTGGGAACTAATTTTTGCAGTAAAAAAATTTGATTCAATGTGAACCAACATTTCAAGGCAACTCGCCATTTAGGGACCCTAAAAGCATGAAAACTCAGTTTAATTGATTTTTTTAATATTAAACTGAAACTCTAACCACTGGCGTTACTCTTTATATCCTTTACTTATATTCTAATCTGTCCTCGTTTTGATTTCATCATTAGACATTTTTATTTTTAATAACATCTTTCAGTCTGTCAACTTACTGATTAATTTTAATTTAATTTATTTTAATTTGTTGGGCAATATACCATTTATATAGCTTAATACAAGCTTCATATCTTAAACTAACTTAAAACTTTAGATCTTACGGCTAATTAAAAACTGATGCTTCCGGAGAAGGAGTCGACGGCTACTTTTATTTACCTTGAAATGTTGGTCATGGTCAGCCTACATAGACGTGTCAATTTAAAATCTATAAAAAGATCTTTTCACGTACAATGTTTAAATAGCTGTACGACAGTGCGTAACCCTCTTAACTTAACCCTCTGGTGATGTCAAAGGTCCCAGTAGTATCCCTACAAATTTTGATAGAGCGGCGAGCACTCTCCATCGTCATCCTGATAAGGACGTATCAACTTAGCAGGAATTCCAAAGCTAAACATGTTTACAATGTAAGCTGTCTCGACATTAAATTAATGGATGGATTTGGCCTAATTGTGAAGATTTGTTCAATGGTAGGTTTTCCAGGTGCTGTATGAATAGGGTAGGCACTGAAAGGTATCAAACTGGTGATGCACAGTCGCTGCAACTATATCGTACACATCAATTGTGCTTATTTTACCTCCCTGCGGTAACCACCGGGTACTGGTCTGTCCATCCGGACATTCCTGCTAAACTTATAAGTGCGAGTGTTGAACACAGAAAAATAGCAACACTATAATGCTCTGCTTTAAATACTGTTCTGATCGATTCGCAGAAGTCTTGCACGAGCCCCTCAGAAAGAGGACGTACGGCGGATGAGCCCAACCAATTGGACCAACGGTGGCGTCAACAGTCAACGAAGCAGACGCCCTAATGAGCTACTTCGACGTATTTGGAGATAAGGTCATTGGGACAATTCAATGCATTCCAAACAACTAGCGGAGGACCTAGACTGCTACAGAGCAGGAATTACTGCCATCCAGGAAGTGCGATGGAATGGGCCGGGCAAAAGGAGGATGAAAAACTGTGACGTGTACTACGGTGATTGCGCAAGAAGACCACAGCGTTTATTTGGGTGCGGATTCGTCATAAGCGGTAGACTTAGGCAAGAAGTCTTGGGCTTTCGACACGTAAGTGAGCGACTTGTGACAATCCGTATCAAGGCTAAATTCGCCAACATTAGCCTAATATGCGCTCATGCCCCCACAGAGGACATAGAGCCTCCGATTCACAAGAAAGAAGATCCTCTAAACTGCGCCAACTATAGAGGAATTAGTCTCCTGAATATCGTCTACAAGATCCGAAGGCCCTACCTCCGTTAACGGGATTTCGAGGAGAAGGTTCAACCAAGAACTATATGAGCTGTACAGCGACATTGACCTGGTCAAAAAAATACGCATGTCACGTTTAAGATGGCTAGGTCAAGTAGAGCGCATTAACAACAATGCTCCGGCTCGCAGGATCTTCGATTCCATCCCAGAGAGTAGACGCAGTCAAGGAAGACCTTGCCTTAGGTGGCGCGCTCAAGTGGAGGACGACCTGAACCAACTTGGAGTGCAAAACTGGAGGCAGCTAGCCAAAGACCGAGCTGGCTGGAGAGGCATGTTGGTTGAGGCCCAGGTTCGTCCCGAACTGTAGCGCCACCTAAGTAAGTAAGTAAGTAAAACTGCTTTTGTAAGAACTTATTATTTCGTCAGCAAGACGTTCACCTAAAACGCTAGGCAGGATGTTTAAAAGGCCAATTCCACTTAAATTGGTGCATATGTGCAGAGTAGTCCATTTTTTGGATGGGCCTGATGGTACCGAGATTCCAATCATCAGGCATACTTTCCCCCGTTCATATTTTGGAGATGAGTTGGTTTATGCACCTGACCAGGTCATTTCTAGCGTGTCTAAAAAGTTCCGCTTGCAGCCCAGCGGCACCAGCTGCTTGGATCTCATTTTGGTTTCAACAAGTGGTACCTCTCTTGGTGATTAACATCAACTGCGTAGTATCTATTGTGTTTCCATCCCCATCTTTGCAGGGCGCAGGATGGCTAATGAAACCTATGTTTATTGTTTCACCCTTCTTCGCACCTCTTTCCTTTTAAAACACCTCTGCATCTTCTCGACATGACGTTGTTTGTGATCTGTTTTCTTTCTTCTGAGTAAGTTTTTCTTATCCTTTGCTCAACGTAGAAATTATAAGACGCTCTAATTCTTTGGCAAAGCCACCACTTCCCCCGTGGCTTTTGGAGGTGATTGTGAGCAGCCCAACCCCTCTGACGCTGGGTGGTGGATCGATTCGGTTTGAAGTCGTCCTCTGCGTAGTTGTTGATCGCCCAATAGCTTTCTTGGATATCCGTACACGAAGTTTGGCAACAACTAGATAGTGATCCGAGTCGATGTTTGCTCCTAGGAATGTACAAATATTCAAAATTCTGAAGGGGTGTCTTCTTTTGTTGTAGGTTTAACCATCTGAAGACCTCCATGTATCCTTGTGGATGTTAAGACGAGGGAATCGCGTGCTGCTTAACACCATGTTTTTTTCCGCTGCAAAATCGATAATCCTGGGTTCGTTTCCGGAGGTGGTTTCGTGTAGTATGTGCTTTTCGATTGTTTTACCAAAGATGTTCTTCCTCCCGATTTTTGGGTTAAAATCCCCCAATAGGATTTTAATGTCGTGTTTTAGGTACTGCTCGTATTTTTTGGCAAGGAGCTCGTTATAACTCTCTTTGGTAGCGTCGCGTCGTCCTTCTCTTCTGCATTGGCATGGGCGCTAATGAGGTTTAAATGATGGAATTCTTCCTCTGACAGCAAAACCCCATCCAAACCAGTCTCTTCCATGCTATCGTATCCTGGAGAGCTTGAAAACTATGTCCCGGCTTTCTGTTCAACTTGGGCCGCCTGTTTAATGTACGCACGTTCCAGGTACATACACGTCGTTTCGTTTTCGGGGGGGTCGACAGCATTATTGGTTAATTTATTCGAGGAATATATATTGTTTTTCATCACAATATTTTCTTACATCACCGGCTTGTTAGGCCTGTGCGTGAGCATAAGATCGTGTTGGGGTTAGATCTTCAGAGCTTATATTTTCCTTGCTACTAGTTCCTGAGAAGGTAATTCAGATATCTACAACCCATGGTTTATTGTCGGGATTTTGCTTCTTTGTCAACTAAAATTTGTCTTTCGGAATGTTCGGATATTCAAAACCCCAGAGCCTCATCTTTCGTTGGTTTTATAAAATAATTGTCACTTAAATACATTTTTGTTTACAGATACAATCCTGGAGATAAATGCTGTCCTAGCTGACAAAAGCCGTGAAAACAGCGAGCTCCAGCTTATGTTGGCCGAGCAAAATGCAAAATTCGTTGGAGAAATTGCATCACTTCAACAAGACAACGATGAGCTAGAAGGCGAGAAGAATATCCTTAAATCGAAACTAGAAGAAATGAAGACTGAATTTGATCTGGACATCACCAAAGCCTTGGAAGGTAAAAATGCAGAAATCAAACGTCTTCAAGCTGACATCATGGGACTGAGAACAAAATGCGATGAAGAACACAGAAAGTGGCAAACAAGTGTAGCCAAAGTTGAGGTACAGTAGTGCTTCCTAATAAATTGTTGATTCTTTCTAATTACTCAAATAATTTTAAGGCATTGGAAAATTGTTTAAAAACTGTCAAGAGAGATCCAAACGTTAAAGTCTCTCAAATAATTGATGTGGCTAACGTGCAAGCCGAACTGCTTGATATTCAGCGTCAAAGAACATCTTTGAAAGAAAAACTCGAGACAGAAACGGTAAGTCATTCGTGTATTATCGTGTAAATAAATAAGTCGGTCTCTTTTTTCTTCCAAAACCAAGGATGCTCGAAAGCTGCTAGAAGCCCAGGTCAAAGGTTTCAGTGATGAGATTGAAAAACTAAAACACGATTTTAATCAATCTGAAAAGGATAAGCTAGAAGCCCAAACACGACTGGAGGTTCTGTCGAACTACTTTAAGGAAAAAGAAAATCAATTGCAAAAGTAAAATATTTATTTGAAAAGTGTAAGCAGCATTTATAAGCCTAGGAATTCTTTTGCAGAGAACTAAGTTTGAAGGAAACAATGTGGCTAAAGCAGCAAGGAGAAACAACCAGCACCGTCGACAGACTGACTGGCATGCAGGAAGAAATCCAGACTTTAAAGTAAAGACTGATGTACTTTTCTCCTGAATTCATTTAAATTAATTTTATTTCAAGATCACAAAATGATTCATTGCGTGCAGAGATCGAAGCACAACTTGCTGCTCACAAAGCACAGATTGGAACACTTGAAAATCGTGCTCACGAAACTTGGTTGGCAGCACGTCAATCTGAACGGAGATTCGAAGAAGCCCGTTCGGATGCCACTGCACTTCGTCGCAAATTGACTTCTCTCGTTGGCGGCAACGCGCATAATCTTGCCAAAGAAAACAATCGTTAGTGAAGATCTCGTTCACGAATTCCCTTATATAATTTCATTTTTTTGTTTTCTATTTTTAGTGGATTTGAATCTTCCACCATCAGATCAAAACAATGCACCATCACCAATGCACCTGGATTCACCTGCCTCACCCATGCTCGGACGTTTGCCTCCACCTCCATTTATACCGCCGCCATTCATGGGACCACCCCCACCGCATTTCATGGGAATTCCGCCATTTATGCCGCCAGGTGAAATGCGTCCTCCACCAATGGGCCGTCTAATGTCACCACCACCTCCACCTGGAGCTCCTCATCTACATAGGTATTCGCCCATAGATGATGATGACGATGAAGATGATATACATGACAATGGCCGCGGTCATTGGAGAGACTCATATTCGCCACCACGCCATTCATACCGATACTCACCAGATAGATACATTTACGATCAGGCATTAATATCAAACTATGACACAGAAACAGATTTCAGTCCACCACAAAGTCCACGAGAACGCAGCCATCGATCTGGATCTAGATCGGGCAGTTACAAAGCATATTCCCCACCCCCGCAGTCTGCGGTGAATCAGAGCAAAGATCGACCGAAAAAATCGAGCAAAGGTAAAAAGATATAATTTTTGAGCTCCGTTTTTATAGTTTAATTTTCTTAAAAAAAAGTCTTTGTCCTTGATTCATGAGAAATAACAACTTCTTCACTCAAGCTTTTCAGATGGGGTCTTAATAAAAATCGTTTCTGTTATCTGTCCATTGAGGAAATTTGAGCATCTACTTGATGGTCAACAATAAGTTTTGTTTTTGCTGCGACTGATAAGGTTCTAAATGTCGTATGCATGAAGACCGTTGCAAAAACCTCTTCACCGTAATTCTGTGAAAATCCTTGAGGAACATACCTGGCTCGCTGTATTTTACCGTTCTTTTAATCTTGCAAGACCCCATTCCTACCAATAGCCTTATCCCAGCGGGGCGATTGTTTTCGCATTGCAAGAAGCCAATGCCCTCATTCTTTCTTTCGTGGTATTCACTTCTTCAATTGAAGCTTCGGTGTAAATCCCTTGTTTGATCGGTTTGAAACACGTTTTTGAACTTTTTGTTTTTCTTGTGTTTCAACAGTCTTTTTCTTTGTACCACCGTCATCATCTATCCCTTCCTGAATAATATTTACAGAGCTCCCGTTATTTAACCTTGGCAGCTCATCTGAAGCCACACTGCCTTTGATAATACGTTTTCATTAACAAATTCGTAAATCTCGACTTATTTATTGCATTGATGGCAACAACACCAACTCCCATCCACAAACCCTCTCGTTAAATTCACACACACACACCCCAATATCTACATCTACTTTCTACTTTAACAAAACTCCGCCTATTTTGTATTTCTTTTTCTCTTTGAATTTAAGTGGAATTATTTTGGGAATTTGCGTCATGTTCGCCTGGTGCTTGCGATTGATTTTGGTTGAAAGAACCGCAGCGTGCGTCACTTTTTTCATCAGTATTATCAGCATGAGTCATGTTATTTCGTATGTGTAGCCTGTCATCGATTTATCAGACGTTATCACGTCAAAAAATAAAGCTCGGTAGACTCCGGTGATTTGGGCACCTAGCTCGCATGAGCTCGGAAAGTTTTTGCAGTTCTTTTTTATGATAGAAGTAGAAGACAATGCTATATGGGCAAAACCTTTAAGCTATCTACAGAGGGTTGTCAGGTCTGACAATGCCCTGACAATAATCTGCGAATTGCAAATTTCTTACAATGCTAAATTGCCAGTTCACACGGTTGGCAGATTTTTCGCCAAAATCTGGCAATTAACAATTGTCAGATGATTTGCCTGACAATGCTTTGTCTGCAAACGTTGTCAGGTTTAAATTGCTAGTTTATTTTTTGCTGACAATTAATTGCTAGAAACGTCAGAAAGTTTAGATATTCGATTGGGCTAGAAAATTCTAAGGATATTTCGTAGACATCTATTAACGTTTGCAGCATCCTCACCACGATGACACCTGATGTAACTTCCCAAGTGCTGCATCTCTATATTTTTTCTACCGTCTGTTTAGAGGATGACTGGGTCCCGCGGCTGATCATCTTTGTTTTTCCGGTATTGATTTTCAATCCCACGGTTTCTTTAGATTTCGAAAGACCATTCACCACTTCTTTTCCTAATAGAGAAGACTGGCTTAACAACACCATACAAATTAGCCATCTACACAGATGGCTCTAAAATGGAAATTGGTGTTGGTGCAGGTTTCTACTCAGAAACACTCGAACTGGCCGGATCAATTAGGCTCCCGATTACAGCAGTGGTGTGCAAGGAAACGAAAGAGCTGATGAGCTGGCAAGAAAGGGATCAGCCTACACAACGGTAAAGATCCCAACCTGTAACATTAAATAGATGATAGGGAATAAGGTACTCGCCGCAACTAACGAGAAATGGAACTAGCTCGACTCCTATTTCGTAACCAGGAAACTATGGTCTTACTTTAATAAACAAAGAACAGAAAATATTCTACAGCTCAATAAGAAATCGCTACGGTCCCTTGTGAGCATACTGACCGGGCATAACATGCTGGGTTACCACAAAAAGAAATTGAAGATCAGCACGGACGACTTGTGCAGAGGTTGTGGCGACATAGATGTGCATGAGGACACTTCTCATTTTCTCTGTCACTGCCCAGCACTATGCCGCTTAAGAAATGAAGTTCTAGGAAGTCATTTCTTCCAGGACTTAGAAGAACTATCTGAACAAACGGGTACAAACCTGCCCAGATTTATTAATAACTCAAAATGGCTTGAGAATGTATAGGTTTTTCATAGGTCCCATGCTTATTGGGCCCAAACCCCCCAGGGTATTACAATGGATCTACATTGATCTGTGATGGACACCACATCATCCATCAGCCCACTAACCTAACCTAAATAACCATGGTGGTGGTCGATATTCAACGCACTGGTCAATCATGATCTTGGCCACGTTTTTGGCAATCGCAGGCAAAACGCAAATCCCCTCCAGTTTTTGCATTTGTTGAATCTCCTTTTTTCGGGAGCTTGACGATCATTCACTTTTTGCATTCGTCGGGGAAACCTTCGGAGACCCAGGCCGTCTCTATGAGTAGATGTAAGAGTTCGCCCGAAGTCATTTTGTCCAATGCTTTTTCAGAATCAAGGGAGATGATCGAAATTTGAGTTTCTAGCTGAAATAACTTTAGTAATAGATTAGTTGATGTGAAGGAATCGTTTGGGGCTTTAAATGCTTTGTTCTTCTATTTTAATTTTCGTTTTTTTTTTTAGAAATTTAATTTAATTTTGTATTTTCTTTCTTTTTCCAAAGGACAACTGAGTTCTGGATCGGAGAAGTCCTATGATTCGTGGAAAGGAAAAAGCAAGGCAATGGTTTAACAACAAATTAGGAATTTACATTGAAATATATAGGAACTAAATAATTTAATTAAATAATCGTTACTTATTTTTTATGTTATAAACTATTATTTAAGCCAAAACAATATAGCATAACCCCTTTTTCTAAATAACTAAGTAGTAAAACGAACGAAGTTCAATAGGCACCATTTAATTGAAATGTAAATGAACAGCTATCCTAGGAAATGTCCGCCCCAAATTAATTGATGCATTTACAATTTTGTGTCGAGTAAATAACACATCTTATGCAAATACATATATAAATATAATTGGGAACCGAAAGTTGTTGTTTTATTTCTATTTATGACGCACTGAATATGGACGATTGCCGAATGATGTCGTGGTCGTAAGCATGGACTAGCAGGCCGACTTCCAGGTTCAAATGAGAGATATCTTCTTTTATTTTGTTTATGGCTTTTTTGATGTGCACAACGGAACCTGCAAAAGAGAAGAACATTGAGAGGTAAGTTATTATTTTCTTTTAACTTAATTTGAAAATCTGACTTCCGTCCGACATTAATTGCCCTCGTTGTTCCATTTTGGATTTTTTGTTATCATTTTCCTGAAGAACTGTCATCAGTTCTGTTGTTAATTTTTCAGAGTCTTGACTGATTTGCTTGCTGGCAAACTGAACACCAGCTAAATCGATGGAGACATCTTTAAACTGTTTGATGAGAGCATTCAGTTCGTTGTTCAAGTGCTTCTCTCGACTCTCTATTTTGTCCAAATTAAATGTGAACTCGCCGTGGAGTTTCTTCAACTGGGTTTGAGTGTCATCTGATATCTAATGGCAAAAGAGCTTTATTATTGGTTCTTATTTACAAAACATAGTTCTTACCCCATCAATATTTTTTTTAAGATTTTCAATTTGACTAAGATGTGAACGCCAATCTCGAGAGTCAGCTTTTACCACGATTTTGAGCTGTGGGAGTACTTTTTCGAGCTCCAATCGCCAGTTTTCGTGTTCGGTGAAATTGTCTCCGCTGTAATTCAAATCGTTGTTGGGCCTTTTTGGTGCGTTTTGGGAGGAAAACCAATTGAGATCTTTTAATGAATTTCCTCCGTTGTCACTGTCATCACTGAAAGTGGTATTTTGTTCGTCTTCTAGTTTTTCGAGTATAATTTCGGCGTTGTCTTCCAAGAATTCCGGGGCCAATTCGACTTCTTGCTTAATTTGATGGTTTTTGTATAGAATCTGCAATATAAGTGTTTTTAATTAATCAGATATCTGCTTATATTGTTGGTGTTTTGTCGGGGGTTTAAAATGAAGGAAAATTGCTCCGGTTTGTAGTCTTCAAACCCAATCGAAAGAGAAGTGGAAAACAAATTATATTTATGTAAACAGAAAATATTCTAGATTTTTGTATACAACATTTATTCAGCAGTCAGATGTTTTTCGCGAGCTCTACGAGCAGATAAGACGGGAAGAACACCGGCTTCTCCAAAAGAAAAAGTGAGAGCATAAGAAGCTCGCGATCGAAGCTATTGAGAGATGCTACTCCAAGAACAACGCGCGGAAGTTTTACTAACAGGTAAAAAGAACGTGCCAAGGAAAAAAACCCACACCAAAGCCTGTAGAGATAGGAATGGAAACATCGTAGTAGAGTCACAGTCGGTGCTAAGTAGATGGAAGGACCATTTCTGCAGACGTTAAATCCCGCTGTCAGGCAGAATGAACCATTCAACATGGATAATGACAGACAAAACTTCCGTCCACCTGACCAAAATGAAGTGAGGATAGCAATATCTAAACTAAAAAAACAACAAAGCTGCTGGACCCGACGGACTACCCGCCGAACGTTTTAAAGCGGCCGGAGATGACCTGGTGGAGTACAGACACCAATTCATCTCTAAAGTTTGGTCAGAAGAAAGTATGCCTGATGAATGGAACTTCAGCATCGTTTGTCCGATCCACAAGAAAGGCGACCCTCTAAACTGCGCCAACTATAGAGGAATAAGTCTCCTGAATATCGCCTACAAGATCCTCTCTGCCGTACTATGTGAACACCTGAAACCTTTCGCCAGCAACCTGATTGGCCCCTATCAGTGTGGTTTCAGACCAGCAATCCACAATCGGTCAAATGTTCACGCTACGGCAGATCTGGGAAACCACCCAAGAATTCCAAATCGATACCCACCACCTCTTTATCGATTTTAAGGCCGCGTACGATAGCATTTATAGAGACGAGCTATACAGAGCCATGTCAGGTTTTGGCATCCCTACAAAACTCGTCCGACTGTGCAGGATGACGATGGAGACTCTCGCTGCTCCGTCAAGGTTTATACTGACCTCACAAAACCTTTTGATGTCAAAAAACGATTCCGACAAGGTGATGCGCTATCGTGCGATTTTTTCAACTTAATACTTGAAAAAATTATTAGAAACTCGCAAGTCAATTGTAGTGGGGCAATTACTAGCATACGCTGACGACATAGACATCATTGGCAGAACTCGGCGAGCTGTCACTGGAGCGTTTGCTGATATTGAAGCTGAAGCGGCTAAGATGGGACTAGCAGTCAATGAGGCCAAAACGAAGTACCTGCTGTCCACAAAAAGGGACACACAACACCGGCGGATTGGACGAAACATCACAATAGACAGGTACAACTTTGAGGTAGTTGGGGACTTTGTGTACCTCGGATCCGCTATAATCTCTGACAACAACATCTCGTCAGAAATAAAGCGAAGAAGCCAATCGCTGTTTCTATGGGCTAGGAAGGCAATTGAGTAGTAAATCCCTCTCTCGAAAGACTGGATATGACCTTAATCATCCCAGTCCTGCTCTATAGCGCCAAGGCATGGACTCTATCTAAAGCGGATAAAGATATCCTTAGTCGTTTCGAGCGTAAGATTCTTCGCAAGATCTTCGGCCTTATCTGCGTTAACGGGCTTTGGAGGAGAAGGTTCAACCAGGAACTATACGAGCTGTAAAGCGACATTGACCAGGTAAAAAAATACGTATATCACTTAGAACAAATGAACAACAATGCTCCAGGTGCGACACCTCGAGGCAGCTAGCCAAAGACCGAGGTAGCTGGAGAGGCATGTTTGTTTGAGAAATGTCATCAAAGATACTCATGGTTCTATTAGAGCTGTAGAGGTTATCAGGTAAAGAGATGTAAGTTTCCGTTGTTATTAAGCCAACTCCACCGAGGAAAATCGGAAAATGTTTCAGCTAACTAAAAAAAAAACTCGTCAAAAAATACCGCAATGCCCCAAAACTGTCTTCGGTTCCAAGCTCGTCTTTGACAATACTCCTGCTGTCAGTTTTCAAGAAAAAGCAAAAATTCTGCAAACTTAATGATGCCCTCAATCCTCCTGTACTCGAAAGGGTATATGATATTATGGGACCAATCTTTTTTCGAAGGGAAATTTGCACCCTCTTTAACCGGGCGTTGGAGAAAGCAATCCGTGACTCTGGAACGTCCACAAGAGGGACACCAAGTCCAGCCAGTTATTGGCTTACGCAAACGACATCGACATCATACGTAGAAGCCCACAAACTGTACAAGACTCCTTTACCCAGATGGAGCAAGTGGTACAAAAGCTGGGGCTGTATATTAATGAAGGGAAGACTACGTACATGGTGGTTACGTGTGCGAGAAGTGTTGGTACAACAGTAGTGGTAATGGAGCATGAATTTGAAGTAGTGCAGTCCCCTAAAACTAGCTTGGGTCAAAAGTAGCAGGGAAAACATAATAAGAAAAACTTTTCTTCAAATACTTACATCGTGCTTCCAATTTTGTCTTTAGAGAACTGCTTCCTTTTTCTCTTAAAATGGCCAATGGCCAATAATGTTGCATCTATGTTTATTGTTGAAGTTAGAAACTTTATAACTTACTAGCTCACCTTCGCGGCGTTGCTCGGGTATATAAGAAATGATTTCTGTTTTAATTGATTAACTTTTTGAAGCCATGAATTGGTTAATTAAACAGTATATTAACATTTGAATTGTTTTTTTTTATTGAAAAGATTAAATAGAAGTATGTAAAGAAATATTTTTTATGAGAGAAAAAACAATAATTTTGTGTTTGTTTTTAATTATTTTTAGAGGGTTTCAAAGAACACAACGTTCTTGGTATTGTTTCCTGAAGGTATTAATAAAAATTGATTTTCACCACTACCGGACCTAGACAAAGACAAACATAAAGTTGTCCGTGTGAAAAACATTCGTCCCTTAAATCAATTCCAACGTATTTGAAGGTTTATCCTTGGGATTTATTTATCGTCACAGCAAAAGAAATCTTGACGGGAAACTGGATCTTTTTAAACGAAAATGGTAAATCTGTTTGAATCATAGGAATTCGGGGAGTAAGAACGGTCTGTCCTACTGCTGTTCCAGTTAATACTATTGCAACGATTACATTATTTCGCAGTGACTTTACTTGGTCTTGTTCCGTTACATACATTTGGTGGACTTAGATTGCGTAGCGATACTATAGGAGTGCCGGGTTTTAGCTTGATACAGTGCGTGGGATGTCCTGGGGGATTCAATGAGTTAAGAAATGTTTGCGGATAGTGATAAGAGTCTTCCGAATCGAAAACATTATCAATAGAGTTATGTATATGTTTTAATTGTGCCTGGTAGTTTACTAAAAAGGTTTTTATTAATCACATTAATAGCGAGTTTCATTCAAGAAAAGATTTGCTCTTTCTGTCAAAAGATTTGATCTTTTTCAATTTCGAGAGTTTCATTGCAAGAAAAAGAGCAAATCTAGATCAAATCTCAACACGGAAGATTTGATCTCTGTTGGTTTGGCAGAGTTGATCTGAATACACACATTCATGTAAATAGTCTTTCGGTCAAACGTCAAATGGAAAATATTTTGTTATTTTTGTTGTTTGTTGTGAACTTGTGCCAGCCCGTGCTTAGTCAAAAAATTAACAAATATCCATTATATATACAAAATAACAAATAAAGGTGTTTTTGAAGTGAGAAAATACAAAATGGCATTTTAAATATATATACTGTACATGCCTGTTATTTTTGTGTGTGATATCAAATACTGTGTATGCTCGTCAGTGAATGACCAATACTAGGATTAAATGATGAAACAAGTTTCATTGAAAAGAGCAATTCTTGATTTTCAGATCAAATCTTTGAAATTTGAATGAAACTCGCTATAAGAGTACTATTATTTGCTGCTAAAATTGTCCTCTTACACAGCCATTGGTAATTTTTTTGTTCAATATTCACGACATCTGGATATACATATGTTTGCAATGAGATCGTCCATATTGCGAACAATTTTACCTAGGGAATCGTCATTTGGAATTATATTATTCACTGCTTGTACTTCCACGTTGCCTACCCTTTACAAATCCCTTGAAAATTTTGTACCACCTCCACCTAAATGAGCTCTCATATTTGTGGGTAGTTTAAGGCATTCCACATATTTCCAAAGTGAAGACGATTTTAAGCAGGATTTAAAAATATCTACACGTGTTCCCTTAACAACGACCGGTAATGTTTGATGGAAATCACCTGCAAACAGAAACGTTATGCCGCCTAGGACTCGATTTGAATTTTGTGTGTCTCTTAGGGTTCTATGAAGTGCCTCCACATGAGCCCTAAGAGTCATAGTGTACTATAAAGCATTCGTAAGACCGACCATATGACTGGAATAAAAAGTACCAGCAATAGCTTAGAACGGTACCTTCCCTAGGACTGTTTTTTTTTTTTTGCTACCGACTATCTCGAAAACCGCTTAGCCGACTCTTTCGAAATTTCACACATATATAGGTTTAGGTAGCTCAATTTATGCTGCATACGAATATTTTTTTGAGTTTTTTAGAGCATTTTTTTTAAACTTTTTTTAATAATTTTTTTTCACCTTTCTCACAAAATGTTTACTTGCGATTATAGGTACTATAATGCAAGTTATGCATTTGGGCAGATTAAAAATGTTGAGATAACAATCAAACATGACATTAGGATAATAGAGAAACATATTTGAGTTACTGGTGGGCAAAATCGCATCGTCACCTCCCTGCGGTGCCCGCTGGATAGCCGAAAGGTGAACTAACGAGCGTTGGATCCATCGGATCCATTGGTTGTAGATACCTGAGTTCTCTTCTCAGGAACTGGGAGCAGGAGGAAAGATACGCTCTGAATATCCAACCACCAACACGATCTACACGTCATGCACAGGCCTCACAAGCCGGTCATGAAAGGGAAAATTTATTGTGATGAAAAATGCAAGATATGCCTCGGATGACCAAACCAACAATGTTGACGATGACAGCCAAGATCCCGCCCAAGATCAACTTGTACCAGTTATGAGATTTTAGGTTTTTATTTTCGCGGACGATATTCATATTAGATAAAGTTTTTTATTTTCGGAACTTACCGCGTTATAAGAAATATTTTCTTATTTATTTCTACCCGACGTTTCGAAGAAGTTTCATACTTCGTGGTCACGGGATGAGACTGACGTTTGATTGCTGTTGTTTAAGTTATTGGTTTTTAGCTCTCGCTCTCAAGTAGTACCGGTGCGTAGATGTTGATGCACTTGGATTGCTTGTGGGTGGTGGTGGTGTACTCGTTCTAGGTTGTTGTTGCGTTGAGTCGATGTATTTTTGGACACATGCAAAGCTCACGACATCGGCTATAGGTTTTTTGATTTGCTTTACTATGGTTTTGCTTATGAGAGGATCCCACGTTGGCGATAATTTAAAGCTAGAATCTCTATTGAAATTTGTATGTTTCTTAATTTCAATTGCTTCTCTGACGATTCTTGGTACATAAAATCTTTCATTTGCGATTGATCTAGCTTGATCAAAACGTATAAAGTGATCTTCGTTGTAGGCCAGATGTTCACATATTGCCGATTTTGTGACAGCGTTGTTTTGGATAGCTTTGATATGTTCGTTTAAACGTGTTTTAATACCTCTTTTCGTTTCACCAATATAAAAAGATCCACAGCTACAGGGAACAGAGTATACACCAGGATTTTGTAGTGGAATTTTGTCCTTAGGCGATGTACCAGTTAATCTAGATGACGACTACGAACTGCACCCGACCGACCAAAATGAGATCAAATTAGCCATCACCAGGCTAAAGATGAACAAAGCAGCTGGATACGATCGTTTAAGCACGCTGGAGATGACCTGGTAAGGAGCATACACCAACTCATCTGCAAAATATGGTGGGAGGAAAGTATGCCCGATGAGTGGAACCTCAGTACCATCTGCCTAAAATTAGAGTCCAACGACTAAGATGGCTGGGCCATGTAGAGCGAATGGACACCAACGCTCCAGCGAGTAAAATCTTCAAAGCCAAACCAGAGGGAGTCAGAAGCCAAGGTAGACCTCATCTTCGATGGAGCGACCAGGTAGAAGGAGACCTCCGCCAACTTGGAGTGCGAAATTGGAGACAGCAGGCAAGGGATCGAGCCAGCTGGAGGGGCGTATTGAGCAAGGCCTAGGGCACCACGCTCTAGTTGAGCCAACATAAGTAAGTAAATATTTGAGTTACTGGAAAAATTCCGTCCGTCTGTCTGTACGGATGTATTTTGGACTGTAGCCCAAACGGTTGGGCCAATCGTCTTCAAATTTAGAACTTAAGGTTATTTTGACCTTGTACAGAGGAGTTTTTCCTTTTTTTTTAGCTCAAAAATTAACGGTACCTGTCATATAACTGTTATGTAAGTTTATTGGATTTAGATATATGAAGATGAACTTTGTTTATATAATATACCGGGTTATTCGCTGTTTGGAAATTGTAATCAATTATATCCATCGGGAGGTATAGCTGTTTATGTGAGAGATGGTTTTGTAGGTGAGTATTCTAAAATAGAAATGTCTAGTGCAGATATATTGTCATTGTCGCTTTGTTATGAAGATAATTACTATACTTTGTTGTGTATATATAGATTGCATGATTTAAGTAAAAGTATTTGATTTTATTAGGTGACATTAATATTGATATTTTTAATGAAATAGATAAAGACACGGAGAATTACTTATTTCTCTTGGCAGCAAATGGTCTTAAGAGTTATATAAACGAGCCAACTCGTGTGACAGAATCCACAAGCACTTGTATCGATCACATATTTGCCAGATTTTCTAATAAACATCATAAAATCTCTTATGGAAGGGTATATGATCTTATGCTATCAGACCATCACATGATTGCTCTCAATACATTTTCGAAAACAACTTCAAAAAGTAGTAAAAAATCACTTAAAAAACCTAAAAAATGCATTGATTACTTGTCATTATTGAAACTGTTAAAGTTTGAATTTTGGGATCCTGTTTATTTGGAAAGCAACCCTTCCACTGCCTTTGATGTATTTTACAAAATCACACATGCTCGTGTACTTATCTGTCATTTCTAAACTCAACAGGTAATAAGCATTTAAAACCCTGGATGACAAATACATTACTCAAACAGATTTCCAAGAAAAATATTTTGAGCTCATATCCCCGAAGTGGGTTACTGACTCCGGATTCTCCGGTTCCTTTTGTCCAAGGAATCCAACAAAGGACCTGGCCCTCCAGGTTGGGGGTTGTGCGTGGGGTTAACAACCCTGAAGTCTTGGGCTTTCGACACGTAAGTGAGCGACTTGTGACAATCCGTATCAAGGCTAAATTCGCCAACATTAGCCTAATATGCGCTCATGCCCCCACAGAGGACAAAGATGACGCCACCAAGGATGACTTCTATGAGCTCCTTTGACAAAACCTATGAGCAATGCCCTAAATACGACGTTAAGATCGTACTAGGCGATTTTAATGCCAAAATAGGTAAAGAGGAAATCTTTGGTAGGACTGTAGGAAAACATAGTTTCGTCAGCAACCTGATTGGCCCCTATCAGTGTGGTTTCAGACCAGGAAAGTCCACAATCGATCAAATGTTCACTCTACGGCAGATCCTGGAAACCACCCAAGAATTCCAAATCGATACCCACCACCTCTTTATCGATTTTAAGGCCGCGTACGATAGCATTTATAGAGACGAGCTATACAGAGCCATGTCAGGTTTTGGCATTCCCACAAAACTCGTCCGACTGTGCAGGATGACGATGGAGAACTCTCGCTGCTCCGTCAAGGTTGGTTCTGACCTCACAGAAGCTTTTGACGTCAAAAAAGGATTCCGACAAGGTGATGCGCTATCGTGCGATTTCTCCAACTTAATACTTGAAAAAATAAGAAACTCGCATGTCAATTGTAGTGGGACATTTTTTTCAAGTCTGTGCAAATGCTAGCATACGCTGACGACATAGACATCATTGGCAGAACTCGGCGAGCTGTCACTGGAACGTTTGCTAGCATTGAAGCTGAAGCGGCTAAGATGGGACTAGCAGTCAATGAGGCCAAAACGAAGTACCTGCTGTCCACAAAAAGGGACACACAACACCGGCGAATTGGACAAAACATCACAATAGACAGGTACAACTTTGAGGTAGTTAGGGACTTTGTGTACCTCGGATCCGCTATAACATCTGACAACATCTCGTCAGAAATAAAGCGAAAAATTACTTTTGCCAATCGCTGTTTCTATGGAAAGCAATTGAGTTGTCGAAAGGCAAAGGAGACTCTGTATAAGACCTTAATCATCCCAGTCCTGCTCTATGGCCCCGAGGCATGGACTCTATCTAAAGCGGATGAAGATATCCTTAGTCGTTTCGAGCGTAAGATTCTTCGGAGGATTTTTGGCCCTATCTGCGTTAACGGGCTTTGGAGGAGAAGGTTCAACCAAGAACTATACGAGCTGTACAGCGACATTGACCTGGTCAAAAAAATACGCATATCACGTTTAAGATGGCTAGGTCATGTAGAGCGAATGGACAACAATGCTCCGGCTCGCAGGATCTTCGATTCCATCCCAGAGGGTAGACGCAGTCAAGGAAGACCTCGCCTTAGGTGGCGCGCTCAAGTGGAGGACGACCTCAACCAACTTGGAGTGCAAAACTGGAGGCAGCTAGCCAAAGACCGAGTTGGCTGGAGAGGCATGTTGGTTGAGGCCAAGGTTCGTCCCGAACTGTAGCGCCACCTATTTAACTAAAGTGTTGAAAATGGTTGTTTTTCCAAAAACCTAAAGTGTAAAATAAAATAAATTTATTGGCGCGACAGCTCCTTAAGGAGCCAAGGCCTAGTGACTTATACTCTCAACCAGTCCTGTGTGTGTGTGTTGTTAATCTGCAAGAATGGAAGGGACCTACAGTTTACCGCCGAGTCCGAACGGCTACATGAGATGCACTTTTTCGAGACAAATTTTACTCTTGGAGGTTTTGTCAATTCCTCGCAAGAGGCAGTACCCCAGAAAAAAAGGTGGCTATGAGCGGGATTTGAACCCAGGCTCTTTCGCTTAGCAGTCCGACACACTAACCACTAAGCCACGGGGCACTACAAAAAAAAAACCTAAAGTGTGCAGAAGTTATTCCTCTGTTCAAAAAAGCTAATAGAAAAAAGGTTTCGGACTATAGACACATTTCTCTGCTTCCGACTTTCTCAAAGCTTTTTGAAAAACTTATAAAGGTGAGAATAATTTCCTTCTTGGACAAAAATAATTTTTTCAGTGATAATCAATTTGGATTTCGATCAGGAAAGTCTACTGAAGATGCCATTCTAAGGCTCTGTACGCAATTATATAGCAGTTTAAATTGCAAAAAAAACTACCATGGCTCTTTTTGTGGACATGACTAAGGCATTTCATATGGTTGACCATGAGATTTTATTAAACAAACTATATAATGCTGGTTTTCGAGGTGTTATGTTTAAATGGTTTCAATCCCACTTAAAGGAAAGAGAACAAAAAGTAAATATAAACGGAACTTTTAGTAATCCTCTTTTTCTAAGAAATGGAGTCCCACAAGGCTCCGTTCTTGGCCCACTACTTTTTTTAATTTACATAAATTCTCTTTTCTACTTTTGATTGTGTTGCCAAAATTGAAGAAGATTTAGAAATCCTAAGGACATGGTTTGCTGCTCACAATCTAATTTTGAGCGAGAAAACTAAATTAGTAGCTTTCAAAATTTCTGATAACAACCTTTTTGATTATAACCTTCGCTTTCATGCTCATAATTGTAAACAATTTTGCTCACCGATTCATATATGTGGTGAACGCAATTTCCATTCTCATGATTTATGTTCCGATAGTTGCTTTAAAATTGAGTCAGTGATGGATGAAATTGAAATACCTGGGTGTTTTAATCGATTTCAACTTAAATTGGAAAGAACATATTCGCTCTCTGAAGTCGTATATGATGTTAGTTACTCATAAAATGTACCTAATAAAACCATTTTGCTCAAAAAAAGTTTTAAAAATAATTTACAACGGTCTTGCTCATTCAAAGCTTCAATATGGAATTTCTACCTGGGGGGGATCTTATGCAAATACTTTCAGACCCCTCATGATAGCTCAAGAACATGTTATAAGAATAATTTGTAATAAAAGTCGTTTTGCTGAAAGTTGGCCGTTATACAGGGAATTGCAAATTTTACCAATAAGACACCTCTATGTTTTCAAAGTTTTAAGAGAGTTCTTTAAACAAAGTGGCAATATTCCATCTAGAAACTCGCAGCTTTACAGTCAAGATATTTAAGAAGATGTAGGTAGCCTAAGTAATTTCGCATTTATTTTTTATCGAAAACTTTTTTTTTGTATATTTAATAATTTAATTTTTTTTTTTTTTTTTTTTTTTGAAAAATCAATATTTTGAAAACGGGTAAGTGAATTTTTTTTTAATTTTGTTTTTAAATGTACGTTACTTTTGTGCTTAAGTTTGTATTGTGAAATATTTTTTGTAATTATTTAAAAAAGTTGTTAAAAAACCGTTTTATTTAAAAACCGCTCCTACAATTTAAAAAAAAGAAATTCACACTTTTTAACATTTCTTAAAGAAATAAAATGG
Organism: Platycheirus rosarum; assembly: GCA_963971375.1. Taxonomy (NCBI): domain Eukaryota; kingdom Metazoa; phylum Arthropoda; class Insecta; order Diptera; family Syrphidae; genus Platycheirus; species Platycheirus rosarum. Next base: position 3,511,664 of record OZ020507.1, on the reverse strand, counting down.
CGTTTAAATTATTTCACCCAATACAATTTAACGTACTTTATTCAAACAATCAAAAGTCACAAAAATCAAATAAATGCTTTGATGTCCACTTTAATTTTTTTTAATTTTATTCTACAATGTGACCACACATATGAGCAAGTACGTGCGATCCAGTCGTGCAATTTATTTTTGTTTATATCGGACCAGATTATATCGGGCGGATTAGCCCGGACGAACAAACAAACAAACAAACCAATGCCCTTTTCGGCTTTATCAGTAATACTATCTAGTTGCTTTATATTTGTTTCTATGAAGACATTTTCTAATAATTTATTATTCGTTTATAACGTCAAACGAATACCTACAGGCTCAGCTATTTTTATTTAACTGGCTGAACACAATGAGAAGCTGAAGCTGAAGTTTGAAATTTAGTTGAAGCTCAAGTTCACTCAACTTCAACTTGCGCTTTACGCTTCAGCTTCATCTTTGACAAATCACAGGCACAGGCTAGTTCGATGTTTCTGAACTATTCGAGATCTCTTTTTTCTCAGATCCATTGAATATGACTGAGAAAATTCATTGATCACTCCGAAATCTCATGAAACTTGAACTTAATCAATTGAAAACAAAATGTGTGAGGGAAATACGGTATTATTTATAGAACTTTTTTACGGAATTCAACCAATCCCAACTTTAAAAAAATTAAAAATAAGGCACAAGTGTGGAGTAATATTATATTGACGTGCTTCATTTTTGCGCTCATCATACTTTGTTTATCGTATTGTCATGTATGATTATGATTCAGGAATTTTAAAATAATGGCAGTTACAAAAAAGCCCACTTACCTGTGACACCTTGACTGCCTGTGTTGCTAAGCAATCGAGTATGTACAAACAAATTGGTCCTGCTCCTTGCAACAATTTATTGGTTGGCACGTCAACAACGATGTCCTAGCAAAACAAAACAAACCAAATAACTTTCATGAAAATCCTATTTGAAAAGATACAACACAAATCTTACAATTTCTTGAAGTATTTTCAAAATGTTATTTATAATGTCATTGGGGTCTTCATGCTCCTGTGGCTGGTCAAGATGTTTGCCGAGTTTTCTAAGAAGCCACGCACAAATCGATGTAAACATGAAGAACTGTTCGCCAGGATTAATCGACTTAACAAAATAGAATTTGGTTAGCGGTTTCATTTTCATTTCTTTTAGCAAATATTTTTCATAATTGAGCAATTTTAATTTCTCTATGAGGTCATCGGACTGATATGTGGTGATCGGCGATATATTCGATTGTTCTTTTTCTAAAACCGACAGGAAATCACTATGCATTTTTGTATTGTTTTTGAAATAATATAAAGAATAGAAGAAAAACACCGACTTATATCCTAATAAAAACTCTAAATTCTAAACAGAAATCAAAACAAACATCAAAAGTGTAGTCAGATGCTCTAAAATATTTGTTGTTTGAGGGGCTTCGATTGGTTAGCAAGTACAGTAGACGAATTGATTTATTTAGGTGACCGAAAATGTTATGCTGTTAATAAATATAAATTAGATTTGAAAACAACATGGGGTCAAAAAATAATTTAAAATTGGTGAAATTGCCGTTAATATGGCTAATTAAATGAACTTTCCCAGGTAAAAGAGTCTGATGACAACGTAAGCAATTTTAGGTTCAAAATATTTATCTCAAATAACAAATGTGAAATCAGTTATGTGCGCTTTTGACCCCTTTTTACACATAGCGTCATATAATGGTAGTGCCCCGTGGCTTAGTGGTTAGTGTGTCGGACTGCTAAGCGAATGCCACCTTTTTTCTGGGGTACTGCCTCTTGCGAGGAACTGAAAAAACCTCCAAGAGTAAATTTTTCTCGAAAAAGTGCATCTCATCTAGCCGTTCGGACTCGGCGGTAAACTGTAGGTTCCTTCCATTCTTGCAGATTAACAACACACACAGGAATGGTTGAGAGTATAAGTCACTATGCCTTGGCTCCTTAAGGAGCTGTCACACCAATAAATTTATATATTTATTTATTTATTTAATTTATTTAATGGAATAAATAAAAAAGTGAAATAATAAGAAAAAAAATGTTGTCAAATTTGAATCAAAAAAACAAGTTGTCGCTGCCCTGAAGTCGTCGAATGCCATCAAAAACACCGGCGCCAGAACTCAGAATGTTCAAAGACCTTCCCTTCGCTATAAGACAAAAGCGCAACCAGCTTTTGAAGATAAGATATAAACTGAACGAACTGAACTCGGAAATGAAAATAATTGTAAGAGACGATAAGATGTTTATAAATAACAAAATCTTTCGATGGAGCCAAGCTTTTGGACTTTTATGAAACAATAAGATCGGCGGTGATGAATGAATTGAATCTTATTTACAAAACAGACTTGAGCAGTCAGCTGGTTAATTTGAATGTGTCAGTTGCACGTCAAAACATGAATGGGAATATTGCAGCAAGAGCGGCACCTAGCAGTCAATTAAGAAGCAATGTAGCGAGGACTACAACCATTAATGCATCTGCAAACTTGAATTTAGCACAGGGTAAAGCAGCCGTCTGCCAAAATATAGAAGCGAATGTAGAATTATTAAACATTAAAATAATAAGTTATAATATAGCTCGGCTAAGAAATAAGTCAATACATATAAGTTTTTACGATTTATTAAATAAGTATGATTTAGTTTTTTTATATGAAACTTTTGTATTACGGAAGAATTTGATTTATATACTGATCATTTTAAAAGTTTAAATTTTCGTTCAATTCCTGCAATTAAATCAAGTTCGACAGGAAGACCGAGTGGAGGATGTATCTTCGGGTGCAAAAAGACTATAAAAAATGTACATTGCGAATTTATATCTCAAAAAGAAATTGTTGTTTTAAAGCTTGTCATTAATTCAAAAAAATTGTATAATAATATCATCTTATGTAAACTGTAACTTTTGGGGTCCTTAACGATTTACTAGAAAGCTACAGTGGTGAAAATATAATGTTTATTGGAGACATAAATGCTAGGATAATGAACAAAGCTGGTAGAGAAAACATGTTTGAGGGAAAAAATAGAAACTCAAAGAACCCAACGAATTATCAAAACGGATATAAGTTATTGGACCTATGTAACTCCTTTGGCTTTTCCATAATAAATGGAACAAGTGATTCCGATAAAAAAGGTGAATTTACCTTCGTGGGGCAGCAAGGCTCTTTCGTTGTCGATTACTGCCTAGCAAAAGCAAAGGGAGAATGGAAATCGATAATACGTGACTTTGAGGTTTCGAGTTTGCCGTTTCCTCATCATATGTCACTTTCGATTAAAATAACTCCATCCGTTACCGCTTTTGAGGACCTAAGAAAGCTAAAACTTCCGCCGAAACTGATATGGAAAGAAAGCAAGATGATTGAGTATCGACAGAATATTACTTAAGAGCTTCAAGTCGATGCAGTACTAGCTATAGGAGACATTGAAATGGTAATTTAATCTTCCTGTACATTATATAGGCAATCTCCTTCTATCAGGAATATTGAAAAGTGGTAAGAGTGTTTCGGAGACAAAATAGTATGTGTTTTAAAAGGCTTTACATTGAAGCAAACAAATATTATGAATATGAATTACGAATCACGAGCCTTTCTACTAACACATTGCAGGGACTCAAAGGAATTTTGGAGTACAGTGAAGACCCTAAATGGCAAAGGCTTGCAAATCAGTGATAAACTATCTGCAGTTGTATTGAAAGATCAATTTGAAAAACTTTTAAACCCAACTGGCACTACTTCGATTTTGATGTATGCGAAACCGTCTTTGGTAGATGAAATTCTGGATGCTGTGATAACTGAAGAAAAAGTACATTTGTCAATAAACAAGCTTAAAGAAATATGGAACAAAAATTGCTTTGCAAACAACCTCGTTTCTCATAGCATAAAATACAAAGTGTTCACTGCAGTAGCCGAACCAATTTTGATGTATGCGGCACAAACTTGGGGCTACAAAAAATATGAATCGGTGGAAAATTCACTAAGATTTTATGTCAAAAGATGTTTTCAACAACCGAATAATACCCCCGAATTGCATGATAATTATTGAAACCGGACTATCTCCACTCTTTATAAAATCACTTAAGATATCTTTTGAGAGTATTTAAACTGCAGGAGGGAAGACTACCGAAAGCGATAGCCATGTAGAGGAAGAGTCTTTGGTTCGAGAAATTAAAGGAACAAGCAGATTATTGCGGGTTGAATTTAATGCTCAACATTGCAGTCATGCAATGGAAAGATGTTGAAGATCTCATCGCTAAAACTGATGAAAAATACAGACTCGAATGCATCTTTCATGCGTCTTCTTCTGTTCATTGAGCCACGTAAAGCTTTCTTCAACATAATCTCTGTGAAAGAAACTATTTTAGAAACAATGTCGATCAAAAATTAATCTCGGCTATTTTTAAGATGAGTTAATAAGATTAAACTTCAAGCCACACAGAGAGGGTCTGCCAATAATATGTCGTCTTTGCAATACCTATGTTTAGTAGAGAAGATATTATACATTTCATCGGAATATGTCCTGTTCTGAAAGAAATTAGAAGAAGCTTTCTGGGCAGCGACTAAACAGACGATGATGGTGTTATAGCGCTCCTTAACTGTGATTATGATTACCTTAACTGAAAAATTAAATTTAGGGAATTAAAAAAAATTAAATGTGGTTCAGTCTATATATTAATTATTTTTTTCCTTTTTAAAATCGAAAATATATATGTATTTAAATTAAAAATTAACATTCAATTTAAATAAATTGTTTAAACAAAAAAAGTCAATCGGGCAGATGGCAATGTCATGCTTCTAAAATTTTTGTATCTAAATACTTGTGAAATGCAATTTTGAAAATTTAAATAAACCTAATCTAATCTAATCTATAACGGAGTTCTTAGGCGAGAAAGGTGAGAAGTTATTTTCATTGCTTGCTCTATAATTTAATTCGTGAGTTTGTTGTCAAATTAATGTTTTTCCATTGAATCAACAAATGCAGACATAGTTCCTTTTTTCACAAACAGGGCCCTCTAATTTAACGCGTGAAAGCCGCAGGTGTACCCAAAAGGGAATTAATCTATAATCAGCGTCATTTGACGTTGTGTGTAAAAGATATCAAACAAGATCAGCACCATGAACGTATTATATATGCCCTGCTAGTTGCCTACCTCAAGTAGGTTCCATTTTAGTTTCAGTTATTTTGGGCAACACTAGCCCCCCTGAGTACACTAGCGGGAAAAAAATTAAACCTCAATTTTGACATTTCATTCAGTAATCCCAGACTTTGACAGCAGGTTTTCCCACGTTGGCATGTTAAAATTTCCTTTTTTATTTAGAATATCCCACAATTAATTAATAAAAAAATCCTTTTTTTTTCTTCTAGCGCTTTAGGCACAAACCAATAAAAAAGGAAGTTGTCCACGATCTACAAAAACGGCAAAATACCAAAGATGTCGCACACTTCTATGGATGGAATTCAAAAGTGCCAGTTATTTTTTACCGGTAAATGCGACTCATTTTAAGTAGTTATTTTTTTCCTGAAGTGGGTTCAGGAGAGCTAGCATCGCATTCTCAATTTGGGCGACATTTTGTTGACAATTGGCTGGCATTAGACTAGCAGTTTATATATGATACGTCCATGATCAGCACCATTCATTTAGTGAAGGCTATAGACACCATTTATTATAATGAGATAAGGAATAAGGCAGTGATAAAATGAAAAAAAGAACTATTATGATATCCCAAATGATAAGTTATATCTTCCCGTGAAAATCGTTTCCAACACAGTTTGGGTTATGATTTCAAACTTGGTAGAATCATTTTGAGAGTCTCTGAAACGTACAAAATTGTTTTTGTATATTTTTTTTTCTTGAGGTTGGTGCGACTCAATTTGAAAAAAAATCAAGCAAATTAGCAAAGGAAAAAACAAACTGTCAAGAAAAAAAGCAAAGAATCAAAGAATTAGAAGCCGCTGTTAAAAAAGGACACGTTCTGTGAATTTGTAAATTAAATTAAACCAATCATACAACAAAATATAAATATAATATACAACCGACAATATGAACGAACTCATGGATATAAGTTCCATAAGCATTGAAGATCTGCAAGAGGAATACCAAAAGTTAAAAGAAAGATTTTCACATCTAGTCGCCCAAAGCGAACAGGACAGACAACGAATTCATGAATTAAAAAGGAGTCTAGATACGGCCACAGCCGCAGAAGCGTATCTCGCCCAGGAACTTGAACAACTATCATCGGTGCAAACAGCAACCGATGATGCTTTACTTCATAAGAAACAAATTGAATTGGATGATCTAAAGAAAAGACAAGCCGCCCTAATCACAGAGAACGAGGACCTTCACGAGGATGTTGTTGCTTTGCGCGCTGAAAATGAAAGACTTAAACAAGAAATTAAGAACCTGAATGCAGCTGCTGCACCTGCTGAGATATCCTATCAAATACCAAAAGAATATCTGGAACTAAGGGATAAGCTGGAAGCTGAAAATTTAGAATTACTCGCTAAGCTCGATGAGACACACGAAAGTGTTGTAAAATTCACAATGAAATTAGCAGAAAAAGAGGTAAAACTAGAAATGAAAATCACTTACATTTTTTCTTGACATTTTCATTGAAAATCTCTAGAAACACATTGAAATTTTCAAAGACCAAGTTCTTTGTTTAGAGGAGAATTTACAGTCCAAGCGGGAAGAAGTCGACGAGAAGTCTCATTTGCTAGAGAGTGCGCAAGAGCAAGTTGTCGAAATGAATGCTAAAATAGCGCTGCTTACATCTTGCCCCGACAATGCTGGTAAATTAAGTTTTAAAATACGTTTTCAAAAACTATTTTATTAGAAAAAAATAAACATTTCATATAGAACGTAAGGGTAATTCATTATTTGCCGAGGTCGATGACCAACGGCAGGCAATGAAGCAACTTTTGGCTGCCCAGAAGAAGAGCTATATGCAGATGAAGAAAATTTTCAACGATAGCCAGCACGAAATACGGCGTCTTAAGAGGGAAAATGTTGCGATGCACACAGAACTCCAAACGTGCAGCACAATATTCTGCAGCGCCGATAAAGCTTATAAAGGTAATTGGTTTTTAAGTATCAGTTTTACTTCGTTTTCCTCAGTTTTTGTAAACAAATCTCCACCCTGGCAAAGCTTTCGATCTCTACATTGTTTTTGGTTTTCCAAAATGGCACTCTGGTTGAGGTTTCAATTCCAAGGACTACTGAAATGTTGCAATTTGGTTTTTCTGGCTGTGTCCAGTCCATCCAGTTGTTGATTCATTTGAAGCCACTTGATCTCCAGCCTTCGGTCTCCAATTTCGCACTCCAAGCAGTCGGCGGTCTCCCTCCACCTGTTCGCCCCATCGAAGATGAGGTTTACCTAGGATTCTGACTCCCTCGGGTATGGCGAGAGAAACGATACCGCGCTGACAAGTGAGGAAAATCGGAAAAAGCAAAAACAAGCAAGGAACTCATGCAACTCCGTTATTGAAAAAACCAAATTTTTGCATGACCAAAAATTACGGCAAAAAAATCTGCAATGTCCCAAAGGCAGTAAAAATTTGTTGGTCATTTGTAAAAAATATTAAAAACTCCTCAACCTCAACAAGGCAAACTTGCTCGCCGCTGCCAACTTCACGCTGCCTCACAGCAACGTTACCCCTCCTGTACTTGAGAATGTAAATTTTTCCATGGGACAGATTTTTTTCGGCGCTCGTACAGTAGCAAGAGTTCTCAAAGATCTCGATATACACAAATCCGCTGGCCCGGATGGTATACCTCCGATTCTTCTGAAGAGGTGTTCTTCCACACTGGCAAAGCCACTGCGTAAGCTTTTCCATCGCTCCTACTCTTCTGGAATCTTTCCTAGAAGATGGAAAACAGCATTTGTCCAGCCCGTCCCTAAGAAAGGTGACCCATCCTCCCCTTCCTCCTACCGATATCTCACCGAACAGTGGAACAAATCTTTACATCGCTTTGGTGAAAGTAAGATTATTGCTCTTGATATCTCCAAGGCATTTGATAGTTTGGCATGAAGCTCTCTTATCAAAAATGCGTGCTTTTGGGATCGATAATACTCTTGTTCGTTGGATTAGAAGCTATCTTCTGGACGGTTCAATACAAGTTGTATTAGACGGATTCAAATCTGATTCCCACAAAATAAATGCTGGTTAGCCCCAGGGCTCTGTTTTGTCTCCGACTCTTTTCCTCATTTTTATAAATGATCTTCTGTCTGTTACTCCTAATCCATTTACCCTCAGCTTTTCATATTCGTTCGATAATTCACGTCCTTCGCCTTCGGACGTACAATTGCAACGGCACCGTATGTCAAGCTCATTAAACTCCAATTTATACAGCATTGTCAAATGGGGTAATAGAAATCGTGCTGAGTTTAATGCTTCGAAAACTCAATGCTGTCTTCTGTCGTTAAAGCTAAACATTCCCCCAATGCCATTGTCCATGAATGGCACTTACATCGAAGAAACCGAAAAGCTCTCAGTACTCGGTATGTGTGTCAACGACGACCTCCGTTGGAACGACCATATATTTGAGATCGCAAAGAATGCTGCTAAGTGCTGAGGTTTTCTGTATCGGTGTAACAAGTATTTTTCCCCATCTGATCTGGCTGCAATTTATAAAGCGTTTATACACCCTAAACTCGAGTATAACTCCCACCTCTGGGCAGGTGCTTCACAAACATCGCTTCACCTGCTTGATAGAATACAAAATCGAGCGTTAAGATTGATAGGAAATAGAACTGCCGCTGAAATAATTGCCCCTCTCGGGGTACTAAACGGTTTTTAGCCATCTTAAAATGTATTTCGAAAATTGTATGATCGGTTTTGATAAAATCCTTTTTTTTATTTTTTTTTTTTGAATTTTTTTTTTTTGGAAATTTTGGTATGCAGTTTTTTAGAGCTTATTAACAAACATGTGATTAAAAAAATTATAATATATTTTTTGGATTAGTTTTCAAAATATTGATTTTTCAAAAAAAAAATTCAAAAATTTATTTTAATTAGAAAAAAAAGTTATTTAAAAAAATTGATATGCAAAATTAATTAACCTTCTTAGATCTTCTTAAATATAAAATTTGACAGAAATCCAAAGAGCCGTTACCGAGAAAGACCAAAATTAAAAAAACCGTTATATGAAAGGTACCATTATTTGACTTTTCCCGTAAATTTGGTTATAATCAAATGATAACCAATACCAACAAAAAAATTCTCAAAAATTTTCATCAAAATCGTTGGAGCCGTTTTCGAGCAAAATAATTTTTTCATATGGCAGGTATAACGGTACCTGCCTAAATTTAAAATTTCAATTTCCCCTCTGGGGAATTCCAAAATAATCACACACACCAAGTTTGAAGATAATCGCTTAAGCCGTTTAGGCTGCAGCTCGTTATTCATACTGACAGACAGACAGACAGCCGACATTTTTTCTCGATCACTTTTTTAGACTTCTCTATGATCGTAATGTCATGTTTGATTGTTATCTCATTTTTTTTAATATTCACGAATCCTAAACTTGCCTTAAAGTCCCTATAATCGCAAGTAAAAAATGATGAAATTAGAACTATCGTAGGCTTGGCTTGAACTTAGCCTAAAACGGTTTGCGTCAGAACTTTTTACGAAGAAATAACAATAGTTAGACAAAAAGTAATCAGGTGCACTCAACAGAAGTAATTTGACACGGAATATCGTGATTTATCACAAGCTAATGAATTTCATTTTCTCAAGTACTGATAAATAAAATTTTATTTTTTTAATTTTAGAAAAACTGAACGAAAGAATTATGCAACTACTAAAACAAAACGAGGATCTGGAAAAGAAACTAATGTTCACCCAACAAGAACTCCTCTCAATGGCCAATGACAAGGGCGTCGTTTGGCTAGATTCAATGTTATTATTTTGCAAGTATGCCATATCAAAGATTTTCTATTTAGCTCAGCATCTAAGAGCAACAGCAATACACATTTCGTTTAGTAAATTCTTAATGTAAATAACTCAAAACTAAAGCCAAAGCCAGCGTGTGTGTTTAGTCCCTAGTAAATATATCCGTATTCGTCCTATTTATTGCGTGTTACTAATTTAGATATAAAAAGCGTATTTATTAACTTAGATTTAAGTGCTTCTTTATATAATCAAAGACAAAAACAAAAACATAGTGTGTGTTCAATGTTCATAAGTAAACGAAAAAAAAAAAACTAATATTTTAAATTTAAAGACAAGAAACCGATGATATGAAGAAGGAACTCCATAGTATCCGAATTCAGAAGGGAATTCTTGAGGAACAACTGCGAAACTCTCAGCAGGAATTGGCTAAGTAAAAACAAAATCTAATAAATTACAATGCAAAAGGCTTTTGCAATAAATATTCTAATCATCACAGGTGGAGATTTGAAGCACTTAAAGCAAGATGCATTTTAATTGACCGCGAGAGCTTGCTTTCAGACAACAAGATCGAGTTTAAAGTGATCACTAACAGAGATGTGTCGTTTAGCGAAAGTGAACTGAAAACTGCTAAGCCTAACATAGGTTTTGTTCAAACACACAACGAAGACAAAATCAAAATAGAAAATGATGTTTTAAATTTCAAGACAAACAAGAATTCTCAAGTCAAAGAAGTAATTGTCATTGAAGATGATGAGCCAACGATAGATGCAGTCGAAGACATTGTGCCAGAGCTAACAAGTAAAGTTATCAAAGAAGAAGAAGACCCCGATGAGAATGCACAAATCCAAAGTGTTAAGTTTGAAATATTTGAAGACGAACAAAAAGATTGTAATGTAAAGACTGAGCTCGAGAGCAGTTCCTTAAATAAATCAACAGATCTAAAGAACTCCAATCTGAAAACTAACCCAAGCGATGACGTAGATAATAAGGAAAACATATTCATTTCAGACAACGAAACTCTGCCAAACGTTTGTGCCAAAACCCCAATTAAAGAATCTAATGTGAATACACCATCGCCGGAGCTTATCAACAACTCGCATTCAAGACCATCTATTTTGGTTACGAAAAAAGACATCTTCGGCGACGAAGAAAACACAAAGACTGTGCATTTTGCAAGCACAGTTACCGGTGACACTGAAAGCTCTACAGAGATAAAGGTCGCTGGCAAACCAAAGCGAAACAAATCAAACCTCGTTGTTCGAAGAATCAATGTTGCTTCAAAATGCAAGAAAGAGCCTGGTGCTCCTATGATTCGACATTAATAGTTATAAGCATTTAATAATTTTTATTCAACATCTGATAAAATATCTCCATTATTATATAATGTTCAGTTTTTTGAATGCCTCTAAGACCTTGTATGTATTTTAAATGTAAACTATCGAATAAAAAGCAATTTATTTTAGTTTTGTTGCAATTTTTTTTAATTGCACTTTTTATAAATATCAAACATTTGAAATAAATAATTATTAAAGCTTTTATTCAAACCGAGGATGTATTGTATTATCAGAAAGAAATTTCTTAGAGTTAATTATTTTGTGGTTGAGAATCATTCCACTTTTAATCTGCTTAATTGTTTGAGCCAGGCTCACCATGGTATGCCGAAAGTAAGATATTTTTCAATTTGGCCGATTAAGATACAAATAATAAACCTAAAAAAACAACAATACAGCAATAACTTTCCTTCGAGTGATTTTTGAATAATTTTGAACCTTGCAAGACTACAACAGTGTTTGTTTATTAAATTTTTTTTTTCAAAAAGATTTTTTTTAGAACTTACACACGCCAAAGGGATTTGGGCTACCCTTTGATGTCGGTGGGCGCAGAGCGAGATTTGAAAAAAGGAGGGGGGCTTAAAAAGAGATGCCGATGCACATAGGTTTTAAACTTTGAACATCATAATGGGAAGATTCCACATTCGAGTTGTACGGCTGAAGAACGAATTTCAGTACTGAAACGCACGACCGGAATTGGGCTCAAGGGTTAATTGGTGGGCATTCCTGGTAGCGTGAGTATTACGACGGAATTGTTTAAGGGGAGAAATGCAACTTGATATTTCTCTAGAACATTGAAATAACGGCAGGAAAGAGAAAGAGACAAGAAACATTACGTCGATGTTCGAGTGAATGTTCTGATGATGTGATCATATCCAATAATTTTGAATGCTTTCCTTTGAATAACATCCAAAAGACTCAAGTGAGTTGATAGAGCACCCACCCAGATATGAGAATTTATTTTTAGTCTTGGACGGATATACGATTTGAAGATAGTTGCCAGATCAGAAGGGGAACAAATTTCTTCTCCTTCGGAGGAAACCCAAACATCTTGCGGCATTTTGCAAGAGTTTGTTGTTGATGCACATATCGAGAATTTCAAGATGATCGGCTGGCAAAATTGTAAGTACCGTTAATGGATAGTGGCAAGGGGGTTTATTTCGCTTAAGTGACAGAAGGCAGCATTTCATTTTCGACGCATTAAAATCCACACGATTTCCCATTTGATAATGCTGTCAAGATCAGAATTTATGAGTTCGTTGAAGATCCACATCCGAAAAGCAGGGGATTGATTGCAAAAATGAATATCAAAAGCTGTGTTCATCAACGAAGCAGTTAAGTGGATTAGAAGTTTCAGACAGTAGAACATTTGTAAAAACAAGAAAAAGAGTCGGTCGGAGACAGAACGGAGCCCAGCAATTATATTGATGGTAATAGACTTGAACCCATTCCGACTTGAACGGAACCGAAAGGTAAGTTCTATTCCGAAGGAGGGAAGCATTGATACCGAAAACACTCATTTTCGATTAGAGACCCTGGTGTCAGGCTATCAAATGCTTAAGTGCAATAATCTTACTTCCTCGGAAACGATGTAAAGTTTTGTTCAACAGTTCTGTGAGATAAACCATCAGACCACCATCGTCCCTCAAGATATTTCTTGGTTTTTTTTTATAACTAACGCGCGCACAAGGGACTATTTGTTTCCCTTTTAATGTAGAGCACAATGCGCGGACATTAGAAAGATAGGTAGGGGAAGGACAGGAGGTGTCGATTAACATTGGTTTTGAATGCTTGCAGATCAAAATGGAAATGGAAAATCTCGCCGGGTAAACTATTCCAAATTCGTGTTGTTCGGCTAAAAAAAGAATCCCTATATTTCACGGTACGTCCGAAATTAGGCTCAAGGGTGAACTGATGCGTGATTGCGTCGGTGTTCGAGAGGGGCTCGATTTTGTATTCTATGAAGCAGGTGAAGCGATGTTTGCGAAGCACCTGCCCAGGGGTGGGAGTTATACTCGAGTTTTGGGCGTATAAACGCTTTATAAATTGTAGCCAGATCAGAAGGAGAAAAATACTTTTTACACCGATACAGAAAACCTAAGTACTTAGCAGCATTCTTAGATCTCAAATATATGGTCGTTCCAACGGAGGTCGTCGTTGACACACATACCGAGTACTGAGAGCTTTTCGGTTTTTTCGATGTAAGTGCCATTCATGGACAATGGCATTGGGGGAATGTTTAGCTTTAACGACAGAAGACAGCATTGAGTTTTCGAAGCATTAAACTCAGCACGATTTTTATTACCCCATTTGACAATGCTGTATAAATCGGAGTTTAATGAGCTTGACATACGGTACCGTTGCAATTGTACGTCCGAAGGCGAAGGACGTGAATTATCGAACGAATATGAAAAGCTGAGGGTAAATGGATTAGGAGTAACAGACAGAAGATCATTTTTTATAAAAATGAAGAAAAGAATCGGAGACATAACAGTGCCCTGGGGCACACCAGCATTTATTCTGTGGGAATCAGACTTGAATCCGTCCAATACAACTTGTATTCAACGGTCCAGAAGATAGCTTCTATTCTAATCCAACGAACAAGAGTATCATCGATCTCAAAAGCACGCATTTTCGATATGAGAGCTTCATGCCAAATTCTATCAAATGCCTTGGAGATATCAAGAGCAATAATCTTACTTTCACCAAAGCGATGTAAAGATTTGTTCCACTATTTGGTGAGATATGCCATCCGATCACCAGTGGAACGGTTGCTGCGGAAGCCATACTGACGGTCATGGAGAAGCTTTCGATCTTCTGATGCTGACGGTTAATCAGCGTTTCCATAACCTTAGAAAGAAGGGGTGTTAGTGCTATGGGTCGGTAGGAGGAGGGGGAGGTTGGATCACCTTTCTTAGGGACAGGCTGGACAAATGCTGTTTTCCATCTTCTAGGAAAGATTCCAGAAGAGTAGGAGAGATGGAAAAGCTTACGCAGTGGCTTTGCCAGTGTGGAAGAACACCTCTTCAGAAGAATCGGGGGTATACCATCTGGGCCAGCGGATTTGTGTATATCGAGATCTTTGAAAACTCTTGCTACTGTACGAGTGCGGAAAAAAATGTATCCCGTGGAAAAATGTACATTCTCAAGTACAGGAGGGGCAACGTTGCTGTGAGGCAGCGTGGAGGTGGCAGCGAAATGGGCGGCGAGCAAGTTTGCATTCTCTGTATACATTTTGTTGGCTGAAAAAACTAAAAGCAAAAACTTAAAATTTACAATAATTTGCTAGTAAGCTTTTGCTTATTTTTTTTTAATTCACACCACTTGCGATTATAGGTATTATAATGCAAGTTATACATTCGAACAGATTGAAAATGTTGAGATAACAATCAAACATGACATTATGATGATAGAGAAACTCTGTCTGTCGGTATTAATGTCTATTGAACTATAGGCTAAACGGTTGCACCAATCGTCTTCAAATATGGAACTTAAGGTTATTTTGACGTTCTACAAAGGACTTTTTTGATTTTTTTTTAGCTCAAATATTAACGGTATCTGCCATATAACCGTTAAACAAAAGCTCATTTTTCTCGAAAACGCCTCCAAGAATTTTCATCAAAAAAATAAGCGCACTTTTGTAGGTTTGGTATATGTACTGATGAAAAAAATGTAAGTTGGTGGTCTAAAAATGGACCGTTTTTTTCCTCGAGAACTGCTTAACCGGTTATAATCAAATTTGATATCCAGGAAGATGTAGATAGCCAAAGCAATTCGACATACTTTTGTTTGTATTTTTAATAATTTAAATATTTTTTTTTTCAAAACGGGTATTTTAATTTTTTTCTTAGTTCTGTTTTTATTATTATTATTATAGTTTATTAAAAAAGTAATTAAAATTACATGATAAAAAAAATATGAACCTAGCTGCAGAGACTATTGGTTCTATGGTTACTTTAAAATTAAATGATAATGTTTTTTATCTTTATAAATTATGTTTGGGGATATTTGTGGGGTAAATTGGTTTCAGTCTTTCGGGGTTAACTTTTTTGTAGTGGTGATGGTACAGGCTCCAATCATATTTTAAAGTATTTGTTGTGATTTTTTGTATATATTTTAATAGGTCTAATTTTGTAAGGATATCGAATATATACAGATGCTTTATTAGCAAAGTTTGCTGCGAAATCCGCGTTTCAATTTTTTTTAGCTCAAATATTAACGGTACCTGTCATATAACCGTTATGTAAAAGCTTATTTTTCTCGAAAACGGCTCAAAGAATTTTTATGAAAAAAAATCAGTTTACTACTGTAGGTAAGCATTATATTTTGGTGAAAAAAAAATTAAATATGGTGGGCTAAAAACGTTATCTCCCATAGGACCGTTTTTTCTTCGACTTTCTCGATATTCAAGAAGATGTAGGTAGCCTAAGTAATTTCGCATTGACTTTTTTTCGAAAAATTTTTTTTTGTATTTTTAATAATTTTTTTTTTGAAAAGTTTTGAAAACGGGTAAGTGAATTTTGTTTTTAAATGTGTGTTAATTTTGTGCGTAAGTTTGTATTCTTAAATTATTTTTTTAAAAAGTTGTTAAAAATAAACCGTTTTATTTAAAAACGGTTCCTACGATTTTAGAAAAAAAATCACACTTTTTTACATTTCTTAAAGAAATAAAATGGCGCTTAAATTATTTCACTCAACACAAATAAACTTACTTTATTCGAACAATCAAAAAAAAATGTTAAATAAAAACTGTTTTACTTAAAAACCGTTCCTTCGATTTTGAAAAAAAGAAATACAACTTTCTTACATATTTTAAAGTTACAATGACGTTAAAGTTATTCCGTTCAAAACTATTTTACGTACTTTTTTCGACCAATCAAGAGTCAGAAAAATCGAATAAAAACTTTCAAGTTCCTTTATAAATATTTATATGATCTTAAGTTCGCTAAGGCCGGATGTGAGGGTGCGCGCACAAATAACGAAAATAAAAAAGTCGAACAAAAATAATTTGCGCATTGTTCTCGCGAGTGTTAAAAAAAATACAAACTCGTTTGAGAAAATGATAAATACCTCTCGCGTATGTTGTAAAGAATAAAATAATACCCACTCACGTCGCAGGGGAAGCAAGAAAAAATACCCACTCGATGTTAAAGAAAAAAATATACACACTCGCGTCGCAAATACATCCTCTTATCTGTCCCATGATCTTTGTGCGCAACTGACTATTTCTTATCTACTGTAGGCATTATATGACCATGACCATTCAATGCTTGCGGTTAATAGATAAGGTCATCTGAATTTGTCCTATTGATGACAGCAACGTTGCCCCTCCTTTACTTGAGAATTTAAATTATTCCATGGGACAGATTTTTTTCCGCACTCGTACAGTAGCAAGAGTTCTCAAAGATCTCGATATACACATATCCGCTGGCCCGGATGATATACCCCCCATTCTTCTGAAGAGGTGTTCTTCCACACTGGCAAAGCCACTGCGTAAGCTTTTCCATTGCTTCTACTCTTCTGGAATCTTTCCTAGAAGATGGAAAACAGCATTTGTCCAGCCTGTCCCTAAGAAAAGTTACCCATCTTCCCCCTCCTCCTACTGACCCATAGCACTAACATCCCTTCTGATTAACCGTCAGCTTAAGGAATATCTCGAAGATCAAAAGCTACTCCATGACCGTCAGAGTGGCTTAAGGAATATCTCGAAGATCAAAAGCTACTTCATGACCGTCAGTATGGCTTCCGCAGCAACCGTTCCACTGGTGATCTGATGGCATATCTCACCGAGCAGTGGAACAAATCTTTTCATCGCTTTGGTGAAAGTAAGATTATTGCTCTTGATATCTCCAAGGCATTTGATAGAGTTTGGCATGATGCTCCCATGTCGAAAATGCGTGCTTTTGGGATCGATGATATTCTTGTTCGTTGGATTAGAAGTTTTCTTCTGGATTGTTCAATACAAGTTGTATTCAACGGATTCAAGTCTAATTCCTACTAAATAAATAGGATATAGGATAACAGATATTCTTTTTTTAGCCGAACAACACGAATTTGGAATGGTTTATCCAGCTTCTAGCTAGAACTCGGTACCAAATTGACAGGACTAGGGCTTAGAACGTGTGTGAAGAAATGACTGTACTGAGTATTAAATTTTGGACTAGCACCGGTCCTAGCGTTAGAACTCTGTGAAGAAATCGGCCGTTAGTTATTTAATGGACAGGATAGTTTTCTTAAGGGGTGTTAAGTTCTTAAGATATTTGCTGAATAAAAAATAATTAAATTATTTAAATATTTTTTTTTTTTATATTTATTAAAGAAAAATGTTTTTTTTTTTTATTTTATAATTTTTTTTTCAAAAAACCTTTACAAATTATGTGAAATATACATTTTTTCAAAAATATTATTTTAACATTATTTTAGCTTTTTAAGATATATATATGTACGTATGTATGTATTGAGGTAGACTTATAGAATATTCAACTCTCATATCACTCGTCATTTTCCATCTTTTCAAAACAATCATGTCAGAGTTTTTCCTTTTAAATGGCACAGCGATTTTCTTTTGTCATTTCCTATCCTTTATTATAAAATCGAGGATATTTTGACTTACGTACATCTACATACATAATGCAGGTACAAAAACACTTTTTAGGATTACAAAATCTTTCTAACTTTCACATATTTATGTTAACTTCTTACAATTCCCTTTTCAAATGATCATAGTAACAGTTTCCGGTGCTGGTATTGTACTCGATAATTTCTTCATACACTTTGGCTGCATTCTGATGCGGTGCTTCCTCATAGGTAACATTTAACTTACAGCACTTCTTATTGCCTCGAGCGGTGCAATTACATCCGGCCACTGGAATTTCGTAGCCTTGGTTTTGATTATTCAAAGCGTTGTTGAGTGGTAACTGCCGAACTACATCAAATCTATCTGCCGCACTTCGTCCCAAAGGAAGACTGCGGTAATAGGACAAATGGAATAATTTTTGACAATTTATCCAAAGATACAATAAAATAAACAAAAATGCTATTCCCACTGGCAACATAAATACAATAACAAAAGCTTCGGCTTTTTGATTACGTTTCGACTCCCTCGGTCCTCCATAGACGATAGTTAGCCTTGCCGATGAATTCTTTCGTACATTTGTTAAGTTATCCGGGAGTCCAATTTCTGGTGGATAGGTTGTGCACTCCAAACCGTTTACGTTGATTCTTGAAATAAATTTCTCATAGCGAAACACCCGGTATTGTTCTGGCAAGTTGTATGATACATTCACTAGCCAGAGGCAACTCCAAGGATTTCCATCGATAAAGATACGTAGATTCGTATTTAAAACAAGCACTTCGGTGATGTCGTCAATATACTTTAGGTCATTGGTTCGCAAATCAATGGCCTGCAAATGACCCAGGGAACTCGAAAACGTCAGCATTGAAAATGATTTGAATTTATTTCGTTGCAAATACACTTGATCCAGATGATGAAGCTGTTGGAATTGTTGATGCGTTAGGTGAGTTAGATTGTTGGAACTCAGATCTAGGACTCTTAAATGTGTGCAATTGTCCAGAACCAGTTCATTAAGTGCATTCGAACTCAAATTTAAATGGATTATCATTTCATGTCCTCTTATTTTTGCAGTTTTGACGCCACAATTAGTAAGAGTTATATTTTTCAGAGTCGCAGGAGCCATCACCTCAATGACCTTGTTGTCAAACGACGCTTTATTTATAAAGAGCTCATTCAAATTAACTGGAAGATGCAGCAACATATCGTTCGTGACAGTGTCAAGACCGCTTATGTGTAACTTCTGCAAGTGCAGGAGGTTTTCAAATATTTTTGCATAACGTATCCGAAGATTATTTTCTTCAATGACAAAGATTTCTCTCAGTGCTTGGAGTCCATTGAATGCTTCTGCATCAATATGCCTCAGATTGTTGCTGATAAAATGGATAGTTTTAAGATTTGCCAAATTAGAAAAACTTGCCGCACTTATAGCCGCAAATTCATTGCGTTCGAAACGCACAATTTCCAGCACAATCCCTGATCCGCAGATGATCTCATAGATTTCATTGAAGTGAAAATTCTTCAAGTTCAGAGCCGTTATCGTTCCGCAATTGGGAATGTATTCGAATCCAAATGTGTTTACATTCAAGGCCGCTCCACATCCATCCAGTGTGACGGAACTAATGTTTTCGTAACGACGCCTTAATATTGAATTGATAGATTCGTCGAATGAACTTTCTGCTACAGAACAATTTACGGTAATGGGCAAAACGTTGCCCGAATAGAAATGTAAATTCGCCGCGATAAGACATTCGTTCGAACTCCAACACGAATTGGTCATAACTTCGTAAACAATATCAATGTCTGATGATTGCGTCGTCGATTCGCCTAAAGTCACCGCAGATTGCAACATAAGCAGGGCAAAGATACACTCAAGAAAATGTGCCATTAGGCGCAACATTTTACTCTGTTCTCGACCCGATTTGCACTGGTCAGAGATTCGGAGATTCCATGTAGATAGACTGAGATTTTTTGTTTGAATTTATTTATTTTAAAGAAATTCGGTCACTAGCCTAAGTAGCGCCGAAGTCTGAAGGGGTGATGCTTTGAGTAAGAACTACAGTCGGGTTGGAAAGTTTGTATTCTGTTATAAAACGTTTTTTTTTTTGACGTGATAACGTCTTATAAATCAATGCCCCGTGGCTTAGTGGTTAGTGTGTCGGACTGCTAAGCGAATGAGCGTGGGTTCGAATCCAGCTCATAGTCACCTTTTTTTCCGGGGTACTGCCTCTTGCGAGGAACTGACAAAACCTCCTAGAGTAAAACTTGTCTCGAAAAAGTGCATCTCATGTAGCCGTTCGGAACCGGCGGTAAACTGTAGGTCCCTTCCATTCTTGCAGATTAACAACACACACACAGGAATGGTTGAGAGTATAAGTCAGTAGGCCTTGGCTCCTGAAGGAACTGTCGTGCCAATAAATTTATTTATTTTTTTTATATATTTTTTTTTAATTCAACGTCTTATAAATCAATGACTGGCTACACGTACGAAATAACATGACTCATGCTGATAAGACTCATCACTCATGCGAACCGCAATGCTGTGGTTCTTTCAACCAAAATCCATTGCAACCGAATTCTGAGCACCTAGCGAACATCAGATGTATGTATGTATGTGTGTATGTATCTCGAGTATGTACTGCTAAACCGCCCAACGGATTTTAATGAAATTTACATGGTAAATATAGTTTTGTCCAGGGATCGATTCTGTGAATGTTTGGTCCCGCTAGCATTATTTTCGCATTTCACATTAAAACATGTTTTTTCTAGGGCGTAGTAACGGGCGCCGGGTACCGCTAGTTAAAAATAAAACTGGTGCCGATTGGTACTAGGTTGTTGGTACTAGATTTTTAGTACTTGGTACAAGAATTTAGTACTATTGTATTGTTGGTACTATAGTTGGTACTAGATTTAGTACTTAGTAATAGATATAGTACTAGAACTTGTTTTTTTATCTAGGGCATTGCTTGGGAATAAGTGATATAATACATAATTAATGTTACAAATGTGTTTCATAAAATCTGGATTTCGACGAATTACACGTCGGAATTTCATAAAAGATTTATCCTACAAAGTTTCATCGAATTGTGACGAGTATAACAGAAGAAAGATTTATTCCAGAAGTGCCCCGTGGAATAGTAGTTTGTGAAATGGACTGCTAAGCGAAATATACATATAGGGTTCGATTCCTGACTTTCTTTGGTGATACAAATTTCAATTTATTCAAACGATCGATGGTTTTAATAGAACGTTGAGTTGTTAGATGTTAAATTACACGGTTTTCAGTTCAATTTGTTTTCACATTCATTGTACTGTTAAATTACTTTCTACTGATAAAACGTTTAAAAAACGAGTTAAATCTGAATCGAATTAGGATTGAGCTTAATGTGGAGTGGACCAGAATCGAATCAATACGATGCGATCCCACCTAGCCAAATGGATTGAATTGAATTTATCAAGCATCAAGCTCTTTTATCGAAAATATGTGTTTTTGGAATCGATGAAACTTCACCTTCACACCTTCTGTGGAATGACCACATTTTCGATGTCGCAAAAAATGCTGCGCAATGTTTCCAATACTTTAGCGGAATTGCCAGCTGCATACCTCCCCTGAAGCAATTGATCCATAATACCCCCACTGCAATAATAAGGAATGCACATAAGTCTACTTTCGAGCCCAACTCCGTATGTACAGTCAAATGCAGGGATTCTTTCTTTAGCCGTACCCCGTGAATGTGGATTATCTTGAAGAGCTTTGCTTTGCTATCCTGTTTCGAGATGTAAAACTTTAAAACGAATGTGCATCGCTACCTCATTTTGCATTTTGCTCCTCCTGTTAAAAAAATAAGTCCTAGATGGATGAAAATCATCGATTCTACCCCATTCCACGGCGCAGTAGAGAAAGACGAAGTTAAGGTGGGGTACTCAAGACGTCGACCAACTGCAGGTGTAAAACTGGAGGGAGCTAGCTAGGCACCGAGCTTACTGGAGAAGCTTGTTAGTTGAGGACCAGGTCGACACCGGACTGTAGGGCCACCTAAGTTAAGGCAAGCTCCTTGTCCTTCTTCTCTATGGTCCGGGGGCAGGCCTATAGCTTGGGTGCACCTGAAGTAAGTGTCTTCGAAAATATTTCCTCCCCTATAGGTTCGGGAAAGAATAGGAATATGGTTTAGGTGCGCCTTTAGTGTGAGGCTTTAATGCATCAAGTACAGGCAGTCTGGTGCATGTAGTTTCTTTGAAAATAGTGTATGGCCGGCGAGGTCTCCCAGCTAATTCTGTGAGTTTATTTGGTAGTTAGGTTGGTAGGTATCCGGATTAGTTTTGAATTCATACTTGTAAACACACAAGTGCATTTACGAAAGGAACAAATACACTGTGTCACAAAAGTAAATGTACACATTTAACTGACGTCCTGCTGCTTCTAATAAAGAATAAAAAAAAACCAGTGCTTGAAGTTGTTTTTTATAGCACATCGCACGTGAACTTGGCTCGTGCTCTGTGTTTAAAGAAGCTATCAGGCTCAAAGAAGCCAACCCTATAGAGGAAAATATATAAAACACAAACAAGTTAGGAACTCATGCAACTCCGTTATTAAAAGAACCAAATCTTTGCATGACCAAAAATTACGACAACAAATTCTGCAATGTCCCAAAGGCAGTAAAAAATGTTAGTCATTTCGTCATTTGTAAAAAATATTAAAAACTCTTCAACATCTTCACTGCGTAAGCTTTTCCATCGCACCTACTTTTCTGGAATCTTTCCTAGAAGATGGAAAACAGCATTTGTCCAGCCTGTCCCTGAGAAAGGTGACCCATCCTCTCCCTCCTCCTACCGACCCATAGCACTGACATCCCTTCTTTCTAAGGTCATGGAAACGCTGATTAACCGTCAGTTTAAGGAATATCTCGAAGATCGAAAGCTTCTCCATGACCGTCAGTATGGCTTCCGCAGCAACCGTTCCACTGGTGATCTGATGGCATATCTCACCAAATAGTGGAACAAATCTTTACATCGCTTTGGTGAAAGTAAGATTATTGCTCTTGATATTTCCAAGGCATTTGATAGAGTTTGGCATGATGCTCTCTTATCGAAAATGCGTGCTTTTGGGATCGATGTTACTCTTGTTCGTTGGATTAGAAGCTATCTTCTGGACCGTTCAATACAAGTTGTATTGGAAGGATTCAAGTCTGATTCCCCCAAATTAAATGGTGGTCTGCCCCAGGGCTCTGTTCTGTTTCCGACTCTTTTTCTCATTTTTATAAATGATCTTCTGTCTGTTACTTCTAATCCACTTAATTGTTTTGCTGACGACTCTACCCTCATTAAACTCCGATTTATACAGCATTTTCAAATGGGGTAATAGGAATCGTGTGGAGTTTAATGCTTCTAAGACTCAATGCTGTCTTCTGTTGGTAAAGCTAAACATACCCTCAATGCCGTTGTCCATGAATGACACTTACATCGAAGAAACCGAGAAAAGCTCTCAGTGCTCGGTATGTGTGTCAACGACGACCTCCATTGGAACGACCATATATTTGAGATCGCTAAGAATGCTGCTAAGTGCTTAGGTTTTCTGTATCGGTGTAAGAAGTATTTTTCCCCTTCTGATCTGGCTACAATTTATAAAGCGTTTATACGCACTAAACTCGAGTATAACTCCCACCTCTGGGCAGGTGCTTGACGAACATCGCTTCACCTGCTTGATAGAATACAAAATCGAGCATTAAGATTGATTGGAAATAGAACTGCCGCTGAAACAATTACCCCTCTCGAACAACGACGCAATGTTTCATGTCTTTCCTTATTTTATAGTTTTTTGTTCACTCGAATTAGCCAGCTACATTCCTCCCCTTAAAAATTTCTCCCGTAATACTCGTCTCGCAAGGAATACTCATCAGTTCACCCTTGATCCCAATTTTGGATGTACCGTGAAATATAGGGATTCTTTTTTTAGCCGAACAACATGAATTTGGAATAGTTTACCCGGCTAGATTTTCCCTTGCCATTTTGATCTGCTAACATTCAAAACCAATGCTAATCGACACCTATCTCTCCCCTCCCTATCTTTCTAATGCCCGCGCAGTGTGTTCTATATTAAAAGGGAAACAAATAGTCTCTTGTGCGCGCGTTAATTATAAAAAAAAAAAATACAAAGCGGAAATACTGTTTTCGTTAAATGACTTAAATCGAAATAACTTAAAAAAATATTACTTTTCAAATTCAAAATGTCTTTTTGTGACTTTATCCTATTTCCTATCCAAACTTGCAGAGCAAGTACGTGGGACACAGCAGTGCAGGATTTTTTTTAAATTAATTTTTTTGATGTAAACTTTCGATGCCTACTGTTAAAAGTTTCAACCCCATCGACTAAATATATTGTTCCCAGCATGAGTTTTCCAAGCAAACCAATATTCCTCAATAATACTCTTCTCTTTCCAAGGTGCCGCCTCGACTGCCACAATCTAATTATAGAATTTGCAGTAATTTGTTCCACCTTTCGTCATAGCATACCTAAGCATCAGCTCTCTGGCGTCAAACATTCATATTCCCAGAAAAAATGTTTCAGTTTTCTGCACAAGTAACTTTTTAAGTTTATTTTATGTAAGTTTTTCTTGTTTACAACGAAGTAATATATGTATGGCAGACACTTTTGGAAAACTTACACATATTTTTTTTTTATTCAAACCTTGAACTTTTCCAAAAACAATTTCGACTTTTAGTCAAAATAAAAAAAAATATGTGGTAAGAATTACAAAAGTAAACAATTACTTTTTTGGAGTAAAGTATGCAAGCTTTTTAGGCAAAGTTAATTGTTGACTTTACTCCAAGAAAGTGATCGTTGATTTCGTTAAGCTTTTTGAGGAACCGCTGAATTTCCCGACATGGTATGGATATGCTTCCGCAGCACACGTATGTGTTTTTGAGATACCTCGAAGTTATGGACCAGAGTGTTCAACTGTTGGTGAAGTTCAGCAATAAGCTTATCTCGCTCTTCAATCAGATCACCAGTGGAGTTTCGACTCCGCGTGAGTTCCAATTCAAGGTCGAGTATCTTCTTCTGAAGGAGACGTTGTTGTGTCTCACCACGTTCCCTCTGCCGAGACATGTTCTTAGAGCTCTTGGCAGTTAGAGCTTGATTCAAATCCTTCATCCTCTTCAATTCCTCGACCAAAGCTCGTTTTTCCGTCTTGAGGATACTATTTTGGTTTCTGAATATCTTTAGATCTCGTTCGCCTGACTTCAACTTGTTCAGGCTTATAGTCCGTTTCTGAGCAGCTTCCACTAGTTTCGAGCGTGTCAAAGCTAATTCATGCTTAACTTCCTGCAGCCTAGCAATGAGTTCACAGTTTTGCTTGCTCAGTTTTTCAGCTTTTATTTTCTCGGCCTTTACAGCCTGGGGCAAATGGTTGGCTTCGGTGATTTTCTCTTGAAGTTTTTCCTTCAAGGCATTTATGTTTGAGTTAAGTTCCTTTTCCAACTGTGTATGGGTTTGGTTGAGCTGTTGGATTTCATGTTTCTGGAATTTGATGATGTTTTCAGCTTTCAGATATTTTGTCTGGAAATCGTTCAGCTGATGTTGTTGGGTGTTTATGAGATCTCGGAATTTTTCTTGTTCGTCCTGTAGGGATTTGACGATTGCATATAGTTTTTCCAACTCACCTGTGTCTCTTGGAGGAACTGGTGGAGTTTTCTTAAACATTTTGTCCAGTGTTTTCAAAATAATTTTTAAGTCTTGTTTGTTCGACTGAGTAGGATATGCTTTGGTTCTGCTTTCGGATTTGAGAATCCGATTGTCCTTGTGTTGAATTTGTGGTGTTGGTTTTGAGGAATGCTTGAACACCTCAGTGTATTTTCTTTCTAAGGTGACGTCGGAAGAATCACTTAAATTGGGTTCTTCCTCGTCACTGTTTGACGACTTTGAATTTTCAAGGTAATCTCCATGTTGTTCCTGTGGTTGGTTGAATTCGAAATTGAGACAAACACATTTCTTTGAGTAATGATCCATATTCTCGTCGCTTGTGTTTCTAGCTCTCTTCATTTCTTCTTCGTTTTCATACTGTGATGGCATAGAACGTGAATTCGGAGGAGTTTTGTACATTTTAGAATTTTTCACATAGACGTTATCCCCAATGTTGTTGTCTTGTAGAGGACTTCTCAAAAATGTCTTTTCCGGATGTTTTCTTTGATTGATATGCCTTTGGGTATTGCTATTTGCGAGCGATGACACACTGTAGTCTCGATTTTCTTTCAATGAACTTTGTTGTAGTTTTCTACATTTTCCACGGCGTGGAATTCTGTCAATATTTCCATTGAAAGATGGAACTAAAAAATCACCACCAAGTTGGGAGCGTATTCGAGGAAGTGCCATTGTGATGATCCAGAATATACTTAAAATTTAAACAATTGAAAGTTAAAACTTCTTTTCTTCGGACAAAATTAATTTGATTGATACCTAAGCGTAAAGCAAAACATTATATTGATTTTGTTTTATTTTGTAACTTCTTACCAATAAAAACGCATAACAAAAATTTTAAAAAGTTCACAGAAAACTTTAAAATTGATTGACACTAATCTGAATTTTTCTCTAATATATTTTGTAACTTTTTTTTCTCAAACAAGTAGGAACGCAAAGTTATAAAATTAAGTTAATTTTTTTTACGAGTGCTTCAAGAACGACTCATTGGATTTTTACAAAATTATATATTTTTTTTTAATCTAGAACTTTATTTTGAACTGATTGCAGTGTTTGCTTGTATCATGGTTTGGTGGAACCCGATAGAGGTATTCCATGTTAAGCACTTGCTTGTAGATAAGCAGTGAAGTCAACATGTTTTGATTTGGACTCGTTTGCGCCATTTCTTTGTCCAGTTCGTTATTTTACTTAGCATTTTCTGTAGCTTTGCTATTTCGATCGAATCGAATTGATTTTGGCGGGGCCAACACCCCCATTTATTCGGCTTAAATCAAGCTACGAAAAACTTAAAACTGGGTTGGTTATAGCTGAATGAAAAAGTTTTTTTTTTAAATTAACGCGCGCACAAGGGACTATTATTTTTGTAGAGCACACTGGGTGGGCATTAGGAAGATAGGGAGGGGAGAGATAGGTGTAGATTAGCATTGGTTTTGAATGTTAGCAGATCAAAATGGCAAGGGAAAATCTGGCTGGGTAAACTATTCCAAAGTCGTGTTGTTCGGCTAAAAAAAGAATCTCTATATTTCTCGGTACATCCAAAATTGGGATCAAGGGTGAACTGATTCGAGACTCGAATTAGTACCGAAAGCTTAGATTGTGCCAGAACCAGACAGAAGCTTCCAGAAGCTTGTAAATTTGTATAAATACAAGAGTAGATTGCATTGAAAGCTTAGTTTATTTTCGAAAGTGGAATTGTTAACAACTGGAAGCGTTAGTAAAAGTGATTGAATTGAGATTAAATAAAAAAGTGTTGAATTATAAAAACGTATTTGAATTATGAATAAGTGAAATAAGTTAAATTTGCTGTTATTTAAACTGAAATAAGTTGTGTTTCGTAAGATAAAGAGATTTGTTGTATAATCTTGGATTTTTTATTGAGTTGTATTTGTCGAACCCCAGGCCAAAACTTCAATATAATAATACATTAATCTTAAAGCTAATATTTATATAAAATAGTAAGTGTTTTCCTATAACATTACAAAAAATCATTTTAAAGCCTAGACTAGTAACACATTCAACAAACTGAAGCTGAATTTGAGAGAGAAAAACTGGAGGCAAGAGTGAGGTGTCAATCTGCTTTTTGGATATAGCAATAAGTTGAGACTTAACCGGGTTTAATGTAAGACCATTATCTATGGACCACTTGTTAATTGCCCTAAGATCTTCATTGAACCTATATCTTAGATCCCCCTGTAGACCAATCGGACGGGACAAGTAAATTTGTACATCATATGCATATAGATGCAGCGATACATCAGAACAAACATTAGCAAGGTCGTTTATAAATGTGCAAAACAATAAAGGCCCTAAAATAGAACCTTGTGGTACACCTATGTGTAAGTTTAATGGTTCTGATTCTACCTGGCCAATCTTGAGTTTTTGGCAGCGATTGAAAGCCAAAATAGTACTTCAGTTTTTGGCAAAGTAATTCATGGTTTACTCTGTCAAAAGCCTTTGAGAAATCCAGCAGACAGAGAACAGTTACATTGTCCAAGTCATATTGACACCTAATATCTTCAAGGAGGACTTTGATCAGTGCAGTTTGGCAGCTGTAATTCGCACGGAAACCAGACTGAAGTGGTGACAGTAAATTAAACCTTTTTAGATAAGTCGATATCTGTGAGGCCAGAATTTTCTCAAAGACTTTCGACAGGCAAGGAAGTATTCTAATTGGACGAAAGTCAGAGCATGAACTTGGGTTGGACTTTTTGGCCACAGGAATGAACTTAGCTATTTTCCAGTTTTCTGGGAATGATGAGAACGCAATGCAAAAATTTATGAATTGCGTCAGGTCGCTCAAAACATGAGGTATAATCATTTTTATGAAACACGATGGCACCCCATCATCTCCAATAGCATCGGACTTAATAGATTGAATGCTCTCCACAACCTCAAATTCAGAGACAGAATCAAACTCAAACACTGTAGATGGATCACAAGCAATTTGATCGTAAGGCACTAAGTTCAGACTTTGGGGGTTGGGTACGGGAGCCCGTTTTTGAGAATCCAGTTTTTTTAAAACCCGCATTAAAAATCCCGTTTTTTTAAATCCCGCTTTTTATAATCCCGCTTTTAAAATCCCGTTTTTTTTAAATCCTGGTTTTTAAATTCCCGTTGTTATAACCTCGTGTTTTAAAAGAAGCAGGTACCAAAAAAGAACATAATAACCAAATAACAAGAAACTATCTCTGCTCTACACTATAGTTTTATATTGTGACTTGTGAGCTATACGGCACAGGCAATCCGTTTTATTTATTGCTTTTCTGTTTTTCATAATTTTTGATATTGCTCTTGATTTCAAAACAGTTTTTTTGAAAAATGTTTATTCTCTGTTTTAATTTTTTTTCTATTTGAGATTTAACAACAAAATTTGCTTTGCTTAAATTTTCGATGAGTTTATAATAAACCTGCACTTTTGCGTACAATACCTATTTATCTAATTACGAAACGGGCTAAGCGGGATTAAACGAGATTTTAAAAGGCGGGCCTTGCAAACACGGGATTGTATTTAAGCGGGATTTTCAAAAAACAGTATTTTCGAAACGGGATTATAAACATTTTTTTTTCGGGATTTTAAAAAAAACGGGATTTTGAAATACGGGCTCCCCTTACGCTCCCAGACTTTGGATGTCTCTCAATATGAATGATGTATTTGAATCATCAGGATCAGGAAAATTTCGAACCGTCTTTTTTCCCAATAGCAATTGACAATAGCTTGCGAGACGATTGCTTTGTATCCAACTTTGACATGTAAATTCGCTTTTTAGCTCTCCGAATAATATACGTCGCATCATTTCTTGCACGGCAAAATAATTCCCAATTATCGTTGGTAGGGTTAAGCTTCCATTTCAAGTACGATTTTCTTCTTTTTTTAATTGTTACTTCAACATGAGCGGTAAACCAGGGGCAATTTTTGCTACGAACGGACACCATTTTAAGGGGAACATGTTTTTCAAACAGTTCAATAAGAAGTGATTGAAAGTATTCAACTTTTTCGGTAGAGTTGGTGAAATTTTGACATAAATGCCAAGGGAAATCGATAACATCAGTTTGCAGCCCAGTTATCAACTGCCTTAAAATCTCTAAATTGAAACGTCGACGGAGTAGGCACACGTGAGATATTAATGTTGTAAGTGCAAAAAATAAGATCATGGTCGTTTACACCATCTAAGCTCTAAGGACAATTGGTCTTGTAGGAAAACATTCGGAAAGTTCAGATACTAGGTTTGAGGTTTCAGCTCAGTGCAACAGTTTTAATTTTTTGACATTTCATTCATGTATTAATTTTCTTTACAAAGTCTACAGTTTTTCCATTTCCATCAGATAGAGTATAACTCGGCATTTTATTTAAAATCACAAAAATAACTTAATAATTGCAAAATAATCTACAAAATATCCAAGTTTGTAAAATAAAATTTGTTTTAAACTTCTAACACCAAGCACCAACAGCTGATTTGAATTTTGACAGCACTAATTTCTTACACCGACCAAAAACCTGGGGCGTGAGAGTGTGCACTCAGTGCGTGCTCGGGGTTGACATCTAAACCATGTCTCAGTAATGCAAATAATATCTACCCCAGATGATTCAAAGACATATGTACTTCAAAAAAATCCAATTTTTGAATATTAAGGCTACGAGCATTAATGCAACATACTTTGAAACCCTCACGTGAACTTGAAATTATTTTTATGACAGATTTTGCTGACATGCCATCCATAACAAAGAAACACTCAAAGACCACTAGTTAATGAATGAGGTACAACAAAAGAAATATCCTGCTAAATTTAACAGGAAAAATGCTAAATCCATGAATGCACTTGCATCGACAAAAACCGAAAAGCTCTCAGTACTCGGTATGTGTGTCAACGACGACCTCCGTTGAAACGACCATATATTTGAGATCGCTAAAAGTGCTGCTAATTGCTTCGGTTTCCTGTATCGATGCAAGAAGTTTTTTCCCCTTCTAATCTTGCTACAATTTTACGTTTATACCCCCAAAACTCGAGTATAACTCACATCTCTGGGCAGGTGCTTCGCAAACATCGCTGCACCTACTCGATAGAATACAAAACAAAGCGTTAAGATTAATAGGAAATAGAAAATAGAAATGTCTCTGAAATAATTGCCGCTCTCGAACACCAACGCAATGTTTCATGTCCTTCCTTGTTGTACCGTTTCTTTTGTAAAAAATGTTCACTCGAGGTAGCCAGCAGCATTCCTCCCCTTAAAAAATTCATCCGTAATATTCGTCTCGCAAGGAATGCTCATCAGTTCATCCTTGAGCCCAATTTCGGACGTACCGTGAAATATAGGGATTCTTTTTTTAGCCAAACAACACGAATTTGGAATAGTCTACCCGGCGAGATTTTTCCTTACCATTTTAATTAAAAATCATTCGAAACCGATGTTAATCGATACCTTATGTCCCACCCTAGACTTCCTAGTTTCCATATGGTCTCGCAGTGTGTTTTAACATTAAAAGCAAAACTCACAACCCCTTGTGCGCGCGCTAATTATAAATAAATAAATAAATTTATTGGCGCGACAGCTCCTTAAGGAGCCAAGGCCTAGTGACTTATACTCTCAACCATTCCAGTGTGTGTGTTGTTACTCTGCAAGAATGGAAGGGACCTACAATTTACCGCCGAGTCCGAACGGCTACATGAGATGCACTTTTTCGAGACAAATTTTACTCTTGGAGGTTTTGTCAGTTCCTCGCAAGAGGCAGTACCCCAGAAAAAAAGGTGGCTATGAGCTGGATTTGAACCCAGGTTCTTTCGCTTAGCAGTCCGACACACTAACCACTAAGCCACGGGGCGCGCGCTAATTATAAAAATAAAAAAAATCATTATTATAAGCTTGTCGATATCTTTTAATTCGAACGTAATTTGTAATAGTTTCTTCAAAGTTATATTTCTGTATTTGTTTAAGTATGCAGCACTTCCCTTTTTAAACAGGCTTCCATTCACCGTCAACATAACTCGTGAGTGACCAATAGGAAGTTGACGGCTTTCCTTCATCTTAGTACAGTTGTTTATCTTTGCTCTGGCGTATTGGCCAGGTCGGTAGATCAGAACGTGCATTTTCTAGTTGACAAGTTACAATAGACTGGGAACAAGCCCTGAAAGTTGCCTTTCTCTTTGTTATGCATCTTTATCACCAAATGTGTGTTTCGAATTAAAGTCAACGTCTATAATAAACTTCGGTTCAAATGCTTCAAAAAGTTTTATATAGAAGTTTCCTGGACAAACAACCAGCTCCGCTCCTCCCTAAAGGGATTTCATATCAACACTCTAGATCTGCAAGAAATGACCAGGCACACTTAATATCAGCTTCAAAAGTACTGGCATGTATAGATAATCTTTCTTTAGCCGCACCACACATATGTATGTACCAAAACGACACCGAAGTAAAACACTTATATAAAGTTGAACACTCCTCAAATAATTGCTTTAAATATCATAAAGTTTCATAACTGCTTCATAATTCAAAACAAAAATATTTCGATATCGCTAAAAAGGGAAAATTTTCTGTGAAAAAAATTAATTTTTACATAAATAAATTTTCATAAAAAAAAATTAAATAATTTAAAATATGGATGCGCCGCAAAACGATATAAACGATGTTAATGCCCCTGAAGAAGGTTCGGATGAAGAATTTCCTGTGCAACAAGAAGAATTTGGAGCAGGAACAGAAGATATATTCGAGGATATCGATGAAGAAGAAGATGATGAAAAGGTTTTCCAAGTCTGGATATTCTTTTTAAATTTTAATAATGTATGACGTTATAATATTTTCAGAGCGATTCATTTACTGGGATGAGTGCAGCCGATAAAAAGAAACATCAATTAGAATACCTTCAGTTGTTGAAGGAAATCGAAGCACAAAACAATATTGTTGACCAACTCAAGGATCAATTATTCAAGGCTTGTGATAGTCCCTGCTTGACAAAATGCCAATTAAGAGAAATAAAACGAATAAGAACTTGCATGGAAACAGAAAATCTGAAGGTACAATGCATGGTCAAACAGGCTATTCAAATGCAAAACGAAATCCCAAGTCGTTGTTGGGAAGAAGTGCCCATCGTGACCACCATAGAAGATGATTTGTTCCCAATTACAAGAAATAAGGATGTTTTGGCATCTTTGGGATTGAGACCACAAGAAAACTATGACAACCAAAATATTTGCAAAAAAAAGTTGATGAGAAAAAAGAAAACACCTTGCCGGGTGGAGGAAGATGATTTAAATAGTGAAACATGTAAGATCTTTGAAGAAATGGCTATGAAAGATAGATTGATAAGACAGCTGAATGGCAAACTGAAAGCTCTCCAAAAAGAAGTCAATAGTCAAGTTAACCAAGGCAGATGTGGTATGGGCGACAGTGTAGAGGTTTTGCAAAACAAGGTTGATACGCTCGCAGAAGATCTGAAATGCCTATGCAGGGAAAAACAAGCAAAAGATTGTTTTGAACCAGATTCGAAGCGGACAAAATCAAACGAACTTCAAAAGTTGAAAAACAACTATGCCCAACTCTTACTTTGCATTGCTGATAAAGAGGCTCAGTTGAAAGAACTGAAAGGGCGCGTCAAAGGTTCTTGCGGAGGAGACTCGAATGTCAAAAGTGACAATGTAGACCAAGTCGAGCTCAAATTACTACGCGAAACTGTGGAAGACATGAAAGACGAGCAGTTCGAGTTCAAGTGCCTAATCAAGGAGCAATCAGAACAGCTCGAAGAATACCGCACAAAATATATGAATGCCCAGCAAGAAGTCGAAGAGCAAAAGAGTATGCTCATAAAAATTGATATGAACAACAAACGCATTGAAGGGCAAATCGAGGCCGAGGTTAAACGCATCAAAGCTAAATTCAAAGAACAACTAACTGAATTGTCTCAATATCCCAAGTTATTGGAAAATGAACAAATTAAACTCTTGTCAGTGTCTAAGGAACGAGATGACCTTGAAGGGCAACTCAGGTTAGTGTGCAAAGAATTAAAGGCCATTAAAGACAAAGAAACAACCAAAGTTGACAAACCTGACTGTAGTAAAAAACTAGCCACTTGTGAAAGAGAATTGGTTCTGCTTCAAAACAAAATGGAGGAAATGACAAAAGAAAAGGATATTGTTTGCGAAGAACTGCTCAAAACTAAACTTGACTTGGATACCATGAGAGCCGAGTCGGCTAAAATAATCACCAACACAAAAGAAAGGTTTGAAATGGCCAAAAATTCAATGAATTCACGAATCGATATACTCGAAAAGGAATTGGCTCAGTGCAGGGCCAATGCTTGCCTCTCCATAACCGATAGAGAAGCTGTCATCAAGGAGATGCAAAGCCAATTGAGCACTCTTTCCTACAGCTTCGATTCAGCGCAAAAGCAAATAAAAACTCTCAAAAATCACATTAGTTTTCTGTCCAACGATCAATGTATTCCAAAAAAATGTTGAAATACACAATCTAAAATAGTTTTTTTTTTTTTTGATATAATGGACAAAATATAACAAACTATTTAAAGTGACTTGACAGCCAAGCGCTTCATTTTAGGGGCTTTTTTCTTGGCTTGTCTTTTTTGTTCTTTGAGCTCCCAGCGACGTTGTTTTTCCGGATCGTCTTCGGCTAACACACGTTCTTTTTCTTGTTTGCGTTTGTCTTCTCTGCGTTGGGCAGCAGCTTCTGCCCTTGCCGCATGGGTGCTCTTAAGGAACTCTTCTTCCACACGTAGACGGTTCTTTTCAGCCTTCATTTTTCCCTAAAAAAAGCATAAATAAAAACAAACTTCACAAATGCTTTTAGTCTGCTTACATCTTTAGACAATCGATAAGTCCTTAACTTCTCCATGATATAAAACACCAAAACAAGCAAAGGCTTCACAGATTCCATGTCACAGTTTTTGGGTAAGTTAAGGCCGGCCATTAGCATGCGTTTGACTTCAGGCTGTTTTAAATTATTTGGATCATCCTGCTGGACTGGCCCACTGAACTGATCGGAAATGTGAATGTAGTCGATAAAACTTTGGTATTTGCTTAGAACAGCCACGACACGTGACTCTAACAAAGCCGATGTAGCTTCAGGTATCTCAGATAGCACGCTAAATCCACTTGGTAAATTATATCTATCCTCTGGTTTATTGACTAGAATGCAGTATTTGTTCTAAAAAAAAAGGCAAAATAAGAAATCAGCAAAGAAAAAAGGAATGTTTCGGTTGAATTTACCAAATCAGCAAGTTCCTTAAAGAACTTGGTGACAGTTTTCTTCGAACCAACACAGAAAACAAATGAATCCATTGCGTCTTTAGAGATTTCCACTTTTATGTGAATTTGATCTTGTTGTGGTCTCATTAGGCCAGCGACCAGGGCTACCAGATCTTGGCGTTTTATCATTTTCAGTTCAACTAACATGCCTTCGCAGCATGTTCGGCCAGAACACCACAATGTATATAAACTCTCACTTTCCTTATTCAGCCCGGGATTTTCATTTTCCATTTTTCCATCATCCCCTTTTATTTATACACATATTAGGGAAATAGGATGATTTTTTTGTTTTAGAATTTAGCTTACCGACTAAAGCAAAGTTGTCTTCTAACAAAGATCTGTGCGTATTCAACCAATGGTGTGCTAATTTTGAGTTTTTGGACTTTCCAAAGAAAAAGTTAGCAAAATAAGTTAAGAGGCCGCCCAACATTAGCATTTCCATCCAATAAGAATCCCAATGAGTCCTGAAAGTTGATTAGCTATTATTACTTGAATCGAAATAAGTTAAAGAAGATTTTTCTAAGTTAAAGTTCACTTTTCTGATCGACAATTTAAGCTGAAAAATGAAAAACATTCTTAGATGAGTTCTAGCAATAAATTATCAGCATCGGTGGGTGTTTATTGGACTAAGCAGCATTTGGCTCACTTCGTGGAAAGAAGATTACTTTTGAGCAGACAGTATTTAGAATGCGAGGAGATACAAGTTTGAAATTTGAATCAAGACTGCGTAGTATGCGAAAAATAGTTTTTTAGGGTCATAAAAGGTCTAGTGGGAGGCAACCCAGAGCACAGTTCTCGCAAGCTACTATGGTAAGTGATGATAAAGATACCGAGGTCTGAAGATTAATCAAAAGAATGAACAAGAGGTTCTGTAGACGTGTAGGTGAAATAGGTAAGGAAACACAGAGTCGAGCAAGTGATTCCACATTCGTGTGGTACGCTTCAAGAAAGACTTATTTTGAAACTCAAGTTTGTTATGAATAAATAAATAAATGTGTTAAAAAGTTCTGGATTCCAAATAAAAGCAGCAGCGGGCGTAACAAATAAAAATGAAGTTTATTAAAGGATTAAATTGAAGAGAATGAAACAATATTCCAGAAAGAAAATTATTTTAGAACAAAACAAATCCTAAGGCAACTAGATTATTTTTCGAACAGGTAGTAGAAGGTAGTTTACTTTTTTTTTATTTCAACACTCCCACTAATAGTATACCTACAAGTCTACAAAATTTATTGCATCCTTTTTTGGATATTTTCGTCCTGTAGAATTTCTTTCTTTTTTATGTTTACCAGGCTTCTCTGTTTTTCAAATGCAAACTTTGGTAGTGGCTTTGTCAAGAAATGCTTGTTGATCTTTTGAAGAAACATGTTGCAAGGTAAACTCTTTGTTGTAGTATTTGTCTCTAATAAAGTGGTA
Source organism: Platycheirus rosarum (assembly GCA_963971375.1). Taxonomy (NCBI): domain Eukaryota; kingdom Metazoa; phylum Arthropoda; class Insecta; order Diptera; family Syrphidae; genus Platycheirus; species Platycheirus rosarum. The sequence continues at coordinate 3,475,484 of OZ020507.1, read as the reverse complement.
ACGAACATCTATGGGTTTGCTTCTTTGATGAAATTCACTCATGTCGTCAACGCTTAAACTAATTTTCAATTCATTGAAAATTGCAAGATAATTAAGTAATTTTTTTATCCATATGGTTTCCTTTACTGCTTCACTTGCTGCGATGTACTCTGCCTCAGTGGTTGATAGTGTAACAACTTTTTGCTTTGTAGACTTCCAAGCAATCGTAGACTCACCGAGCTTCAGCAAGATGCCAGTTTTAGATATTTTGGATTCAACGTCTCCGGCATAGTCACTAAAAAGCTTGAAGATGTCCTTCATGTTTAGATGCGAAATATAATCCGTGATCTGTTGTTCCTTTCAAATACTTTAAAATACGCTTGACAGCATTTCAATGCCTCTTTCTTATTTACTGTAGGCATCTGAGTTTGTCCTTTTATGCTGAATATTTAAATTGATTTTTTGTATGCAAGCTGCCTTATATAACACATAAGACAGTTTGTTTGTTACAGAAATTAATTTGGATTTTCACTGCACAGTTCGACTTAGTCAGAGTTGTGTTTTGTATGTAAGTATTTTTAAATGGTAAGTGATTTTTGTGTCGTGTATTCTAATGTTCGTGGTTTAAGAAAGAATTTCTTTCACGTGTACGTCTACACTGTTCAATACAGGCCAGCTGGTTTGGCATTAAGTGAAACCCAGGTTGGAGTAAATACTGATTTATCAGAACTTGCTCTACATGGGTATAGTTTGGTGCCATTACTCTTTTCCCATCATGGTCTCGTGGTCTATGTTAGGAATGATATTGCTTGCCAGAGCCTTCCCCAATATGGGCAATGTTCCAACAAACTTCTTATGGCTCAAATTCACTCTCCGCAAGCATGTCATTCATTATTGTTTTATTTACAGGAGTCCAAATCTTGACTGTAATTCGACTTGTAACGAGTTTGATGCACTGTCTGATTCCATCTCGAAAATTGTTTCCCTTTGTCCTCGCACTAAAATCGTTATTGCGGGCGATTTCAATGTACACAATTCCAATTGGCTCCGCTATTCTGGTCAGACAACACCCGAAGGAAGGTATGTCAAGCTCTTTGCCGGGTTACATCACCTTACCCAGTGATCGATGTGCCAAAGCGTATACCGGATGTTGCTGGGCAAGCCGCCCATGCTCTTGACTTGATTCTTACTTCTCACCCTGATAAATATACCATTAGTGTAACTTCTCCATTTGGCACTTCAGACCATTGTATCATTTCAGCTAATTTCTCATCCTCCACCCATCCAGTTACCGTTTGGCAATACGAGAAAGCCAACTGGGACGGCCTGAATATTTTTTTCCGAAACTTTAACTGGTCACTATGCTTCCTCGATAGTGACATTGATGCCAGTGCTGAAATGATCACAAATGTGATTCTTCTAGGGGTGCATGCTTTTATTCCGAAAAGAGTAAAAAGCATCAAACCTAAAGAAAAGTCTTGGTTTAATTCTGAGTGTAAAGAAGCTATCAGGCTCAAAGAAGTAAGTTTCTTGACCTACAAAGCCAACCCTACAGAGGAAAATCAGAAAAAGCACAAACAAGCAAGAAACTCATGCAACTCCGTTATTGAAAGAACCAAATTTTTGCATGACCAAAAATTACGGCAACAAATTCTGCAGTGTCCCAAAGGCAGTAAAAATTTTTGGTCATTTGTAAAAAATATTAAAAACTCCTCAACAACTTCGGTTCCAACGCTCTTCGACAATAAAAAAAACAATTGTTTACTCTTCAGAGAAGGCAAACTTGCTCGCCGCCCATTTCGCTGCCAGCTCAACGCTGCCTAACAGCAACGTTGCCCCTCCTGTACTTGAGAATGTAAATTTGTCCATTGGAGAGATTTTTTTCCGCACTCTTACAGTAGCAAGAGTTTTCAAAGATCTCGATAATACACAAATCCGCTCTCCCGGATGGTATACCCCCGATTCTTCTGAAGAGGTGTTCTTCCACACTGGAAAAGCCACTGCATAAGTATTCCATCGCACCTGCTCTTCAGGAATCTTTCCTAGAAAATGGAAAACAGCATTTGTCCAGCCTGTCCCTAAGAAAGGTGACCCATCCTCCCTATCCTCCTACCGACCCATAGCACTGACATCCCTTCTTTCTAAGGTCATGGAAACGCTGATTAATCGTCAGCTTAAGGAATATCTCGAAGATCGACAGCTTCTCCATGACCGTCAGTATGGCTTCCGCAGCAACCGTTCCACTGGGGATCTGATGGCATACCTCACCGAACAGTGGAACAAATCTTTACATCGCTTTGGTGAAAGTAAGATTAAAGAAAATGCGTGCTTTTGGGATCGATAATACTCTTGTTCGCTGGATTAGAAGCTATCTTCTGGACCGTTCAATACAAGTTGTATTGGACGGATTCAAGTCTGATTCCCATAAAATAAATGCTGGTGTGCCCCAGGGCTCCGTTCTGTCTCCGACTCTTTTCCTCATTTTTATAAATGATCTTCTGTCTGTTACTTCTAATCCACTTAACTGTTTTGCTGACGACTCTACCCTCAGCTTTTCATATTCGTTTAGTGATTCACGTCCTTCGCCTTCGGACGTACAATTGCAACGGCACCGTATGTCAAGCTCATTAAACTCCGATTTATACAGCATTGTCAAATGGGGTAATAGAAATCGTGCTGAGTTTAATGCTTCGAAAACTCAATGCTGTCTTCTGTCGTTAAAGCTAAACATACCCCCGATGTCATTGTCCATGAATGGCACTTACATTAAAGAAACCGAAAAGCTCTCAGTACTCGTTATGGGTGTCAACGACGACCTCCGTTGGAACGACCATATATACACACAACACGACTTTGGAATGGTTTACACGGCGAGATTTTCCCTTGCCATTTCAATTTGCAAGCATTCAAAACCAATGTTAATCGACACCTCCTATCTCTCCCCTCCCTATCTTCCTAAACCACGGCCAGTGTGTTCTACATTAAAAGTGAAATAAATAGTCCCTTGTGCGCGCGTTAATTATAAAAAAAAAGTAAATGTAGGCGGTTTGCTGTCCAGACCAATCAACATCTGCTGCTGTACAAGACTATGGAACCATACGCACATTCGAATCCGATAAGTGTTTAGTAAAAGGCACTCTTACCTATTAACACCGTTCGAGGAAAGAGTTACGAAGAAATGTTGGCCCAAGTGAGGGAGGACGATTCTGGAGAAGATAAAATCATGAATTATATGAAATCTACCTCGAAGCAGATGTGAAAAAATAAATCTCGGTAGATTATGGTAGCACCTAACTCGTTTGAGGAACCAGCTCGAAAAATCCTGTGCAGCTCTTTTTTATGGTAAAAGGCAACGTGGCAGAACTTGCTTACGTTTGGAAAAATTGCGTAGACCAGGAGGCCCGATGCCTTGGGGTGAGAAACTTAATAAACCCGGCCAGCAATCATGATAAAAAAACTAAATAAAAAAAATCGGACAACAAAGTACAATAAGTGTTCCACCAAGTCCCAATTTCGAGGTTCTCAATGCAATGTACTACTAGTGTTATGCTTTGGTAACAATTGAATTGATCCGCCCCTAGATTACTCAGAGAACATTAACTGATCTTAATGATCTAGTTCAGCTAGAGTTTATCGCAATGGTTAAACTTTATCGTCTGCGAGGAGGGGAAAGGGAAAGCCAGTGACAAAATCGTCCGCCGCGTATACACTCATACTTTCTTTTCCTGTGGAAACAAAAAAAATCTGTTTTGGCACTGAATTCCAATGGTGTAACCGATGATGGAATGAAAATAATATAAACTACACATAATATTACCTAAAATGAAGCGGTATTTTAGCAACAGTCAACTTGGGCTCAGGTGCTTTTTGGTCGATTGGAAGATCTTTTACATCGCCACCATCGAAACCTTCAAATTCCTCTTCGTCTTGAAAGTGTTCGAATTCGTTATCATCATCCTCAACCACTCCGTCTTCGTCATCATCAGTCAGGACGGCAAAATCGTTGTCTGATTTTTTTATTTGTACGGGAATATCTTTAATGACTGAGGGTTCGTCACTTTCTTTGAAGTCACCAATTGAAGCTGCATTGCCATCGAAGTCTTCTTCTTCGGCATCAAAATCCTCGAATTCAGCAAAATCGCTGTCTTCGAATGAATTTTCACCAGAAACTGTGGCGAATATATCACAATAGCAATATATCGACAGGAAAATGAGCAACAGTGATATTTTCATCTATAAAAAAACATTTTTAAATTAGAAATCTGAATATTTGATAGGTATTTATTCCAATTGGAACAATTAACCTCAAAATATGATTTGTATTTTATGTGGGCCAATTAAATCTTACCTCCACTATCTGCTTGAAATAAAATTAAGAATATTACTATATATAAATTAACGGAAGTATTTGTATGGCTTTTTGGTAGGTACTTTTTATTTAATTTAACTTATTTTGTACCATTCTGATTCTTGGGATAAAATTTTCTTTGAATTAAAAAAAAGTTGAACTGGTTCGAGTATTTGACAGAATGAGGAAAAAAATTGCTGACAGTTAACTCGTGATGTCATCTGACTACAGGGATGATAAATGCAACAGAGGTAAAAAAAGGGAATTTTTTTTAGCTACGAAGGTTAGCTCTCAATTTAAATTTTAGAACTAATTTAACTAATTAAGAAAATATGATTACTACATAAAGAAAGAACAAATACCAGATTTTGTTGATGTTGTACGTTTCAAATTACATAATGATTTTATATGGTGTGTGCTTGCTATTGGGTAGCATTTTTTTCAAACTATTGTTGCTAGACGTCCACCATGGGCTTTTGATGGGAAAATATTCACCTTATCCTTGATCTTTCCTATCTTTTTGCTCTTAATTTTTACTAATGTGGTGCATTATCCAGTTGCCTTCTTAACAGGAAAATGCTTTGTAGAAATATAGTTCAAAAATTGGCGGTGTTTTATTATCTTCGGATCTGGATCTGGACTATGTCTTAGCACGTATTACAATAACAACTTAAAATCCTTCTTTCTATCTGGATCTATTTCAATATTCAAGAATTAGTATTGTAATGGGAATTAAACACAAAATAATGCATAATCTGTATCTGTATCGTTTTATTTATCGACAAAGATCCATATGGATCTTGGTGGATAATAAAACGCAGCTATTATTATCATTATTATTAATTTGTTTAACAGCAAAACTGACAAAAAAGAACCCGTTGAAGATTAAAAGCTTACAAATGGTTTTTGGTAGCGCGGCAGCCACGCGCGTGGCGGTCGATCCAAATTTGGCAGCTAGTGTTCGCGCGGCAGCCATGGAGTCTTCAAATGATCTGTTGGCTGCTGGTTTTATTGTTATTATAATCATATCCTGAGAGGTTTATTGTGGAAAATCGGAAATATTTCCCATATGTTCAAGCTGCAGCGCGCGGCAAAGGGGTATTCATTATGCGCTGCTACTACGCGTTACATTGTTCGTCGGTAATGTATGTTCTTTTGTGATTTTTCCACTAAAATTTAAATTTTGTTCTCTATTTGAATAGTGGTCATTATTTGTATTATTGAAATTACTCTTCAAGTCCTTAAATCCATAGTAAATTGTCTATAACTTTGCCTGACTCATTTTTATTTGAGTTTGATTATACAAAAGTTTTTGATGCGAGAATACAAAATATTTTATTTAATTTTTTAAAAAATTAAAAAAATTCCCAACAAAGGTTTTTTTACGCAGTGTATGAACACTGGTTATGACAGCAGAAGTCCCTTCCATAAGCATTCGCAAAAAACATCAACTCATTTGATTATCATTTGAATATATATATTTCTATTACTATTAGAATTTTAAAATATAATTTACACTAGAACTATATATACAAAACGAATACAATTAATTAATGGTAAAGGGAAATAGATGCTCCTATTCCTTTAACTCCTGTGAGGTCAAACACCATGTAAATGTAAACATTTAATTAATTTTTGAAGAAAAAAACGCAGTATTTCATTAGTTTTCTATAAAATGATTAATTTTCTGTAATATAACATCACAATTACAACTAGACTTAAAATATACATTCTCTTAGCGCTGAATAAACAAATAATTTCTGGACGTCTTTTTCTTAGCCAACATCTGCAGCTTTTAGATTGTCGCTTATATCATTTTTGATTATTCTGGATTTGGTTTCAACATCCAACTTGGTAGATTCTAATTTCAATTTGTATCCATTGATTTCAGTGTGTATGGAAGTCAAATCGTCCACATCCTCGACGAAAGTCTCAAATGATTTCCACCAATCGGCCAGGTTATGGACATTGTCTAGGTTTCTGCATTTACTGGTTACTGGCCGGTCAACGTGGAATGTTGCTATATCTTCCAAGATTTCATCGGTGGACGGTGATGTAGGTGGATGTACAGTATTTTTATTTTTTTTGAACATTTTTAAACCTTATCTTTGAAATGTTTTCAGTAAAATAGAAAATGTTGACGTTCACAGTACATACAACATAGCACAGTAGTAGTGGTTGACGTTGGCTTGTCATTTGTGCACTGACAGATAATGACATTTGCATTTGATATAGGTAAGCATCTAGATAGGCATAATATATGGTGGTTATCAATATGCTCATCTAAACTGCTTTTTGAATGGTTTCAAAAGGTGGTCAATTTTGTATCTGTTAAGAATTGAAGTGATAAAACTATTTATCTTTTTAGCCTTACATGGGGTCTCCACGAGCTAGATTTTCTAGAAAGCTAGATAGCATTCTATGAAAACTATTCGTGGAGACCGCAAATAACATTCTCTAAAAAATTCTTTCTAGACATTGGTTTCTATGGATAGTATTCTAAAAAAATAAATAAATTTATTGGCGTGAAATCTCCTTAAGTAGCTAAGGCCTAGTGACTTATACTCTCAACCATTCCTGTGTGTGTGTTGATAATCTGCAAGAATGGAATGGAAGGGACCTACAGTTTATCGCCGAGTCCGAACGGCTATATGCGATGCACTTTTTCGAGACAAATTTTACTCTTTGAGGTTTTGTCAGTTCCTCGCAAGAGGCAGTACCCCGGAAAAGAAGGTGGCTATGATCGGGATTCGAACCCAAGCTCATTCGCTTAGAAGTCCAACACACTAACCACTAAGTATTCTATTTGAAAAAAAAAAAAAATTGTAGAGCGTTCTCTTTTCTTTTAATGCTATTAGATCAAGAACATAATACTTTTTTATCCGCGACATTCCTGCAAAGGAAATATAATATATGTAAATATAATATAATAATAATAGTATTCTATGATATGCCCATAAAATTTTTTCTAGCATTCTATTTTTTTTCTATAAAGAGAGATAGTAAGGGTATTCTTGCAACGGCGTAAAGCCGACGTGAACGTTTTAAACGTCGTAAAATGTAAAACATAGACCTTGTGTACATGATTCCTTTTTTCGGTTGTTTCTTCTTTTGGACAGGCACGTACGTTGGTGTGTCTGTGTACACTGATTTGGATTACCCCGAATATATCCAATGCTTTCCTACAAACTGTGCTGTTTTATTCTAAAGAAATTTGCAAAATTAAAAAAAAGCAATTAAAACTATCCATTACAACTAAAAAAACATGATTGGGAATTGTTTTCAATTTCAAAAGTTCTTATTTTTAGTTCGTGCATAGCATTTTCTTTCTCAAACGAGAAACTTCAAAGCTTAACCACAAAAAAATTTAAAATGTTCATTATTCCATTCGTTAATTCATTTCCCCTGCTTTTCTACACCGCTTACCCAATTGTCAAAAAGTAATAATGAAGAAACATCGGAAAAAAGGAATCATGTACACAAGGCCAAACGAGACACATTGGCCTTCTCAAAATTTGTATTTCTTAGTAAATTTTTTTTATTTTCAAGTTCACATGTAATATTTGTCAAGCAAAATATGCTTCAAACTAATGCAAGTTATGAATTCGTGCAGATTAAAAAAATTGAGATAACAATCAAACATGAGATTACGATGATAAAGAAACATATTTGGGTATTGACAAAATTCTATATGTCTGTTTTTGTCTGTACGTATGTGACTATAGCCAAAACGGTTGGGGCGTCGTCTTTAAATTTAGTACAAAGGGTTATTTTGACATTCTACAGAGGACTTTTATTAATTTTTTGTTAGCTGTAATATTAACGGTACCTGTCACCAGTAGGCCCAATGCACACGGAGCAACTCGAAAAAAACTGATTACCGATGCGAATTTTCAACTAGCTTGCTTTGAGTCATATCCTGTGTAATCAAATGGGACGACGCACACAATGATGCTGGTGAAAACTCGTTTGCGATTTACAAAAATCAGTTTGTAAACAATCGTCTCTTAATAAGCTTGTCGGGTTGCCTAGTGATTTCAGTTTATAGTTAGCCACAGATGAGCGAACTACAGACCAACCTCTTGGTGTTGGGGGAGATTAAAAAAAATTGTGAATTATGAAACACTGGACGAACTAGCGATTTTGATTGGTAAATGAGTTTTCTCGTGTGGAGTTAAGTCACAGCTGAGTACGTAACTGATCTGTAATCCGAGTTGCCAAACGGTTTAGTTTTGTTTTCTAGTTGCTCCGTGTGCATTGGGCCTGTAAAAGCTTATTTTTTCTTGGATACGACTCCAAGAATTTTTATGAACAAATCAGTGTATTACTGCAGGCGTGTATTAAGTTTTGGTGAAAAAAAAAAACAAATCAAGATGGAGGGCTAAAAACGGTATCCCCCATATGACTGTTTTTTTCTTCGACTTTCTAGATTAACCGATTACAATCAAAATTGATATTCAGGAAGATGTAAGTAATTAGAGGTCATTGATGTGCTTAAGTTTGTGTTCTAACATTTTTTAGTTTTTGAAAAAATTAATTTAAAATTTTGAAAAAAATCTTAAGAGCAAGTACGTGCTATCCAGTCATGCAATTTACTTAAAGTTCTCGACTATGTTACAGAACACGGACCACAGAGTATTCTATTTTCTAGACTGGTTATCCCGGCTCTGCGGTAAGTGTTGTAGGGACCGGCTTCCATTGCAACAAAAGTTTTTAACGTTGACCGACAGACAATGCACTTCTCCATTCCGTCAAAACGAAATCATTTGCGAACCCTTGAAAGAGAGAAAATGACAAAAAGTGTACAATAAAGTTGTCTCCATTGTACTTTTTTTTAGAGAGAACTGACAGTGTGACAAATTTTCTTTTTTTTTCGGAAAGGTCTTGTTCCTTAACAACAAAATTATATATAAAATCTCAAGTATATACAAAAATGGACAAAAAATAAAATTTATTTAATATATAATTAGCACCAATATTCATATTTTTTTGTGTTTATAAAATTAATAACGATTCTGGAACTGCGGATCCGATAAATATGCAATACAACTGCAGGGATATCCTGTAAAATATGTTTTGTAATCAAAATTCAACTAAAATATATATATTTTGGTTTGTTTTTCTATAGATATGTAAATAAGTTTATTTTTGATGTGTGTGTGTATATTTTTATTTGCAATTTGCATTGCAATAAGTCTCTAGGAAAGAAAGTCTATAATGTTCTATAATGAAATTTCATCAAAAGCAATGACTCCTATAACTCCCCTTTAAAGGACTTATTGCACTGCATCAAGGAAGACCTAATTATTTTCCCTTTTAATACTTGCCTTGAGGCTTGCAAGAAATATGTTCCTTAATATACTGACAAGGACACAGATATTTTGCACAATGTCGACCCGGTTGCATTGCACTAACATCTACGAAGCCATTCAAAGCATCGTAGCCCCATCGCGAAGCATATCGTAGGTAAAGTCGCCATCCAAATTCCTGTCGTTAGACCAAAAAATTTAAATAATATTAAAAAAAAAAATAAATAAATATACATAACTTAGGTGCAAAATAAAAAAAAAGAAAAAAGAAAAACACTTCTAACATTGAAATGCATAAATGCGTTTATTTTGTTTATGCCACTAAAAAAAATAATTATTAAACAGAAAAAAAGGAAATTCTTCACAATAAACTTTAAGTACTTTAAGGATTTTTTTGTTTAAAAAAATTAGAGCCAACATCCTAAGCAATTTATGCCACAACATTGATTTCTTTGGTTTTGAGTCTTTATCTTGTTTCGCAGAACTTCTTCCTCGTATTGGCAGGGACATATGGAGGATTGCAGATGCCTTGGGGTTTCGTGAACGCCTGCCTCTTGCACGGTCCAATCCAGTCGCCTTCTGAGAAAATCTTTACCCCATCGTTGCAGGTAACTCAGATATATTTCTTGTGCTATTGCCTGCATTGTTAATATAGTGAAAAAAGAAACTTGATAAATCTATTACGATTTTTTCATGTTTTCTATAAGAATTGCCAAATACGATGAAAGGAATTTAGAAAATAATTGTATTGAAAAATTAGCACAAAAAAAATCACGTTTAGGAAGTGGTCAACACTTTCCCGAAGGTTTTCACATTTACATTCTTCTGTGAGATATTTTCAATCCCCCTCTAATTATTTGTGGAACAAACCTAATTTTAAAGAAGAAAACCTTGTGGCTTGGTAGGAAAACGCTATAAATGTGCCACAAAACTTCTTTTCCAAAAAAAACTCATTCTTACCTGCTTCCTCGAGAGTCTCATTGGAGTGCTTCCCTGAATGACAATGTCATTCACATCCAAGTCAAGTTTTGCCTCCCAACCAGCCTGCAAATTATGACCATTCTGTTCGGTATGCTCCAAGAAGCTGTTCAAGAATTCCACGCATTGTGTTGAATCAAAGTACAAGAAACACAAATTCACTTTGTGGCATGATATCTTTCCTCTGTCATCAAGGACCAGTAAGATTTTGTGTTTTATCAGTTGCTTGTTAACTCGTGCCAGGCATTTCTCCAGGCCACGTGACAGTCGCAATTTTATCCACATACAGAAGAAAACTGCTGCGGCATTTAGGAATATCCAAGCGACTCCTAGTGAAAATAGGGCGACTCCTTGAAGTCCTGAGAACAACATGGTCATGAGGACGCAGAATGCGAAAAGAATCCAACACACCAGAATGCGTTTGTAGCAAATATTGTACAGGGTGAATCTGTAGTCGTTAACAAGTGTTTCCATGGCATTGACGTATTCTTCAACAGTGAGCTGGAGAAAATGGATTTTGTGTTTTTGAAATAATCATAACAATAGTATATTGTCTTACAGTCAATCCTTGTGCCATTAGTTCCTCGGGAACTAGCTCAGGGCGGAATATTGCAGGAGTGACCCAAGGCCATTTGGTATTACATGGAAGCAAAGTAACTATAACATCTCCGTTCGCTGTGAAAGAAATTAAAAATAGTAAAGGCAGTTTCAGAACGTGATTGTTGTGCATTACCAAATCCTTCGCGAATCGTGCCTGTAGAAAGCTCAATGGTTCGCATCGTGGAAGCCATTGGTATAGAAACGTCGTGTTTTGGCACTGTTGGTGATGTTGCATTGTTTGAGGTGATTTTGTTTGAATTCGTGATGACGGAGGACGGCACTGGTTTCTCGGGTGTTGTGGAAGACGCATGGCTTAAATTAACATGTGTGCTTTCGGTCGTTAGTACAGCAGGTGTGATGCTTGCTGAAATGATGGGCGGGCTCTGTAAATAAAATTTTAAGTTTAAACAAAGTCTGTTTGTAATTAATAATAAATTAATTAGTAATAAATACACAAATTTCATTTGTGAATGCCATACACATCCATACACGAATGCGATTTGTGTTATGGTGTATCCACACCAAAAGAAACATTTGTTTAAAAAACATTTCAGAAATGTTTCTGAAATGTTTTTTTTTCTTTCAGAAACCTTTCTGAAATGTTCATTTGTTTCCCATTTAATGTATACAGTTTTGTACGTCAAGATAAATAAAGCAAATAAAAACAAAAAACGTGCCAACTAGCTTAAAATGCTTGAAAACTACAGGAAGTTTTCCGTTCGGAACGAGAAACAGAGAAACATTTCAGAAATGTTTCGTGAAGCGTCCCCACCTAAATAAAGATTTCAGAAACATTTAAAAAAAAACATTTCAAGAAAAAAGAAACATTTTTGAAATGTTTTTTAAATGTTTCTGAAATATTTAAATAAAATGTTTCTTTGGTTTGGACACACCTCTAGACATTAATAATTGTGGTTCAGACGATTTGTGTATGTATTTTGATAAAATAACACACAATTTGTATGTGTATCGGCATACACAAATTTTCTTTGATTGATTAAATTTGTGTACATACATTTGTGTTTTTGCTTTTTTATTAAATTGGGTTTGACGTTTAATGAATATTAAAATTAAATATGTATGCAGGTACTTCAAAAAACGATGTTTTTCTTGTAGCTACATACATATTGCCTGGACACATGGTAGGAAAATCGCAATGCCTCACCGCACATATCGTGGCTACACACAAGCTTTGTTCGTCTACTCCCTAAAACAGACTATTTTGCACAATTTTACACAAATGTTGTTCGTTTACTTACATTTTCGAGAGTTTTCGGGAGAAGAGACATGTTGCGAGAGAGAAAAACATTTCCCCTTAATTCCCCATTTTAAACCAAAAAATTCTTGGGGGAGAAAATGTGAATTCTGTCAAACTCAAAAGTACATTTGAAATTTGACGTTTTGTAAAGGATTCGTATTTGAAGAATTTTAAATTAAAAAAAATTGTAAAGTTAAATCCAAAGTAAATAATAAAATGACCTTACAATGGCCTAATAAAATGATTTCCATCACAATTTTTTGTTTCATCTGCACTTAATTGATATCGCCTGGGTTCGAATCCAGCTTGTTGCCACCGTCTTGATGCCAGTTTTCTTCCAGCAGATGTACTTGTAGAAAAGGCTAGTTTATCACAAAGAGTTTTCTAGTTTGCAGCATCACAACCATTATAAAACTCTCACATGGGGCCAACCGGGGTATCTCCACTTGGTGCGGTAGCAGTCGCACCCAACCCTAATCTTATTCTATCCTCGAATTCAAAAAAGGGATTTAAATTGATCTATTGCAAGAAGATTTTCGAATATGTTCGCTTTTAAGAATTCTTTTAAGATTATAGAAATTGAAATATCAATTTTTAACGATCAGCCTGATCGCCGAAGCATAACAAATAAACCTGCACCTACAGATTATTTTACATTTAAGCCTCTCCCACAGGAACCTTGCATTTTTCAGGGATACAAATCAGCCTTTGTTTCCATCCAGCACCTCATTCATCTACCTACCAATTTTCATCAAAATCCGTTAAGTTATTTAGGCGTGATCAGGGAACAAACATCCAATCATCCAGACAAACAAACATTCACATTTTTAACAAATGTATGATTTTCCAAAAACAAAACCCCCCGATATCATAAAAATCCGTAGGACTTTGATTATCTTCTTTTTAGTGTCGGTAAAGATGTTCTTATTACATATTGTTAATGGTATTGTTGTATTCAGCGAACAAAAAACTAATTGCTGAATACTCAAAAAGATTTGTTCGATCTGATAAGCTTGAATATATATACTGAGATTTCGAGGTTTCCACGAAATCTCTCTTTTCAAAATCTCACAAACGTATATGGAAATCCGGAAATTTCCGTTAAAACCTTGGTGAGAACACAACAACAACACAATGTAATCTCGGATTTCGGCAGGGATTTCCAGATTTTAAAATGATGTAAATAACATGTCAAATTTGCAGTAAATATGAGAGAGAAAACTAGCTTGGATGATATGAAATGATTTAACTGTTCTTGACGACCCAAAAAAGTACTTTCTTGAAAGCGTTTTGTGAAAGTAATTTGCTATCCTAAAAACGCTTTCACAAAATATACTTGCAGTGTGTGATTAGTTTATGAAAGCGTTTTCAAGAAAGCAACAAATAATTTTCTGAAAGCTCTTTTCGGTTTCAGAAACTGTTTGTGAAAGTTTTTGCCTTAATGAAAGCGAACGTATGTTTTTCATCCTAATTGGGTCTTCAGTTGACATCTAAAATTTCTGGCTTGCATGGACCTGTGCATCGAGCATTGGAATGTCAAAAGCGAGGAAATAATGATCTGGTATCTTCCGCAGAAAACGAGTGAAAAAATAAACAAAACAAAAAGTCCAAATGAGAAATTTGGGATAGAGATTGTGAGCAATATTCGCTTTGAAAATATTGTTTATCGCGCGAAAGCGTTTTTAACAAAGTTTTTGAAACGCTTTCTGAAAGTACTTTACTTTCATTGTGTGACGACACTTCAGATTTACTGAAGTCCGAGATAAGGCGAGGTATGGATTCGTGCAAAAAAAAAAATCTAACAATCAAACATGACATTACGATGACAGAGAAGTCGAAAAAAGTGGGTCCGGAAATTCCGTCCATCGTCGAATGAATTTTTCGAAATTTGTTCTGTAACGGTACCTCTCATAGAACCGGTTTTTTCAGATGGTTTTGTCGTAAGCCATTATCCCGACTTCAATAAAATTTTGCACACAGGAAGCCATTTATAATTCAACTAATAACGGGGACTTTCAGTGGCAGCTGGCAGGTAGCTGATATACTAAGAAGTAACTAAGGCTGTGTTAATTACTCACTAGATGGCGCTGGTGTCGTTTTTTTTTCGAAAATTCTTCTTTATGGACTGATTTTGACGGGACTTTCCCAGGCAGGAAGCTCATTTTGAAAGGAATAACTAAAGCTATTTGAATTACCCGTAGGTGGCGCTTGGTTTGCTTATTTTTCGAAAATTATTATGTTAGAACGACTTTGCGAATTGAGTAAACAGTTTTTGATAAATTTTAGTCGGACGAAGTCGTGGGTAACAGCTAGTATCAATTAAATTATTAGAATCAACAGGATTCTAGGATATTTAATTTTTTTTTTATTTTTGGTATACTAAATATGGTAAGAATCAATAAAATTTCAGGAACATTTTTGAACTTCTCGTAAATCTGAAATTTTTTCCGGAATAAAAATTCCTCATCGCATGAAATTGTGTGTGATTTTAGGGAAAAAAAACTCTGAATTCCTCTTTGAATTAAAATTTCTGATCGGTTAAACATTTGGTAGATACTTCCTCTGATTAGGGTCGCTAGGATTTGAAGAAGGTGTGTGGCTGGGTATACGCAAAATTTCGTTTTGATTTAAAGATTTAAAATTGGAATTCTTGAATTTAAATTGCTCCTCGTATGAAATTTAGGTATTTGAATCTTGAAATTGCGTTTATTATGTTGGCACAAAAAATCATGAGAATCGACAAGAAGAAAAAAATAATAATTTTTAATTTTTTTCACAAAATTGCATATGTTTGTTGTATATTTATATATTTTTTACTTTTTATATATCAAATCATAAAAATAAACAAGGATTCAAAACTTTTTTATAAAAGTACTGAAAATCCTGCCAAAAAGTAGTAAAAAGGCCGGACTTTCGTAATTTTCCCTTTTTTGATAGAAGCTCAAGAGAAAAAAGGAATATCAACGAAAGTCAATTATTTAGTATTAATTTGCAAAACGACAATTCTCAATAATTTACACATAAAGCTCAAAACGACCTCGAAATAATTTGCTTTTGTTGTTATTCTTTCTTCAAAAAACGTGCAGCCCATACATAAAAAAAACGTTTAATTTGATTTTCAATAACAATATCAATATGATATCGGAAATTTGTATGCTAATCACAAAAGCTGAGATCCATTATCGTTGTCTTGATTGGATGTGTTTTATATATACAGAAATCATGGAGGCAATTAGAGCTGAGCGCATATTGCAGATACATCTATCTGGTAGATGATAAAATCATAGCTGAACGTTTTTATCATAAAATCGCTGATCTCAAATAACTTTCAGCAATGCGTCCATGAACGAGATTTTTTTTATCTTTTTTCTCAGTACTGATAAATGCGTAAAACGTGGGTTAATATCAATATATTCATATTCATATGTGTATGAACATAATGTACATAATGTAGGTATGTTATGTACAATATAGCCAGCTAAGATGGATAAATTAGTTCGAATAAGGGTGCCATAGCCATTTTCCATGTTTTGGTAACCCTTCTTTCTCTCTTGCCAATCGCTGCTTCTTGGCAACTCTATAAGATCCTCATCTTTCCAGCCCTGCTGTATGGTTTTTTGAAAATAATTTTTTTTTGAGATTTTGGTATGCAGTTTTTTAGAGTTTATTTAACTTGTCTATCATAGAATTTAAAATATTTTTTTGGATTATTTTTAAAAATATTGAATTAAAAAAAAAAACAAAAAAATAATTATACTAAATTTCAGTATATGCAGAATTAATTTGGCTATTTATATAAAAAAAAGTCGAAAATAAAAAAAAACCCGTTACACAAAAGGCACTATTAATAGATTTTTCCGGTTAGTTTGGTTTTGATAAAAATAACTAAAAATAACTAATACATACTCTCAAAATTTTTTATCAAAAACGATGAGAAAAATAAGCGTTTCCTTAACGGTTATATAGAAGAACCGTTATTTTCAGCCTTAAAATAATTTCCGATTCTGTAAGGAATGCCAAAAGAATGGAAATCAAAGGTAGTCATTTAAGCCGTTTAGGCTGCAGATCGTTAAACATACAAAAGGACAGACAGATGGAGAGACAGGCAGACAGACACACAGACAAACATACTGACAGAATTGTGCAACTAACTCAAATATATGTTTCTCTATCATCGTAAGGTCATGTTTGATTGTTATCTGAATTTTTTTTTTATCTGCACGAATACATGACTTGCCTTATATGTAAATAGTACCTATAACCGCAGGTAAAAATCGAAAAAACAATCAAACATGACGTTACAATGATATAGTATGTAAGTACAGGGTGGGCCAAAAGAAGTCATTCATCCGATGTTGTTTGGCTCTCTTTTTTTCTAAATGAAAAACTTCGATTCTGTTTTTTGATTATGTTTATTTGAAACTTTAGAATTGTATTAGATGGCATTTTTCATCACTTCAGCGAGAAATTCGGGCGACAGATTCTCGCATTCGTGTCGAATTTTGTCCTTGCGGGCTTTCAGAGTCTCGGACTTGTTCACGTAAACACGGAACTTCAAAAAACCCCACAAAAAAAGTCTGAAACGGTTAATTCAGGCGATCTTGCGGGCCAGTGCAAATCGCCAAAATGAGAGATGAGGCGACCCGGGATCAGAATATCGGTTCATGTCGGTTCATGTATCCCTCCATGGCTTGTTCACTTGTATTCTACATCTGTCTAGTCCACAAATGTCAAAACAGATTTGACATTAAATTGAGAGCATCTTCGGAAAACTAAATAATACATGGCTTGAATATGGTTGGCATCTATTAAAAAAGAAAATTAGATTTTGTTTATTGGGGTTGGGCAATGAACATTTCAGAAACTTTTTTTTAAATATGTATATTTGAAATGTTTTTTAAACAAATGGGAACAATTTCAGAGACGTTGTTTTAAACAATGTTTCCCAAAATGTTTCTTTAGGATACATTTTTACATTATTTTTACTATAAGGCAAGTTTAGGATCGTATAGAAGTCTAAAAAAAGTGATCGACAAAAAATGTCTAAAACGACTTAAGCGATTATTTTCAAATTTGGTGTGATTTTTTTTAATTGAAATTTTATTAAATAAATAACGGTACCTGCCATATGACCATTTAGGAAAAGCTTATTTTTCTGGAAAACGTTTCAACGATTTTGATGAACATTTTTGAGAACTTTTTTGTTGGTATCATCTGATTAGAACCAAATTTACGGGAAGTCTATTAACGGTACCTTTCATATAACTGTTTTTTTTTTAATTTTGGGCTTTTTCGGTAACGGCTCCTTGAATTTCTGTCAAATTTTCTATTTGAGATGATCAAGGTAGCCAAATTAATTCTGCATATCAACATTTTAAATTACTTTTTTCTCTAATTAAAATTAATTTTTGAAATATAATATTTTTTTTTTGTTGAAAAATCAATATTTATAAAACTAATCAAAATTTTTTTTTAAATTTTATAATCACATGTATATTAATAAACTCTAAAAACTGCATACCAAAATTTACAAAAAAAATTATTTTTCAAAAAACTAAAAATAAAAAACAGGATTTTATTAAAATACGTCCTACAATTTTTGAAACACTTTTTTCATAAATTTGTTATTATACAAGACGTGTGATGGCGTACTCCATTTTCAGATAGTGCCATTTTTTACGTTAATGTTACTTATTTTTTACTTGCGATTTATAGGAACTATAGAGCATTCGTAAAAAAAAAAATTCTAACCATCAGACATGAAATTACGATGATAGAGAAACATATTTGAGTTAGGGGCAAGATTCTGTCTGTCTGTCCATCTCAACGGATGTATATTGAACTACAGCCTAAAAGGTTTGGCCAATCGTCTTCAAATTTGAAACATAATGTTATTTTGACATTCTACAGAGAATGTTTTTTATTTTTTTTTAGCTCAAATATTAACGGTACCTGTCATATCAATATTTTGAAAACTGGTAATTGAGTTTTTAAATAAAAGTAATTTTTGTGTTTAAGTTTGCATTCTTGAATATTTTTTTTTTAATTTTTAAAAAAGTTGTTAAATAAAAACCGTTTTATTTAAAAACCGTTCCTACGATTTAAAAAAAAATACATTTTTTTCACATTTTCTAAAGAAATAAAATGGCGTTTAAATTTTACCGCTAAAAAACTATAAAACGTACTTATTTCAAACAATCAAAAGTCAGAAAAATCGAATAAAAACTTTGAAGTTCCTTTAATATTTTTCAAATTTTATTCGAAGTTATACCCGCACATAAGAGCAAGCACGTGCGATCCAGCCGTGCAATTTTTTTTTTACTTTCAGCTGTATATTTATAAACTCTTAACAATTTTATATTGATTTTTTTTTTCAAAAAACTGAAAAGACAAGTGAAAGTGGTCTAATATCGACATATTTTTTATTGACTTCCCTATATTTAATAATGTCATGTTTAATTTTTATATAAAAAAATGTTAAATGATGGTACCCACATATATATTTTCATATACAGGGTGTCCCGAAACTCAACGTCAGGCGGGTATATGGAGAAAGAGGAGGTTATAGATATAAGAAAAAGAAATCCTTGCTTGATTACGATTTAAGGGCAAAATTTAGGAAAGTGATGAAAATCGGTTCCCTATGCCACATTTTTAGGTACGATATCGTACGTAATCCCAGCGGCGGAACTACTGGACGCAGGACCCTGCGTTGCGGGGGGGCCTACCAGCTATAGGGGGCCCTCATATAAAAAAAATTATACTCTCAATAATATTTATACTATAAAACTCTTTTCCGCAGGTATAGTGGGCCCTAAAATATAAAACTTGGATAAAAAAAATGTCATCCATCGTATTAAAATATATTGTTCAAAAATTTATTTTGTATTGGAGTGCGTAGTTTACATTTAAACGAAAAGTTTTAACCTTTTTAAAATTGTATACGCAATTGAGAAATAAAGTACGATTATCAGCTGCGAACTGCCAGATTTTATTGTATAGCTAATTTTTATACCGTTATGTTGTGTTTGTGTATGAATTAGACAATTAGACTGAATTCGGTAAAAGTAATAATTTGTTGCGTATAAATTTTTTTTAAACTGTAAGAAGTTCTTCAATTTATAAGTTCTTAGTTGCATATTCAATATTTTTAAAACATAAACAATATTATTTGTTATGTCGTTGCATATACAAATTAACTTTTAAATGTATGTTCTCATTTTCAATTTTATATTAAATCTTCCGTTGTATAAAGTTAACTTTTCATTTCTTATTTTATCTGAATTACTAGTGTCCAATTTATTTAATCGTGTTACGAAGATTCAAACTCTGATACGAATGACGCCATTGAACAAATTAATTTAGAAAAATCAAGTGAATTATTTTCTACTGACATTGCAAATTTTCATGGTAAAATACTAACAAAAGATATTAAGAAAATAATTGTATTATCTGAATCGTGTCGGCCAAAAGGTCCTTTTATACGCGACCCCTTGCAAGAAAACCGTACGTTTTCCAAGGAATATTTTAAAACTACCACAAAATATGGATCTATAGAAAGAATGTGGCTTTGCTATTCCCAAAAACTTGATGCCGTTTATTGCGAGCCTTGTTGGCTTTTCTCAGAAGAACGAAAAGCAAAGGATAACTGGCGTGAGCATGGTGTCAGAGATTTGCGTGGTCTTTCTAAAAAAATTAAAATTCACGAAAATAGTCAACAACATATATTTGCTTGTTGCATTTATGAAAAACTAGCTAACCTACCCGGCGTTGCTCGTGTTTACCAAAGATTTTCTGAATACCGATCAAAGCGCCACATAACGGATCCAATTATATCTAAAACCCGCAAACGTTATCATGTTAGCTTACATACACACAGAATGTTTTCAAAATCCGTCAAGCCTTTCAAATTAAATGTTGTTCATATGAAAATATATAGCGTCGCTTATCGGGTCCAAATCTGAAAGAATTACCATTATGTGCTTCGCACAGGAAGCACTTAATATTTGTATCCACAAATTCTGTATGATATGTGGTTGACCATGACTCAAGTAAGCAAACATCTATAAAAATAGTGCATTTTTACGCTATTAACAATGTAAATCTAAATTGCCATGAAAAAAAAATTATTTCGATCGCTGCCAAAATTCAAGTCAAGCCATTCAATGTTGTTGATAAGAAAATATATATGTAGGGAAAACAAAATTTCCATACAATGTTCATGTTTATACTTCATACAGGGAAAACTAAATGTTCGTAAATATCTTTACTCCAAGGCTGTCTATCGGATCCAAACTGTATACATGATCATTCGAAGGCCCAATTTAAAATTTTTTGAAAATTTTGACAAAATCAGTCTCTTGTTTGAAAAGCACGAAGTCAGACAGGCTTTTAAACTAATCACAAATTACAGCGACAGGCAGCGGCTACGGAATATTCCGAGAATTTCTCATAAATTCTGTGTTGTCAGTCTTGTCGTATGGTGTAATGGATGACTGACTGACCGAATGATCTGGATTCTGGAATGATTCCTGGCATTCAATGCGTGGATTAAAAGTCAGTGAACGCGTTTGTGATTGGTCGATTGGCTCTTAAAGTTATTTGAATTTCGGTTGACATTTAGTCAAAAAGTTAGTAAACAAATACTCACCTGGCGTTGCCAGGATAAAGGGTTATCCTTTAAGATGAGCGACGCTTCGCACTTTAAGCACTTATTATTTGAAATGTGGTTGGCCATGTCTTAAGTAACCAAACATCTACATACATAAATATAGAAGCAGATATTTGGTTACGCAAAATAAAAATATGAATCAAAATTGTCAGTCAACGCGCCTCTGTTTGGTCCATTGGCCCTTAAAGTAAGTTGATGACTTTTAGTTGACATTTAGTCAAAAAGTTAGTCAAAACATACCCACCTTGCGTTGTTCGTGCTTACCATATGTATAAAAAGTATCCTATGTCCGTCTCCTGGTTCTAAGCTACCTCCCCACCAATTTTCAGTCAAATCGGTTCAGCCGTTCTTGAGTTATAAATAGTGTAACTAACACGACTTTCTTTTATATATATAGATTTCTTACAAATATCAAATTGTCATCGATACGTCATTACATATCTGTCATTATACGTCAATTACATAGCTGTCATTTGCGTTTTGTTATTCCAAGTCTGATTCTTTTTTGTTATACCACGTTTTATAGTGACTGACGTTTCATGTCAAGTCACACGGGAATGCTGTCGAACGGGATGAAAAGTATCCTATGTCCTTCTCCTGGCTCTAAACTACCTCCTTGCCAATTTTCAGCTAAATCGGTTCAGCCGTTCTTGAGTTATAAGTGGAGTAACTAACACGACTTTCTTTTATATATATAGATGGCGACATAATGAAACAATTGATAAAAATATAGAAGAACAAATACGATACGAATCAAAATTTTGGGTGCAAGTCTTAGAGCGGATAGTAAATATAACATTAGCACTTTGTAAAAATTCTTTGGCTTTTCGTGGTCATCGTGAATCATTTGACAATGAATATAATGGTAATTTTTTAACCCAAGTTCAACTTTTAGCTAAATATGATAATGTTATGAAGCAAGTTTTGAGTATGCCAAATAAATCTATAAAATATTTAAGCCATCAAATTCAAAATGAAGTCATACATTGCCTTGCAACACATTTAAAAGCCACTCTTACTACTGATATTAATAGTTCACCTTTTTGTTCAATTATAATGGATACAGCACAAGATATTACTAAAAGAGATCAGCTCAGTCAAGTATTTAGATACGTAAAAATTATTAAAAATGAAAAAGATGAAGCCACATCAATTGAAATTAAAGAAGTTTTCTTGGGATTCACGGAAATATATAACCACACTGCTGCTGGATTACATGAAGAAATTTTAAATCTGTTAGAAAAACATCATATAAAATTAAGTAACTGCAGGGGTCAAGGTTATGATGGTGCGAACGTCATGAGTGGGATATACAATGGGGTTCAGGCCCTTTTTAAGAAAAATCAACCCAATGCTATGTATATGCATTGCGCAGCTAATAATTTAAATCTTGTTATTAACGATGCGGTTAAATGTTGTGTTGAAGTTGCTTCATTTTTTGTAATGCTAGAAGATGTGTATTCATTTTTCGGAAATAGCATAAACACGTTGGATCTACTATCCAAATTTACAGGACAATCACAAATAACATTAAAAAGGTTAAATCCAACGCGATGGGCAGGACGATATATTTCTCTTTTCGCCGTTAAAATTCGCTTTCTTGATATAATGAAAGCTCTTTCCGAGATATCAATAACAAGTACAAAACGTGAAGAACGCGAAGAAGCAGTACGAATACAAAAAAATATGAGCAGTTTCGAATTTGTTTTTTTATGCGTGCTTTTGTCTAAAATCCTTAATGAGGTACATATACCATCAAAATTGCTGCAAACTAAAAATTTAGATCTTATGACAGCTTCAGGTTCTCTAGAAGATGCCAGCAAAAATTTAAAACAATATAGAAAGATGTTTGATTCAGCAAAACTTGAAGCGGTAGAAATAGCGACTACGTGGCAGATTCCTGCAATATTTGTTCAAAAAAGAAGAAAAATTGTGAAAAGGCATTTTGACGAATTATCTACAGATCACCGTTTTGATAGTAGTGAGGAAATTTTTCGCATCAATATTTTTATAAAAATTTTGGACGTCGTTATCAACCAACTGGACAATAGATTTAAAGGAATGCAAGAAGTGGTACAATTATTTTCCTGCATCCATCCAAATAAATTAATGGTAATGAAAGAACGTGAGATCATAAGCTGTGCAGAAGCCATTCAGAGAAAATATAGTGAAGATATAACAACTGAATTTCCGCTGCAAATGGTTATGGTAAAGTCAATGCTACACGATGAAATATAAAAAATATCATCTATACGTGAATTGGCTGACCTTTTAATAGTTAAATTGTCAACTATAGCTGCAAGCGTTCCATAAGTGATAACAGCATTGTTATTGTTTCTTACATTACCTGTTACTGTTGCATCAGCTGAACGTTCTTTTTCGAAACTTAAAATAATAAAAAATTATTTACGAAATATCATTGGTAAAGAACGTTTAAGCGACCTTGCAATACTTTCTATTGAGGCAAAAGCGGCTGGAAAAATGGAAATGAAAAACATCATTACCGATTTTGCCAATATGAAATCAAGGAGGAAAGATTTCACTATTTAAGTTCGGTTAAGTTTTAGTTTCGTTTTTAAGTTATCTTTATCTTTATTTAATTTTTTGTTTTTAAATATGATATATGAAATAAATATGTATTTAATACGTGAAGCTTTATTTTAAAAAA
Source organism: Platycheirus rosarum (assembly GCA_963971375.1). Lineage (NCBI taxonomy): Eukaryota > Metazoa > Arthropoda > Insecta > Diptera > Syrphidae > Platycheirus > Platycheirus rosarum. The sequence continues at coordinate 3,451,673 of OZ020507.1, read as the reverse complement.
AAAAACATTCTTTTGCGGGGGGGCCCAAATTTTGAAGTTCCGCCACTGCGTAATCCATAATAATAATGCTATATGCTCAACAGGAATCCGTTATTATTTTGCGGCGCCAAAGTCATCGAACTCTCAAATATCACAATTTCCAATTTTCTTATCCAGAATTTTAAATGCTCGAAAACGGTTTATAATATTGATGATAATTTTACGGAAGTAGCAAGTGTTAGATTTAACTTTAGTAGCAAGTGTTGTACCATTTTGAAATCTTGATAAAATGGGCCATTTTTTTAAATAACTTGCCGAGGGTAGTGCGGTACATTTTTTTCAAATATGAAGTTTCAAAGTTATCTTACAGAATTTTTGTGAACCATATTTTTTAGATTTTTGATTGCGATCAATAGCATGATTATTATGGACTACTTAAAAAATAAAACACCTCAGAATTTGCAAATTTGTGACAACAATAAGTACCTAAAAATGTGGCAAGGGAATCGATTTTCATAATTTTCCTAAATATGGTTCTTAAATCTTAACCAAGCAAGATAAATTTTATTTTTCTTATTTTTCCCAGTACGGATATAAACTCCTCTTTCACCCGGCAACTGCTTGTTGCGTTGAGTTTCGGGACACCCTGTATAGGTCATATGTTTTTAGATATCTTACAAACTTAACTGCAACTAAGAATCAAGCACTTTGTAGGTGCTTATGATTTAAATAAATAATATTGTCAAAGTTTATTATAAAACAACAACAAAACGCAAGTAACAAGCGTTAAGAGTGATTCATAGTAAAAAAATGACTTGTGTTTGAAAACTAAACGATTTCTCAACGGCGTAAAAGAGGAGTCAAATAAACTCCCTAACAAACGCACACATTAACTGTGACATTTACCACGTTACAACATACAATTCAACGAGATTTTTACCTAATTTCACACTAAATTGGTCTAAAGTGCCAAGTTAGGTTAAATAATTTTTCACCTGACTTTAGGAGCATGAATTACCTAATTTCTAAATCATTAGGCATAAAAAAAAATCAAAAAAGAAAATTCACTTGAGTGCTCATGAAGTCAACTATTTTAAATTAAATTGTGCTAACTGATGCGTGCACTAGCACCAGGTTGATAGTTCCGATGGATTCGAAACAAACCCAAGACCAGCAACAAATGATCCACATCACATGATGATCGCAGTCAGGAGATGCTAATTAGTAATTAAATTCTGTGTGAACCAGTAATTGCATTGGAATTTGGCTCATCTTAACCCTTTCCCTATGGAGACCAAGTTAAGGGAACTGAAGCACTCGTGACTTCAGGTGTGCGATAGCACTTTACCCACCTGTACAGGAGATTTCGATCGTGTAGCTGGAGTTATTTGAGAAGCCGTCGTCGTCGTCGTCGTCGTAGCAGCAGAACCAGAAGAGGGTAATGGTAAACGCTGTCTCTGTTGCACTGCTGGCGTAGACACATTTTTCTGTGATGGTGGTGGTGGAGATAACTTGTTTGCTACCAGTGATGTTGTTGTTGTTTTTAAGTGTGTTTCTGCGCTGGCAGGGCTCCCCGCCAGTGCATTCGATGAATTATTTCCATTTTTACTTTTCTCTTCTGCAGTTTCATCATCGAATTTCACCCATGTTCTTTTGGAACTGTTTTCCACGTCCACTACCGAATTGGGATCACTTCCTTCCGTTAACCGGATATCTTGATGACCATTTTGGTAGTCATTGGATTTTTCATTTAGATTTTCACTCACTAGATCACTCATTTTGGTTATTTTTTGAAAATATTGACCCACTTGGAGCAGGATATCTTCTTGTTTAAACGAATTTTAATCTTTTTGTGTGAACGGAATTCCGATAGGTAAACCTTATACCACACCCAAACCGAAATCACAACTGTGTTCCGACGAGTAAAGACGGTTGCTCCAGGTGTATAGAGTGTTCTCTCGCCGCGAATAACTTCGGTTCTGAGCTTCTCATTCACAATTTATTGCCAGCTCATAGCTGGAACTCGAGAAGCCGTAAAAATCGGATTAAAAAAGAAATACCCATACCCACCGCCACCGCCACCGCCACCAAATGATTATTGCTATGCAGCACAGGTATGAATGTTCATTATAAATATGGAGGCAAGACTAACTTTAGGCTCTCTTACGTGTTACCTGTGTATTCAAGAGAAATCGTAAGCGCGAGTTTGTGAGTAGTTTAGTTAAGTTTTTAGTAGTTGTTGAGTTTCAGTATCTGTTTCTTTAGCCTGTGGATAAAAATAAACACTCTGGATCATTGGATTAGGCACTAAATTTTCTTCGTTGTTTCTGAATAGTTGATTGAGTTTTGAGTCTGAATTGGATGATTTTTACTTGTGATTATAGGTTCTATAAGAAAAGTTGTACATTCGTCCAGATTAAAAAAAAATTGAGACAGCAATCAGAAATGACATTGCAATGATAGAGGAAAATATTTGATTTAATGGCAATATTCCGTCTGTCTGTACGGATTTATTTTGAACCACAACTTTAGCGGATTCGCTACTCGAACCTAATGTTATTTTGACACTCTGGAGATGACTAATTTCAATTGTTTAGCTAGTATCTGCCGTATAAATAATTTCACGACTAGATCGCACGTACCTGCTCATATGTGCGGTCATTTCGTCGAATAAAATTAAAAAAAAACAATAAGGGAAAATCAAAGTATTTATTGGAGTTTTGTGACTTTAGATTGTTCGAAAAAAGTGCCTAAAATTGTATTGAGCGTAATAATGTGGCGTGTACATTATTTTTTTTTTTATTTCTTTAAGAAATTTAAAAATTTGTTAATTTTTGTTCAAAATCATAGCTGCGGTTTTTAGATAAAACAGTTTTTTTTATTTTTTTTACAAAATTAAAAAAATTATTCAAGATTGCAAACTTAAGCACAAAAATAATCAACTAGAAATTACTAGGCTAAAAAAAAGTCCTTTGTAGAATTTCAAAATAACCTTAAGTTCTAAATTTGAAGACAATTGTCCCAGCCGTTTAGGCTATAGTCCCGAATACATCCGTACAGACAGACAGACAGACAAAATTTTCCAGTAACTCAAAAGTGTTTCTCCATCATCGTAATGTCATGTTTGATTGTTACCTCAAAATTTGTAATCTGCACGAAAGCATAACTTGCATTGCAGTACCTATAATCGCAAGTAAAAATTGAGAAAACAATCAAACATGACATTACGATGGTAGAGAAAGAGAGAAACATTATTAGTCAGTGGAAAAATTCTGCCTATCTGTCTATCTGTCTGTATGTTAAACGTGATTACCTTCAAAGTAGGTATAGGCATGTGGTTCTTTTAGCATACCTCAGAGGTGTTTTTAATTTAATTTAACGGCTTTTAATAACGGTACCTACCATAAACCGTTTCGAAAAGCTTATTTTTCTCGAAAACGGCTTTTAGTATTTTAATGAACAATTTTCAGAGATGTTTTGTTTGTAAGGTATGTTCTATTATTTCACAAGTCAAAAATAAAGACCAACATGCCGGGGTACCGCAAGGTTCTACGATCACCTCTTTTCTCTATAGCGATAAGACGGTTCCAACTTGTTATATGCTGATAATAACCGGACATAATTATGTAGTAAATGATAATTTGCTCGAGGTAGTCGAACGGCAACTAACTCCCAGATGGATTCAAAATATTGACAAATATTTCTGCTAAACAATCATTAGGAATTAGAAATATCCTTACATGTCCATTGGAGAGTACTTTCGTTAGTAAATATCGAGAATTACTCTAAGGCATATGTATTTATGTCAAAAGAAGGCTGTAGATTTCCCTCTTTAAAATATTTTTACTCTACGCCTATGTCCATTTGAGAATAATATTTTCGACATTTTATCATCGCGAGCTCTCTGGAAGAATTTACAGATTTTATTTCCTTAGAGTACTCTCATAAGCCTAGTCCACTTCATATATTTCTTCTGCTTTTGTTTTACGTTTTGGAACTAGTGAAAGAAATATGTATTCTTACGAGTGGTTGCAGCGGCTTTATTGGTACTGTTCTTACAAAAAAAAAAAGAAAGAAAGTCCGTTAAAATAGCATTTTTTTTATTTCAATCACGAAATGATTTACCCGTTAGTATCCAAAAAGTGTTCAAACCACGCATATTTTTATATTAATTGATTTATTTCCACTGACCACTGCTTTACCATGTTAACTCTCGACAACTACTCGCTGGAATTATGCAAGCTAATCTCCGATAGTGAACAAAAAGTTGGTTGTCTGTAGAGTCGGTTATGGACGATAATTTTTTTTGTTAACGTTTGCTTTATTCATCTACTGAGCTTAACTCTAACAGATTTCGGATATAATACTATAAATAATAAATAAGAACAATAAATAATTAAGTATAATAGTAATATAGTACAATTAAATTTATGTAAGCTTGAAATATAATAATTAATAAATGAAGAAATATTTATTCATGATACATGATATTTTATGTGATAACGTCATAAGAAAACTTTGATGACACCAACACCAACACCAACATACAGCCCGTTAACTCACCACATACAAGTCCACTTATCACGTCAAAAAAATCTAGTACTAAATCTATTACTAAGTGATAAATATAGTACTTTATCTAAAGATAAACATACCCCCAATGCCATAGTCCATGAATGGCACTTACATCGAAGAAACCGAAAAGCTCTCAGTACTCGGTATGTGTGTCAACGACGGCCTCCGTTGGAACGACCATATATTTGAGATCGCCAAAAATGTGTAAGAAGTATTTTTCCCCATCTGATCTGGCTACAATTTATAAAGCGTTTATACGCCCTAAACTCGAGTATAACTCCCACCACTTGGGCAGGTGCTTCACAAACATCGCTTCACCTGCTTGATAGAATACAAAATCGAGCGTTAAGATTGATAGGAAATAGAACTGCCGCTGAAACAATTGCCTCTCTCTAACACCGACGCAATGTTTCATGTCTCTCCCTATTTTATCGTTTCTTTTATAAAAAATGTTCACTGGAAGTAGCCAATTGCATTACTCCCCCTAAATGTTTCTCCCGTAATACTCGTCTCGCAAGGAATGCTCATCCGTTCACCCTTGAGCCCAATTTCGGACGTACCGTGAAATATAGGGATTCTTTTTTTAGCACGAATTTTTAATAGTTTACCCGCTGAAATTTTCCCTTGCCATTTTGATCTGCAAGCATTGAAAACCAATGTTAATCGACACCTCCTATCTTTCCCCTCCCCATTTTTCTAATGCCTGCGCAGTTTGTTCTACTTTAAAAGGGAAACAAATAATCCCTTGTGCGCGCGTTAATTATAAAAAATAGTACTAGATTCTAGTACTAGGTACTAAAAATCTAGTACCAAAAATACTATTGTACCAACAACATAGTATCAATCGGCACCAGTTTTATATTAAACTAGCGTTACCCGGCGCGTAACTACCAGTGCTGCCACCCTACAGTAGATATTCAACGCTTAGTTCCTTACGACAGTCTACTGCGCAGCAACACGAATCTACTCCTCTTTGAAAATTTTGAACACTATACAAAATTGACTAAAAATGCCCCATCCTGAATTTTAAATGTACCATGTTTAATCTGAATGTATCACCGAGTATTTCAAATTACATTCTCTTGCGGGTCGCGGCTCAAAAACTTCATACTTGAGCGGGTTCAATTAAAAACGTTCCAAGCGACAGGACCGATTTGGATGAAATTTTTGTGTGTATGTTTCAACGGGTTCTTGGTTGTTTTTAAAACTCAATTGAACGCCGTAGATCGGTTGTTGTGCGTGAAGGTTTAGGAAACAAGAAGTCGGAAAATTCTACACAGATAGCGTTGTAGGTGCAAATTTCGTTTTTCAGTTTTATTGAAAATTCTTATTTATTAACCGTTTTTGACGGAACTTTCACAGCCAGGTAGCTGGTTTCTGAAGTAATAACCAAGGCAATTTTAATTACCCATTGGTGGCGCAAGGTGGCTTTTTTCAATTTTTTATATTTATGGGCTAATTTGACTCAAAATCACATGTAATAATATTTATAATATTCAAATTTCAAATAAATATATAACGGGTATTCATGCAATCGCGTAAAACCCTCATAAACTATAAAATCCTCGTGAATTTATATCCTCGTAAATGAACTGTAAAAACTTGTATGGGAATTTATTTATGTGAACCTTATACATTTGTCTCATGATTTTGCCGTGTAAAGTGAAAATGAACCTCGTAAAACTGAGGAATGTCTTTTTGTTTGTTGTCTTTGTCTTTTGTGACAACTGAGCTGATAAAGATACACTTGTTAACAAAAGTCTACGTACATCATTCTTATGTACGTATACTTTTGTAATTCTTTTTTATTGCATCTATATAGATGCTGACCAGTTTTTGTTTTTCTATTTTCTTAAGAAGTTTGTTTTTATATTCATATTCTTAGCTATAATAAAGCGAAAAATAATTGTTTTTTTCAAATTTAATATTCTTTTAATACAAACCAATAACTTAATAATAAGATCTACTAGTGTACGTACACTTTTATTAGCAAGTGTATTTCAATCTCAACTCTGACGTTAAATTACTGTTTCCACATTTATGCAATTTGTTTCTAAGGTGCGTTCATGCAAATGCCTGCGGAAGGATAGGATTTTCTAAGGTGTATGAATTTATCTCGTTGCACGGGTACCCCTATAGTAAAATGAAAGTCCGTCAAAATTTTGACTAGTTATTGTTATAGTTATTGTTACTTTGGCGCTGTTGTCTGGATCCAGAAAATGTATGATAAAATCGAACAACGCTGGGCGGGTCAGCTAAAATGCAATGGTTTTTTTTTTAGTAAGATAAGCATCTGGTAGCTGGGTGGGGCGGACGATCATGTGACAAAGTCTTATAAGACATCTGTAAATTATATAAATAAATTTTATAAATTCATCAAACCGATTTTTTCAAAATAGCATTTTACGGCCTTTAAGTCCATCAAAAAATTGGCGTTTCGTCCGGGTAACTCGGATTCTTCAGTCGACAGTGAGTACCTTGTCAAGATGCAACTTTCGATTTATTCAGTTCAACACACATGAAGTTTATGACAAAACCCTAATGTGAACTATATCCAACAAGATTAAACTTGTAATCATTAAGTTGGAAAGAAAGAGGTTTAGACCGTGGCCAGACTTGGTTAAATGAATTGAAGAACGTTGTAAGAAAAATAAAATAAAAAAATTTAAAAGTAGAAGACTCAGCACTTATTTTGGACTTTGTTGAATTATTGATTCAAAATAGCTTTTTACGGCCGATTTTTTGATGATTGTCTGAAAATCGAAAATGTCATCAAAGTCTGTCAAACCATATGGAAAATATGAAAAAAATACACACAGTACACATATCTAAGGTAATATCTTTAGAGGTTTTATTTTTGCAATCTTCTGCTCATCTGTCAAAATCAAAGTAAAATGGCGGCCGGCAGGAACCATTAGCTAGTTCTGAAAAATAGATCTCGTGGCTACATTTTAAAGTATGTGTGGCAATTAATTTATAAAAATGCTTTTTAATAAACAAGAAACTAAGAAAAATATAAATCAAACGTTAGGTGTGTATTTTTTCATAATTATTTTTGATGTAGGTCTCTAACAACCACCATTTTTAATACAAAGTGACAGATCAGATTTTGACAACCTGCGCAATATATTACCTTAGTTATGTGTACTGTGGAACATACACACATAGATTTTATATAATACAAACTGGGCATTGTTCGGATATGCCATACATTTTCTGGATTCTGACAACAGTGCCATCTGTCAGATCCAACAATAACTACAAAACCTCCATGTAACCATGTTAATACACACAAAAATGTGTTAAAAATCATTTAAGCCATCCAAAACCAATATTCTTAAAAAATAATTATAGTTCCTATTTTCGGTATCCAGAGTGTAAGGTTTGTGAGTGTTTTTAGCACTACTTACAGCCTCTACTTTGGTAACCGACTCTCTTTAATAATTATAATAATAAAACAGTTAAGCAGGTGATATCTGAACATCGGGTAAAGATAAATGATTGGAAGATCTGGCGATCTTGGCATCTGCGTTCTGACTTCTGAGATCTTTGGTGAAGCTTGCAGCTGAGGCTGAGAGAGAGTAACTTGTTTCTTAATTTACACATGGTTTTCTCTCCCCAGTAAGTTACCTACTTATGTATGTGGATAACTTTTAGCATCTTCTCAGAGCCCTGGTTTTGTTTTTTGTAGATTAGTAAAGATGACTCATGCTTTCTTACTTTTTTTATAAAAAAAAAAAAAAATATATTCTAGATCTAGATTCAAGAGTGTAAAATGGCATGTAAATTATAATAATTGCCTCAGGGGCATGCAACAAACACATATTCAGGTGAATCGAATAGAAGCGGAAAGAAAATAAAAAGAAGACAGCATGAACAGATATTTATTTATATTTTCTCATTATTATTATGAAATCGAAAAATATCGATTTTCTAGATTTACACACATTTGTGTTGAAGAATTATTGAATTATGGGAAAAAGTAAAAAACACATGTGCACACATTGAAACAACAAATAAACGAACATACCTACCGATATGGCATAATTCAATGTTAAGGTTTGGAGGGAGGAGGGATTAATTGGACTGAGAAGGTATCCAACCTTGAGTGTTGTGGGTGGGGGGCTGATCAGGAAGTTTGTGTATGTTTGGAATACGTTTGTATCTTCATAAATCTTTAAAAACTTCTGTTAACAATTTTAGTTTGGGTGCTTAAATAACCTTCTATTATCGCTTTTCCTAAATAAGTCTACCTGCATACCTATTTTGACAGACAACCATCACCTACATAATATAGACTTGATAATTACTGACTAATTAGCTTGTTGAACCTCCCTTCCGTTTTCTCTTATAATAACGATCGATTGGAAATTGGTTATCTTTTGTGGAAGGTTGGTTAACATGGATAAACCTTTACATGTTTATATCTTATCAAGAGTATGGGGTGAACAGCACAGAGTTCAAGGTAGGTAACGCAACTAATTAAAGGCACCAATAAGTCATACTAAGTACATCTTAATTGTTATTGTGGGCAAAATAAAAATTAACTCGTCGTTACACAGACAAATTTTGAATTTAGGAAAATTTAAAATAAAGCGATTTTTGATTATAATTATTTTCCAGGTTAAAACAGTGAAACCTAGGCCGTCTACACACCAGTCAATTGCAACTCAGCTGTCATCATCATTAGGGGTTTTTATTTTTAAACTCTGAGTAGAGCCTGAGCAAATCTATGAAGCTCTGAGCAGAGTATGATCAGAGCTCTCCGGTCTAAAAAAGAAACACACTTGAGCACTGAATTGTCATATTTTGTTGAATGTCAAATGAAATTAATTTGCTTACTTGTTGTTGAAGTTTTAATAGGGAGTTTCATTCAAATTTTAAAGATTTGATCTCAAAATTCAGATTTGGTCTTTTCAATGAAACTTGTTTCACGATTTAATCGTAGTATTGGTGATTTTCTGACGAGCACACACAGTATTTTGACGGAACGCAAGAATGTCATGCACAGTTGTTGATTCACTCAAAATCCCATTTTGGTATTTTCTGACTTCACAAACATTTTGTATTACTGTTTTGTTTCTTTTACGAATATTTGTTAATTTTATTGCTAAATATAGGCTGGCAAAAGTTTACAACAAACAACAAATAACAAAACATTTTTCATTTCACGTTTGACCGAAGACTTTTTACATGTATATGTGCATTCAGATCAAATCTGCCACCCCATCAGAGATCAAATCTTTTGTGTTGAGATTTGATCTAGATTTGCTCTTTTTCTTGCAATGAAACTCTCAAAACTAAAAAAGATCAAATCTTTTGACAGAAAGAGCAAATCTTTTCTTCAATGAAACTCGCTATGTGTTTTAAGAAAAGAAATTGGAAAAAAAAAATGAATAAAGCAATTATTCTACGAGAAGCTTACAGTTTATTTTTTGTATCCGATGAGGAAGATGATGATTTTCAAGTAAATCATTCAAGACGTATCACAAAAAATTACGCCATTTTAATGTTTGTTGTTTGTTCTTTCTATCCAACAAAACAAGTCTTTTGTCAAAACACAAAAAACGAGTGAAGTTGGCCGCGCTCAGCCTTTTACTCCATGTGCTCGGTCATTTTATTCTGAGCTCATAGAGCGCGCTCCGATCGAGCTCTGATTGAAAAAATAAACACAACATGAGCGCTCAGAATGCTCCGAGTTAAAAAAAAACAAACACAGATCTTATTTTTGACAGCTCAGTCCCCTGCTCTGAGCTTAAAAATAAAAAACCTCTAAGATCTTCCATACATCCCGATTGCTGGCCGACGACATCTAGCTTGTTCCTCTTCGCTCTTACGACCTATAGGTGCCCAGCTCTACGGAGTCTACCGAGCTTTATTTTGTCCATAACATCCGCTTCGGGGTAGATTTAGATTTCATACAATTCATGAAATGATTGTATCATCTCCGGAATCGTCCTCCCTCGCACATTCTCCGGAAGACTTTCCTTTCGAACGTTTTTACATGAGATTTGAGATTGCTTCTGTGGGAGACCCACCCTTAAGAGATCAAAGTGAGAGACAAAAAATAATGAGATGAACCCTAACAAAAGAAAGAAAAAACACAAACGTCAAATTGTTATCAAGACATCGATGTCAAGATAGAACCTAGGAGAGAGGTGTCTAACATCCCAACAGGCTCCGAAACAACGCGACTCAATTGGATATTTCATCTCATGTTGAAGATCCTGAGAGAAATTATATCGTGTGGAGTCGGCCTGTTCCTGTTAGTAAGCGGCAAGCGCCCAAGTCTAGAGTCAAGGATACGTATGTATGTGACTTTGTGACTACTGATAAAACTATAGTCCTGTACGTACAGTACAGCAGAAGCTTAGTTTTTATGGTAAGATTTCTGGTTTCACATCCACTTATTGAATGAAGAAGCAGCAAATTAAATATAATAGATGAGGACAAATGAGTACCTATACAAGATTTCTGTTGTATTAGCTCTCCCGCAAGTATTTGAAGATATAATTTTTGATTAGAGGTTTAGTCCCAGTTAGCAAAACAAGCAAATCAACATTCTCCCCAAATTAATTGCACGACTGGATCGCATGTACTTGCTCATATGTGCGGTCAAATCGTCGAATAAAATTTAAATAAAATGCACGAATGGGTCGCATGAACTTGTTCTTATGCTAGATAATTGCTTAGTGGCTGCATATGTATGTATGTATATCTATACACATAAATAAAAATGAAGTGTCTGTTTTTAAAATCAAAATCACAGCTTTTTACTTGATGTATACGAAAGGATATACAGTACTTATAACAAAAACACCATTTAAATTTTTTTGTCTGTCTGTCTGTCTGTCTTTCTGTCTGTTTGTTCCGGGTAATCTCGGGAACGGCTGCACCGATTTTGACGGGACATTCACTGAAAGGTAACTGATATCCTAAGGAGTAACTTAGGCTATGTTTGTTACTCACTAGGTGGCACTGGTTTGTTTTTTTTTTTGCGAAAATTCTTATTTATGGAACGATTTTGACAGGACTTTCACAGGCAGGATTCCCATTTTGAAAGGTATAACTAAAGCTGATTTGAATTACCCGCAGGTGGCGCTGGGTTTGCTTATTTTTCGAAAATTATTATTTTAGAACGATTTGTTTCAGGCGGACGAAGTCGCGGGTAACAGCTAAAAAAAATAATTTTTTTTCGAAAATTCTTTCATTTTTTTAATTAGTTTAAGAGTTTTCTCGGAAAAACTAGGTATGTCATAAAATTTGAAAACTAAATGTCTATCGAGGAAAAAAAATATTGAAAATCGTTCTAACAGGTTTTTTGAAAAACTTTTCGAAAAAATATTTTAAATTTTTTTCTAGTATGTCGTTATAAGGAAATCTGTAGTTTTTATCTGGGAAAATTATTTTAAAAAAATTCAATCAACACGTTTTCAAAATATTTCGAAAACCCATTTGTTTTTAGAAAAGTTAAGAAATCGAAAAAAAGTTTTTGAAAATTTTGAAATGCAATATTAATTGAATTATAAAAAATTTTATTGAAATCAGGATAATGGTTTACGATAAAACCGCATTTGAAAAAAAGCGGTTCTATAAGAGGTACCGTCATAGAGCAAATTTGGAAAAATGTGTTCTAACTGAAAGATGTATTGTTGTAAAAAAAATAGCACACCGTAAGTTTTATCAAAATCGTTAGAGCCGTTTTCGAGAAAATCAAACATTTTGTTAAAGATTGTATGGCAGGTACCGTTATTTTTCGACCTAGAGCAAAAATGAAAAATGCCCCTTGAGACACTACCAAAGAAATACTAAATACCAAGTTTGAAGCCAATCGGCCCATCCGTTTAGGCTGTAGAGGTGCGAACACACAGGCAGACAGACGGACGGAATTTCCGGACCAACTTTTTTCGACTTCTCTATCATCTTAATGTCAGGTTTGATTGTTAGAATTTTTTTGCACCATAACTTGCCTTATAAAATAAATAAATTAAATAAATTTATTGGCGCGACAGCTCCTTAAGGAGCCAGGGCCTAGTGACTTATACTCTCAACCATTCCTATGTGTGTGTTCTTAATCTGCAAGAATGGAAGGGACCTACAATTTACCGCCGAGTCCGAACGGCTAGATGAGATGCACTTTTTCGAGACAAATTTTACTCTTAGAGGTTTTGTCATTTCCTCGCAAGAGGCAGTACCCGAGAAAAAAATGGGCACGACTGGGTCGCACTTACTTGCTCTTATGTGCCTAATTACATTGGAAAGCAAGATCTTTGGTAGAAACAAGTAACATTTAGGTTTAAAATAACACAGTTTGAAATTATAAAACGTATCAAAACCACAATACTTGACGGTTTTTAGTAAAAATGAAGTACGCCATCACACGTCTTAAATTACAAAGAATTTATGAAAAATGTATTTCGAAAATTGTAGGACCGGTTTTGATAAAATCCTGTTTTTTATTTTTAGTTTTTTTAAAAAAACGTTTGTTTGTAGTTTTGCTATGTATTTTTTTAGAATTTATTAATTTACATCTTATTTTAAAATTTTAAATATTTTTTTTTGATAAGTTTTAAAAATATTGAATTTTCAAAAAAAAATCCTAAAATTAATTAAAAATAGAAAAAAAATAATTATTCAAAATTTTTTTATGTAGAATTAATTTGGATTCTTAGATCTTTTTTTATTGAAATCCATTGAGCCGTTACCGAGAAAGTCGAAAATAAAAAAACGTTATATGAAAGGTACCGTTAATAGACTTTCCCGGTAAATTTGGTTCTAATTAGCTGATAGCTAATAAAATAAAAGAAAACTATAAAACAAAACGTTTTGTTCATACTTTTTTTTGATGTAGGCCTCTGAGAACTGCCATTTTTAATACAAAATGACAGATCAGATTTTGACAACCTGCGCAATATATCACCTTTGTTATGTGTACTGTGGATAGCTACTACCACCTACAAAAGATCTATGATCGTAATGTCATGTTTCATTGTTATATACATTTTTTTTATATTCACGAATCCTAAACTTGCTTTATAGTCCCTATAATCGCAAGTAAAAGTGTCAAAACCACACCACTTCACTGTTTTTAGTAAAAATGGAGTACGCCATCACACGTCTTGTACAATAACGTATTTATAAAAAATAAGTGTTTCGAAAATTGTAGGCCAGATTTTGATAAAATCCTGTTTTTTTATTTTTAATTTTTTGAAAAAAATATAATATCTTGATATTTTGGTATGCAGTTTCTTAGAGTTTATTTATGTACAGCTAATTAAAATAATTTTTTGTGACTAGAATTGCCGAGCTGATTTGGATCCATTATCCATATAATCCTCATTGAAAAGGGAAATCGGAAATGATGCAAGCTCGTGATAAGTAACTCTTCCAGATCTTCTTGAGATTGCTTTGCTATGCTCACTCTTTGGAACAACGTCATTCTCATTTGGTCAACAGAAAACTTCTACCATCAAGGCGTTTTTGCCAAATAATAGTATTATTACTCTGCCCCGACTTGCAAAAATCCCGGAATAATACAAACGTAAAATCCAAAACAATTTTGATGAAATTTTCTATACTGTAGGTAATTTGGTCCAACCTCAACTTGAGGCAAAAGATATTTTTATCTTGATAAATGGACCCTAATAGGTGGCGCTGGTGTCGGTTTTTTTTCAAAAACCGTATATATGGACCAATTTTGACGGCACTTTCACAGAATATTCTAAGGAGTAACTTATACTATTTTAATTGCAAACTAGGTGGCGCTGGGGTTCGTTCTTTTTCCGAAAATTCTTATTTTATTTCTTATTATATACCAGCAGATTGCTGATGTTGAAAGGAGTAACAAAGACTATTTGAATTACTCATAGGTGGCGCTGGTGTCGTTTTTTTTCTTCAAAAAATCAAATGAAAATAATAAAAAAGCCTTTAGCTTTTAGTTTTGACCAGATAGGTGGCGCTATATAAACAATATTAAATTAAAATGACTACCGATTTTTAAAATATACTTCGTGTGTATTAATATTGTTAGCTGGCAGTTTCTATGTTTGTACATATGTGTACTTGGGTGCTATAGGTAGCGCTGATGTTGGTATCTAAAATATGTTATACCCGAGCAACGGCGGGTGGGTTCGCTAGTTAGTACTTTAAATGCAAAGGAACTTTGCATAAACCCAACCTTGCACCTTTTTTAAATCCTATTGTTATCTGATAGTAAAGGAGGCGGAGGGGCGTGGTTGTGGAAATAAGTTTTTTGTATCTACCGGACATCCCAGACGTCATATTAAATAGTAGACATTTCCGTTTATTCGCCTATTTGAGGAATCCTGAAAGAAGTTCACCCGTTTAGTTCACAGGCACAAAGCATTTATAAGCATGTGTCTGTTAGGAACATAGAATGCAACTGGATGCTGCACGAACGGCTCTAGCTTGCACTAGGAGCTAGAAAAATTGCTACCAAACCTGAGCATCGACCTCACGGCCTCTGGGTTAACATGTAAAATCTTATCTACTGCACCACTGCCCCCCGCATTTTGTATATAAAAATAAATTGAAATAATTAATTCAATAAACAAATAACTTGAGTTCATTCCACCTACATGAACCACAAACACTTCTGCATTCAATAGACTCTAATACCGTATCGAGTTGTGGCATTAGAAACATCGTTTCCTTTTTCCGTATTAAAAAAATAAATTGATACCAGATGCGTTCCAAGCACCATGTAAGAAAAAGTCTACTGTGGATGCTTGATAAGCGAACCAATGAACTGTTAAATGACTCCTTCAATTGAATTTACTCTTACTGGAGGGTTGGTTATATGGTTCTTAGAGGACTTCTATCATTCTTCTCTTGTTACCAGAGCGAGTAAGTTCTTAGCCACGATGGAGGAAGCTTTACTTCAATTCAATGAAATTTTATTAAAGTGCAAAGATTTCAAAATCAGTCCAATCGAACTTAAATCCGTATCAGTGATTTTAAAGAACCACAAATATCCTCCAAGCAAAAAAGAAATATTCTTTTTTGTAACCATTATCTTTGGATCAGTCTTATGGCTCTTGTGTCCATTTCTCCCAAACTCTAATCAGGTAATAGCTTAAAAATATCTGAAACTTTTAATTCGTCCACTTCTTCTTGGTAAACAGTGCTTTATAGGTCTTCCTGATAACGTGAGAAGAGCATTTAGGCCACCGGTAAAGTGTGAATTTTGTCAAGGTGTTTCGTACATTCAAAAATTAAAAATGATTTCGAGAGATGATTTTGAAAGAAAGTTCGCATACTCTGGTGTTCCAGTTGTTGTAACAGATGCAACCTCAAACTGGACTTCATTAACGGTTCGTAATTCAAAACTTTAAAACAAACCGAAAAAACTTGAAATTATTTCCAAAAAGGTTTTTGATTTTTGGTATTTCAAAGAAACATACAACTTGGCGAAACATAAGCAAAAAATTCTGAATTGCCAATTTTTCCCTTATAAATCCGGATTTAGAAATTTATTGGATGCGTTACAAACTCCGCCGGAATATTTTCAGTCAAAAGAAAAGTCATGGTATTTTGGTTGGAGTAATTGTAATGCTGAAACAGCTGAAAACTTGCGACAGCACTATGGACGGCCTTACTTCCTTCCAGAAACTTCAGAGAACAATGCCGTCGATTGGATCTTTATGGGAATGCCTGGTCTAGGAGCTCATATGCATGTATTTTTTATGAAAAACCATTTTCTTGTTATGCAAATATTGGTAATTTAAATTTTCAGGTGGATAATGTTCGTTTACCGTCTTGGCAGGCGCAATTATCTGGAAGTAAAAAATGGATTCTGATGCCCCCACCGGAGTGCTTCTTTTGGTGTAGCCGTATGGAAGTTGTTATGGACGAAGGGGATATAAGTAAGCTAATAAGGAATTTTAGATAAATAATTTTTTTTTCTTTTAAATTCTGTAAATTATGTAGTTGTCCTAGACACAAACAAATGGTACCATCAAACCATGGTGCTGCCTGGAAAAATAAGCATAACCATAGGAGCTGAGTATGATTAATTTTAAGAATAATTTATTAAACAAAAGTGTTATTTATAAATGTTATAATAAAATTAAAACCTAAATAAATATTCCTACAGTGCTTGTCGTAGGTCTATAAAACAAATGGTTCAACTGGGGACCTAAAACCTAAGAAACAACCTAGAGAGACCTGTCTAGTTCCATTTCTCTTGATTTTGTATGGTTTTTTGACAAATATTACTCTAGTGGGAAATACTCCTCAATTCTTCATTATCAGTTTACCACTTAAGCCAAATTTAAAAGACTGTAGACGCAGAAAGACTTTCTTTACTTCGGCCACCAGCGAATAGCCAAAAGCTGAATCAGCGGCTTTGGATTGAGATAATAACAATCGTCAGTATAAAAAAATCATCAAACCAAATCACTCCTGCCTCCAGTCTGTATATAAATAGCTTTAAGACTTAATATGAGTCGGTATCTCCTTCTTAAGCATTTCCTTCAAGAATGATAGCAATACTTTTAGAAGAGAAATAAATTGCACGACTGGATCGCACGTACTTGCTCATATGTGCGGTCACATTGTAGAATAAAATTAAAAAAATTAAAGTCAACATCAAAGCATTTATTCGATTTTTGTGACTTCTCATTTTTCGAATAAAGTACGTTAAAATATATTGGGTGAAATAATTTAAACGCCATTTTATTTCTTTAGGAAATGTAAAAAAGTTTGAATTTTTTTTCAAAATTGTAGGAGCCGTTTTTAAATAAAACGGTTTTTTAACAACTTTTTTTTAAAAATTAAAAAAAATAATTCAAGAACACAACTTAAGCACAAAAATAACGTACATTTAAAAACAAAATTAAAAAAAAAATTCACTTACCCGTTTTCAAAATATTGATTTTCAAAAATAAATTTAAAAAAAATTATTAAAAATACAAAAAAAGTCATTTTTCGAATAAAGTACGTTAAAATATATTGGGTGAAATAATTTAAACGCCATTTTATTTCTTTAGGAAATGTAAAAAAGTGTGAATATATAACGGTTTTTTTTAACAACTTTTTTTTAAAAATTAAAAAAAATAATTCAAGAACACAAACTTAAGCACAAAAATAACGTACATTTAAAAAAAAAATTAAAAAAAAAATTCACTTACCCGTTTTCAAAATATTGATTTTTCAAAAATAAATAATATTTATATTATTATTAATAAATAAAAGTTTTCCAAAAAAAATTAATGCAAAATTACTCAAGCTAAATACATCCTCTTGAATATCAATTTTGATTGTAATCGGATCTCCAGTTTTCGAGAAAGTCGAAGAAAAAAAAAACCGGTCCTATCGGAGGTACCCTTTTTAGCCCACCGTATTAAATTTTTTTTGTTCACTTAAATATAATGCATACCTACAGTAGTACACTGATTTTTTTTTATAAAAATTCTTGGAGCCGTTTTCGAGAAAAATAAGTTTTACATAACGGTTATATGACAGGTACGGTTAATTTTTGAGCTAAAAAAAATTTTAAAAAACTCCTCTGTAGAATGTCAAAATAACCTTAAGTTCAAAATTTGAAGACGATTGGCCCAACCGTTTAGGCCGCAGTCCAATATACATCCGTACAGACAGACAGACGAAAAAAACTTACCCGTTTTCAAAATATTGATTTTTCAAAAAAAAATTTAAAAAAATTATTAAAAATACAAAAAAAAAGTTTTCGAAAAAAAATTAATGCAAAATTACTCAAGCTAAATACATCTTCTTGAATATCAATTTTGATTGTATCGGATCTCCAGTTTTCGAGAAAGTCGAAGAAAAAAAAAACCGGTCCTATCGGAGGTACCGTTTTTAGCCCACCGTATTAAATTTTTTTTTTCACTTAAATATAATGCATACCTACAGTAGTACACTGATTTTTTTTAATAAAAATTCTTGGAGCCGTTTTCGAGAAAAATAAGGTTTTACATAACGGTTATATGACAGGTACGGTTAATTTTTGAGCTAAAAAAAAATTTTAAAAACTCCTCAGTAGAATGTCAAAATAACCTTAAGTTCAAAATTTGAAGACGATTGGCCCAACCGTTTAGGCCGCAGTCCAATATACATCCCTACAGACAGACAGACAGACGGACAGAATTTTTCCAGTAACTCAAATATGTTTCTCTATCATCGTAATGCCATGTTTGATTGTTATCTCAAAATTTTTAATCTGCACGAATGCATAACTTGTATTATAGTACCTATAATCGCAAGTAAAAAACAACATGGTAAATCCAAGTCCGGTTTCATGTTCCCAACGGAAGATTGGATGGCGCGCTACAATCCTGTTTTCACCTGGACCTCAACCAATAATCTTTTTAAGGCAACTCGGTCACTAGCTGCTACCTCCAGTTTTGCAGGTGAAATCGGTCGATGTCCTATCCCACTTGCATGCGCTATCTAATTCTCGGTCTTCCTCTACAGCGCCGTACCTCCGGGGTGGAATCGAAGATTTTCCAGGCCGGAGCATTTATTTCTATCCACTCTATATGACCCAGCCATCTGAAACGTTGGAGTTTTACTATTTACCTCGTAGAGGTCTTCGTTGTATCTCCTTCTCAACTCGACGTTAATGTATACGGGGCAAAAAATCTCCTCCCTCGTCCACTTTTGGCGTATGCACTATTCAGCAGGACTGCGATGATGAGGGTCTTTTAAACGGACATTTTAGTCTTGAGAGAGGGCTTTGTTACTGGATTGCCTAGCCCTCTGGAGCTGTTTTCTGAGTTATTAACGGAGCTTAGGTAGACGAAGTTCCTAGCTAATTGGATGGACTTTTTAAAGATCGTGTCTTTGGTGTTGACGTGAGAGATCTGCACTATTCTTTCGAGTATGATGCGTATTGCTTTGTCAGGGATGCCAAGCCTGTCAAGACTCTATAACTCGTCTCTATAAATGCTTATAAAAGTGGTTTTATGGCTCTTAAGCAAAAGATATAGCTAGCAGCTTTACTTCATTAAAAAGGGGGCAAAATTGTTGTTCAACTTCACCCAGATAGAATGGATCATTATGCCTGATAGCGGAATTCGTTACGTCATCGCCGTTATACAGTCTGCAGAAGTGGCATTTACATATTCTCATCATCGACTGCGATTCTACAACGATCTTGATCGTCTTTGCAAGCTTATGTTCGATCTCCGTAGCTTTGACAGTTTCTTTTTGCCGCGCTTTTCATGATCCCTTTATTTTTGAGAAGCCGGTGTACCTCTTTCCTCAACTCTTCGATCTCCCAAAGGTAGTACATTGGTTGGACATTTGTAAAAAAAAAAAAAAAAAACATTCGAAAGTCTAAATCGTCATCGAT
Source organism: Platycheirus rosarum (assembly GCA_963971375.1). Lineage (NCBI taxonomy): Eukaryota > Metazoa > Arthropoda > Insecta > Diptera > Syrphidae > Platycheirus > Platycheirus rosarum. Next base: position 3,431,785 of record OZ020507.1, on the reverse strand, counting down.
TTCTACGCTCTTCAACGATACACCTGCTGTCAGCTCCCAAGAAAAGCAAATCTGCTTGCAGCCCGATTTGCGTACTTGAGAGCGTAAATGATATTAATGGACCAATCTTCTTTGGCACTCGTTCCGTCATGAGGCGTTCTTCTTTATTCACTCAGAAAAGGTATCTGAACAGAGTCTGAGCATTCTGAGCATACTCTGATAATTCTCTGAACCGAGCATGATCTAAGCGCTCAGATATAATTTTGAAATACGTTCTAGCACTTTACTGTCGCAAATCGACACTTCTCATATGGCTTGTTCACAGGCGGCAATACTATGCACATAATACTATTGTCTCTTTCGTTTTGGCATCTATTTTTCGAAAAGTGGTGTAGGCAATGTGCATGGGATAGAGTGAAATAGCCTACAACTCTAAAGTGACGTTAATTTCGTTCAGCATTTACAGCCTTCTCAGAGCACGCTCTGATCATTTTCTGAACGAAAAAAGAAATACAACTTCTTTATTGACAACTCAGACTCTGCTCTAAACGAATAAAGAAAAACGCCTATGGAAACACTGATTAATTTTCAGCTTAAAGCGCGAAACAGATTGAACCAGCGACAACACCAGCACCGTCAATAGCAATGGAACAGCAACAGCAAATTTAGGATTTTGGTCTAACGACGCTGGTGACGTTGCTGGTGATGGTCTAATCTAATTTGGGCCATTGAAATACATTGGTTCTAAATTAATGGCGGCCGCTGTTGCTGGTGCTGTTGCTGTTGCTGGTTCAATCTGTTTCACGCATAAGAAATATCTCGAAAATCGAAAGCTTCTTAATAACTGGCAGTACGGCTTTCGTAGCAACAGGTCCACTGGTGATCTAATGGTATATCTCACCGAAAAGTGGAACCAATCTCTCCGTCGTTTTCGTTTAAGCAAAAGTAATGCAACTATTTCTCAGGAATTTGAAAGAGTTTGTTTGTTTTATCAAAAATGCGTGCATTTGGACTCGATCATCGTTGCATTAGTAATTACCTTTCTAACCGCTCAATGCAAGTTGTGTTTGATGGATTCAAGTCTGATATTCACAAAATGAATACTGGTGTTCCACAGGGCTCAGTTTTGTCTCCGGCCCTTTAGCTTATTATATTTATCAACGATTTACTATCTGAAACATCTAATCCAATAGTTTTGCTGACGACAGCACTCTCAGTTTTTCATATTCGTTTCCAGATTCTCATCTATGTTCTTCGGATATGGAACTGCAACCGCAGCGTATGATTAGCTCATTAAATTCTGATCTTAGCAGCATTGTACAATGGGGAATAAGAAATCGCGTCGAATTCAATGCTTCAAAAAATCAATAACAGAAACATTTACATCTCTTGAGGACTGTCACATTGTTTCTGCCTTTCGCTGGAAGGAATGCCCATCAATTTACCTTGAGCCCTACTTTGAACGTACAGTCAAATACAGATATTCTTTTTTTAGTCGTACCACACGAATGTGGAACGCCTTGCCGGACTCCTGTTTTTTTCTCCTGTTTTGAAATACAGAACTTTAAAACGAATATGCATCGGTACCTCCTCTTACATCCTTCCCTATATACTTAACGCTCCTACTGTGTTTAATCAATATTATAAGGGTAGTCATAATCCCTTTAGTGCGGGTTAGTTATGTGTATATAAAAAAATTAATTAAAAAAATTCTGGATTAGGGAGCAAACACCTTATGTATGTATCACTATAGCTGTTTTGTTGTTATTGAGGAGATTTTCGAGTTTCATTCAAGAAAAGATTTGCTCCATGATACACAGAAATACAAGGTATGCTGCTCAGTAGACGCATACAAATCGCCATCTTGATATTTTATGACGTCACATTCTTCTTTTATTATTATTTTATTTATTAAGTGAATATTATTTTTTAAAATTGAAGATTTAAACAATTTTTTTTATGATTATAAGAACAATAAACTTAAAAAAACAATAACAAAATCGACAAATTAATACATTTATTTACACTCCCTAAGAACAAAAATCAGAAGAATGTGACGTCACACGCATAATCAGCCAAAGTGAGCATACCTTGTATTTCTGTGTATCATGGATTTGCTCTTTCTGTCAAAAGATTTGATCCTTTTCAATTTCGAGAGTTTCATTGCCAGAAAAAGAGCAAATCTAGATCAGATCTCAACACGAAAGATTTGTTCTCTGATGGATTGGAAGATTTGATCTGAATGCGCACATACACATATAAATAATCTTTTTTGCCAATGTCAATAGGGATGCAAAATACAAGCGATACATCGATGTTTTAAGAAATCGATGTATATCATTCATAAACATCGATTTCAAAACATCGATTAAACCCACTTAAACATCGATACATCGTTCTTGGTGAAAATAGTGCCACGTGTGTCGAAAGGTCCGATCTCTGAAAAGGAAAACGTAGTGATCTGAAATTTAATGTTTGTTATAGCGAGTTTCATTCAAGAAAAGATTTGCTCTTTCTGTCAAAAGATTTGATCTTTTTCAATTTCGAGAGTTTCATTGCAAGAAAAAGAGCAAATCTAGATCAAATCTCAACACGAAAGATTTGATCTCTGATGGGTTGGCAGATTTGATCTGAATACACACATACGTGTAAATAGTCTTTCGGTCAAACGTCAAATGGAAAATATTTTGTTATTTTTGTTGTTTGTTGTGAACTTGTGCTAGCCCGTGCTTAGTCAAAAAATTAACAAATATCCATTAAATATACAAAATAACAAATAAAGGTGTTTTTGAAGTGAGAAAATACAAATATGGCATTTTAAATATATACTGTGAGCGTCAAAAGAAAGTGTACAGCTATGAACTGCATTTTTACAAACCTGTTAAAACAAGGGGGTTCGATCTTTTAGTAAAATACTTATATGTTATTATTTAAGGTAGTTTATTTTCAATGAATTGCCATATAAATTTTAACAGAAAATATTGAAGTAAAAAAGACAATAAAAAAATAAAAAAAATATTTCAGTTTTAAAGCGTCAAAAAAAAGTGTACATTATCCAATTAAAGTAAAAAACTTAAAACTAGTACTTTGTCTGCTTCCCTTTCGCCTTTAGAACAGCATCAATGCGTCTGGACATTGATTCTACCAGCTTCCTTGTCAATTCGGTTGGGATTTTTTGCCACTCTTCAACTAGAATTGACTTTAGTGACTCTCTGTTTGAAATGTTCCTCTTTCGGATCTGCTTATCTAGATACTCCCACAAATGCTCGATGGGGTTTAAATCTGGGGATTGCGGAGGGTGATCCAGTTGCTTAGGTGTACGGTAAAGTAACCATTCCTTGACTATTTTCGATGTGTGCTTGGGATCGTTGTCTTGTTGGAAGACCCATGAATCACTTAAACCCAGTTTTGCAACACTACTTGGCAAATTTTCTCTTAAAATATTAAGATAATCTTCTTTTCTCATTGTACTGTCAATAAAGACGAGGTTCCCAACTCCAGATGAAGCCATACATCCCCAGACCATTACCGAACCGCCTCCGTGCTTAATTGTTGAATTTAAATATTTTTGTTCAAATTCAGTTTTTTTCGTTCTCTATATTTTTGGTGGTTTTCTTGAACCAAAAATCTCAAATTTGCTCTCGTCACTAAAGAGAACATTTCCCCAGAATGAAGAACTTTCTTTTTGATACTTCTTGGCAAAAAGAAGTCTTCGCTTCTGATTTTTTTCAGAAATGTATGGTTTTTTGCGAGGAACTCTTCCGTGTAGCCCGCTACTATGAAGGGTCCGCCGAATAGTGCTCGCGCTAACGTTGACTCCAGAAGATTGGGTAATATTTTCAGCAATCTTTACTGCACTAGACGTGGGATTTTTTCGCACTTCCCTGACAATAGCACGTTCATCACTTACGGACAGCCTTTTTGGCCTTCCGGAACGAGGTCGATCTTTAACATCCTTGAACTTTTGAAATTTGTCCAAAATTTTTTTCACCGTGTTATGGCATCTGCCCACTGTTTTGGCTATTTCGCGGTAAGATTTTCGTTCCTTTCTTAATTTAATAATAAGTTCTCGTATTTCTACTGTACTTTGTTTACCCATTTTGAAGTAATTTAAAAAAATAATTTAAGCAACAAGCAACTTTCGATAGAAATGAACTCAATAACACTTTTAATCAATTAGTTATGAGTTGAAAAGAAAAAAAAATAAATTTAACGGTTGTTTTCCCGATAAGCGGAAAGTTGCACAGTATGTGTTGCAAGTTGTACACCTTTTTTTGACGCTTGAAAACTGAAATATTTTTTTTATTTTTTTATTGTTTTTTTACTTCATTATTTTCTGTTAAGTTTTATATGGCAATTCATTGAAAATAAACTACCTTAAATAATAACATATAAGTATTTTACTAAAAGATCGAACCCCCTTGTTTTAACAGGTTTGTAAAAATGCAGTTCATAGCTGTACACTTTCTTTTGACGCTCACAGTATACTGTACATGCCTGGTATTTTTGTGTGTGATATCAAATACTGTGTATGCTCGTCAGTGAATGACCAATACTAGGATTAAATGATGAAACAAGTTTCATTGAAAAGAGCAAATCTTGATTTTCAGATCAAATCTTTGAAATTTGAATGAAACTCGCTATTACTGAAATTTCATATAAAACCAGTTTTGTGTTGGGCAATTGACAACAGTTTTTTGTCTGAAAAGAAGAGAAAATCGATTCTTTTCTCAAAGAATCGAAACCACGCATCGTGGACGCAGTTTAAAATTCAAAATTGTGAAATGTCATTTCTATTTTAAACTAGCTTACCCACCCGGCGTTGCTCGGGCTTACCCTAGCATTTTTTGATACCGAAAGCGGTCCAATTATAGCCAAAAACCACAAAGGTAAACGTAGTTACAAAATGTTTTCAAATTCGGCCAAGCATTTCAAATTTAATGTTGGTTATATGAAAAAATATAAAATTCCATACAAAAATCAATTTTCGATTTTTCCGAAGGGTTTTCCCGAAAGTTTCTTTCGTAAAAAACCATTTCCTGGCAATTACAAACAATGGAAAAAATTGAGCCAAATCGGCTCAGACGTTCTGAAATAATGAATTATTATACATTTTTCACACCATTTTTATATATGTATGTGTATAAGTTTTATTAAATTGCGACTGTTTATTTCCGGGAAATAATAACAAAATAGAGACAAATTCCAAAAAAGATATGATATAGAATTGATAGTGGAATTTCACAAGATACTCCAGGGTAATTTTGTTTTTTAGGTGTGTGAGGTTGGGGTTTAGGGTTTGAAAACTTTTTTTCTGATTTCCGTCGAAGTTTAATTTCTGACGAAAAATGGTTTGCAAGAAGTTGTAAATGATTAAAAAACCTATAACTTTACTTCAGGTTATTTTTCAACATAAACTCAAATATGATAAGATATCGGCAAAAAAACGGGGTTACGATTATTTAGTTTTGCTAACTAAAATCGCATTCGATGTTTTACAAACGCAATGAAACACAACCTCCAGAATTAAAAATAGCTGGCTAGTTATTGTTTTTTTTTTTTTTGTTTTATTACTATTCGTATTTTAACTTAAGAAGTAACCGCTTATCGAGCATCAAAAAATCAGTTCATACAATTTTTTCTTAAACATCGCGAAAATATCGATATCATCATCATAACATCGATGTTTTTATGAATGATGTTGCATCCCTAAATGCAAATGACAAAGGAAGAGTGACAGTTCTTCACCAATATAACAATTTAATCATAAAAGAAGTTTCATCGGAAAGATCAAATCTCGATTTTGAGATCAAATCCTTAAAATTTGAATGAAACTCGCTATAAGTTAACGCCTAAATCCATTCGTAAACAACCTGATAGGTCCATATCAGTGCAGTCTTAGGCCAGGAAAGGCCATTATCGATCAAATATTCACATAAACCCCTGAATTTGTCCTTTGGTGATATGTGAGAGTGTAGTAGGGTGTAGTACCCCTTGGCTTAGTGGTTAGTGTGTCGGACTGCTAAGCGAATGAGCCTGGGTTTGGATCCCGCTCATAGCCACCTCTTTTTCTGGGGTACTGCTTATTGCGAGGAACTGACAAAACCTACAAGAGTAAAATTTGTCTCGATAAAGTGCATCTCATGTAGCCGTTCGGACTCGGCTATAAGAGTATGGTCACTAGGCCTTGGCTCCTTAAGGAGCCATCGCGCCAATAAATTTATTTAATTTATATGTGAGAGGTCACCTATAAATTCCAAATTATTTTAAATCTCCAACAGAATATGCTTTTGTTTACTCACATTTTTCTTTATTTCTTAATTTCATTTCAACCTTACATATGTATATCATATAATTTCTTTTAATTTACATTACATACCTACTATAAATTATAAAATAAAAGGTTTACAGTTTGACAAAGAACAAAAACACATGAAGAACACAAAAAAAACATAAAACAAAACTAAATAAAACGATTTTTTTGAGATCTACACTTATTAATTGAACTTTCTATAAATGAGCATATTACAGTTTCAAATGTCGCCAAATTGAGTCGAGGACAATAAATATTACATAACACAAAATTTACAAAATTTCCATTTAACAGTACAAAGATTCACATTCATTCGTATTGACTTTTTTCTATATATTATGTAGATGTGTGCTTTTTAACTTTTGCATTAAACTTAAAATATAATATATATATATATGTTTGTATAATTTTTTTTTTAATTGACTATAATGAAAAATAAAATATCTTACAAAAAATTTAACCAAACAATACCTCACCATTACCAATAAAAATTAAATAAATTGTAAAATAAAAACTTTCTATAATACAAAATTTATATATTCGAGCACATCGATTTTCAAGGGGGGAATGGATTTAATCAAAACCGCCGTAGCCAGAAGCAATTTGAAATTTCAACATATCGACACAGGTACAGGAACTAAGAGAACACTTGGACCTTAGTAAAACGAAAAAGAGTATGTAATTTTGTAATTTCTTCCTCCCAGCATTCTCCTACCAGTAAAATACACAATTTGTCTATACATTGACTATTATTAACACCTATAGGTTAAATATTTTCATCACATTAAGGGGTTTCATTTTTTTTTCTTTTGTTTTAACACTGAACATTCATTTCAAATATTTATGTCACTTATTGTAGTTGCGGATGGCTGAGAAGATCTCTTATTGTAAACAAGTTTCAAAAATTCCTAACAATGAGATTCCGACCAGACCCCGCTTTTTTCTAGAAGAGTATAAAATAAGAAGTAAACTAGAAGATCGGGGGATCTTCTGTGTATAAAAAAAATGATCAGTCGGTTAATGAATGCGCTCAATTAACGGGCAGTTGCTGCTGAGAGCTGGAACGTCGATTTCTTTGCGCATTTCTTGCGTTGAGTGGATATTGTCGAGGGAAAAGAATCATAGACGATCCTAGAGCCAGGGTGTTGGGTGTCTTTTGGTTGCCTGGCAGACTGACGAAGACAGTGCCGACGGCAGCATAGTTGTCTGATGTCGGTTCTATTGCTACCAATCTTATCAGTGGACTGGGTGATTGAGATGAGGATGATGATGAGAGTACTTTGATTCGACCACGACGAGTAAAGGGCATGGGGCTTTCTGTGTCGTGACACATGGTGAGGAATACACAGGCGAATGGCCGTTTAGCCATGTGCAACATTTCGACAATATGGCGTCGTCGAGCACGTCGGAGATCAGCAGCTTGTTTTGCCTTCCAGGCAACTACACATATTGCTAGGAAGAGGAAGAAACAAGAAAAGAATACCGAAAAGAATACAAATAAGTCGATATGTAGTTGATCCTGTCGGAACACAATGGAACCGTAGCTTTGATCTGAGCCCGGACTAGCTCGTAGGGCGATAAAGAATCGTGTTGCACTCAAATTGTGTGAATTTTGAGGCAGGGTGAGGACTAGGCGGTTTTTCAATCCAAATAGGCGTAGCAGGGTATTGCACTGGTGGAGTGTAACATGGGTGCTCAATTCTCGGGCATGCTTGTCCTTGACATAGAAACCAGTTCCACCCAAGGACTTGCAGTCATGAATGTGCGGTGTCCAGAAGAGTTTCTGTTCACTTATCATAGTTTTGATCGTAACGTTTTCGTGTTTGGGCTGGGCGATGTTAAGTGGATAGGAGAGATGTGATCTAGACACCCAACGATATCGATTGTCTAAGAACACCGAATGATGTCCGGTAGTTTCATTGGTCTCAACAATAAAGGAATCATCTTGCGGCGACATGAAGACGTCAAGTTCTCCTTGGGTTACGTCAATTAGAATCCGAATGTCGACATTCATAAAACGTGGTTGTATGACAAAGAAGACCGTCTGACCCGGTTTTAACGGCAAAGGCTTGGCTTTACATTCCTCTGCAAAAACAAAAATTAATATAATAGTTTAACTTCTAAACAAACTTACCAATTGGTTTAGCATCAAAACACATTCTAGACTCCACTGTAATCTGCTTATAACACTGATGCCCATCAATTGGGTTACCAGCATATGAGTCGCGGCATTTCGAGCATTGTACCATCCAACATAGTTGGGCGGAGTTCTTTCCTCCACCTGCAGTACAAGTGGCATCGCTTTCCGTGTTATTGGAACAGTTGCATTTCTCTCCAGTGACTGCATCACAAACGTTTCCATGCCCATGACACTGGCAGGGACGGCATTCTCTGTGCAAATCGTCCGTGCCACGGAAGAAGCCAGTTATGCAAGTGTCACATCGACTGCCGTCGGTAAAGTTACTGCATCGCAAGCAGGTAGCATTTGTCTCAGGTCCTTGGGGTAAAATCTTTTCTAAATCGGCTCTGGTCATGTTAAAAACAACCGGGTCAAATTCAGCATTAACACATACGTCCGTATGGCCGTTACAGTATTCCAAACATGGCACGCAATTTTTGCCTTCTTTGGGGTTACCCACAAAAAGAGGCTGGCACTTGTCACACTGCTCCCCCATAGTGTTGTTGTGGCACTTGATGCACGAGTCCAGTTTGTCAGGCCCCTCGCAATCAGAATGGCCGTTACATTGACACTGTATACTGCAGTTTGCTCCAACATAGCCGAAGAAACACTCACACTTATCTGGCTCTATGCAATGTCCTCGCACGCAACCCTGGGAGCAGACTGGAGCACAAGACCCGTTTTCCTGGCGATAACCTTCGGCGCATATACACTGATAGCCAAAATGCGAATCGACACATTTTTCTGACACAGGATCGCAGTTGTGGTGTCCATTACTGCACTCATTCTCCGCCGGACACTGAACATAGTTCCAGGTGAGGGTGCCTGAGAGATTCATCGACGACGAACTATTGCTTGCAGTGGGGTAGACAAGTTCACATGTCGTAGCTGACTGGTTTTCCAAAGAAACTTCCAAGGAACCTTCTGTGCAAACACCTTCACCGTTTTCTCCGTCCTTCGAACACCATCCGCAATGGGCGTGTTTCAAGCAAGTCGCGCACTGTGTATAAACATCACATGGCTCCGGACAGTGCTCAAAGTCATTAGAGTCCAACACCAGGCCACAAACACCACCAGCACAGAAGAGAGGTTGTGTACTTGGAGATATGCATGCATTAAGCATCGACGACCACCGACAATTCTTTGGGTTTTCTCGTTCCGTGGTCAGACATGTGCTGCAGTTGTTGAAATTGATACATGCTGGAGGACAAGCTCCTATCACCTTATACTGGTTCTTTTCGATTAGATCCTTAGTGATGCACTCAGTGATACCTACGTCGTTTAACGCCCACTCACAATTATCGTTCGAAAGGCAGTTCTCACAGTTAAGAGTGTGACATTGTGGCTGAGGGCAAAGGTTAAGTAGTCCCACACTTGTGTGTTTGGTGCACCATGTGCTCTGTCGTTCGCAGTCAACTCCTGCTGGGACACAGCGGCCTTTTATTCCACAGTCGTCACACCATTGGCAAACTGGCGACACCTCGGCGTGCGTTGGCCATGATGCCAGACATGCCGTACAAGTTGTGAACGTTGAACAGTTTCTTCGGGACATCCATGCATCATCGCAAAGAGCTCCGTTGTTATAGATCAGAGTACCATTACCTGATTCACAAACGTCTGAGTTTCCTTCGGAAAAACAAAATGTTGTCGAGTCCTCCTCTGCCACAATACTACAGAAGCTACAACCCATATAGTGTCGACATAAGTACTTGCCTGCGCTCCAGAACTGGCATATGTCATCTGGAAGTCCTATCTTTATAACCTGCCCCTGTGTACTGCCATCCCAACCACCCACCACGTAGATAGCCTTGTTATCTTGATCTATAGTCACTCCTTCGGCGAATGTATACTGCGGCAACTTCCCCAGAATTTCAACGTCCTCCGTTAAGCGAACCCATTGATTACAATCATAGATGTAGGCCACAAGGACATCAGTGGCGTTATATGGCTTAGTCCGACCACCATAGACAATCATGTAGTTTTCTGTCGTGACGGCCGAATGGAAATACCTTCCACGTGGAAGGTTGTTTTCAGGCCTGTTTAGCTCCCTAAATACCGGTAATTCTGTCCATGTAATCTTTTGGAGATTTAGAGCATACAGCTTGTTTTGAATCTCTCCTGAAGCGTAGCCTCCAAAAACGTATACAATATTCGATGTCGCATGATATACTGCACTATGGCCATACAACACCGGCATTTGCACACCGAGGGCCAGCAATCGCTCCCACCGAGTCGTATCCAAATTGAACTCCCAGAGCATCAGTTGATTCACCACCTTGTCTGAAGATATGCCGCCAATCAAAAGCAAAGACTCTCTGTCGTGTTTCTTGATAAAAGTCAAAGTATGACCGGCTAATGGCGGCGGACGTTCATAGGCATAGAAGTCGATTTCGTCCCATCGTTGGTTTTGGATCGAAAATTGCCAAAAATCATTCAGAACCTGTCCACGTGCTGATTTATTTTTCTCCACACGGGACAGTCCTCCGTATATGTAAATGGTTTGCTTGGCCAGATAAATCTCAGTTGCATGGAAGTATCGACCTAATGGCATCTTAGCATCTGGAGTAGATTCCACTGCTACTTGCACCCACGTGTTGTTTTTTGTGTCAAACTGCCGGATGTCGTTGAGGGGACCATTTGAAAGTGAATATCCACCAAACATCCATAATGAACCACGTTTGTCTGCATTCAGTGAGTGTCCGAAGCGTGGGATGGTTTTCTTTAAATGTTCCAAAGAATCACTCAGGAAAAGGGTATTGAACAATTCGGTTACCTGAAGGCGACTACTTTTAATTAGGGCACCACAATCGGGTCCACCATAGTTTGGACTGCATAGACATCGACCGTACTGCGCGTCACAGAATCCTCTTCCCGTCTCAGAGTTGCAGTTATTGGGGCAAATGCGAAGTTCACACTTTGCACCCACGTATCCTGGTGGACACATACATTTCCCATTGTTATCGCAGACGTGCGGATCTAGGCAGGTGCGGGCAGCGCAGTTCTTTACATTGTATAGGGCATTAAATCCTAAATTATCGCCGCCTTGTTTATAATGAACCGTCAAATGACCCGAATGGGCTTCAATTATCCTCTGGGATGTGTAGGGACTGCATATAATGCCCACTAACTGCCGTTGCTGACTAGTTCCCGTCAGATCAGGCAGACTGTCGTATATATATACCGCATTTTCATCACAATTCATCACCAAACTTGACCACTCGAATTCTATTTGAATGATTGTGTCGGACTCCGCCACTGACGGTACCGGAGAGACAAGCCAAAGGCACTCTCGAACTTCAGCACCACCCCAAGGGCTTTTATACGACTGATAAGAACCTATACCGTGCTTCCCGGCAGAAGTTAAAATTCCTCGGCTTTCACATTGGAAATAGCACTGCCCTCCGTCTCGCGGATCGCCATAGTAGTTTTGATTGCACACATCACACTTGAATCCATCAGTATTGTCCTTGCAAAAACACTCACCATTATGAGCGTTGCAAATCCCTCTGTCCTGATTGCCATGTCCATTACATTCACAAGGATGGCATCCTTCGAGGGAGGTTGCGTTTCCATAACTGCCAGGGCGGCAACGTTCACAACGTTCGCCTTCAGTCCACGCCTGACACTGGTCGCATTTGCCAATTCGTTCATTGCAGGTAGAATGGTTGTTGCAACCACAATTCACCGAACAATCATCTCCAGTCCAGCCGAGGTCACATTTACACACGTAGTCCGGTGTGCCGGAACAATGTCCATGCGAACAAGACTCATAGCATGTCCGAATGCATGAGATTCGACCATCACCAATGTAACCACGTCGACAGTGGCAACTAAAAGATCCATGTGTGTTCGTACACTTCGCTTCTTTGTGACAATCGTGCAAGCCAAGTCCGCATTCATCTACATCTGGACATTGAGAATACGCCCATTCAGCTTCTTCAGAACTAGTAGTGTTCAACATGATCGAACAATTTCCAAAAGGTCTACTGAAATCTCCTTGCATGCAGACACCTTCGATGGGATTATCTCTATCGAAGCACCACCCACAGTTCAAAGTTCTAAGGCAGGCGGAGCAGTTCGTGTGCTGGGAACAGGATTTACACTGCTGCGGTTTGGGTTTCGCAATTGAGGTCGAAGCAATCGGTGATGCATTTTCCGGGGCAATCGATTGGTCCATCCACTCTCGACACATTCCAAATTGGTATTCACTTGTGTAAACTGCAAAACTGAAGCACTGCGAGTTTGCTTCGCACCAAACACATCGACCACGATCATTTAGGCACTCAGAGCAGGAATTCCTTAGCCGACAGGGCATTGGACACTGAGAAATCTCCTGGATTCCATTTGGTGATTTACCCAAACGCACGCATCGAGCATCCTCAGCCCACCACTCGCAAAGTTTGGTATCAATACACTCTTCACAGGAAATATAATTGGAACAGTTGTTGCACTGTCCTGGCTGAGTAACTAAATATCTCCACGAAGTGGATTCCTCATTCGTCACCACACACTTCTCGGTTTCGTTAATTGATCTTGAAAAACACTTGGTATTTAGGTCGCACCATCCACAAGCGGCATCTGTTAGACATTGCAGGCAATTCGTGTAGTTTTCGCATCCGCCAAAGAAAAAGGGTTCTAAATACTCGAATGTGAAGGCCTTCAGATTGCCATGACTCAGGTGCTGCAGTTCCATTTGACTTTTCTGGTAAGAGTTGTACACAGTTCCGGGGCCAATTTTTCTCGTAGCCTGGAAGTCGATCAGAAAAGGAAGATCCATACTCGGTGTCTTTATACTCTTGCAATAAGACTGTACTGTTGTTTGATTCGATATGTCTTCCAATGAGTCCAAATTCATTCCGAGTCCAGCTCTCAGCACGGAAGATGAATAGCTGGTGCATAATAGAAACTCTGTTTGGTCCCAGTTCTTTGGTGGTCTTACAAATCCAGTAAGACGAGCAAGCATCTCGCCGCTGAATTGGTTTTCCATTGGAGTTATAGGCGTCGGCGAAGCAAAGTCAACCATAGTCGCGTTCACAATCGACACAAAATCCGGCATTGTTAGATTCACAGGGTAGTGATACTTGACATAGGTGAGTCCTGGTCGTCGATCATTATGGGTGCACTGCTCTGGGCTAAGAATTTCTGTACCCTTGTCACCCCACCAGCCTGGAGTGTGAGATGGTGTGTCTTCTCCACAAACACCATAGTTGTCATCTCTGTGATGGCACCGGGCATTTTGAACGCACCAAGTACACTCATTCAATCCCAATTTGCTTGCCACACTAAAGTAACTCGTTGAAGAGGACCATTGTGTTCCATGCACCAAACACGAGTGACAATCGCCCAATGATGGACAAATTCCCGGGCAACGAGTTATTTGCAAATTAGTCGTGCAGTTTGCTCCGATTGTTCGCCCATAACAGCTACTATCAGCCGAACACCAGCCACATTCAGGATCAGAGAGACAAGCCGTATGAGAGACGTGTAATCTGCATGATTTCTCAGGATTATAAATGTCATTTTGAACGCGCAACACTTGCGGCAGCTCGTAAGCGAATAGATCAGCATTTACATTGCCATGATAGCCGCCGACAATAAGTAAGGAGTTATTAAGCCTCAGTGAAGCAGCATGTGCAAACACTCCCTGCTTTTTGGGATACGGTCGCTTGTCATTGGAAACTTCTTGATTTATCCAAATATGACAACTCAAATGGTACCAATACATTTGATTGTCATAACAGATTTCCTCCTTATTATGCCGATGGGTGTATCCTCCAAAGACGATCATATGATTTCCAGATATCGTTGCTGTGTGAAATGCACGTTCTCGGGGTATATTTGTATCTCGTAGGGCAGTTTTGGGATAAAGTATTTCGGTCCAGTGAAATTTGTCCAATTGAAAAGAGTAAATGCGATCGGAAAGCTTGGAAAATCTGGCCAAACTTGTCATGATACCACCGAATACAATAAGTGAGTTTGAATGCTGGTAGTAAACAGTTGAATGGGCGGCTAAGCGTACGTCCAGGGACTTACCACCCCGTGGACTTATTTCAATCCATTGCTCGTCGGCTTCATCGTCAGGTGTTGGCAGTTTTATCCGAAATATCCTGGAAAGATTTTAAGAAAGTGAAAAGTTAAAAAAAAAATAAATAAAACGAATTTTAAAAGATTGGAGAAGATAACCCCTTATCTTGTTTTTATTTCGTCAAATGCTCCAATGGGGAATATGTTTGCACTTTATAAAGGTTAATTTGTTGAGATTAAGCTACCAAAGTTACAAAGCGATCAATAGCCTCGGAAAAGGACGGATTAACTGTTGACGACCTGGAAAAACGAATTAAGGACAACAACCTTCGGATCTGCACGTGGAATGTTAGAACTCTTAACAGACCACGTGCAGCCAAAAAACTGGCGGAGGCCCTAGACTGCTACAGAGGAGAAATTACTGCCATCCAGAAAGTGTGATGGGATGGGCCGGGCAAAAAGAGGATGAAAAACTGTGACGTGTACTACGGTGATTGTGGAAGAAGGCCACAGCGTTTATTTGGGTGCGGATTCGTCATAAGCGGTAGACTTAGGCAAGAAGGTGTGGGCTTTCGACACGTAAGTGAACGACTTGTGACAATCCGTATCAAGGCTAAATTCGCCAACATTAGCCTAATATGCGCTCATGCCCCCACAGAGAACAAAGATGACGCCACCAAAGATGACTTCTAAGAGCTCCTCGACAAAACCTATGAGTAATACCCTAAATACGACGTTAAGATCGTACTAGGCGGTCGGAAAACATAGCCTACACGACACAACATCTGAAAACGGACTAAGGCTAATTGACTTCGTAGCGGCACATAACGTCACCATTGCAAGCACACGGTTTCCTCATCTTGATATACACAAAGGAACTTGTCAACCAGATTGATGACGTTGCGATCGATGCAAGACACGACTCCAGTATCTTGGATGTTCGCACCTTCCCAGCAGCTAACATGGATTCGGATCACTACCTTGTTGCAGCCAAGGTAAGCCTGCGAATAACCCGAACACCACAACAACGGAGTTATACTGTGAGGAAGTATGACGTCGGAAAGCTGCATTCGCAAGAAACCGTCAGAACGTATGCCGATCGAATATCCCGTAACCTCCTAAGAAATCCAGTACCACCAGCAGCAAGTGCCGAAGACCAGTGGCATGCCAACAAGCCATCAGAGATGCCGCAACTGATGTTCTAGGTTTCACCAGACCACCACCACGAAACATTTGGTTCGATGACGAATACAGGCAGACCATGCAGCTAAACAAGAGGCATATATAAATCGGCGCTGCAAAGAAAGACGAGAGCTGCTCGCGAGCTCTACGAGCAGAAAAGATGAGAAAAACACCGGCTTCTCCAAATGAAAAAGAGAAAGCATGAGAAGCGCGCGATCGAAGATATTGAGAGATGCTACTCCAGGAACAACGTGCGGAAGTTTTAAAAACAGGTAAAAAGAACATGCCAAGGAAAAAAATCCCGCACAGAAGCCTGTAGAGATAGGAATGGAAACCTCGTAGTAGAGTCACAGTCGGTGCTGAGTACATGGAAGGACCATTTCTGCAGACTGTTAAACGGCGATGAAGACCAAAATCCCGCTGTCAGGCAGAATGAACCATTCAACATGGATGATGACAGACAAAACTTCCTTCCACCTGACCAAAATGAAGTGAGTATAGCAATATCTAAACTAAAAAACAACAAAGCTTCTGGACCGTTTTAAAGCGGCCGGAGATGACCTGGTGGAGTACATACAACAACTCATCTCTAAAGTTTGGTCAGAAGAAAGTATGCCTGATGCATAGAGTCTCCGATTCACAAGAAAGGAGATCCTCTAAACTGCGCCAACTATAGAGGAATTAGTCTCCTGAATATCGCCTACAAGATCCGAAGGCCCTACCTCCGTTAACTGGATTTCGAGGAGAAGGTTCAACCAAGAACTATATGAGCTGTACAGCGACATTGACCTGGTCAAAAAAATACGCATGTAACGTTTAAGATGGCTAGGTCAAGTAGAGCGCATTGACAACAATGCTCCGGCTCGCAGGATCTTTGATTCCATCCCAGAGGCTAGACGCAGTAAAGGAAGACCTCGCTTTAGGTGGCGCGCTCAAGTAAAGGACGACCTCAACCAACTTGGAGTGCGAAACTGGAGGCAGCTATCCAAAGACCGAGCTGGCTGGAGAGGCATGTTGATTGAGGCCCAGGTTCGTCCCGAACTGTAGCTCCCCCTAAGTAGAAAGACTTCTCTGCAACATACAAATTGTAGCATTCAGCAAGGAATATAAAAAGACGTTTATTCATCATTGAAGGCAGTACTTATATTGGAGCGTAGGTTTAATGAGGTTTGGCAGACGGATAGGAAATTCAGAACTAGAAGCCAATATTATTACCTAAGCGCATCCAGATATCTTAATAACTGCTAAGAGCTCTACCTGAAGAGAATAATTATGCTACATGTGATAAGCGACCTGAACACAGAAGCATTTTCAAATACAATCAAGACGAGGATGTTGCTTGACCATGTGATAACGCTGCCAAGATTTCTTTGAATCTTAATAACTAAAAGAGTAAATTCAGCAATACCGACAAGCTTATCAAATAAGTGGAAATTTAAACTTCCTTGTGGGGGAGCAGGCGTTAAATCTGCCAAACAACTTCTTTTTCGCTGTACGAGAATGGCTCCTAAAGTAGTATAGAACATTACAAAATTATTTTGCTTTATTTTACGTGGAGTGGTGTTTTTTAAAAGCAAACTACCCATTAACTGTCTGCCTAAAAATCAATCAAAAAAAAAAAAAGACGTGTAACAAACCTTGAAGAAAAATCCCCAGTTTCCAAGGTCCCTCCAAAAACGTACAAGAACTCTCCAGCACGATTAATTGAATGTCTCGCAACAGCAGGCGGTGTCAGACGTGAACTTTTACCCATCAAACGCCATTTGCCTCCACTCTCAGTAGTGTTATAAAACCATAGGTCATTACAAAAACTACCGTTCTCGAGCTTTCCACCAAATATAACAAATCCATCTAAAAAAAAAAACAAAGACATAGTTTAAACATTAACATTTCAATTTTATTCCCTCACCTGGCACATTATCGGCTGCATGACCATACCTAGCTAACGGTTTATTATCAGTTACATTTTCTAAAATATCCTCCAGAAAACTAGACAAATGCTCCTGGGTGTCATTGTTGTAGGATCGTGTTCTACGTTGATTCAAATTGCTTTTTGCCAAAGTATGAAGAACGTTTGTGAAGAACGATACATTGCTATTGAGGCCCCATAGCTTTGCTTCTTCTTCATTGCGATTCGAAAGTACAGCCTGAAGGAGAGTTCGATCAATTTTTTGAGGCTGATAGAAGTGATGTCGATTGTGCAAATTAATTCCCCATTCATCTTCCCATTGACTTGTGTTAAATCGATAAATCTAAAAAAATGTAGCCAAGGTTTGATAGAAAAAATAGTCGGATTGATTAAATTTGGAATGATTTTACCTGTAGGGAATCCAAAACGTGATTTAAATCGTATCCGCCAAAAACATACAGAGAATCCTGCTCTTCTACATACACCGAAGTGTGTGCCGCTCTTGGTGTCATTCCATCTGAATCTGCAGCCAACCATCGCCAGTTGCTGCCATTCGGATTAACAAACAAATCACAAAGTTTCCCCGTGTATCCCTGCAAATAAAACCGTTTATATCATATGTGCAACGCAATAAACCTAGATTCTAAACATATATAACTATAATGAAAAAAATAGTTTTAAAGATTTTCGTACCAATGTACAGGTACATTTTTGGGATTTAATTGCACATAGCCTGAGCTTAAAAAACATTTTTTTGGAACAAAACTTTAACATACACACCGGTACAAGTTTACTTACTTACTTAGGGGGCGCTACATTTTGGGACGAACCTGAGCCTCAACCAACATACCTCTCCAGCCAGCTCGGTCTTTGGCTAGATGCTTCCAGTTTCGCACTCCAAGTTGGTTGAGGTCGTGCTCCACTTGAGTGCGCCACCTAAGGCGAGGTCTTCCTTGACTGCGTCTATTCTCTGAGCTGGAATCGAAGACCCTCTGAGCTGAAGCATTGTTGTCCATTCGCTCTATGAATATTTTTTTGACCAGGTCAATATCGCTGTACAGTTCGTATAGTTTTTGGTTGAACCTTCTCTTCCAAAGCCCGTTAACGCAGATAGGGCCAAAAATCTTCCGAAGAATCTTATTCGAAACGACTAAGGGTATCTTCATGATTAGGGTCTTATACAGAGTCTCCTTTGTCTTTCGAGAGAGGGCTTTGCTACTCAATTGCCTTCCTAGCCCATAGAAACAGCGATTGGCAAGAGTAATTCTTCACTTTATTTCTGACAAGATGTTGTTGTCAGATGTTATAGCAGATACGAGGTACACAAAGTCCCTAACTACCTCAAAGTTGTACCTGTCTATTGTGATGTTTTGTCCAATCCGCCAGTTCCGAGAGTTCTCTATCGTCATCCTGCAAAGTCGGACGAGTTTTGTGGGGATGCCAACACCTGACATGACTCGTCTCTATAAATGGTATCGTACGCGGCCTTAAAATCGATAAAGAGGTGGTTTGTATCGATTTGGAATTCTTGGGTAGTTTCAAGGATCTGCTGTAGCGTGAACATTTGATCGATTGTGGACTTTCCTGGTCTGAAACCACACTAATAGGGGCCAATCAGGTTGTTGACGAAAGGTTTCAGGCGTTCACATAGTACGGCAGAGAGGATCTTGTAGGCGATATTCAGGAGACTAATTCCTCTATAGTTGGCGCAGTTTAGAGGGTCTCATTTCTTGTGAATCGGGCAAACGATGCTGAGGTTCCATTTATCAGGCATACTTTCTTCTGGCCAAACTTTAGAGATGAGTTGGTGTATGCGCTCCACCAGGTCATCTCCGGCCGCTTTAAAAAGCCAGCAAGTCCAGCAGCTTTGTTGTTTTTTAGTTTAGATATTGCTATCCTCACTTCATTTTGGTCAGGTGGACGGAAGTTTTTTCTGTCACCGTCCATGTTGAATGGTTTATTCTGCCTGATAGCGGGATTTAGTTCAACAGTCCGCCGAAATGGTCCTTCCATCTACTCAGCACCGACTGTGACTCTACTACGAGGTTTCCATTCCTATCTCTACAGGCTTCTGTGCCGGTTTTTTTTCCTTGGCACGTTTTTTTTACCTGTTTTTAAAACTTCCGCACGTTGTTCCTGGAGTAGCATTGCGATTGCAGCTTTCTGACGTATTACTGCGTTGTTGTGGTGTTGGGGTTATTCGCTTTTTTCCTTTGCTGCAACAAGGTAGTGATCCGAATCGATTTTAGCTGCTCGGATCAAGATACTGGAGGTGTTTTACATCTATCGCAACGTGATCAATCTGATTGACGGTTCTTTGATCTGGGTGTCGCTAAGTCCCTTTGTGTATATCGAGATGAGGAAACCGTGTGCTGGCAATGGTGACGTTATGTGCCGCTGCGAAGTCAATTAGCCTAAGTCCTACCAAAGATTTCCTCTTTACCTATTTTGGCGTTTAGATCGCCTAGTACGATATTAAAGTCGTATTTAGGGCATTGCTCATAGGTTTTGTCGAGGAGTTCGTAAAAGTCATCCTTGGTAGCGTCATCTTTGTCCTCTGTGGGGAATGAGCGCATATTAGGATAATGTTGGCGAATTTAGCCTTGATACGGATTGTCACAAGTCGCTCACTTACGTGTCGAAAGCCTAAGACTTCTTGCCTAAGTGTACCGCTTATGACGAATCAGCACCCAAATAAACGCTGTGGTCTTCTTCTGTGGCACGATCACCGTAGTACACGTCACATTTTTTCATCCTTCTTTTGACCAGCCCATCCCATCCTACTTCCTGGATGGCAGTAATTCCTGCTCTGTAGCAGTCTAGGGCCTCCGCTAGTTGTTTGACTGCACGTGATCTGTAAGAAGTTCTAACATTCCACGTGCACATCCGAAGGTCGTTGTCCTTAATTCGTTTTTCCGGGTTATCAACAGTTAATCCGTTATTTTCCGAGGCTATTGGTCGCTTCGCAACTTTTTCTTTTTTCCATGGCAGGGTTGTCAACCCCACGCATAACCCCCAACCTGGAGGGCCAGGTCCTTTGTTGGATTCCTTGAACCCACTTTGGGGATATGAGCGCTGCCGTTGGCCCATTCAGGGTTCATCCGCCACCATCTCTATTTCAATGCCCTGACTTGCATTGAATTGTCCCAATAACCTGGAGATAAGGTTACATACGTCGAAGTAGCTCATTAGGGCATCTGCTTCGTTGACTGTTGACGCCACCGTTTGTCCTATTGGTTGGGCTCTGCCGCCGTACGTCCTCTTTCTGAGGGGCTCGTGCAAGACTTCTGGGAATCGATCAGAACAGTCATTAAAGCAGAGCATTATAGTGTTGCTATTTTCTGTGTTCAACACTCGCGCTTATAAGTTTAGCAGGAATGTCCGGATGGACAGACCAGTACTTGGTGGTTACCGCGGGGACGTAAAATAAGCACAATTGATGTGTGCGAGATAGTTGCAGCAACTGTGCATCATCTGTTTGATGCCTTTCAGTGCCTACCCTATTCATACAGCACCCAAACTCCACCGGGTAAACTATTCCAAATTCCTGTTGTTCGGCTGAAAAAAGAATCTCTATATTTAACGACACGTCTGAAATTGGCGCAAGGGTCAACTGTTGAGCATTCCTTGCGAGACGAGTATTACCGGTGAAACTTTTAAGGGAAGGCTTGCAGCTGGCTATCGGGAGTGAGCATTTTTTTATAAAATGGTATGACATTCATACCAAATAGACTTGTTCCAATTGATTTCATTAAAAAAATGTATAAACTCACCTGCTCACACTTGCACATTCCATTGATGCACTTGCCCCTGCCGAAGAGCTCTCCACATTTATCTGGACATGCCTCATCCTTGCAATCGGGCCCAACCCATTCTCCGTGACAAACGCACTGATGTCCTACGCACTTGCCATGATTGTGGCAGTTGTTAAGGCAGTTTGATATGTAGTACGATGCCCGGAACCCATCCATCACGTAATTGGTGTCACTATACAACAGAATCAGCATCTACAAAAAGCAGGTATTAAAGCTTTCCATTTTGCCTCAATAAAACATTTACAACTTACATTTCCTGAACTTGCTACAAGACGTTGAGGTTCCGTGCGCCCGCTAAAACTACCCAACAAAGTAGCATTGAAGGTATCTCCATCGTACACATAGATATAGTCGAACGAACATTCCGTTCCCATGCTGTGGAACGTTAATGTGATGAATTGACTGGCATTCCTGGCTTTTATAAGCCATTCGCAGTGCGAATCTTGTGTGTAATTAAATCCGGCGGGTCCATCGGATATCTCACCAAAGGGTTCGGTAAAGACCTTTCTACTCCGGTCACATGGTTGGAAATGAGTGGGGGACGGCAGTAGGGCTATTCGTTCGCTTAAAGTAAAGTGTTGCCTTAAAATCCATATATGGGCGCAAACATGGATCAACCAGGGTAGAATGAGATTTTGTTTAGTTGATAGAAAATATCCGAATATCCACATTACTGTTGCTGATCGAGTGCTATCAATCGAATCGACTTTGTATCTTTTGGACAAGTTTTTTTTTTTTTAATTTATGCACATTTTGTTGTTTCTAGATTTATGTTCTATCCACTGAAATCGGTTTTGCGTTCTTGCAAATGGGTGTTGTGATTCGTTCGACTTAGACGGTGAAATCATAGAGAATTGGTTGGAATTTTTTTAGAGAAAACTCGCGGAAGCTATTAGCATCAACATGCTAACAAAATTTTTGGAGTTTTTTAAATTTATTTATTGTTTATTTATGTTTTTGTTTCACTGGGCTTATCAATGGGCGAGATGTATAGGGTTTACTTTTGCCAAATCGTTTTTGACAAACGCAAACGTCTAAATAAACTGTTCTCATTTAAGCTGGAGGCTACATTGGTCTAGTTGGACTACATTACCGACAGAATTTAACTAAAATCCCTGACTGACTTGGCAATTAGTTGCGGAAACTTGATCACTCCAGTTGGTTTTAATTTGTTTGGAATTCTGTCAAATCTATTGTTTATTATTTATTTATTGGCCAAGACGTAGTTACCCTTCGTAGTCGATTCTTCAACGTTTTTGGTGGCCAAATTTGACCCGACTGGTAATCAATCTAATCAATCAGCCAACATTCGTTTATCAAATGAACACAAGATCGCCTAAAACATCGCTATGGTCCTTGAAAGTGTACAGCACAACCCGTGGCAGTCGACTCGTTCAAACCAGTTGAAATATTGTAGGTGGCACCAAACGAGAGAAGGGGAGGAGAGACACTACTCCATGCATCAAGGCGGTAGCGGAAGAATTCTCTAGACGGAATCAATGGTGGCGTTTACAGTTACAGTCAGACTGGACCACTTAGTGAACACCTTATATAGGCTACAACGAGTTTTTAGAAGTTCAGGTCTATAACAAGCAGTTAATCCAAGTCGGAATTTTAATAAAGACCTAGTCATTCAGGGCGGGGTCATGCTGTTCCCAATAACAGCGAACCGCAGACAAATCGTTGGTAGTGCAGTCGGAATTGAAACCAGCCTGCCGGCACCGACACCACCTCCGACAATGGATATAGACTAATTAACTTTGCTGGGGCGAAATGCGTTTTGAATATCAAAATAACAGCTTTTTACAAGATGCATATAACAAAACCACAATTTAAAAAATGTTTGTCTGTCTGTCTACTTGTCTGTCTATCTTTCTGTCTGTTTGTTCTGGGTAATCTGGGGAACGGCTGCACCGATTTTGACGGGACTTTCACTGGCAGATTGCTGGTGTTCTAAGGAGTAACTTATCAAATAATTTTATTGGCGCGACAGCTCCTCAAGGAGCCAAAGCCCAACCATTCAACTATTCCTGAGTGTAGTGCTGTTAATCTAAACGGACCTATAATTTACCACCGAGGCCGAACGGCTACATGAGATGTACCTCGGAAAAGAAGGTGACTATGAGCGGGACTCGAACCCAGGTTCGGTGGTTAGTCCCCTTTCATACACATAATCATATGACGCCGATTCTTCATCAATTCTCTTTTGGGCAAGCCTATCGCCTTCACACTATGTGTATAAAAGAGAACTTAGCAGTCCGACACACTAACCACTAATCCACGGGGCAGTACGTAACTTATGCCTTAATTTTGACAGGATTTTTACAAGGAGATAGCTGATGTTGTAAGGTGTAACTAAGGCTATTTTAATCACCCGTTGGTGTCGCTGTAACTCTTGCAGAGTAACAACACACACACAGGAATGGTTGAGAGTATAAGTCACTAGGCTAATTTAATTTAATTGGTGGGGTCGTATGTTAAGTACAGCTTATTTTGAAAGAAGTTACTAAGACTGTTTTGATTATTTAGGTGGCGCCACGCCGGGTTCGTTTTTTAGGAAAAGTATGGTATACCTGGGCAACGCCGGGTGGATTAGTTAGTATGTAATAGAGTTAAAACGCAGCCTCCACACCTCAACATTCACAAAAGGATATAGAGATCTCCTGATCGATCAACTATCAACCAAATTGATCACATCGCGATCGACGCAAGCACTGCTCTTGGATCATGGACGTCCGAAATCTCCGATGTGCAAATATCAATTCGGACCACTACCTCGTTGTAGCCAAGGTACGGCGAGGATATTCCGATCAATGTTAAGAAGAGGTACGTAATACGGCAATCACAACTAGTTTTTTCCTTGTTCAGAGCATTTGGAAGAGGAGACAGGAACACAATTTCAGCCCTAAAATCATATTTAGCGACGAAACGAATTTTTAACGAATGGCAACAAGCAAAATTGTCACATATGGGACAACACGAATCCTAAAAAGACGTTGGTAAGGCAGTTACCATCAATAAGGAGCTAAAGAATGATGATAACCAATATAAAATGTGCTTCCAGAAGAACGGCGCTCCATGCCACACAGCAGACATTTCATTGACATTTTCAACTTCTACACGCCTTTATAAAAAAAAAAACATTTTCTGTAAATAAATAATTTTTTCTTCTTCAAAATCATCGACCTAACTGTAGTTCTCATCAACAAGCTACATTACCTTAATCAATAATTTTGTTTCCTGTCAAATTTGACTTTTGACATGACAGCTGTCACAAGAAAACTGTTCCCAGAAAAAAAAATATATTTACAACTTTTCTTGATTTGCATTCGTGTATTTCTCGGGATGTAGTTCTAAATTTATTTATTCTAATTTTTGACGTTTTTTTAAATATGCCTCAATTGTATTTCTAGTCATCACAACGAAAATAAAACACTCGCATTAGTTAAAAAGCAATCTAATGAAAAACATGGATGTTCCGGAGTTGCACGTGCCTGTAGACTTAAACAAGGTAACTTATTGCAAAACTACTTTCGTCTGTCCTAATTTAATTTATGTGTGTTCCTTATAGTCCTTGGATGAAATGACCCCAGAAGAACGAATCAGGTAAGTTCAAATTGGATTTCTCTAATAAGCATCATTGGATAGACGTAAATAATTTTGTTTACTTTAGAGCTGAGCATCAGCTGATGCACGAGAAGCATAAAGGTCATGAATCAATGCACTCCGAAATGGTTCTAATACTCCTTGTTACCCTTATACTTATGCAGATAGTTTTGGTCGAATGGAAGAAACGCCATTATAGATCATATTCCGTAAGGATGTTGCATGTTATGTTTGAAAGAAGTGCGAATTGAATCGACATTTTTATTTCAGCTCATCACCCTGCTGGCAATGTGGGTTATTCCATTAGTCATATCTTTTTTCTACAGTTGGCATAGATTTATTATTATCTGGTTGATATTTTCATCTCTCACCGCTTTTGTGATGAGAAAAGCAGTCAGCAAACCAATTGATGGAACAACGCCCAGGTAGGTCTTAATACCGGCATTGACCGTTTATTAAATTGCGTACAGTAGTGTCAGAAAAATAAATTCGCTAAGCCAAAATGATAGTGAGTGCCTAAACAGATCTGACCAACACCGGTCACTTAGCAACCAAATCTGGGTCTCGGCATGCAACCAGATTTTTGTTCGTGTTTTTTGTCGTTTACCCAAGTAAAGCATATTCATTTACTAAATGAAAAGTAGTCGGAATGCTAGTTTCGTATCGTATTGTGTATTTTCAGTTTAAACTAAAAGAAGCAACATACATACGCCAATTCACGAGTCACTAATTGCTTAAGTTTCAATACCGTCAGTTATTAAATTAATCATTAATAAATGTTTAGATAAAACAAATACTCCACCACCCAGATAAGCATTCTTATCACGTTTGCAACATAAATACCTCAAAATTATCAGCAAATAAAACGTCTAAAAATGAAAGGTGTGTATAGATATGGGTGTTCCAAAGCTTTCTGTGTTCCAAAACGGATATAATCATAGTCTAGGTATTTGCCTCATAAACGCTTAGATATAAAACAAAAGCAAATTCACCTTAAGTCATGTTCATCCACATATGATTTAACCAATATCTAGCATCAGAATATTAAAGGCCAATTGAAAAGTAGAAAAACCTAATTAAAGACAGATTTAGCAGTTTAAAATAGAGTTTGGTGGTCAGCCGTCTTCGGGATCAACATGTAGCTAGCACACTAGAGTATGAACGTCCCGTTACTATCCCGACTGACGGAAATACATCCATAGCCTCCCCGTGGTGGCCGCTGGTAATTATGGGGCGAGTAACTAGTAACGTATCCCAGATTACAAGGAAAACAGCTAAACGATCAACGAATTTTCTCATGGAACGTGAGATCGCTCTAGAGAGCTTGAGCTGCACATCAGCAGACATAATATCATAGAACACATACTACGGCTGTCACTCAAAACACCATATTATGCATATGAATACTGCCAGTATTCAGGCAGTACATGGTAACCATTGTTTGCATGAGAACACTATGGACAATGGACTACGAGTCATAGTTATTGCAGCACTCACGAAATTGGGTCGTTACCAGGACCAGTCTCCAGCGTAAAGATATCTACATACAAAGCCTGATGGAGTCACTCGTAACCAAATTGACCAAGTGTCGGTAGATCGGTACCACTTTTCAAACCTGATGAAGACACGAACGTATCAAGGTGTCAAAATGGACTCCTATCACTATCTTGTTGGTATGGTGTTCCGAGGGCGGATTGCTCTGGGAAGAAGTATTGCATCGGCCTCTCAGGTTGGAATCAACACGTCTGCCCTACGCGATAAAAACAGAAGCAATACCTACAGCGGCGCCTAAGGCTCCGCTCTGGTCCTGGGGACTCTGTCCGTAAGTCTTGGGGACAGAATGCAGGGCGTAGATGAAAAAGGGTTACCTCTTAAGAACAAAATCATTAACACTGCTGACGTGATTATAGGCAGTATAGTTGTAGAGATCGGAGCGACTGGTTAGATGATGAATGCAAATTGAGTATGCTGCATACCGAGCAATGAAGTTATCTCATAGAACGCGGGCACGGGAAGATATATATAAAGAGCTCAGAAGAACAGAGAAAAAAGGCAGTATGAGAGAAAAACATATCCTTCAGAAACATGTCGCAATAAACACCACGATGCACATACTGTAAGGACTGATCACCGATCCTGAAGGCATTCTGGAGCGATAGCGTACTTTAATAAATTGTTGAACGGTCAGCTCACGAAAGAAATAGAGACTCCATCATTTCAAGAGGAAGACCTCACTCATGCTGCAGCCACAGACCATTGATGAGATACAAAAGGCGATTTATAGGAACAAAAATAACAAGGCCACGGAAGCCGATGGCATAACTGCCGAGCTGATTAAACATGGAGGGCCAGTACTAGATACACGCCGGGTAAACTTACTCAATCACCAAACGTGTGGTAAGTGCAGAACTCACATGAATTTTCGATCCATTGGGACTATTTGGCTCTGTTGTAGTTCAAGCCAAAATCTTCATGCAAAAACTATTCAAGACTTTCCTGGGATGACGATCTTTCACAACACCTCAAAGTAGAATGTTTCAGCTTCAGAAAGGACATATCAGATCTCGACCAAGCGAAAATTCCCAGACACGTATTCAAGGGAAACCCTACATCTATGCAGATTCATACGTTCGTGGATGCTTTAGAACGAACCTATGGAGCTGCAGTGTATTTGCGTTCAACATACCAAGATCGAACAACTATCAACAAGCTAATGCGCAAAATCACGTGTAGCCCCAATAAAGCAACAAACTCTTCCTCGACTCGAAGTCTTAGGAGCTGAACTAAACCGCAGAGTAAGAGAAAATATACGATTTTGGACAGATTTCCAAATTGTTCTTTCCTGGACAAACTCTACATCATCTTTGTACTTAAGAATGTAAATTTATCCACGGGACAGATTTTTTTCCGCACTCGTACAGTAGCAAGAGTTCTCAGAGATCTCGATATACACAAAACCGCTGGCCCGGATGGTATACCTCCGATTCTTCTGAAGAGGTGTTCTTCCACACTGGCAAAGCCACTGCGTAAGCTTTTCCACCGCTCTTACTCTTCTGGAATCTTTACTAGAAGTTTGAAAGGTGACCCATCTTCCCCCTCCTTCTACCGACCCATAGCACTAACATCCCTTCTTTCTAATGTCATGGAAACGCTGATTAACCGTCAGCTTAAGGAATATCTCGTAGATCGAAAGCTTCTCCATGGCCGTCAGTATGGCTTCCGGAGCAATCGTTCGACTGGTGATCTGATGCCAGAAGACTGGCGAAAAGTTATCATATCTCCCATACATACGAATGGAGATATCACAAAGTGCAGCAATTATAGAGGTATAACATCCTATAAGATATTCTCCTCTATCTTGCAACAACGGATAGCCCCATACGCTAAAACCATAATTGGCAAATATCAATGTGGTTTCATACCAGGCAAATCAACAATTTGTCAGATCCTTGCGGCGATGAAAAAAAGGTATTTAATATTCCAATATACCATGTTTTTATAGACTTTAAAGCCGGCTACGATAGCATAGCCAGGGTAAAACTTTATAAGGTCATGGGAGAATTCGGCATCCCAAATAAATTGACAGGACTATGTAGGCAGACCATGGAGATCAATTTGAATTACAGCAGAAGAATAATGTTAATTTTATTATTAATGATGTCTCGAAGCTAGTTTCTGAACAACTAATAGATATTTTCAATTATTTATCAAATACAAAATTCTAAGTTAATATGAAATCAATAAGTTCATATTTATACAGTGAATAGTTCCCAGTAAATTACTTATATAATATAACACCGTCTCTTAATTTAGTAGGAACTATAAACTTCAATTAAATTTCAATAAAAACAAAAATTAACAATCAAATCAAATTTAAACTTGATCTATGTTTTAAAAACGAAATTCTCCCAAGTGCTTTCGTCATCACATCGGCTAATTGATTTTCAGTTAATATTTGATGCAGTTGAACGAAACCATTGGCAATTTCATCCCGAATGAAATGGTGTTTGATATCCAGACCAGATGCTTCTTTCGTTTACTTTCTTTTTGTTCCTCAGCAATTTTAATGCATGAATTATTAAATTGAAAAATTATAACAGGTTCATTTTATTCTATTTTAAGTTCGGTCAGAAGTTTTGTTATCCATTTAAGTTCACAAATGGATTCAGTTAAAGCTACATATTCAGCCTCACTGTTGGTTGCTTCTGTGATGCCCAATTTCAGTATTCCCAAACAACTTGAATACATAATATGATGTCGATTTTCGGTCATTTCTATCACCTCCCCAGTCTGCATCACAGTAACCAACAAGTACTTGCGCTGCATTTTGCTTTCTGTATACCATTTTTAGATTTATTGTTCCACGAATGTATTGTAATATAAGTTTCGCATAATTATAATGCCGTTCATCGAAGCAACTTTGAAAACGACTCATATATCCAGTAGCAGCACATAAGTCTGGTCTTGTAGTTACTGTTGCATAAATTAAGCAACCAATTAATTCCCGATATGGTTGATTTGAACATTTATATTGATTGCCTTTATCGATGTGTAAACCCTTTTCCATGGGAATAGCTCGTGGTTTGCAATCGCTCATATCGAATTTTTGTCGAATATTCTTGTTGTCTGAGCAAAATACTTCCATCCTCGATATTGTGCTCGGTGTGCATTCCTAAGAAAGAGCTCGCTTTTCCCATGTCAAATTCTTTAGATAACATTTGTTTATATTAATACTGCTACAAAACAAAAGTATTTAACTATTTCATCCACGTATAACAGAGAATAGCAAAAAGTTCCATTCTGCCGACTCTGAAGCATCGATCTGATTCAAATCTCTTGAAACCAATTTGGATCATAAATTCATTGAATTTTTCGTTCCAAGCACGAGATTCTTGTTTAAGTCCATAAATTGCTTTATTCATTGTACATACCTTTTGTTCTTTACTTTCATCTTCTGGAAGCCCAATATAAATCTCTTCCGATAGTTCGCCACTCAAAAATGCGCTTTTACGTCCATCTGGTGAATGTGCATATCGTTTCTGTTCGCGATTGCAACTAAAATTTTTAACGTTACTAGCTTGGCAATATATGCATAAATTTCGGTGTAGTCAAATCCTGTTTTTTGCCAAACGAGCTTTGTATTTGTCAATTTGACATTCAGATTTTCGTTTCAATCGAAATACCCACTTGTTGCAGGTTTTCGATTCTTTGGTAAGTCACAAACTGTCCATGTATTGTTTTTAATCAAAGATTGATACATTTAATCACTCTTTTCAATTCTGGCCAATCCTCTCTTGCCATTGATTCAGCAATCGTAGTTGGATCATCCTCGGAATATTGTTCAGCCGCGAGCCCAGTCACCAAATCATTCCGGTTCTCGTCGAACACGTTCACTTCTTCATTGATCATTATTTTCGATATAACCGCATTCTTTATTTGCTTTATTGTTAACATTTTGGTTGCCATTGACATTTTCCGTGATTATAATGTGATCTTCAGATGAATTCGAGTTAGAGTTTGAAATTTCTTCATCGTCAACAATAGTTTCAATAAGCTGATTATTTTCAATTTCCAGGAACTTCCGATTTTTGTTTTCCTTTTCACAGCGAATCCTAGGATTCAGTTCCGCCTCTGACTCTAGTATTTCTGTCATTTTCGTGTTTTTTAATACAGAAGTTGAATGTTACATGCCTTCCAATCACAATTTTTTTATGTTCAATGTTCCACAGTCGATAAGTTCCCATTGATGAACCGTACCCAAGCATTAAACATTTAGTTGCCTTCCTTTTAAATTTTGATCGGTTATTCTTTGGTATGAAATTGTAACATTCTGAACCGAAAATTCTTAAATGCGATAAATCAGGTTTTCGTCCAAACCAAATTTATGCCGGTGTCTTGAAATTAAATTGTTTTCCAATTGCATTTGGTGGTGATCTGTTTCTTATGTAATTTGCAGTTACAATCGCTTCATTCCAGAATTTTTTAGGTAAGCCACTTGTCAAGAGCATGGTTGTCGCCTTTTCTTGAAGTGTTCTATTCAGTCGCTCAGACACCGAGTTATCATTAAAACCCTTTACAAAAATGTCCCCTAGCTGCTTTGCTGAAATGCTTTGATTTTTCTTTGCTACCGAGATTTGTATTTCATCGACGTTCTTCAATGTTTGAAAATAATCCTTGCTGTTTAGCACCAGAATCTAATACAAACTTTATTTGCATTGTATTAATTCTCTGCTCCATTGTTTGTGCTGAATGTAGTGCATCATCACTTACAACTGCACACATTGTTGAACCATTTTCACTTGAAATCTTATGTGCACCTTCCACCTTCCGCTACAGTTGGGCCTACCACATCCATAACAAATTACTTGCTTTTTCTGCCCTTTTACGTTCATTGCACCTGGCTCGCTTGATCTCGTCGGGATATCACCATTTCGCTTGTTGTTTTCATCTATCAACCGAGTTTTCACGAACTCCAATTTTAAATCGTTTTCATTCATAGTTTCCAACGCCGTGACTAAATGATCGTAACTACTTGGTAATTCAAGCAGTAAATGAACAACAACATCAACATCATCCATTTTCACTCCAGTTGACTTCAGTCCCCTGCTTTTGGAATCGAAGCGAAGAAAATGTGTAATTATGCCTTCAGTCTCATTGTAATTCATCATGAGTAGTTGTTTCCGCAGTAATAATTGACTTGCGATGCTCTTCCTCTCAAAAATTCCACACAACGTCTCGAACATTTCTTTTGCTGTTGTCTTTTCCCTCACATATTCCAATTGGCTAACATAAATAGTTTGCACTAATATTAAAATGCATTTCTTCTCTTCCAATCTATGTTTTTCGCAATTATTAGTTTTTTTTTTTTTATAATTAACGCGGGACTATTTGTTTCCCTTTTAATGTAACACACTGTGTGGGCATAAGGAAGATAGGGAGGGGAGAGATAGGAGGTGTCGATTAACATTGATTTTGAATGTTTGCAAATTGAAATGGCAAGGGAAAATCTCGCCGGGTAAACCATTCCAAAGTCGTGTTGTACGGCTAAAAAAAGAATCCCTATATTTTACGGTACGTCCGAAATTGGGCTCAAGGGTGAACTGATGGGCATTCCTATGCAGCTGGCTACCTCGAGTGAACATTTTTTTTATAAAAGAAACGATAAAATAAGGAAAGACTTGAAACATTGCGTCGGTGTTCGAGAGGGGCAATTGTTTCAGCGGCAGTTCTAACTATTTCCTATCAATCTTAACGCTCGATTTTGTATTCTATCAAGCAGGTGAAGCGATGTTCGTGAAGCACCTGCCCAGAGGTGGGAGTTATACTCGAGTTTAGGGCGTATAAACGCTTTATAAATTGTAGCCAGATCAGATGGGGAAAAATACTTCTTACACCGATACAGAAAACCTAAGCACTTAGCAGCATTCTTAGCGATTTCAAATATATGGTCGTTCCAACAGAGGTCGTCGTTGACACACATACCGAGTACTGAGAGCTTTTCGGTTTCTTCGATGTAAGTGCCATTCATGGACAATGGCGTTAGGGGTATGTTAAGCTTTAACGACAGAAGACAGCATTGAGTTTTCGAAGCATTAAACTCCAAAAATTCCTATTACCCCATTTGACAATGCTGTATAAATCGGAGTTTAATGAGCTTGACATACCGTCGCAATTGTACGTCCGAAGGCGAAGGACGTGAATTATCGAACGAATATGAAAAGCTGAGGGTAGAGGTTTGATGCTTTTTACTCTGTTAGGAATAAAAGCACGCATCCCTAGAAGAATCACATTTGTGATCATTTCAGCACTGGCATCAATGTCACTATCGAGGAAGCATAGTGACCAGTTAAAGTTTCGGAAAAAAATATTCAGGCCGTCCCAGTTGACTTTCTCGTATTGCCAAACGGTCCTGGTGGGAAGTTTTTCTTTAACTGGATGGGTGGAGTGCCAACTGGAGAAGTTACACTAATGGTATATTTATCAGGGTGAGAAGTAAGAAACAAGTCAAGAGTATGGGCGGCTTGCCCAGCAACATCCGGTATACGCGTTGGCACATCGATCAGTTGGGTAAGGTGATGTAACCCGGCAAAGAACTCGACATACCTTCCTTCGGGTGTTGTCTGACCAGAATAGCGGAGCCAATTGGAATTGTGTACATTGAAATCGCCCGTAATAACGATTTCAGTGCGAGGACAAAGGGAAACAATTTTCGAGATGGAATCAGACAGTGCATCAAACTCGTTACAAGTGGAATTGCTGTCGAGATTTGGACTCCTGTAAATAAAACAATAATAAATGACATGCTTGCGGGCAGTGAATTTGAGCCACAAGAAGTTACAAGTCCGTGTTGGAACATTGCCCATATTGGGGAAGGCTCTGGCAAGCAATATCATTCCTAACATAGACCACGAGACCATGATGGGAAAAGAGTAATGGCACCAAGCTATACCCATGTAGAGCAAACTCTGATAAATCAGTATTTACTCCAACCTGAGTTTCACTTAATGCCAAAACAGCTGGCCTGTATTGAACAGGCTTCTCTGTTATGTCGCTCTCGATATATTTACGTAGATTCTTTTCATCTAATAAAATCCCAACACGCAATCATATCTCGAAATGTTTATTGCTTGGTTTACAATCGTTAGAAACGCGTCGCAAAATGTACAGCGTAATGTTTGTTCGTGATGTTTTGTGTTGTACCATTGACGGTGCGAACTTATTAATTTTGTGGGAACCTCCCATAGAACTTCTTATGGTTTTCCTGATCCAATTTCTAACTGTTCTAAATTATTTAACTTGATTTAATGATATCGATTTAATTATATCAGGAGAAAAAAAATTTATTTAAATATTGCTCTCAGCCTTTTGTAAATGTTCATGTTAAAATATTTATATACTGTTATATGTTAATTAGTTTTAAGTCCAAATTATCTGTTGATACATATATCGTAGATGTAATAAACAAATAAATTATCATTATTATTGATATTATTTTCAAAGAAAAAAAATGATCACCATAATACTGACTTTTTAATTTCGTCGATACTTATCAAATATTATCGTGTATCGGGTTGAAATTTGAAAGCCATAATAGTTTTGTAAGACTTCAATAGTATTTGAGAAAATATTTATTTTTTCTAACTTTTTACTTGAATGGCCGGCAGTAGTGCAGTAGATAAGATGCTTGCTTGCTAAGCGAGAAATCGTAAGTTCGACTTTGAGTTTGGGAAGTAATCTTTCTAACTCCTAGTGCAAGCTAGAGCCACCCGTCGGTTTTAAGTAAGAAAATAGTCACCTAATTCTCGATCTACGGCGCCGAAAAAAAATCTTTCCTATTTCTCTAATTCTTCTAACTAGTGTCTTGCAACATCCAGCTGCATTCTAAAAGGCGGCATTACTATTATTCCTCCTTAAGTAACTATTAAGTCGGTTAATGAGCCTCAAATAACTTTCTGATTTTCTCTCTTACAGGCTTGTTTACAAATGGTTCTATTTCATCTACAAGCTCAGCTATGGCTTGGGAATTTTGGGCTACTTGATTATGATGGCAACTTTTCTAGGCTTTAATTTTATATTTAGTCAACCGCCCAACGTGTGGATGGACGTTGGGCTCCTATGCGTCTTCTATGGACTGTACATTGGAGTACTAGGGCGTGATATATCCGAAATTTGTTCTGATAAAATGGCTTGCCACATTGGTGTAAGGAATTTTAGTAAAACTGTTTCAAATTGTTGTTTTTTATAATAATATTTTCTTCTGATAGTATTATACGCCTTTGGGAATGCCAACGCGACACCTTGAAGAAAATGTGTGTGCCGTGTGTGGCAACCACTTATTCGTAAGCGAAAAGGAGGAAGGTATTATTGAGAACACCTATAAACTCTCGTGTAATCATGTTTTCCACGAGTTCTGCATCCGAGGCTGGTGTATTGTAGGAAAGAAACAAACGTGTCCATATTGTAAGGAAAAAGTAGACCTCAAGAAAATGTTTTGCAATCCGTAAGTTTGCAGAAGTCTAATTTATTTCGAACTAATTAATTATTATTTTTAGATGGGAACGTCCCCATGTATTATATGGACGACTATTGGACTGGATCCGATGGTTGGTTGCATGGCAACCCTTAATTTTCTTCATCGTGCAGGGTATTAACTGGGCTCTAGGTTTAGAGTAAAAGTTTAGGTTTAGAAGTAAATTCTGATTTGTGCACCATTAGATATTGAATAAGCTCAATTTGCTTTAGTTGCTTCACTTGCAGTCACGTTCTGAGTCTTATTGACCGATACAAAAAAATTGTCTTATTACTTTCAACTGCACAATAAAAACCGAAAATTGATTGCAAGTCAAGTTCCTAAAGCAGATTCAACTTATACAATAATTTTTTTAGTTTTACTTCGTAATTATGTCTTAATTGAAACAATATTTTCCTACAAATCCTTAAAACAATCCTAGTTCTATTTGTAAATAAAAACAAAAAAAATAAACAAAGTCTGTTTAAAACTTGGGGTTGCATTTGAAAGGAAAACTTCCGAAGCTCAAATCAAAGCCTCATTGTAAAGGTTGAGCCAAAAGTACTTTGAGAGACAGATTAGACTTTCATCTACTTTTTTCATTCAAAAGGCAATCGCAAAATGTCGATTTCTAGATCTCATAAATGCATGAACCTATTGAAATTATGATTAATAAATTATTGTGTGACACAAAGATGCATTTTTAATTTTCAAAAACTTTAAAGTCAAAAGATAGTACAGATAGATGGTGTTGGGTCAACGAACAAATGGGGTATCAAATGAAAGCTTAGATCGTCTCAATAAAAAAAGTGCTGGTCGGACAAACTTACATTGATAGGGGTGTAGAAACTGGAGGTTAGGGTAGGAAGGAAGGTCTGGCAAAGGGGTAGAACCGACAATAGGCACGGAAGGAGCTGGGATTGGCTGCATGTAAAAAAGGAAGGATATGTACTGGAACGGGTACAGGAGAGACAAGAAAAGGGGCAAGAATGTTTGCTGTTGAGGCGATGCCATGCTGGCAAAGCACGGCATAGCTCGACGAGACGTAACATATTTCAAAAAACATAGATCAAACCAAAACCTACAACCACTGTTGTAATACCGCACTCGGGAAGCCATGCCGGTGTTGTTGCAGGGGGACCTCGACTCCCTCAGCCACTAATTCATCAATCGTTATTTGTCGAATTCTCTAGCCTACCTCTACCTTGTTTTTTGTTAATTATTTATATTAAAAAAATTACATACCTCATCTCGGAATCGAAACCGGGTCTGTTGGAACTCTGGATCGCTAACCGCTCACTTTCATCTTGATTTTGCACAGTTTTATGTAATTGCTATGGCATCTATATTTCGCTTTATCACTCCGAAAAAAATTAAAACGTCGTTTTCAGATCTAAGAATAGAAGCCGTAAGATAATTAACAAATATTATGAGATGTACAATATTTTACCGATATATGTAGCAAAAAAACACATAAATAAAAACATAAATACGTAATGTTGACATCAATGCAGTTGGAATAATCTTTTGTCGTTTTATACATACATATAATTCAAGTTGTTTATTGTTAATTATACATATATAAAATTCTTTCACTATTATTGATTAAATAGATCTACAATATTCAAAATACAGTATATAATTGCATATATTGCAATATTGTTGCACAAGATCTTGTTTTTAATTATTGTAAAAACGATTAAAAAATAATTTTGAATTTTGATTTGAATTCTTAACAAACGTTGGCCTTGACAGATCAACAATCTAAATTCATATTGTCTACGACAAGCAGGACACCCGCCGAGCAAATAAACTAAATAACAAAAAAAAAAATATAATATAAACTAAAAAAACAGCAACTGCCCCATTATTTACGAACACACAAGAAAAAATGGGCTACTTCACCATAGAGCTACCAGAGCAACGTCTACTTCTCGGTCCAAAAATGCAACAACAACTACATTTGCCGACCCAGAAGAAGTCAACGAAAATCAACCCTCATTAGACTGTTGACTGTTTTTAAACCTTGCGACTTTGGTTTGCGACTTGTTACTTTGCTTCAGCTTTTAGGAGAGAGACGTATGTGGTGGCCGGGGTAGACAGAATCGCTCGAGTCGCGCGACTATCGGTCTTTCTTCTATGTGCTTATTCGGGAAATCATTCATTTTTGCCAATCCCTTTCATTGCTTGTTCGCCATGAACGAGTAATGTGATGTTTTTTGTAGCAGGTAGCACGTAGGAACAGTACAGCAGCTGAAAATGTTCACTTTGGAAACTACAAATGAAAAGCAATTCAAGAAATGACAAAGTGAAGAGTTGCAAACACAATCGCTACGTTTAAAAGTATCTGCGACAAGGACAGACAACAAGAGAGAA
This sequence comes from Platycheirus rosarum, assembly GCA_963971375.1. NCBI lineage: Eukaryota > Metazoa > Arthropoda > Insecta > Diptera > Syrphidae > Platycheirus > Platycheirus rosarum. The sequence goes on along the minus strand of OZ020507.1, from coordinate 3,394,393 downwards.
TCAACGAACGTCGCAGTGCTCTGACTCTTTCTAAACCTTGCGACTAGAGCACTGCGACTTTCGTTGATTCTCTTTTGTTGCCTGTCCTTGTCGCAGAGATATGTGTGAGGGAAACACGGAACTATTTATAGAACTGGTTAAAAAAGAGATATTTTATGGGATCTTACCAATCCCAACTATACAAATATTGGAAAGAAGACGGTAGTGTGAAGGAATATTTCGATAGCATTTGAGATATATAACGGGTCCGCCAAATAACTTTTTTTTTTTTGAAAATGCTTCATCAACATCGAATGTAGCTTCGGCTGTGTGGCACGTAGCGCCGTCCTGTTGAAACCAAATGTTGCCAATTTTTGTGAACATAACGATCGCCATTGACTGTAACGGCCACTCCTTGCTCATTTTCGAAAAATGGCCCTATTATGCCTCTGGATCAAAATCCGCACCAAACAGTGACTCGATTTGGGTGTATCGGCTTTTCAATGTATGTGTGCGAGTTTTCTGTGCCCCAAATGCGACAATTTTGCTTGTTTACATACCCGCCAAGATCAAAATGAGCTTCATCTGAAAAGATGATTTTTTTTTTTGGCAAAATCGGCATCTTTTCTAAGTCGATCGCAGGCAGTAATGTCGCAATACTTCCCAGCAAATACACAACCATATTCGATAAAACTAATTATCTGTCAAATCAGACATGAGCTTAATATAACCATTCACGAAATAAGCACTAGTTGAAAAAAAAACGTTAGAAGGCGGACCCTTTATATACCTGTTTTATATTCTTGGCAGAAAAATTGACATTCCGTACTTTACCATTGTGTTCGAGTCAGCTTCAACACTTGGCTTCAATTTTGACGTGCTTGATTTTGCGCTTCATACTTCAGCTTCAGCTTCACCAGTAACAATTGTCAACGATAGCTAATAAAAGAATGCCCCACATATACTTTTTAGTACACCCTGTGATCATTTGATTAGGCATGTTTTTTTTTTTTTTTTTAAATTATAAAATAAAATATGTTGTTTCGGAACCGAATAATGGAAAAAATCGATCATTTCAATATATCGGTAGCTACGACACTCTTTTCACGTTTATCAGTTTTATCAATTTTTTAAACTTAGGTTATGAATTTGAATTGACGAATTAACTTGTGTTCTCTTGAATCCCCTCTCTACGCAACCGACAGTTCAGAAAGTGATTTGGTCCAAGCTATGCTATATGCTATCGCAGTACACGTAACCATATGCTATAACTGCCTAAATTGCATAAACTCAAGCATTCCAGCGTTGGTATTTACTTAAAATAAATAAACTAAACTAAAACTCTTGCGTTATTGACAGAAACCTGAACTAGCTTATTCTTATTCCTTTTTGTTATGTACTTTCTGTTTACAGTGGGTGACAATTTTATTGACAACTTTTATCAGCTGTCTCGACTCAAATGTCACCCGCTCTTTGATTTTTTTCTATCAAAAAGAATCAGGACATTCATGAATTAAATTAGAAGAAAAAACTGTATTTGCCTTCAAAATATATATATTTTTGCATTTTATCCAATTTTGTGACATAAACTTTCAAAATTAAAATGATATGCACGCGACTTCTTGGATACAAAATACCAGCATGTCGTCAGGCGATGCGGATTGTCGGCAGAAGCAAGTTTTCCCTGCACAATAATTGTGAGTAACATTTTTTTAAGGTTAAATAGAATTTCATAAAATAATTAAATACTCGTTTTTTATTCTTTTATTTGTTATATTATTCAGCTAACATTGTTTGTCCACTTGTGCTGAAAAGGAACCTGTATCAAACGGTAAAGAAACGAGCACTTGAAGCTCGAGCTAAACTCAAGAAAACCGATTATCCAAACAATCGTCCTTGTCCCGATCCCTCAATATCGTCCTCTAAAGAAAAAGAATTTTTAAAAAAAGTTCTCCTTCGTCTTTGATAGAGTTTAAAATGTTATATATTGTTTTTTTCTTACAGCCAAAGTGTAAACAGAACGCCAAAGACTCGGCTCCGAAACCGGCAGCTTCTTCAGCCACAGAAGGTGCCTCGGTGGGAAGTGGTGGAAGTAATTCAAGCTTCAAATGGATTCTAGCAGCATTAGCAGCAGCCGGTCTTGGTGCAGGTGCATGGTATATGCTAGGAGAAGGGCAACATGAAAATCAGCGGAAAAAGAAGGAAGATCCTGCAGTACTGGCGTTTCAAAGGGGTGAGTTCTGGCAAAATTTGTGTGTTTAGAAGAAAAACTGTCCGGATATGTTGTTCTCTGCTGACATTTATTATGTATTTATCTCCTTTCTTAAACCGTTTAACCCACCTTAAGTGGCGCTTCAGTCGGAGGTCTCCTTCTACCTGGTCGCTCCATCGGATATGAGGTCTGCCTTGGCTTTTTTTTTATTTGCCATTTCATTCCCGTATTTGTCACAGTGTCCGGGACCAATCAAAGGGTCGTTGCGACAGCGAACAACTAGTTTCAATTTGAAGACAATTGCGGATATGGCCTTGATTGCTTTATCGCTATCAATTGAATTCTATTCAAAATTCATTTTATTTAATTTTCTTTAAAACCAATTAATTATATATATATATATATATATATATAATAATTAATGGCTGTCTATGTTTTCCAGCTTCGAAAATTGGAAGCACTTCTGCCTGGAAAACACTACTGAAGTTCGGAAGTTTTATTGATTTACTTAATGGTGTGTTGAATGAGGACACGCCAGACTAACCCTGCTTCCGCCTTAGAAACATCTAGCTATGTACACCGGTTTTCCTTCCAGCATTTTCTTGTTGGAATGTTTGTTAAAATCTAAGTGTGGACAATATAGTCGGTTTGAGTTCGATGTCTAGCCCTTATTCCAGTTGTTAGTACACTTTGGTCTTAAGGCACATTTGGTCGCCAGCTCCTTCGAAAAAAGTAGGACAGGAGGTGTCGATTAACATTGGTTTTGAATGCTTGCAAATCGAAATGGCAAGGGATAATCTCGCCGCCAAATTCGTGTTGTTCGACTAATAAAAGAATCCCTATATTTCACGGTACATCCGAAATTTTTCTTGAGAGGTACGGGAAGTCTCTCACTTACGTGTCGAAAGCCCAAGACTTCTTGCCTAAGTCTATCGCTTATGACGAATCCGCACCCAAATACACGCTGTGGTCTTCTTGCACAATCACCGTAGGACACGTCACAGTTTTTCATCCTCCTTTTGCCCGGCCCATCCCATCCCACTTCCTGGATGGCAGTAATTCCTGCTCTGTAGCAGTCTAAGACCTCCGCTAGTTGTTCGGCTGCACGTGGTCTGTTAAGAGTTCTAACATTCCACGTGCAAATTCGAAGGTCGTTGTCCTTAATTCGTTTTTGATTTTTTTTTTTTTGATTTGATAATATTTATTTAGCATGGTTTTGCTATTTTAAAACAAACATTTACATTTATCTTATAAGATATAACTTAGTTTTAAATTTAATAATTATTCTTACAAAAAGTTATTACATCTCTTTTAAATCTTGTTATATTCGTTTCTGTTTTCAAATGATTTGGGAGTGCATTAAAAATTTGTATTCCTTTATAAAATAACATATTTTGTGATCTTGAATTTCTAAATAATTGCACATTTAAATTATTAACATTTCTTAAATTATATGGTTGTAAACTACCTCTAATTGTCAGTCTTCTACTCAGATAGCTAGGTAACATGTTGTTTTTAATTTTAAAAATAAAGATAAGCGAACTCATAACAATTCTTTGTTTTACTTTTAACTACTTAAGCATTTCTAACATTCTTCGAATGGGTGTATATCTACTACATTTTAAAATTGAACGCATCGCTCTGTTTTATAACTTCTGTAATCCATCCAACATACTTGAAGATCCCAACAATAGTATTGTTGGACAATACTCAAAGTGGGGTCTTATTATTGTATTATAAATTTTAATTGCAATTGAAATGCTTAGTTTTTTTTCTTATACTACGAAAGAAACCGATTTTCTTAGCAATTTTCTTAGTTACATATTCTAGGTGTTTTTTAAAATTAAGTTTAGAGTCTAATATTATTCCCAAGTATTTAATTTCACAGACACATTCAAATTGTTGTATTTGTTTAATCACATTATTTTCAGGTAACAACATAATTTTAGTTTTATCTACATTTAATTTAAGTTTATTCATATTTAGGTACATTTCAATATTTTCTATTTCTTCATAAAGTTTTCATATACAATCATCAATATATACCAGACCATCATCAGCAAAGAATTTTATACTACTATATTTTATCACTTTTTTAAAATCATTTATGTATAGTAAAAATAAAAGGGGTCCCAGAATTGAACCTTGAGGAACTCCCAGACCAGACTCAACCGCTTCAGACAATTCACCTTTGAAATTCACCACTTGTTTGCGATCCTCCAGATATGATTTGAACCATTCATATTCAACACCTCTTATTCCGTATTCAAAAAGTGTATTCAATAATAACTTCCTGTCTATTGTCTCGAAAGCTCGCTTGAGATCCAAGAAGACAGCTGCTATCTTTTTATTTGCATGTAGTTTCTCTTTCCAGTCGGCTATGACAAAGTTAAGAGCAGATTCGCATGAATGTTTCCGTCTAAATCCCGATTGCTCTTCCATAAGGATATTGTTCTCTTCAATGTATTTTTCAAGTTGAACTACTTTTTCCAAAATTTTTTCATGTAAGGGAAGCATATTCACCGGTCTAAAGTTTTCACATTTATTAGAATTTTCAATTTTTGATACGGGAATTATTACCGAAGTTTTCCAATTTTTTGGGAAAATTCCACTCGTTAACGAATAATTTATTATTTTCAAAAGAGCGGGGCCCACCCAATTAAAACTGTCTTTTAACATTTTTTTAGACATCAAATTAAAATCACTTTTATCCGGCAACTTGTCCAATATTTTTAACAGTTCTTCTATTGAATTTAAAGGTTTAAACCTAAAACAGTTTTCACTTCTCTCTATACTATTTAACCACGGCTCACTTGGTATACTGTCATTTATATCTTTAACACTTTTTACAAAATATTGATTAAATTTGTTTGCAATAAGTTTGTTACCTTTCGTTTTAGTTCCTTCAAACTCAATAACATTTTGATCTATTGATTCATTTCCTAGCACCAAAGATTTAATGAATTTCCACATTGACTTCTGATCATTTCTGATCTTATTTTATTTTGTATATTTTCCGGGTCGTCAACAGTTAATCCGTACTTTTCCGAGGCTATGGGTCGCTTCGTTACTTCGATATGAGCGCTGCCGTTGGCCTATTAAGGGTTCATCCGCCACCATCTCTATTTCAATGCCCTGACTTGCATTGAATTGTCCCAATGACCTTATCTCCAAATACGTCGAAGTAGCTCATTAGGGCATCTGCTTCGTTGACTTTTGACGCCACCGTTGGTCCAATTGGTTGGGCTCATCCGCCGTACGTCCTCTTTCTGAGGGGCTCGTGCAAGACTTCTGCGAATCGATCAGAACAGTCATTAATGCTCTGCTTATTATAGTGTTGCTAGGTTTTCTGTGTTCAACACTCGCGCTTATAGGTTTAGCAGGAATGTCCGGATGGACAGACCAGTACCCGGTGGCTACCGCAGGGAAGTAAAATAAGCACAACACTACACAACACTAAATTACAACACTGTGCATCGCCTGGTTTACGCCTTTCAGCGCCTACCCCATTCATAGAGCACCCAATAAATCATCATCACGAATACAAAAAAGTGATGGTAAAAGTGTTAATTAAATAACTATCTCTTCAATTTTGACTGGTGTAACGAATTTTTGTTTATAGATCCGAAAATATGTGTAATCCTTCATTGAAATTTAAGCAATTAGTTTCGATAAGTTTGTCCCTCTTATGCATAAAAAAGGTCTTCTGAACCACCGTGGAGTAATAAACAGCTCAGTAATCTTTAAAAAAGGTTAAACATAAAGCTTATGCAAATTACAAGAAATCAAAAAATGAAAATAATTACCCTAACTTTAAAAAAAAAAACTGCGAAAGGATTTTGTCATTCTCAGTAAATTTCTATACAAAGCATATATCTTGAATATATCGAGAGTAACATAAAACGTAATAGCAAATCGTTTGGGTTATTTATTAATTCGAAAAGAAAATCTTAAGCACAACTGTAGACTTGTAGACAACTTGCTGACTTTTTCCAATCGGTATATTCTTCTTCTAGATTCAATAGCAGCTCATCGAACAACACGGTGAGTAAAATTGATTCTGGAAGTATCCAATTGAACCATGAAGTAATTATATCTGCCATAGTTCGTAAAAATTGTTGTTTTATCTCTCCTAGTTCTTGCATTTCGAATTCTGCCGTCATTAATGCCAATATAAACTTGTTTTCTGTTTTTGGAGGCAACTACGATGTCATCTACGTAAATCAATACGTAGCACCAATCATCTTCTATCCTTTTCGAATACAGGCATTGGTCGGCCTTTGCTTGGGTAAATCCTCCGTTTATCAAAGTCGAATTAACTTTTTCATTTCAAGTTCTTGCTGCCTGTTTGATTCCATAGAGAATTTTTTTCAGCAAGCAAACCTTGTTTGGATTTTCAGAGTTAAAACCTGGTGCCTGATTCATGTAGATGGTCTCCTCTAAAGTACCGTTAAGAAAAGCTGCCTTAGCATCAAGATGATGAACTATCAAACCTCTTTTTCCCGAAACAGACAACATAGTTCTGAATGTTTATTGGCGAACAGCATTGTGCAAAGACTTCATTGAAATCTTTTCCAAATTTTTTGGGAAAAAGCTTGGGCTACGAGACGTTCTTTGTATCGTCGTACATGTCCATTTTCATCCTTTTTTACCTTAAATACCCATTTACATCCTATGGTTTGTCTTCCTTCTGGTAAATCCGTTAGTTCCCACGTGTAGTTCTTTTCAAGTGACTCCATTTCCTCTTGCATTGCAGTTACCCACTTAGTTTTGTCTTTGCAAGACATCGCTTCTTCAAAAGATTTGGGTTCATGTGTTTCTTCACTTATGAAATAAATTTCTTCGATTAATCTCTTAGCTGGTTTACCTTTTGTTGACCTTGCACACACCTTTTGCGGGATTGGTTCGTTCACATGTATTTCACCTTCTTCTATTTCTATACATTGTTCTGTCTGGATCTCATTGCTCTTTTGCTGTTTCTCTTCTCGTTGCTTTTGTTTATAAGAGAATGTAAATCAACATCTATTTCTGTAGACCTTTCAACTTCTTGAAAAAACCTGACGTCACGACTTATTTCAACTTTGCGTGTTTCTGGATTGTAGCGTCGGAACGTTTTCGATTCGCTGTCAAATCCGAGGAATATCATTTGACTAGCCGTGATTTTTTTAGATGTATGTATGTACAATTGGCCTTAAACTAACTTATAACTAAAATAAATCATGTCGGCTCAACAACAGGGGCCCGACGTACTTCAGCTGGCTCTATACAATGCTATATTTTTACTTATATCATATTTTTGTTTGCATAATCTTTTAATTGAAATTCTTAATTATAATAATTGTCTATGGTTTAAAAAAAAAATTGGGGTTAGTATGCGGTGTTGTTTATCCTCTGTTGTGTCCGTTGCTGGTTCTCTCGTAGAACGGGGCTCCGTCGTTGTTCATAATATCCTCGAATCGGTCGTCTGTAATGGCTCGAACGTTGAGGTAGCGATGGTTAGGCTCTAGTTGTTGCTGGAGTAGTTGCTGGATTTCCAAGTTGGGGTGGTCCTGCAAGTTCCTCAAAATATTTTTGGAGAGCTGTGTCATGAACTGACTTATTGGGATCAGTTTGGTGTCTTCATATAGCTTCTTGTTTGGGACATATTTCCTTGTAATGGGGTTTCGGTGTAGACCTGTACAGCTACGGATTATCTTTCTTTTGAAAACTTCGATCTTCTTCATATATGTTGGTGATATGGTAAACTAAATAGGACAAGCGTACATCAGAACTGGACGGATTAGCTGTTTATAGATGATTGACTAGCTGTGTTATCTAGTTTCTTTCTCTTTTTCGTCGGCACGTGAACAAAGCATTTGCTGCCAAAACGATGAAAGTTAATTAGTTAAATAAGTGTTACCCTGCTTCCGCTCCACTGCTCGTATGGGATTAACTCAGTAGCTCTAGTGATGACACGATTTTGAATATAAACTGCCGTTGATACTGCTTCGCCCCAAAAAGAATTGGGGAGTTCAGCGTCTAGCAACATGCAACGTGCCATTTCCATAATACTGCGATTTTTTCGTTCAGCTACTCCATTTTGCTGGGGCGAATATCCTGCTGTTAACTGAGTCGTTCTCCCTGTGGGTGCGGGGGTGTGAGAATAGGCCCACGCTCAGGTTAGCGGAAGTAAGAGTCTTCCAATACCTAGCCTAGTTAAGCGATCACCACTTTTTCCGTAAGGATAAGAGGCTGTAACCATGCTTCTAGGCGGGCATTCAGGGAGTGTCCTAGTCTTCACCTTGGTTGACTGGATTATGAACTGTTTGTCTTACTGGATGGTGGGCTAGCGACTTCTCATGGAGTCGAACCACAAGTGCGTCTCATGAGAGACGGGCGAGCCTCACCTAGGGTCCTAAATTAGGTACCGTGGGTTAACAGGAGCCCGGCTGATTACGTGAGCTTGTCTCGGTAGCAGTCGCCTGTTAAAATTGAGGTAGGCCCCCCTGTGGGAGCTTCACGGGGGCTGATGGTTACTCCAAATGCGGAAGCGAAAAGGTATCTTTGGTTTCTGGGAGGATGGCACGGCTTCGAAAGAAGCGTGTGTTCATTGTCTTATTTAACCTTGATACTAGGGGTGCATGATAGGCCCTGCTTCTTAGCAAGGAGGATGGATTTTCCATGAGAAATTCATCATTTGCTACTAGAGTGGTTTAGCAGAGCCACTCTAGATGATAGTGTGGTCTGATAAACCACTTTAGGGGTCTTGTCCGCCCCAAGGGAACTCCATAGGTGGTTAGGCCCACCGTGAGATTAAGCCTTAATAGGCAGGTGCTCACGTAAAGCCTCTCCTCCATCTGTTAACTGAGTCGTGATGCCCTCCGATGTGAGATACTGTTTTAGCTGATTTCCTGTATATTCTCCTCCTCGGTCCGATCGTACAATTTTTGGTTTTTTTTCCAAATTTTGTTTTCGTCATCTCCACAAAATCCCTGATAGATTTTTCAACTTCGTTCTTATGGGCCAACAGTCTAACAACTGTGAAGCGCGAAAAATCGTCTATAAATGAGATGGTATAGCGCTTTCCACCTGGGGTTGCTGTTTGCATAGGTCCGCAGACATCCGTATGCACAAGATCTAGCACAGCCTCACTCCTATTTAAGGATTCCTTTGGAAACGGCTGTTTTGTCATTTTTCCTTTTGCGTAGGTTTCGCACAGTTCCTTGTTTCCACATTCTTTGATCTTGATCCCTCTCGTGGGCATCTTTCGTATTGCTTCTGGGTTTCGATGCCCCAGTCTTTTGTGCCAGTTGTGAATGCAATTGTCGTTATGCCCCGTTCGCACAGTTCGTATAAATTATTTCTACGGTCTACCACTGCAATTTTTTTTTTGTTCTTACCTATTTCGCAGTGATTTTCTTGGAATATAATTTCAAACCCAATGTCGGCCAGCTTACCAACTGACAAGACATTCCCGACCAGCTCTGGTGCAAATAATACCTCATGTGCAATAATATCCTGGACTTTTCCACTTTCATTCAAAAAGGTTACCTTGGCGCATGCCGACAACATTAATTTTTTCGCCATTTCCCACCTCAATGGTCGTCTTGTAAGATTCGTCGAGGGTATAAAAAAAACTGATTGCTGTTGGTCATATGCCTAGTTGCTCCTGAATCAAGAAGCCAGCTATATTTGCTCTTCTCGTTCACTGAAAAAACAAAGTCATATTGCTTTGAACTTACTTTGTCTGCATTTTTTCTTATTTGATCCAATTTCTTGTTTCTTGGTAATCCATTTTTTTTATTCTGCATTGTCTCTGAATTTGAATTTCCTCCTGCGTGGATCGCTCATATTCGCAATCAACTTTTGCTGTACAAATGCAAATGTCAATTCGTCTTCGTGTCTGGCCTCACCCTTATGAGTCAACAGGTGCAGATAAATAAGCCACCTTGAAAGGGGTCAAGGGGTCTTCATTATCGTTATTAATGATATTATTTCAGTAATAAACATTGTGATTGCCTGATTTATGCAGATAATCTAAAACTCTGCTTAAAAATTAAAACTTTTGAAGATTGCCGCTGATTCAGTCAAACTGGTGCCATATAAATGGTATTAAGCTTGATATCAAAAAAATGAAATGCAATTTCTTTCTCGCGAAAATCCCTCAGTCCATTGTTTGACTATACCATTGGTTCTAAGCTTATAAATCGAGTCTGACGAATAAATGATTTAGGTATTATATTTGATTAAGCCCTTTCCAAAGGCCAACTCGTTGGTGGGAATCATCAAACGAAATGCAAAGGATTTCAGAGATCCTTATGTTCTTCTTTCATTGTAGGCATCTCTTGTTAGATCGATTCTAGAATACGCAGATGTTATTTGGAACCCAGCATTTAACGTTCACTCTGACCGTCTAGAAAAAATTCAATATGGGATGTTTCACAGACACATCCAGGGAATTGAGTCCTCATAACTCTAGGGACTAGGGTTTCTGTGCAGGAGTCAGTCCAGGTACTGTCCGGTCTCTTAAGGAAACCTGGAACAGTGTGGATCTTTGACATGACTTTCCTGAGCAGCAGTGTCAGTAGCCGCTCTCTGCATACGTATGTCGTTCGTTACTTGTGTTCATTTTTACTGATCAAGCCTATTCTAGAAAGAGAGTTTTAGTTATCTGATTTTTTTTAAAGTATGATAGTGCGTCGCCTTGCCTGTTTATTTTTATTTGTTTGATCTCAACTGCAGGCATTATATCAAAGAAAAAAGTTTCCTTCACCCAATACGCACGTTTACGTTGACATTTGTTTTCCAGTTCCCAAGAATTCCAGCGATCTTCCCAAAAAGGTGCCTTACCTCCTCATAGGTGGTGGTGCAGCGAGTTTTTCAGCATTCCGGGCAATCAAATCCAACGATCCGAAAGCCAAAGTTCTTGTTATCAGCAACGAGTTCCTAAAGCCCTATATGAGACCACCGCTATCTAAAGAACTATGGTATGCCTCGGAGCCTGGTGCAGTTAACAAGGAATATCGCTTCAAGCAATGGACTGGTGCTGAAAGAAGGTATATTACAGTTAAACAGTTAAAAAAAAAAAAAAAAAAACAAATCAAATTGAATTTACAGTTTGTTCTTTGAGCCAGATGAGTTCTTTATTGACCCAACTAAACTCTTAGAAAACCCAAATGGCGGTATTGCTGTAGCCCAAGGGTATGCAGTGAAAAAAATCGACCCAAAGCAAAGAATTGCTACGCTCACCGATGGAACAGAAATCGAATACGAGAAATGCCTATTGGCCACTGGTTGCACTCCGAAAAATCTGGAAGTCTTTAAAAATGCTCCCAAGCAAGTTCAAGATAAAATAATGTTCTATCGTTCACCCAATGACTTCGAAAAACTGAAAGCACTTGTAGATGAAAAGAAATCGATCACAATCATTGGTAATGGATTTTTAGGAAGTGAGTTGGGTTGTTCGTTGGCGACCTATTCGAAGGACTCAGATGTAAAAATAAACCAAATATACTCGGAATCTGGAAATATGTCTAAGGTTCTTCCTGAGTATCTTAGCAAGTGGACGACGCAAAGAGTTGAGCAGCTGGGCGTGTGTGTGGTGCCAGGTGTACAAATTAAAGAAGTGTCTAGAGAAAAGAGTGGCCTTAAGCTAGTTCTTAGCAATGGCCAGACCATTCTTACCGACATTGCTGTTGTTTGTGTTGGGTGTGAGGCGAATACTGACATTGGCACATTATCTGGCCTTGAAGTGGATGCAAATATTGGAGGATTTGTTGTTAATGCTGAACTGGAAGCGAGACAGGATCTTTTTGTGGTATGGTTAAGTGTATGAGTTAGTTTGTACATTTTTAATGTTATTATCATCTTCAGGCTGGAGATGCATCATGCTTCTATGACCCATTGTTAGGAAGAAGGCGATTGGAACATCATGATCATTCCGTTATATCTGGCCGATTGGCTGGAGAAAATATGGTTGGCAAGGGGGGTATAAGTAAGTGGCTGACTTATGCCTAGCAAAAAAAACGAACTAACGCATCTTTACAGAAAAACCGTATGAACACCAGAGTATGTTCTGGTCTGACCTTGGACCTGGAATTGGTTATGAAGGCATCGGAAGGACTGAAGCCACCCTGCCTACAGTTGGCGTATTTGCATTGAAGGCTGACGAAAAAAGAACAGTTGACAATTTAGACCCCACAGCTGAAGACAGCTCAAAAGAGTCCGCAGAAATTCCCGAAAAAGAGACAAAAAGTCAAGATAAACCAGAACCGACTGAAAACGATTACCAGAGAGGAGTAATATTCTACCTACAAAACGAAAAGATTGTAGGCATTCTACTCTGGAATATTTTCAATCGAATCGGTCTTGCAAGAACAATTGTTAACCAAAACAAATCCTACGATGATTTAAACGAAGTGGCGAAACTCTTCGAGATTCATTCGTGAAATGACTCATCATAGATGAATTTTATGGTTACAGATTGTGAATTAATTCATAAGTATATTTAGGACATTTTTGCATTTCCGCAGAGGTTATTTAATGTGCACATAGTTTTTGAGAAGAAAATTCTTGAAAGTTTTGTTCGGTATAGTTTTTGTTTTCTTTGACTATTCTGCGTATGGTTGAGAGTACAATACCGTGAACATTTACTAACCTTGTACACTTTTCTGTAAATAAAAAAAATAATTAGAAGTAAACGAAACATTTTAATAGTTTTTTCGGCGTCTGAAATAACTTGCATTAGAAGTTTTTCAACAAAATGCGAACGTTTTGGCAGCAGCGATACTGTAAGATACTGGCATTTTAACGAAGAATCTTTATTACGGTGATTTTGTATGACTCAGTCTATGAGTGAGTTTAAATAAATAGGCTTGATTTTTGAAAGCAAATTAATAAAATCTGAAAACTATTAACTCAAACATACCTCGAAGAAATTGAACACCTATGTGCATTACATACCACCTTCTGTGGAATGACCACATATTTGACGTCGCCAAGAATGCTGCGAGGTGTTTAAGTTTCCTTCGAAGATACAATAAGTTCTTCACCTCTTTTTATCTGGCTACAATCTATAAAGCGTATATTCGTCCAAAACTTGAGTATCATTCTCATATAAATGATAGGCGACTCTACAATAAAAGAAACATTTACATCTTTTGAGCACCGTTATTTTATCGCTATTTCTACAAACAATGCTCCAGCGGAATAGCCAGCTGCATTCCTCCTCTGAAACATACAAAAATAGGTGATCTTGTGGTATAAGTTGAACGCTTTAACTGTATTAACTGATTGTATTGTTGTCATTACGTGCACCTATAAAATGTTAAACCCTAAACGATTTATTTGATAAAATATAATATTTCTTGCCTGATGAAAAGTATAACCATACTCGAAACGTCGCTATGAAATAACATATTTTCTATTATCTATCGACCTATAGCCCACGAAAATCTATAATTTAAAAATATACCGTTTCATATGAAGTGACAATTTAAATTCCAATTCTAAATTCTCAAATACAAAAAATAAAAAAACACCCAACCTCGCATCTACTCCAAACAGCTAAACTTAAAATGTCCCTGAAATATTTTTGATTCTCATCAATAAGCATACCATAAAGCAACAATACACTCCCATGCAAAATCTTGCTGATTCTCATCATTTCTTAAGATGCAAACCTGGGGGCCTATTCCTGAATACGAGTCGAGTGAGATGACACTCGAGAGCTCACAGTCGAGTCGAGTAAGAATCGGTATTGCACAACTCTAGTGAGAGCCAAAAATATGACATGACTCCGAAAATGTTGAACACACCCTTTGAATTGTAGCTAACTTCACTAAATGTTGACTTGACGTTTCACAAAAAAAATCTTTTTATTTGATAACTAATCGTTGAATGTAATTTGATAGTAAATTAATCAGTTTAAATCGTTAAAGTGCAAAAAAAATTAATATGATAAGTACAGAGATGTTTTATAAAACAATTTTTGTATATTTGCTGCAAGTAATGGAGCACAAATTTAAAACAAACGCCAGATCGTCGTTTATGACAAATACCTACCACCAAAAAATATTTATAAATTTTGTTTCAAACACTTCATTATTCATAACAATTAGAAAATTAGTCTTTTTTTATTTTTACCTACATTTTTGCATCCATAACTGCTGCTCTCGAACACTTTAAACATGAATGATTTCTCACAGAAAAAAGGGTTACTTTCGAGTGCAGGAATAGGTATGTATCATCCGAATGCCATTTGACGTTCGACATTCGAGTTGGGGAATACCGATAATTATTGAGTCGTGTTCGAGAATACCAATTTGTCCATCTCACATGAAAACTTACTCGACTCGTATTCAGGAATAGGACCCCTGCAAAAAAAAAACATTGTCTAGGTATAGCATTATTTTTTTTTAATTGCGGCACAAGCCTAAATGAGGCACTGAAATCGCCAATTGGTGTGGATATAGAATAAGAACAAATAACAAAAGTATTAAATACTGGTAAAATGTCGGTAAATGTTCTCGTCTCCACTATTTAGAGTTAGTCACGGCACAACAAGGAAGATGGCCAGAGGAAAATTATTACACCATGAGAGTACTATAGAGATGCCATTATATATGGACTGCTAGTTGCCCACCTCAAGTTGGTTCCATTTTAGTTTCAGTTATTTTGGGCTACGCTAGCCCTCCTGAGTACACTAGCGGGAAAAAAAATTAAACCTCAATTTTGACATTTCATCTAGTAATCCAAGTCTTTGGCAGCAGGTTTTCCCACGTTGTCCCACCTCTACAGCCTAAACGGATGGTCCGATTTGCTTCGAACTTAGTATTTAATATTTTTTTGGTTGTATTGATGTATTTTTAATTTTTGCTCTATGTCGAAAAATACCGGTAGCTGCCATACAATCTTTAAGAAAAAGTTAGATTTTCTCGAAACCGGCTGTAACGATTTTGATAAAACTTTCGGGATGCTATTTTTTTACAATAATACATCTTTCAGTTAAAATGAATTTTTCGAAATTTGTTCTATAACGGTACCTCTCATAGAACCGGTTTTTTCAAATACGTTTTTTGACGGATTTCAATAAAATTTTGCACATAGGAAGTCATTTATAATTCAATTAATATTGCATTTCAAAATTTTCAAAAACCTATTTTTGAGATTCTTAAATTTTTTTAATAAAAAATTGGTTTTTTAAATATTTTGGTTGTTTGATTTTTTTAAAAATAATTTTCCCAGATGAAAACTACAGATTTCCTTATAATAATATGCTAGAAAAAAAATTAAAATATTTTTTCGAAAAGTTTAAAACAAAACGACTTTAAAAAAAATTGGCCGAACGATTTTCAATATTTTTTTCGTCGATAGACATTTAGTTTTCAAATTAATATTTTTAAAAAAAATGAACGAATTTTCGAAAAACAAATAATTTTTTTATTTAATAAAGGTTGTTTTTTAGGCGTGTGATTTTCAATATGGCAATACTTTTTTTTTTGGAGTTGGGTCTTTTTGACAGCTGTCACTTGATTTATACTCAGTTTGCCATTTCATAATGAATAGATTTACCAAAATAATGGTTCGGTTCGGTGGAGCAGAGTATCGAAGAAGAACCGAATGAGTCCATCCGCCATCGCGCGCAACAATTGGAGCTGTGTCCATCCACTTTATGGAAGATTTTGCGGAATGTGATCTTGGTTTACGGGCTAAAAAATCCAACTCGGGCAAGAATTGAAGCCGAACGACCATCAAGCGCGTCGCACGTTCGGTGAATGGGCTCAAAACGAGATGGCCAGTCGCGGCGGTCCCGAAATCATTTTTAAAATATAATGCAAACACTTATCTTTATAATATAGCTAAATGTTTGGCCATAACATAAAATTATATGCGTCTTAACATGACATTGCGATCATAGAGAAGTCTAAAAAAGTTTGTTTGCAAAAAATTTCTGTCTGTCTGTCTGTCAGTATGTATAAAGCGCTGCACCTAAATTCGGTGTGTGTGATTCTTTTGGCATTCTCCAGAAGGGATATTGAAATTTTATTTTTAGGCCCAAAAATAACGGTAACGGTCATATGGCCCGTTTAGGAAAAGCTTATTTATCTCGAAAACGGCTCCAACGATTTTGATGAACATTTTTGAAAGTTGTTTTGTTGGAATTGGCTATTATTCGATTACAACCAAATTTACGGGAAAAGTCTATTAACGGTAACTTTCATATAACGGTTTTTTTTAATTTTTGGCTTTCTCGTAACGGCTCTTTGGATTTCTGTCAAATTTTATATTCTCTTCCAAATTAATTCTGCATATCAAAATTTTGATTTTTTTTTCTACTTAAAACAATTTTTTTTTTGAAAAATCAAAATTTTTAAAACTAATCAAACAAAATTATTTTAAATATTATAATCAAATGTATATTAATAAATTCTAAGAAATTGCATACCAAAATTAAAAAAAAAAATTTTTTTCAAAAAACTAAAAATAAAAAACAGGATTTTATCAAAATCCGTCCTACAATTTTCGAAGTACTTTTTTTTCTAAATTCGTTATTATACAAGACGTGTGATGGCGTACTCCATTTTTACTATAAACCGTTAAGTGTTTAGTTTTGACACTTTTTTACTTGCGATTATAGGGACTATAAGGCAAGTTTAGGATTCGTGAATATAAAAAAAATTTGAGAACAATTACGATCATAGAGAAGCCTAAAAAAGTTATTAGGTTTGTTCGATGTTCCCCGCCCCAGTGCGCACTGGGGAATGTCAGTGCATTTCGTTTAGCTGTCAAAAAACTGTGTTTCTGCTCGGGGTTTGATTTAACATCGAACAGCTCAGTGCAACAGTTTTAGTTTTTTGACATTTCATTTATGTATTAATTTTCTTTACAAAGTCTACAGTTTTTCCATTTCCATCAGATAGAGTATATCTCGGCATTTTATCTAAAATCACAAAAATAACTTAATAATTGCAAAATAACCTACAAAATATCTTATATTTACTAGATATTGCACTCCAAATTTGTAAAATAAAATTTCTTTTAAACTTCTACCACCAAGCACCAACAGCTGATTTGAATTTTGACAGCACTGATTTCTTACACCGACCAAAAACCTGGGGCGTGAGAGTGTGCACTCAGTGCGTGCTCGGGGTTGACATCGAACACAGTGCAAAAACACTGGGCCGAAAAAAGTGTCACATAAAACACCTCAGTGCGAATCCAGTGTACACCAGTGCGCCCCAGGGCAGACATCGAACAAAGCTATTGGCAACAAATGTCCGTCTGTCTGTCTGTTTGTCTGTCTGTCTGTCCGGGTGTATATCGAGCTGCAGCCTAAACGGGTTAAGCGATTGCCTTAAAATTTGGTATGTGTTTATCTTTTGGCATTCCTCAGAGGGGAAATTGAAATTTTATTTTTAGGGCTAAAAATAACGGTACTTGCCATACGACCGTTTAGGAAAAAGCTAATTTTTCTCGAAAACGGCTCCAACGTTTTTGATGAAAATTTTTGAGAATTTTTTTGTTGGTATTATCTGTCATTTGACTAGAACCGAATTTACGAGATAAGTCTATTAACGGGACCTTTCATATAACGGTTTTTTTTAAATTTTTGCCTTGTTCGGTAACGGCTCTATTGATTTCTGTCAAATTTTATATTTGAGAAGATCTAAGTAGCCAAATTAATTCTGCATATCAACATTTTGAATAACTTTTTTTCTATAAAAAATTTATTAAAAAAATTTTTTTTTTTGAAAAATAAATATTCTTAAAACTAAACAAACAAATCAGTTTTAATTTTATAATCACACGTATACTAATAAACTCTAAAAAACTGCATACCAAAATTAAAAAACAATTTTTTTTTAAAACTTAAAATAAAAAACAGGATTTTACCAAAATCCGTCCGTCAATTTTTGAAATACTTTTTTCATAAATTGTTCTTCATTTAAGACGTTTGATGGCGTACCTCATTTTTACTAAAAACCGTTAAGTTTGATAGTGGGTTTGATAGTTTTTTATAAGTTCGAACTGTGTTATTTTGAACGTAAATGTTATTTGTTTTTGTCAAAGATCTTGCCGTCCAGTGTTATTAGCCACATAAGAGCAAGTACGAGCGATCCAGTCGTGCAATTTATCTATACCTATGCACGAGTCCTAAACTTGGCCATATAGTCATATTATATACATCATCTGTTGAAAAGTAGTCAAAAAATCTTGACTACTTCCTAAGAGATTAATTTCGGTAGAACTGTCAAGAATAGATATTAGTTCTTTAGCCGTGCTACACGAATATTGAATGCACTACCGAGCTATGTATGTCTTATTCTCTGTGATAATTCAAAATTCAAGACCATTGACACTTCCTTTTAAAGCCCTCTCTCTTCCTAATACTCGCACTGTGTCTCTGGCGTATTAAAGGTATCAAAACCCCTGAGACCGCGTTTATTATAAGAAAAAACTAAAACCATTTAACAGACAAATATTTACAACTAACTGTAAGCTTCTACATATCATGTTGCCTTTTTTATTGCTATCTTTTTTTTTTATAAATAGTAGGCACCCAATTAAAAACCATGCAACTAACAAAGCATCACTCAAGATGTGATCCCAACCCAACCGCCTACACCTACTTTCTTCATGCCAGCAAACAAGAACCCCTTAAGCTCCCGGTATGGCATTAAGGCTTGTCTCACAAGCCAAACAATCAATCACTTAAACAAAAATAGAATGGCGGAGGCAAAAAGGTGCTTACAAGATTTTGATTACACAAATACCCATACACAAATATCTGTTACTAAATCAAAGCCTGGACGAAGCTTGTCGTCTCGTTAAGCCTCTAAAATGAACTGGTTACACTAACCAGCTATAAGAGAGAAAAAAGTAAGAAAAAAAAAGTGATAACGATCTTCCATGGCTAGCGCAAACCGAGTCAGCGCCCGTGCCTTACAAACTTCAGGTATTAACCCCATATAGACACATACAAGCTCCATCGTTCATCCCAAAGCGTAAGCCGTGGGCTTGTGGCTTGGCCGTCCAATATTCGTTTACTGGTATTTATTCACAAACACAAGTATAAAAACAGAACAAGGTGATTAGCAAACTTGTTAGACACCAAACTGAGTATCTGCTGCTTTAACTTCCAGCTTCAGCTCCCACCGCCATAGCTTCCATTCGCTTATTTCCGAGGCTGTGGGTTTTCCTTAAAAAAAGATACAAAATGCAATTGGATACATTACCCACATACAGTGCATGCCGAAAAATAACATACGCTGAATTATTTTCTTAATTTTTAAATTAATCTTTTGGGCAACAATTTTTAAAGTGTTCTTGGTCTTTGCTGAAAGAGTTAATAAACATATATTAAAATACTAGCTGATCCGCTAGACGTTGTTCCGTTCACATTGAAATAAATAAAACAATTATTGAATAAAAAAAAACAATACAAAAATGTGCTAGAAGGCTGAAATATTGGAATTTTATGTTTCTATTGTGAGAAATACAAGAAAATTGATTATAAAAATATAAAAAAAGTCTGCTTTGAGAGCCTATAAGTGATGAGGATGTGGTGATAAATCCGCCACTGCTTTTATTTTTGAACAGTGCCTACGACTTTCAGTAGAAAAAAGGCGACGGGGATATAAAAAGAAGTGTTCTTGATCTCCTTTTCAATATCACCAACAGAAAAAGCAGAAGCTCTCGCTAAGCATTTTGAAGAGACCTTCAAGGATCGCCCACCCAATCACCTTCCTGAATTCATCGAAGAAGTTGAAAACAAGTTTGAAGAAGTTGCAGCCTCTAATACTTCAGTCACCAACTTTAATGAGGAAAATCTTGCACTTGGACCAACTGGAGATGCTTTTACTTCCATCGAGGAAGTAACTGACATAATCCACGCAGGAAATTCTAAAAAGTCAGCAGGAAATGATGGGATTTCGAACTTTCTGCTTAAAAAGCTACCAAATCTCGTCATCCAACTGCTGACGACCATCTTCAACAACTGCCAGAATAACAGCTTCTTCCCCGAAACGTGGAAAACGTCAAAAGTGGTGCCCGTTCCGAAGAAAACAAACAGGACTAGCGTCGATGGATATCGGCCGATTTCGCTTTTATGCTGTGTCAGCAAAATCCTGGAGGGACTTATCCTGAGAAAGCTTCATTATTTCTTCAAGGAAAAGGAAGTCATACCCGAATGTCAGTATGGTTTCCGAGCACAACACTCCACCATCCTCCGCTCCTTGGACTGCACTCCGACTTGACACTCCGACTCAACAAGAAAAAGACGAAAGTCGCCTGTTTACTGGACATCGAAAACGCCTTCGACACAATTTGGATAAAAGGACTTATATTGAAACTATCAAGAACACTTGGTAAGATTAAATAAACATTTTCTAACTCATAGATCTTTTTATGTACAGGTAAACAAAGAATATTCATGAAGAAAGACGATCAGCGCTGGAGTTCCACAAGGTTCCAAGTTGGGCCCCATACTTTTCAACTTTTATACCACTAACCAGCCTACCAACATCCCAGGGACGAAAACGAAGCTATATGCCGATGCCTCCTTAACATATGGAACATCCATTTCACCAGAAATCGCAGCCAGGAGAGTTGAATGTCACATAAGAAACTTCTAACAAGCACGCTTCTTTTATGCTTAAGAGAGCCAACTTCTCCCTACATCTGGTCCACCCGCTTCTTAGGAGAAAAAACGGACTAAGCAATAATACTAAGCTCCTCATCTTATAAACATCTTGATCCTTCCAGTTCTGACGTACGCTTGTCCTATTTGGTTCAACATATCACCAACATATATGAAGAAGATCGAGGTTTTCGAAAGAAATAGGTACTCCGTAGCTGTACAGGTCTACACCGAAACCCCATTACAAGGAAATATGTTCAAACAAGAAGCTGAAGACACCAAACTGATCCCAAAAAAATCAGTTCATGAAACAAATCTCCAGATCGTTGACGAGCTCAGTTAGGTGGTTAAACTCAGCAAAGATCTTGGCACACATACCTTGTTTTGTTGGGTTTTTGTTTGGCCTGCATGGAAAGTCAAGAAGAACTGCTGACACCCTTTTTATAACGCTTTCAGTGCTAGTGTACAAGGAAATAATTCTTCGGATGGAGTCAGACAGAATATCCGAGAAGTGGGAACGTTGGTATGCGATATCATTCCTTACGCTTACGTAGACGGTGAGACAATGGTAAAAAAAAATGATGGCACTAAGTTATGCCCATGAAAAATAAATTCAACAGGATCGGAAGCCTCATCTAATTGGGTTTCAAAACAGCTAGCCTTTCCCAACTAACAATTTAACTTGTATAAGGTTCTAAGCAAGCTATTTACTTACTGCTATAGTAACATTAAAGGGCCTTATACAAGTAATTTTGGCGCACATTACACAAGGTATTTAACTGCTATAAGACTTTTGTTGAATGGTCTTATAGCAACAAATAACTTTTCATTAAATGTTATTAGCGTGTCTGAGCAAGCCATTTTGTGGCAGCTAAATGCTAATAGCCTGCTCTGGATATTATAAAAAAGCCTTGCCAAAGCCTTTCAACGACAGCCATTGCTAATAGCCCGCTCCGGATGTTATAAAAAGGCCTTACCCAAGCCATATAATGACAGCTTTGCTTTGGGAAAATTAACATGAAACATCGACAAAACAAATATTATTTTAGTTTATATAAGGCCTTTTTAGGTAAGCCTTACACAAGTTCTATACATTTTAATTTTTAGTAAACATTTTTGGGAGGCCCTATACAGGCTATTTTTAAACTTTATCTACAAGCCTTGTATAGAGCTTTCCAAACTAACTTTTAAAGGCCTTATAGCAGGTATTGTTTTAATTGTCAGATTATGTGACTTTCTTAAGTTTGAAGCATATTAGCTCATTATACAATCTAATACTTAAAAACACGAAACAATTGGGTTTTACAAATCAAGCTAAATTGTCATTTGAGAAAATTAAATTCAAAGGTTAATTCTTTGAAACCATATACTTCACGTTAGTATTTGATTTTCTCTCTGTGAATTTAAGCACTTCTTTTCTGTTTTACAATATTCAGTTGTAATTCTTATTTTATTTACAACTGATTTTAATTATAAGAACTTATTTATAAGACTCTTGATATTAGCAAATTAATTCAGTTTGTAAAAGGCCTTTGTAGGCAAGCCTTAAAAATGATGTTTGCGTTGACTTGTCGTGGAAAGCCTTATAGCAGTAATTATTTGTTTAATTTTCAGTAAACATCTTCGGAAGGCCTTATACAGGCCATTTTAAACCTTTATCTGCAAGCTCTTTGCTCACTAAACTCACTTTTTAAGGCCTTATAACAGTTATTTTTTTAAATGTTAAGGTTTGGAATGTGTAGCTTGCGAAAGTTTGCCTTATACAAGCACTATGCAAGCAATTGCTTGCCAAATTAAAAAAATTGAACCTTATACAAGCACAAAAAACACAAAAATTCACGAATATTTCCATAAAAAACGTTGAATTTTCCAATCCTTGTAATAATAAAAACCACTAAGACAAAAATATTTTTAATAAAATTGCAAACTGTCTAAATAAAATATTTATAAATTTCACTGAGCTAACAATTTATGTTACTATTAAAAAAAAAACACATTATTTTATCTGCCTCTTACTTGTATACCAATACTTTTAACCCCCACTGTTTGGAAATATGTTTTGCTTCCTTTCATCAATTGGGAACGTTTGCTGTAGGCGCAGAGGCACAACCGCAGAACCAACCACTTGGATTCCTCACTACGTCTACGTCATATTCGTTCGACGACAGCCCAAGACCAAGATCCGACACCGACACCGAGTCCAGGTCTCGCACTCGCAGTCCCACTCAGTTAGAAGTGAGCTGTTGCCTCGTCGTGACGCGGTACCTTCGCCCCATAGTGTACTCACCTGTTCGTTATTCTAGATAAATAATTTGTATCTCATACTCGACTAAAGATAAGTTGGATTTCAATTGTTTTCACACACAATCATCGATCCAATTGAGAATTATATTTTCGGCGGTTGATCGGACGTAGCTGATTATGCTGCACATCATTATGGAGATGGAGATACTTTTATGAGATACGCGTGTAAACATTGAGATATTTTTAAAGAATTTCAAATTCTCTGCTCTTGTGGTGTTTCTTTAAGTTGCAGTGCATTGACTCCATTTATGTGTACCAATTGTGCATCTTCTTACATATGTGTCAGTTCGACAACTTGTTTAAGTACAAACCGAAACCACAGAGTTTATGAACATAGGGCTCCAGAGTGCAGCCTCGAGGATCACAGTCAGAGTGTTTAATTTCGATCGGTTCGGGTGTGAAAATTCGATCGCGCAAAAGGTGTAACTTTTATTTTGTTTTGGAAAAGCAGTTTAACGCCACGAAACGAGTTATGTCTAAGCTGCATGCAGCTCTTTGTGTCTTGATAGTGCTGCTGGCTAATGATGCTGGCAAAATAGCTGATGCAGATTTGGTTCCGAGAGTTTGTGAACCGATTCGAATCGAGTTGTGTCGCGGTATTGGCTACAATGAAACGTCAATGCCAAATATGGTGGGACATGAATTGCAGACCGATGTGGACTTTACTCTGCAGACTTTTGCTCCATTGATCGAGTATGTTTGCAGTACGCAACTTAAGTTGTTCTTGTGCGCTGTCTATGTACCGATGTGCACCCCGAAAGTGCCAGTTCCTATTGGTCCATGTAGGAGCTTGTGTGAATCTGTGAGGACCCGATGTCATCCTGTCTTGCAGGGGTTTGGATTCCCTTGGCCACCGGCACTGGACTGCAGTCGCTTCCCGAAGGAGAACAACCACGAGCATATGTGCATGGAGGGACCGGGGGAGATAGGTGTTGGAATGCCTCCGCCAATTTCGAAGGTGACATCATTCCATCAGCCTGGTTGTCAGGGTTTGGCTAAATCTCATTTGTATATTCGATTGAATCGTCTGGGACGTTGTGCTCCTCTTTGTGAGGCAGATATTTTGTTTGATAAAGCAGAGAAACATTTGGCCGAAATGTGGGTGACCACTTGGAGCTATGCAGCTCTGGGGATCGCAGTTATTGCCACTTTGTGTCTTATTCTTTCTGATACTAAGTGGGATCGGATTTTGACACCTCTTGTCACCTGCCACAGTCTGGTGGCCATTGGATGGACGGTTAGGTTTGTCTCTGGACGCAATACAACAGCCTGCGGGTATGATCCGCAGTTGCCGAATGTGTCTTTGTTGCTCATCGATGGATTATCAAATGCATCATGTGCTGCGACTTTCCTGCTGCGCTATTACTTTGGCATGTCAGCAAGTGTGTGGTAAGTGTTTTTTGGAAACAATACAAAAAAAGCAACTCCCCCTATTTATTGCATTATTTTATGGCTCATAGTGGTTAAAAAATACCAAAAGATGAAAGACAGATGAAAAGACAAGTCCCCTTAAAATGGAAAACCCATAATTAACTAGTTTCTACTATGTTCATTATATCCTCATTTCAATTTATCAAACTTATTCAAAACGTAACTCTTATTTCTAATCATCCTGTTTGTAACTATTATAAATGTGAATGTTTATATGTTTGGATGTTTGAATGTTTGTTCCGCAATCACTCCTCAACGGCTTAACGAATTTGAATACAATTTGGTAAGTTGATAGATGAGGTACTGGATTGAAACATAGGATCCTTTTTTTCCCGGTAAAATGCATCTTCTCAATTTAGGTTTATTTCAGTTTTTGTTGGTGTCCAGTGGGCTCGATATCTAGTCTGCTATCTCCAATTTCGCACTCCAAGCAGTCGGAGGTCTTCCTCCGCTCCATTAAAGAAAAGGTCTACTCTGGCTCCTGACTCTCTCGGGTGTGTCGTCAAAGACTTTGCGCGTTGGAGCGTCGCTCTTGCTCTACAAGTCCGAGCCAAACCAGCCGCTAGACTACGATTTTTTTGGCTAGTCTTATGTTGCTGTAGAGCACGTATAACTCGTCGTAACTTCTTCGCAGTGATATCTTCAAGTCAGCTTGGAAATGATTCATGCTTTTGTACCATATCAGGACCGTGATGATAAGCCTTTAGTATAGTGTCGCCTTGGTTCTTCTCGATGAGGCTTTATTCCACAATTGCTTATTAAACCCAAAGATCAATTGTCACGCTTTGACTAACTCGCGGTGGAGGGATTGGCGTTGAAGGTCTCAGTAGTATCCCTACCAATTTATTTCAACGGATTAGTGAGCATTCCTCACGTCATCCTAATAGAACGATTCAGTTAAGCAGAAATTCCCAAGCTAGAAATATGGCCAGGTAGAGTTCATACCTTCTTACACTGTCTTAGGCTGCCTTAAAATCGATGAACAACTGATGGGTGTGGTTCTCAATGTTAAATTTTTGGCTTTTCTCCAGGATCTGGCGTAATGTGAAGATTCCGTGAATCATAGATTTTCCAAGTCGAAAACTGCCTTGATAAAGACCGTCAGCAAACAATTTAAAACGATCACACAAAATACTGGGCAGTATATATATTATTATATGATCTCTAAAAATCTGATTCCTTTATAGTGGGTGCAGAATAGTTGATATTTAAGGCTTTTATGAAAAAGGGTGTTATGTTTCGATCATCAGCAGATAGTTTGAATCATTAGGAAGTTTTTTAAAAAATTGTTTAATATAGAACCCTAGGAGTTTCCCTATCACCTTATGTTTCTTATAACCCCACACCTGCGCCCCATAACTGTCTCACGAACTCTTTATTTGCAACTATAAATAATTGCTCAATTCGAGAAACATTCTTTCCACGTAGCATTGTTTGCAGCTTTAGCTTTTTCTTTTCCCTTCCCCTTTTGATCTGGCTACTATCTACACATCATACATCTGTCCAAGACTAGAATATAACTCCCATCAACTCACTTGAGTCTTTTGGATGGTATTCACAGAAAAGCTTTCAAGTTGATTGGAGATGATATCATCGGACGGAATGTTTCATGTCTTTCTCTTTTCTACCGTTATTTCTGCGGTCAATGTTCTAGAGAAATAGCCAGTTGCATTCCTCCCTTTAAACAGTCTCACCGTAATACTCGCACTTCCAGGAATGCCCACCAATTTACCCTTGAGCCCACTTTCGGTCGTACAGTCAAGTACGGAGATTCGTTCTCCAGCCGTACAACTCGAATGTGGAATCTTTTGCCTAACTCTGTTTTCCCCTCCTATTATGATGTTAAAACCAATGTACATCGGCAACTCCTATTAAACCCTCTCCTTCTTTCCTAAGCTCGCGCTGTGTCCACCGACATCAAAAGGGTAGGCCAAGTACCTTTAGCGTGTGCAAATTATATAACAAAAAAGCCTTTGCTAGTTTTTCATTTAGGTGTTTACTTATATTGAGGTTTGACGAAAAAAGCACACTTAGCAAACCCAAGTAGTTGAACTCATCCAACATCTCCACTCGACTTTGTTTACCTCCTCCGTTTTGGATTTTTTCCTGGTTTACTATCAAATTCCAGAGCTTACAGTAACCTTCAATTTGCTCGCAGACCATTTCGCTGCCAGCTCCACGCTGCCTCACAGCAAAGTTGCCTCTCCTGTACTTGAGAATGTACATTTTTCTATGGGAGAGATTTTTTCCGCACTCGTACAGTAGCAAGAGTTCTCAAAGATCTCGATAATACAAATCCGCTGGCCCGGATGATATGCCCCCTATTCTTCTGAAGAGGTGTTCCTCTAAACTGGCAAAGCCATTGCGTAAGCTTTTCCATCGCTCCTACTCTTCTGGAATCTTTCATAGACAGGCTGGAAAACAGCATTCTAAGGTCATGGAAACGCTGATTAACCGTCAGCTTAACATCGAAAGCTTCTCCATGACCGTCAGTATGGCTTCCGCAGAAACCGTTCCACTTGTGATCTGATGGCATATCTCACCGAACAGTGGAACAAATCTTTACATCGCTTTGGTAAAAGTAAGATTATTGCTCTTGATATCCCCAAGGCATTTGATAGAGTTTGGCATGAAGCTCTCTTATCGAAAATGCGTGCTTTTGGGATCGATAATACTCTTGTTCGTTGGATTAGAAGCTATCTTCTGGACCGTTCAATACAAGTTGTATTGGACGGATTCAAGTCTGATTCCCATAAAATAAATGCTGGTGTGCCCCAGGGCTCTGTTCTGTCTCCGACTCTTTTCCTCATTTTTATAAATGATCTTCTGTCTGTTACTCCTAATCCACTTAACTGTTTTGCTGACGACTCTACCCTCAGCTTTTCATATTCGTTCGATAATTCACGTCCTTCGCCTTCGGACGTACAATGCAACGGTACCGTGTGTCAAGCTCATTAAACTCCGATTTATACAGCATCGTGTGGAGTTTAATGCTTCGAAAACTCAATGCTGCCTTCTTTCGTTAAAGCTAAACATACCTTCAGTGCCATTGTTAATGAATGGCACTTGCATCGAAGAAACCGAAAAGCTTTTAGTACTCGGTATGTGTGTCAACGGTGACCTCGGTTGGAATAACCATATATTTGAGATCCCTTAAAATACTGCTAAGTGCTTAGGTTTTCTATATCGATGTAAGAAGTATTTTTCCCCATATGATCTGGCTACAATCTATAAAGCGTTTATACGCCCTAAACTCGAGTATAACTCCCACCTCTGGGCAGGTGCTTCTCAAGCATCGCTTCACTTGCTCTAGAGAATACAAAATCGAGCGTTAAGATTGATAGGAAATATGTAGAACTGCCGCTGAAACCATTGCCCTTCTTGAACACCGACGCAATGTTTCATTTTTTTCCTTATTTTCTTTTATAAAAAATGTTCACTCGAAGTAGCCAGCAGCATTCCTCCTCTAAAAAGCTTCTCCCGTAATACTCGTCTCGCAAGGAATGCCCATCAGTTCACCCTTGAGCCCAATTTCGGACGTACCGTGAAATATAGGGATTCTTTTTTAGCCGAACAACACGAATTTGGAATAGTTTACCCGGCGAGATTTTCCCTTGCCATTTTGATCTGCTAACATTCAAAACCAATGTAAATCGTCACCTATATCTCCCCCCCTATCCTTCTAATGCCCGCGCAGTGTGTCCTACATTAAAAGGGAAACAAATAGTCCCTTGTGCGCGCGTTAATTATAAAAAAAAATTCTTTTGTCCCCTATCAAAATCGTCTTACACTTATAACACTGAATACCCTGAAAGAACGCAGAGAAATCGGAGAGATTCTCTTTATTTATTGACTCCTATCAGGTGCTGTAAAACTTCATACAACTCCATCTATCAAATCCCTCCATCTAAAATACCCTCGCCTCTTCTATTTGCCTACTCACCGTAGCTCTTGCTTATGGATCCAACGAATTCATAACTTGTTTGCTGCAGACGTTTAATTTTAATAAAATACTCAGCATCAGCGCCCCCCGCTTAGAACTCCTTCTCCAGAATCACCATTAGATTCTTGGCAGCACATTTTGAAAGCAATATGGAAAAACCGTCGCCCATATATTGACCAAAACAAGTGCGGCACTGTTCAAAATAAAGTATACTGGTGCTAGAACCAAGAAGTAGGTAGAAATTAAATAAAAGAATTTCTTTAAACCTCGCATAATAATTTCATTTTCTTCGGGTTTCAATCTTAAAAAGGTATAACAATAAGATCGAGGCATTAAGTCTAAATAAAAAATCTATTTTGTAAGTTAGGTAGTTAAATAGTTAGATACTCAGGTAGGTATATCTACAAACAAAAACAAACATTCCAGTTGGTTTTTTGATAACGATAACGAAAAATTGTAGATAAAATAAGCAAACGTTGATGTGCGAGCCCATACCTATGAAGGTTTTATTTTTGTTTTATTGATATCGATTTCAACACCTATAGGCTAAAGATAAAGATTATTATTATTTGTATATTTTGTAAAAATAGTAAGCTAACGTCGTCGTTGGCAAACATTTGTTTAAGCTTCTAATAATGTTAATACATACTTCCACGTCAAATTCAAACTCCAATTCAAACATAGGAAAAGGAAATTACTTTTATTAAGCCCGCTCAATGTGCCTAGATAAATAAATATATGAAAAGTTATGATATTGCAGTTGAAAAAAAAAACAAGATTAAAGATATGAATATCCTTTTGGATCATAAAAAACGCAGACGCAACTGCAATGAGAAATCCAAAATCGACCCAAATGTGGAAACAAACAATTTTGTTTGTATAATGGATTTATACCCACAATGGCACAAGCACTGCGGGTAGCACAAATCCGATCAGGCCAGCGTCGTGGTGCATTATATAGCAGTGACCGGCCTAGAACTACCCACGACTCCAGCAAATACCTACTCTCGTTTCATTTAGTAGAATGATATGCAGGTCTGAAGTCTGATCATAATCTACCGTCGTACACTCGTACTTCGTTCAAAATGAACAAAGCCTTCCTTCGAATGAATTCTAAGAAACTACACGTGGAAGGTGAACTTTACTATGTAAACATTCTGTGTATTTGATTATTTGAAAATTGTTTAGAGTGCAAGTTACAAAACTTAACTGATATCATATAAAATTCTGTATTTATGTAGCATTTCCGTTAAGATTTTTGTTATTAAATTGAGCCGGCAAACACAAAATGAATCAACTATTAGTGTGTTTTTGATCTGCTAAGCACAGAAATGAAGGACCCCATTTCCATTCGTCCATGCCCATTTATTACATAACCTCAACTTATTAATACTCTGTCCACTAAAAATTGTCAGTACAGGGAAGATAGGGGTATTTGTCTTTCATTCACACTCTTTTGTTTTCCATAAGGTACTATTCTAATCAAAGCTCTTGCAGGGTTGCCGTAGCAAGCATTTTGAATGGGCATAAACCCAAAGAATAATATGTAGGGTTACCTATCTCACAAAGCGCTTTTGAAAACCCATTGTGGAAAATGAACATTTTGTGTATCTTACGATCGGTGCTGTATGATACAATGACCTCATCTTTCTATAATGTTTACATATTGCTTATTGCACGACTGGACCACACGTATTTGTTATTATGTGCGGTCACATCGTCGAGTAAAATTAGAAAAAATATATTAAGAACATTTCAAAGTTTTTTATTCGATTTTTATGAGTTTTGATTGTTTGAAAAATGTAGGTACGTAAAATAGTTTTCAAAAAAAAATATTTAAACATTGTTTTATTTCTTTTAAGAATGTGAAAAACTATGGTTTTTTTCAAAATCGTGGGTACAGTTTAAAAAAAATGTTTTTTAAATAACTTTCTTAAAAAAATCAAAAATGCAAACATAAGCACATAAGAGACCTTCATTTAAAACCGACCGTTTGTTCTTATTCCACTTTCTCGAAAACTAATAAACCGATTACAATCAAACATGACATTACGATGATAGAGAAACATATTTGAGTTACTGGAAAAATTCTGTCCGTCTGTCTGTCTGTCTGTCTGTCTGTCTGTATGTATGTCTGTACGGATGTATTTTGGACTGCAGCCTAAACGGTTGGGCCAATCGTCTTCAAATTTTGAACTTAAGGTTATTTTGACATTCTACAGAGGAGTTTTTTTCAATTTTTTTCTAGCTTAAAAATTTACGGTACCTGTCATATAACCGTTATGTAAAAGCTTATTTTTCTCGAAAACGGAAAAAGAATTTTTATAAAAAAAAATCAGTGTACTACTTTAGGTATGATATAATTTGGACTTTGTACGGAAACAAGTTTAAATCGTCATGAAGTATCCGTTGTAATGACCGTCTACTAATTCCAATTTGCCCTGATAAGTTTCGGGTCGAAACGCTCGGATTGGCCTGTATTGCAGATGCTACTGCTGCGATTGTATCCTGAACCCGAACATTGGCATCTCGATGGTACGGCCTTCGTGCGATGCTTCCAGATTCGGCAAACATGTTTACAAACCTCATAATGGTCCATCTACTCGGGGGATTACCGCCAAACTCCCGCCTAAATTCTCTTTGGACGGAAATGACGGACTGCAAAGCATGGTACCGTTGCACTATCCAAATTCTTTTCTCCGTATCCCAAGCATCCATTTTTATAAATCTAAATAGTAACCTACAAAATAAAAAAAAAAAATCCGATTACTCACACAGAAAAAAAGTTATTACGTTTTATTTTTGTAGCACGATTCGTGTGCCACCCGTTATTTTGGTGAAAAAAAACTATTTAATATAGTGGGCTAAAAACGGTACCTCCCATAGGACCGGTTTTTTTCTTCGACTTTCTCGAAAACTGGTGATCCGATTACAATCAAAATTGATATTCCAGAAGATGAAGGGAGCCTAAATAATTTTGCATTAATTTTTTTTCTAATTTTTTTTTGTATTTTTAATAATTTTTTTAAATATTTTTTTTGAAAAATCAATATTTTGAAAACCGGTAAGTGAATTTTTTTTTAATTTTGTTTTTAAACGTACGTTATTTTTGTGCTTAAGTTTGTATTCTTGAATTATTTTTTTTTTAATTTTTTAAAAAAAGTTGTTAAAAATAAACCGTTTTATTTAAAACGGCTGCTATGATTAAAAAAAAAAATTCACACCTTTTTACATTTTCCAAAGAAATAAAATGGCGTTTAAATTATTTCACCCAATACAAGTTAACGTACTTTAATTCGAACAATCAAAAGTCACAAAAATCGAATAAATGCTTTGATGTTCACTTTAATTTTCTTTAATTTTATTCAACAATGTGACCGCACATATGAGCAAGTACGTGCGATCCAGTCGTGCAATTTATTTTTTTTTTTTTTTTTTTGGAAAACGGGTAAGTGGAATTTTTTTTAATATTGTTTTTTAATGCAAATTATTGTTGTGCTTAAGTTTGCATTTTTTATTTATTTTTTTTAATTAAAAAAAAAATATTAAAAGAAAATTGTTTTATTTAAAAACCGTTCTAAGATTTCGAAAAAAGTCACACTTTTTGACATTTTTTAATGAAATAAAATGGCTTTTAAATTATTTAGCTGAAAACTATTTTACATACTTTCTTCGAACAATCAAAAGTCACCAAAGTTGAATAAGAACATTGAAGTTCGTGCGATTCAGTCGTGCAATTTATTTTTTATTAATTTTTGGTTTGTTTTAAAGAAAAAATAATGTTTATTTTATTATTTTAAATTATGTTATTATGATATAATATTTATATTTTGAAAATATGAAAATCTACTGCAGACACTGCGTTTTTTTCTCAAATCTACTTCGGACACTTTTTAAAAAAATCACATCACTGCTACCTTGATCAAACTACCCAATCAGAGAAGCACAAACTGTGCTCGGGTAAGGTCGTTTGGATCTATGTCGTATGCAATCGCCAATTCATTGGCGGGTATACACTTTTTACTAGGGGTTTCTTTCAATTCAGTATGGTGCAATAATATGGCGTGCTGCTGATTTTGAAAAAGCTCTCTCATAAGACCTGTACTGACAATTTTTAGTGGACAGAGTATAGTAACGAATAGAGAAAATACCGTTCTCAGCAGTAGCACCACGAAATTTCACGACGGAGTTCCCTCGAACTACAGCTTTTTATGAGTGTGTGATATGGGAAATTTTCTGGTAAAAAAAAACCTAAAATAGACATCTTTGAAAATTAAAAATTTAAAAAACCGTTTGAAAAAAAATATATTTTGTTTTTTGAATTTAACAAAGAAAATGCCAGAAAATGCTTTACTTCACTCACTCACAATTGCATTACAAATATAGAAATTTTCAAGTGTATTTTATAGTGAATTACAGAAGAAAAAATAAATTCTAAAACGGAAAATATCTCAAAAGATTTTATAAGATTATTTCAAAAATTCCAAAAATATTTCCATCAATTTCACGAGCTTTGAATTTGAAATGTTTAAAAAAAAATATATATATTTTGTCTTCGTGACGCAAAAAAAGTATTATGAAAAAAAAAATATCTATAGGCTTTGTAAATAAATTGCACGACTGGATCGCACGTACTTGCTCATATGTGCGGTCACATCGTCGAATTAATTTAAAAAAAATGCCCGACTGGGTCGCACGAACTTGTTCTTATGTTAGATAATTGCTTAGTGGCTGCATGTATGTATATAAAGGGTGTTTTTTTAGACGTGTTTTTTAGAAAATTTAAAAAAATCGAAAAAAAGTTTTTGAAAATTTTGAAATGTAATATTAATTGAATTATAAATAAATTCCTGTGTGCAAAATTTTATTTAAATCGGGATAATAGCTTACGATAAAACCGCATTTGAAAAAACCGGTTATATGAAAGGTACCGTTATAGAACAAATTTCGAAAAAAATTATTCTAATTGAAATATGTATTGTTGTAAAAAAAAATAGCACCCTGAAAGTTTTATCAAAATCGTTAGAGCCGTTTTTGAGAAAATCAAACTTTTTGTTAAAAATTGTATGGCAGGTACCGTTATTTTTCGACCTAGAGCAAAAATGAAAAACACCCCTCGAGATACTACCTAAATTTTACTAAATATTAAGTTTAAAGCAAATCGGCCCATCCGTTTAGGCCGTAGAGCTGCGAACAGACAGACAGACAGGCAGACGGAATTTCCGGACCCACTTTTTTCAACTTCTCTACTGTCGTAATGTCATGTTTGATTGTTAGTTTTTTTTTGCACGCAAAAAAAAGGTAATTTGATTTCGATACCTTGTATACTTCAGAAGTTATAGGTATCGAATAGTGCATTCATATCTTTTAATGACATCTATTTTTTTTTATAGTTTTTGACATTTTTTTGAGAGCAAGTACTAAAAAATCAAAAAACAAAAACCGACAATAGTTCAAAAAACGCCTCTAGAAATAAAATAATAATAATAATAATATTCTACGCATTTCCCATTGGTTAAAATAAATGTCTCTCTAAATTTTCTAAATTTACCGTTTAGTTGGCGGTTTTGAGGCACAAAAAGGTTTTAATTTTTTGACGTAATAACGACTTATACATCGATGACAGGCTACACGTACAAAATAACATGACTCATGCTGATAAGACTCAACCGCGATCGCAAGCACCAGGTGAACATGAAAAAGAACAGGCGCAAATCCTCAAAATTTCTTTCCACTCAAATTCAAAAAAGAACAAGAGAAAAAGAAATACAAAATAGGCGAGGTTTTGTTATCCTTAAATGAGATGACAGTGCCAACTTCCTTACCGGAAGTCAGTCAGTTTTCTTAGATCAGACGCTCAACATTCCCCTCAACTTTTTGAAAACCCGTTACGACTCTGGAACTCTACCGAGAGATCTAAGAACTAATGAAAATGTCAAACCTTTTTCCGAAAAAAAAAACTTGAAATGTTTTTTTTTCTTCACAATAAAAAAAAGTAAATTTGAAAAAAATTCTCACCAGAATATTAAAATTAATAATAATTCATAAATTATTTTGATAATTTATTTTGTTTGCTTATAATTCCTAGTTTTTATTTTTTATATTTCTTTGATTTATACAACTATTAAGTTTAACTTTGTATAAGATATTATAAATAAATAAATGATTTAAAAAAAGTTAAAAAATAGGGTGAGCAAAAAAAAAATAAATTTCTTAAAATGTTTAAATTGCTTTATAGGCTTTGAGTTGCCTTTGAATAATTTTTTTATATTCAATATTCAGAATAAACGTATGATTTCTTTCTATTAAACAAATAACAAAAAAAAAAAAAAAAAAAACAATATAGTGTATCTTCAGGTTTTCTATATATGATATGACAATTATATTTTAAATAGTTTTTGAAATAAATAGAAGTTTTCTTAGATAAGTTTGTTTAAACAATATAACTCTAAAAAACAAAAATATTAAAAAAAAAAACAAATACTTAATAAACACACACAAGTCACTGTATCTTTTGAATTTAAAAATTCTAAATTTAGACCACAAATATTTTTAATCATTCATAGCATTATTATGCATAATCAAGCGCCATCATTTAAATATTTTAACGAAAACATTGTATCGCACAGAAAATAAAAATTTTTTTTTGTCAAAACTTATTTGAATAAAAAATCCATAAATGAATTCGAGAGAATTCATAAACACTACATGTCGATAGAAATGGGCTAAGAAGTGATTTATTTTGATTTTATTCAAAATACAGTCGGCTTTGAGTGTGCGAGGAATGATTATATCCGTTATAGTTTTCTTAATTTAATTTTTTTCACTTGCGATTATAGGTACTATAAGGCAAGCTTTGCAGATTAAAAATTTTGAGATGACAATCAAACATGACATAACGATGATATAGAAACATATTATTTGAGTGAGTGGCACAATTCTGCCTGCCTTTTTGTCTATGCGTCTTTTACTCTCTGTCCTAAAGGACTTAAGTAACTTCCTTCAAATTTGATATGTATGATTCTCAGAGGGGTTTTTGAAATAAAAATTTTGAGGCTTAAAATAACTGTACCTGCCATATAACCGGTAAGTGAAAACAGTTTGAACGATTTTGATGAACATTTTCTAGTATTTTTTCAAAAAACTATTTTAACAGAAAAGTCTATTAACGGTACCTGCCATAAAACAGTTTTTTTTTTTTGATTTTTTGACTTTCTCGGCAACGGTTCATTTGATTTCGACCAAATTTGAGAAATAATTTCTGTATAGGTACCAACTTTTTATAAATAATTTTTGTTTTCTATTTAAAAAACATTTTTTTTTATTTTTATTTCTAATATTCTAGTCATCAAAAAAAGAATATTTAAAATTTTAGGTTTAGCAGTAGATTTTATCAAAATCGGTTATACCTACGATTTTAGAAATACTTTTGTATGAATTCATTATTATTTAGGATAAATAAACTGTTAATTATTGTTCTTTTGATACTTTTTATAAAAAAATTAGACCGCGTTCTAGCTTCCTTGATGTTTTATCAATAATGTATTAGCCACATAGAGGCAACATAGACAACTGCCAAGGGCCGCAGATTTTAGGGAGGGGCCGGCGACCGTTCACATTATAACGATACTTGGGTTGTTGAAAATATAACTTTTCATTTGACAGCGTACTCGAACTGTGTCAATCGCGATTAATTCAGAATTCAGTCATTTTGACCGACTCTCTGTAAAAGATTGATGATTACAATCAAGCAGAAGCAAGCGAATCAATTAATTTCAATTGGTTTCAAAATTAACGACACTGAACACAATCAAAAAAGAAGGAGGAAGTCCACAGTAACAGTACAAATATCTAAGGTAATATAATTAGAGGTTTTATTTTTGCAATATTCTGCGTATCTGTCAAAATCAAAGTAAAATGGCGGCTGTCAGAGACCATTAGTTTGTTTATTTGTTCTGAAAAATAGATCTCGTGGCTATATTTTAAAGTATTTAAGGTAATTAATTAATAAAAAAGCTTTTTAATAAACAAGAAAATAAGAGGAACGTGAGGTGTGTAGTTTTGTTCATAACATTTTTTTTTTGATGTAGGTCTCTGAGAACCGCCATTTTAAATACAAAGTGACAGATCAGATTTTAACAACCTGCGCAATATATTACCTTGATTATGTGTACTGTGCAAGAAAGGCGGCAATTTACAGCTCTGCCTAGAGTAACGAAATTTCCTTATCCGCGATTTTATTTCAAGTATAAGTTTAGGAGTAAATTCCATCATCAGGTCTTTAAAGCGAATATTTGAGTTGCTATCTTTGTTTAGTCTACTTGCATTTACATTTTTAAATAAATTAATCGATATTTGGACAATGTAGTTTGGCAATGAAAATTTGGACAATGTAGTTTCTTCTTCGATACTCTGCTCCAGCGAACCGAACCATTATTTTGGTAATAAATTTGTACGATTTGCAAACGTTGTTCAGGAGCAAGTCTATTCATTATGAAATGGCAAACCAAACTGAGCATAAGACAAGTGACAGCTGTCAGAAAGACCAACTCCGAAAAAAGTATTGCCAGATTGAAAACCACACGTCTAAAAAAACACCCTTTATTTTTTGGATTTTTGTGTTTTTTATATTTTGTTTTTGTATTTTTTGTGATTTTACATATTTTTTGTTGGGGCCGCCGCAAGTGCTTTACCTAACTAAAAGATACCTAAGATAAATGTAGGTCGGCCATAGGCGATATTTCGTCTAAAAGTATCGGGTTCTAACTGAGTCACCAAAGGTGGACCTGATCGATTGCTTCCTTCCGATCCCGGTCGGGCACGGTCCTACTGAATCGGAAGCGCTCTGCTTCGCTCCCAGCGACTATGTCTCGGTCGTAAAGGAGCTGCCTATCGACAATTCTGCGGCCGACGTGGTAGATCAACGGAATCGCCGATCTATCCTGAATCAGCCCTCGACTATCAAGGTATAGGAAAGCCTCGGGTGGAATAAAACCACTCGAACGTGTACTATTCATTCTATTCACGTGTAAATATTCATTTTGGGGGTAGTAAGCCCCAAAGATTTGTCCATTAGTTGAGGTCACTGCCCTGTTTCCGCGAATGAGCTTATCTATCCTGTTTATATTGGCCCCGTTGTATTTTTTTTATAATTAACGCGCGCACAAGGGACTATTTGTTTCCCTTTTAATGTAACACACTGCGCGGGCATTAGGAAGATAGGGAGGGGACAGATAGGAGGTGTCGATTAACATTGGTTTTGAATGTTTGCAGATCAAAATGCCAAGGGAAAATCCCGCCGGGTAAACTATTCCTAATTCGTGTTGTTCGGCTAAAAAAGAATCCCTATATTTCACGGTACGCCCGAAATAGTATAGAACCTCGTTGGAATAATAGTGTTTGGACTCCGAATCGGGTGTTCTGTAAAGACCGAGACAAGTGTGAAAACACACAGGGCATCCGTAGGCAATCATCGGCTGCATAAAACCACCGTCTTGTCAAGGCAAAAGCTCCCCTAGCCACATGTCGGTTGAAATATATGCCCTTGCTTGTCTTTAATAGAAAAGAACACAAACGGTGAAAAAGATAAGACTGACGTTAAAATTCCCAACCAACCATTTAATTTGTATAAGGTTCTAAACAAGCTATATTTTCAGAAAGTTATAGAAACAGTAAAAGGCCTTACACAAGTTATTTTGTCACATTTTACGCAAGCTGTTTAACTGCTATAAAGTTTCGTATACGAGCGACAAACCGAGGAAAATGAATACCACGGCAGTCCGAATTCGAACATTAAATTTATATATTTTCCGCACACGAGCATGCCGCGCATAGTGAATACGAAATTTAAGACTTTTGTTGACAGTTGTGCCAGCTTTTCATAAAATGTAGCTACCTTGTCTCGATAAGCCATTTTATGACAGCTAAATGCTAATGGCATGCTTTGGAAGCTATGAAAAGGCCTTACACAAGCTGTTTAATGACAACTATTGCTAATAGATTGCTTTGGATGTTATAAAATGGTCTTTCAATGACACCTTTTGCAAATACCTCGTCGCAAATGTTTAAATAAGGCCTTATAAAGGTCATTTTGCATTGGTTCTCACATACTATTTTGAACCTCAATCTACAAGCTTGTATAGAACTTTCCAAACTTACTTTTAAAGGCCTTATAGCAGGTAGTTTTATTTGTCAAAGTTTCAAAGTTTTAAATGCGTGGCTTCCGAAAGTTTATCTTATACAAGCTCTATACAAACTATTATTTTCCAAATTCGAAAAATTGAACCTAAATTGTTAGTTGGGTTGTGTCACATTACAAAAAATCTAACTACATATATGATCCAAGTTTAATTCCTTCAAAAAATAAAAAATAATAAATTTTTATTCGTCCTGTTGAATTCTCAAGTAAATCTCTTCATGGACGCATCCTTACCAGAGGTATTACCTATTTCTTTTTGAATTTATTGCTCGCGTACAAGCCAAGAAAAAGGTCTCACTTAAAGAATGTATTCAAACGAGATGTAGACGAGGCTGTTGTATGTAGGTACTGCTGCAAGATGTTTTCCAAATCTCATTCTTATTGAACAATTTTCAAGAACCAAAATAAAAAAAAAAAAAAATCATAAACAAAGCACCAGATGAGAGAAAAAAAAACAATAATAACGAGAAATGCCTGTGGAGAGGTACAAAACAGCAGTCCCCTAGGTGTGTAGGTACCAACCAACCTTTGCGAACTTATCCAGCATCATCGACCAGCACTCTGTTCCCAAACGACCATATTCACCATCAGCATCTTGCTGTTGCTGGTGTACCTCTATACCTACCTATCTTATGTCCACTGTCCGTTCGGTCCAACACAATGGATAAGAAAATAACAACAGAACAGAGCGTCCATAGCCCGAATGGGATGGAGTTGCTTGTACCCCTTGGAAAAGATAGATATCAGCATTAAACAGGGCATGCCAGGTTATTTTTGTGTTCTCCTTTTTTTCGGTCCAGACGTGCAGCCCAGTGATCCTAACGATCGCCTATAAAAAGGAAAACAAGTAGGTGCATACAGGAATCAGAATACATAAATTTGCGTTAAGCCCCAGCTGAGTCTGTGTCTTGCAAGCATAATCGTTCCCAGATCGAGATCCCAGTCACAGCATCAGGAGAGCCATACATATAGACACCATTTTTGGGAAAGATCGTGCGCCTTTGCGCAGTCCCAGCTTAGCAGTTGTACAACGAGCCAGTGATAAATTGAATTTACTCCATGGAAATAGATGTGGCGTGTAGGGCTCTGGAGGATGAAAGTGCAGGGCAAAAAAAAAAGTGGCAAAACGCCTTCAAAACGGATTTGTATACCATAGGTAACCATAGCCCTCATGATGGCAAACCATTATTCAGGACTCGGAGAAGGATGTGTTCAGAAACTAGTGGGACGTCATAATTCATTGGTTCTAGGGTATGACTTGTATCTCCCATCGTGTTAACAATTAATTGCCTTTAGCGCGCCGTGCAGGCGAGTACCTACCTCTGACTTCAACCACAACTGCCATAACCTGCAATTAAGGAGCATCAGTCAGCACAACCAAAGAATGCATTAGGCCCAACTGGTTCTCGATCGAAAATTATCATAAAGCTGCTGCTACATGATAGTCATACCAAAACCAACTATACACCGATCTTGTCCAAAGCTAATGACTTGACTGGCTTGTTGAGATTTTTACTACATAGGGACATATTTTCAGTTTTTTTTTTTTTTTTTTGTATTTTTTGATCTTCAATTTATTTACTTTTCCTTGTACGTTTAGAGATGGAATCTTTCCGTGCGTCTCTCCTCGCCAGGCCAGGAAAGGCACAAAGGTACAGGACTTGGTTGTGTTTATTGGTTTTAAATTATAGCTCGTCGAATTTATTACCATTTTTTGATGTTGTTATATTCTGCCTTTTGTTCGGGCCTTTCCTTGGTCCATTCTCATTAGAATTCCAAGTTCTGGTTTTTCGTTTGCATAAATAATTGGGCTTGGACCGCGCTGTGATGGCTGAAGCTGGAGCTCAGCTCTTGTTAAATGGACAAACAGAAAATCTGGAGAAAAAAAAATACATTATAATTTTTTTTTTAGGCTTTGAATACGTTCCAATTCAAATATATTGCCTGTGGGATACCTCGTTAACCACAGAGACGGCTTTTGGACAAAGAAATGTAAGCCAAGAACCGGTCGTTTGGTGATTGCAACATTTAATCAGAGCTTTAAGTATGGGAAGTTGTAATTATATTTGATTCCAATGCTTGGAGGTGTGTTTTTGATTTTTTAATAAAATAAACATAAAAGTTGTCCATTGTTTGACAGGCAACGGATAAAAACTAGAAACTCGGCTTTAATAAATCCAGTTTTCTTTATGGCTATGAAAATATATAATAACGGTTGGTTAAACGGCCAAGAGAGATTTATGTATTTTTACTTCTCTAATTTAAGTATGGCCTACGGTAAAAAAAAACTTAATCATGCTAATTATTTTTTGTGAAAATCCATCAAGCGGTTCGCAAGTCTGTAAGCTCTACATTTCAAAAATACGGACGTTATTTTGGATGAATTCTGTCAAAAATGTGGGTTTTGTTTTCTTGTTAAGTCCAATTTTTTATTGAAATCAGTTCAGCTCAAAAGAGAAGGCCGAATGTTGCCCTTAATTCAAAATGGCGTCTTCAGAGGACTAACAAATATTATAAAGGGTGTTTTTTTTAGACATGTAGTTTTCAATCTGGCAATACTTTTTTCGGAGTTGGTCTTTTTGACAGCTGTCACTTGATTTATGCTCAGTTTGGTTTGCCATTTCATAATGAATAGGCAAAACTGAGATTTGATCTTTTCAATGAAACTTCTTTTATGGTTATTAAATTGTAGTATTGGTGAGGGACTGTCACTTTTCCTTTGTCATTTGCATTAAGGGATGTAACATCGTTCATAAAAACATCGATGTTTTAGAAAAATGTTTATAAACTGATTTTTATTTGCGATTACTTACTTAGTTAGGGGGCGCTACAGTTCGGGACGAACCTGGGCCGCAACCAACATGCCTCTCCAGCCAGCTCGGTCTTTGGCTAGCTGCCTCCAGTTTTGCACTCCAAGTTGGTTGAGGTCGTCCTCCACTTGAGCGCGCCACCTAAGGCGAAGTCTTCCTTGACTGCGTCTGAGGTACACAAAGTCCCTAACTACCTCAAAGTTGTACCTGTCTATTGTGATGTTTTGTCCAATCCGCCGGTGTTGTGTATCCATTTTTGTGGACAGCAGGTACTTCGTTTTGGCCTCAATGACTGCTAGTCCCATCTTAGCCGCTTCAGCTTCAATGTTAGCAAACGCTCCAGTGACAGCTCGCCGAGTTCTGCTAATAATGTCTATGTCGTCAGCGTATGCTAACAATTGCACAGACTTGAAAAAAAAATTGTCCCACTACAATTGACTTGCGAGTTTCTTATAATTTTGTCAAGTATTAAGTTGAAGAAATCGCACGATAGCGCATCACCTTGTCGGAATCCTCAAAAGCTTCTGTGAGGTCAGAACCAACCTTGACGGAGCAGCGAGAGTTCTCCATCGTCATCCTGCACAGTCGGACGAGTTTTGTGGGAATGCCAAAACCTGACATGGCTCTGTATAGCTCGTCTCTATAAATGCTCTCGTACGCGGCCTTAAAATCGATAAAGAGGTGGTTTGTATCGATTTGGAATTCTTGGGTAGTTTCCAGGATCTGCCGTAGAGTGAACATTTGATCGATTGTGGACTTTCCTGGTCTGAAACCACACTGATAGGGGCCAATCAGGTTGCTGACGAATGGTTTCAGGCGTTCACATAGTACGGCAGAGAGGATCTTGTAGGCGATATTCAGGAGACTAATTCCTCTATAGTTGGCGCAGTTTAGAGGGTCTCCTTTCTTGTGGATCGGGCAAACGATGCCGAGGTTCCATTCATCAGGCATACTTTCTTCTGACCAAACTTTAGAGATGAGTTGGTGTATGCACTCCACCAGGTCATCTCCGGCCGCTTTAAAAAGTTCGGCGGGTAGTCCGTCGGGTCCAGCAGCTTTGTTGTTTTTTAGTTTAGATATTGCTATACTCACTTCATTTTGGTCAGGTGGACGGAAGTTTTATCGGTCATCGTTCATGTCCTTGGCACGTTCTTTTTACCTGTTGGTAAAACTTCCGCACGTTGTTCCTGGAGTAGCATCTCTCAATATCTTCGATCGCGCGCTTCTCATGCTCTCTCTTTTTCTTTTGGTGAAGCCGGTGTTCTTCCCGTCTTTTCTGCTCGTAGAGTTTGCGAGCAGCTCTCGTCTTTTTTTGCAGCGTCGCTTTATATGCCTCTTGTTTGGCTGCATGGGCCTGCCTGCATTCGTTATCGAACCAGAGGTTTCGTGGTGGTTGTCTGGTGAAACCTAGCACATCAGTTGCGGCATCTCTGATGGCTTGTTGGCAGTGTTGCCAATGATCTTCGGCACTTGATGATTTCTT
Source organism: Platycheirus rosarum (assembly GCA_963971375.1). Taxonomy (NCBI): domain Eukaryota; kingdom Metazoa; phylum Arthropoda; class Insecta; order Diptera; family Syrphidae; genus Platycheirus; species Platycheirus rosarum. The sequence goes on along the minus strand of OZ020507.1, from coordinate 3,351,414 downwards.
GAGAGGTTACGGGATATTCGATCGGCATAGGTTCTGGCGGTTTCTTGCGATTGCAGCTTTCCGACGTCATACTTCCTCACAGTATTACTCCGTTGTTGTGGAGTTCGGGTTATTCGCATTCTTACCTTTGCTGCAACAAGGTAGTGATTCGAGTCGATGTTAGCTGCTCGGAAGGTGCGAACATCCAAGATACTGGAGGCGTGAATCGATCGCAACGTGATCAATGTGATTGACGGTTCTTTGAACTGGGTGTCGCCAGAATTTGACAGCTATTGCATTTTAAAGGAGAAACAAATCAGAGCCAGCCCGTTAACTATCACTTTTGAACACCCCGATTCTTGGTTTATCTTTTAAAGGTTAATGGAAACCAAGGAAAAGCTGCTGTCTCAATCTTATATAGATTATCATAAATTGATAAGATCTCGCTTAATTTAAACCTTTTCTGAATAACATGGCTTAAAACATAAAACCGTCAAAACTTGTCTGCTTATTACCACAAAAATTGCAGTGCACTATCAACGACTCGTGGAGTGGAGTTTTCGAATAAATGAGCCTATAACCTAATCGGAATGTGCATGTATCAAGTTCGTGCTAAAGATTACCATCACGCTGAGAGAAATCATCTTCCCCCAGCTCCGATCGTATACCTTTCACACGATACAACGTCAACGCAACATGAGGAAGAGATGAAGATTGTGGAATGCGCCGCACTTGCTGCATATCCAAACGCACATACAACCAGACAAGCCCAAAGAAGAGTTATCGGCCAAGAAAGCACACCACAAGAACCTGCTATAGCATCATCACCTCATCAAGGCACCCATTTAGCTTGCCGGTGGAGGGCTGGCCAGTTCGGAATTGATTTCGCCAATACCTCTACCTTACTCCCATTCCCATCCCATATCCTAACCAAGCCAGCCGTTGTGTTGTGCTGCTGTTGTACGATCTTCCCAACTTTATTGTTGTTGTTTTGCTTGGCAGTTTGTTTCCTTCGGCCAAATGTGGTCATAACAATCAACCGATGTAAAAAGCGATCCATGCACGAGATAAGTGAAGTAGACGAATGAAATTTAAACGAGCCCAATGCATGATCAGCCGGCTCCCCCTTGGAATAAAAAAATTAAGAGAATAATATTACCAACGCAACATTATGCGGGGAATGCTTACCTTATCTTAATTACAGCACTTTTATTGCATTTCTCGACAGCTGAACTGGAGATTCGCAGTTTGCGGTTCCCGGTTCTCGTAGAACTGTCACAAGTGACAACATATGTTATAATTAGGTTTCGATCTATGAGCAACCAGAGGGCACACTCGAGAAGTCATTTGGAGCAATTTATTGGTTGCCGAATCAACTCGTAAATCTTCCAGCCATGTCAATGTAACTTACGTGTAAACAAATAAATATTCAATAAGTTTTGTCTAAAAAAGGTGTGTTTATGTTTTGTCTGTGTGTGCGTTGCAGCAACGTAAACTAAAGATCTTGTGACTCATATGGAGCAGGAGGAATATAAAATATCTAACGAACGACTTGCTAACTTTGTATCTGCTGCTGCACCATGTGGCGCGCACACATTTATTGTATGTTCACCTCGCGTGTCTTATCTTTCTTCGACTCACTGTACGTAAATATACAATTACTATCCAGCGTTTTAGTAGTGCCCCGTGGCTTAGTGGTTAGTGTGTCGGACTGCTAAGCGAAAGAACCTGGGTTCAAATCCAGCTCATAGCCACCTTTTTTTCTGGGGTACTGCCTCTTGCGAGGAACTGACAAAACCTCCAAGAGTAAAATTTGTCTCGAAAAAGTGCATCTCATGTGCCGTTCGGACTCGGCGGTAAACTGTAGGTCCCTTCCATACTTGCAGAGTAACAACACACACACAGGAATGGTTGAGAGTATAAGTCACTAGGCCTTGGCTCCTTAAGGAGCTGTCGCGCCAATAAATTTATTTATTTTTATCCAGCGTTTACCAGGTTGATGATCGCTGGGGCTCTGGGGCTGATCTTCCGTATTCGTTTCCAATCATCAGGCCCAATCGACAAACATTGAGCTTCGACTTCGATATAATTGCTGCGTTATAAGAAGGAGGTTCTCCAGGATAACATCTCTCTGCTATCAAGGCATCTCCATTCGATATGTGGACCGCTCTTCCGCACTCCGGCATCTCTGCCGAAGTGTGTATGTAGATCATTAGTTAAAAATAGTCGGGAATAAACAAATGCTGGATATAAACTTGATGGACATTCATATCTTGGAATTCTGGAAATCGATTTATCGATGCTGAACTGTGAACATTCCACTCATGCCATCATCATCATCGTTAGGTGGGGAATTTTTTTGAAATCTAGAAAAATTGGAGTAATTTTTTTGAAAAGCAGTTTTCGAGTGATGACAGTTTGTTTGTTGATTTTTGTAAGAGGACTTGTGGGTGGGGGTGTGAAGCATCAGTGATGTAAATTAATGAGGAGCGAGATTGAAGTCTTCCGTTGCTCTTCGCCGATAATGAAATTATTTATACAACCATTTGTAATGGAATTGATGATGTTTTGTCTGGTTTTTTAAATTGGGATCATGCGAATGGATAAATTAGGTGCGCATAAGACTAAGTACTTGTTGATCCCTAAACAGAGACGGTTTTATGGTGCTGCCGCCATGTTTGGAAGCTTATGTTGAATGTGTAACTAAATGCACGATTTAGTCCAAGTTATAATAACCTTAGGAAAGGAATGGAGGTCACCAAATGGTCGAGCCTGCATTCAAATCGATCTTGGCGTGATTGATGACAGACATTCCTCTAGTATTCTGAACTTCCGTACGTTCCGAGGAGCGAACATATGTAGATTATTCTGATCACTATTAAGTTGGTGCCAAACTTCGTGTTCGGATATCGGTTGTTGGTCGTCATGATGACCAACAACCACGAAGTTTAATGTTGGACGACGACAATCGGAAGCGAACGCCACATCCTATGCCGATCAGAATCCATTAAGCAAGCTGACAATATGCAGACCAAAAGGCAACTAGCTCAATAAACTATAAGAAAGGCAGCTTTAGAGGTGTTGGGCATCTCAAAACCACTTTGCTTAAGCAAACAAACTCAAAACGTAGGCATATAGGCCGTAGCTCCGCAAAAGAACTAGAGCTTATAAGCGATGGAAGCAAAATCGAGGAGATGAAGAGTTACTTTAACAGAATAGAGGTGCTAAAATTCTACAGAAGAATGTAACATTCAACATCAGATTCCAATTGTGCCATGGGGATCGAAATACTAAAGTAGATACACGTCGATGCCAGCTGCATTAGGGGAGGACCCTTAAAAGTTTCGCCCGTAGTACTCGTCTTGCTAGGAATGCCCATTAGTTCACCCTTGAGCCCAATTTCGGACGTACCGTCAAATATAGAGATTCTTTTTTTAGTCGTACAACACGACTTTGGAATGGTTTACCCGGCGAGATTTTCCCTTGCCATTTAGATTTGCAAGCATTCAAAACCAATGTTAATCGTCACCTCCTTTCTCTCCCTTCCCTATCTTCCTAATGCCCGCGCAGTGTGTTACATTAAAAGGGAAACAAATAGTCCCTTGTACGCGCGTCAATTATAAATAAAATCTGGATTAAAACCCTGCGGAGACGAGCCTCGCTTTAAATCGGGTACCACGTAACCTTACTCGGTAGTAACTACCGGTTAAGGTTGGTTTCATGGAGGCTAAGGTTACCCAAATCGAGGGAGCAAAAATGGTATCTTTGGCTTCTGGGGGAGTCTTATTAAGCCTTGATGCAAATGGTGGTGATAAGAAAATTAATTATTTTTCGGAAATTCTTTCATTTTTATTAATTAGTTTCAGAGTTTTCTCGGAAAAAAACTAAGGCCCAATGCACACGGAGCAACTCGAAAAAAACTGATTGCCTATGCAGTTGGCAACTAGTTTGCTTTGAAACATAACATGTGTAATTAAATGGGACGACGCATACGACGCAACTGGTTGAAAACTCGTTGGCGATTCACAAAAAAAAGTCTGTAACCAGTCTTCTGTTGATTTTCATGTCGGGTTGCCTAGTGATTTAAGTTTCTAGTTTGTCGAAAATGAGCGAACAACAAAACAACCTGTTGCTGGTGCGGGAGGTGGAAAAACATATATTTTATATAAAAAATAAAGATAAATCGAGATTGTCGTAAAATTGACGGGTATGTTTTTTTTTTTATTTTAACGTCAATGTGGATGTGTATAGTTCCAGTCTACTATGTCATATATTTCCACTGCTAGTGCAGAAGTTATTATTAGGTTGGGTTAATAGCCTCTTTATGAGATAATAGTACAACATGATGGTTTCACGCCCAGTATGAATGCGGACATGAACGAACTAGAGATTTCGATTGGTGATGTCAAGTCACTTCTGAGTCCGTAACTGGTCTGTAACCCGAGTTGCCAACCGGTTTAGTTTGTATCCAGTTGCTCCGTGTGCATTGGGCCTAAGTATGCAATAAAATTGAAAAAAACTAAATGTCTATCGAAAAAAAAATTTTGAAAATCGTTCGACCAGTTTTCTTTTAAATCGTTTTTTTTTTGAAAAACTTTTCGAAAAAATATTTTAAATTTTCTTAAGTATGTCATTATAAGGATATCTGCAGTTTTCATCCTGGAAAATTATTTAAAAAAAATCAATCAACCAGTTTTCAAAATATTTCGTAAAACAATTTTTTTTTTTAGAAAATTTTAAAAATCGAAAAAAAAGTTTTTAAAAAATTTGATGTACAATATTAATTGAATTATAAATGACTTCCTGTGTGCAAAATCTTATTGTAATCGGGATAATGGTTTACGATAAAACCGCATTTGAAAAAACCGGTTATAGAACAAATTTCGAAAAATTCATTCAAACTGAAAGATGTATTGTTGTAAGAAAAATAGCACCCTGAAAATGTTATCAAAATCGTTAGAGCCGTTTTCGAGAAAATCAAACTTTTTGTTGACAATTATATGGCAAGTACCGTTATATTTCGACCTAGAGCAAAAATGAAAAAAACACCCCCCGAGATACTACCTAATAAATACTAAATATCATGTTTGAAGCAAATCGGCCCATCCGTTTAGGCTGTGTTTAGGCGCACAGACAGACAGACATACAGACAGACGGATGGAATTTCCGGACCCACTTTTTTTGACTTCTCTATAATCGTAATGTCATGTTTGATTGTCAGAATTTTTTTTTACATGAACCCATTACTTGCATAATAGTACCTATAATCGCAAGTAAAAAGTATAATCATATCCCTTCATTGGGATTCATTAGAATATCCTCCTAAATTAGCTATAACTTCCGCAAGAAATGCCAGAATTTCAAAAAGATATTATTGGAAGGAAGGTGACATAATATGGTTAGGCTTTTGTTGAAAAAGGCTTTTAAATCTAAATTAATAATAAGGCAACTAACTTTTAGGGGCAACTAACCAATTGGAGGCCCGTTGATTGACTTTTAATCACCGCATTGAACGCATCCAGTGGCTAAGTGGCCGCCATTATTGATGATCGGGCTCAAATATGGCATTTTCTATCCCTCTTACGGATTAAATTTTTGACACGGCCTTCTCACATTGCCCAATGCTCTTCTAGACGAGCGGTTAAACATCGTAGTTTTTGTTCAGTTAGTGTACGACATCTGATCTGGTAAGTCTGCGGAGATATTAATGCTGTACCGATAGGAGCGTATACCGACAAATTAGTTCGTACATGAATCGAAACAATTAAGTAAAATGGATATTTGCCACTAACTCTAGGATTCAAAAGAAGCCACTTAAGCCGCGTTTTATTTTCGCCAAAAACCCATATGGTTCAATCCGTTATGAAAAAACAATATCGAGTATAAAAAAAAAAAAAAAATATTTTGCATGGTTGTCAGCCATGCTTTATTTTGACCATTCTCCTTTCGACATGTCTTTTTGACATAAGAAAATACCTAAAATAAAAAATACTTGCGAAATATTAAGATTTTCTTCTGCAACGTCATCCAACTTGCTTGATCTTTTCATTTTTGTTGATAATTTGTTTACATCTGATTTTTTGTTGGTTTTTTTATTAGTTTTTTTTTTATCTTAATAGTAGTACCAACATTTGCGAAAGAAACTAGCAATTTAGGCGTCGGAGTTAAATGTGATTTCCAGATGGAAAGCAGGATCCCAAGTTGTTGTATTATGACATTACGTTATGAAAACTATACGTAGATAATAAAACTCCGCTATTGAAGACACAAAACAGAATTTCGATATCGAATTCTTTAACATTTTCGAAAAATTGAAATGTCAAATATTTTCGAAACTTCAAATTGCAGTGAGAATTGTGAAATATATGTATGTGTTCCTTTCTTTTTATATTCTTAATAGGAATATGTGAAAGAATTAAGTATAAGTATCTTTTAAAACATAGCAGATCGTACATTTCAACTCTGCAACTTCGTTGAAGGTAAACGCACTCGATTTATTTGCATTAGCTAGCTAGGTACCTTTCCTGAAGCATTTTGTTTACTTATGGCCGGAACCCCAATGCTGCCTCTGAAATTATTTCCTTTAATAGTAAATATTTACCCTATAACACGTCTGTCGCTGCTTGAGGCGCGTTGCACTATGCTCAAGTATCCATCGCACGCAAGTAGGGTGCCCAGTCGGGAACAGAAACAGACAAATTTGTCGGTTGAAAAATCTAGAGACTTGGTAATGGTGCTGCTGCCGTTGGGTTGCCGTTGCATCATAATACTTCAGTGTTTTTCTTCAATCCTGTTAGTTTAGTTTAATTTTCATATCGTCTGTCTTTCATTTACTTGGATTGTAAACGTTCTGTTTTCTATAGTTTTTTTTTTTTTTTTTTTTTGTTATGTAGGTGGTCCATTCTATGCCTGGAATGGCATCGGGGTGTGCGTCAAACAAGGAATGAGTTTTATGAGCCAGCTAATGTATCGGGTCTCATTGGTGGCATCAACTGTCAACGAACTGTGTCAAAGCCTACAACTAAAACACTGCGAAGAAATCACGACACATACAGCAATGTTGCACAAGTTGCAGCTTGGGGACTGCCAGCTTTGCAAACTGTGGCAGTTCTGGTAACCAGATTAGTTGACGCTGATGAACTTTTAGGTAAGTGAAAATATTTTAATTAATAAGTTTTTTTAAGATTTTTTTTTTTTTGTAATATAGTTAGAAACAGCTTTTGGAGTCATTAGTATTTTAAAAAATTAGAATGGCACCTAATGAATCTTAATCTTAATCAAGACGAAGATTAAAAAATATTGTAAGAGATACATAGATATAGATATACATATTCTATGATCAAAACATCGACAACTTTGTTTTGAAGCATCAAATACGCCACGCCGCACACTGGGGCAAGATATATCAAAATTTGGCAGAAAATCAAATTATGAAGTTGAGCTTTATCTTCAACTACCGTTGCATTTGCGTTTTAAATTGGATAGAGAATTAGAAATCAGAGAGAGAAGAGTGATTCATATCACGTGATCTTCAGCAGATCGTCTCAAATGATGAATTAGTTCACTTTTTGCATTGAGTGCAGACGCATTTTTGGGTTTTGACTCCGTCTAGTAAATTGTGTGCTATTTACTACCTGTTATTAATATTTATATAATTTTTTTGGCTATGTTTTTTTTTGTTATTCTTATATGTGTTCGGAAATAGGAAAAGTGCAAAAAAAATTGTTTTATTTTAGCATTTAACTGAAATCGTTAAGCTTTTAGTTGTGATGGCCGTAAGATGCCGCAAAGTGTTATATGTCGTTGTGTCAAGTAATTTGTCTTGTTTCTAAATATGTAAACAAAATTTGCTCCCATTTGCTCCACTTTGTGAAGTATTGATTTTTGTCAGTGACGTCATTTTCGAAAAAAGTATAATTTTTTTTTAAAGTCTATTACAATTACTTGACAGGCCGAACAACTTCCAAAACCCTATCTATAACCAGGCGAGATTTTTTAATGTAATGAAGAGGTCAAATAACCAGGGAATAGATAGCCAAATGGATTTTTTAAGGGAATACGTTATAAGGCAGACTCTGTGCAGTGGTAGCTTTGAACACGATATTAATATAAAAATTTGCGATTTTAAATCTTAATTTAAATTTCGTTGAGAAAAAGCTTGTCGAATAGAAGCACGGTTTTTAAAAAACCATAGTGGTTGGCTTAACACGCCCATTCTGTTCACATATAAATGCACTGCCACCTCTAAACGTGGTCGTCCGAAAATTTCATTTGAAGAAGGGTCAGATAGAACAAAACGGCAAAAAACTGAAGAATTGAGGAAGTCCACAACTCTTGCCGAGTTGACATATGTTGTTGAAATGGGTTTAAGAGAATCTGGACAATCAGATACTGCAAAATTATTTCGAGAAATAACCACCACTCCAAGTCAAGCTGAAAAGTGTAGGAAAGCCTTAAATGTGTCCATTGAATCTACTTCACTGACTGGAGAAGAAGCATTAGCGGTGATTGTTGAAGCGAGCCTGTCCCGCTTTCAGTATGAAGTCATTAGATCAAAAGCTCCCAAAATATTCCCTTCCTATAAAATTGTTCAGGAGTGTAAAAAAAAATGCTACCCCGAAAGTATAAGTATTTCAGAGGACTCTGTAAATACAGATTTACAAAGTTTGCTCAATTTAACAATTGAACGTTTGATAACTGTCCAAAAAGACGTGATCGCTTCACTAAGCCCCGAAGAATTGAGAAATATATGCTTGCTTATATTCTAAATGGGGCTTTGATGGAAGTTCTGGTCATAGTTCGTATAAGCAAGCTTTTCATGAATTGGACGCAGATGATTCAGCATTTTTTTATTACATGTGTTGTTCCTCTTCGTTTAGTTTCCGGTGAAAAGATAATCTGGCAGAATCCTCGGACAAGCTCGATTAAGGACCTCCAGCCTAGTATCGTAACAGTAAGTGTAAATACTTTTCCCGTTCAACATAATTTGATTTTCGCTATGATTGATGGTAAGGTTTGTAATGCCATTACCAAAAACTCATCCACACAAAAATGCTACATTTGTGACGCCAAATCCAAAGAATTTAATTCAATTGATGAAATGATGCAAAGACCAGTTAAAACGGAAAATTTACAATTCGGTTTATCCGTGTTGCACGGATGGATCCGTTTTTTTGAATGCCTCCTTCACCTTTCTTATAATTTGGAAATAAAACAATAGCAAGCTAGAGGAGAAGAGCATAAAAAAATCGTTGCCGAAACAAAGAACCGAATTCAAAAGGAGTTTCGAAAACGTTTGGGTTTGGTTGTAGATAAACCGAAGCCTGGTTTTGGAAATACTAATGATGGAAACACGGCCAGAAGATTTTTTGAAAATGCTGAAATTTCAGCTGACATAACGAAAATTGATTTGTCTTTAATAAAAAAAATGCATATTATTATGATAGTTGTTTCCTGTGGCCATGAAGTAGATGCTCAGAAATTTAAAGCATTTGCCCATGACACTGCGAAATATTTCGTCGCAAAGTATCCCTGGTACAATATGCCACATACCGTGCACAAGTACTTGATTCATGGAAATGAGATAATATCATCTGCTTCATTACCCATTGGGCAGCTGAGTGAAGAAGCGCAGGAAGCCCGCAATAAAGATTTTAAAAAATATAGAGAACATCACTCCCGAAAAAATAGCAGAACAAATACGAAAGCAGACATATTTAATTTTTTTTTTATTGTCATCAGATCCTGTGTTGTGTGTTGACAAGTTTGCGAAGGCTCCCAAAAAAGAAAATTCAATACCTACCCCAAGAAGCTATCAGTTTGCCCATATCCCCATCTCTACCATCACCAAACCCAAGTGGTTGCGAATATGAAACCAATGAGAGTGATGAAGAATTCTAAGCTGTTCTATGCTTGTAAAAAAACCCTTTAATTTTCTGAAGTACCTTTTTTTATTCTATTTACTTGTTTATATTATTATAATGGCTTCTTAATTAATAAAAAATGTAAAAAACTTGGTTTTGAAACTCACTCATATACTTCTTCTGCATACAAAACGATATTTAAAACAAAGTGGGCGTTTTAGTGGGCGTGGCCACAAGGGACTTCGAAAATGTATTTACAATTTCAAGTTACTACCTAGCGTGGTTGATTTAATGCCAACTTTTAGGCCATTCTGCCCCAGTGTGCGCCGCACGAATGAGGAGTCCTTTCTCCAGCTCAATTACTATTGTGTATTATAACGGGTGATTTTTTTGAGGTTAGGATTTTCATGCATTAGTATTTGACAGATCACGCGGGATTTCAGACATGGTGTCAAAGAGAAAGATGCTCAGTATGCTTTGACATTTCATCATGAATAGACTTATTAACGAGCAACGCTTGCAAATCATTGAATTTTATTACCAAAATCAGTGTTCGGTTCGAAATGTGTTTCGCGCTTTACGTCCGATTTATGGTCTACATAATCGACCAAGTGAGCAAACAATTAATGCGATTGTGACCAAGTTTCGCACTCAGTTTACTTTATTGGACATTAAACCAACCACACGAATGCGTACAGTGCGTACAGAAGAGAATATTGCGTCTGTTTCTGAGAGTGTTGCTGAAGACCGTGAAATGTCGATTCGTCGCCGTTCGTAGCAATTGGGTTTGTGTTATTCGACCACATGGAAGATTTTACGCAAAGATCTTGGTGTAAAACCGTATAAAATACAGCTCGTGCAAGAACTGAAGCCGAACGATCTGCCACAACGTCGAATTTTCAGTGAATGGGCCCTAGAAAAGTTGGCAGAAAATCCGCTTTTTTATCGACAAATTTTATTCAGCGATGAGGCTCATTTCTGGTTGAATGGCTACGTAAATAAGCAAAATTGCCGCATTTGGAGTGAAGAGCAACCAGAAGCCGTTCAAGAACTGCCCATGCATCCCGAAAAATGCACTGTTTGGTGTGGTTTGTACGCTGGTGGAATCATTGGACCGTATTTTTTCAAAGATGCCTATGGACGCAACGTTACGGTGAATGGCGATCGCTATCGTTCGATGCTAACAAACTTTTTGTTGCCAAAAATGGAAGAACTGAACTTGGTTGACATGTGGTTTCAACAAGATGGCGCTACATGCCACACAGCTCGCGATTCTATGGCCATTTTGAGGGAAAACTTCGGAGAACAATTCATCTCAAGAAATGGACCGGTAAGTTGGCCACCAAGATCATGCGATTTGACGCCTTTAGATTATTTTTTGTGGGGCTACGTCAAGTCTAAAGTCTACAGAAATAAGCCAGCAACTTTTCCAGCTTTGGAAGACAACATTTCCGAAGAAATTCGGGCTATTCCGGCCGAAATGCTCGAAAAAGTTGCCCAAAATTGGACTTTCCGAATGGACCACCTAAGACGCAATCGCGGTCAACATTCAAATGAAATTATCTTCAAAAAGTAAATGTCATGGACCAATCTAACGTTTCAAATAAAGAACCGAATTTTATGCGTTTTTTTTAAAAAAAAAGTTCTCAAGCTCTTAAAAAATCACCCGTTATAACTAATTTTGTTATCGCCAATAGCATTCCAATTCCAAACATAAAGTTCGCTTAACCTGCATTGAATATCGCTGTATTCTTACGTATTTTTTTCAATCTATGTGCTTAGAATCGAGATTGGAAATTGAGTTAATTTATTAAGCACAGAGAAGAATGTAGCATGAGTCAAGAGTCAATAGGTCTTGGCTTCTTTGGACCACCAAATTAATTGACATTTATATTTTTCTTTAACCTTTAATAAAAAGAGCTGGCAACTTCGTGCCAATTTCCTTCGAATATCTAATTGTCTGCTAACGTTTAAATAAAAAAATACTTTTTCTGTGGGTTTTTTATTTCTATACCTATCTATGTTTACTTTAGCAAAGTTTGTGGAAAGTCTTTTTTTAAAATACATGCATCAAACAATTGAAAGAAACATCTTTGTTTACTTTTAAACATAAACAATTAACGAGTTGTTTTTATTAAGAAAATCAAAAGCAATAAAAATAATTAGAAAAACCACCACCATTTCTTCTTAGGTTCCGGTTTCGACGGCTTAGGCTTGCAAACTTCTTCGCAATCTTCCTTCGATGCGTAATTATTTTCATTTCCTTTGCAGCCGCCATAAATAAACTTTTTGCATTCACCATTTTGGAATGACCAATTGAAAAACATTGCTCGACAAGGACCCGGGTCTGGTTTTGATGTACAATCTATTTCTATAAGAATATTAAATAAAAAAAATAATTTTTTTTTAATGTATTAAATTTTTTGTATGTGACACACCCCTTGCAAACACATGCACCACACAAACGAGTAAGATTGAAATAATTTTGTAATTCATTTTAAATAAAAAAATGTTAACTAAATATGTCAAAAAATTGCGATATAATCGCAGTTATGGTGTTGAAATTATACTGAGAATGAAACTGAAATAGAATTCTCAGATATTTAGCAAAAATTCAGAACAACGCAGTTGGAGTGCTTTTTCGAGTGCCATATAGTTTAGTTTGATTGCAAATCAACTCGAAATATTGTTGACATTCAATGCCAATATTTAAATATGGAAACAGCTTTTATCCGGGCTGTTTTGTTATCCTCATATCGAAGCTTATTTCTAAAGAAGATTCAATTGTGTGGAACAGTTTGCTTATAAGAAAAAGACATCTGTTTCTTATTTCAAGTTGATTGTTGACAATTTACAAATTATTAATTTGAAAAAAAAAAATCAAAGTCGGCAACTTCCTTATATCGATATACAGCTTAAATTTCTTGATAAATTTGTTTCAAACTTCATATATTGCAAAAAAAATTGTTAGCTATTTATTTGTTCCGTTAAAGTCTGTCTTTAACTCTTATAATACATACATCGCATTTGATCGGTTAACATATTCTCGAAAACGTGTGTCACAATTTTGACTAAATTTTGTGTTTTAGTTCGATTACTGCATGCAAAACTTTTAATTGCAATATATGTATATCAGCAATATAATAAACTTAAGTTTTGGCTGTTAGTAATTTAATTACTGAAGAGCAGCGTGTCCATACTCTAAAGCCGTATTAAGTACGAAGTTAACGAAGCAGATTCCCTAATGAGCTACTTCGACGTATTTGGAGGTAAGGTCATTGGGACAATTCAATGCAAGTCAGGGCATTGAAATAGAGATGGTGGCTGATGAACCCTTAATGGGCCAACGGCAGCGCTGATATCCCCGAAGTGGGTTACCGACTCCGGATTCTCCGGTTCCCTTTGTCCAAGGAATCCAACAAAGGACCTGGCCCTCCAGGTTAGGGGTTGTGCGTGGGGTTAACAACCCTGCCACGGAAAAAAGAAAAAGTTGCGAAGCGACCAATAGCCTCGGAAAAGGACGGATTTACTGTTGACGACCCGGAAAAACGAATCAATGATAACGACCTTTGGATCTGCACGTGGAATGTTAGAACTCTTAACAGACCATGTGCAGCCAAACAACTAGCGGAGGCCCTAGACTGCTACAGAGCAGGAATTACTTTCATCCAGGAAGTGCGATGGAATGGGCCGGGCAAAAGGAATCCTCCTTTACACTGTGACGTGTACTACGGTGATTGCGCAAGAAGACCACAGCGTTTATTTGGGTGCGGATTCGTCATAAGCGGTAGACTTAGGCAAGAAGTCTTGGGCTTTCAACACGTAAGTGAGCGACTTGTGACAATCCGTATCAAGGCTAAAGTCGCCAACATTACCCTAATATGCGCTCATGCCCCCACAGAGGACAAAGATGACGACACCAAGGATGACTTCTATGAGCTCCTCGACAAAACCTATGAGCAATGCCCTAAATACGACGTTAAGATCGTACTACGCGATTTTAATGCCCAAATAGGTAAAGAGGAAATCTTTGGTAGGACTGTCGGAAAACATAGCCTACACGACACAACGTCTGAAAACGAACTTAGGCTAATTGACTTCGCAGCGGCACATAACGTCACCATTGCAAGCACACGGTTTCCTCATCTCGATATACACAAAGGGACTTGGCGACACCCAGATCAAAGAACCGTCAATCAGATTGATCACGTTGCGATCGATGCAAGACACGCCTCCAGTATTTTGGATGTTCGCACCTTTCGAGCAGCTAACATCGACTCGGATCACTACCTTGTTGCAGCAAAGGTAAGAAATGCGAATAACCCGAACTCCACAACAACTTGTTATACTGTGAGGAAGTATGACGTCGGAAAGCTGCAATCGCAAGAAACCGCCAGAACCTATGCCGATCGAATATCCCGTAACCTCTCAAGAAATCCAGTACCGCCAGCATCAAGTGCCGAAGATCAGTGGCAACACTGCCAACAAGCCATCAGAGATGCCGCAACTGATGTGCTAGGTTTCACCAGACCACCACCACGAAACCTCTGGTTTGATGACGAATGCAGGCAGGCCCATGCAGCCAAACAAGAGGCATATAAAGCGACGCTGCAAAGAAAGACGAGAGCTGCTCGCGAGCTTTACGAGCAGAAAAGACGGGAAGAACACCGGCTTCTCCAAGAGAAAAAGAGAGAGCATGAGAAGCGCGCGATCGAAAATATTGAGAGATGCTACTCCAGGAACAACGTGCGGAAGTCTTACCAACAGGTAAAAAGAACATGCCAAGAAAAAAAACCCGCACAGAAGCCTGTAGAGATAGGAATGGAAACCTCGTAGTAGAATCACAGTCGGTGCTGAGTACACGGAAGGACCATTTCTGCAGACTGTTAAACGGCGATGAAGGCCAAAATCCCGCTGTCAGGCAGAATGAACCATTCAACATAGATGATGACAGACAAAACTTCCGTCCACCTGACCAAAATGAAGTAAGGATAGCAATATCTAAACTAAAAAACAACCTGGTGATGACCTGGTGGAGTGCATACACCAACTCATCTCTACAGTTTGGTCAGAAGAAAGTATGCCTGATGAATGGAACCTCAGCATCGTTTGCCCGATCCACAAGAAAGAAGACCCTCTAAACTGCGCCAACTATAGAGGAATAAGACTCCTGAATATCGCCTACAAGATCCTCTCTGCCGTACTATGTGAATGCCTGAAACCTTCCGTCAACAACCTGATTGGCCCCTATCAGTGTGGTTTCAGACCAGGAAAGTTTTCAATCGATCAAATGTTCACGCTAAGGCAGATCCCGGAAACTACCAAAGAATTCCAAATCTATACCCACCACCTCTTTATCGATTTTAAGGCCGCGTGGCATCCCCACAAAACTCGTCCGACTGTGCAGGATGACGATGGAGAACTCTCGCTGCTCCGTCAAGGTTGCTACTGATCTCCAGAAGCTTTTGACGTCAAAAAAGGATTCCGACAAGGTGATGCGCTATCGTGCGATTTCTTCAACTTAATACTTGAAAAAATTATAACAAACTCGCAAGTCAATTGTAGTGGGACAATTTTTTTCAAGTCTGTGCAATTGCTAGCATACGCTGACGACATAGACATCATTGTCAGAACTCGGCGAGCTGTCACTGGAACGTTTGCTAGCATTGAAGCTGAAGCGGCTAAGATGGGACTAGCAGTCACCGAACTGAACCATTATTTTCGTAGCAATTTTGCACAATTTGCAAACGTAGTTCAGGAGTGAGTCTATTCATTATAAAATGACAAACCAGACTGAGCATAAATCAATTAACATCTGTCAAAAAGACCAACTACAAAAAAAGTATTGCCAGATTGAAAACCACACGTCTAAAAAAAAACACCCTTTAGTAATAAACAATTTGGCACAAGTAAACCTTGGTTATCATTTATTATTTTATATATTATTGATACATATATATTTTTGTGATTAAGAGGGAAATTTTGTTTCCACATTTGACAATCGCTATATGGAACCAACGTGAAGTTGGCTCCTAGCAGCCCATGGAACTTGCATTTCTTTTTATTAGTTCAATCAGGGCTAGCTTTGTGAGCTCCAGAATAATGACAGAGCAGATTAAAAATTTTGAGATAACAATCAAACAGGACTTTATGATGATAGAGAAACATATTTGAATTAGTGTCAAATTTTTTTTGGCGTGAATATTTTTTTTTTTTATAATTAACGCTCGCACTATTTGGGACTATTTGTTTCCCTTTTAATGTAAAACACACTTCGTGGGCATTAGAAAGATAGGGAGGGGAGAGATAGGAGGTGTCGATTAACCTTGGTTTTGAATGTTAGCAGATCAAAATGGCAAGGGAAAATCCCGTCGGGTAAACTATTCCAAATTCGTGTTGTTCGGCTAAAAAAGAATCCCTATATTTCACGGTTCGTCCGATGAGCTGATGAGCATTCCTTGCAAGACGAGTATTACGGGGGAAACTTTGAAAGGGAAGAATGCAGCTGGCTACTTCGAGTGAACATTTTTACTTGCGATTATAGGGACTATAAGTCAAGTTTAGGATTCGTGAATATTAAAAAATTGAGATAACAATCAAACATGACATTACGATCATAGAGAAGTCTAAAAAAGTGCCTGCCTGTCAGTATGTATAACGAGCTGCAGCCTAAACGGCTTAAGCGATTATCTTCAAACTTGGTGTGTGTGATTATTTTGGCATTCCCCAGAGGGGAAATTGAAATTTTATTTTTAGCCCTAAAAATAACTGTACTTGCCATATGCCCGTTTAGGAATATCTTATTTTTCTCGAAAACGGCTTCAACGATTTTAAGGAAATTTTTTGAGAATTTTTCTGTTGGTATTGGCTATTATTTGATTAGAACCACATATACGGGAAAAGTCTATTAACGGGACCTTTCATATAACGGTTTTTTTTTTAATTTTGGTTTTCTCCGTTACGGCTCTTTGGATTTCTGTCAAATTTTATATTTAAGAAGATAGCTTAATTTATTCTGCAAATCAAAATTTTGAATAACTTTTTTTTCTAATTAAAATTAATTTTTGAAATTTTTTTTATTTTGAAAAATCAATATTTTGAAACATAATCAAAAAAAATTATTTTAAATTTTATAGTCACATGTATTTTAATAAATTCTAAAAATCTGCATACCAAAATTTAAAAAATAATTTTTTTCCAAAAAAACTAAAAATAAAAAAGAGGATTTTATCAAAAACGGTCCTACAATTTTTTTTTACTAAACACCGTTAAGTATTGTGGTTTTTAATACTTTTTATAAGTTCAAACGTGTTATTTTCAACGCAAATGTTACTTGTTTCTGTCAAAGATTTTGCTTTTCAATGTAATTATGCACATAAGAGCTAGTACGTGCGACCCAGTCGTGCCCACTTTTTCTTAAAGAAGGGGGGCCGCACATGGTTTCAAACGGCCCCGACAATTCTCTCGGCGGCCCTGCTGAGGGTAAAGTCGTCAGCCATCAGATCACCAGTGGAACGATTACTGCGAAAGCCATACTGACGGTTATGGAGAAGCTTTCGGTCTTCCAGATATTCCTTAAGCTGACGGTTAATCAGCGTTTCCATGACCTTATAAAGAAGGTTCGTAAGTGCTACGGGTCGGCAGGAGGGGGGAGGGAAGATGTATCACCTTTCTTCTGGGAAAGATTCTAGAAAAGTAGGAGCGATTGAAATGCATCATTGAAACAAATCATTGGAATTTTTTTGAGAAATTAGTTATAGCAATCATTGAAATTTGTCATTGGGAAAATTTTCCTTTCTTGAATACACACGAACATTGTTTTCGGATTGTATATACACTTCCAGTCAATTGGTGTGGATATAGAATAAGAGCTCGCCCCGAATTGAGCGTGACCTGAGCGCTCAGGTCTATTAAAGCAGAAACACAAACACGGTTTACGACCGACTTTGACAATTGGGAATAGTTTAACTATACGAAGTGTGTATAAACTGTCACAATGTTGTTTTCTCTACAGATGCTTCGTTTGACTTACGTAAGGATAACGTAACAAAACGAGTGATATACAAAAAAGTTCGAATTTACTGAACTTTTGCTCGCTTTCTGACATTTTACTCAATGAATACGTTCAAATAAGATTTCTCTTTTTATTTATTTTTACAGTAGATTCTCAATATTTTCACATTAACGATTACAGAACAGCGCTCTGTTGTTAATATACGTAACGGGAAGTCGAAGTCGGTTATAAAGCGTGTATGTGTTTTAGCCATTAAGGAAATACAATTGAGCACTGAACTTTAATCATGTCATTTCTTCACAAAAAACGAATGAAGTTGGCTGCACTCAGCCCTCGATCTGCTCTGTTATTTTTTAGCGAGCTCATCGATGCAAGCCCCGAGCGAGCTCAGTGCTTAAAAAGAAATACAAGTTGAGCGCTCAGAGCTAAAAAAAAAAAAACACCTAATGATACAAATCTTAGTCTAAAAGCCAGCGACAGATTTTTTGCGTTGGAGGAAACCAAATGATATTGATGTTACAAACAGTCCTCCTCAAGGTAGTTTGGCACCTGTAAGACGTCTGTCACATACATTTACGCACTCAGGGAAGCAAGAGCTTTCGGATGCGACTAATTTTAAGTGGTTTAAGTGGTGTAAAAACGTAAAAACAAAAACCGTTTTTTCGGCGTCGTCTGTCAGGGGTTTGGCAGCTGTGAGACGTCTGTCACCAACATTTTCGCACTCAGGGTATCGAGGGCGTTGGGATGCGATGCATTTGAAATGGTTTCCTTCACTTCAGAAAATGGTGCTTTTAACCCAGCATTACTCGATAATGCTGCCTCTGCGGGCTGGCAGACGATTGATGGCCTTATCACCTTGAGGAGGACTGTTTTTAACATCAATATCATTTGGTTTCCTCTCACGCAAGAAAGCAGTTGCAGGTTCTCGGTCTATCTGTCATTAGAACTGAACGATCACTGATTCAAATCAGTGGAACGAGTTGTTCCACTGTCTGTCCATTGCATTGCCCATTATATATAAAACAATAAGTTTATCGGTTTAAAGTTTTTCAATGATGCATTTGAATAATAGCTAAAACTGGCCCTTTGAGGCTGGCCCTACTGGCTGACCAAAATTGGTCTTGGGCCGAATATTTGGCCAGCGAATTTGTTTCTTTTTTCGTCAAAGAGCAAGAAAATGAAAGTTAATGCACTTCGTATCATCAAAGTAGAGCAACCAATGGTCTGCATTTCCGCAAAGGTTTTTCCTTCCAAAATCAGCTTTATTAGGGGCCAGTTATAGCTATCATTGAAATGCATCATTGAAAAACTTTAAACCGATTTTTTACATGTTTTTCTTTGATTAGTAACACAAATGATATACCAATCGACAGCAAATGATACGAAGAATTTTTTTCGACAAGAAAAAACCAATTTGCACAAATATTTTTTACTAAAAAATGTATTTATCTGTTTTCCTGATGCAAATTCGTTTTTCGTGTCAGCTGTTTGTTTTTTGACAGAAAATGGAACAATTCGTTCCACTGATTTGAGTACCAATTTCGTTCAGTTCCGATGACAGATTTGTATCCGAAAAAAATTTTCGTGTGTATTTCAACCAGGAAAATTTTTCCAATGACAGAAAATTTCAATGATTGCTATAACTGATCTTTCAAAAAAATTCCAATGATTTTTTTTAATGATGCATTTCAATGATAGCTATAATTGGCCCCTTATAAGAGCTCACTTTTCACTGTTATTTTGACAAAACGGTGTGTAAATGAAAACTTCCCAGAAAACAAAAGTCAACAAAGTAGTTATGAAAGCATAACGGTACAATTTTAGTTGCTCTTTCACAAAACGTTGAACTGGTAAGGAAAGAAAACGAACAAAATATAAAGTGCAATAAGTGAATTTAAAGCTTAAACCACAGTACCTACACATATCTAAGGTAATATCATTAGAGGTTTTATTTTTGCAATCTTCTGCACATCTGTCAAAATCAAAAGTAAAATGGCGACCGCCAGAGACCATTAACTTGTTTATTTGCTCTGAAAAATAGATCTCGTGGCTATATTTTAAGATATTATTTGTGGTAATTAATTTATAAAAAGGCTTTTTAATAAACAAGAAAATAAAAAAAAAATATAAAACAAACGTGAGGTGTGTAGTTTTGTTCATACATTTTTTTGATGTATGTAGGTCTCTGAGAACCACCATTTTTAATACAAAGTGACAGATCAGATTTTGACAACCTGCGCAATATATTACCTTAGTTATGTGTACTGTGATCTCAAACATATTTAGTAGGAGCACTACTATTATTTTGACCGCAACTGTATGCAAATGGAGTAGTTCTCGACTTCTAGTTATAGATGGTAGGTTATTCTGCATTTCACTGCAAAATGTTGTAGGTATATGACATCATTCCAACCCCAATACTGCAATACAATCCACTACTTATTTCATATTCTAACTCCATCCGACGAAAACAAAATATATTTGGCTTTGCTGATTGATTCCAAATTTTTCTTTTATTTTATGAATTTAGCTTCCTGCGTATGCAATATGTTTTTTTTTCTGTTTGAACTGTTTACGTCATAAAGCTAAATAATAAGGAGCAGCATTCTACTCTCGAACTTATTTATAGATAATGTAAACATGCGAAAATATGCGGAAATTTGTCAAACAGTACATTGAAGAGCTTCAAATTGAATTTTCAAAAACACATTTGAAACAACCGCGCACGAAATTCTCTGGAAACTAAAATAACATCGACGTCGTGAAAATTTAGACGATTTTTCAAGGTCATTGTGACGAAATGTGTTCATTTGGGTTTCACGGCTAATAAATTGCATATGTTTGCTTGCATGTGCATTCAAAAAAATCATTTCTTGGAAATATTTTTGAAATGAAAAATGTCTGGAAATATGTGGATGTGTGATCTTCGCAGTGCGGCGTTAGCGTCAGCGTCACTATAATGCTCCCCCACACACCTTATTAAATAATCCGATATTGAACGGCTTCACAGGTGAAAATCCTTATGTTGGCCGGTTCCAGTTCCAGCTCTTATGCACAGTGCTTCCGTCGTCGTCGCGTCGTCGTCGTTGGTGTTGTCATGTCCATTCAATCCAATCCTCTTATGTTGGCTGAAAAGCACTGTAAATGGAATCCT
Source organism: Platycheirus rosarum (assembly GCA_963971375.1). Lineage (NCBI taxonomy): Eukaryota > Metazoa > Arthropoda > Insecta > Diptera > Syrphidae > Platycheirus > Platycheirus rosarum. The sequence continues at coordinate 3,330,404 of OZ020507.1, read as the reverse complement.
TTGTTTTACGTCCAGAATGGTGCGGTTGATGGGTAACTTGATACTTTCCACCAGCGAGCGGCAACACAGCGCACAGGAAGAAGTTTCGGTTTCGGTATTCCAATGAATTAATTTTGGTTTCGCGCTAAAGACGTATTTATACTTGAGGGAGGGTAGCCGTTTTTGTGTCGTTAGTAATTTGGTTTTCTATTAGCGGATGAAGTTTTTCAAGAAACAAATAAATTCAGGGTTGCCATCTGACAGTTCTTCGATATCGGTGACATAAATTTAAGTTTAACAAAAAATCAAGGAAATTCGTAGCTCTAAAACATACCTAAAAAAACTGGCGTATATTCTTGCCACTTTCTTTTTCCTTGGCGTATATTTTTACAAATAAAGTTTGACAGCTTAAGCAATAAATGTCATCGTCGCTATGGTTAAATCTTTAAGTTTTGAAGAGCGAAACAAATCTTTTAAGAGATCTGAAACTTTACATATTAGTTGTTGATGATTTTCCGTTGCATTGGCAACACTTAAAAATTTACAAAAGTGCCTTATTAAGCGAAAAAATATCAAATGTCCATTTCCAACAAATTTTTAATGAATTTTATTTTCTCCTACAGGTGCATGTTTCGTGGGTAATCAATCGGACAGAGGATTACGAGTACTAGTGGCAACGCCTCTTTTCTGCTATTGGATTTTCGGTTCAGTTAATTTGTTTGCAGGCTATTTGGTCCACCGTCGCAATGGTCCCTTATCGAACGTTTATGGACAGCCAGCACCACCAATTAACCCCAAACATCAAAAAGCTGTTCACATGAAAGGCGTCGGAACATTTTTATTCATCTACTGCATCCCGAGCGCCCTCCTCTTGATCTCGGTTTTCTACGAATTCGCCAACAGTGATGTGTGGCTGAATCTTCCGGCACCAGCATACACACCAGTTGCCGCCGTTAAAGCACCAATGTGGCCATTCATGACACGAGCTTTTATGGAACTAATGATCGGCGTTGTATCATCTGCATGGGTTCTAGGACCGAGAATAGGTAACATGTACAAAAGTCAAATGACTCCCAAATGCAAACACACTCCAACGAAATATCCCCCCACAACTGCTTATAGTACCGCATCCTATCAAACTGTCAGACAGTCTTCGGCGAGTACGGCCATTTCTATGGACAAGATATCCAGATATTCTTCGGCTCGGAAATATCCCACGACTCATATGCCTCGTCATGGATCATCTCGTGGTGGCTATCAATTGCCTCCACAGTCTTTCGGGCATTACGGCAATGAAACGATTTTGTAGGATTCTCGCAGAAGAGCGAGCATCCAGACCGCAGACACTTTGTTCTGTATTTTTATGTGATATGTTCCTTGATGCGAGGAATCCTTAACGGCAGATGGTCACCTTAAAGATGGCACTAACTAGTAGTTTCTTAAATTATTTCTTTTCTTATAATTAATTAATTATATTTATATATAATATTTAATTTAAGATTAATTCTTTATTTAAATAAATATGTTTAATATTATTAAATTCATATGAACTAAAAGGTAATATTAATTTAGTTCTTTTTTTTAAAAAAAAACCTTTGTGCCATTAGATTTTAAAATTTTATTTAACAATACTAGATTCTATTATTAATAGTTTGTATTAGTTCTATTGATATTACATTAATGTCATGAGAATAAAAAATAAATAATTAAATAAATAGAACTGATTTTGTATACTGCTTTCGGATAATAATTTGTTTTAATTAAGAAATATTTAAATAAATAAATAAAATTCGGCATTAATTGCTGAAATCAATTTATTAAAAATAATTTGTGGTGTTTTTTCTCTTTAAGATGTGCTCATACTAAATCTGAGTTCAAAAAAATATTAAAATAAAAATACATTTGAAGAAACATCATAGTAAGTAATTTTTGTGAGGTAGCCACTTAGTCAGAGTGTAAATAATCTGAATCATCGAAATATAAGTACGAAGGCATAAACTGCTAGTTGGGTTTTATAGGACAAATCTTCTTTCAAAATCGTACAGTTGGTTCTACATAGCGTGGTGCTACTGGGCCCGATTTAATATGCCCCTCCAACCAGCTCGATCTCTGGACTGCCATCTCCAATTCCGCACTCCGAGCAGTCGTCTCGTCAGCCTCCCTCTACCTGGCCGCTCTATCGAAGATGAAATCTAATTTAGCTTCTGACGCCCGAAGACTGCGGTTTTGAGCGTAGATTTTCATCCGTCTTAGCCGCGGGATTTTTTTTTTTATAACATGCGCGCGCAAAAGGGATTTGTGTGTTGCCCTTATAGTGTTAAAACGCACTGCGCGAGCATTTGGAAGATTAGGGAGGGAGGGAAAGAAGTTGTCGATTAACATTGGTTTTGAATGTTAGCAAATCGAAATTGCAAGGGAAATTCTCGCCGGGTAAACCATTCCAAATTCGTGTTGTTCGACTAAAAAAGGAATCTCATATTTCACGATACGTCCAAAACTGGGCTCAAGGGTGAACTGATGAGCATTCCTAGGAAGACGAGTATTACGGGCGAAACTTTTAAGGGAAGGAATGCAGCTGGCTACCTCGAGTGAACATTTTTTATGAAAGAAACGGTAAAATAAGGAAAGACATGAAACATTGCGTCGGTGTTCGAGAGGAGCAATTGTTTCAGCAGCAGTTCTATTTCCTATCAATCTTAACGCTCGATTTTGTATTCTATCAAGCAGGTGAAGCGATGTTTGCGAAGCATCTGCACAGAGGTGGGAGTTATACTCGAGTTTAGGGCGTATAAACGCTTTATAAATTGTAGCCAGATCAGATGGGGAAAAATACTTCTTACACCGATGCAGAAAACCTAAGCACTTTGCAGCATTCTTAGCGATCTCAAATATATGGTCGTTCCAACGGTGGTCGTCGTTAAGAGCGGTTTCTTCGATGTAAGTGCCATTCATGGACAATGGCATTTTAACGACAGAAGACAGCATTGAGTTTTCGAAGCATTAAACTCCACACGATTTCTATTACCCCATTTGACAATGCTGTATAAATCGGAGTTTAATAAGCATGACATACGGTACCGTTGCAATTTTACGTCCGAAGGCGAAGGACGTGAATTATCGAACGAATATGAAAAGCTGAGAGTAAAGTCGTCAGCAAAACAGTTAAGTGGATTAGAAGTAACAGACAGAAGATCATTTATAAAAATCAGGAAAAGAGTCGGAAAATGAACAGAACCCTGGGGCACACCAGCATTTATTTTGTGGGAATCAGACTTGAATCCGTCCAATACAACTTGTATTAAACGGTCCAGAAGATAGCTTCTAATCCAACGAACAAGACCACGCATTTTCGATAAGAGAGCTTCATGCCTTGAAGAAATCAAGAGCAATAATCTTACTTTCGCCAAAGCGATATAAAGATTTGTTCCACTGTTCGGTGAGATATGACATCAGATTACCAGTGGAACGGTTGCTGCGAAAGCCATACTGACGGTTTTCGATCTTCGTGATATGGTGCCATGGGTCGGTAGGAGGAGGGGGAGGAGGATGGACCACCTTTCATAGGGATATGCTGGACAAATGCTGTTTTCCATCTTCTAGGAAGGATTCCAAAAGAGTAGGAGGAGGTGGAAAAGCTTACGCAGTGGCTTTGCCAGTGTGGAAGAACACCTCTTCAAAAGAATGGGTATACAATCTTCAATACAAATTACAAGTTCGTAAAATCTTTAGAACCTAAACTTTGTTGCAATTTTGGACTGTCATACTGCAATCTGCAAACTAAACAAAAAGCCTTAACACAAGCCTCCACACCAAAGAAACATTTTTTTTAAACATTTCAGAAACATTAAAAATCCTTTCAAAAATGTTTTTTTCTTTCTGAAATGTTTATTTAAGTCTGGACACTTCGCGAAACATTTCTGAAATGTCTATCTGCTTTCCCTTCCGAACGGACATTTTTCTTTATTTTCATTTATTTTAGTCTAGTTGACTGGTTTTGTTGTTTTTATTTGTTTGTGTTTTTTTCATGATGACAAAACGCGACGCTATGATTTCTCCTTTTTTACATCATGAAGTACAGAACTCATTACATAAAATGGGAAACATAAACATTTAAGAAATGTTTCAAAAATTATTAAAAATCCCTTTTTTCCTTCTAGTGCTTTTAGCTTGTCTTAGGCACAAACTAATAAAAGCCACGATCTAAGAAAACAAGAGGCAAAATACCAAAGATGTCGCACACTTCTATGGATGGAATTCAAAAGTGTCAGTTATGTTTTACCAGTAAATGCGACTTTTTGAATTTTTAAAAACAGATGTCGCGAGCTTCTATGTCTGGAGTGGGTTCAGGAGAGCTAGCATCAGATTCTCAATTTTGGCGACATTTTTTTGACAATTGTTGTATACAGCTGACATTAGACTAGCAGTCCATATATAATACGTCCATGGTACTTGAATTTACCTACAGCTAGGGTAAAACACATTTTTACCAATGCGTCAATAAAGAATGAAACCTTAATTAAATTAAGTTGATTGGGTCACCCTTTAGATATGTTTATATTCCATAGTTTTGCTATTACTCACAAGATGTCTACCCTTACTTTTGACGTTTCAAATGAAAATAAGCGGGAATTGTAGCTTTGTTCCCCATCTGCAAATTCGTACGAATTTTCACGAATTTCAGCTAATTCTTGTTCCCGTAGACCAAAAATTCGTAGAAAATCGCAGAAGAGAGAGCTCGTGAGAGAGAAAATAATTTCCCCACCCTGCGAATTTCTGCTCAAGAAATTTTTGAAGGCAGAAAAAAGTAGCAGCCAAACGTCAGTTTGACAATTGAAAAAAAAGACAATAAATAATCAAATATACGACACGTTTGATAAAGATTGCAGTTATTTTTAAAAGTTTATAAAAAAAAACATAAAAAACCGGTGGTTCTGTGAACTTTTCCATGAATATTGTTGACGAAGTCCAGATTCCTGATTTAGTTCAGGGTTCAGACAATTGTTAGAGAGCAGTGTGAGTTGAGTCTTCTAAAGCCAGCTGTTTGTAAGGAGCAGAGAAGAATTGTTGCTGGAAGCGTGGAAGCACCTACAAAACTACTAATTGTTTTGTTTTTGGAGCTGATGCAACAAATAGGCATAACATTTCCCTTGTAATAATAAAAAAAAACATTTTAAAAATCGTTTCGCAGTAATTAGTTTCCACCAATCTTTTGACATTTAAGTAGTGATGCTCGAACTTCCTACAGTTTATCGATAGTATAGATAGTAAAAAATATCGGCTACATCGATAGTTTAAAAAACAATCGACAGCTATCGATAGTTTAAATAATTCAAACTTACCTTCACATTTTGAGCTTGAGCTTATTCAAGAGATTGAAACCTGTGGGAAAAGCTCATACTATATGCTAAAACGATTATCAGATTTTCGATATGAGCTTGAGATATGTGAGCTATGAGGGAGGGTCAAAAAGGTCTTGCTGCACTGACAGGCAATAGATAAAATCTTGCAGCTTCCTGAGTGCTTTGAAATTTCGAACACAACAATTTCCTTTTACACGAGGAATTTCCGCAGTCGAAAGCCGTATTATGTAAAGGTTGTAACTGTTGAAGGCAGGGATGTACTTGAAAAGTTAACTGATACTGTTAATAAGCGAATAAAACCTATTGCAGAAGAATGCCACTCGTGCTGTTATCTTTTCGATTTTAACTTTTTACAATTTAATTGAAAGGCTTTAATGGCTAAAAAACACTCACTTTTGCTTCGGTTTCATTCCACGCTTTGCTTTGACGTTACGTTTGGTTCGTGTACAAGATAAGGTAACGTGATTCAAATACAAAGCTGAAGTAGAAACTGGTTGATTTTTTGCTCATTTTGACAGAAAAAAGCAAAAACAATCGAAATTTATAAAATGTCACTTAAAGCGTGTGAAATGTAACTTGACGAAGCCAAAGCTGAAGCGTGATTGTGTTTTAGCCATAAGGGTATTCATAAAACGTGGTAAGATTCACTTTTGTTTTATAGATAGGCGGTCATAAATCTAAAAATTTGAACAAGCCATCGAATTTGATGATTCATAATTTGGGCCTATTCAATTGATAAATGTATAGATCGATAGTATCAGTACTATCGATATTTTATTCAAAACTATCGACGATATCGAAAATAAATACTATCGATGGTTAAGCAACACTAGGAAATAATGCTGCAAATTTTTTGGTTTAAAGCGTTCCCGTACTTTTTTCGTAGAAATCTCTCAAAGAGAGAAAATATCCCCACTACTTAAAAATCTGACAGCTGCGAATTTTCTGCGAATAATTATCGGGAACAAACCTTGTATTATTTTTTGTATATTAAAAAACAAAACGTCCGTGTCCATCAACTGCTCTGTGATTTTGTTCAACAATTTTATAAAATCCTTAGAAAATAACAACAAATTTACTATTAAAATGGATCAGTTTCCCACAGAAGAAGAAGAATATGAGCTCCAATATCAAGAAGAGCTGGACATGCTCAATGATGGTAAGTTATTCGAAGAAAAAAGCAACAGCAAAAGTTATACACAATTAAAATGTTTAAAAATAAGTTCCAGATGAAATCATGAATGATGAACCTAGGCCATGCAGTTCCAAAAGCATTACACAATTATCAACAAATGATAGTTTTCTTCAATCACCTCAACTTTCACAAATTTCTGGAACTGCTGTAAATCGCCGGCTATTTGGAACTCCAACTGGAGCAAAAAGAGCATTCTCCACACCTATTGCCAAACGATTACCAGCCATCGACGAAATCGTTTTACCCCAGGACATCCAAGAAGAATTGCAGACCATTGGCCTGACAAGAAAACGAAGGCTTGAAAGAGATCTCTTTGGAGATATTGACGATATAGACGGCAATATCACTTATGTGGACAAGGAGGCTAAAAAAAAGAAACTCGATGAAGAGCGTGATCGAGAAATGATTCAAAAAGTACTTGAAGCGAGGAAAAAAAATCGTGCTAAGACCAGTGCATTGAAAACACCAAAAGACAGCCAGCTTGAGGTGATACATGCTTTTAAAATGAGGAATCTCTCATACTTTGTTCCAGCGTGAGTTGGTCAGCTTGAAATTTATACAATTTCTTCAATATATCTATCTTTAGGTGGCCATTTATTCCGCTACAACGAAGCGATAAGGAACGAGTCTATTGTCGCTACCACTCTGTTGAATATGAAACCAATCACATTAACGAAGTCAATGTGTTCAGCAAAGGATACCGTGGTCTTCTGGGCGAATCAAAGGAAGATATATGGAATGATGCCAGGGAATTGGTTTGAGAAAACAGTTATTTTCATTCTTTTGATTATTTTGAACATGGTCTTCATAATAGGTCCTGCGAAGAATGACAATGTCCAGCATACAAGAAAGCAATCCATCGAGGATTATCGACGTGCCAGAACAAGGTCTGGTCGGGTCGAACAATTTATGGGTGGAGAAGTACAAACCAAGGAAGTACCTTGACCTACTCTCTGACGAAGGCACCAACAGAAATCTTTTGTTTTGGCTTAAAATGTGGGATAAAGTGGTGTTTGGCAAGTAAGTCGCTATTACATTTTAGTTAATAGAAAAGTTTCGTTCAAAGAATTGTTGCCCATTATCTTCACACTGAAATCGTTATTAAGGGAGGAGACCCCGAAGGAGTGTTGCTATTTTGTCTGCGTTGAACCAAAAAACTCTGCTCATTGATGAGCCAACCCGAATTCCTGACATTACGGGCCAAACCGCCAGCACTAGAATTTTTCAATACTTCCTATCCTGATAAATGCACTCCTCGTGTTGTATCGCCTCTAGACACATCTGACCATTGTGTCATTTCTTCAAATTTCTCATGTCAACAAAATCCAATTAGACGAAAGGAGAACCGTTTGGCAATAGAAGGAAGCCAACTAGGACGGTTACCCTTCCGACTGGGATCTCGCATAAGGGGCGCAAATGTTGTAGGATAAAAAGCCTAAAAATTATTGTTAGGCTAAGTAAGATGTCTACGGTCCACACTGTCCCAGGTTTCCTTAAGAAACCCGACAATACCTGGATGGACCCCTGCACGGAAACCCTAGAGTTACACTTAAACACACTTCCATGGATGTGTCTGTGATACATCCCATATTGGTAGAGGCCCAAGCATGAGGAACATCCCAAACATAAGTAACCAAATCATAGATAAGGTGAACGTGGCTTGAGCCAAAGACACCTCAGCATACAAATCTGCAGAGCCTGAAGGAATATTTCCAATTATGTTCCAAAGCTTTAAATAATAGATTTTGCCAATTCTGGTTGAAATATTCAGGGGGTGTTTGAACACCACCTACATTCAAACTAGTTGGAGAAAAGTCGTTGTCATTTTCAATCCGAAAGCTGGCAAGCCCACTGACACTAAACCAAAAGATTTCAGACCAATAAGCCTATCCTTTCTTCCTAAAACTTCAGAAAGAATAATTGAAAACCAGATCTGCTCATATTCAAGAGACAATAATCTCTTACATCTTTTGAGACAGCACTCCATGGTCGTGGTCGGTATCATCGAAAAATCAATTCAATTCAAATAATTTACATTGGGTGCATTTCTTGACATTGTGGTTTGATGGCCAGCCCTAGACAACGCAAATAATCTCAAATCCATGACTAAGATTCAAAGACTTAGCATTGTATACACATTCTATAGTATTCTCATGAATTCCATTTGGCTCACAGCCAATCACTAACTAACTCTTAATACTGGAGACGAGAACATTTAGCGATGTGTAATACACTTTTGTGCTTTGTTTTTATTCTATATTCGCCAGCACAGTGCCCCATGGCTTCGTGGTTAGTGTGTCGGACTGCTAAGCAAATGAGCCTGCGTTCGAATCCCGCTGATAGCCACCTTCTTTTCCGGGGTACTGCCTCTTGCGAGGAACTGAAAAAACCTCCAAGAGTAAAATTTTGTCTAGAAAAAGTGCATCTCATGTAGCCGTTCGGACTCGGCGGTAAACTGTAGGTCCCTTCCATTCATGCAGATTAACAACACACACACAGGAATGGTTGAGGAATATAAGTTCAGAGAAGGCGAACCTGCTCGCCGCCCATTTCGCTTTCAGCTCCACGCTGTCTCACAGCAACGTTGCCCCTCCTGTACTTGAGAATGTAAATTTTTCCATTTGACAGATTTTTTCCGCACTCGTACAGTAGCAAGAGTTCCCAAAGATCTCGATATACACAAATCTGCTGGCCCGGATGGCATACCCCCTATTCTTCTGAAGAGGAGCCACTGCGTAAGCTTTTCCATCGGTCTTGCTGTTTTGGAATCTTTCCTAGAAGATGGAAAACAGCATTTGTCCAGCCTGTCCGTAAGAAAGGTGACCCATCCTCCCCTCTTCCTACCGACCCTTAGCCCTAACATCCCATCTTTCTTAGGTCATGGAAACGCTGATTAACCGTCAGCTTAAGGAATATCTCGAAGATCGAAAGCTTCTTCATGACCGTCAGTATGGCTTCCGCAGCAACCGTTCCACTGGTGATCTCACCGAACAGTGGAACAAATCTTTACATCGCTTTGGTGAAAGTAAGACTATTGCTCTTGATATCTCCAAGGCATTTGATAGAGTTTGGCATGAAGCTCTCTTATCGAAAATGCGTGCTTTTGGGATCGATGATACTCTTGTTCGTTGGATTAGAAGCTATCTTCTGGACCGTTCAATACAAGTTGTATTGGACGGATTCAAATCTGATTCCCACAAAATAAATGCTGGTGTGCCCCAGGGCTATGTTTTGTCTCCGACTCTTTTCCTCATTTTTACTTGCGATTATATGGACTATAAGGCAAGTTAAGGATTCGTGAAAATTAAAAAAATTTAGATAACAATCAAACATCACATTAAGATCATAGAGAAGTCTAAAAAAGTGATCGAGAAGAAATGTCTGTCTGTCTGTCTCTCTGTCAGTCAGTATGTATAACGAGCTGCAGCCTAAACGGCTTAAGCGATTATCTTCAAACTTGGTGTGTGTGATTCTTTTGGCATTCTCCAGAGGGGAAATTGAAATTTTATTTTTAGCCCTAAAAATAACGGTACCTGCCATATGACCATTTAGGAAAATCTTATTTTTCTCGAAAACGGCTCCAAAGATTTTAATCAAAATTTTTGAGAATTTTTTTGTTAGTATTGGCTATAATTTGATTAGTACCACATATATTTTTATTTTATATATATATTTATTTTTATATTAAAGAATGTGTCAGTGAAACAAAAGAATGTGTAAATTGTAGTTTAGCAAAACAAAATCTACATATTGAAATATGTACGGATCATGCAGCAAATGATCCAAACTGTCCATCGCTTCTCCGAAAAATAAAAGTAGCTCAAGAACGCGTAGAATGCTAGCAATTAAATAATAAAAATTGTGTTTTTTTAAATGTCCAAGGATTGGCAAATAATTTTTCTGAAATACAATGCATGGTGGACAATGTTGAAATAGACGTTCTTATACTGACTGAAACTCATGTAACATTAAAACATGATGTAAATTCTTTGAAACTTGATGGTTACTTTTTTATAAACTGTTTAAGTGAATCAAGCCACACGGGTGGAATTTCATTCTACGTAAAAAATAGCTTTAAATGTTCACTGATTTTTTTTTTTTTTTTTTTTTTATACGTTGCACGCGCACAGGGATTAATGTTTCCCTTTTAATGTTAACACACTGCGCGAGCATAGGAATTTTAGGAAAGGAGGGACAGAAAGTGTCGATTAACATTGGTCTTGAATGCTTCTAGATTATAATGGCAAGGAAAAACCTCGCTGGGTAAGCCATTCCAAATTCGTGTTGTTCGACTAAAAAAAGAATCTCTATATTTAACGGTACGTCCGAAATTGGGCTCAAGGGTGAACTGATGAGCATTCCTTGCAAGGCGAGTATTACGGGTGAAATTTTTAAGGGGAGGAATGCAGCTGGCTACCTCGAGTGAACATTTTTTATAAAAGAAACGATAAAACAAGGAAAGACATGAAACATTGCGTCGATGTTCGAGGGGTGCAATCGTTTCCGAAACAGTTCTATTTCCTATCAATCTTACCGCTCTGTTTTGTATTCTATCGAGCAGGTGTAGAGATGCTTGGGAAGCACCTGCCCAGAGGTGTGAGTTATACTCAAGCTTTGGGCGTATAAACGCTTTATAAATTGTAGCCAGATCAGAAGGGGAAAAAAACTTCTTACACCGATACAGAAAACCCAAGCACTTAGCAGCATTCTTGGCGATCTCAAATATATGGTCATTCCAACGGAGGTCGTCATTGACACACATACCGAGTACTGAGAGCTTTTCGGTTTCTTCGATGCAAGTGCCATTCATGGACAATGGCATGGGGGGAATGTTTAGCTTTAACGACATGAGACAGCATTGAGTTTTCGAAGCATTAAACTCCACACGATTTCTATTACCCCATTTGACAATGCTGTATAAGTCGGAGTTTAATGAACTTATCATACGGTGCCGTTGCGATTGTACATCCGAAGACAAAGGACGTGCATCGTCGAACGAATATGAGAAGCTGAGGGTTGAGTCGTCAGCAAAACAGTTAAGTGGATTAGAAGTAACAGACAAAAGATCATTTATAAAAATGAGGAAAAGAGTTGGAGAAAGAACAGAGCCCTGGGGCACACCAGCATTTATAATATGGAGATCAGACTTGAAACCGTCCAGTACAACTTGCATTGAACGGTCCAGAAGATAACTTCTAATCCAACGAACAAGAGTATCATCGATCCCAAAAGCACGCATTTTCGATAAGAGAGCTTCATGCCAAACTCTATCAAATGCCTTGGAGATATCAAGCGCAATAATCTTACTTTCGCCATAGCGATGTAAAGATTTGTTCCACTGTTCGGTGAGATATGCCATCAAGTCACCAGTGGAACGATTACTGCGAAAGCCATACTGACGGTCATGGAGAAGCTTTCGGTCTTCGAGATATTCCTTGAGCTGACGGTTGATCAGCGTTTCCATGACCTTGGAAAGAATGGACGTAAGTGCTATGGGTCGGTAGGAGGAGGGGGACGATGGGTCACCTTTCTTAGGGACAGGCTGGACAAATGCCGTTTTCCATCTTCTAGGAAAGATTCCAGAAGAGTAGGAGCGATGGAAAAGCTTACGCAGTGGTTTTGCCAGTGAGGAAGAACACCTCTTCAGAAGAATGGGGGGTATACCATCCGGGCCAGCAGATTTGTGTATGTCGAGATCTTTGAGAACTCTTGCTACTGTACGAGTGCGGAAAAAAATCTGTCCCATGGAAAAATTTACATTCTCAAGTACAGGAGGGGCAACATTTCTGTGAGGTAGCGTAGAGCTTGCAGCGAAATGAGCTGCGAGCAAGTTTGCTTTCTCTGAAGAGTGGACAATTGGTTTGTCATCAGCGATGAGCGTTGGAACCGAAGATGTTGAGGAGTTTTTAATATTTTTTACAAACGACCAAAAATTTTTACTGCCTTTGGGACATTGCAGAATTTTTTGCCGTAATTTTTGGTCATGTAAAAATTTGGTTCTTTCAATAACGGATTTGCATAAGTTTCTTGCTTGTTTGTGCTTTTTCCGATTTTCCTCTGTAGGGTCGGCTTTATAAGATCGGAAACTTACTTCTTTGAGCCTGATAGCTTCTTTACACTCAGAGTTAAACCAAGACTTTTCTTTGGGTTGAATACTTTTTACTCTGTTAGGAATAAAAGCACGCATCCCAAGAAGAATCACATTTGTGATCATTTCAGCGCTGGCATCAACGTCACTATCGAGGAAACATAGTGACCAGTTAAAGTAACGAAAGAAATTATTCAGGCCGTCCCAGTTGGCTTTCTCGTATTGCCAAACGGTCCTGGTGGGAGGTTTTTCTTTAACTGGATGGCTGGAGGACGAGAAATTTGCTGAAATGACACAATGGTCTGAGGTTCCAAATGGAGAAGTTACACTAATGGTATACTTATCAGGGTGAGAAGTAAGAAACAAGTCAAGAGTATGGGCGGCTTGCCCAGCAACATCCGGTATACGCGTTGGCTCATCTATTAATTGGGTAAGGTGATGTAACCCGGAAAAGAGCTCGACATACCTTCCTTCGGGTGTTGTCTGACCAGAATAGCGGAGCCAATTTGAATTGTGTACATTGAAATCGCCCGCAATAACAATTTCAGTGTGAGGACAATGGGAAACAATTTTGGAAATGGAATCAGACAGCGCATCAAACTCGTTAAAAGTCGATTTGCTGTCTAGATTTGGGCTCCTGTAGAGAAAACAATAATGAATGATTTGCTTGCGGACATTGAATTTGAGCCACAAGAAGTTAAAGTCCGTGTTGGAACATAGCCCATATTGGGGAAGGCTCTGGCAAGCAATATCATTCCGAACATATATAACAAGACCATGATGCAAAAAGAGAAGTGGCATCAAGCTATACCCATGTAAAGCAAATTCTGATAAATCAGTATTAACTCCAATCTGGGTTTCACTTAATGCCAAAACAGCTGGCCTGTATTGAACAGTGTGGACATAGACGTTAAAAAAATTTTTTCTGAGTCCACGAATATTGGTAAAAACAACAAGGAAATTACTTACCATTACAACAATAAAACATAAAAGACACAATTCCGGCAAAGGTCAAATTGCAAAGTCAATGCAATAGATTAGTCTCTGTAATACAAATTGCCTTAGGTGTTATGCCCATAAGACAATTTGTATACAAAAAACTAGCTTGCAGAAACACCACAATGAGACCAAAGTCCAGATGTTCTTATCTATTCACTGCATCATCATACTATACATAGTACAACAATGCAGTGTATAGAAAAAAACAGTTTATCACTGGGTGTATGTGGAAGGGGTGGAGAGAAGCATCGCGAGTGGTAGGTGTTGTTGACTATATGTGATGGCGTGATGGCGTGATTGCTTTAGTGTTTTTTTTTATTATTATTATTTTTTGTTTTGTATGTATGTTTATATATATATATTTTATTAAAAACTGACTGATCAAAAAGTTTGTCGTTGAAAGAAAATGCTGGTGTTTAATATTAAAAGTGCAATATTCCAACAATTCTGTGATATTCATTGGTGCAATATACAGATCCCATTTATGTTCTAAAGCTGAATTCTGTGATAATTTTGTTATCTGCGTTGACTTTTTACAACAGTGCAATAATTTCTTTGTGTTATGTGGTGACTTTAACATTAACTGGTTTGAAATCCAAGATACGTACAGACGCAGAATAGCCAAATATTTAAATGATAATTGCCTTACTATGACCATGAATGAACCAACAAGAATAACCCATACATCTAGAACTCTTATTGATTATGTTGTAACAAATGATGAGTCCCTAATTAATTCAAGAGTAACCAGCTCACTCAAAATAAGTGACCATGAATCAATTGAAATATTAATTAAAAGCAGAAGAGAAACAAATGTTAACAGAAAAATCATAAAATTCTGTAAGTACAATACTGATGAATTCCTATTAAAATTAAGCATGAATTCTTTCTTTGTTAACTTTGATGTAGACCAACCTCATAATATCAATGCGCTCAGTGAATGTTTTGTTTCGAATCTAAAAAGTGTCGTGAATTCTATGGTTTTTGAAAAAAGTGTCCCTTATGTAAATGCTCAATGGTTTACAAATGATCTCCAGCAAGACAAAAACCAAAAAACGTATCTGTACCAAAGAGCGACGCTGACTAATAATCATAGCGACTGGAGTGAATACAGGCGGTTTAGAAACTTGTATAAGAAAAAGATGATAAACGCTAAATCAGCATTCATTAGAAGAAAAGTGGACAATGCACGCTCTCAAAAGGATATGTGGAAACAATTGAAGACGTATGTGTTACACAACAACAAGTCTGACAGTTCTAATTGAATTAGAAAACGGCAATAATGTAAATGATAGTGCAATATTAAGTCTAGAGCTAAACAAGTTTTTTGTCAATAGTATCGTTAGTTTGACTTCTTCCGTCTCGTATCCTGTTTATACATGTTTGGTTGATAAGTTTTCTGTTGTGAGCATAGAACAAACAATAAGTGCAATAAAAGAAATTAGCCAGAAAAATGACTTCAACTTTATGAATGCAAAAATGTTCAAAGACGCAATCTGTACGGTGGGGCCTGTAATGTTGCGAATAATTAATACATCATTGGCATCTGGCATCTTCCCAGCCATGTGGAAGGAATCCTTAATTTTACCCACCAAGAAAACCCCTGATGCCGAGTTTTGTAAAGACTTCCGTCCAATTAATATGATGCCAATTTACGAAAAAGTGCTAGAAAAAATTGTTATGACACAGCTTCAAGACCATCTTACTAGTCAAAATATTTTATGTGTTAATCAGTCCGGATTTCGAGAAAAACATTCTTGTGAGACTAGCTTAAACTTTGTAATTATCAAGTGGAAATCAGAAATGACAGTAAAAATTTAATTATCGCAGTATTTATTGATCTGAAACGCGCATTCGAAACGGTGAACATCTCTATCTTACTGCAGAAATTAAATAAAATTGGCGTTAGAGGAATTGAACTACAATGGTTTCGCAGTTTTCTTACTGGAAGGTCACAACGTACAGTAGTAAATGGTGTAACTTCATGTGCTCTACCGGTAAACATTGGAATACCCCAAGGTACCCTTCTTGGTGTATTGTTGTTTCTTATTTACATAAACGACATGGAAAAAGTTCTGAAACATTCTTGGCTCAAACTTTTTGCTGATGATGGTCTTTTGTGTATTTCTGGTCGTGATGTAACAACGTGTGTGAATAATCTTAATGAAGATCTTTGTGCAATAAATAACTGGCTTAAAATGAATCGCCTATTATTAAATATGGAAAAATCAAAGTGTATGTTATTAAATGTCACCTCTTTACCACCTGATTTGTCCATCCACGTCGAAAACTGTCCCCTTGAAATTGTGCCGCATATAAAGTATCTTGGTGTTATTTTGGACAATAAGCTATTGTGGAACGAACATATTGACTATCTATGCAAAAAAGTGTCAAAAAAGTTGGGAGTATTACGTAAAATTAGAAGCAGCCTATCAATGAACAGTGCAATAAAAGTATATAATGTGATAATCAAACCCCATTTCGAGTATTGTCCTACCTTACTGTATTTCTGTAATGTGTCTCAAAAAAGTAGAATCCAGTTACTGCAAAATAAAGCTATGCGCGTAATATTAAAACGTGATAGATACACCAGTATAAGAGAAATGCATGATACCTTAAACTGGTTTAACATCAACCAAAGACTATATATGTTAACACTAACTTTCGTGTATAAAATGAAAAACAACATGTGTCCAGAGTACTTAAATGTCCATGCCACTACGAACATAAATGCAGCATATCCTCTGCGTAATAGAGAGGACCTTATATTACCAAGTATGAGAACTACAAGAGGTCAACAATCTATATTTTTCTCTGGTTTCCAAGCTTTCAACCAACTGCCTCAACAGATCAAAGGTGCAACCAGCATAAGCACATTCAAAAGACTGTTAGCTGCATATACAGCGGAATATATTATATAAATACCTCAAATTCTTTTATATTTTAAATCTGTGTAAATTTCATAAAATCTTTTTAATCCTTTTCATTGTTTGAATCAATTCATTTTTGTTAAACTAAATTTGATTATTCTATTCTTATTTATTATATATATAAAATCCAACGTTTTGTAAACAAATTTATTGAAATTGAAATGGCACTTATGAGCCAAATAAATATTACAATTACAATTACAATATACCGGAAAAGTCTATTAACGGAACCTTTCATATAACGGTTTTTTTTTTTATTTTTGGCTTTCTCGGTTACGGCTCTTTGGATTTCTGTCAAATTTTATATTTAAGAAGATCTAGGTAGCCCAATTAATTTTGCATATCAAAATTTTTAATAACTTTTTTTTCTAATTAAAATTAATTTTTGATTTTTTTTTTCAAAAATCAATATTTTGAAAACTTATCAAAAAAAATTATTTTAAATTTTATAATCACATGTATTTTAATAAATTCTAAAAAACTGCATACCAAAATTTAAAATATAATTTTTTTTCAAAAAACAAAAAATAAAAAACAGGATTTTATCAAAACCGGTCCTACAATTTTCGAAAGACATTTTTCATAAATTCTTTGTTATTTAGGACATGTGATGGCGTACTTCATTTTGGTTTTTAATACTTTTTATAAGTTTAAACTGTGTTATTTTCAATGCAAATGTTACTTGTACCTGCCAAAGATCTTGCTTTCCAATGTAATTAGGCACATAAGAGCAAGTACGTGCGACCCAGTCGTGCCCATTTTTTGTTACTGTAGCCAAGATATGGAATGGACTCCTGTCGGCCCAACCGTTTAGGTACTGACACACAGACAGACAGAAGGGACGGACAGAATTTTCTGACCCACTTTTTTTGACTTCCGTCATGTTTGTTTTTTTTTTTTAGGAATGCATAAATTGCCTTATAAGCCCTATAAATCGCAAGTATAAAAGTCCAAAAGGTCATCTATGAACAGTGCAAACAGAGTGGTGCTTAATGTACAACCTTGTCTCACTCCCGATTGGTTACGAACCAATCATAAAAGTTCTGCTCCCGTCCACACTGCTGCGTTGGTTCCTCTAAATAAGTCTTCAAGAAAACGTCCAAACTTCATTGATAACCCCAGACTATACAGGTTGTAGTACAACGCACTTCTGTCGATTGTGTCAAAAGCCGCTTTAAAATCGATAAAAAATACCCCAGACCCCAGCTTCGTCACAAAATGTTCTTCCAAATTAATCCCAATAATCCCAATTCTCCACGAGCTATGTATCCAATGAATTTATGTCCCGTTTGCTTCGTTCCATTAATAATCTGCGCTTCTTTGATTTTAATCTTAGTAAATTAAGCTTAAAAACCCTACTTAAAACGCTCTCCTTAGTTTGTTTAATTTAGTTTTCTTCTAATTAATAAATTATCTTTAACTTTACATTAATGCCAAACCAACACCTGTTCAGGAAAAAGGTGCATTTTACAAAATAGTCGACTGAATAACCGTTAAAACAAAGCTATGTATTTTGTTTGCAGGGAGTTCAAGCCAAAAGAAGAAAAAGAAAGCACAAAAGGTCTAAACACTTTTAATAAACAAACTGGAAAGTTTGAACAGAACGGAGGGTGGAAGAAAAATAATAAAAAGAAATCAAATTTAAATACGAATTCTGATTCTCTTGGTCGGCCTATGCAGAAAGTAGCTCTACTTTGTGGACCACCTGGCTTGGGAAAGACAACATTAGCACACACTATAGCCACACACGCTGGATACCAAGTAAGAGAAGTTAATGCCTCCGACGACAGAAGCCCCGACGCATTTCAAATGGCTCTTGAGAATGGCACACAAATGACATCAGTTTTGAACAGCAACAAAAGACCGAACTGCATAATTTTAGGTTTGATTTTACACAGATTCAATGAAAATTAAAACAAAACATTTTCACGTTTGCTGCAGATGAAATCGATGGAGCACCCAAACAGTCGATAGAGTTTTTAATTCGTTTTATCTCGGACAGTGTTGTTGCGAAAGCACAAAAGAAAGGTGCGAAAGCACAGAAGAAAATCTTAAAACGGCCCATAATTTGTATCTGCAATGATCTTTACGAGCCAGCGTTGAGAACACTGCGACAGGTGGCGTTTGTAGTGACCTTTCCTCCGATTAATTCATCCCGCCTTGCTGAAAGGTAAACCTTAGCCACTGGTCGTGTGAACAAGCTAATATAACTCCTTTTTTATAGATTGATGGAAATATCTCGAAAAGAGCGAATAAAAACAGATTTTGGAACGCTCATCTCACTGGCCGAAAAGTCTGGAAACGATATTCGTTCTTGCATCTCAACGATGCAGTTCTTCAAGTAAATATAAAAAAATAAAGAATTTAAAAATTTCATTCAATTTTAAAACTACTTACAGTGCAATGAAGAAAGGCATTAGTCTGTCTGACGTGCTTAATAGCAACTTTGGTCTGAAAGACCGACACAGAGGACTGTTCGACGTGTGGCAATCAATTTTTAAAGTATTCATAATCAAAACCAAAAGTTAAACAACTTTTTCCATTATCTATGCATATTTTCAGATACAACGACCTCAAAAGAAGCTCGATGAAAAAACCGCCATCGACGGAGGACCATTAGTGACAATGACAGATACAAGTAATGCAACCCGAATGAAACTAGTTCTACAGGTGGTACACTCAGGAGGCGATTATAATTTGTTAGTTTGATTAAAAACAAAATTAGAGAATTTTGTAAATATGTTTGTTTTTTTCTCCCCCAGATTGATGCAGGGAGTTTTTGAGAATTATCTTCAACAGAAAATGCCGGATCCTTATATGAATGGCATCACAGAAGCCACCAAATGGTTCAGTTTTTCCGATAATGTGCAGCATCAAATACATCATTTACAAAACTATACTGTTTATCCGTACCTGCAGTATGGATTTGTTGTTTGGCATTTGCTGTTTGCCACTCTGGCTTACCCAACTATTAATTTTCCTATGCGAGGAAATGAAGTAAGTAAAATGTGAAGTTTTTTAACTCGGGTTTTTTTTTTATTATTAGCCCGCACTAAAGGGATTTTGTTTTGACTTCTTTTTAAGGATTTAAGCCAAGATCATATTGAGGAATCATAATCCTCCCGTTTTACATTTGTTTTATAACTTGCACGGGAAGGATTTCGATGTCTTAAATCAGGCAAATTATTCAACATTTTTGTAGTTTGACTAAAGAAAGAATCCCTGAACTTAGTAGTACGTTCAAAGTCGGGTTTAAGGGTGGGCATTCCTTACTACTTACTTAGGGGGCGTTAGAGTTCGGGACGAACCTGGGCCTCAACCAACATGCCTCTCCAGCCAGCTCGGGCTTTGGATAGCTGCCTCCAGTTTCAAACTCCAAGTTGGTTGAGGTTGTCCTCCACTTGAGCGCGCCACCTAAGGCGAAGTCTACCCTCTGGGATGGAATCGAAGATCCTGCGAGTCGGATCATTGTTGTCCATTCGCTCTACATGACCTAGCCATCTTAAACGTGATATGCGTATTTTTTTGACGAGGTCAATGCAGCTCGTATAGTTCTTGGTTGAACCTTCTCCTCCAAAGCCCGTTATAGGGCCAAAAATCCTCCGAAGAATCTTACGCTCGAAACGACTAAGAATATCTTCATCCGCTTTAGATAGAGTCCATGCCTCGGCGCCATAGATCAGGACTGGAATGATTAAGGTCTTATACAGAGTCTCTTTTGTCTTTCGGCTCTACTACTCAATTGCCTTCCTAGCCCATAGAAACAACGATTGGCAAGAGTAATTCTTCACAAAGTCCCTAACTACCTCAAAGTTGTACCTGTCTATTGTGATGTTTTTTCCAATCTGCCCGTGTTGTGCGTCCCATTTTGTGGACAACAGGTATTTCGTTTTGGCCTCATTGACTGCTAGTCCCATCTTAGCCGCTTCAGTTTCAATGCTAGTAAACGTTCCAGTGACAGCTCGCCGAGTTCTGCCAATGATGTCTATGTCGTCAGCGTATGCTAGCAATCGCACAGACTTGAAAAAAATTGTCCCACTACAATTGACTTGCGAGTTTCTTATAATTTTTTCAAGTATTAAGTTGAAGAAATCGCACGATAGCGCATCACCTTGTCGGAATCCTTTTTTGACGTCAAAAGCTTTTGGAGGTCAGTACCAACCTTGACGGAGCAGCGAGATTTCTCCATCGTCATCCTGCACAGTCGGACGAGTTTTGTGGGGATGCCAAAACCAGACATGACATGACCAGATAGGGGCCAATCAGGTTGTTGACGAAAATTTTCAGGCGTTCACATAGTACGGCAGAGAGGATCTTGTAGGCGATATTCAGGAGACTTATTCCTCTATAGTTGGCGTAGTTTAGAGGGTCTCCTTTCTTGTGGATCGCGCAAAAGGAGCTGAGGTTCCATTCATCAGGACTTTCTTCTGACCAAACTTTGAGATGAGTTGGTGTATGCACTCCACCAGGTCAACTCCGGCCGCTTTAAAACGTTCGGCGGATAGTCCGTCGGGTCCAGAAGCTTTGTTGTTTTTTAGTTTAGATATTGCTATCCTTACTTCATTTTGGTCAGGTGGACGGAAGTTTTGTCTGTCATCGTCCATGTTGAATGGTTCATTCTGCCTGCAAGCGGGATTTTGGTCTTCGTCGTCTTTTAACAGTCTGCAGAAATGGTCCTTCCATGTACTCAGCACCGACTGTAACTCTACTACGAGGTTTCCATTCCTTTTTCTATACAGGCTGCTGTGCGGGTTTTTTTTCCTTGGCACGTTCTTTTTACCCGTTAGTAATTCGCATTCTTACCTTGGCTGCAACAAGGTAGTGATCTGAATCGATGTTAGCTTGCTCGGAAGGTGCGAACACCCAATCTGTTATTAATCTGGGTGTCGTCAAGTCCTTCTGTGTGTATCGAGATGAGGAAACCGTGTGCTTGCAATGGTGATGTTATGTGCCGCTGCGAAATCAATTAGCCTAAGTCCGTTTTCAGACGTTGTGTCATGTAGGCTGTTTTCCGACAGTCCTACCAACGATTTTTTTTACCTATTTTGGCGTTGAAATCGCCTAGTACGATCCTAACGTCGTATTTAGGGCGTTGCTCATAGGTTTTGTCGAGGAGCTCATAGAAGTCATCCTTGGTGGCGTCATCTTTGTCCTCTGTGGGGGCATTGGCGAATTTAGCCTTGATACGGATTGTCACAAGTCCCTCACTTACGTGTCGAAAGCCCAAGACTTCTTGCCTAAGTCTATCGTTTATGACGAATCCGCACCCAAATAAACGCTGTGGTCTTCTTGCACAATCACCGTAGTACACGTCACAGTTTTTCATCCTCCTTTTGCCTGACCCATTCTATCGCACTTCCTTTATGGCAGTTATTCCTGCTCTGTAGCAGTCTAAGGCCTCCGCTAGTTGTTTGGCTGCACGTGATCTGTTAAGAGTTCTAACATTCCACGTGCAGATCTGAAGGTCGTTGTCCTTAATTCGTTTTTCCGGGTCGTCAACAGTTAATCCGTCCTTTTTCGAGACTATTGGTCGCTAACCCCACGCACAACCCCCAACCTGGAGGGCCAGGTCCTTTGTTGGATTCCTTGGACAAAAGGAACCGGAGAATCCGGAGTCAGTAACCCACTTCGGGGATATGAGCGCTGCCGTTGGTCCATTAAGGGTTCATCCGCCACCATCTCTATTTCAATGCCCTGACTTGCATTGAATTGTCCCAATAACCTTATCTCCAAATACATACGTCGAAGTAGCTCATTAGGGCGTCTGCTTCGTTGACTGTTGACGCGACCGTTGGTTCAATTGTTTGGGCTCATCCGCCGTACGTCCTCTTTCTTAGGGGCTCGTGCGAATCGATCAGAACAGTCATTAAAGCAGAGCATTATAGTGTTGCTATTTTTCTGTGTTCAACACTCGCGCTTATAAGTTTAGCAGGAATGTCCGGATGGACAGACCAGTACCCGGTGGTTATCGCGGGGAGGTAAAATAAGCACAATTGATGTGTGCGAGATAGCTGCAGCACTGTGCATCGCCTGTTTGACGCCGTTCAATGCCTACCCTATTCATACAGCACCCAATCACCGTTATAAACGCTTTATAAATTGTAGCCAGATCAGATGGGGAAAAATACTTCTTACACCGATGCAGAAAACCTAAGCACTTTGCAGCATTTTTGGCGATCTCAAATATATGGTCGTTCCAACGGAGGTCGTCGTTGACACACATACCGAGTACTGAGAGCTTTTCGGTTTCTTCGATGTAAGTGCCATTCGTGGACAATGGCATTGGGGGTATGTTTAGCTTTAACGACAGAAGACAGCATTGAGTTTTCGAAGCATTAAACTCCACACGATTCCTATGACCCCATTTGACCTGTATAAATCGGAGTTTAATGAGCTTGACATACGGCACCGTTGCAATTGTACGTCCGATGGCGAAGGACGTGAATCATCAAACGAATATGAAAAGCTGAGGGTAGAGTCGTCAGCAAAACAGTTAAGTGAATTAGAAGTAACAGACAGAAAATCATTTATAAAAATGAGGAAAAGAGTCGGAGACAGAACAGAGCCCTGGGGCACACCAGCATTTATTTTATGGGAATCAGACTTGAATCCGTCCAATACAACTTGTATTGAACGGTCCAGAAGATAGCTTCTAATCCAACGAACAAGAGTATCATCGATCCCAAAAGCACGCATTTTCGATAAGAGAGCTTCATGCCAAACTCTATCAAATGCCTTGGAGATATCAAGAGCAATAATCTTACTTTCACCAAAGCGATGTAAAGATTTGTTCCACTGTTTGGTGAGATATGCCATAGATCACCAGTGGAACGGTTGCTGCGGAAGCCATCCTGACGGTCATGGAGAAGCTTTTGATCTTCCTTAAACTGACGGTTAATCAGCGTTTCCATGACCTTAGAAAGAAGGGATGTTAGTGATATGGGTCGGTAGGAGGAGGGGGAGGATGGGTCACCTTTCTTAGGGACAGGCTGGACAAATGCTGTTTTCCATCTTCTAGGAAAGAAGAGTAGAAGTAAGTGGAAAAGCATACGCAGTGGCTTTTCAGAAGAATGGAGGGTATATCATCCGGGCCAGCGGATATGTGTGTATCGAGATCTTTGAGAACTCTTGCTACTGTACGAGTGCGGAAAAAAATCTGTCCCATGGACAAATTTACATTCTCAAGTACAGGAGGGGCAACGTTGCTGTGAGGCAGCGTGGAGCTGGCAGCGAAATGGGCGGCGAGCAAGTTTGCCTTCTCTGAAGAGTAAACAATTGGTTTGTTATTGTCGATGAGCGTTGGAACCGAAGATGTTGAGGAGTTTTTAATATTTTTTACAAATGACCAAAAATGAATACCGCCTTTGCAGAATTTTTTGCCGTAATTTTTGGTTATGCAAAAATTTGGTTCTTTCAATAACGGATTTGCATGAGTTCCTTGCTTGTTTTTGCTTTTTCCGATTTTCCTCTCTAGGGTTGGCTTTGTAGGATCGACACTCAGAATTAAACCAGGACTTTTCTTTAGGCTTGATGCTTTTTACTTTGTTGGAATAAAAGCACGCATCCCTAGAAGAATCACATTTGTGATCATTTCAGCACTGGTATCAATGTCCCTATCGAGGAAGCATAGTGATCAGTTATAGTTACGAAAGAAATTATTCAGGCCGTCCCAGTTGGCTTTCTCTGGTGGGAGTTTTTCTTTAACTGGATGAGTATGGGACGAAAAATTAGCTGAAATGACACAATGATCTAAAGTTCCAAATGGAGAAGTTACACTAATCAGGGTGAGAAGTAAGAAACAAGTCAAGAGTATGGACGGCTTGCCCAGCAACATCCAGTAGGATGTTATCGCGTTGGCACATCGATCAGTTGGGTAAGGTGATGTAACTCGGCGAAGAGCTCAACTTCGGGTACTGTCTGACCAGAATAGCGGATCCAATTGGACTTGTGTACATTGAAACAATTTTCCGAGATGGAATCAGACATCGCATCAAACTCGTTATAAGTGGAATAACTGTCGAGATTTGGACTCCTCCTGTAAAAAAAAAACAACAATGAATGACATGCTTGCGGACAGTGAATTTGAGCCACAAGAAGTTAAAGTCCGTATTGGAACATTGCCCATATTGGGGAAGACTCTGGCAAGCAATATCATTCCTTACATAAACGACGAGACCATGATGGGGATGGGAAAAGAGTAATGGCACTAAGCAATGCCTATGTAGAGCAAATTCTGATAAATCAGTATTTCCTCCAACCTGATTTTCACTTAATGCCAAAACTGTTGGCCTGTTTTGAATAGTGTAGACGTACACGAGAAAGACATTTTGTCTTAAACTTCGAACATTAGAACAGACGACACAAAAATCTTGCCATTCTGCCTGACAGTGCGCAAACTTTTTACTTTTTTATTATTCGTTTTTTTGTGCGCCCACGCCATACGTCCGTTTTTGGCGAGCTTAAAATCGACAGATCGACACTGATCTTTAGGCTCAAGCTTACTCAATTTTTCAATTATAAGTGTATTTGCCTTACTTTGCTCTTCAAGTCTCTGAAAAATCGAATAAAAAATTTGAGTAACCAAGTCTGAGATACTTTTGCCATTAGAGTTGGATTTCGTGAAAGCATCTGTGCATATTAGAACATCAAAACTGTTCAATGACAACTTTTCCTCTTGAAGTTTGAAGAATTTGTAACTTCATGCAACGATACAAAGTTTTACCTTCGCCTTTTCCTGCACCTTTTTCCTTGATTTTCTCTGGAAAAGAACTATAATCTAGCTTTACTCTTAAACAATATATTTACCTACACCTGATCGTCTACAGCGCAACGAACTTCTTATCAGAGATGTCCTCTGAAGATAGAAAACAGATAATCACTCTCTTGTTGCTTGACATACTTAAAACGTAATAACCAGAATTCGCACATTTTCTTTGAAATCTCCATAATTGGTTTTTATTTTCTTAAGTATTCAGCATTTAAAAAAAAAATCCATTCACCAAGAATATAATTTTCTCATCCTCTAAACCAGGCAATTTTGTCATGAGCAGCACATTGCAATCAAATAAGTTCATTTAGAGGCATCTATTCATCGTCCTGCAACACAATTTATCTCAAAAGCAAAAAAAACTATAGGCAGGATTTCATATCTCCTCCATTCCATCGAGCAGTGAGTGGTATTCCTTGTATGATCACGCAGCTGTGTGCGATACTGAGAAACTGCACTTGTTTGCTTGGCAACTCTTTCAAAGTCCCATCACAGAGATACATTTATTCATCCACACAAACTCGGCCTGGCTAAATACTCTTTGTTTTCAATTGCCAACCGAACGGAGGAACGGCAATGCTCAGCCAGCCGGGGTGAACAAATGCTGATGGGGACATAAATTATGCAATCTTCATTACCCTTTAGTGAGATAAAGATGACGAAAATAAAATCTATCCTTTTATGTCTTTATCCTTTTAATGAACATTTTTCCTACATCATCGTTCCATGTATGGAAGCTGCAGAGTAGCCCCAAATCGAGGACCCGTTTGTGTACCCAGCACATGTCATCATATTATTTTGAAAAGATTTTCCATAAAAATTCCCTAACAAAGAATTTCTTTGGTTTAATAAATAATGAGCGGGATTGTGTTGTGTTGTGTTGTGTTTGCACAATTTGCTGAAATTGAGAGAGAAATTTCACAATTAAACTGTGGCCTGTGAACATTTTCGATTCTGATGCAGTTAAGAGACGAATTAAATATGCATCCAGCAATTAGGGATGCATTCAGATTGTAGATGAAATTATTACAAAGCAAAGAGTTTACTGTTGCTGCTTCTTTTTCATTTCATGTGTTTTGTTTCAGTTCAACCAAAAGACTACGCTGCAGAAACAGTTATTTCAAAGTCTGAGGAAGGGCATTTCTAGTGCCGCCATTGGCATTGGTCAGGGCAAAGTAATTTTGAATGAAACTGTACCCATGCTGAAAAGAATCCTTTCGCCAAAAATGAGGAACGTTGCGGTGCAACTTCTTTCGGACAAGTAAGTCCGATTGTTTTGGATTTAATGACTTTTATTAAATTTAGTTTTTTTTTTTTCAGAGAAAAAGAAGAATTTACTCAAACAATTAACATCATGGTTGATCTGGGAATAACCTTCACCCAGGTGAAAGTCTCTGAAGCAGTTTATAACTTTCATGTAGAACCCGATATCGATACGTTGGCACAATTTCCTGGTAAAACTGATCGAGCTTTGTGGTAAAATGTTAACAAATAATTCAATCAATTTCCAGGTTGTCCGGGCATAACGCTTACTTACACGGCAAAGGAAATTATTGCGCGTGAAATTCATGCGGAACTTATGAGAAGATCAACACCCAAGGCACAAGGACCTCAGAGGAAGACAAATACGACCACCACAGACAAGACAAATGCAGCAGGGAGCTCCAAAAGCGATCAACATAAAGCTTTTATGGAACGGATTGTACCCAAATGGATTGACCAGAATAAAAAAGAAAAGAAAGTTAAGAAGGTAAGAGCTATATCATTATGGCATATTTACACTGCTGTTGGAAACATTGGAATGGAAACATTTTACCTTAGCTTACCTTAGACAGCGATGTAGTCCGGTGTGGACCTGGGCCTTAACCAACTAGCTTCTCCAGCCAGCTCGGCCCCTATCTAGCTGCCTTCAGTTTTGAACGTGAAGTTGATTGAGGTCCTTTTCCACTTGCGTATGCCACTTTGGTCTCGGTCTTCCTTCAGCGTCGTCCCTTTGGGGTGGAATTGAAGATTTTCCGGGCCGAAGCATTGATGTCCATTCGCTCTATTACCCAGCCATCTGAGACATAAATTTTTTGTTTGCTAAGTCTGTGCCGCTGTACAGCTCGTACAGTTCCTCGTTGTATCAAGGAGAACCTTGTAAGATACAAGATATAATAATACCAGCGATCCATTTTGCACCTCGTGAATAGTTTATTACCCAAACCAAATCGTTAACTTCAAACTGCTTCCGAAAAACATCTTGTGGGACATTCTGTGATTCTGGTGTTTTCGACCGAAGAGAAATGGCGTTTGGGTGTATTTTATCGAAATACGTTTTTATTTGGCGGCTATACATGAGGTCAGAGGGTGATCGTCCTGTTGTTGATAATGGAGTAATATGTTGACTTAAAAGGAAACCGCGAGAGTTTAAGTTGAATTTCGGCATCGTCAGGCATTTTCTTTAAAAAGTTATTCGCTATTTGGACCATGCGAATGAATGGAATGCAGCAATACGAATGTGCCGGATAAGATTGTTGCTGCAAAAATCTAAAAAAAATGTAGACATAAATGCCGTCCCATTGTCCGAGACAATCTGGGAGATAGTGAACCTGAATAGCACATTTAGAGTAGGAGTCGACCACAAGGAAAAATATCTTTCCTAGAAATGACCCAGCAAAATCGACGTGAAGTCTTGACCAAGGATGTTCTGTCGTCTCCCAAGGAATGGTCTTTGCAGGTTGTTCTTCAGGTCTTGATTCTTGGCAAGCTTGACACATCTTTACTATTCGCTCACAGTCCTTACCAAATTTGGCCACCAAACATAGCTGCGTGCCAACGCCTTCATCCGAACGATGCCTGGGTGACCTGCATGAATTGCAGCAAGTATAGTTTCTTGGCCTGACTTTGGAATAATTGTTCGGTTTCCCCATAGCAAACATTCTTTTAAGGTTGATATTACATTTTGTTTTTGGAAAAACGCTCGCAACTTGTCTTCTGGTGGATTTTTCGCCGGCCATCCCCTTAACCTGGGAACATGTTGAATCCTTTGAAATCATCTTTGCTATCTCTTCGGGAGTAAGAACAGGATTTGCGAGCGTTTCCAGCATCAAAACTTCCTCAGCTTCATCTGAACATTGAGATTCGTTCTGTAATGGAAAACGACTTAGAAAATCAGCATTTCCCATTTTGGTTCCACTCCGATGCATGATGTCGTAATCGTAACTTTTGGAGTCTGCTTGTTAGGGTTGAATATTCCTAATAACGGCCGATGATCGGTGATTATTGTGAACCGTCTTCCGTAAAGGAATTCATGGAATTTTTTGATACCCGCTATGATTGCAACGGTCAATTTGTGAATAATTTGGTTCCGCTTTGCTAAGTGTTCTTGAGTAGAAATGTATTGGCTTTTCCGAACTGTCGTCCAACAAATGGCATGGAACAATGCCTTCTCCGTAAGGCCATTCCCTTTTTTTTGTTTTTGTCGAGCAGGCGGTTGCGACTGTCGCTTTCTGTGGAAGAAAAGAATGGTAAAAATTTAAGATTCCAACAAATGCCTGTTGTTGTTTCTTGTCGCATGGTGCTGGAGCTTCCTTAATTGCCTTAATTTTATCGGCTTTAGGACGAATACCAAGTGAATCAATTTTGAAACCCAAGAATTCGATGGATTTTAATCCAAACTGCCATTTTTGACGACGCAGTCGCAATCCCAGCTTCCTGAACCTCGAAAAAACTTCATAAAGTTTCTCTGCTAACTGCTTTGAGTCACGACCTGTGACGACGATATCATCAAAATATGGTAATACTCCCTCGATGCCCGGAGCGCGTTTTCTATGAATGCCTGGAAGATTCCCGGTGCTGAACTTACTCCAAACTGCAGTCTATTTACACGATATGCTTCTTGTTGGGTGATGATGGTCTGGTACTTTGATGATTTTTCATCAACTTTGAGTTGTGTGTAGGCTTGATTCAAATCCAATTTGGCATAAACGACACCATCTTGAATAGATGCGAGCAGTGTATTGATAGGGGGAATTTGAAAACAGTGTGGTTTAACTGCTTTGTTTAATGTCCCCGCAGATTCGTATGGAGCCGTCCGATTTGACAACGGGAACTATAGGCGTTGGCCAGTCGGAGTACTCAACAGGTGCCAAAACACCTTGCTCTTGTAGGCGATTAATCTCTGCTTCAACCTTAGGTTTAAGTGCTAGTGGCACGCGTCGAGGAGGAAGTCTAACTGTTGATCTACATGTTGATCTATCTCCAATGAAATTGGAGGGCCGTTATAGCACCCTAATTCTTCAATAAACAAGTCTTCGTATTTTGAAACCATATCCTCAATAAGATTATCTTCCGATACTATGTTGCAGGCTAATTGGTGCGAACCAATTGCAACCTAAGACACTGGATTTGTTGCCATCTACGGCTAAAAATGGAAGGTCCGATATAGTTTATTATACACAATGTTCATTTCGATAACACCAATAACGGGAATGTGATTATGTTGAAAATCCATCAAGCTTAGGTTACAGCTATTGAAGTGTGGTTTTTTATCCGGCCAAATTTCTTCACACGTAGATGTTGAAATAATAGTAAAGCTGGAGCCTGAATCCACTTTAAAACTACATTCCCTGTTTTTAATGTAAACGAGTACTCTTTTCTGAAGGTCGGTTATTGGAAGAATGTGGTTTTGGAACGTTGACATTTGTTTCTGGATTTATTGGAGGATGTGGCTTTCTTCGATCTGCAAACACGTTGTATATGGCCAGTTTTCCCACAATTTGAATCATTCGATTTTAACAATTTCTATGCGTCTGCACCATAAAGCATGACTGGGCTGACGAGGGGTCTTATAAGGGACACTTTAGTTGCCCGAGAGACTGCTTTGCTTATCAATTGACTTATTAGCCCGAAGAAGCGATGATTGGCAAGAGTTATTCTTCGTTTGATCTCAGCCTTGCATTTGTTCTCTGAGTTGAAAACGGAGCCTAGGTAAAAAGTCCCTAACTACTTCAAGAGCTGTTTATCGTGATGTTTTGTCGAAGACGTCTTCTTGATGACAGCATGTACTTGGTTTTTCCCTCATTGACTGCTAAACTCTTCTTGGACGTGTAAAACCCAGCACTTTAGAGGTGGCGCCCCTAATGACGTTTTGGCAGTTATACCACTGGCTCTCAATACTTGATGTTATTAGAGACTCGATCGGAAAAGGTTCTGGCGATGCGTTGCCATTGCCGCCGTCCGACGTCAAACTTCCTCACAGTATTACCTCTTCTTGGCGTAGGTGGGGATATCTACGGTAAACCATTAAATTACCATGACGATCTGGAGTTTTTTTTTTCTAAAAGCCCCAAAACCAGTTCAAATTCAATTCAAAGAGTTTTCCCACAGTTTTTTTTTTTGAGGCCACCGGCCATTTGCTTCTTATTAGCAGGGAACTCTACGGGTTATATCACCAGACCTGGAGTCCAGTTCACATCGCCTATGTGCGAGATAACCATGGTCTTAAAGTGGTCATTCAGATGTATTTTGCAGCATCAGCAGTGTGGCACGTAGCGCCGTCCCCTTCTTCCTACCTGGTCGGTAGATGGGGTCTTCCCTGGCTTCTGACTCCCTCAGGTACGACGTTGAATACCTTGCGCGCTGGAGCGTCGATGTTCATCCGCTCTACATGGCCAAGCCATCTTAGCCGCTGGACACGCATGTAACATAAGTTGTTGTATCTTCTTCGCCACTCGTTCGTAACTTGATCGTAAACAGGAGAGCTTTCACCCGAATGGGAAAGGTCCATGCTTCTGCACCATTTAGCAGGATTGGGATAATGAGTGTTTTGTATAGCGTCTCATTGGTTCTTCTCGATAGAGCCATATTCCTCAATTGCTTACTCAACTCAGTCCAAAATAAAAGCGATTAGCAAGAGAGATTCTACGTTTGAATTCTGGACTGATGTTGTTGCCCGAGTTCACAGCAGAGCCCAGGTAGATAAATTCACTGACTACCCCGAAGTTATACCTATCAATCGTCACGTTCTGAACAAGTCGGTGGGGTTGGACTTTTGTTGACGAAAGCATATACTTCGTTTTGTCCTCGTTAAGCAGCAGCTGATTCCATGATGGAAGTGAAAGCACCGTTTACTGGAATCTTGATTCTTTCTATCACATCAATCTCGTCAGCGAACCCTAAGTAAGCTGCGTTGATTTTTTAAAGATAGTGCCTGATGTGCTGGCTTGGGTGTTGCGTACTATCTTTTCAAGCACAATATTGAAACAGCTCTGGTAGTGTTGAAGGTATCAGTAGTATCCCTGCCAATTTTGACGGAGCAGCGAGCATTCTCCATCGTCATCCTGATAAGACATATCAGTTTAGCAGGAATTCCAAGACTAGACATGGGTCAGTACAGTTCGTCCCTGTTTACACTGTCATAGGCTACTTTAAAATCGATGGAAAGATGGTGGGTCTCGATGTTTTTCTCCAGGATCTGGCGGAATGTAAACATAGATTTTCCAAGTCTAAAGCCGGCTTGGTAACGACCTATCATTCCGTCAGCAAACGACTTAAAACGTTCACATAAAACACACATAAGCGATGTTTAAATAGCTAATTCCTCTATAGTTTGTGCAGAGAGATGGTACTGCGATTCCAATCATCGGGCATACTTTCCTCTAACAATATTTTGCAGATGAGTTGGTGTATGCACGTGACCAGGTCATCTCCAGCGTGTTTAAAATGTTCCGCTTGTAGCCCATCGACACCAGCTGCTTTGTTCGGTTTTAGTCTGGCAATGGCTATTTTGATCTTATTTTGGTCGTGCGAGTGTAGCTGTTGGTTATCATCTAGGCTGACTGGTCCAGGTCGATCATTAGCGGGATATCGGACGTCGTCGTCATTCAACAACTGCGTATCTACTACAGTGTTTCCATCCGCATTTTCGCAGGGCCCATTACGGCTAGTGAAACTTGATGTTGACTGGTGCACTCTTCTGTAGAAGTTTCGCCCCTCTTTCCTTTCAAAGCACATCTGCATCACGACTTCACGTTGCTGGTGATCTTTTTACTGTCTGCTGAGTAAACGTTTCTCATCCTTCCTTCGCTCAACTTAGAGATTATTAGATACTCTAGTTCTTTTGCGGACCACCAATTTGTATTTCTCCGTTTTGGCTTTGTTTGCCTGAGCACATTCGGAGTCGAACGAGGGGTTTCTCGGAGGTTGGTCTTCGGGGTTCATATATTCATTAGAGGGACTTCTCGCTAGCTCAAAGGCTACGCGATGAGCATAGGATGTGCCGGTTGCTTTCGATTTGAGTCGTCCAACATTGAATTTACTTAGCTTGGTTATTGATCGCCTAACAGATTCCATTGATATCCGTACTCGAAGTTTTGCACCAACTAAATTGTGATCCAAGTTGATGATTGCTTCTAGGAACGGACGTTCAGAATGCTGGAGAAATGTCTTCCGTCAATCAGACATGATCGATTTGGTTGCAGGTTCGACCATCCAGTGACCACCATGTGCCCTTTTGAATGTCAAGACGTGGGAATCGCGTGCTGCTTAACACGATACTGTTTCCCGCTACAAAATCGATAAGCCTGAGTCCATTTCCGGAGGTGGTTTCGTGTAGGCTGTGTTGTATTACGAAAAATGTTCTCCCTCCCAATTTTGCGTTAAAATTCTCCAATGGTATACTGTTTGGGGCAATGGTCGTGCGTTTAGGCAAGGAGTTGATAAAAACTGCCTTTGGTTACATCGTCTTTCTCGTGGATCGCGGATCGTCATAATTCTCTCGCTGAGTTCGCGAAAGCGTTTGACCTTTTGACGAAAACTTCCTCTGACAGCCAAGCCGCATCCAAACATGCGCGAATTCCTATCAAGGTGGCATCACCAATAGTAAAAATTGCAGTTTTCAGCTCTTCTTGGGCCCGTTCCATCGCATCTCCTAGAGAGAGTTGTTACATCAGCTTGGAAACTGGCGGCGATCTAGGGTAATTGTTTAGCGTATCCTTTTCTCTGCGCTCCTCTTTTCTGGTGTAACACTTCTCTAGGATCTCTCCATACCCGGGCGTCAAACAAAAGGTTACGTTAAACTGCTCATCTACCTTCTTGAGAGACAGTTCCACCTGGAAAACGTTACAACAATTTAAAAAAAATTGGTAACAGACTAAATAAATTTTGTTTGTTTCCCATATTCTTAAATGCAGTGCTTTGAAGGGTTAGCTTGCAATACTTGCATTACTAACGTAGATCTTTTCAATACACGTTTTTAAATTAGCTCCATTAATTCCAGAGTTATCCAGAATATGCATCTACGTAGCAATTTTACAAACTCATTTCCACTTTCCATACAAATTGTATTCTATTTCAATATTCTTGCCACAAATAAAATTCCTTTGTTCGATGTGCGTACATACAAAGTCAAGTAAAATTGTATCAAAAAATTGAAAGTCAATTGAAACTTTTAAATTACGTATCCTTGACTCAAAGCCAAAATGGGTTTTGCTTGCGATTGAAAGGGGAAAATTCAAATTTCTATATGGCAATAGTATTTATGCACTTCCACACCACTTTCTAACCCTAAAAATAAAATACGATCCACAAGTTTGCTGCAAACCACAATGGTGGTGAGAAAAGGTTCTGCAACACATTGGCTTACCCGAGCATCCCACCCCCTTTATATTGTTTTGAGACGCATAGTTTCAACCCCTTTTTATGTTTTTTATTTATAACATCCCGCCCCTTGAGTTTATTTTCAAGTGCAAGATAAAGGGCCAACTGAACTGAGTTATGACAGAACGAACGGAAGGACTTCTTCGTCTCAGTAGCTGGTTTTCTCGAACTGTTCTAAATATATCGATTTATTGCGGTGGACACTGCTTTCCAAAGACCTTGATTCGCAAAACCCTATTGGGAAAAGGGATTTCCGTAATAGCTGGCATGCTGGCTTCCCTCTCTGGACTAGCATGAATTCCATCACACAGTGGATTTGATTTCCTTTCTTAAAAGGATCACAGCCAAAAACAAGAAGTTATTTGCTTCCATTCAGTGTGGCAGTTTTTAATGCCAATAAATCAATTACACTCTGCCGATGGCATTTCTTTCCGCCCTAAGGGTGGTGTGTCACTATCATCCACCTTAATTCACAGGCAGCCCTGTATCCAATGTTTCCTTCGAAATCCCTTATGGGATTTTGAAAAATGACTCAACCATAATGGAGGATTACCAAATAAACCAGAGTGTATAAAAGATCTCTGGAAACATTTATTTCATTTAAGGAGCTGAGCCTTGTCTTTGTCCTCCCTATTCATGATAGCTGTTATCTGCCTCATTTCTTTATCAAATAACGCTGGAAAGATTAGAATAACTCAACTAGCTAGACCGACTCCAAGCAAATGTCCTCCTTTAACAGGATAATATCAATTCATACAGGCACACGTAATGAGAAAATTTCCATTTTCCCCATTTTAGTCCTTTCGATCACCTCCACGTTCAAATGCACACAATTTGAGGACTGGAAATGTGTACTGAAGCAGAAAACTAAAGTATTCGGCTTCCACAAACATAATTATAAAGTTAAATTGAAAATAAATCCTTTTGTTTCGAAAAGCGAGGAATATTCGCAGCTCGGGGCTAAGCCGTCCAAGGCAATAAAGTTCAATTTTTGAATTGTCTGTGAGTGGATAAAGGATATAGATGGTATCCTTTACATCCACAAGATTTTCCAATTTATAACAATGCCTTCCTAAAGTAGCCAATGATTACATATATTTTTTTTTTTTTTGTATTTATTTTTGTTCCCAGATCCCCAAGGATTTCTTTGGAAGAGTAATAGTTAAATCAGCGGAAGTCTTAGCCAAGGAAGGTAAGTTTGTCCAAGTGTGGTCTTATTGAAATGTTGTTTGTTCTTACTAAGCAAATTTGTATGTTTTAGCCGAACTTGATCCAGTTATTAAGAGTCCCGTTTGGTTTAAGTATAAGCTGGGTTTCACAAATGCGGTGCGGAATGATGTTTATATGCGCGATTTGCTTTGAACAAAAAAAAAGTTAAAATGTAGTAATGAATGTGATACTTTTAATAAAAAAAAAATATTGTATAAATATAAAAAAGTGGTGAGGTCTATTAATGGCTGTAATTTGAAGGTAAGGCTTTATAGACTGTAGCCGGATCAGAAGGAAACAAAAACTATTTGCATTGATACAGAAAACCTAAAACGCGGAACAGATTGAACCAGCAACAGCACCAGCACCGTCAACAGCAAACAGCACGCTGACCAGCAAAAGAAATTGAAACACATTGCCACCAGCACCAGCATCGTCTTCTTACTTCTGTTTGACACTTTGTGTCATAAAAAAAGTATACGAAGTGTTATAGCGAGTTTCATTCAAATGTTAGGGATTTGATCTCAAAATCGAGATTTGATGTTTCCGATGAAACTTCTTTTATGATTAAATTGTAATATTGGTGAAGGACTGTCACTCTTCCTTTGTCATTTGCATTTAGGGATGCAACATCGTTCATAAAACAATCGATATTATGATGATGATATCGATATTTTCGCGATGTTTAAGAAAAAATGTTTATGAATAAACGGTTACTTCTTAAGTTCTACGAACAGTAATAAAAAAAAAAAAAAAAAACAATAACTAGCCAGCTATTTTTAATTCTGAAGGTTGTGTTTCATTGCGTTTGTAAAACATCAAATGCGATTTTAATTAGTCAAATAATCGAAAGACCGTTTTTTTGCCGATATCTCATAATATTTTAGGTTATGTTGAAAAATAACCTGAAGTAAAATTATAGGTTTTTTAATTATTTACAACTTTTATGCAAACCATTTTTTCGATCAGAAATGTAACTTCGACGGAAATCAGAAAAAAAGTTTTCAAACCCTAAACCCCACCCTCACAGACCTCCTCAAAAAAATAAAAAATTATCCTAGAGTAGCTTGTGAAATTCCACATCAATTCTATATCATTTCTTTCTTGGAATTAGTGTTTATTCTGTTATAAATAATTCTCGGAAATAAACAATCGCAATTTCATAAACCTTACATTTATAAAAATGGTGTGAAAAATTTATAGTAATTCATCAATTCAGAACGTCTGTGCCGATTTGGCTCATTTTTTTCCGTTGTTTGTAATTGCCAGGAAAAGGTTTTTACGAAAGAAACTTTGGGAAAATCCTCCGGAAAAGTCGAGAAATTGGAAAAATCGAAAATTGATTTTGAAAACATTTTGTAACCTAGTTTACGTTTGTGGTTTTTGGCTACGATTGGACCGCTTTTGGTATCAAGAATAGCTAGGGTAAGCCCGAGCAACGCCGGGTGGGTAAGTTAGTTTAATATAGAAATGACATTTCACTATTTTGAGTTTTAAATTGCGTCCACGATGCGTGGTTTCGATTCTTTGAGAAAAGAATCGATTTTCTCTTCTTTTCAGACAAAAAACTGTTGTCAATTGCCCAACACAAAAATGGTTTTGCATGAAATTTCAGTAACAAACATTAAATTTGAGATCACTACGTTTTCCTTTTCAGAGATCAGACCTTTCGAAACACGTGGCGCTATTATCGTTCACCAAGAACGATGTATCGATGTTTAAGTGGGTTTCATCGATGTTTCGAAATCGATGCTTATGAATGATACATCGATTTCTCAAAAAATTGATGTATCGCTTGTATGTTGCATCCCTATTGACATTGGCAGAAAAGATTATTTACATGTATGTGTGCATTCGGATCAAATTTTCCACCTCATCAGAGATTAAATCTTTCGTGTTGACATTTGATCTAGATTTGCTCTTTTTCTAGCAATGAAACTCTCAAAATTCAAAAAGATCAAATCTTTTGACAGAAAGAGCAAATCTTTTCTTGAATGAAACTCGCTATTAGTATAGTACACATAGCGAATTTCCAATCTCTTTACATTGTTTTTCTTTTCAGTCGATGTTTTTTATAAGATTTCCTTCTCTTATCAAAAAAGAAATTCTCTTACCATTTCGATAAGTTTTTTCTTCCATTATTAAAAAAAATTGTAAATTAATAAATAGCTTCTGAAAGCACAACAATGGCGAAGAGCGCAAAATAAAATTGTCAATATTTTAGTTTTTTTTTCTGCAATATGGTGCCCCTGAATTTCACTTGCGCAAAGTTGGTAGCAATGGAACAGCAACAGCAAATTTAGGACTTTGGTCTAACGACGCTGTTGACGTTGTTGGTTTTTTTTTTTTTTTTTATAATTAACGCGCGCACAAGGGACTATTTGTTTCCCTTTTAATGTAACACACTGCGCGGGCATTAGGAAGATAGGGAGGGGAGAGATAGGAGGTGTCGATTAACATTGGTTTTGAATGTTTGCAAGTTGAAATGGCAAGGGAAAATCTCGCCGGGTAAACCATTCCAAAGTCTTGTTGTACGGCTAAAAAAAGAATCTCTATATTTCACGGTACGTCCGAAATTGGGCTCAAGGGTGAACTGATGGGCATTCCTAGCAAGACGAGTATTACGGGCGAAACTTTTAAGGGGAGGAATGCAGCTGGCTACCTCGAGTGAACATTTTTTATAAAAGAACCGATAAAATAAGGAAAGACATGAAACATTGCGTCGGTGTTCGAGAGGGGCAATTGTTTCAGCGGCAGTTCTATTTCCTATCAATCTTAACGCTCTATTTTGTATTCTATCAAGCAAGTGAAGCGATGTTTGTGAAGCACCTGCCCAGAGGTGGGAGTTATACTCGAGTTTAGGGCGTATAAACGCTTTATAAATTGTAGCCAGATCAGATGGGGAAAAATACTTCTTACACCGATACAGAAAACCTAAGCACTTAGCAGCATTTTTAGCGATTTCAAATATATGGTCGTTCCAACGGAGGTCATCGTTGACACACATACCGAGTACTGAGAGCTTTTCGGTTTCTTCGATGTAAGTGCCATTCATGGACAATGGCATTGGGGGTATGTTTAGCTTTAACGACAGAAGACAGCATTGAGTTTTCGAAGCATTAAACTCCACACGATTCCTATTACCCCATTTAACAATGCTGTATAAATCGGAGTTTAATGAGCTTGACATACGGCACCGTTGCAATTGTACGTCCGAAGGCGAAGGACGTGAATTATCGAACGAATATGAAAAGCTGAGGGTAGAGTCGTCAGCAAAACAGTTAAGTGGATTAGAAGTAACAGACAGAAGATCATTTATAAAAATGAGGAAAAGAGTCGGAGACAGAACAGAGCCCTG
Organism: Platycheirus rosarum; assembly: GCA_963971375.1. Classification (NCBI taxonomy): domain Eukaryota; kingdom Metazoa; phylum Arthropoda; class Insecta; order Diptera; family Syrphidae; genus Platycheirus; species Platycheirus rosarum. Next base: position 3,291,879 of record OZ020507.1, on the reverse strand, counting down.
GGGCACACCAGCATTTATTTTATGGGAATCAGACTTGAATCCGTCCAATACAACTTGTATTGAACGGTCCAGGAGATAGCTTCTAATCCAACGAACAAGAGTATTATCGATCCCAAAAGCACGCATTTTCGATAAGAGAGCTTCATGCCAAACTCTATCAAATGCCTTGGAGATATCAAGAGCAATAATCTTACTTTCACCAAAGCGATGTAAAGATTTGTTCCACTGTTCGGTGAGATATGCCATCAGATCACCAGTGGAACGGTTGCTGCGGAAGCCATACTGACGGTCATGGAGAAGCTTACGATCTTCGAGATATTCCTTAAGCTGACGGTTAATCAGTGTTTCCATGACCTTAGAAAGAAGGGATGTCAGTGCTATGGGTCGGTAGGAGGAGGGGGAGGATGGGTCACCTTTCTTAGGGACAGGCTGGACAAATGCTGTTTTCCATCTTCTAGGAAAGATTCCAGAAGAGTAGGAGCGATGGAAAAGCTTACGCAGTGGCTTTGCCAGTGTGGAAGAACACCTCTTCAGAATAATCGGGGGTATACCATCCGGGCCAGCGGATTTGTGTATATCGAGATCTTTGAGAACTCTTGCTACTGTACGAGTGCGGAAAAAAATCTGTCCCATGGAAAAATTTACATTCTCAAGTACAGGAGGGGCAACGTTGCTATGCGGCAGCGTGGAGCTGGCAGCGAAATGGGCGGCGAGCAAGTTTGCCTTCTCTGAAGAGTAAACAATTGGTTTGTTACTGTCGATGAGCGTTGGAACCGAAGATGTTGAGGAGTTTTTAATATTTTTTACAAATGACCAAAAATTTTTACTGCCTTTGGGACAATGCAGAATTTTTTGCCGTAATTTTTGGTCATGCAAAAATTTGGTTCTTTCAATAACGGAGTTGCATGAGTTTCTTGCTTGTTTGTGCTTTTTCCGATTTTCCTCTGTAGGGTTGGCTTTGTAAGAACGGAAACTTACTTCTTTGAGCCTGATAGCTTCTTTACACTCAGAATTAAACCAAGACTTTTCTTTAGGTTTGATGCTTTTTACTCTGTTGGGAATAAAAGCACGCATCCCTAGAAGAATCACATTTGTGATCATTTCAGCACTGGCATCAATGTCACTATCGAGGAAGCATAGTGACCAGTTAAAGTTTCGGAAAAAAATATTCAGGCCGTCCCAGTTGGCTTTCTCGTATTGCCAAACGGTCCTGGTGGGAAGTTTTTCTTTAACTGGATGGGTGGAGGATGAGAAATTAGCTGAAATGACACAATGGTCTGAAGTGCCAAATGGAGAAGTTACACTAATGGTATTGTGATATTTTGGCCTGGGGTTCGACAAATAAAACTCAATCAAAATTCCACAATAATAAAACAAATCTCTTTATTTTATAAAACACAACGTCTTTCAGTTTAAATAACACCAATTTAACTTATTTCACTTATTCACAATTCAAATACGTTTTTATAATTCAACACTTTTTATTTAATCTCAATTCAATCACTTTTTACTAATACTTCCAGTTGTTAACAATTCCACTTTCGAAAATAAACTGAACTGTCAATGCAATCTACTCTTGTATTTATACAACTTTAAAAGCTTCTGGAAGCTTCTGTCTGGTTCTGGCACAATCTAAGCTTTCGGTACTAATTCGAGTCTCGAATTGTTTCGTCAAGTTCGATTTAGTACTAAGTTAAAACATGTTGCAAATATGTAGCATACTTCTAGGAGCATGGTTGTTGTACACAATAAATGGTGGTTGTTGTACACAATAAATGTTGGTTGTTGTACACAATGAATCCAACAGATGGCGTTAATTTACAAAATGTATCTAAACTTGTTGCCACATCACATTGTCCCCCTCTTAGTTTTGTTCGTCCCGAACAAGCACATCATCATTGTTTCCGTGGTAACGATGCAGTCGATCCACATGGACAATTTTCATTTTTGCTCTTGGTCCTCGTTGGATTCGGAAAACGACGTCATTAATGCGCGTAACTATTTGGTAGGGACCTTCCCAGTCCTGCTGAAGCTTGGGCGATTTTCCCTTTCTGCGATGTGGGTTATAAAGCCATACCAGATCTCCCTCATTGAATTCAGGTGCTGTTGCTCTCGCATCGTATCTGGTCTTCATGCGGTCACTCGCAATTTTTATGTTGTTTCTTGTTCTCTGGTGAATGTCGTTGATCCTTTCTCTAAGATCCAACACGTAGTCCTCTTCGCATTTTGGGTCTTCAATAGGAAATCCGAATTTTAGCTCACTTGGAAGCCGGGCAGTTCGTCCAAATAGAATTTCGGATGGAGTGTATCCAGTTGTACTATGAACCGCATTCCGGTAGGCCATAAGAAATAAAGGAATTCGCCGATCCCAATCCCGTTGGTTCTCGTTCACGACTTTGGACAGATGTTCCTTCAAGGTCTTGTTAAATCTTTCTACCATTCCATCAGACTGTGGATGAAGAGGTGTTGTCCTTGTTTTCTTTAACCCGAGTGATGCGCATACTTCCTGGAATACCTTCGACTCGAAGTTTCGCCCTTGGTCGGAATGCAATTCCATAGGCACCCCGAACCTGCAGACCCAGTGGTCCACTATCTGCTCGACAACGGTCTTAGCTTCTTGATTGGGTATCGCAAAAGCCTCCGGCCATTTGCTGAAGTAGTCCATGACAACAAGGATGTAACGGCTACCGTTTTCAGTTTCCGGGAACGGGCCTGTGATGTCAACGGCGATTCTTTCAAAAGGGGCGCTCACGTTGTACTGGTGCATTTTACCTCGTGTTTTGACTTTGGGTCCCTTGCTAGCTGCGCATGTTATGCACTTTCGACACCAGCTCTCTACATCGTTTCTCACGCTTAGCCAATAAAAGCGTTCCCGTACCTTTTCCAATGTTTTGTTGATTCCCAAGTGCCCACCGGATATTCCAGCATGCATTTCTCGTAGGATCTCCTCTACTTTCGATCGTGGAACCACAAGCTGCATCTTAAAGGATCTTCCATCCCGCATTTCCCATTTTCTTCGCAAAACACCATCTTCCACATGGAGAGAGTCCCACTGCGCCCAGTATGCTTTTAAAGTAGGACTTCTGTCGGAGATATCTCTTGCGTTTGGTTTCTCCATAGATTCCTTCCATGCAAGGATTGGCTCGATGTCAGGGTCTTCTTTTTGTGCATTACGAATTTCTTCGGCACTCCAACCCTCTACAGGTTCGGCTCTTATTCTCTGGACAGATATACCTTCATCCTTTTCCTCTTTTCGCGCACAATGTTTGCAACTGGGCTCACATGGTCTGCGGGAAAGCGCGTCCGCATTGCAGTGCAGTCTTCCTTTGCGATGCTGTACTTCGAAGTCGTAAGTCTGCAATCGTTCGATCCATCTTGCTACCTGCCCCTCAGGATTTTTGAACTGTAGCAACCATTTTAAAGCGGCGTGATCGGTACGCAGGATGAATCTCTGTCCATACAGATATTTATGGAAATGTTTTGTCGCCAGTATCAGAGCAAGGAGTTCCCGTCTGGTTACACAGTAGTTTCTCTCTGGTCGCGACAGAACTTTGCTGAAATAGGCTACCACTTTCTCCTGCCCATCTTGTATCTGCGACAGAACTGCTCCAACACCCACGTTACTAGCATCCGCGTCCACAATAAATGTTTTGCCAGGGGTGGGGTAAGCTAGTATTGGTGCCTCACAAAGTCGCTGTTTTAGATGTTGAAAGCTTCTTTCGCACTCACCTGACCATTTAAATTGTCTACCCTTCTCAGTTAGCTGGTGCAGACACTTTGCGATTCCGGCAAAATCTTTGACGAACCTCCTGTAATAAGTGGCGAGACCGAGAAAGCTCCTCAGCTGGTGTTTATCTTCGGGAACTGGCCAATTTCTCACGGTTTCGATTTTCTCCGGGTCAGTGTTTACTCCATTTGATGATATCACATGTCCCAAATATTTCACCTCAGCTTTGAACAGAGCACATTTCTTTGGATTTAGTTTCAAATGTGCAGTTCGAAGTCGTGTAAACACCTCCCTCAAGTTGTCGCGATGTTCAGCGAACGTCTTTCCCACAACGATGACGTCATCCAAGTACACCAGGCAGGTTTTCCATGTCAGACCCTGTAACACACGTTCCATTAAACGCTCAAAGGTGGCTGGAGCGTTACACAAGCCAAATGGCATAACGGTAAACTGCCATAGTCCATTTCCCGTTGTGAAAGCGGTCTTTTCTTTGTCTTCTGGATGGATCTGTACCTGCCAGTAACCACTTTTCAGATCGAGGGTGGAAAACCATTTCGCTCCAGAAAGGGTATCCAAGGTGTCATCTATTCGAGGCAAGGGGTAGCTGTCCTTCTTGGTGACATCGTTGAGCCTCCGGTAATCCACGCAGAATCGAGTGCTGCCGTCCTTCTTTTTTACTAGTACAACGGGTGATGCCCACGGACTTTTTGAGCTTTCGATTAGACCGTCTTTTTCCATGGTTGATATCATCTCATCGACTTCCGGCTGTTTTGCCAATGGAAGTCTTCTAGCAGGTTGTCGGATCGGTCTGCTATCGCCGGTGTCTATTCGGTGCTGTACTAGGTGTGTTCGACCATAGTCTCCATCCTGCGATGCAAATATATCAGCAAACTCGCCAATGAGATTTTTGGCCATGGTTTTCTGCTCCTGATTTAGCTCACAGTTTCCAAGGATAGCATTACATACCTCAGCCAATTTTGTTGCAGAAACAGGACTCGCAGAATCACTCCCAGATGTTGTCGATATGGCTGCAATGGGTACGCATCTTCCAATCACCTCTCCTTGTCTGAGCTTGACGGAGTGTTTGTTCGGATTCATCAGCCTTACCGGAACCATGTTTTTCTTTGGTTCCACTAAAATCTTTCCAACGATATAGCTTGGAAAGTCCTCTTTATTATCTGCTTCAATGAAATAGAATCGGTGGTTCCCAGGATCACCCTCCAAACGCGTCCAAAGAACTGTCTCTGAAGAAGGTGGTAGGACTTCATCTCTGCTTATAACCGCCCGAAGATTCACAGCGTTCTCGTTTCCGTATACCATAGGGATCTCAACGGTTCGATACCTTAATACTTGCATTCGAAGGTCTATGATTACCTCATGTGCCTTCATGAAATCCACTCCAATGATGCATTCGTCGCATATGTCGGCTACCAAGAATGCATGTGAGAAGGTCAACCCTGCCAGTTGTATCTTTAGAAATACCTCCCCGTATACTTTTGCTGCTTCTCCCGTAGCTGTCTTCAGAGTGTAGCAGCTGGTGTTATGTAGCCATGATGTCTGAACAAGGTCTCTTCTGATTATGGAGGCTGTGGCACCCGTGTCGATAGTGGCCACACATTTTCTGTTTCTGATGACTGTCTCCACTGTCAAGCTCTTGCTGCAGCGTGTAGTTTGCGAAACTTGGATGATGGTCCTGGGGGCGTCAATTCCATCAACCAACTTCAGCCCCGCGAAGTTGGTTCTTAGGCGTTTCCCGCCTGCTGTTGATCAGAAGCTTGTCCAGCAGTGTGAGTGTTATTCCTGCCAGATGCTTCGTCATTCTGCCTCCTCCTTGTGCAATGTGGGCAGCTTACCTGTCTAGGCATAGATCTGCATTGTCGCTGTAGGTGTCCTAGCTTGTTGCAATTCCAGCATCTCATTTGACCTCGAACAGTGCTCGGGTTTTGTCTTTCAATGTCGACACGTTGACATGAGCACTCTAGCGTAGCCATTTCCCTGACGCGATGGCTACCTTGCGAAGCTTGGTCTGCTGCTTCCATTGTCAGGGCAAATGCTAAAGCCTCAGCGAGCGTTTTCTTACCTGCCATTCTCACAGCCATTTGTAGTTTTCCATCTGCAATGGCATTAGTGAACGCATCGGTTGCCAGTTCGTTTATGATTTCCCTGCTGGTATTGGGATAAGACAAATTCGCCAAGCGCTCAATGTCAGCTTGCAATTGTTGTAGCGTTTCACCTCTTGCCTGGACCCTTCGGCGCAACTGGACTCGGTAAACTTGCTGCATGTGGTCGTCGCCAAACCTCATCTCGATTGCCTTGACCATGGCATCATAATCATGATGTTTGTCTTCAGGAATGGTCTGCAGCAATTCGGCAGCTGTTCCTCTGAGCGCAAGCGTAAGAGCAATTGATTTGTCTTCGTTGTCCCAGTTGTTCGTCAAGGCGGCAGCTTCAAACTGCCTCTTATAAATTGGCCATGATGTTTGACCATCGAAGACAGGGGGCTGCATTTCCTTTCTTCGTGGACCGTCGCTCGAATATTCCCGAACCTTCTGCTTTTTCAAAGAATCAACCTCCTTAGCCAGGTGTTCGTACTGTTGTTCTACACTTTCTACTTGCTTTCCGAACTTTTCTTCTAAGTTTTCTATTTTCTGATCTACTATTTGGAGTCTTTTGTCGAAGAGAACATTCTGCGCATCTAGCTTGTTTTCGAGAGCATCCTTTTGTTCGCTTAGTTGCTTCTGAAGAACTTCTAAAGAATTCTTTTGTTCGTCGAACTTACTTTCGAGAACGTTCTTTTGTTCTTCGAGAACGTTCTTTTGTTCACTTAGTTGCTTTTGCAGCATTTTTGACGAATTCTTTTGTCCTTCGAGAAAGTTCTTTTGTTCTTTCGAGGAACTTTCCAGAGCATCGAATTTCGACAGAAGCAACTTCATGAAAGCAGGCATTTCATCGGCTGTACTTACTGTGCATTCTCTCCCTTGTTCTTCAACATCGAACAACATGGTATCGGGGTCTCCACCATCCTGAGTGATAGCATTCTGAAGTCGGAGCAATAGTTCCTTTTTCAGCCCCGAAGTCTGAAGATTTCGTTTTCCTAATTCTTCTTTCAACTCAGCTGTTGTCAATTGTTCTAATTTGCGACCCATTTTATGTAACTTAAACACTATCAGTTTTAAACACAGTCAGTTTTATTTTAATGTCTCTTCTAGAAAGATCTTTTTCCAACACTATTTTTAACAAAAATACTCGCTATTCACAGTTTTATAGCACAATCAGTTCAATAGTTTCTGGAAAATTCCACTTTCACAATTAAATGAGTCACCGAAACTGTTTTAGAAAATGTCACTATGGAATTTTCTAGCACTTTACTGAGTTTTATCCCACTTCTGACACCAATGTGATATTTTGGCCTGGGGTTCGACAAATAAAACTCAATCAAAATTCCACAATAATAAAACAAATCTCTTTATTTTATAAAACACAACGTCTTTCAGTTTAAATAACACCAATTTAACTTATTTCACTTATTCACAATTCAAATACGTTTTTATAATTCAACACTTTTTATTTAATCTCAATTCAATCACTTTTTACTAATACTTCCAGTTGTTAACAATTCCACTTTCGAAAATAAACTGAACTGTCAATGCAATCTACTCTTGTATTTATACAACTTTAAAAGCTTCTGGAAGCTTCTGTCTGGTTCTGGCACAATCTAAGCTTTCGGTACTAATTCGAGTCTCGAATTGTTTCGTCAAGTTCGATTTAGTACTAAGTTAAAACATGTTGCAAATATGTAGCATACTTCTAGGAGCATGGTTGTTGTACACAATAAATGGTGGTTGTTGTACACAATAAATGTTGGTTGTTGTACACAATGAATCCAACAGATGGCGTTAATTTACAAAATGTATCTAAACTTGTTGCCACATCACAGTATATTTATCAGGGTGAGAAGTAAGAAACAAGTCAAGAGTATGGGCGGCTTGCCCAGCAACATCCGGTATACGCGTTGGCACATCGATCAGTTGGGTAAGGTGATGTAACCCGGCAAAGAGCTCGACATACCTTCCTTCGGGTGTTGTCTGACCAGAATAGCGGAGCCAATTGGAATTGTGTACATTGAAATCGCCCGCAATAACGATTTCAGTGCGAGGACAAAGGGAAACAATTTTCGAGATAGAATCAGACAGCGCATCAAACTCGTTACAAGTCGAATTGCTGTCGAGATTTGGACTCCTGTAAATAAAACAATAATGAATGACATGCTTGCGGACAGTGAATTTGAGCCACAAGAAGTTAAAGTCCGTGTTGGAACATTGCCCATATTGGGGAAGGCTCTGGCAAGCAATATCATTTCTAACATAGACCACGAGACCATGATGGGAAAAGAGTAATGGCACCAAGCTATACCCATGTAGAGCAAATTCTGATAAATCAGTATTTACTCCAACCTGGGTTTCACTTAATGCCAAAACAGCTGGCCTGTATTGAACAGTGTAGACGTACAGGTGAAAGAAATTCTTTCTAATACCACGAACATTGGAATACACGACACAAAAATCACTTACCATTTAAAAATACTTACACACAAAACACAATTCTGAATAAGTCGAACCATGCAGTGAAAATCCAAATTAATCTCTGTAATAATCAAACTGTCTTAGGTGTTATGCCCATAAGACAGCTTGCATACAAAAAATCAATTTAAATATTCAGCACAATAGGACAAACTCAGATGCCCTTATCTATTTACCGCAAGCATACGATGCCTACAGTAGATAAGAAAGAGGCAGTTAAGCTAAGCACAAAGGGTTGGGACAGATAGGAGGATAATTTAATTTGTTATGCAAGTGTGAATTATTTTTTTTTTTCTTTCACAGCGCGAATGGGCATCTTATCGTCTTCCAACGACGCAAGTGGATATTGTTATTATCTTTACAGCACACGCGAGGGGGTTTTGCCAATTTCTCAAACGAGTGTGTAATATAATTTTTTTTTTAACACTCGCGATAACAATGCGCAATAATTTTTTTTTTTTTTTTTTTTGACTTTTGTTTAATTGTTATGCGCGCACCTCGACCCGACGTCCGGCCGCTATGAGCTTAAGATCGACACTTAATCATTGGTGCTGGTCCAATCTAAAGCGTGAAACAGATTGAACCAGCGACAGCACCAGCACCGTCAACAGCAAACAGCACGCTGACCAGCAAAATAAATTGAAACACATTGCTACCAGCACCAGCATCGTCTTCTTACTTCTGTTTGAAACTTTGTGTACGAAGTTTTCTTTTGCCCCTGAATTTCACTTGCTCAAAGTTGGTAGCAGTGGAACAGCAACAGCAAATTTAGGACTTTGTTCTAACGACGCTGGTGACGTTGCTGGTGCTGGTCTAATCTAATTTGAGCCATTGAAATACATTGGTTCTAAATGAATGGCGGCCGCTGTTGCTGGTGCTGTTGCTGTTGCTGGTTCAATCGGTTTCGCGCATAAGCATTTTTGGCGTTCTCGAGTATATGGTCGATTCAACGGATATGGCCGTCGACATACGTACCTAGCACTGAAAGCTTTTCGTTTTCTTCGATGCAAGTGCCATTCGTGGACAATGACATGGGACGTATTTTTAACTTTAACGGCATTGAGTTTTCGACGTACTCCACACGATTCCTATAACAATGATGTGTAAATCGGAATTTAATGTGGAATGTTTGCTGCGGAGGGTCATGAAGAAGCTTTCAATCTTCGAGATATTCCTTAAGCTGGAGGTTAATAAGCGTTTACATGACATAAGCGCAATGAGTCGGTGGTAGACAAATGCTGTTTTTCACCTAATACGAAAGATTCCAGAAAAGTAGGTGCGACGAAGAAGTTAACTCAGTGGCTTTTCTATCGTTGAAGAACACCTCTTTAGAAGGATGTAGGGAATACCATCTGGGTCAGCGAATTTATCTACATCAAGATCTTTGAACACATTTTACTATTGTACGTGTGCGGAAAAGTGTTCCATGAAAATTTTTTCTCAAGTATGGGAGGGGCAACGTAACTGTGAGGAAACGTAGAGCTAGCTAGCGAAATGGGTTGGAAGTAAGTTTGCCTTCTCTGAAGAGCTAACAATTGGTTTATCATCGTCGATGACGATGAGCGTTGGAACCGAAAATCATAAAGAGGTTAGAATACTTTTAAAAAATGACTAAACAAAACTGTACTGCCTTTGGGAAACTGCTAAATTTTTAAATTTAGGTCTATCAATAACGGAGTTGCATGAGTTTTCCTAATTTGTTTGTGCTTTTTCTGGTTTTCTTTGTTCGATTGGGTTTGAAGCATCGGAAACTTACTTCCTTGAGCACAAAGGAGCAAGCACGTGCGATTCAGTCGTGCAATTTATTTTAATCAGTGCTCTAGTTAAATAGCCAGGTGCATTTATACTCTGAAGCGTTTTCCAGTTACATTTGCTCCGCTAGTAATACCCAACGTTATAACCTTGAACCGAACTTCGGACGTACCATCAAGATCGGAGATTCTCCTTTTAGTCTTCCTCAGGAATAAGGGAATTTTCTACCCAACTAGGTTTTTCTCTCCCATTTCAATGTACATAGGAACACCTACCTCATCGAGTCAATAAAAAATGTTGCCATAAAAAAAATGCAAATTACATAAAATGTACAAAACGGTCGGGCAAACTTTTTCATGTCCCTTTGGCGGTAAAATGGCCACTTCCGGTTGCATTTTTTGGTGCTGGTTTACCTCATTGGGATCGAGGTAATGAACAAATGGGATACCAAATGAAAGTTTAGATTGTCTTCATTAAGAATCTGCTGGTCGGACAAACTTACACGGGCCTAACATGCGTCCGACCACTTTTTCAAAAAAAAAAAAAAAAAAAAATACATTACTTTACATTTCTTCAAATTTTCTTGTCAATATTGAAATTTTTTTAGACAAATAAATATGGAAAAAAAACCTTCGGACGCATGTTTGGCCCATGTTAAGTTTGTCAGATCAGCAGATCCTTTATGTAGATGGTCTAAGCTTTCATTTGATACCCCATTTGTTTGTTGACCCGATGAGGTAAGCCAACACCAAACAGGAAGTGGCCATTTTACTGCCAAAGGGACTAGACAAAATGGGCACAACTGGGTCGCACATATTTGCTCTTATGTGCCTAATTACATTGGAAAGCAATATCTTTATCAGAAACAAGTAACATTTGCGTTGAAAATAATAAAGTTTGAACTTAAAAACTATTAAAAACCACGATACTTAACGGTTTTTAGTAAAAATGAAGTATGCCATCACACGTCTTAAATAACAAGGAATTTATGAAAAATGTATTTCGAAAATTATACCGGACCGGTTTGGATAAAATCCTGTTTTTGAAGTGAAACTTATTTGCGCGCATGAGGGTAAATTTCTCACGGATGAAACGGAACTAGTGACACGGAAATGAGCAAAGTTTTTGTCTAAGAATCGGTAGAGAGCGATTGAGACCGATTGAGGGAGAGTGAGACAGGGCGAACGTAGCATAAAGCACATAACCATGGATCAAGCGAGTGAGTAAACGCAGATCTGTTTTATTTATTTGCATTGCCATTAGTTTGCATACAGTGTGTAGAGTGTTATGTCTTAAATTTATAAATAAATAATTTGTGATAAATTTTTAAATCGTCCTATACAAAACAGTTATTCAGAGTAAGTAATATAATTGTTATCTTTTTGTTCATATACAATTTCTTATGTTAATTCGTTTGAAGGTTAGGAAATTTAAATATTTACAAAAAACACGTGGCATTTTTATTTATAATTCGTCATTTGAGATTTCAATAAATTATTTTTCATAAAATATAAAATATTAATGTTTCATAAATTCTCTTTACGAAATTTTAATTTCAAAAATAGAATTTCTGTACCTAATAATAATTAATTCACAAATATTTTTAATAAATTTAAATTAAGGTTCGGTATTTTCACTATTTACAAAAAGTCACGAGGAATATAAATTAAAATTCATCATATGAGATGTTACTATACAGTGCCGTTCGAAAAATATTTGTCAAACTTTTTTTTTCGAATTTTGTCAAACTTGTTGCAATAACTACATATATTTTAATGAGGTTTCGTTTTCTTATGCGGTTTCAATCGTTTCATGATACATTTAGAGTAATAAAATTTTTTTACACGCGGTCACGGGAGTAAAATGTTGTTAGACCGAAAAATGGATTTTTTGAGTACCTGGCCCATTTGTAGGGATTAAAGAAAAATGCTTTATTTGTGCAGTTTTTTTTGTTTTTTATTGCTTCTCAGAAACATTCTCTATCTTTTTAGTACTTTGTTGGTCCTCCTCTTGCTTTTATTACAGCTGCACACCGGCGAGACATTGATTCAAATAGGTTTTTCCATATGGATGCAGGTATGGTGTTTCAGGTCCGGATAAGTAAATTGTTTAGGTTTCCAATTGACACTGGACGCTTCTTCGTAACCTTGAGTTTCATTATTGACCAGATATTCTCAATTGGGTTGAGATCTGGACTTTAGGGAGGCCAACTTAATACATCGACATTATTTTCTTCGAAGTACTTTTTAACCTAAAAAAAAAAAAAAAAAATGCAAATATTATTTTTAGTCAAAGAAGTTCTAGCTTGTTCCACATGTCTTGAGTCCAGTTAAGATGCTCCTGAGCGCAGGGCAATCGTTTTTCTCTGACTCTTATTGGAAAATCTGGCTTCAATACTGGCTTGAGTGCTCTAAGTCCAGCTTTTACGAGCCTTTTCCTCACTGCGCTTGACGAAATAACTTTTCCTGAAGCTCGACAAAGATCGTTTTTAAGATCCACTGAAATCTTGAACCGATGCCGACGGCTTTGCAGCACCGATCTTCCACTGGGGTCGTCTTTTTGGCCTCTCTGAGCCCTTTTTCCTGCTGGTTGTCCCGGTCGCACGATATTTTTTCAAATTCCATGCCACAGTTTGTTGAGCAACATTCAATCTTTTGAAAATTTCACGAGTTGTCAAATTAAGACGTGACAGACACAAAATATTGGCTTTGCACTCCGAACTTATTTTTCCCATTTTTTTTTCACTTATTGACTTCGGTTCGCTTTGGACTGCTATCACGAGCTGAATGCACCTCTTCTTCATAAAAACATCGATTTGTATGCACTTTTTGAACGACATTTTGCTACCTAGTGCAAAAAAATCTCGTATCTCTCATAAATTCCAAGAACTGCGCCGCAAAAGGGTAATAAAGGGTTTGACCAAAATTTTTCGAACGGCACTGTATATAATAAAAATTGCCTGTGCAGTAGTATAGTGAATCCTGCATCCAAACTTCACATGCATTATTTCACATTGAAGCCTCTGCTCTCCTACAGGAAGTGTTAATTTTTTCGGCATGAAAACTATCCTATTTTTTAATCCAGCACCTCATTCATCTCCCTATCAAAGTTCATCCAAATCCGTTAAGTCGTTGTGGCGTGATTGCGGAACAAACGTTATAATAATAATAGGACTATCATCCGTATCAGTGACCGTGCGTATACATATACGGCATGCTTCTTTTTTTATAATTAACGCGCACATAAGGGGGAATGACTATGTTAAGCCTTAACACAGTGCGAACGCTTAGAAAATATAGTTGGTGATAACGATGTACATTTTTCCTAAATGATTTAGTCCGGGAGGCGGCCGTAGAAACACCTACCTCATCGAGTCAATGGAAAATGTTGCCATAAATAAATTGCAAATTACATAAAATGTACAAAACCACTGGTCGGGCAGATTTTTACTTGCGATTATAAGGGCTATAAGGAAAGTTTAGGACTCGTGAATATTAAACAAATTGAGATAACAATCAAACATGACATTATGATCATAGAGAAATCTAAAAAAGTGATCGAGAAAAAATGTCCGTCTGTCTGTCTGTCTGTCAGTATGTATAACGAGCTGCACCTAAACGGCTTACTGGCTGAACACAATGAAGCCGCAGTCGCAGCCGCATACAGAGCCGCAAATGTTGGTTAACTTTTAACTTTGTCGTACGAGTTTATTATTTTTGGTTGTCAAAACAGAAAAAAACGTGATGGACGAAAACGAAAAAATTATAGAAGCCGTGCGCGCTAAAGAAATTTTGTGGAATTTGACCAACAAAAATTAATTCTTAACAAAAATTATTTGCAAATTAAAAATGAACACAGACTTCAATTCACTCAGATAATATCCATAAAATCTTAAATGTCAAAAAATCGTACGGCTCCATTGTGGGCAGTTTTAAAAAAGCCGTACGAAACATTTTCACAGCTCTCTGCGGGCGGCTCCGGCTCTCATTCTGTTCAGCCAGTTATGCGATTATCTTCTAACTTGGTGTGTGTGATTCTTTTGGCATTCCCCAGAGGGGAAATTTAAATTTTATTTTTAAGCCTTAAAATAACGGTACCTGCCATATGACCGTTTAGGAAAATCTTATTTTTCTCGAAAACGGCTCCAACGATTTTAATGAAAATTTTTGAGAATTTTTTTTTTTTTGATTTTAAGGCTTTCTCGGTTACAGCTCTTTGGATTTCTGTCAAGTTTTATATTTAAGAAGATTTAGGTAGCCGAATTAATTCTGCATATCAAAATTTTGAATAACTTCTTTTTTTTTTCTAATTAAAATTAATTTTTGTTTTTTTCTTGAAAAATCATTATTTTGAAAACTAATAAAAACAATTATTTTAAATTTTATAATTACATGTATTTTAATAAATTCTAAAAAAACTGCATATCCAAATTTAAAAAATAATTTTTTTTTCAGAAAACTAAAAATAAAAAACAGGATTTTATCAAAACTGGTCCTACAATTTTCGAAATACATTTTTCATAAATTAATTGTTATTTAAGGCGTGTGATGGCATACTTTTTTTTTTACTAAAAACCGTTAAGTATTGTGGTTTTTAATACTTTTTTTAAGTTCAAACTGTGTTATTTTCAACGCAAATGTTACTTGTTTCTGCCAAAGATCTTGCTTTCCAATGTAATTAGGCACATAAGAGCAAGTACGTGCGACCAAGTCGTGCCCATTTTTAGAATGCAACTGGATGCTGTACGACACTAGTTAGAAGGATTAGAAAGATAGGACAGATTTTTGAGTCCACAAGCAAACATCTTACCTACTGCACGACTACGGCTCGCAGTTTGTTTTGCAATCATTTCTAAGTCCTAAACGACTAAACGGATTTTGATGAAATTTGGTAGGTCGATGAATAACTTCATGGATTCACTATAAAGCCAACTTTTAATGGATATCTGCTAAGCTTGAATATAAAAATAGAAATGTTGAGATGTTGGAAAAAAGTCTTTAGAATAAAAAAAAAATTACAAAATCGTAACGTGAAGTAAAGTGGTAATGAATATCTCAACTAAGATCCCTTCCAGGGTATTGATGATTGTAAAATACGAAACTAATCGTTTTGAATTCCAAATCTTCTTTTCGAATTGTTTATTACCGCGTTCGAAGCGAGTCCGAAAAATTTCTTCCAGTATATCTGTGATTTGATATGGAAGGAACTCATTCCATAGATTTTTTTAAAGCTTTAAATAGCTTTCTTATTCTTCGGTTCTTATTTACGGAAATCTATTGACAAAAATGAAAACATAGAATTTTATTTAGAGATTTAAATGCAAAGTACAGCAGTTAGTGGTGGTTAAACTTAGTACAGTAGTGTCTGTATTCATGCCCTTCTTCATTTTGCTTGTAAATTCTACATAATATGAAAATGCGAAACAGTTTTATTTTTGTTTTCAACAACAGGCTCTACCCTACATAGCCAACAATAAGGCTTTGATTAATCATTGTGTTGAGAAAAGAACACAGTTAAGTTCATATTATTTAATTTGTTTAAAAAATTTTAAGTAAAAAATATTTCTTACTATAAAAATGAAAATAAATAAACATTCAGCAACAGTGGAAATTTCAGCTTCAATTAAAAACTTTAACGTTTTAAATATGAATATCAAATTTATTTTATTTTTGATTCTCCACTTAGTGACAGTTGCACTTGCAAGAGGTAAAAATATCATTAATATTTAGATATAGAAAAAAAAACATTAAACATTGAAATTTCTTCAAATCTTTTTTTAGATTGTAAATCAAAACCAGTGAGAGGACCCTGTAGCAATTACATAACTGTTTGGGGCTATAATCCAAGAAATGAGTCGTGCTTCAAATATATTTATAGCGGATGTCGAGGAAACGAAAACCGTTACAAAACTCTCGAGGATTGCGAAAGAATTTGCAAATATTTGGAATGAAAAATAATATTGTTAATTAATTTATTTTTCAACAAATAGATTTTAAGCGTTTCTTCTTTGTTTAAAGTGCTTTTTAAATGTTTGGTATGGTGTGCGGGATGTTTTAACCATAGTTTGTTTAAATAACTTTAGGTGGCATTGTTGAAATTCAAAGGAATATAGAAATAAATTGCACGACTGGATCGCACGTCACACATGTAATTAAAAATGATTTCGGGGAAGTGGCCGCCGCGGCTGGCTCAAATAAATTCCAGCCGAAGCCCAATTTTGTGAAAATCGGTGGTCATCTCGTTTTGGGCCCGTTAACCGAACATGTGACGCGCTTGATGGTCGTTCGGCTTCAATTCTTGCACGAGTTGGATTTTGTAAGCCTGCAAACCTTCCGCAAAATCTTCCATAAAGTGGATGGGCACATCTCCAATTGTTGCGCGCGATGGCGGATTCATTTGGGTCTTCTTCAATACTTTGCTCTACCGAAACGAACCATTATTTTGGTAATAAATTTTCAAAATTTGCGAACTTGTTCAGGAGTAAGTCTATTCATTATGAAATGGCAAACCAAACTGAGCTTAAATCAAGTGACAGCTGTCAAAAAGACCAATTCCGAAGAAAGTATTGCCAAATTAAAAACCACACGTCTATTAAAATAAAAAAATATTTTTTTTTTAGAAAATTCTTTAATTTTTTTAATTAGTTTAAGAGTTTTTTCGGAAAAAACTACATAAGTATGCAATACAATTTGAAAACTTAATGTCTATCAAGGAAAAAAAATATTGAAAATCGTTTAACCAGTTTTTTTTTAGAAGTCGTTTTTTTTGAATTTAAAATTTTTTTTAGTATGTCATTCATTATAAGGAAATTTGTAGTTTTCATCTGGGAAAATTATTTATAAAAATTCAATTAACCCATTTTGAAATTATTTCGAAAACCAAATTTTTTTTTTAGAAAATTTTTAATAATTGAAAAAAAAGTTTTTGAAAATTTTGAAATGCAATATTAATTGAATTATAAATGACTTCCTGTGTGCAAAATTTTATTGAAATCGGGATAATAGTTTACGATAAAACCGCATTTAAAAAAACCGGTTCTATGAAAGGTACCGTTATAGAACAAATTTCAAAAAATTCGTTCTAACTGAAATATCTATTGTAAAAAAATAGAACCCTGAAAGCTTTATCAAAATCGTTAGAGCCGTTTATAAGAAAATCAAACTTTTTGTTAAAAATTGTATGGCAGGTACCGTTATTTTTCGACCTATAGCAAAAATTAAAAACATCCCCCGAGATTCTACCTAATAAATACTAAATACCAAGTTTGAAGCAAATCGGCTCATCCGTTTAGGCTGTAGAGGCGTAGATTGCATGACTGGATCGCATGTACTTGCTCATATGTGCGGTCACATTGTAGAATAAAATTAAAAAAAATTAAAGTGAACATCAAAGCATTTATTCGATTTTTGTGACTTTTGATTGTTCGAATAAAGTACCTTATATTGTATTGAGTGAAATAATTTAAACGCCATTTTATTTCTTTAGGAAATGCTAAAAAGTGTGAATTTTTTTTTAAATCGTAGGAGCCTTTTTAAATAAAACGGTTTTTTAAACAACTTTTTTTAAAAAAATACAAAAAAAAAATAAGAATACAAACTTAAGCACAAAAATAACGTTCATTTAAAAACAAAATTAAAAAAAAAATTAACTTTTTGATTTTTCCAAAAAAAAAAATTAAAAAAAATTATTAAAAATACAAAAAAAAAAAGTTTTCGAAAAAAAATTATGCAAAATTACTTAGGCTACCTACATCTTCTTCAATATCAATTTTGTCGAAGTCGAAGAAAATAAAAACCGGTCCTATGGGAGGTACCGTTTTTAGCACACCATATTAATTTTTTTTTTCACCAAAATAACGGGTGACTTTTTTGAGGTTAGGATTTTCATGCATTAGTATTTGACAGATCACGCGGGATTTCAGACATGGTGTCAAAGAGAAAGATGCTCAGTATGCTTTGACATTTCATCATGAATAGACTTACTAACGAGCAACGCTTGCAAATCATTGAATTTTATTACCAAAATCAGTTGGCAGAAAATCCGCTTTTTTATCGACAAATTTTGTTCAGCGATGAGGCTCATTTCTGGTTGAATGGCTACGTAAATAAGCAAAATTGCCGCATTTGGAGTGAAGAGCAACCAGAAGCCGTTCAAGAACTGCCCATGCATCCCGAAAAATGCACTGTTTGGTGTGGTTTGTACGCTGGTGGAATCATTGGACCGTATTTTTTCAAAGATGCTGTTGGACGCAACGTTACGGTGAATGGCGATCGCTATCGTTCGATGCTAACAAACTTTTTGTTGCCAAAAATGGAAGAACTGAACTTGGTTGACATGTGGTTTCAACAAGATGGCGCTACATGCCACACAGCTCGCGATTCTATGGCCATTTTGAGGGAAAACTTCGGAGAACAATTCATCTCAAGAAATGGACCGGTGAGTTGGCCACCAAGATCATGCGATTTGACGCCTTTAGACTATTTTTTGTGAGGCTACGTCAAGTCTAAAGTCTACAGAAATAAGCCAGCAACTATTCCAGCTTTGGAAGACAACATTTCCGAAGAAATTCGGGCTATTCCGGCCGAAATGCTCGAAAAAGTTGCCCAAAATTGGACTTTCCTAAGACGCAGCCGCGGTCAACATTTAAATGAAATTATCTTCAAAAAGTAAATGTCATGGACCAATCTAACGTTTCAAATAAAGAACCGATGAGATTATTCAAATTTTATGCGTTTTTTTAAAAAAAAAAGTTCTCAAGCTCTTAAAAAATCACCCGTTATTTAATGGGTTTTGCATCGATTTTAACAATAAAAATCTGAGGTCCACGCACAAGAAGATGTGGGTAGAAAGCTAGTTATTTAAATATATTTAATTATTCTATTCACTTTCAAATAACAACTTTTTAAAGACCAGCCAAACTTTATTTAAATGAAATTGTATAAAAATGTAGGACTTAGGCAACTAAGCTTAGATTGTTGTATTGGCGGAAAGTCTTGTTTGATATTGGACAAAGCAATTAATTGTACAATCCAATTAGTTACCTCAGAAACAATCACAAGTGAAACACAAGTCCGCTTGTTAACATAGCCAGGAATTTCCTTCACCTGACAGCTGTTTTGAAGAGCTGATTTTTTTTTTTACCAAACCATAATTAGAAAAAAACATCTAAGCAATGAGAATGAATGGCAATAGGTACGATAGAAGGGTTGAAAGTTGATAAAACTCTCCTAACTGAGCCCGAGGAAGAAAATTAAAAACTCTAGGCACCTTCCAATCCAAAACATCCAGACAACGTTGCCAAAAAAAATCCCAAATAAATAATAAAACAACTCTTAACTCTCAACATCAAGTTCAAAAGTTTATTTTTTAGGAGGCTTACAAGCTAATTCACAAGCACTTTTAATGCCAAATCTATTTTCATTGCCCCTGCAGCCACCAAACAAAAAGGTTTCACATGATTTTGTAGCCGAATTATAATAGAATCTTGGTAGCTTCATCCGGCAAGGTCCCGTTTCCATTGGTAAGGAACACCTTGGATCTGTAAAGAATACCATTCTCTGTAAAACACTACAAAAATGAATTCAATTGAGATGCACAAACCTGGTGCTGCACAAGTGATCGTTCCAAATTGGATTCCGACTAGGAATAGACAAAATATAATCACCAAAGTTGGACGCATGTTTACGGATTAGGAAAGCAAATCTAGAACTAAACGGTCATAAATAAGCTTTCTATTAATCAACCCTCGCATTGAACTATTATAAATTTATTGGGCGTAAAAATGTAAACATCAATCAGACGGAGATAATTAATATGTATATTCAGAACAGTGGAGCACATTTTAGGAATGCTAGACAAAAAAATTGCTTAGTAATTAAGGTTTGGTAAAGTCAATAGTTCTAGCTCCAAAAGAGTTTCGCACTGAAAACCTCACACTTGAAAGCTGCAAGATATTTGGAAAACGTGTTCAACAAATAACAACTAGCTCCACAGTCCCGTCGTTGCTTATTACTTGCGATTATAGGTACTATAATGCAAGTTATGCATGCGTGCAGATTAAAAATGTTGAGATAACAATCAAACATGACATTACGATGATAGATAAACATATTTAACAATCAAACATGACATTACGATTATAGATAAACATATTTGAGTTACTGGCAAAATTTTGTGCGTCTGTCTGTACGGATGTACTTTGGACTGCAGCCTTAATGGTTGAGCCAATCGTGTTCAAATTTTCAAATTAAGGCCATTTTGACATTCTACGGAGGAATATTTAAATTTTTTTTTTAGCTCAAAAATTAACGGTACCTGTCATATAACCGTTATGTAAAAGCTTATTTTTCTCGAAAACGGCTCCAAGCATTTTTTATAAAAAAAAATCAGTGTACTACTGTAGGTATGCATTATAACGGGTGATTTTTTTGAGGTTAGAACTTTTTTTTTTTTTAAACGCATAAAATTTGCAAAATCTCATCAGTTCTTTATTTGAAACGTTAGATTGGTCCATGACATTTACTTTTTGAAGATAATTTCATTTAAATGTTGACCGCGGCTGCGTCTTAGGAAAGTCCAATTTTGGGCAACTTTTTCGAGCATTTCGGCCGGAATAGCCCGAATTTCTTCGGAAATGTTGTCTTCCAAAGCTGGAATAGTTGCTGGCTTATTTCTGTAGACTTTAGACTTGACGTAGCCTCACAAAAAATAGTCTAAAGGCGTCAAATCGCATGATCTTGGTGGCCAACTCACCGGTCCATTTCTTGAGATGAATTGTTCTCCGAAGTTTTCCCTCAAAATGGCCATAGAATCGCGAGCTGTGTGGCATGTAGCGCCATCTTGTTGAAACCACATGTCAACCAAGTTCAGTTCTTCCATTTTTGGCAACAAAAAGTTTGTTAGCATCGAACGATAGCGATCGCCATTCACCGTAACGTTGCGTCCAACAGCATTTTTGAAAAAATACGGTCCAATGATTCCACCAGCGTACAAACCACACCAAACAGTGCATTTTTCGGGATGCATGGGCAGTTCTTGGACGGCTTCTGGTTGCTCTTCACTCCAAATGTGGCAATTTTGCTTATTTACGTAGCCATTCAACCAGAAATGAGCCTCATCGCTGAACAAAATTTGTCGATAAAAAAGCGGATTTTCTGCCAACTTTTCTAGGGCCCATTCACTGAAAATTCGACGTTGTGGCAGATCGTTCGGCTTCAGTTCTTGCACGAGCTGTATTTTATACGGTTTTACACCAAGATCTTTGCGTAAAATCTTCCATGTGGTCGAATAACACAAACCCAATTGCTGCGAACGGCGACGAATCGACATTTCACGGTCTTCAGCAACACTCTCAGAAACAGACGCAATATTCTCTTCTGTACGCACTGTACACATACGTGTGGTTGGTTTAATGTCCAATTAAGTAAACTGAGTGCGAAACTTGGTCACAATCGCATTAATTGTTTGCTCACTTGGTCGATTATGTAGACCATAAATCGGACGTAAAGCGCGAAACACATTTCGAACCGAACACTGATTTTGGTAATAAAATTCAATGATTTGCAAGCGTTGCTCGTTAGTAAGTCTATTTACGATGAAATGTCAAAGCATACTGAGCATCTTTCTCTTTGACACCATGTCTGAAATCCCGCGTGATCTGTCAAATACTAATGCATGAAAATCCTAACCTCAAAAAAATCACCCGTTAAAATAATTCAGATTTCTTTCGCAGGAGCCGTCCATATTTTTGGAATAAAAAATATCCTATTTTTTAATTCAGCACCTCCATTCATCTATCTATCAATTTCATGCAAATTTGTTAAGCGTTTGAGGTGTGATTCCGTAACAAACATCCAAACATTTAAAATAAATAAATTTATTGGCGCGACAGCTCCTTCAGGAGCCAAGGCCTAGTGACTTCTACTCTCAACCATCCCTGTGTGTGTGTTGTTAATCTGCAAGAATGGAAGGGATCTACAGTTTATCGCCGAGTCCGAACGGCTACATGAGATGCACTTTTTCGAGACAAAATTTACTCTTGGATGTTTTGTCAGTAAATAATTTTTTTTAATTAAAAATAAATTTAAAAATTATTAATAACACATTATAAATAACACATCTGAACTTAAAGAAATGTGTCAAAACCACAACACTTAATGGCTTTTAGTAAAAATGGAGTGAGCCATTTTGGTATGCAATATTATAGAGTTTATTAATATACCTGTCATTATAAAATTTAAATATTTTTTTTAATTAGTTTTAAAAATATAGATTTAAAAAAAAAAAATCAAAAATTAATTTTAATTAGAAGAAAAAAGTTATTCAAAATTTTGATATGCGGAATTAAGTAAACTACCTATATCTTCTTAAATGTAAAATTTGACAGAAATCCAAAGAGCCGTTACCGAGAAAGCCAAAAATTAAAAAAACCGTTACATGAAAGGTACCGTTAATAGACTTTTCCCGTAAATTTGGTTCTGATCAAAATGTCATTTGATCAAAAAATTCTCAAAAAATTTCGTCAAAATCGTTGGAGCCGTTTTAGAGAAAAATAAACTTTTACTAAATGGTCATATGGCAGGTACCGTTATTTTTAGGCCTAAAAACAAAATTTCAATTTCCCCTCTGGATAATGCCAAAAGAATCACACACACCAAGTTTGAAGACAATCACTTAAGCCGTTTAGGCTGCAGCTCGTTATATATACTGACAGACAGACAAACTTTTTTAGACTTCTCTATGATCGTAATGCCATTTTTGATTGTTATATCAATTTTTTTGAATATTCACGAATCCTAAACTTGCCTTATAGTCCCTATAATCCTAAGTAAAAATATTGCTCCGGCTGGGTCGCACGTACTTGCTCTTATGTGCCTAATTACATTAGAAAGCAAGATCTTTGAGAGAAACGAGTAACATTTGCGTTGAAAATAACACAGGTTGAACTTATAAATAGTATTAAAAACCACAATACTTAACGGTTTTTAGTAAAAATGAAGTAAGCCCTCACACGTCTTAAATAACAAGGAATTTATGAAAAAATGTATTTCGAAAATTGTTTTAGTTTTTTGATAAAAAAAAATTATGTTTATAATTTATATCAATGTAGATTTTTTTAATTTGTCACCGTTAATCATTTCTTTTATTTCATTTCATTTATTAAAAAAAAAAAAAATTACAATGATACATTACGATTTTGAATCTTTTAGAGCATCAAAAAGTGAATAAACTATTTTTTGCTAGCCATTTACTGAATAAAATAAATAATGTTGGTACATAAGATATAAAATATTAGTAAGAATTTAAAGTCTTGTTATGACTTTAAATAAGGAAAACAAATAAAGAAAATAAGAACTAGGCAAAATATTCTTATGTTAGATTAGTGTAGTGTAGTGTAGTGAAATTTAGTTAGTCATTTAAATCCATTCCATGTTCGTGGTATAAGAAAGAATTTCTTTCACGTGTACGTCTACACTGTTCAATACAGGCCAGCTGTTTTGGCATTATGTGAAACCCAGGTTGGAGTAAATACTGATTTATCAGAATTTGCTCTACATGGGTATAGCTTGGTGCCATTACTTTTTTCCCAGCATGGTCTCGTCGTTTATGTTAGAAATGAAATAGAAATATTGCTTGCCATAGCCTTCCCTAATATGGGCAATGTTCCAAAATGGAGTTTAACTTCTTGTGGCTCAAATTCACTGTCCGCAAGCATGTCATTCATTGTAGTTTTTTTTTACAGGAGTCCAAATCTCGACAGTTATTCCACTTATAACGAGTTTGATGCGATGTCTGATTCCATCTCGGAAAATTGTTTCAACACCCGAAGTCGAGCTCTTCGCCGAGTTACATCACCTTACCCAACTGATCGATGTGCCAACGCGATAACATCCAACCGGATGTTGCTGGGCAAGCCGCCCATACTCTTGACTTGTTTCTTACTTCTCACCATGATTAGTGTAACTTCTCCATTTGGAACTTTAGATCATTGTGTCATTTCAGCTAATTTTTCGTCCCACACTCATCCAGTTAAAGAAAAACTCCCACCAGAGAAAGCCAACTGGGACGGCCTGAATAATTTCTTCCGAAACTTTAACTGGTCACTATGCTTCCTCGATAGTGACATTGATGCCAGTGCTGAAATGATCACAAATGTGATTCTTCTAGGGATGCGTGCTTTTATTCCAACAAAGTAAAAAGCATCAAGCCTAAAGAAAAGTCCTGGTTTAATTGTGAGTGTAAAGAAGCTATCAGGCTCAAAGAAGTAAGTTTCCGATCATACAGAGGAAAATCGGATAAAGCACAAACAAGCAAGGAACTCATGCAACTCCGTTATTGAAAGAACCAAATTTTTCCATGACCAAAAATTACGGCAAAAAATTCTGCAATGGCAGTAAAAATGTTTGGTCATTTGTAAAAAAATATTAAAAACTCCTCAACATCTTCGGTTCCAACGCTCATCGACAATAACAAACCAATTGTTTACTCTTCAGAGAAGGCAAACTTGCTCGCCGCCCATTTCGCTGCCAGCTCCACGCTGCCGCATAGCAAAGTTGCCCCTCCTGTACTTGAGAATGTAAATTTTTCCATGGGACAGATTTTTTCCGCACTCGTACAGTAGCAAGAGTTCTCAAAGATCTCGATATACACAAATCTGCTGGCCCGGATGGTATACCACCGATTCTTCTGAAGAGGTGTTCTTCCACACTGGCAAAGCCACTGCGTAAGCTTTTCCATCGCTCCTACTCTTGTGGAATCTTTCCTAGAAGATGGAAAACAGCATTTGTCCAGCCTGTCTCTAAGAAAAGTGACCCATCCTCCCTATCCTCCTACCGACCCATAGCACTTACGTCCCTTCTTTCTAAGTTTTTGTAAACGCTTATTAACCGTCAGCTTAAGGAATATCTCGAAGATCGAAAGCTTCTCCATGACCGTCAGTAAGGCTTCCGCAGCAACCGTTCCACTGGTGATCTGACGGCATATCTCACTGAACAGTGGAACAAATCTTTACATCGCTTTGGTGAAAGTAAGATTATTGCTCTTGATATCTCCAAGGCATTTGATAGAGTTTGGCATGAAGCTCTCTTATCGAAAATGCGTGCTTTTGGGATCGATGATACTCTTGTTCGTTGGATTAGAAGCTATCTTCTGGACCGTTCAATACAAGTTGTATTGGACGGATTCAAGTCTGATTCCCATAAAATAAATGCTGGTGTGCCCCAGGGCTCTGTTCTGTCTCCGACTCTTTTCCTCATTTTTATATATGATCTTCTGTCTGTTACTTCTAATCCACTTAACTGTTTTGCTGACGACTCTACCCTCAGCTTTTCATATTCGTTCGATAATTCACGTCCTTCGCCTTCGGACGTACAATTGCAACGGTGCCGTATGTCAAGCTCATTAAACTCCGATTCATACAGCATTGTCAAATGGGGTAATAGGAATCGTGTGGAGTTTAATGCTTCGAAAACTCAATGCTGTCTTCTGTCGTTAAAGCTAAACATACCGCCAATGCCATTGGGCCTGCACACACGAGATGATTTCAACCTGGGGGAAAACCGTTTTCAAACCTTACTTCAAGCACACACTAGATGAATTACTCTGGTGGAACAAAATGTATACATGAACTTCTTTTTTATGTGTTAGTTTTTCTTTTGCCTTTTGAAGAGCCAAAATGGTCTTAAATTGCGTGTGTGTATTAGTTTTCCTCTTCGTTCATCCACTCAAAAGTTGGTTGAAGATTTTAGTCCAATGTATACCACATGTTTTCCTTCGCTTGTCCAGAAAACCGGTTTTCCCCCGGATGAATTCATCTCATGTGTGCAGGCCCATTGTCCATGATTGGCACTCACATCGAAGAAACCGAAAAGCTCTCAGTACTCGGTATGCGTCAACGACGACCTCCGTTGGAACGACCATATATTTGAAATCGCTAAGAATGCTGCTAAGTGCTTAGGTTTTCTGTATCGGTGTAAGAAGTATTTTTCCCCATCTGATCTGGCTACAATTTATAAAGCGTTTATACGCCCTAAACTCGAGTATAACTCCCACCTGTAGGCAGGTGCTTCACAAACATCGCTTCACCTGCTTGATAGAATACAAAATCGAGCGTTAAGATTGGCAGGAAATAGAACTGCCGTTGAAACAATTGCCCCTCTCGAACACCGACGCAATGTTTCATTTTTTTCCTTATTTTATCGTTTCTTTTACAAAAAATGTTCACTCGAAGTAGCCAGTTGCATTCCTCCCCTTAAAAGTTTCTCCCGTAATACTCGTCTTGCAAGGAATGCTCATCAGTTCACCCTTGAGCCCAGTTTCGGACGTACCGTGAAATATAGGGATTCTTTTTTTAGCCGAACGACACGAATTTGGAATAGTTTACCCGGCGGGATTTTCCCTTGCCACTTTTATCTGCACACATTCAAAACCAATGTTAATCGACACCTCCTATCTCTCCCCTCCCTATCTTCCTAAAAGGGAAACAAATAGTTCCTTGTGCGCGCGTTAATTATAAAAAAAAAAGAAAGTGTGGGCGGCTTGCCCAGCAACATCCGGTATACGCGTACGGAATAACATAGGGAACTCTTCATTTCACCAATAATAATACTGTGGACATTTTTGAAGAATCTCAGCTTCATCCACAAGAAGTTGTCCTTGAGAATTATATAAATGAATATTGGTGAACGAAGTTGCAGTCGCAATTGCACTATCTCTCTTAATTAAACAAAATATCTAAAAGCTCATCACTTAAAGAAAAATTTTATCATTTATCCTTAATTCGATCACAAATTTCAAATACCAAAACAAATAAATTATGGATTTATTGAATCCGAACAGAAATACAATACAATAAACTTAATTATAAAAAAAGAATTATTCTTTATTTGCATTACAAATTTAAAATGAGTTTGTTTTTAAGTACAGAAACGTTGTTTTCTCTCTTATGGATATGTACAACCTATTCTATACTTCCGGCAGCTGCGATCGGCTCCTTGCACTTCTGAACGCATTCCTCCAGTGTGAGGAAACTGTGGGCATTTCCCGTCTTCAGATAACATCCACCAGTTTCGTATTTTTGACATTCTTTTGTAATAATGTTGAAGTAATATCCAAAAAATAATTTTCGACACACACCAATAGCATTCGGTTCCATTCCTACACACTCTTCTGAATTTATAAAAAAAAAACAAAAATATTTTATTTGTATTAAAAAAAAAAAAAATGTTTTAAGCAAATTTACTGGGAATCTCAAAGCAGTAGGCGCAGCTTAAGGCCAGAACAAGCACAAACACAGATTTTTGAAAATCCATATTTTTCACTGATGTGTTAAGGTCGGAGTAAAAGTTACAAATGCATTCAATTTCTTTTAAAATTCTGAATATTAGGTTCTTAAGGACTTTTTGTGCCGAATCGATATCACCTTATCAAGGTCATGACCACACATCACAATCGAATTTCTAGAACTTCTTCACCAACACAATCCATGGATCAATAAACTCCCAATCAAACCCATCTCGCAGTCAATTATAATTCACAATATCAAATTTTATTTCACATTAATTTATTATAACAACATTTAAAGCCTTCAAACACCCCTACACGATCTCTCACACTCCCTGATCGTGTCGAAACGATTCTCATTGCCCCCGCATCCGCCATAAATGAATTCCTCACACTTTCCAGCGATGGGATCATAAGCGAAGCTCGGAATATATCCGAAACACCTGCCAGCTGCCATACGTTGACGACATTTGTCTGACTCTGAAAACCATGACAATATGCCACAAGAGGTTCTTTAAACGTCACCAAAAAAAACAAACATAATCTATACCTCGTTTCAAAACCGCTTTACCGTCCGATAAGGTCACAGCAGCTAAAACTAGTAACAACACCAATAAAAGTAGTTTGATCTTCATGGTTCAAATGTTATCAAAACAGTGAATCAAAACAAAAATAAAATTATTAAATAAAATTTTAAATATTAGGTCACAAACAATCGAGACAGGTAATGTGGTTGAGCTAACAAAGATATCAAGTCCACCAATACAGACTTTATCAACTAACTGAATGCAGAAGCAGATAGTTGAAGTGTCTTCAGAGACGAGCTTAAGGTTATCTCTTGGATCGTGCTTTTATTAACTTTACGAGTTGACAGACAGGTGCGGGCTTCATCAAGCTCTAATGGATGACACGGTGGTGGGTAAATCACTCCAAGAATTTGAATGATTTACTTCGGAGTTTGGTTGCTTCTTGTTGGTGTAGGGGAGAGTCGGTAGAAATTGGGCAAACAGAAGGAAGCGTTAGGCATTCCTTTTTGTTGAATTTTGGTGAATATTTTAAAACTTTTGATGATGATTTAATAAAAAAATGTTCTCACAGCTAAGGATTTAGGATAGAAGGAAACCTGGTGAATTGAATTGTATCTTCAAGCTTTAAACAAAAACCGCTTAGGAAATTTTGATTTTCTGCTCATCAAAATCACTTTCATACGAGAATTTGACCTTTCTCTTGAGGAATAGACAAAATATGTTTATTTTTTTAACGAAAATATGGCAATTTTCTGAATTGTTTTTATAAAAAAAAAATACTTATTTTATTTATTATCAGTTTTTTTAGTTATTGCGAGTTCTTGTATTTTTTTCTTATAATAATTCAAATATAAAGGTACAAACAAATTTTTTAAATATATTTCAAGCTCATTTTTGCCTAATCTCCCCTAACTATTACTAGTTTTATGAGTATGACTATCACGCCCGAGATACTTAAATTAATAATTCTGCGCTGTAAAACTTCATTGTGAGTTGGATTGTGTTACCATTAAAGTGTTTTGGTATTCAGTTTCATTTTGTTTTTTTTTTTCTTAAATCTTTATTTTGGGTGTTTTGTACTTATTACTTGAAATATATAATAGAGCCCAGTTTTAGGCCAGTTTTGGGTCGGACATGATGTAACGATGATATTAGGTAGTTTTAAAAAAATGTTCGAGTTTATCATGATGGAGGAATCGTCATTTCCTAAGAAAGAGGCTGGTAACTTGGAAAAACAAGTTAACATTGGCGGGAAATAATGCTTTATTTATAAACCAGGGGAAGATTCGGATATTATGTCTTTTAACTTACAACTGTAGAGGGGGGACGAGCTTGCCTTATGTCGTTTTTAGGGTCATTCTGAACATGTCTATGCAATTTTTAAGGCGGGCATGCACCTCTTCAATTTTGTCACCTCCAAATCCTATAGAGACCCCCAGACTGTTTAACCGGTTTTCCCCTGTGGGTGCGAAGATGAAAGAATAGGCCCACGGTATGGATATGCCTGCAGTAAGAGTCTGCTAAAATATCCCCCCCCTTTAGGTATCCCCCCGCCTTTAGGTATGGGCAGAAAAGGCCTAAGGAAAGGGATAGCGCCAGATGACAGAATTGGCCTATGGTTGTGAGTGCCTGAGGTAAGAGTCCTCTAATCTCACCGCCCTATAGAATGGGTGTAAGAATTATTCTATGGCCCGGTTGCCGAAATTAAAAGTCTTCCAAGACCAAGTCTAGTTAAGCCACTACTTCACGATCCGTATGGAACGGCTGTAGGAACTATTGCTTCTAGGCGGGCAGTAGGGAGACCATGGGTTAACAGGAGCCCCAGCTGATTACACGAGCCTAGCTCGGTAGCAGCTGCTTGTTAAAATCGCGGTAGGCCCCCTTGTGGGAACTTCATGGGGGCTGTGGTTATTCCAAATGCGAAAGCGAAAAGGTATCTTTGGTTTCTGGCAGGATGGCACGGCTTCGAAAGAAGTGTGTAATGTACACAGGGAAGATGGAATATTTGCTTTCACCCTAAGGGGCCCGACCCATAGAATCCGTTGTGTCCGTTGCGGCAAGGAATACGGTGACATTGCCGTATGCGATGAAAAGAGGTGTCCAAATGAATCCGTTGCGTTTTTTTGACACAAAATGTAAAACGAACTAGCGATGGGTCGCTGGGTGAGTTAAGAGTGATAGTGTGATTTCGATTTGGTAACTGGTAAAGAGGATTCAAAATATTAAAATCGTACTTGTTCTTTAGCGATATTAACGCATGAAGATTATAGGAAATACATGAATGTGGATTTACATATTCATTTTCTAACAAATTGCAGAGAATATTTTTTTTCGCTATTTTGGTAATTTTGCATTTTGATAGTAATTTTAATGTAGTAACTTAAAAAAAGGTCAATTTTTTTATCTTTAGAAATCTTTGTTTTTAGCAACTTTTTTTTTTTTTTTTTTTTTTTATATAATTAACGCGCGCACAAGGGATTATGTGATTCCCTTTTAATGTAGAACACACTGCGCGGGCATTACGAAGATAGGGAGGGGAGAGATAGGAGGTGCCGATTAACATTGGTTTTGAATGTTTGCATATTGAAATGGCAAGGGAAAATCTCGCCGGGTAAACCATTCCAAAGTCGTGTTGTACGGCTAAAAAAAGAATCTCTATATTTCACGGTACGTCCGAAATTGGGCTCAAGGGTGAACTGATGGGCATTCCTAGCAAAACGGGCGAAACTTTTAAGGGGAAGAATGCAGCTGGCTACCTCGAGTGAACATTTTTTATAAAAGAAACGATAAAACAAAGAAAGACTTACACCGGTTTGCACTACAATATATGACATTTATCAAATATGACCGAAGTTTGCATTTCATTTGGATTTGCTGTGGTTTTGAAAAGTTTTGTCATAATAAAAATAAAAAAAAATGGATGAATAGTTAAAAATGTTGAACGAGTTTTTAGAATCCGCATTAGATACTACTGCGAAAAATTATATACGCTTCAATATGAAACTAAAACAAATGAAGTATGGTTCTAAGATTATAGGTATGCTTTTGAATTTTTTTTACTTGCGATTTATAGGGACTATAAGGCAAGTTATGCATTCGTAAAAAAAAATTCTAAGAATCCAACATGACATTACGATAATAGGGAAGTCGAAAAAAGTGCGTCAGAAAATTCTGTCTGTCTGTCTGTCTGTCTATCTGTCTGTCCGTATCGATTCCTACAGCCTAAACGGTTAGGTCTATTTGATTCAAACTTGGTATACAGTATTTTTGGAATACTCTACCCGACTGGTTTTCGATATGGCATTCTAGCTCCAAAACTAACGGTACCTGCCATATAACTTTTAATGAAAAACTTATTTTTCTCGAAGACGGCTCCTACGATTTTGATAAAACATTCTGAATAGTGTTTTCTGTGTAAAATCTATCTTTTAGTTTTGATGGATTTTTCAGACAAAGTATTATGACGATATCTCCCATATGACCGGTTTTTTAAAATCAGACTTTCTCGTTAACTAATTGACGGATTTTGAGGAAATTTTCAAAGTATGTAGTGTTTTATGATTTAAATAATATTGTTTATTAAAATTTTCAAAAACATTTTTTTTAATTTTTAATATTTTTTTAAAAAAAACTTATTTTGTTTTTTTAATATTTTGAAAACGAATCTATAGATTTTTTTTAATTTTTTCTGAAAAAACTGGTCGAACGATTTTGAAATGAAAAATTCATAAAATAGAAAACAGCAAAAAAAAATAAGATGGCTTACAAATTTTTTTCCAAAAAAACTTTATGAATAGTGTTTTTTTGATTTCATAAAAATTTTATTCGTTTAATATTTTCCCCGAAATTTTGTATTATATTGCTCGGTTGAGCCCTAGCCACTAGTCTAATGAAAGCAAACTTTGTTATCACAGTTTTCAACAAAACATAATTCACAGCTACAATAGTAAACTGATTACGTGCGATCCAGTCGGGCAATTTATTTCTTAGTGTGAAACTAAATTTTAAATAACAGGAAATACTTATATGATTTTTCTAGTCTAAGACCAAGAACTCTTTGAGAGACAAAACGCCATTTCGTAAATTTAACTTAGCACAAAACACTGCCTAAATCCATTAAAAACACAATTCTTTAAAGTTCTCAACGTGTTAAGCTAGATCTTAAATAGTACAATGGTTTACGTTTATAACTGTGGACAACTTAGTGCAGCACTTAGTTAGTGCGAAGCTAATGTATTAAATATAGGTTACCCATTATTTTGCGCCAATATATACATCACGTCGTCATCGTCTTCAAATGATGATATTTTTCGAGTTTCTCAAGCTACATTTGGTCGAAGTAAAATCAGCTTTTATCGTTTTTACAATATAAACCATCAATTTTTAGATTCATGGAGTTACATATCCATAATATTAATAATTATGATTACATCTGTTCTCAGAATATTTATTATTAAACAATTTGCTTTAATATTCATATTGATGTTTTAATTAAATTTCTAGCGAAACCAATTTATTTATACTTCTAGTTTGCTCTTCTTATCTATTTTTCTATGATGCCGTTAGCAAGAAAAAATTAAAATCTGAAAATAAAAAAACAAATCTAAGAAAATCTCAGCATTTCTTTTTTCTGTACTTGTTGTTACTTAGCGCAATTTTCGCTGCTACTTATTGTTATTCAAGTAACAACAAGCGCAATTTGTACTGCTACTTAAATAACAATAAGTAGCAACAAACGCATTTTAAGCTGCTACTGAAATAACAATAAGTAGCAGCAAAAATTGCGCTAAGTAACAACCCATGACTAGAAAACAGTTGAAGCTTCAAATTGCTTAATGTCATCGGATTTGCTGGAGAGAAAAGTTAAAAGTTGGTCTACTTGATGCGGTGCGTCCGGCACATGCGATTCCTATGGGTCACCTCCCATAAGAACACGTGTATTTAATGCGGTGACGCAATGGACGAACGGATTCTATGGGTCGATTGAGGCTCATTTCTGGCCTTAATGGGTATGTAAACAGGCGGAATTGACGTTTTTGGAGTAAGCACTATCCTTATAAGACACTTGTTATCCCATTATATCCCAAAAAAATCCTTGATTGGTGCAGTTTAAATGCCGAAGGCGTCATCGGTTCATTTGTCTTTAAATCTTAAACCGGTGCCAACAATACCGTGATTTTTACTTGCGATTGTATTATAATGCAAGTTATGGATTCGTGCAAAAAAAAAATTCTAACAATCTAACATGACACTACGATGATAGAGAAGTCGAGAAAAGTCGGTCCGGAAATTCCGTCCCTTAGTATGTCTGTCTGTCTGTCTGTTCGCACCTCCACAGCCTAGGCGGATGGACCGATTTGCTTCAAACTTGGTATTTAATATTTAGTTGGTAGTATCTCGTGGGGTGCTTTTCATTTTTGCATTAGGTCGAAAATTAACGTTACCTGCCATTAAATCTTTAACAAAAAGTTAGATTTTCTCGAAAACGGCTATAACGATTTTAATAAAACTTTCAGGGTGCCATTTTTTACAACAATACATCTTTCAAATGCGGTTTTATAGGAAACTATTATTCCGATTTCAATTAAATTTTGCACACAGGAAGTCATTTATAATTCATTTAATATTGCATTTAAAAAATTTCAAAAACTTTTTTCATCGATTTTTTAAAATTTTCTAAAAAAGAAATTGGTTATCGAAATATTTTGAAAACGGGTTGAATGAATATTTTTTAAATAATTTTCCCAAATGAAAATTACAGATTTTCCTATAATGACATTGTAAAAAAAATTTAAAATATTTTTTCTAAAAGTTTTTTCAAAAAAAAAAAAACGAATTAAAAAAAAAACTGGTCGAACGACTTTCTACATTTTTTTCGTCGATAGACATTTAGTTTTCATATTTTATTGCATACTTAGTTTTTCCGAGAAAACTCTTAATATAATTAAAAAAAAATTACAGAATTTTCGAAAAAAAAAACAATTTTTTTTATTTTTATTCCTATCTAGCATTAGAACAAGTTCGTGCGACCCAGTCGTATTTTTCTACGTTAATGCAACTTATTTTTTTTTTAATTTTATTCGACGATGTGACCGCACATATGAGCAACTACGTGCGATCCAGTCGTGCAATTTATTTTTATTCCTCATGGCATTGGAAATCCTTTGGAGGAGAGATGGTTCCATAAAGATGGCGCAACATGCCATACAGCGCGTGCAACCATCACTTTGTTTAGCCAAACGTTTGGAGACCGAACCATCTCAAGAAATGGACCTGTGAATTGGCCACCGTGTTCTTGTGATTTGACACTTTTGGACTACTTTTTATAAGGCTACGTCATATCTATGGTTTTGCAGATATACAAGCAACGATTCATATGCCCCTGAATCCTAACTGGGACAAAATTGGACCGACAGGATGTCGTTCATAAGGTACAGTCGCGGTTACCATATGCCCGAAATTATTTTTAAACGTTAAATACCATTCAAATTGTGAGCCTCTGGATATATGGATGTCTGGATGTTTGTTTTCCATTCACCCCTCAATGACGCAACGGATTTGTGGGACATTTGGTAGATGAATGGATGAAGTGTTGGATTGAAAATTGGCCAGTTTTTATCGAAGAAAAATGCGCGATTTCTGTTGTGTATGCATGCCTCGGCAACACATGTATAACAGCTAGTTTTAATATATAAATAAATATCAACTTTTGCCGAGTTATTATATAAATTAACTCAAGTGAAGTAACAATTTTTTTTAATTTAAAAATTTCGTGGATACTCAAATATTTAACTTACACTATTTTTTAATACTTATGTGCATAGTCTAGCCAAACATACTTTTTTATCAGTGATTTGCTAATAGTCAAATTCGGCCTCACAAATCTAAAGTCATCAAGATGAACTTTTTCCTTGTTTTCCTATGTACGTCATTTGATAAGGATGAACTCTGTAACCACTTTCGATTGATCCGGTGTATATGGCTGACAGTTCTATTATCTAGCCACGCGACGATCGGCTGAAATATGTTCATAGTTTTCTTCTTTGTTCTTATCTATTATTGTAATGAACTGGAAAAAGTAATAAAAAAGAAGAAAATAAAAAGGATTATTTTTTTTTTTTATTTTAATCGTTGTATATATGTATGTTTCTAAAAATACAATTTATTAAGCAAAATATTAATCAAAACCCTTTAAATTGATCACACAATGAGTCGGTTTCAATTATTAAAATTAATTAAAAAAAAAAAATTAAAAAATTAAAAAGATTGAAAGCTTACTTGGATGCATTTCGAGACGACCGGCGTCACATCATCAGCATTAATTTTTTTTTTTTTTAATTAATTTTAATAATTGAAACCGACTCATTGTGTGATCAATTTAAAGGGTTTTGATTAATATTTTGCTTAATTATTCATGGATCACACGCCGTTCAACATAATGAATAATCTTTATTCAAATTGTGTATTAAATACAATTTATTGTTAGATGGTCTCACTTAAATAACATTTGTATTCGCATTTACATACCAACATTTTTTTACCTGATCCAACTTAGTGATCCAAGAATTCCGACATAAAAACTAAAATTTCAAAATCTATTTTATTCTTTAAAATTACTCAAACCGTACTTTAAGTTACTTAGTTTGTTATTTTATTATGGGCGTATTCCTAATCGTTTCACTACTGCCTAGTCATAACACCTAAGTTTTCTAAAGATATTTAAGTAAACAAAAAGAAATATACTACTCGAACGTTGATAACCTAGGCTCAGCAGCAAATCTAACCCATGGCACTCTTAAAACTCAGCGACCTAGACCTAGGCCCGTCGGTCGGTAGTAGACTCTCTCATATATGTATGAATATGGACGAGCTGTCTTTCTAATTGTTTCTCGAACATATAAGCCGGATTTGTTTGCTAAAATTCTAATATTTTATAAAATAACCTTTGAATTCATTCCTGTATCAACAAATTATTCTAAAAACAAAATAATTTCTCCGATTGATAAGAATATTGAAATGAATGAAGCTTTTCAAGCTTCTCATATATGTAGATACAACATATTGTTGTCATTGAGATTTGAAGGTTCTTGAGAAGTTTCCAGATCACGCTAAACCTGCGTTTCTAATGCCATTTCAATTTTCTCAAAATCTTATTTCAGACGCATTTTCAATCTGCCTTGATTTCCATGCATGAAATTGAGGATAATTTGGATAGCAAAATCAACAGGTGAATCACCTGTATTAATTAACATAAAACACTTTTTGCATGTGTACTTAAAATTTTATAAAAGGTTATCAAAACAGTACATCCATATATAAGTAACATAATTTATTTAATACTTATCATAAAAACTAAACCTAGTAACCTAGTCTAAATGAAAAAAATAACTAAACAGGTATTCAGCTTGAGCTTGGAGCTGAGGTAGCAATCAGAGTCCCATTGTTCTTGGCAGTGGTAGATTGAACTCTCCTGTTCCGCCTACGACTGCTATTGCAAACCCTTTCACAATCTTCCAGTGATTCAAACAGCTTCTTTCCATTTCCACAGCCTTGATATTTACATTTTTCTGTATCCTGGTCATAATAGATGCCCACAGTTGCTGAAGTACAAATTCCATTTATCGAAGGCCTCCTGTCACATCTTGCTGAAGAAAAGAAACCATTAATTCTCTAGCTTAAGATCAATGCCAATAAATTTCTTACATGATTTTGACCATATTGTTGCCACACAGGATAACAGGTAAAAAATAAATACCATCAAATTCATTTTGCAAATTTTATGGATGACAAAAAAAAAAAAAACTTCAGCCTTTTCCTCAACTAAATATTTTTCAAGACCTTGCCAGAGAGCTGTTCTTGATGCCGTGACAGTACTTTTACTAATTTAAAATTTTTTTTGCTGCCACAATTAATTTATTCTTCGCAAGCAGTCCACTCTTATCGCTGCATACCACACAAAAACGAAACCCATATTCGGACCAATTCGTCAGATTGATAAACCAGAAGGACAAAGAGAGGCAAAACGATCTATAGAACCGAAGCGAAACGTTCCACAAAATCAAAACAAGTCGCCAGATACACAGCAAAAAATAAACTGAGTGATGCCACACCAAAAAAATAAAACATAACCTCTCCGCATCATTTTTATAAATAAAAGTGGCTCTGCAGTCGCGAAAGCTTTTCGATTTCAAAAACAAATGCCTATGACGAACCATCAAAGATCCCGCTCGCAGCTAGGGAACCGCTTGAAGTTCCCTTAAACTAGTTCCAACTGGTGGTGGTCGGCGGAGATCTCGAAGCGTTGCGCATCCCATCCTTAATCACTGTGAGAACACTATTCTCACTCATCGATGTTATCTATGAAACCCAGAGAAAGATTAAACACTGTGTCGATGTCGGTGGCAAGTTCTGGAGTCTTTATTTTTCAAAAAACACTCAAACGATACGCACTAGGAGCTGGAGCTAGGACATATTTAGTTCCTGCATGCTGCGGGTTTTGTAGACACAAGTGGCCAGGCAGTCTTCACGTGAGCCGAAGCTTTGGCCGGGAATCGATCGGCATCCGCCCACCTCGTAACGCTCACAATTGTTGGTCCGCGGGTCAAAGAAGTAGCCCTCGATGGCTATGGTGCAGTGGCCTTCGGACCTTGGTGGGTGCAGCAGACAGTAACCTGTAAAGATTCTTTATCGACTTTGTAAACGCTGGACAGAATGTTCATACTAGGCATCCGGGAGTACGGTGATTCTCCAGTTACAGACCCGGACAATCCCATCAGGAATGCCAGTCCAAAAGCAGCAACACAAAACCGGATCATTGGACGTAGGGCTGTTTGCATTGATAGATAGAGCTCGGAGGAAAAAGTTTTACTGCCCCTTTCGTTGATATTCCTCCAGAAATTAAGTGCTGGGCTGCGGCTATCTATAGCTGTAGCTGATAAGACTTATCGGCAGCTCTGACCAAAACTATGTGTAAGCAGAGTTCTTATCGTCAAAATACAAGCGTGGGTCAAGAAATAAAAAAAGTTTTGGCTTTTGGGAATAGAAAACTATCATTTGGAATTAATAGTTGAAGGAGATTCAAAGATAGAACATCTCAAGCATAACTATGAAGCTTTTATTCGGATTACTCTTTGCAATCGTTAGCCTCTTGGCTTTGATCGCAGCTAAAAAACCAGGTACGATTCGGAAACGGATTGAAAATGTTTATTAAAATTAATTGCATTTTTTGTACAGCGTTTTGCCTGCAACCTCATTCGGAGAACGGTAAGAATCCATGCAGGAGCTTTCTGCCATCATGGTCGTACAATGCAGCTGAGGACAAGTGTGTGAGATTCAACTATGGCGGCTGTAACGGAAATGACAATATTTATGATTCAAAGAAGGAATGCGAGGCCCTTTGTAAGAACTAAATTTATTTGTTTTATAAATAAATTAAAAAAGTTATTAAAAGGTGTTTGCTTTTTATTTGTGTGCTTATTTTTGGGCTGGAAAAGTAATGCATTGATAACCAAGATTGTGGAGAAACGTTAATAATTTTATTGAAATTCGCCACTGGGTGGCGCTGTGCTGCATATAAATTTGAAGCTTTTAATTGATTGGTGTGTGGAATATTCTTATCATCTTATCCTAGTACCAAATTTTACATAAGGAAGTGCCCTCGTTAAGGCCGAATTATATATCTGGAACTATATTTTTTTCTATTAGCTTTCTGATACTCGGAAGAAGACCTATCGACCGGAGATTCTCTGGGTTGGTACTATCCTTTCTCTTTTTCGGGAGAGGATACAGAACAACTTTTTTCAAACTTACTGGATAAAATGCGTTATTCAGCGAGTTGTTAATGTGTTGGTTATAGGTCTATTCCATCCCGAGCGATGTCTTGTTTTTGACGTGATAACGTCTTATAAATCGATGACAGGCTACACGTACGAAATAACATGACTCATGCTGATAAGACTCATGACTCATAGTAACCACGATACTGGGGTTCTTTCAACCAAAATCGATCGCAAGCACCAGACGAACATGAAAACGAACAGGCGCAAATTCCCAAAATAATTCCACTCATATTCAAAAAGAACAAGAAAAGAAAAAGAAATACAAAATAGGCGGAGTTTTGTGAAAGTAGATGTAGATTATGGGGTATGTGTGTGTGGATGTAACGAGAGGGTTTGTGGGTGTGAGTTAACGGGCTGTATGTTGGTGTTGCTGCCATCAATTCATTTCTTGAGATAACACGCTCATCCAATCTTACTCTTCAATAAATCGATTGTAAGGTGTGCTCTATGGCTTGTGGCATCCACCATCCCGTTGAAACCACATGTCGTCCAAGTCCAATCTTTGAATTGGGGCCAAAAATAATCGGTAATCATGGCGCGATAACGCACTGATCGATGTGCCAACGAGTATACCGGATGTTGCTGGGCAAGCCGACCATACTCTTGGCGTGTTTCTTACTTCTCACCCTGATAAATATACCATTAGTGTAACTTCTCCATTTGGCACTTCAGACCATTGTGTCATTTCAGCTAATTTCTAATCCTCCACCCATCCAGTTAAAGAAAAACTTCCCACCAGGACCGTTTGGCAATACGAGAGAGCCAACTGGGACGGCCTGAATATTTTTTTCCGAAACTTTAACTGGTCACTATGCTTCCTAGATAGTGACATTGATGCCAATGCTGAAATGATCACAAATGTGATTCTTCTAGGGATGCATGCTTTTATTCCTAACAGAGTAAAAAGCATCAAGCCTAAAGAAAAGTCCTGGTTTAATTCTGAGTGTAAAGAAGCTATCAGCCTCAAAGAAGTAAGTTTCCGATCCTACAAAGCCAACCCTACAGAGGAAAATCGGAAAAAGCAAAAACAAGCAAGGAACTCATGCAACTCCGTTATTGAAAGAACCAAATTTTTGCATGACCAAAAATTACGGCAAAAAATTCTGCAATGTCCCAAAGGCAGTAAAAATGTTTGGTCATTTGTAAAAAAATATTAAAAACTCCCATCTTCGGTTCCAACGTTCATCGACAATAACAAACCAATTGTTTTTTCTTCAGAGAAGGCAAACTTGCTCGCCGCCCATTTCGCTGCCAGCTCCACACTGTCGCATAGCAACGTTGCCCCTCCTGTACTTGAGAATGTAAATTTTTCCATGGGACAGATTTTTTTCCGCACTCGTACAGTAGCAAGAGTTCTCAAAGATCTCGATATACACAAATCCGCTGGCCCGGATGGTATACCCCCGATTCTTCTGAAGAGGTGTTCTTCCACACTGGCAAAGCCACTGCGTAAGCTTTTCCATCGCTCCTACTCTTCTGGAATCTTTCCTAGAAGATGGAAAACAGCATTTGTCCAGCCTGTCCCTAAGAAAGGTGACCCATCCTCCCCCTCCTCCTACCGACCCATTGCACTGACATCCCTTCTTTCTAAGGTCATGGAAACACTGATTAACCGCAGCTTAAGGAATATCTCGAAGATCGAAAGCTTCTCCATGACCGTCAGTATGGCTTCCGCAGCAACCGTTCCACTGGTGATCTGATGGCATATCTCACCGAACAGTGGAACAAATCTTTACATCGCTTTGGTGAAAGTAAGATTATTGCTCTTGATATCTCCAAGGCATTTGATAGAGTTTGGCATGAAGCTCTCTTATCGAAAATGCGTGCTTTTGGGATCGATGATACTCTTGTTCGTTGGATTAGAAGCTATCTTCTGGACCGTTCAATACAAGTTGTATTGGACGGATTCAAGTCTGATTCCCACAAAATAAATGCTTGTGTGCCCCAGGGCTCTGTTCTGTCTCCGACTCTTTTCCTCATTTTTTATAAATGATTTTCCGTCTGTTACTTCTAATCCACTTAACTGTTTTGCTGACGACTCTACCCTCAGCTTTTCATATTCACGTCCTTCGCCTTCGGACGTACAATTGCAACGGTGCCGTATGTCAAGCTCATTAAACTCCGATTTATACAGCATTGTCAAATGGGGTAATAGAAATCGTGTGGAGTTTAATGCTTCGAAAACTCAATGCTGTCTTCTGTCGTTAAAGCTTAACATACCCCTAACGCCATTGTCCATGAATGGCACTTACATCGAAGAAACCGAAAAGATCTCAGTACTCGGTATGTGTGTCAACGACGACCTCCGTTGGAACGACCATATATTTGAGATTGCTAAGAATGCTGCTAAGTGCTTAGGTTTTCTTTATCGGTGTAAGAAGTATTTTCCCCATCTGATCTCCCTTTAAAAGTTTCTCCCGTAATATTCGTCTCGCTAGGAATGCCCATCAGTTCACCCTTGAGCCCAATTTCGGTTGTACCGTGAAATATGGGGACTCTTTTTTTTTAGCCGAACAACACAAATTTGCCATTTTGATTTGCAAACATTCAAAACCAATGTTAATCGACACCTTCTGTCCTTCCCCTACGATAAAAGAATTATAAAAAAAAAAAACCGCTTGAGCAATTATCTTCAAATTCGGTATGTCTTTTGAATCTTTTGGCATTCCTCAGAGAGAAAATTGAAATTTTATTTTTAGGGCCAAAGATAACGGTATCTGCCATATAACTGTTAAGGAAAAGCTTATTTTCCTTGAAAACCAAATTTTCCGAAAAAAGTCAATTAATGATACGATTAATAACTTTCATATAACGGTTTTTTTTAATTTTCGACTTTCTCGGTAACGGCTCAATGGATTTCAATCAAATTTAATATTTAAAAAGACCAAATAAATTCTGCATACCAACATTTTTATTTTTTTCTATTTATAAATTATTTTTGCTTTTTTTTAATTAATTATATTTAAAACTTATCAAAAAAAATTATTTAAAATTATGAAATTAGGAGTATATTAATAAACTCTAAGAAACTGCATAAAAAATCTCAAACTAATTAAAAAAAACAGGATTTTATCAAAACCGGTCCTACAATTTTCGAAATACTTTTTTCATAAATTCTTTGTTATTTAAGACGTGTGATGGCGTACTTCGTTTTTGCTAAAAACAGTTAAGTATTGTGGTTTTGATAATTTTTATTAGTTCAAACTGTTACTTTCAACGTAAATGTTTCTTGTTTTTGTCAAAGATCTTGCCTTCCAATGTAATTACGCACATAAGAGCAAGTACGTGCGACCGAGTGGTGCTCATTTTTTTTTAAATTTTACTTTGAAAATACCTAAAGAGATAACATTTCTTAATTGCTCTGAATATTATTTCCTATTAAAGTTTCCGTTCAAAATCCATTCGCAAAAAATAGAATTTTGAGATTATCATGACCTCAATGTTTTTGATGGAATTTGCAATAAAAATTCGCCGATTTGAAAAGTCTTGCTGTTTTAATCAAAAAAAAAAAAAACAAGTTTAGTTTGTTGTCAGATACTTCTATCGAGGGACTTTATACTATGAAAGTAATTTGTGCACTAGTTTTCCTAGTTCTTGGATTCTTAGCCTTGACTTTAG
Source organism: Platycheirus rosarum (assembly GCA_963971375.1). Taxonomy (NCBI): domain Eukaryota; kingdom Metazoa; phylum Arthropoda; class Insecta; order Diptera; family Syrphidae; genus Platycheirus; species Platycheirus rosarum. Next base: position 3,249,557 of record OZ020507.1, on the reverse strand, counting down.
CTGAAAAACCAGGTAAGACAATGGAATAATAGTGTCGGATATGATTTGATTTGTTGTTATAAAAGCGGCTTGCTTCCAACACCATTCATACAATGGTGATGACTTCCAATGCAGGGCAATGTTCCGAAGATGGACATACAATCTAGAAGAAGATACGTGCATCCAGTTCATTTATGGAGGATGTGTAAGGAACGACAACCATTTCAAAACAAAGATGGATTGCGAATCAACGTGCAAAAGTAATTAACAATATATTTGGTTCAAAAAAAGGGTTCAAAACCAAAATAAATGTATTTTGAAACAATTTTAAGACATGTCTTGTTATTTATATAAAACTAGCTGTCTGTCTGTCTGTGTGTCTTTCTGTCTGTTTGTTCCGGGTAATCTCGGGAACGGCTTCATTGATCTTGACGGGACTTTCACTATCAGCTAGCTGATATCCTAAGGGGTAAGGTTATGTTAATTACTCACTAGGTAGCGCTGGTGTTGTTTTTTTTCGAAAATTCTGACCGATTTTGACGGGACTTTCACAGGCAGGGAGCTCATTTTGAAAGGAATAACTAAAGCTATTTGAATTACGCGTAGGGGGCGCTGGGATTGCTTATTTTTCGAATATTGTTGTTTAAGAAAAACAGAAGAATAAAATTAAACTAACATGGGTAGGTATTTCTCTATGGTAGAATACAGAATAATTAATTTTTTGTAAACTTTGCGAATCGAGTAAACAGATTTTGATAAATTTCAGGCGGACAAAGTCGCGGGTAAAAGCTAGTAAGAAATAAAAAAAAATAATAAAAGATGACAGTGACGTCAAGAAATTTTTATATACATCATACCAGCACATATATATATAAAAAAAAAAAACAAAATATACGTGGATCGTAGATCGTACGTTTGTCATTTTGCGGTAAGCAATTTTATTCTTTGGGCAATTTGCAAAGTTTCAGTTAATTTATTTACAAAAAAAATGTATCCTTTATGTTTCTTTAGTAAATTACCTATTAATTAAAAAAAGATTTGTTCAATTTCGTTTTGTCGTTCTCGCGTGATGCGCGGTCAGGGGTTTCGTCTTCTATTTCATTATATATAGTGACAAGCAGATTTAGAACGGGCAGTATACTAGCAGTGTAAGTAAAATAAATTTGTCAGAGTATAAAAAGTCTTTGACCAGACTGCAGAGTTTCGTTTTAAATTCATTAATTTGAAAGAAAGCCCTTTAAAATATTGACAGTGTAGTCAAAACTTGAGGAAGCCTCCACACAAAGAATATAATCATGGGCAAACTACATCATGAATATCTTAACTGTCATTGCCATGTAAAGTAGAGAGAAAATGCCTTGAGAACCTAGCTCGAAGGGCTATAGCGTATAGCAAGCCATGTTCCAACACTGTCGCGGAAGAAAGGAAGGCTCAAAAACTCCTGGATCAAACACATTTTTTTTATATAATTTGCACACGCTAAAGGTACTTGGCCTACCCTTTTGATGTCGGTGGAAACAGCGCGAGCTTAGGAAAGAAGGAGAGGGTATAATAGGAGTTGCCAATGAACATTGGTTTTTAACTTCTGAACGTCATAATGGGATGGGAAAACAGAGTTAGGCAAGAGATTCCACATTCGAGTTGTACGGCTGAAGAACGAATCTCTGTACTTGACTGTACGACGAAATTGGGCTCAAGGGTAAATTGGTGGGCATTCCTGGAAGCGCGAGTATTACGGTGAAACTCTTTAAGGGGAGGAATGCAACTGGCTATTTCTCTAGAACATTGACCGTAGAAATAACGGTAGAAAAGAGAGAGACATGAAACATTCCGTCTATGTTCAAGTGACGTGAATGTTCTTTGAATACCATCCAAAAGACTCAAGTGAGTTGATAGAGCGCCCGCCCAGATATCTGGGTTATATTCTAGTCTTGGACGAATGTATGATTTGTAGATAACGGGTGATTTTTTTGAGGTTAGGATTTTCATGCATTAGTATTTGACAGATCACGCGGGATTTCAGACATGGTGTCAAAGAGAAAGATGCTCAGTATGCTTTGACATTTCATCATGAATAGACTTATTAACGAGCAACGCTTGCAAATCATTGAATTTTATTACCAAAATCAGTGTTCGGTTCTTTTTTGTTTTTTTGTTCAAATTTTGTTCAGCGATGAGGCTCATTTCTGGTTGAATGGCTACGTAAATAAGCAAAATTGCCGCATTTGGAGTGAAGAGCAACCAGAAGCCGTTCAAGAACTGCCCATGCATCCCAAAAAATGCACTGTTTGTTGTGGTTTGTACGCTGGTGGAATCATTGGACCGTATTTTTTCAAAGATGCTGTTGGACGCAACGTTACGGTGAATGGCGATCGCTATCGTTCGATGCTTTACAAACATTTTGTTGCCAAAAATGGAAGAACTGAACTTGGTTGACATGTGGTTTCAACAAGATTGTGCTACATGCCACACAGCTCTCGATTCTATGGCCATTTTGAGGGGAAACTTCGGAGAACAATTCATCTCAAGAAATGGACCGGTAAGTTGGCCACCAAGATCATGCGATTTGACTCCTTTAGACTATTTTTTGTGGGGCTACGTCAAGTCTAAAGTCTACAGAAATAAGCCAGCAACTATTCCAGCTTTGGAAGACAACATTTCCGAAGAAATTCGGGCTATTCCGGCCGAAATGCTCGAAAAAGTTGCCCAAAATTGGACTTTCCGAATGGACCACCTAAGACGCAGCCGCGGTCAACATTTAAATAAAATTATCTTCAAAAAGTAAATGTCATGGACCAATCTAACGTTTCAAATAAAGAACCGATGAGATTTTGTAAATTTTATGCGTTTTTTTTTAAAAAAAGTTCTAACCTCAAAAAAATCACCCGTTAGTAGCCAAATCAGAAGGGGATATGAATTTCTTACATCTTCGGAGGAAGCCCAAACATCTTGCGGCATTTTTGGCAACATCATAAATATGATCATTCCACAAGAGGTGACTGGTGATGCTTATACCGAGAATTTTAAGATGATCAGCTTCCATAATGTAAGTACCACTCATGGATAATGGCAAGGGAAGGTGTATTACGCTTTAGAGACAGAAGACAGCATTGTGTTTTGGACGCATTAAATTCTACACGATTTCTTATTTGATGATGCTGTCATTATCATACGTTGCCTTTGAAAATCCACATCCGGAGACCGCGGTTGGGACTCCAAAAATGAATATGAAAAGCTGAGTTTACTGTCATCAGCGAAGCAGTTTAGTGGATTAGAAGTTTCAGACAGAAGATCATTTATAAAAAATGTCGAAGACAGAACGGAGCCCTGGGGCACACCAGCATTTATTTTGAAGATATCGGATATGAACCCATCCAATACAGCCTGTATTGAACGGTCCGAAAGGTAATTTCTAATCCAGCGAAGAAAAGAAACAGCGAAACCGAAAGCACGCATTTGCGATAAAAGAGCCTGGTGCCAGACTCTATCAAAAGCTTTAGAAATATCGAGTGCAATAATCTTACTTTCTCCGAAACGATGTAGAGATTTGTTTCACTGTTCGGTGGGATAAACCATTAGCTATATCACCAGTGGACCTATTGCTATGAAAACCATACTGTCGGTCATTTAGAAGCTTTAGTTCCTCAAGATATTTCTTGATTTTATAATTAATAAGTGTTTCCATGACCTTGGAAAGAAGAGACGTAAGTGCAATCGGTCGGTAATTTGCGGGGGAGGACAATTCGCCTTTTTTTAGGTATGGGCTGGACAAAAGCTGTCTTCCATTTGCTCGGAACGAGCCCTGAAGAGTAGGATAGATAGAACAGCATACGCAGTGGCTTTGTCAACGTAGAAGAACACCTCTTCAGAACAATAGCGGGGATACTATCAGGAACAGCGGATTTATGTACGTCAAAATCTTTTAAAACTCTAGGCACTGTACGAGTGAGAAAGGAGATTGGTCCCATAGAATCATTTACGCTCTCAAGTACGGGTGGGACCATGATACACTCTGGAAGTGTAGAATTGGCAACAAAATGCTTAGCAAAAAGGTTAGCTTTCTCTTGGGAACTAACCAATGGTGTATCATTGATGACAAGCATCGGAATCGAGGAAGAAGTGTTCCTTATATTTTTTACAAATGACCGAAAATGTTTGCTATCTTTGGGACATTGTAGTAATTTTTGTCTTAATTGTTGGTTATGTAAAAATTTGGTCCGTTGAATAAGAGCCTTACAGGCATCTGTAGATTTGCATTTCTCAGTAGAGTTGTCTTGTAACAACGCAAACATACCTCTTTAACTCTGATAACCTCTTTACAGCTTGTATTAAACCATGAGTTTTCTTTGGGTCTAATTCTTTTGACTTCTCATCATTTAGTAACTATACTATAAAGAGGGAAATCTACTGCCTTCTTTTGACAAGGCCTACAAGCTGGTCAAACAAGTATTGGTGTAGAACTGTCAAAAAATTGACGCCGATTGAGAGTGTAGTAGTCAAATAATTGACCTCTTCTTTTCAGTTTCCTTTTCTTTTTCAACACGAAATTGGGCGTGTTGGTAGATACTTGATTATAAAAAGCGCCATCCCAAAATTGACGTCATCAGTGACTCAAAATGACTAAATTAAATTACCATTTTTCGAAAGAATCCGAAGTGTTAGTGGAATTAAAATGTATATTAAATCAATCAATGTATATTTAATCAATCATTGGACCAAACCTGCATCAATTAAAACTTACTTTTCCTTTTTTTTCTAAAACGGAAATAAATTTATTCAACAACTAATGACGTAAAATACGAAAGTCGCTATCTTGTTTTCTTGTACCATGAGGAGCCACTAGCAAGTTACTCGAATGCAAGTTGTTATACTTTATTATTTTTTCCCTGCCTTTTACATATTGTGTGCTTGAAAACTCTATATAAACGTATATATATATATAAGCAAACATATCGCAAGTCACATAGAGCGCGTTTTTAACGCCGCGTCAAGTTCCACACGGCGTCAAAACGTCGCGTTGTGATAATTTACAAATTGTTTTTTTTTTTTTAAGTCTTTGGTAAACAGAACGCATTTTTAACGCGGCGTAGAGATTATTTTACGCTGCATTGAGATAATTTTGACGCGGCGTTCCAAAAAAAAAATTTGTTTTCAATATTTTGTGTTTGGTAATTAAGTCATTCTGAATTTGTTGTAGAAATTTATTTTAGTAAATTATTTTCTTGACTTATTTTGTGTCATTTAATATTGTATTGTTTAAAGGAAAAAATAACCTAATTAGCATTTAGTGAGAAAATGAAAATCAAGATTCAAATATTAAACGCGCTGCGGATAGCTCTCTGACTGACGTTCTCTAACGCCGTGTTTAGAATGCTGTGTTAAAATAATCTCAACAAATTATTAATCCTACAAACTTAAAAAAGAAAAACACTGCATTATATTCGTTTATATTAGAAAATCGTAAACACTATATTTTTCCGTACTAATTAGACAGTGTGTATATGATTCTTGTTCTTTTGGACAGGCACGTACGTTGATGTTTTTTTTTTTTTTTTTTTTTATAATTAGCCCGCACTAAAGGGATTTTGACTACCCTTATAATGTTAATTAAACACAGCGAGGGCTTTAGGAAAATAGGGAAGGATGTGAAAGGAGGTAACGATGCACATTTGTTTTAAAGTTCTGCACTTCAAAGTGGGAGGGAAAAACAGAGTCTGGCAAGGCATTCCACATTCGCGTGGTACGACTAAAGAAAGAATCCCTGTCCGAAGTTGGGCTCAAGGGTATAATGATGGGCATTCCTTGCAGTGCGAGTATTACGGATAAAGCGTTTCAGGGGAGGAATGCAACTGGCTATTTCGCTAGAGCATTGTTTATGAAAGTAACGATCAAATAATGAAAGGCAGGAAACATAACGTCTGTGCTCCAGAGAGATGTAAATGTTTCTGTTATTGCTCGATCGCCTATCATTTTTAAAGCTCTTTTTTGTATTCTATCTAGAAAACTCAAGTGGGTTACAGGAGCACCTGCCCAAATGTGGGAGTTATACTCAAGTTTAGGGCGAATATATGCTTTGTATACTGTAGCCAGATCAGACGAGGTGAAGAACTTCTTGCATCTTCGAAGGAAACCTAAACATCTCGCGGCATTTTTGGCAACGTCAACGTCACAGAAGGTGGTCTGTAATGCACATACCGAGAACTGAGAGGTGGTTGGTTTCCTCTATGCAAGTGCCACTCATGGATAGTGGCATTAGGGGTATATTTCGCTTTAACGACAAAAGACAACATTGTGTTTTCGAAGCATTAAATTCTACGCGGTTTCTTATTCCCCATTGAACAATGCTGTCAAGATCAGAATTTAATGAACTTATCATACGCTGCCGTTGCAGTTCCACATCCGAAGAACGAGGATGTGAATCTGGAAACGAATATGAGAAGCTGAGAGTACTGTCGTCTGCGAAACAATTGATAGGATTAGTTGTTTCAGATAATAAGTCGTTGAGAGTCGGAGACAAAACAGAGCCCTTGGGCACGCCAGCGTTTATTTTGTGAGAATCAGACTTGAATCCGTCCAATACAACTTGTATTGCGCGTTTCGAAAGGTAATTACTAATCCAACGAAGAAGAGATTTGTCGAGTCCAATTGCACGCATTTTCGATAAAAGAGCTTGATGCCAAACTCTATCAAATGCCTTAGAAATATCAAGTGCAATAATTTTGCTTTCCCCAAAACGATGGAGAGATTGGTTCCACTTTTCGGTGAGATATCCCATCAAATAACCAGTGGACCTGTTGCTACGAAAGCCGTACTGCCGGTCATTAGGAAGCTTTCGGTCCTCAAGATATTTCTTAAGCTGAAAATTAATCAACGTTTCCAAGACCTTGGAAAGAAGGGAGAGGAGGATTCGCCTTTTTTTAGGGACAGGCTGGACAAATGCTATTTTCCATCCACTCGGAAAGAGACCAGAGGAATAGGACAGATGGAAAAGCTTACGCAATGGTTTTGCCAGCGTTGAAGAACACCTCTTCAGAACAATAGCGGGGATTTTATCCGGGCCAGCGGATTTGTTTATGTTAAGATCTTTTAATACTCTTGCGACTGTACGAGTGCGAAAGAAGATAGGTCCCATGAAGTCATTTACGCTCTCGAGTACAGGAGGAGTACAAACACCTGCTGGCAGCGTTGAGTTAGCAGCGAATTGGGCTGCAAGCAGATCTGCTTTTTCTTGAGAACTGACAACAGGAGTATCATTGAAGACAAGCGTAGGAACCGATGATGACGAGGAGTTCTTTACGTTTTTAACAAATGACCAAAAATTTTTACTGCCTCTGGGACATTGCAGTATTTTTTGCCGGATTTTATGTTCATGTAAAAATTTAGTCTTGCGAATGTGAACATTACAGGGCTTTCTAGCTTGCTGAAACTTTTTCCGGTTTTCCTCGGTATTGTTGGCTTTATAACATCGGAAACTTACCTCTTTCAACCTGATAATCTCTTTACAGCTCGAATCAAACCATGAGTTATCTTTAGGTTTGATACTTTTTGACCTATTCGGGACAAAATTTCGCATACCTGAGAGGATAACATTTGTTACCATAACTGCGCTGGAGTCAATGTCACTACCGAGGAAGCAGAGCGACCAGTTGAAGATCCTGAAGAAATTATTGAGACCGTCCCAGTTGGCTTTCTCGTATTGCCAAACGGTTCTCCTAGGTGGTTTCTCTTCAACTGAGTTTTGTTGGCACGAGAGATTTGCAGAAATGACACAATGGTCTGATGTGCCTAGAGGCGAAAAAACACGAATTTTGTGTTTATCAAGATCGGAAGTAAGAAACAAGTCTAGTGCGTTGGCGGCTTGGCCTGTGATGTCAGGAATTCGTGTTGGCTCATCAACAAGCTGAGTTAGTTGGTTTAACTCAGCAAAGATTTCAACATACCTTCCTTCGGGTGTTGTCTGGCCAGAATAGCGAAGCCAACTTGAACATTGTACATTGAAATCACCCGTAATAATGATTTCAGTGTGAGGATAATGGGCAACAATACTTTGTATGGAGTCTGACAAAGCATCAAATTCATTGGAAGTTGACACTTTATCCAAATTAGACTTCTATAGATAAAACAAGTATGTATAATGCGCTTATTTACCGTGAATTTTAACCACATGCAGTTAAAATCTGTATTTGAACACAGATCATATTGTGGTAGAAGTTGGTATGCAACATCATTCCTAATATATACGGCGATTCCGTGATAGGCAAAGAATAATGGCACTAAGTTATACCCATGAAGGTTAAATTCCGAGTGATCAGAATTTTCTCCTACTTGGGTTTCACTTAATGCCAAAACAGCTGGCTTCTTTAATGAAGTATAAACGTATGCAGCACAGAAATTTTTCCTGAGCCCACGAATGTTGGAATAATCAACTCTGAAAACACCCCCCATAAAGAATACAAAACTTAAAAAACAAAGACGGACAATTAACTATAATCAATGATCCACTAAGTCCCAATTTGAGCTTCACAAAAACAATTATTACTAGTGTTATGCCTTAATAATAATTGAGTTGATCCGCCCCTGGTTACTCAGAGAACATCAATTAATATATCCGATAACGATCTAGCTTAACCATAAGGATTTACCGCAATGATTAAACTAAATCGTCTGTGAGGAAGGAAATATGGAAAAAAGACAAGAGAAGGAGCTTACTTGCTGTGGTGTGTTTTTTTCTCGGTATTATTAAATTGATTTTTGGGCGATTTTTTATTTCAAAGCACTTAATTTATATTGTATGCACTGATTCGGATTACCCCGAATATATCCAATGCTTTCCTACAAACTGTACTGTTTTATTCTAAACTAAAAAAAAAATTATTTTAACTTTAATATTTTAAATTTTTTTTGTGTAAACAAAAGCATTTTACTTACAGTTGTTGTCAACAAGAACAAGATGAAATGTCAAAATGAAGAAAACTCATCACATCATTTTTTTACGCGGACAATGAATGATATACAAAAGAGAACACGAAACACAATGAATTATATACCAAAGCAACAACGAAAATTGAGGGTTTTGAGGCGTGGAACGTACGAAAGTTTTTCCTCTATATAATATATTTACTCTATGCTTCTCATTCCCGAAACAATGAGATTAGTGACCATATCTGCACTGAAGTCAACGTCACTATCTAAGAAGCATAGTGACCAGTTAAAGATCCTGAAGAAATTATTGAGACCGACCCAATTGGCTTTTTCATACTGCCAAACGGTTCTCTCAGGAGGTCTTTCTTTAATTGGATTAGTTTGGCAAGCGGATATGACACAATGGTCAGAAGTACCTAGAGGCGATATTACACTAATAATGGACTTATCAGGGTCAGAGATAAGAAACAAGTCAAGAGTATTTTCAGCTTGGCCATCGACGTCCGATATGCGAGTAGGCTTGTCAACTAGTTGAGTCAGATGATTGTATTCGGCAAAGATCTCAACACACATACCTTCGGGTGTTGTAGGTCCAGAATTGTGGACATTGAAATCGTCCGTAATAACGATTTCAGTGCGAGGATACCGGGAAACAATTTTTTGAATTAAGTTCGAACGGGAATCGAATTCGAGAGAGGTTTAGAATCTGTCTAGATTTGGGCTTCGATAAAGGAAATTAACTTGGTTAACCTTTCAGATGTAGCCTCAGGCAAATAAGTAAAGTGGGAGAGTTTTGGTCCCAATTGCCAATTGGTAAGTGGCTAAGGTCCAAGGTTTTTTATTTACATGTACGATTTTTAAGATATTACGTCTGCTGACTGGCGAGCCAAAAACAACCAACCTAACTATGCTTATCTTTAATATTTTTCAACTCTGTTTGAGGTATAAACATAACCAGTACCTTCCTATACAAACATTATTTTGTGGACATTTGTTCTTTTTTTTTTTAATTCAGGCTTACAAACTAAGCTCAACATTTGAAACAAAAAAGCATTTATTTTTTTTCAAATAAATTTGTTATTTTATTACTTAACTACTTCTGCAAGTCTTCTCACAATCTTCTTGGGTGTGGAATTGGTTGTCGTTTCCATCACATCCTCCATAGACAAATTCGACACACTTGTCCTCTGCAGAATCGTAAGAATACATGTAAAACATTGCTCTACATTCACTGTCTTCATCACCGCTCCGTGAATGAGGTTGTAAACAAGCTGCTATATATTTCAAATGTAAAACAACAACTTTAAATATTTTATTGCAATTATAAAACAACTTACCTGGTTTTTCCGATGCAATTAAAGCGAAAAGGCTAAAAACAGCAAATAGAAGTCCAAAAATCAGCTTCATGATGTGACTAGTGCTTTCGAAGATGTTTCTTTAGCTATTGACTTAAATAAGTTGTCGATGCTAAGACATCTTAATATTTTGAATTTCGCAATTTTTTTGTATAATATTATCATGGAGGTCACATTGATAATAAATATTTTAAGAGATTTTAGATGACCGTTTACCTATATTTAGTTGTTTTCATTTTTTTTCAACGTATGTATATATTTAAGAGTTCATACAGTCGAACTTCGATAACTCGATGCAAATTATGTGGCAACAGCTTTTAGAGCTCTAAATCCATACATTTTAACTATGATATCTCGAACTTGTATAACTCGAACACAAAAAATGACCCGTGCCTTGAGCTTTGTATATAAAATCTATAGTACTATCATGAAGACGATATTTTTAATTTGAACTCAGCTCATGTGAGGGCGCTACAATAGCCTAAGTGGATTGTAGTGGAAATGAGTAGAGAAGCAGAAAACTAAGAGCAAGAAATATATATTGGGTAAGAGAGTGTTTTTTTGGAGGATGTGGCTTGTAGATACATTTGATCAAGTTCAGTAAGTTACATACATAGTTGTTTTGGTTTTGTTTTTTTTTTCTTAGGAATATGCAGTAAGATACAAGTCTACCGATATAGGTAAACAAATGTGTGTTTACTACTGAAACTGAAAGTATGTTAATATGAATCCTTTATTTTGGATTCAATAAAGGGATCGCAGACAGAAAATTCAGAGGGAGAAACATAGATACATACTTATCCTTAGTTAAATCCTTATTAGCGATATTGATGTTGTGGACCTTGTTTTGTGTACTTTTTTTACCTTCACTATTCACTTGCCTACATTTTAAATGTTGAATTTTTTGTGTAGTCGTTGATTTAACAAACACATTCTTATAATTAACTACATAGTTTTATGTTTGTTGTTTTTTTGTTTGTTTTGTTTTTGTTTTGTTTTTTTTTCAGATTTTGGAATGCAGTCTTATAATATGCAGATAAGATGTTAAATAAAATTAATTGATAAGTTTTAAAAATAATTCTTAAAATAAAAAAAAAATCAATAATTAGTTAGGTAGGTGTAGGTATACCAAGATATAAGTTAGAAGAAAAAAATATTCAAAATGTTGGTAAAACTTATTAGAAATTCAAAGAGTCGTTACAGAGAAAGGGGGAAAGACGAGTTATATTCGTAGTGGGAAACATACAAACAAAAATCCATCATTAAGGGCAATATTTAGGAGAATTATGAAAATCGATAACTTTGGCACCGCAAATTAATAACGGAATATTGTAGAGGGACTAGATACAAACATTGTATACTAAAGGAAAAGGCGTCTATCTCCTCGCGTTTATGCAGGAGGGGCAATTTTCTAAAAAAGCACTTGCATTAGAAAAAAATATATTCAAAAATAACTGCATTGCATACAATTATGTGCTAAGTCTTTTTTTAAAGCTCAAAGTCTGTTCTAAATCTTTAAATATCTATAAAAACTTTTGTAAAAACTTATTTCAAACTCAAAATTTCAGAAAAAAATTAAAAATAAATATTTCATATTGATTTTTTTTCAAAATTGAAGAAATATGTTCTAAATTTGCTTTTAATATTTAATATTACTCCTATTAATTCTTAATTGAACACTGAAAACGAGATGATATTATGTATTCTAGTGTTCGAAAAAGTTGAAATTTAGCAAACCCACTATTTTATAATTTGTTTGGTATTTAAGTGGGTGGAGTAGGTACAATAACTTTGGCGCTGCAAAATAATAAAAGATTCTAGTAGAGGGACTAAATACAAATATTTTTTGCTATGAGAGGCGGGCCTATAACCCACTTTTTAGGCGGGAGGCACAATTTTATTAAAAATTACTTTTAATGAAATTTTTTTTTTCATTAAAAGTAATTTTTAATAAAATTGTAAAAGAACGATAAAACTTAAAATTAAAAGTTATACTTTTTCTGAGAGATAGAAATTTCCACTTAATTTGAGTTTTTAAATTAATTAACAGTTTTTTGAAAAAAAAATAGCTTCAAACTCAAAAAAAAAAAACACAAAAATGATAAGTTGTCCTAAGCATACGCACCTACCCCTAATCCAATAGTGAAAACATTTCTTTTATTTTCTTCTTTACAATTTTCATACACTTTACTAACAAAATAATAGGTATATTTTTTTAATTCACAATTCTTTTGCTTTAAAATTATTTTTTTAATTTAATAAAATCCTAATATTTTTCTTCTTTACAATTTTCTCAAACTGCATACACAATATATGTAATCGTTTTTTTTTATCTTTTCATTATTTTACTACCATCATTTGAAAAAGTGACAACGTCTTGTTTTACTCAAGGTCCCTTTATAATTTTCTTACCTTACACGATACATGTTTCAAGATTGTATTCTTATTATACAATATCCGAAAATACACCTTATCGTACAATACTACCATCATTTCAAAAAGTGGCAACGTATTATTTTACTCGTCGTAAGTAAATTAAACGCCTTCTTCACCCTCTTAATGTGATATTCACTTATATTTTCTCTTGGTACAACATGCCTCTTCATTCTCTTACATTCCACAAGTTGTGGAAATTAGTTCTGCTTCAGCTCTATAGAGGGACTACACAAAAAATCTCCCCATGATAGTACTATAGATTTTATATGCAAAGCCTTGAGTGAGTCAAATTTTTTGGGGGAATCCCCATTTGTAAAAAGAAATAAAAATCACATGTGCATTGGAAATTCAAATTTTTGAAGAGAACTCCCATTTAAAAGGAAAATGTTCAGAAAGTTTTTTTTTCCTCACATGTTCACTGCAATGCTGGTTGGAAGGTAAGGTTAAAAAGGTTTATTTAATGTTGCACATTTAATATTTTAACTTTTTTAGCTTTCAAAGTAACTTTACGATGTCATCGAAATCTAAACGTGTTCTGAAATCTTTAACGATTAAAGATAAATTTCAGCTAATCAAGGACATTGAAAGTGGTTCCAGAGAAAAAAGACGTTGCTGCGAAGTACGGCGTCCCGACTAATACAGTGTCCACAATATTAAAAAATTAGCAACAGATTATTACTGCAATAGAGTCTGAGTCTGGGACTTCGCTAGGAGGAAGCAGAAGATTTAAGAAACCAGTCTTCGAAAATGTTGATAAATCAGTCATCGACTGGTTTAAGGCAGCAAGAAATCAAAACATGCCCATATCTGGAGGATAATAAAAGAAAAGGCCCTGGAATTCGCAAAATGTCTAGGAGACCCGAATTTTAAGGCAAGCACTGGTTGGCTTGACAATTGGAAGAAAAGGTACAGGTTAAAAATTTGCTTAATGCAAATTTGTCTACGTAGGATTCTCCGGTTCCTTTTGTTCAAGGAATCCAACAAAGGACCTGGCCCTCCAGGTTGGGGGTTGTGCATGGGGTTATCAACCCTGCCACGGAAAAAAGAAAAAGTTGCGAAGCGACCAATAGCCTCGGAAAAGGACGGATTTACTGTTGACGACCCGGAAAAACGAATCAATGACAACGACCTTCGGATCAGCACGTGGAATGTTAGAACTTATAACAGACCACGTGCATCCAAACAACTAGCGGAGGCCCTAGACTGCTACAGAGCAGGAATTACTGCCATCCAGGAAGTGCGATGCAATTGGCCGGGCAAAAGGAGGATGAAAAACTGTGACGTATACTACGGTGATTGTGCAAGAAGACCACAGCGTTTATTTGGGTGCGGATTCGTCATAAGCGGTAGACTTAGGCAAGAAGTCTTGGGCTTTCGACACGTAAGTGAGCGACTTGTGACAATCCGTATCAAGGCTAAATTCGCCAACATTAGCCTAATATGCGCTCATTCCCCACAGAGGACAAAGATGACGCCACCAAGGATGACTTCTATGAGCTCCTCGACAAAACATAGAGCAATGCCCTAAATACGACGTAAAGATCGTACTAGGCGATTTTAATGCCAAAATAGGTAAAGAGGAAATCTTTGTCAGAACTGTCGGAAAACATAGCCTACACGACACAACGTCTGAAAACGGACTTAGGCTAATTGACTTCGCAGCGGCACATAACGTCACCATTGCAAGCACACGGTTTCCTCATCTAGATATACACAAAGGGACTTGGCGACACCCAGATCAAAGAACCGTCAATCAGATTGATCACGTTGCGTTCGATGCAAGACAGTATCTTGGATGTTCGCACCTTCCGAGCAGCTAACATCGACTCGGATCACTACCTTGTTGCAGCAGAGGTAAGAATGCGAATAACCCGAACTCCACAACAACGGAGTAATACTGTGAGGAAGTATGACGTCGGAAAGCTGCAATCGCAAGAAACCGCCAGAACCTATGCCGATCGAATATCCCGTTACCTCTCAAGAAATCCAGTACCGCCAGCATCAAGTGCCGAAGATCAGTGGCAACACTACCAACAAGCCATCAGAGATGCCGCAACTGATGTGCTAGGTTTCACCAGACCACCACCACGAAACTTCTGGTTCTGGCAGGCAGGCCCATGCAGCCAAACAAGAGGCATATAAAGCGACGCTGCAAAGAAAGACGAAAGCTGCTCGCGAGCTCTACGAGCAGAAAAGACGGGAAGAACACCGGCTTCTCCAAAAGAAAAAGAGAGAGCATGAGAAGCGCGCGATCGAAGATATTGAGAGAACAACGTGCGGAAGTTTTACCAACAGGTAAAAAGAACGTGCCAAAGAAAAAAACCCGCACAAAAACCTGTAGAGATAGTAATGGAAACCTCGTAGTAGAGTCACAGTCGGTGCTGAGTACATGGAAGGACCATTTCTGCAGACTGTTAAACGGCGATGAAGGCCAAAATCCCGCTGTCAGGCAGAATGAACCATTCAATATGGATGATGACAGACAAAACATCCGTCCACCTGACCAAAATGAAGTAAGGATAGCAATATCTAAACTCAAAAACAACAAAGCTGCTGGACCCGACAGACTACCCGCCGAACTTTTTAAAGCGGCCGGAGATGACCTGGTGGAGTGCATACACCAACTCATCTCTAAAGTTTGGTCAAAAGAAAGTATGCGTGATGAATGGAACCTCAGCATCGTTTGCCCGATCCAAAAGAAAGTAGACCCTCTAAACTGCGCCAACTATAGAGGAATAAGTCTCCTGAATATCGCCTACAAGATCCTCTCTGCCGTACTATGTGAACGCCTGAAACCTTTCGTCAGCAACCTGATTGGCCCCTATCAGTGTGGTTTCAGACCAGGAAAGTCCACAATCGATCAAATGTTCACGCTGCGGCAGATCCTGGAAACTACCCAAGAATTCCAAATCGATACCCACCACCTCTCTATCGATTTTAAGGCCGCGTACGATAGCATTTATAGAGACGAGCTATACAGAGCCATGTCTGGTTTTGGCATCCCCCAAAACTCTTCCGACTGTGCAGGATTACGATGGAGAATTCTCGCTGCTCCGTCAAGGTTGGTTCTGACCTCACAGAAGCTTTTGACGTCAAAAAAGGATTCCGACAAGATGATGCGCTATCGTGCGATTTCTTCAACTTAATACTTGAAAAAAAGAAACTCGCAAGTCAATTGTAGTGAGACAATTTTTTTCAAGTCTGTGCTTGCTAGCATACGCTGACGACATAGACATCGTTGGCAGAACTCGGCGAGCTGTCACTGGAACGTTTGCTAGCATTGAAGCTGAAGCGGCTAAGATGGGACTAGCAGTCAATGAGGGCAAAACGAAGTACCTGCTGTCCACAAAAAGGGACACACAACACCGGCGGATTGGACAAAACATCACAATAGACAGGTACAACTTTGAGGTAGTTAGGGACTTTGTGTACCTCGGATTGAGGCAGTTGAGTAGCAAAGCCCTCTCTCGAAAGACAAAGGAGACTCTGTATCAGACCCTAATCATCCCAGTCCTGCTCTATGGCGCCGAGGCATGGACTCTATCTAAAGCGGATGAAGATATCCTTAGTCGTTTCGAGCGTAAGATTCTTCGGAAGATTTTTGGCCCTATCTGCGTTAACGGGCTTTGGAGGAGAAGGTTCAACCAAGAACTATACGAGCTGTACAGCGACATTGACCTGGTCAAAAAAATACGCATATCACGTTTAAGATGGCTAGGTCATGTAGAGCGAATGGACAACAATGCTCCGGCTCGCAGGATCTTCGATTCCATCCCAGAGGGTAGACGCAGTCAAGGAAGACCTCGCCTTAGGTGGCGCGCTCAAGTGGAGGACGACCTGAACCAACTAGCTAGCACTTCATCAATGGCATCAACAGCAAGCTTGTAAGATTGAACGGGTTGGCCAGGAAGAATGTAGAAATACACAAGGTATAGGGACTAATATGGGAGTGATAGTTTAATGGATATGTAGTCTAGTATGTTTGAGGAGGAAGAAGAAACCAGGGTTGAACCGAACTTGTTATGGACAGCAATAAGGACGCCTCTGCATGGAGATTTAATTCGTCGTCGCGAAAAAACATTAAAGAACGAAGGAAACAGCTCTTGACTTTTAATGTCTTTAGAAAGATTTGTTTCAGTAAGCGCAAAAACCTCATAGGGTAGAGCTTGTGACTGTGAATAAACAGAGTGTGTTTTAGAGCGAAGACCTCTTACATTTTGGTAATTAAGGGAAAGAGGGTGGTTAGGGAGAGATATTGTTAGGAGCGATAAAATTTATCAGAGTCGGATCGTGCTCTTTGAAGGTAGGAAATTCTTTTATATAAATTAGTCTAGGTCACCATCCGCACCCTGTGTCTCCTATCCATAAAACCTGCCCGTTTTTGGCCAGTTCGTCAGCCTTTTGAATGTCGCAGTGTCCCGGAACCCATCGGAGGGTAACCAGTAACCCTACCCCTGTTTCCATTTAAGAACCGTCTGTATCTGACCGAGATATGATTTTTATTTATGAGCCGGTTTTCCCTCCAGCATTCTCTTGTAGGAAAGTTTGTTAGTGCCACCGTGTTAAAATCTAAGTGCGGGTGAATGGGACTGAATGGGACAGTATAGTCGGTTTATATTTTTTTTTTTGAAAATGGAAGGCAGGAAGGAGGTGCGACTCCGGTGCCGCTAGCACCGACGGCTGAGGAGCTATTATCGATCAAAGAGGAGAGGGTTGAGATATAAACGTGAAAAACTGCGTGTAAATTTGTTGTTTTTGACATGCAGAGGCTCTAGAGGGCGCAATAAACGTTTGGTGGGGGGGGGGGGGGGGGGGTCGGGTATTGGTTTGTCGGAAAGGTCACTTCCACAGCTATCTATCAGTGCCTTAATTTTTTATCTGACGTTTCCGGCTTACGAGCTATATCCAGGCGAAGCAGTGAATTAGCACATTTATTTTTGAAACATTTTGTATTTTCTATTTATAATTAAAATAGTTTTTTAGATTTTTCAATAGTTTTAAAACTATAATTAATGTTTAAGTTTTATTTTATGACTCTTATGTAGTGGTTAGTTATTATCTAAAAAAAAAAAGTTTTTTTTTAATATCCGCATATAAAAAAACACGTTGTTCTAAAATATTTGAAATAAAACATAAAAAATGATAAAATAAGTCTTCAATTTTTATTTTTTTTAAGTTAATATATTTTTGTAAATTTTAGCTAAAAATCCAATTTTTGATGAGTGATTAATTAAAAATATATTTTTTTGTTTGAAAAAAAGTACATGTGTGTGTATATTTACGTCTATATACACCCCTTAATACGTTTATATTTTCACAAAAAAATAAATTAATGTTCCACTGGCGGAATCAAATCAATCTTCAAATCTTTTTTCACATTAGCCTTATGTTTTCTGGAACCCCTCACTTTCTTTCTCCTCCTAGATTTCGAGTGATTCTTCCTCCTCGCTGAACTCGTAACATTCTTGCGACCTCTGCAGGCAGTTTTCCCATCAAAAGAATAAAGACGGCGACAAGCTGAAACTACATAGGAAAAATTATAAAACATACACATTCTTACTTAATTTTCCAATCTTACCTGATTCACCTGATTTCTTTGCTTCAATCAATATCGCAAAAACAATTATAAACAAAATAATTACAAATATTAGTCTCATTGTGTTAACAACGTCTCACTTGAGTACTTTGACTGAGTGAGTCTTATCCGAAGCATCCACGTTGAAGTTACAAGTTTGAGAATATTAACTGATAAGACGAATGGCATGTTATTACTTTCGCCACAAGGGATCACGCCTGGCGATGCAAGATAAATAGAATTTAATAAAAATAATAAAACCAATTAAATGCACGACTGGATCGCACGTACTTGCTCTTATGTGCGGACACAGTGACGAATAAAATTTAAAAAAAAATATTAAGAGAAATTTAAAGTTTTTATTCGATTATATTCATATATTAGACCATACATTTTGGAAATAGCTTAGTTACTTTTTACAAAATAAAATAAGCTATCTGCTTGTGAAACGACCCCAGTGGCACCAAAAGGTGATTAAAATAGCCGAGTTACACGTCACAACATCAGCTATTTGCCTGAGAAAGTCCTGTCAAAATTAGTGCAGCCGTTCAAGAGATTACCCGGAACAAACAGACAGAAAGGCAGACAGACAGAAAGACAAAAAATTTCAAAATTGTGTGTTTGTTATAAGTACTGTATATACTTTCATATATGAATCTTATAAAAAGCTTTTATTTTGATATTAAAAACAAACACTTCATTTTTACTTATTGATTCGTGAAAAATAATTCTATCAATCAAATATGACATTACGATGATAGAAAAGTCGAAAAAAGTGGGTCCGGAAATTCTGTCCGTCTGTCTGTCTGTCTGTTCGCACCTGTACAGCTTAAACGGATGGGCCGATTTGCTTCAAACTTGGTATTTAGTATTTATTTGGTAGTATCTCGGGGGTTATTTTTCATTTTTGCATTAGGTCCAAAAATAACGTTATCTGCATCAAATCTATAACAAAAAGTTAGATTTTCTCGAAAACGGCTTTAACGATTTTAATAAAACTTTCTGGGTGCTATTTTTTTACAACAATACATCTTTCAGTTAGAATGAACTTTCAACATTTGTTCTATAACGGCACCTCTTATAGAACTGTTTTTTTTTCAAATGCGGTTTTATAGTAAACCATTATTCTGATTTGAATCAAATTTTGCACACAGAAAGTCATTTTTAATTCTATTGATATCGCATTTCAAAATTTTCAAAAACATTTTTTTCGATTTTTTTAATTAAAAAAAAAAAAATGGTTTTCGAATTATTTTGAAAATGGGTTGATTGAATTTTTTTAAATAATTTTCCCAAATGAAAATTACAGATGTCCTTATAATGACATACTAGAAAAAAGTTTAAAATATTTTTTCGAAAAGTTCTTCAAAAAAAACGACTTTTTAAAAAAACTTGTCGAACGATCTTCAATATTTTTTTTCCTCGATAGGCTTTAAGTTTTCAAATTTTATTGCATACATAGTTTTTTCCGGAAAACTCTTTAACTAATTAAAATAAATTGCACGACTGGATCGCACGTACTTGCTCTTATGTGCGGTCACATTTGAAAAATATTTAGGGAACTTCAAAGATTATATTCGATTTTTCTGACTTTTGATTGTTTGAAAAAAGTACGTAAAAAAGTTTTCAGGGGAAACAATTAAACGCCATTTTGTTTCCTTAAAAAATGTGAAAAACTGTGAATTTCTTTTTCAAAATCGTTAGAGCCGTTTTTAAATAAAACGGTTTTTTTCAACAACTTTTTTTAAAAATTAAAAAAAAATAATTCAAGAATACAAACTTAAGCACAAAAATAACGTACATTTAAAAACCAAATTTAAAAAAAAAAAACACTTACCCGTTTTCAAAATATTGATTTTTCAAAAAAAAAAAAAAAAAAAAAATAAAAAAATTATTTAAAATACAAAAAAAAAGTTTTCGAAATTTTTTTTTTGCAAAATTACTTAGGCTGTCTACATCTTCTTGAATATCAATTTTGATTGTAATCCGATCACCAGTTTTCGAAAAAGTCGAAGAAAAAACGGTCCTATGGGAGGTACCGTTTTTAGCCCACCATATTAATTTTTTTTTCACCAAAACCTAATGCATACCTACAGTAGTACACTGATTTTTTTTATAAAAATTCTTGGAGCCGTTTTCGAGAAAAATAAGCTTTTACATAACGGTTATAAGACAGGTACCGTTAATTTTTGAGCTAAAAAAAAATTGAAAAAAGTCCTCTGTAGAATGTCAAAAGAACCTTAAGTTCAAAATTTGAAGACGATTGGCCCAACCGTTTAGGCTGCAGTCCAAAATACATCCGTACAGACAGACAGACGGACAGAATTTTGCCAGTAACTCAAATATGTTTCTCTATCATCGTAATGTCATGTTTGATTGTTATCTCAAAATTCTTAATCTGCACGAATGCATAACTTGTATTATAGTACCTATAATCGCGAGTAAAAATGAAAGAATTTTCTAAAAAAACATATTTTTTTATTTTAATAGACGTGTGGTTTTCAATCTGGCAATACTTCTTTCGGAGTTGGTCGTTTTGACAGCTGTCACTTGATTTATGATCAGTTTGGTTTGCCATTTCATAATGAATAGACTCACTCCCGAACAAGTTTGCAAATTGTTCAAATTTTTTACCAACATAATGGCTCGGTTCGGTGGAGCAGAGTATCAAAGCAGACCCGAATGAGTTCATTCGCCATAGCGCGCAACAATTAGAGCTGTGCCTATCCACTTTATGGAATATTTTTCGGAAGGATTTCGTTATTTTGCTGGCTTACAAAATTCAACTCGTGCAAGATCGACCATCAAGCGCGTCACACGTTCGGAGAATGGGCCCAAAACGAGATGGCCACCGATCAAGATTTTCACAAAATTGGGAAAATTGGGCCACTCGCACAGTGTTTGGCCCCTTTATGAAAAATAAAAAAAAAAAAAATTTGTAATGTACATTTTTGGTATGAGATAAAGTGTCAACTCATCTCAAAACGATAATTTTATTGATATACATTTATTTATATGAAAGCAATTAGCTCCGCAACATGAGTACATCAAAGCATGAGAAAACTCTAACGGATTTATGCTAAACTTGGGAGAGCTTATATTTGACGTTTGGTCAACATTTATCCAAATTAATGTTTTTTTTTGCTTCAAGTAAGTTCACGTTAGTTTATTAAAAAGAAAAAAAAAATAAACAAAAATAATGGGTAAGCAATACATAGAAGTCAGTGGAGCTGTTTACGTTGAGGATATCTAATTATTGGAGGTCATGTTGCAGATCTAAAAAAGCTTTTAAAAACAAACATTCCGTTTATTTGAACAATATTTTCAAGTTGAATGAAAATGTTTTAAGCTACATTAATGCCATTGAACTTGCAGTGTCTTCAGATAGGTCCAAGAGAGGAAGACCCAGCAAAAATTTTGAGGATCTCAATCGTGCTTCAAAAAAGCGAAGAGTAGCAGATTTACTCCAAAACAGAGCTCCATGTGAGTTAGAATTCGCTGCTTCTGTATCAAACAAAGGTAGACAAGACAAATAAAAAGCACGACTGGGTCGCACGTACTTGCTCCCGTGTGCTAATCCTTTTTAGGTACAGGCGTCTTTTTGACAAAGATTTATTTTTAATGTTTTTTTGACGTGCAACTTCTTTAGAATCATTGTGGTTTGAAACTCGAACGAACATGCGCCACGATAAAGGGATAAACATATAAATATATAGGGTTTTTAGCTTTTGCAGTTTCTTAGTGTATTATCTTTCCACTTGTTGTTTACTGTTTATAATATAATTTGCTAATAGAAAGATACAAAGGACTTTTTTCAGTAAAATTTTCATTTTGGTATGGAAAAATTTTAATTCGTCGGAATCAGCAGTATGGCAATAATGCTAGGTAAAGGGATCTTTATACGTCCCAATATGGGACCAATGGAATTTATAAAGGATTTAGGATTTAGGAAGGTAGGTACTAAAATTAAGATACGTGTTCCAACTACCGTTAAGCCAGTAGGTATAGAGACAATATTAAAAGTTAACACAGTGGTTTTGTTTATTTATAGGAAGGTGTAAACTTTTGTTTTCTCGATTGAAATTTTTGCATTCAGTAGTAATCGAATAGTTTTTTTTATTTGTTAGTTGTTTTTGTGTGTTTATCAAAGGCTTCCTTATTTATTCTGTGCTTTTATGATGATGAAAAATACTTTAAAATACGTAAGTATGTATGTAATGTAGGTTGTCACTTTCTTTTATTTGACTAATGGCTTGGCTAGGGCTTAGCCGAGCAATATGAAATAAAATGTTGGGGAAGAAAATGTATGAATTCAAAAAAACACTACTCATAACGTTTTTTGGAAAAAATGTTGTAAGCCATCTTATTTCTTTTGCTGTTTTCTATTTTATGAATTTTTCATTTCAAAATCGTTCGACCAGTTTTTTCAAAAAAATGTTTTTTTTGAAAAACTTTTCAAAAACATATTTTAAATTTTTTTTAAGTATGTCAATTTTAAGAAATCTATAGTTTATACTAGGAGAAAAATTGAAAAAAAAATCTATAGATCCGTTTTTAAAATATTCAGAAAACAAAATATTTTTTTAAAAAAATTATTAAAATTTAAAAAAAAATGTTTTTGAAAATTTTGATAAGCAATATTATTTAAATCATAAAACAGTACATATTTTGAAAATTTCATCAAAATCCGTCAATTAGTTAACGAGAAAGTCTGATTTTAAAAAACCGGTCATATGGGAGGTACCGTTATAAAACTTTTTCTGAAAAATCCATTAAAATTAAAAGATAGATTTTGCACAGAAAACATCATTCTGAAAGTTTAATCAAAATCGTAGGAGCCGTTTTCCAGAAAAATAAGTTTTTTAATAAAAGTTATAAAGCAGGTACCGTTAGTTTTGGAGCTAGAATGCCAATTCCAAAAACTGTCGGGTAGAGCACTCTAAAAATACTAACGGGTGATTTTTTTGAGGTTAGAACTTTTTTTTTTTAAAAAAATGCATAAAATTTGCAAAATCTCATCGGTTCTTTATTTGAAACGTTAGATTGGTCCATGACATTTACTTTTTGAATATAATTTCATTTAAATGTTGACCGCGGCTGCGTCTTAGGTGGTCCATTCGGAAAGTCCAATTTTGGGCAACTTTTTCGAGCATTTCGGCTGGAATAGCCCGAATTTCTTCGGAAATGTTGTCTTCCAAAGCTGGAATAGTTGCTGGCTTATTTCTGTAGACTTTAGACTTGACGTAGCCCCACAAAAAATAATCTAAAGGCGTCAAATCGCATGATCTTGGTGGCCAACTTACCGGTCCATTTCTTGAGATGAATTGTTCTCCGAAGTTTTCCCTCAAAATGGCCATAGAATCGCGAGCTGTGTGGCATGTAGCGCCATCTTGTTGAAACCACATTTCAACCAAGTTCAGTTCTTCCATTTTTGGCAACAAAAAGTTTGTTAGCATCGAACGATAGCGATCGCCATTCACCGTAACGTTGCGTCCAACAGCATCTTTGAAAAAATACGGTCCAATGATTCCACCAGCGTACAAACCACACCAAACAGTGCATTTTTCGGGATGCATGGGCAGTTTCTTGAACGGCTTCTGGTTGCTCTTCACTCCAAATGCGGCAATTTTGCTTATTTACGTAGCCATTCAACCAGAAATGAGCCTCATCGCTGAACAAAATTTGTCGATAAAAAAGCGGATTTTCTGCCAACTTTTCTAGGGCCCATTCAGTGAAAATTCGACGTTGTAAGTCTATTCATGATGAAATGTCAAAGCATACTGAGCATCTTTCTCTTTGACACCATGTCTGAAATCCCGCGTGATCTGTCAAATACTAATGCATGAAAATCCTAACCTCAAAAAAATCACCCGTTATATACCAAGTTTGAATCAAATCGGCCCAACCGTTTAGGCTGTAGATATCGATACGGACAGACAGACAGACAGACATACAGACAGACAGACGGACGGAATTTCCGGACTCACTTTTTTTGACTTCTCTATCATCGTAATATCATGTTTGATTGTTAGAATTTTTTTTTTTTTTTACGAATGCATAACTTGCCTTATAGTCCCTATAAATCGCAAGTAAAAATGCATGTCAGCTTTAGTAGCTTTAGCCCTATATACTGACCTGGATTTGTCGTTAGAAAATATGAACGTTTAAGAAATGTTATCAATAACTTACACCCTGATAAATTACCGAGCTATTATTCAAAGACAAAAAAAGAGAAACGAATTGCTACCTCAAGACATTACTTCAGACGAAACAGGATCAGAAGTAAACTTGCAGAAACTTTTAAATAAAACTGCTTCTTCTATAATAAAATCTGTTGAACCTGGTGCAATCAGTTAATTTTCGTCATTGAAGCTTATTTGTAAATGGGGTTTCGATGGATCCTCAGGTCATAGTAATTATAAACAAAAATTTGCAGATTCGAGTCTAACCGATGAATTTTTGTTTATAACTGCCTTAGTCCCTCTACAACTGGTCGAGCCTAATACCGAGTTAGTAAAATGGAGAAACAATACACCTTCGTCTACTTTTTTTTGTCGAACTATTTATTTGAGGTTTATTAAAGAATCAAAAGATGTGGTTAAAAATGAATTACGTAGGGTGACAGCTCTCATAGATAATTTAGATACAGTTGTTTTGCTTTTGACGGATTCTGCTGGTTTCGTAAACGTTTTTTACCATGATCGATGGAAGCATATGTAACACTGTTACTGAAGTCAATTCGACTCAAACATGTTACATATGTGGTGCAACACCAAAACAAATGAATGAAGACAACGTTGTTGACCTACAGCCTAATACAAGTACATACCTATAAGTATGCCTTATCCACTTTACACAACTGGATTAGAAGTTTCGAATGCTTGCTACATATTGCTTATAGGATGCCCTTGAAGTGTTGACAGGTACGTGGCCCCTCTAATAAAGAAATATTTAATGAAAACAAAAAAAGAATTCAAAAAGAGTTTAAAGAAAAAATAGACCTCATTGTCGATAAACCAAAGCCCGTCTATGGGTCGATAAATGACGGAAACACGGCACGTACATTCTTTCGGCAGTCGAAACTTACTGCTCACATTAGAGGATTAGACGAGGATTTGATTGTAAAATTCTCAATGATCATTAGAATATTGTCCAGTAGTGGTATGAAAATTAACTTGCTGAAATTCAGAGATTTAGTTAACGAGACTAAAATGTAATATTTAAGTTTATATTCATGGTATTACATGCCTATGTCAATTCATAAAGTTTTAATTCACGGACCGGATGTGATAGATTCCGTCTCGCTGCCCATTGGTCAACTATCTGAAGATGCTTTAGAAGGTAGACATAAAGACTCAAGAAAGTTACTCGAAAATCTTCCAGAAGCAATACCCACGCGGATCTAATGAATATGATGCTTTTAACGTCGGATCCTCTCATATCAGCTATTCGGAACAAAATGAGAAAATTAGAACAAAAATTAATAGAAGATGACATAATGGAGTATTTGGAAACAACGTCATAATACATTATTATATTATTGGTATAAGAAAGAATTTCTTTCACCTGTACGTCTACACTGTTCAATACAGGCCAGCTGTTTTGGCATTAAGTGAAACCCAGGTTGGAGTAAACACTGATTTATCAGAGTTTGCTCTACATGGGTATAGCTTGGTGCCATTACTCTCTTTTCCCAGCATGGTCTCGTGGTCTATGTTAGGAATGATATTGCTTGCCAGAGCCTTCCCCAATATGGGCAATGTTCCAACAAACTTCTTATGGCTCAAATTCACTGTCTGCAAGAATGTCATTCATTATTGTTTTATTTACAGGAGTCCAAATCTTGACTGTAATTCGACTTGTAACGAGTTTGATGCAGTGTCTGATTCCATCTCGAAAATTGTTTCCCTTTGTCCTCGCACTAAAATCGTTATTGCGGGCGATTTCAATGTACACAATTCCAATTGGCTCCGCTATTCTGGTCAGACAACACCCGAAGGAAGGTATGTCGAGCTCTTTGCCGGGTTACATCACCTTACCCAACTGATCGATGTGCCAACGCGTATACCGGATGTTGCTGGGCAAGCCGCCCATACTCTTGACTTGTTTCTTACTTCTCACCCTGATAAACATACCATTAGTGTAACTTCTCCATTTGGCACTTCAGACCATTGTGTCATTTCAGCTAATTTCTCATCCTCCACCCATCCAGTTAAAGAAAAACTTCCCACCAGGACCGTTTGGCAATACGAGAAAGCCAACTGGGACGGCCTGAATATTTTTTTCCGAAACTTTAACTGGTCACTATGCTTCCTCGATAGTGACATTGATGCCAGTGCTGAAATGGTCACAAATGTGATTCTTCTATAGGGATGCGTGCTTTTATTCCTAACAGAGTAAAAAGCGTCAAACCTAAAGAAAAGTCTTGGTTTAATTCTGAGTGTAAAGAAGCTATGAGGCTCAAAGAAGTAAGTTTCCGTTCTTACAAAGCCAACCCTACAGAGGAAAATCGGAAAAAGCACAAACAAGCAAGGAACTCATGCAACTCCGTTATAGAAAGAACCAAATTTTTGCATGACCAAAAATTACGGCAAAAAATTCTGCAGTGTCCCAAAGGCAGTAAAAATTTTTGGTCATTTGTAAAAAATATAAAAAACTCCTCGACATCTTCGGTTCCAACGCTCATCGACAATAACAAACCAATTGTTTACTCTTCAGAGAAGGCAAACTTGCTCGCCGCCCATTTCACTACCAGCTCCACGCTGCCACATAGCAACGTTGCCCCTCCTGTACTTGAGAATGTAAATTTTTCCATGGGACAGATTTTTTTCCGCACTCGTACAGTAGCAAGAGTTCTCAAAGATCTCGATATACACAAATCCGCTGGCCCGGATGGTATACCCCCGATTCTTCTGAAGAGGTGTTCTTCCACACTGGTAAGCTTTTCCATCGCTCCTACTCTTCTGGAATCTTTCCTAGAAGATGGAAAACAGCATTTGTCCAGCCTGTCCCTAAGAAAGGTGACCCATCCTCCCCCTCTTCCTACCGACCCATAGCACTGACATTCCTTCTTTCTAAGGTCATGGAAACACTGATTAACCGTCAGCTTAAGGAATATCTCGAAGATCGTAAGCTTCTCCATGACCGTCAGTATGGCTTCCGCAGCAACCGTTCTACTGGTGATCTGATGGCATATCTCACCGAACAGTGGAACAAATCTTTACATCGCTTTGGTGAAAGTAAGATTATTGCTCTTGATATCTCCAAGGCATTTGATAGAGTTTGGCATGAAGCTCTCTTATCGAAAATGCGTGCTTTTGGGATCGATGATACTCTTGTTCGTTGGATTAAAAGCTATCTTCTGGACCGTTCCATACAAGTTGTATTGGACGGATTCAAGTCTGATTCCCACAAAATAAATGCTGGTGTGCCCCAGGGCTCTGTTCTGTCTCAGACTCTTTTCCTCATTTTTATAAATAATCTTCTGTCTGTTACTTCTTATCCACTTAACTGTTTTGCTGACGACTCTACCCTCAGCTTTTCATATTCGTTCGATAATTCACGTCCTTCGCCTTCGGACGTACAATTGCAACGGTACCGTATGTCAAGCTCATTAAACTCCGATTTATACAGCATTGTCAAATGGGGTAATAGAAATCGTGTGGAGTTTAATGCTTCGAAAACTCAATGCTGTCTTCTGTCGTTAAAGCTTAACATACCCCTAACGCCATTGTCCATGAATGGCACTTGCATCGAAGAAACCGAAAAGCTCTCAGTACTCGGTATGTGTGTCAACGACGACCTCCGTTGGAACGACCATATATTTGAAATCGCTAAGAATGCTGCTAAGTGCTTAGGTTTTCTGTATCGGTGTAAGAAGTATTTTTCCCCATCTGATCTGGCTACAATTTATATAAAGCGTTTATACGCCCTAAACTCGAGTATAACTCCCACCTCTGGGCAGGTGCTTGACGAACATCGCTTCACCTGCTTGATAGAATACAAAATCGAGCGTTAAGATTGATAGGAAATAGAACTGCCGCTGCCCTCTCGAGCACCGACGCAATGTTTCATGTCTTTCCTTATTTTATCGTTTTTTTTTATAAAAAATGTTCACTCGAGGTAGCCAGCTGCATTCCTCCCCTTAAAAGTTTCGCCCGTAATACTCGTCCTGCTAGGAATGCCCATCAGTTCACCCTTGAGCCCAATTTCGGACGTACCGTGAAATATAGGGATTCTTTTTTTAGCCGTACAACACGACTTTGGAATGGTTTACCCGGCGAGATTTTCCCTTGCCATTTTGATCTGCAAACATACAAAATCAATATTAATCGACACCTCCTATCTCTCCCCTCCCTATCTTCCTAATGCCCGCGCAGTGTGTTACATTAAAAAGGAAACAAATAGTCCCTTGTGCGCACGTTAATAAAAAAAAAAAGAAAAAAAAAATTATTATACATTTTCAAAAAAAAAAAAAAATATTAAATATACTAAAAAAAAACTCTACAAATAAAGTTTTTTGTTATAATAATATTTCTTTTGAAACAGTATTTTATTTAAACACAAAAAACAGAACAATATTTCAAATAATCTGAGTACATTATTTTTGACAACCATTTGGGCTCGCAACACTGTGACTCGGCTGGAATTTATTCGAGCCAGCCGCGGCAGCCACTATACTCTGTTCAATTTATATTTTCAGTACTTTTCACTCTTACTGTTGTGGATTTCAATAAGCTATCTCCATTTTAAAATGCTTGCCATACCGGGCATTATAAATTGGTATAATTATCACACAAATGTAGGTATGGTTGCCAACTGTTTATTCAAATTTTATGAAAATAAAAACATTTAGACAGAAAACTAAATCTGACAAAAAAATTTAATTAAATTAAATTAAAATATAAATTTAACAGAGTAAAGCCCGAAATAATTTTTAAAACATAAACCTTAGTCTTTAAAATAAGGCTAAATTCTTGGCCATAGCCCTAAATTATATGCATTTAATTTCTTCTTGAAAACCACACGTCGAAAAAAGAACCCCTTGGTGTATTTACATACATATGCAGCCACTAAGCAATTATTTAGCATAAGAACAAATTCGTGCGACCCAGTCGTGCATTTTTTTAAATTTTATTCGACGATGTGACCGCACATATGAGCAAGTACGTGCGATCCAGTCGTGCAATTTATTATTTATGTGTATAAATGTATAGATGTATAGACATAGATCAAAAAACCACTATTCATAACGTTTTTTTGGAAAAAAATGTTGTGAGCCATCTGATTTCTTTTGCTGTTTTCTATTTTATGAATTTTTCATTTCGAAATCGTTTGACTAGTTTCTTCAAAAAAAAAAAAAAATGTTTTTTTTTGCAAAACTTTTCGAAAACATATTTTAAAATTTCCTTGAGAATGTCAATTTCAAATACTATGGAAAAAATACTAGGAAAAAATTAAAAAACAATCTATCGATTAATTTTCAAAAGTTTTTTTAAAAAATTATTAAAAATTAAAAAAAAAAAATGTTTGATATATTATTATATTATATAATAATAATAATAATAATAATAATATCGAATCATAAGACACTACCTATTTTGAAAATTTCATTATAATCCGTCAAATAGTTAAGGAGAAAATCTGATTTTTTAGAAACCGGTCATATATAGGAGGTACCGTACCTTTTCCTGAAAAATCCATTTAAACCAAAAGATAGACTTTGTATCGAAAAATTCAGAAAGTTTTATCAAAATCGTTAGAGCCGTTTTTGAGAAAAATAAGTTTTCATTAAAAGTTATGTGGCAGGTGCCGTAAATTTTGAGAGCTAGAATGCCAATTTGAAAAATAGTCGGTTAGAGTACTCTAAAAATACTATATACCAAGTTTGAAGCTAATCCGCCCAACCGTTTAGTCTGTAGGAATCAATACGGACAGACAGAACCACTTTTTTCGACTTCTCTATTATCGTAATGTTATGTTTGATTGTTATCTAAATATTTTTTTACGAATGCATAACTTGCCTTTAAAAAGATAAGGAAGCAAGAAATTTAAATACAACAATGAAGATGTCAGAGCTTTTGAACTTTCTGAAACTTTTTAATAGTAAAAGAGGAACTTATCAACTGAGTTCTTATCCGGGTTAAGTGTGTTTTCTACGCAGACAGACAAAGTTGTAGTTCAAGAGCAAACAATTTGTTTGTCAACAGAATTTTTTGCAAATTGAGACAATAATTTTAGTGCAGCTTGCAGTGTTCCATGGTGTTGTTCGGACTTCTACGAATTCTTAATACTATCTTATGGGTTAGACAGAGATATCTTCTTATCAATAGTTTTATACAAAATCTAGTTAAGAATTTTATTAAAATCATTTGGTTCGTTTAAAAATGAAGAAAAGAATTGCTGCAAGATGAAGAGGGCGGTAGCTATCGATCAATATGAAGCAAATGTCTTACAGACACTGTGAAAATCGTTTAGCGGAAATTAGTTGGCGGTTTTTGAGAAAGTCTTTCTAACGACTAGTGTCCCCCTATAAGTGCGGGGTTAGAATAGGCCTGAATTAAGAGGCTTCTGTGAAAACGGTTCACCGCTTTCGGTTTAATGCAGAACAAAAACAGAGGTAAGATGCTTCACAGAGCCACAGAAGAGTTCCCATTCCAAGTTGGTGTGCACTGGTGCACCATGGCAAATGGAAGCGTCTGGAGTAAGTTGGTCTTTATTGTCTACGGCTCTTGATTTTCTGCAGCAGATTGCTTTTTATGGTAAGGTTTCTGGAATTAAAGAGCCTTGACAGACTATACAGGGTGGGCCAAAAGCAGTCATCCACTATTTTTTTTTATATAATTAACGCTTGCACAAGGGACTATTTATTTCCCTTTTAATGTAACACACTGCGCGGGCATTAGGAAGATAGGGAGGGGAGAGATAGGAGGTGTCGATTAACATTGGTTTTGAATGTTAGCAGATCAAAATGGCAAGGGAAAATCTCGCCGGGTAAAATATTCAAAATTCGTGTTGTTCGGCTAAAAAAAAGAATCCCTATATATCACGGTACGTCCGAAATTAGGATCAAGGGTGAACTGATGAGCATTTCTTGCCAGACGAGTATTAAGGGAGAAACTTTTAAAGGGAGGAATGCAGCTGGCTATTTCGAGTGAACATTTTTTTATAAAAGAAATGATAATATAAGGAAAGACATGAATCATTAATTCGGTGTTCGAGTGGGCCAATTGTTTCAGCGGCAGTTCTATTTCCTATCAATCTTAACGCTCGATTTTGTATTCTAAGGTGAAGCGATGTTTGTGAAGCACCTGCCCAGAGGTGTATAGACGCTTTATGAATTGTAGCCAGATCAGATGGGGAAAAATACTTCTTACACCGATACAGAAAACCTAAGCACTTAGCAGCATTCAGTTAAGTAGATTAGAAGTAACAGACAGAAGATCATTTATAAAAATGAGGAAAAGAGTCGGAGACAAAACAGAGCCCTGGGGCACACCAGCATTTATTTTGTGGGAATCAGACTTGAATCCGTCCAATACACCTTGTTTTGAACAGTACACAAAATAGCTTCTAATCCAACGAACAAGAGCACGCATTTGGAGAAATCAAGAGCAATAATCTTACTTTCACCAAAGCGATGTAAATATTTGTTCCACTGTTCGGTGAGATATGCCATCAGATCACTAGTGGAACGGTTGATGCGGAAGCCATACTGACGGTAATGGAGAAGCTTTCGATCTTCGAGATATTGAAATGTTGTTTGGCTCTCTTTTTTTTTCTAAATGAAAAACTTCGGTTCTGTTTTTTGATTATTATTATTTGAACCTTTAGAATTTTATTGGTCAAGTCAAGAAGATGATATCGGCCAAATGGGCGCCGTCACAATTGATTGTCATACGGGCTCGTTTTATGGCATTTTTCATCACTTCAGCGAGAACTTCGTTTGACAGATTCTCGCACTCGTGTCGAATGTTGTTCACGTAAACACGGGACTTCAAAAAAACCACAAAAAAAAAAGTCTGAAACGGTTGAATCGGGCGATCTTGCGGACCAGTGCAAATCGCCAAAACGAGAGATGAGGCGACCCGGGAACGCCGCCTTCAGAATATCGATTCATGTATCGCTCCATGGCTTGTTCACTTGTATTCTGCATCTGTCCAGTCCACAAATGTCAAAACAGATTTGACATCGGTGGCCATTTGAAAGAATGAGAGCATGTTCCAATAGGGTGATTTCTTTTTCCCATTTTGTAGTAGGTTCTATTGGATTTACACAGCCGCCCGAGTATTTCTTCCTCACGGATTGCTTTCTCCAACTCCAGGTTGAAGAGGATGGAAATTGATACCGCTTTAGTCGACAAACTGTATATGATCAAATTCGAAAGATCTTATTACGACGATATAAAGCTTCATGTGTAATGTGGATGGAATGGCGGGAAAACTACTTCTCACTTTTCTGTGAATTAAAATAGCCCATAGTTGAAAGACAGGCCCTGCATGGCAGTTGTTGTTGATGGCAACTGAAATGAGGATGCTTAGTTTGACATCGAGAGTAACAAAGCGTGATCTGAAAATCTTCCTCATTAGGAATACCATCGTCGACAAATTTTAGCATGAAAACTTCAGCTGGCACAACCATTAAAGAAAGATGTTCTGAGAACTCAGAATGCCACGTTCCGATACAAGTTAGTTAGTGGAAAAATGTTTATATCAAAAGACTTGAACGACACCTGCATTTAGTAAGCCTCAGACAAGAAACAATCCAAAGTCGGAAGAGCAGCCTAACTTTCCTGAAGTCAACTCAGCAAACCGTAGGTATAGCCTTAAGGAGAAGCAGTGAAGTGGTCCATTGGTCTGGAACATTTTTGTTTTTAAGCGAAGAAACATAACAGTAATTATATCTCAATTTTTACATGAAACCAATACTTGGCCTTCAGTTTAATTAAAGTAAGAATCAAATAATTAGACAAACTTTTTTCGGTTTCTCTTATTTTTAATTCACAGAACTTTTTTTTTTATTTTGACTCAAAAACTAATAAATTGGCTAAAAATTTACACTTACCATTCAATGTTTAGTTCAAATAACTATGCAGGGCCTTGAGACTTTCCTGTTAACTCCGAAGACAAGTCGTCATATCTCTGATTGAAACGGCAAATTTGCATTTCATAAAAGTTGTTTAACCATTAAATCTTCTTATCGTTTTTCTTAATCTTAAAATATACACATCACCAAGAAAGAGCTATTTTCTTGAACTTATTTTCTAAATAAATTTCAGGTACAACGTATTTGTCCATTCACTTCATTGGGGGAAGCCGAAACTAAAGTTTGATAAAAAACGCGCAATGAAATTCTTACTCGGACTCATTTTTGCTGTTATAAGCGTTTTGGCCTTAATTGAAGCTGAAAAGCCCGGTAAGCTTAGATGTCTTTTGAAATGGCAGTTTCTTTGAAATTGTTTAATTTTTGCTTTTAGAAATTTGCCTTCAACCACATTCGGTTAATGGAAACGGAGTTATGACTTGTTATGGTTACATGCGATCCTGGTCATACAATTCAGCTGATGATGAGTGTGTGGAATTCATTTTTGGCGGATGTCTTGGGAACGACAACAGATTCGGATCTCGTGAAATCTGTGAAAGCACTTGTAAAGAATAAATAAATTTTTTTTTAAATTAAATTTATATTTAAAAATTTAAATTATCTATAGTTTGTTTTATTATTTAAGCCTTATCCTTAGCCCTTGGATTTTAACCAGAATTGTTATTTAGGGATGCTATATCGAGCATTAGGCTCATATCGCTCAGAGCATTCAAGAACTGAAAAGGCTCCATCGAAGAAGCCATTGAGGCTTTTATGCCTTTTGATGTTTAGTGACGTTTTGGTTTTAAAAAAATCAGTTAATCTTAATCTTCCTACTTATTCCGTTTTACATTTTTAAATAAATAATTGTGTGGTTTACACTGCATTATAACCTCCCCCCTTAATGTGTACATACATGTCTTATCTCTTAAGCTTTGCGCTTCTCAGAAAATTTGTCTTTTACTATCTCAGAGTTTGTCATTTCTTTATGAATGTTTTTATGCAGATTTTTTTAGTTAAGAACCAACTGTCGTTAAGACCAAATCGTAAATTAAAATACTAGAAAGAATCATGAAGTTTCTATTTGGATTTATCCTTGCTGTTCTCGGAATCAGTTGTTTCTCGCTGATTGGAGCTAAAAAACCTGGTAAATTATAATTTTAATTTTATTGAAGTGTTTTTTTTTTTATTAATTATTTGTCAACATTATAGCTTCCTGTCTGCTACCTCATTCAGCAGATGGAGATGGTCGTATTTTCTGTGCGGCGCTTTTCCGATCATGGTCGTACAACTCAGCCCAAGATGAATGTGTTCGATTTAACTATGGCGGATGTGGAGGCAATGACAACCGATTTGACTCACTTGAGGAATGTGAAAGTCTGTGCAAAAATTAAACTTTTAAAACTCAAATAAAAGCAAATATTTTTAAAGCGTTTCAATTGCTTTTATTTCAATTAAACATAATAATCAATTTCTTCGAATTTATTTTTGTTTTCTTAAATATAACAAAATATTGATATAAATAGTCAAAGGCAACAACTATTTTTAGTGACAGAGAAATAAGAACACAACCACTTCGTTCGGCGTCTGGTATTCAACTCCACCGTCCACCTCAACTCTTTATTACAATGTTTGTTTGCTAGGCATAGATACATGATACGTAAAGAGAAAGAGAAAAGAGAAATAACTAATCATCTCTTTTAGGATTTTGTATATAACAGGAAGATTGGGTGAATTGGAACTTTTTACAAATTTAACAAATATTTATATATGTATCTGAAGAAAAACGTTAATTAGAATTATATTTTTAATTAATATTCCAGTACTCCTGCAATTTGTATGGTTCAGTGGAACCGTATAGTATAGGTATTTATTTAATTGCTGTTTTCCAGCATTCAGGAAAGTAACATATTTTCAGACAACCATTAAATATAGAAGTTAAGTATTTTATTCCGGAGAGAGGAAGAGCCTTTGGAATTATGTTATTTATGTCGTCCAGCCCAGCTGATTTCTTATTTTTTAAGGATTTAATTAGATCACAAACTTTATTAGGACTAACCAAATGGTTTACAGGAAATACCATGTTTGATTGGGATATGTTAATTAAAGAGTTCGAAACTATTGCTAAAATATTATTATCACTAAGGTTAGCTGAAATATAGTGATTTTTTGAGAAAGTTGTTGCCAGGAGGTTTGCTTTATCTTTTGAGGCAATAAAGAGCTCGTTTTGTACTTTAAGAGGTGGAATACTGGTCCCTTTTTTTTCATTATTTTAGTTATTTTCCAGAACGGTTTACTAGATTTGTCAAAAGAGGAAACAACGAAAGTTTCTAAAATCTGAAATTTCTTTCGCAATTACTTTGTTTAAATATTTTACATTATGTAGAAAAAAGTCGTAACGATAGCGGAGCCATTGGCGTCTTTCAGAGTTCCTCAAACCAATCAATAGCAAAATGTTATATGGTAGTTTCACTTTATGATTATCTGTTACAGGAAACTTAGGTATTGCAACATCGGCAGCCCTGTTAACCAAAGACACAAATTTATCACATAAAGAATCAACTTGATTCTCATTAATGGTAATGTCAGATGATAAATCATTAATATTGCAATTTTTATTAATAAAAGATTTAAATAGATTCCAGTTAGCAGCCGAATCTAGAATAGTTAAATCTGATCTGCTTAAGAGGTGCTATGTTATTCAAGGTAATATTTACGGGAAGGTGGTCGGATCCAAGTTTATTATACGTAAATGGCCTAGTGAAATAGTTTGGTATGTTAGTGACAAAAAAGTCAAGAGTAGAGGGACTTTTAGACCGAGATGTAGGAATATGAGTATAATTAGGTGGATATAACAATGAAAAACTCGGGTAAACTTCATTAACTTCATATAGGATATTACCCCAGCAATTAGCTCGAAGGCAATTCCACATTTGATGACGACAGTTTAAATCACCACCAACGATAATGTTACTGCGAGCGAAGTCTAAATATTTTTTGTAGATTACTTTTAAAGAAAGGAATTATACCAGTGGTTCTATTTCCACCAGGGAAAAAACACTGACTTTTGAGTTATCGTTTAAAATTATATCTACTCCTTTTATCTCAATACACCGTTGGTGCAAGTCATGATGTACTGTGTGTTCGATTTCTTTTCTTACTAAAACAGCGACACCGCCACCGTCGAGTTGCCTCCTGTCGAGACGAGAGCAAATAAAATTCGGATGAGAAAATGGTTTGTCAACTTTCAACCATGTCTCAGCAGCGCAATATCAACTTTTTTAACTATAATAAAATAAAAAAAATTCAAACTTTTTTTTTTGTGATGCTTCTTGCATTCCATGTAATTATATTAAGAGAATTGTTTATCATATTAGTTTGAATAGACATACTTAATAGCTAATGATGTGATAACGTTGAACTGTTCCGATTTGGTATGACAAGAGCCAAGCTTAGTCAAGACTTCATTCAAAAGAGAGTTGATCTCTTCGAAAGAGAATAATTTGTTGCTATCATTAGCATTAAAGGTGGGAGTGTTTTCTTGCGAAACCTGTTGATACTGTTTAGTTTTAGCTGACGATGACTGAACGTGATCAGTTGAACGAAGTGTAGTGTAGGACGTGAAGGTGACGGAGAGAAATGTGAAAGAGAATAACGATCAAATGAAACATGTTGCTGCACTTTTGCTGGAATTGGTGGTTTGGCGGTGAGAAGAGATTTTCAAATATTGTTGTCGGCTTACACAGTTAGGATCGGATGATTTGTGAGGACCACTGCAATTGGCGCAACGAACAACCTCAGTAGAAGTACAGTCAGTAGTTTTGTGATTGCCGGAGCAGTTGGCACAAAAACTTTTTATGCTACAGTTTAAATACCATGAGCATAAAGCTGGCAATTATGACACTGTGTAACTTTCCCGGGATTATGTCTTTTAAAGTCCCAGCGAATAAGAGTTTTAAATAAACTAGGATGACATCGCCTAAGTTCATTTAATTTAATTGTGCCTCGTTCAAAGTAACGATATATATATAGTTTTTGAATTGTGTTTTGGTAGTAATCGGTTTAACATCGATACACTTTAAACCAGCAGATATGAGTTCATCTTTAATTAATTTTTCATTAATCAGGTTGAGGCCTGACAAAATTACCTTAAGAGGTCTAGTTTCTTTGCGTGAATAAGAAAAGAATTCAAACTTTTTATTATTTAATTCATATATTTTCAATGAAGGCGTTATAATTTTTTGACCGGGGGAAATATTTTTGATTAAATATTTATCAATTTTTAAGACTTTTAGTAAGCCATGCACTTGTTCACTTGTAGATTTTAATACCACAATTGGGGGAACACTTTCTTTCATTTGTCATTTCTTCCGTATCGGCCATAAGGCTTTGCAACGGTTGATAATAGTTTTGTCTTTTTGACATTTCGGAAAAATAATCTAATTTGGTTATATTTAAATGTTTACTGGGAGGGCGATCATCGCCTTCACCAGAACTACTACGAACTCGCTTCAACTGCTAACACAAGAATCGTCCATAGTATAGGTATTATGAAAACCATAAACTCTATAAATTTATTGAAAAAAATATCTAAAATATAAAAATCGATGTATCTATGTGTTTAATCTATTAGACTTGAAAATGTCGTCAATGATTTTCACGAATTTTTGAGACAATCTTCAAATTAGGTTGGCGGGTGATCCTGTGAAATTTGGTAGCGCTCCGATCAATTCCAAATAAATATAATGAAACAAAGCTTATTGGTTACCTCCTGGTTTCAAGACGAAATATAATTTTCCATTTAGCTTGGGAGTTCTTCCTGTAGGTTCAGGCTTTGAATAAGCCTATCCCTACGGTATGGGTGTGCTTGCAGTAAGAGCCTGCTAAAACAGCTCCCCCTATATGTCCGAGGGAAGAATTTGGTTATGGTTTGAGTGTGCCTGCAGTAAGAGTAAAGAGTCTACTTGATCACCACTATCTCTATAGGTGCTGTGTATGGTTTGGGGCTGTACCAGACCAGAAGCAGGAGTCTTCTAAGAACCTCCCTATAGTTCGTGATCAGAATAATTGTATGGTTTGGGTGCGCCGAAAGTAAGAGGCTTCAAAGTATACAATACAGTTTTAGGTTCTGTTTCTTGAAAACGGTGCCACATTTTTTTATCTGACACATCAAAGTTAAGAGCTATGTATCAGCGTTTGAAGTAGTGAGTTAGAGCATTGATTTTTGAAACGCTGCAGAGGGCGCAATAAACGTTTGGAGGGGTCGGGTGTTGCTTTTGCGGGTCTAACTATGCTGGCTGTGCGGACAGTCATAAGGTAATCACCGTAATAATCGATTTTCCGGAACTGTTGATCTTTAAAATGTCTGGTGACCCATCGATCCAAAAGTTTTATTCTGTGTTTCAGAATTGAGCGAAGCCAACTTTGGTACCACGGGTTAACAGCAGCCGTAGCTAATTTCGTAAGGTTTCTGGTAGGAGCTGCCTAATATCGCCGTATTTAACCTTGATACCAGAGGTGCAAATAATCCTTGATGTGTGGCTTATCACAACTCTAGTAATAGGGTGGCTGGGAACGGTTCTAGGGATCTGGTCCATTTGACCCCTTTGTGGGTAGGCTCAACGTTTAATTATAACTCAATAAGCAGGTACTTGGGAGTAGGAAGGCACTATTTTTAGCCTAGGTAGACAAAGTTCCTAACGACCTCAAAGTCATAGCTATTGTGTGTTTCTTTTTGATTACCGCGTATACTTGGTCTAAATACTCAACAAATCCCGAAATCACTATGTATAATTGGATAGTGTTTTGAAAGATCGTACCTTTGTTGTTGGCGTGAGAGTTCTGCATTATTCCTTCAAGTTGAAGAAGTCACATGACAGGGCATAGCCTTGTCTAAATTCTTTTTTGATTTCAAAGGTATCGGTGAGGTATTTTTACCAACATTTTTTTTTTTTTTTTATAATTAACGCGCGCACAAGGGACTATTTGTTTCCCTTTTAATGTAACACACTGCGCGGGCATTAGGAAGATAGCGAGGGGAGAGATAGGAGGTGTCGTCCGAAATTGGGCTTAAGGGTGAACTGATGGGCATTCCTAGCAAGACTAGTATTACGGACGAAACTTTTAAGGGGAGGAATGCAGCTGGCTACCTCGAGTGAACATTTTTTATAAAAGATACGATAAAATATGGAAAGACATGAAACATTGCGTCGATGTTCGAGAGGGGCAATTGTTTCAGCGGCAGTTCTATTTCCTATCAATCTTAACGCTCGATTTTGTATTCTATCAAGCAGGTGAAGCGATGTTTGTGAAGCGCCTGCCTACAGGTGGGAGTTATACTCGAGTTTAGGGCGTATAAACGCTTTATAAATTGTAGCCAGATCAGATGGGGAAAAATACTTCTTACACCGATACAGAAAACCTAAGCACCTAGCAGTTTTCTTACATACATACATTTATTGGAGCGACAGATCCTTAAGGAGCCAAGGCCTAGTGACTTATACTTTCAACCATTCCTGTGTGTGTGTTGTTAATCTGCAAGAATGGAAGGGACCTACAGTTTATCGCCGAGTCCGAACGGCTACATGAGATGCACTTTTTCGAGACAAATTTTACTCTTGGAGGTTTTGTCAGTTCCTCGCAAGAGGCAGTACCCCAGAAAAAAACGTCTCGTAGCCACCTGGATTTGAACCCAGGTTCTTTCGCTTAGCAGTCCGACACACTAACCACTAAGCCACGGGGCACTGCAGTATTCTTAGCGATTTCAAATATATGGTCGTTCCAACGGAGGTCGTCGTTGACACACATACCGAGTACTGAGAGCTTTTCGGTTTCTTCGATGTAAGTGCCATCCATGGACAATGGCGTTAGGGGTATGTTAAGCTTTAACGACAGAAGACAGCATTGAGTTTTCGAAGCATTAAACTCCACACGATTCCTATTACCCCATTTGACAATGCTGTATGAATCGGAGTTTAATGAGCTTGACATACGGCACCGTTGCAATTGTACGTCCGAAGGCGAAGGACGTGAATTATCGAACGAATATGAAAAGCTGAGGGTAGAGTCGTCAGCAAAACAGTTAAGTGGATTAGAAGTAACAGACAGAAGATCATTTATAAAAATGAGTAAAAGAGTCGGAGATAGAACAGAGCCCTGGGGCACACCAGCGTTTATTTTATGGGAATTAGACTTGAATCCATCCAATACAACTTGTATTGAACGGTCCAGAAGATAGCTTCTATTCTTATCCAACGAACAAGAGTATCATCGATCCCAAAAGCAAGCATTTTCGATAAGAGAGCTTCATGCTAAACTCTATCAAATGCCTTAGAGATATCAAGAGCAATAATCTTACTTTCACCAAAGCGATGTAAAGATTTGCTCCACCGTTCGGTGAGATATGCCATCAGATCACCAGTGGAACTGTTGCTGCGGAAGCCATACTGACGGTCATGGAGAAGCTTACGATCTTCGAGATATTCCTTAAGCTGACGGTTAATCAGTGTTTCCATGACCTTAGAAAGAAGGGATGTCAGTGCTATGGGTCGGTAGGAGGAGGGGGAGGATGGGTCACCTTTCTTAGGGACAGGCTGGACAAATGCTGTTTTCCATCTTCTAGGAAAGATTCCAGAAGAATAGGAGCGATGGAAAAGCTTACGCAGTGGCTTTGCCAGTGTGGAAGAACACCTCTTCAGAAGAATCGGGGGTATACCATTCGGGCCAGCGGATTTGTGTATATCGAGATCTTTAAGAACTCTTGCTACTCTACGAGTGCGGAAAAATTTACATTCTCAAGTACAGGAGGGGCAAAGTTGCTATGCGGCAGCGTGGAGCTGGCAGCGAAATGGGCGGCGAACAAATTTGCCTTCTCTGAAGAGTAAACAATTGGTTTGTTATTGTCGATGAGCGTTGGAATCGAAGATGTTGAGGAGTTTTTAATATTTTTTTACAAATGACCAAACATTTTTACTGCCTTTGGGACACTGCAGAATTTTTAGCCGTAATTTTTGGTCATGCAAAAATTTGGTTCTTTCAATAACGGAGTTGCAGGAGTTCCTTGCTTGTTTGTGCTTTTTCCGATTTTCCTCTGTAGGGTTGGCTTTGTAGGATCAGAAACTTACTTCTTTGAGCCTGATAGCTTCTTTACACTCAGAATTAAACCAGGACTTTTCTTTAGGCTTAATGCTTTTCACTCTGTTAGGAATAAAAGCACGCATCCCTAGAAGAATCACATTTGTGATCATTTCAGCACTGGCATCAATGTCACTATCGAGGAAGCATAGTGACCAGTTAAAGTTTCGGAAAAAGATATTCAGGCCGTCCCAGTTGGCTTTCTCGTATTGCCAAACGGTCCTGGTGGGAAGTTTTTCCTTAACTGGATGGGTGGAGGATGAGAAATTAGCTGAAATGATACAATGGCCTGAAGTGCCAAATGGAGAAGTTACACTAATGGTATATTTATCGGGGTGAGAAGTAAGAAACAAGTCAAGAGTATGGGCGGCTTGCCCAGCAACATCCGGTATACGCGTTGGCACATCGATCAGTTGGGTAAGGTGATGTAACCCGGCAAAGAGCTCGACATACCTTCCTTCGAGTGTTGTCTGACCAGAATAGCGGAGCCAATTGGAATT
This sequence comes from Platycheirus rosarum, assembly GCA_963971375.1. Lineage (NCBI taxonomy): Eukaryota > Metazoa > Arthropoda > Insecta > Diptera > Syrphidae > Platycheirus > Platycheirus rosarum. The sequence goes on along the minus strand of OZ020507.1, from coordinate 3,207,576 downwards.
GTGTACATTGAAATCGCCCGTAATAACGATTTCAGTGCGAGGACAAAGGGAAACAATTTTCGAGATGGAATCAGACAGCGCATCAAACTCTTTACAAGTGGAATTGCTGTCGAGATTTGGACTCCTGTAAATAAAACAATAATGAATGACATGCTTGCGGACAGTGAATTTGAGCCACAAGAAGTTAAAGTCCGTGTTGGAACATTGCCCATATTGGGGAAGGCTCCGGCAAGCAATATCATTCCTAACATAGATCACGAGACCATGATGGGAAAAGAGTAATGGCACCAAGCTATACCCATGTAGAGCAAATTCTGATAAATCAGTATTTACTCCAACCTGAGTTTCACTTAATGCCAAAACAGCTGGCCTGTATTGAACAGTGTAGACGTACAGGTGAAAGAAATTCTTTCTTAAACCACGAACATTTGAATACACGACACAAAAATCACTTACCATTTAAAAATACTTACATACAAAACACAACTCTGATTAAGTCGAACTGCGCAGTGAAAATCCAAATTAACTTCTGTTATAATCAAACTGTCTTAGGTGTTATGCCCATAAGACAGCCTGTTTACAAAAAATCAATCTAAATATTCATCACAATAGGACAAACTCAGATGCCCTTATCCATTTACCGCAAGCATATGAGGCCTACAGTAGATAAGAAAGAGGCAGTTAAGCTAAGCACAAAGAGTTGGGACAGATAAGAGGATAATTTGATTTGTTATGCAAGTGTGTATTATTTTTTTTTCTTCCACAGCGCGAATGGGCATCTTATCGTCTTCCAACGACGCGAGTGGATATTGTTATTTTCTTTACAGCACACGCGAGGGGTTTTTGCCAATTTCTCAAACGAGTGTGTAATATTATTTTTTTTTAACACTCGCGATAACAATGCGCAATAATTTTTTTTTGACTTTTGTTTAATTATTTATGTGCGCACCTCGACCTGACGTCCGGCCTCTATGAGCTTAAGATCGACACTCAAACATTGACGGTACAACGTGCATTTTCCGTCGTCATTTTGCACATTCGGTGGAGTTTAGCAGGGATGTGAAACTGCACAACTCTCTTTATAGCTTGTCTCTATAAATGCTGCCATATGACGTAATGTGAATATTTGGTCAATAGGTAGACTTTCCTGGCCTAAGACCGCACTGATATGCATCTTTTAGATTGTTGATGAATGGCTTTGGGCTCTCACGTACTACAGAAAAGATCTTGTAGGCGATGTTGAGGAGAATGATTGGGCAAATAATGCTGAGATTGCATTTACCGAGCATTCTTACTTCTGACCATATCTTGCTTATAAGCTGATGCATACTTCTAACCAAGTCATCGCGTGCAGCTTTGAAGAGTCCGACTAGGCCATCGATTTCGGCGACTTTATTTGTCTTTAACTTAGAAAATATAGCTAGTTTTACTTCATCCAAATGGGTTGGGCGAAATTTTTGTTCTATTTTGCCAAGATAGAAAGGTTCATTCTGGCGGACTGTAGAATTCGGCCCTTCATCGCCGTTATAGAGTCTGCAGAAGTGCTTTTTTCATGTTTTTAATTTTACCACGACGTTTCCTTGATTGTCTCTGCAAGCTTCGGTTCGAGCTCTGTGACTTTGACATTTTGGTAAAACCTACGAATTCCATAAAAGCAGTAACAGTTCTCCATTTCCGCAATCACGCTAGTATTTCATAAACGAGTGCTTTCAACTGTCGTTTGGGTTTGTTTTCGTTGTTTTTAAAGAATTTGATCTCGTTTTGGGTAACAGTAAGCCACCAAAGAGACCGGAAATCAGTCGGTAAGCCGAGGATTCACCGAGGAGCTGCCGAAGAAAACCGAAGCTTTTTGCGCTCTCACAAAAAAATAATTTTTCAATCGTATCTGGCAAAATTTCCTTGATAGTATTCTCGTTTCTTATAATCGCTGGTTTCTCGTAAACGGCTCCAAGTCTGTGTCTCCAAACTCCAAGTCTTTGGGCTTTTTAAGGTGGATGGGCTATTTTTTTGGGGAAAACTACTTAACATACTTATTTCAAGCAATCAAAACAAAAATTCTCATAAATCTCTATTCCCTCTTCGGAGGCAAGTCTGGCGGAATTACTTTCAGCGCATGACCGAATTTGTGGTCATATTTACACTTATTAATTACACGAAATAGCCCTTTCAATAAACAACATTTGGAACTAAAAATGGAAGCGCTTTTGGCTTTTAATTGATTTTTTTTACTGGAATTAAAACATTCGTTGTTTTCTGACTGAGTTTGCGCTTAGCTGTTTTGGTGGTATATACCGTTATCTTTAATGCTGAAACCAATTTTATTTTTGAAGGTCAACGTATAAATTCAAATTCCCTTTTTATTTAATATTTTTTGATTGTCAATTTTCTAACGAAATATGGCTTTAGCGACCTCTTAATAGCTCTTATCTTTTAAGCTCTGCAATCATCAAAAATGTGGCTTAGTTGAGAGATTTTGGAATTCTTTTTTTTTTAGTTAACAGCCAACTATCATAAGAAACAAGTCGCACAATATTTAAACAAAAAAATCATGAAGTTTTTATTCGGATCGGTTCTTGCTCTTCTAACAATCTGTTGTTTTTCTTTGATTGGAGCTGAAAAATCCCGTAGGCTATAATGATAATCAAAACTATTTACTTCGACTCCTCCACTTATTAGATAACTGTTTCTTATAGCTTCCTGCCTGCTACGTCATTCAGCTGATGGTAATGGTCTCATTTCGTGCTATGCCAGCATCCCATCATGGTCATATGACTCAGCCATAGACGCATGTGTTCCATTCACCTATGGTGGATGTGGTGGCAACGCCAATCGGTTTTTCTCAAAAGTTGAATGTGAGAATCAATGCAAAAACTAATATTTAAAAAATTTGTAAACAAAAAATAAAAATACTTTTTTAAACTGTTTATTTAAAAAAAAAAAATTCTTTTAGCTATTGTTTTTTGATTTTTTTTTCTTTCTTTAGTTTTATTGAAATTATTTTTGTTTTCTATTGTCTAAATAATTTTTTTGTACATGTCTAAACATTAATATCAAAAATCGTGCAAAATACTTTTTTAAAAACTGCGCAAAGATATTTAAATAAATACTCACGTCTATATAACTACTTAGAAAGATTAAAAAAAATTGGTAACAGAATAGGTACTACAGTTGAATTCTGTGCACTAAAAAATGGTCAGTACAAGCCTAATGGGGAGCTTTATTTTCGCAAATGGTGCCACGGGAAAACTATCGTTTTTAATCTTTTTGTGAAAAGATCGTGGTTGCGGGAAACTAGCTTCTAAGTGAAATCGTAGTTTATAAATTTTACTTCCAATCGAAAAATTATCAACTTGTATTTACTTTTATTTACAGCTGGAGTGCGGACAAGCCTCGACGCCCCAATATTGTTACGAAATGGCTGAACTGATGCCTGTCACAACTTTCATTCTCTTCATGGGTCTGTCAACGTACTCTCTTGTTAGGAGTCAAGGACTGTTGAATTAAAAAATAATTTAAGGGTTGTAGTGCCCTTTACTAGAAAATGCGCGTTTGGCCTAAGCATTAAAGGTGGGCTCATCGGTTAGACCGTTCATACTCTTCTAAGACTAAAAGATTTTGGATATTATACTCTGTCCAACAATGATTGTCGTCAGTACGGGCCTTATGGGAGAGCTTTTTCAAACACAGGGCGCGCGGCAATCCTGTTAACAAAGCAATTCCCCTGAAATCTACAATAAAATCAGTGACTTAACACAGCATTGTTTTTGTAATTTTTACTTGCGATTAAGGTACTAAAATGGAAGTAATGGATTCGTGCAAAATATTTTTTTTTTCTAACAATCAAACATGACATTACGATAAAAGAGAAGTTGAAAAAAGTGGGTCCGGAAATTCCGTCCGTCTGTCTGTCTTACTGTTCGCGCCTCTACAGCCTAAACGGATGGGCCAATTTGTTTCAAACTTGGTATTTGGTATTTATTAGGTAGTATCTCGGGGGTGTTTTTCATTTTTGCTCTAGGTTGAAAAATAACGGTACCTGCCATACAATTTTTAACAAAAAGTTTGATTTTCTCGAAAACGGCTTTAACGATTTTAATAAAACTTTCTGGGTGCTATTTGTTTTTACAACAATACAACTTTCAGTTAGAATAAATTTTTCGAAATTTGTACCGTTCTCTCATATAACCGGTTTTTTCAAATGCGGTTTAATCGTTAACTATTATGCCGATTTCAAAAAAATATTGCACACAGGAAGTCATTTATAATTCAATTAATATCGCATTTCAAAATTTTTAAAAACTTTTTTTTTTTGATTTTTTAAATTAAAAAAAAAAAATTGGTTTTCGAAATATTTTGAAAATGGGTGGATTGAATTTTTTTAAATAATTTTCCCAGATGAAAACTACATATTGCCTTATAATGACATACTAGAAAAAAAATTAAAATATGTTTTCGAAAAGTTAAAAAAAAAACGACTTTTTAAAAAAAAACTGGTCGAACGATTTTCAAATTTTTTTTTTCTTCGATAGACATTTAGTTTTCAAATTTTATTGCATACTTAGTTTTTCCAAGAAAACTCTGAAACTAATTAAAAAAAATTAAGAATTTTCTAAAAAAAATATTTTTTTATTTTAATAATATTTTTTTAAATATTTTTTTCAATCTGGCAATACTTTTTTTCAGAGTTGGTCTTTTTGACAGCTGTCTCTTGATTTGATTTGGTTTATGATTTCATAATGAATAGACTTACATACTCCTGAAGAAAGTTTGCAAATTGTGCAAATTTATTACCAAAATAATGGTTCGTTTCGGTGGAGCAGAGTATCGAAGAAGACCCAAATGAGTCCATACGCTATCGCGCGCGGAAGGATCTTGGTTTGCAGGCTTACAAAATCCAACTCGTTCAAGAATTGAAGCCGAACGCCCATCAAGCGCGTCACACGTTCGGTGAATGGGCCCAAAACGAAATGGCCACCGATGCCGATTTTCACAAAATTGGGAAAATTGGGCCTGGGCTGGAATTCATTCACTTCCTCGAAATCATCTTTAAAACATAATGCAAACCTTTATCTTTATCTATATATTCTCGGCTATAACTAGGTATATGCGTTTTATTTCTTCGGGAAAACCACACTCCTGAAAAACACCCTTTATATACATACGTATGCAGCCACTAAGCAATTATCTAACATATGAGCAAGTACATGCGATCCAGTCGTGCAATTTATTTCTCTTAAGTAATGGACAATCGGACTCATGGGCTAAAAAGGTTTGTAATGAAATGTTGAATTTTTTAAAATTCAAAATATATCGGAAATCGTATATAGCCACTTCAACTTCAAATGTCACAATGCTTTTTACTTGCGATTATAGGTACTATAATACAAGTTATGCATTCGTGCAGATTAAAAATTTTGAGATAACAATCAAACATGACATTACGATGATAGAGAAACATATTTGAGTTACTGGCAAAATTCTGTCCGTCTGTGTGTCTGTCTGTCTGTCTGTCTGTACGGATGTACAGGGTGTTTTAAAAATTTTCATGTTAGTCAACATTTATTTGGTATGCATGACCCCATTGTACTAAAAAAAAGGACACCTCCATAACTCTTAAATAGATTTTTTTTTAAATATTTGTTTTGTATTTGTCTTAACTTTCATCTAAATAAACAAAAAATACTATAAAAAAAACTAATATTTTTTTATTTTAAATACCTTTGGGTGTTAATGGGTTCAGCAAATTAATGACTCATTAAGAAAAAAAATAAAAAAAAAAATCATTTTCAAAATATTGATTTTTCAAAAAAAAAATGTTCAATAGATACTTAAAAATATAAAAACTTATTCGGAAATAATTCAATGCAAAACTAGTTTGGTTACCTACATCTTCCTGAATATCAAATTTGATTGTAATCGGTGAAGCGATTCTCGAGAAAGTCGGGGGTACCGTTATAGAACAAATTTCGAAAAATTCATTCTAACTGAAAGATGTATTGTTGTAAGAAATAGCACTCTGAAAGTTTTATTAAAACCGTATAAGCCGTTTTCGAGAAAATCAATCTTTTTGTTAAAGATTGTATGGCATGTACCCATTTTATTTTTTAAGGTCAACATATAAATTCAAATTGAAATTCACTTTTTATTAAATATTTTTTGATTGTACGATTATCTTCTAATACGTAAAGAGAAAGACAAAAATAGCTTTTTCGACCTCTTAATATAGATCTTATCTTCTAAGCTCTGCAATAATCAAAAACTGTTTCATAGCTTAGAGATTTTTATTCAATCGTTTAGTTTTTTAGTGGAATTCTTTTTTTTTTAGTCATCAGTCAACTACCATTAGAAACAAGTCGCACATTATATAAAAAAAAAATCATGAGGAATTTATTTGGACTGATACTTGCTCTTCTAACAATCTGTTGTTTTACTTTGTCTGGAGCTGACAAATCCCGTAGGCTATAATTGAAATCATTTCCTTCAACTTCTGCACCTATTATCTGTTTCTTCTAGCTTCCTGTCTGCTACGTCATTCGGCTGATGGAAATGGTCTTATTTCGTGCACTGCCCTCTTCCCATCATGGTCATACAACTCAGCCATAGACGAATGTGTTCCATTCACCTATGGTGGATGTGGTGGCAACGCTAATCGTTTCTTTTCAAAATCTGAATGTGAGAGTTTATGTAAAAACTAAAACTTAAAAAAAAAATTAAAAAAAGTAGAAAATACATTTTTAAATTGTTTATTTCAAAGAATTTGTGTTACATTAATTCTTTTAACTATTGTTTTTATTTTTTTTTTGGTTTTTCTTTATTGCTATTTAACATATTCAGTTTTATTGAATTTATTTATGTTTCCTATTGTCTAAGTAATTTTTTTGTACATGGCTAAATATTAATGTCAAGAATTGTGCAAACCACTTTTTTTACAACTAAGCAAAGAATTTTAAATAAATACGTGTGTATTTGGAATGATAAAAGAATTTTAAATAATATCAGATTATAAATACTTAACTACGATAGAAACAAATTGACATAACATTTTTATTGATTTTATTATTAAGATTTCGTATCCTTAGAAAAAAAGAAGAAATTCGGAAATATTTTTACATTCACATGTTTTAATAGAAAAAGTCAGCAGGAAAACTAAGGCGGCAGCCCTGTAGTTATTTAGGGGAATATTGGGCACATTCAGCACGTTTGAACAATTTTAATCTAGTAAAAGGATATGGCATGATTAAAGCCTTAAAAGCATTTTGAAAAGTTTGTGTTGTGATTTGTTAGCCGACATATCATTGGATTAGCTCACCGAATTAAATTGAAAGCATTCATTAAAATAGGAGTTACCATTTTGGCCATTCGAGCATTTGAAATAATAACCACATTACAACATTTTTGTCACACAGTAAAATATTGAGGTTTAAAAAAAAAATACTAAACTCCAACAGAATACATTCTTTCGGATAAAAAAGCATCGGGGAATCTAGATCCAGAAATTTTTCGTAGTCGATTTGAGGCAATTGAAAATATAATTTGGATAGAATTTCTCAGAAGATGGCAATCTTTGTTGTTTATTTTGAGCTCGAATCGATTAGAAGTTCTTTAAAAAATTATTTAGGGAGCTTTTTGTGAGAAACACAAGTCTGTGATTGGGGGGTATTGCAGTTTAAATATCTTGCCAGAAACTTTTTTATTAATATAAAAATAAAGTTGGACAATACAGGGTGTCCTTGTTTTACTTTTGAGGTTACTTGAATAAAATCTGAAAATTCGTTATAGGTACATTATGTAGGTATAAGAGTACGATTTGCGTTCTTTCTTTGAGGTAGGAACCTAGGAACCAAACCACTTTGAGAATTTCGATAAGAAAACAATTAGTGTCAGATTTTGTAATAATACAGGGTGTCTGGCGACAGATGTATTTCTTTAAATAGGGTTATATCATAAAGTAATTAGCTATGCGGGGCACAGTGGTGTCATTTCGAATCACTGATCGTAAAGCTTGTATTACATGGCCATCGAAATGGGTCATTGCATTGACCCTCAGACATCACAATAAAATATAGGTCATTGCAACATCAGCGCTTTGCCATTAGTCATAGTGACATCGCTTGCTACAGTGACGATCACATGAATGGCGCAAGTCTGTCATTATTGTCCCTAAATGCAATGACGGGCAAAGTGTGTCATCATGATTTTTGCGATGCCTTCGAAATGACATACAAAATGATGACGATAACTTGATTTTGTTAAAAATTTGCAAATTTCTTTGGAATAAAAGAATGCAATTTCTATGAAAGGAATGAAAATTTGAGTTGACAGCAATTTTTTTTTCTTCATCTGACCGTCAGTTCAGATTTCGGGCATTCAACATTGCAAATCCGATAGTCACACCGAAGCTTTTGAATCAGACAAGTGTGTTGGGACACACTCATCGCAATGACAAGCTAACAGTCAGTGCGTCCCATCAACGATGATACACTGTCATCGAAAATGGTCATTGCTATGACCCAAAAAGAGTGCCAGCCTGATTGTCATTGTTTCAGGGAACAGAGGTTTCAAACAACTGCTTCGGCTATAGACACATCACGTTTATGGCTTAGTCGATCTCCATGGACTGACCACAGAGTTTACGTAAGAATGCACCACTCTCAATACTCTCAATAAATATCAGCTCTATACAATACAATACAAGAATACAATTGTGAAACAATTTTGTAATATTTTCGGACTTGGAATTGCATTGTTTGAGTTACGAGGATCGTTTTCATTTAAATGGATAGGTTAACCAGCAGAACCGAATTTACTTGCCTCAGGGTAACTGTTGGGTGGGCTTTATCCACAAATGTAATTATTTGACCTTGTTTTTAAAATGGCCGGTACCAGGGGAAGAATGTCAACTGTCAGAACTATTATTTCGGAATTCTTATCTTTCATTCTCATCACAACGTGCACGTGGTTCCAACAGAATACTTGAATTTGATTCGGAAAGTGTTCCTCAAAAACCGGATCCGTCGCTCTGGTAACATTCTGTGCCCACCGGTCTTGAAAATAATGGTCAAGATTAGATAATGCTAAAACTCCACGAAAAAAAAACCGAAAATGAGGCTTTTTTCGAACAGTCTGTGTTACTCGACTGAAGACATTTGGATCGTATAGTTAAAAAACAAATAAAAAACTCGTCTGCATCCTTGTCTTTAAATACTTTCAATAAAACTATACGACAAATACTTAGTTTTTTTTTAATTTTGAAAATATAAATCTGTCTGTATTAAACTAGGAAATATTTTTGGTAAATCTTTAAAGAGTGAGCCCCATAAGTTTAACTTTTCCTACAATTATAACTATTTTAGATTTAACTCTAACAAAATATTTTGATCTGAATTCAATAGGCTTTTTCCTTTAGAAAGAAATAGAGGAAACCGGGGCAGGTTGTCACACTGGGCACAGTGAAATATTACCTTTAACTCTAAAAATGTATGTAACGGGTGATTTTTTTGAGGTTAGGATTTTCATGCATTAGTATTTGACAGATCACGCGGGATTTCAGACATTGTGTCAAAGAGAAAGATACTCAGTATGCTTTGACATTTCATCGTGAATAGACTTACTAACGAGCAACGCTTGCAAATCATTGAATTTTATTACCAAAATCAGTGTTCGGTTCGAAATGTGTTTCGCGCTTTACGTCCGATTTATGGTCTACATAATCGACCAAGTGAGCAAACAATTAATGCGATTGTGACCAAGTTTCGCACTCAGTTTACTTTATTGGACATTAAACCAACCACACGAATGCGTACAGTGCGTACAGAAGAGAATATTGCGTCTGTTTCTGAGAGTGTTGCTGAAGACCGTGAAATGTCGATTCGTCGCCGTTCGCAGCAATTGGGTTTGTGTTATTCGACCACATGGAAGATTTTACGCAAAGATCTTGGTGTAAAACCATATAAAATACAGCTCGTGCAAGAACTGAAGCCGAACGATCTGCCACAACGTCGAATTTTCAGTGAATGGGCCCTAGAAAAGTTGGCAGAAAATCCGCTTTTTTATCGACAAATTTTGTTCAGCGATGAGGCTCATTTCTGGTTGAATGGCTACGTAAATAAGCAAAATTGCCGCATTTGGAGTGAAGAGCAACCAGAAGCTGTTCAAGAACTGCCCATGCATCCCGAAAAATGCACTGTTTGGTGTGGTTTGTACGCTGGTGGAATCATTGGACCGTATTTTTTCAAAGATGCTGTTGGACGCAACGTTACGGTGAATGGCGATCGCTATCGTTCGATGCTAACAAACTTTTTGTTGCCAAAAATGGAAGAACTGAACTTGGTTGACATGTGGTTTCAACAAGATGGCGCTACATGCCACACAGCTCGCGATTCTATGGCCATTTTGAGGGAAAACTTCGGAGAACAATTCATCTCAAGAAATGGACCGGTAAGTTGGCCACCAAGATCATGCGATTTGACGCCTTTAGATTATTTTTTGTGAGGCTACGTCAAGTCTAAAGTCTACAGAAATAAGCCAGCAACTTTGGAAGACAACATATCCGAAGAAATTCGGGCTATTCCGGCCGAAATGCTCGAAAAAGTTGCCCAAAATTGGACTTTCCGAATGGACCACCTAAGACGCAGCCGCGGTCAACATTTAAATGAAATTATCTTCAAAAAATAAATGTCATGGACCAATCTAACGTTTCAAATAAAGAACCGATGAGATTTTGCAAATTTTATGCGTTTTTTTTTAAAAGAAAGTTTTCAAGCTCTTAAAAAATCACCCGTTAGTTAAGAAGAACTCACGAATGTTTTTTGACTCACAGCTGAGCTGATCTACGATAGTTTTCTAAATTATTTGTATTATGACTTTGAAGCCTCTTTATTCAAGTTTTTGAATTATTCAAACCTTACGGATATATATTACTATTGATTGAATTAAGTGTAGATAAGTCATTATACAACTTACCCCAAATGGTGTAACAACAACAAGGGACCATAGGCTAACTGTTAAGAAATTGTATTGCTACTATACAAGCCTCCAGGCACCCTTTTAAACAATTATTTAAAAAACACTATCCCAATCTTACGAAAAAAGTAAAACATTCAAAAGTTTGTTAAAACCAATAAAAACGGCCTTTGTTTAAACTTGCCCCAGTCTCCCCTATTGAGGCTATGATTTATTTGGCGCGCTTTCTGCAAAATCCACTTTTAAAAAAAATATTTCTTAATGTTAAATGAAATTCTATTTGAACACAGATTGCAGAAAATTCAAAAATCTGACACTTTACTTAATAAATTAATTGTTGAGCAATTTAAACATTAATTAAAAAAACCACAGAATTAATTTTTTAATTTATTATTGTTTGAATTATATTGATCAAATAGAAGAGCCCCACTACCTCGGGCCCTGTAGCCTCTAAATCCGCCTCCCATCATAACTTCCACTCTTGATAAGAAAATGAAATTTGTATAAATGGTTTTGACACTATATTTTTTGGTTTAATCAAACGCTTTGCTCTTGTCAATTTGATTCCAGAAAAAAACAGATTTTTCATAAGTAAGTGCAAGTCCGGATTTAATACTTTTTATAAGAAAATAAGAAAACAAAATCGCTTAAACTATGCATATTCACCAAAGGGCTCTTAAACTAGACTCAATTTTACTATTTTACAGTATAATACATATTTTAGAAGTGAAACTCCCTTCTCCCCTAATCTACATTATCACTAACTGCATTCGACTGATGGTTCAGTGGATGTGACGAGGGTTGGGGTTGTTGCTGATGGTGCTGATGATGTTGAATATCGTTAGCATTATTGTTGTTTGTAATGCCGTTCATTGTAGTGGCCGTCATATCCTGAGCCTCATTTTTCCTATTGTTATTCAAAGCATGATGCAGATTCAGTGGCGGAAGGTGCAGTCCAGGGAAAGCCAATCCCGCAGCAGCGGCAGCATGCAACGACTGAAGCAGGGCTGCTGAATGCTCTTGTGCTTTGCGACGCAGTTCTGCAACCGAACTGGAACGCGGGTCGGAGTGATTAGAAATCGGTGGTGAGCCGGGCGAATTCGATGATGATACTGGCACCGAAGGGGGTTTTATCGGGCAACATGAACATAGTCCCGGAAAGGCTGAAAAAATCAAAAAAAGAAAATAGAATTTTAAAAAGGGCTGGCGTTGATGGCACTTTAAAAATAACTCTTAATATACTCCAGATAGAAATATATATAAATATATGTAAACCAACTCCAACTTAATGTGCACATAAATCTCCAGTTACAGGTCGATGGATGCACCTGATGTGCGGGACCGCAGCATACAACTACGGCTGCCGTTGACAGAAAGAGTGCTGTCATGAAAAGTTAATTTCACTAAAAGCTACTGTCCCGCTGAAAGTTAAACTACTCTTCGGGGAAATTCCTTTAAAATATGATAAAGCTCAACGTATAATGAAATTTAATTACAACACAAGTTACGGCCATTTCCCGCCACCGCGCGTGCTATGACAGCCGCATAAAGTATTAAACCTGTCTGCCGGGGTAAGTGTCAGGTGTTTCCCTGGTTTTCATAAAATGAAATGTAATATTCCGTAATGGAATCGAATCTGCTGTCATTTTCACTTCCCTGGGAAAATTATTATGTTCGCTAAAAATCAAACCACCAACGAACGATAACAACGCCAAGTGTATCACTTGCATTTTGATTGACAGCTGTCAAATCTCTAAGTATAGCAAACAGGATTTAGAACAATCCATCTTATGCCAAACACGGTGACAGCCACAAGGAGTGATGGAGAAAAGTCTATTTGAAAATTGAATTGATGTATACTTACCTTTGAGTCCTGGAAACAAGGGCTGCGAAAACTGCGAGCTCAGCGACGCCAAGTGATGATGGGGTAGAAAGAGCGGTTGATTGGACCGTTGAGCGCCCGAATCGAGAACCGGCCGAAAGCCCCCATTACTGAAAATACAAAAAATAATTCGATTACTCAACATTAATGGTGGCTTTTTGAAAACGTCGTGGTTTAATTAGTCTGCCTCTGCCACAAAACAACTAGAGTCACTGTCACATTGTCACATCATTGAGTTGGCAATTGTCGCGCATATTAAATTAAAATTAATTAATTTCCAACTGGAAATTAATTAGCATGCTCCATAGCCGAAATATGAATTATTTAATTTCTCAAATTGAAATGGATGGATGGTTTGACATTGTGTGTGTGACGATATGGCATTCCGGCAACATTGTAAGGATGCGAGCGAGCTGGGATGAACCGACAAAGAAGAAAGTTTCTATCAATTTGACATAATTGACACCAGACATACCATGCGGGCATAGATTATGGTGTCGTGTGTGTAAACCCTTTCTGGTGGTAGAAATATGAATCACATTGCGCATCACGCAGCCTTCATCGTAAATGCTGTCATCTATCAAATCCCAATCCCACAAAGGCGATATCTTTGGAACGATTTGTGTTGGCATCATCTTATTTAGATACAATTCAATTTTTCGCGCACAAGACACTCAATTAATTGTTAATTGAGAGTAATTGAAGTATGTTTTGTAATTGCATTAATAATGATTATACACGCTTCGAAGAAATTTCTTGCCACAGAACACGATGTTCTTCAGGAATCCTGTGAAAAACCGCAGAGGCAATTGGGTGTTTTTGAAGATAGAACAAGATAACATTTACAGGCTTGTTTAAAAAAAAAAAATTCTAAAAACATTCCTTACGAGTGTATGGGTATTTAACCTATACAAAGATGAACGGAATTCTTGATTAAAGTGAAGGGAAATTCTTGGGTTAATTAGAACGACAACTTGTTGGTCTTGAAAATTGGAAACAACGCAGAACAAGTTTTACAAGCGCATTCATATTACAATCGGTTTGTAAAAAAATTTGATAGATTTTAGATTTTTGTAAGCAGATTACAAAATCAAACCTGAATTTTGGAAATGTAAATATCCAATGCATAGACGATTTTGCGATAAATACGATCTACTGAACAGGGGCCTATAACACAATACATAAAGTACTTGTTGAACAAGTGAAATTCAACAACTTTTGAATTTTTTTTTGTAACACGGAATAACAAGTCTAGGAGAACTATAACAAGTGGGAAATTTCACAATTTCATAGTTTATGTAACTGGAAACAACAAGTGTTAAGAAAAAAGAGAATAGACTTGTTAAATTGGTGATACAATTCAGCCGACAGTCGGGGACTTGTTGAAAACAAACGGTTTATTTTTTTTTCTAAAAGTGATCTAAGAACTACTTGTAGACAGTAAAATTATCTATTAAGCATTTTTACTTGCGATTATAGGTACTATAATACAAGTTATGCATTCGTGCAGATTAAAAAAATTGAGATAACAATCAAACATGACATTACGATGATAGAGAAACATATTTGAGTTACTGGCAAAATTCTGTCCGTCTGTCTGTCTGTCTGTACGGATGTATTTTGGACTTCAGCCTAAACGGTTGAACTTAAAGTTCTTTTGACATTCTACAGAGGACTTTTTTCAATTTTTTTTTAGCTCAAAAATTAACGGTACCTGTCATATAACCGTTATGTAAAAGCTTATTTTTCTCGAAAACGGCTCCAAGAATTTTTACAAAAAAAAATCAGTGTACTACTGTAGGTATGCATTATATTTTGGTGAAAAAAAAAATTAATATGGTGGGCTAAAAACGGTACCTCCCATAGGACCGGTTTTTTTTTCTTCCAATTTTTCGAGAACTGGTAATCCGTTTAAAATCAAAATTGATATTCAAGAAGATGTAGGTAGCCTGAGTAATTTTGCATTAATTTTTTTTTCGAAAACTTTTTTTTTGTATTTTTAATAATTTTAAATTTTTTTTTTTTTCAATCAATATTTTGTAAACGGGTAAGTGAATTTTTTTTTAAATTTTGTTTTTAAATGTACGTTATTTTTGTGCTTAAGTTTGTATTCTTGAAATATTTTTTTTAAATTTTTTAAAAAAAGTTGTTAAAAAAAACCGTTTTATTTCAAAACGGCTCCTACAATTTTGAAAAAAAATCACACTTTTTTTACATTTCCTAAAGAAATAAAATGGCTTTTAAATTATTTCACCCAATACATTTTAACGTACGTTATTCGAACAATCAAAAGTCACAAAAATCGAATAAATGCTTTGATGTTCACTTTAATTTTTTTTTTAATTTTATTCTACAATGTGACCGCACATATGAGCAAGTACGTGCGATCCAGTCGTGCAATTTATTTTAGATCGTGGACAACTTAATTTTTTTATTGGTTTGTGCCTAAGACAAGCTAAGAGCACTAGAAGGAAATAAGGGATTTTTTAAATCTTGTAGAAAAAAGAGGTTTTAGGTTATGTTCAAATCTCTTCAAATATTTCTGATTTTATTAAGATTTTAAAAGAACCTAATGAATTGTGATCAAATAAAACACTACTAAAGCAGTAGACAAGGTGTTTTGACATTTTTTCCTTTTCCTAATTCCAGTTGCGTTCTGAAAGACAAATGTGTCTTTTCCTATTTCCTATTTGTTCATTAATAATGATAAAAGACAAAGTTAATATAAATCCTGACAAAATGGCCAGAGGTTGATACCTATTCCTTGTGACGACTATAAAGGTGAGTCCACACCAAAGAAAAATTTGTTTAAAAAACATTTCTGAAAGGTTTTTTAAATGTTTCTGAAATGTTAAAAAAAAAAATTTCTTTGGCGTCGACGCACCTTAAGGCTTTTGTTAAATTTGCAGTATAATAGTCCAAAATCGCAACAAAGTTTAGGTTCTAAAGATTTTACGAACTTGTAATTTACCAAGCTACATATAAAAAAATAATTTCAATAAATCCATGAGTGTTTTTTTTTTGTATTTATTACTTGGTGGATTAATTGTTAAATAATAACAAGGGGAGAAAAAAGGAAATTTTAACATGCCATGCGGGTTTTCCACGCTGCCAAAGTCTGGGATTACTGGATGAAATGTCAAAATTGAGGTTTAATGTTTTTCCCGCTAGTGTAATCAGGAGAGTTAGTGTCGCCCAAAATAACTGAAATGGAACCAACTTGAGGTGGAAATGTGTGCATGTGCAGTGCATGGGATCATGATCTCGAAAAACCAATTTTTTTAATCTAGAATGAAAAAAAACTCGAATGCAGAAAAATCTCGAAAAAAGAAGTAATTCGAGATTTTTTTTGTACCTATGTTTGTATATATTTTAAGAGTTTAAGCTGAAATAAAAAGCATTTCATGTTTAGTTTATTTTTTTTGGGGAAATCAACAACAAAGATATGTCCCACTTTGATAAATTTAAGTATGAAGAAGGTATGGGAGGGCATGCTGCCCCCCTGCAACCTCCCTGCTTGGGCACAATATTTGTAGAAGGTGCAAGGTTGGGTATGTGCAACGTTTCTTTCTGATTTTAAGAACGTCAGCAAAAACTCAATCTCGCACATACTCCAAATCCTATAGTGAGCCCAAGCAGGGGGGTTACCGGGGGGCAGCATGCCCCCCCATACCTACCTCATATACTGATAGGGGAGATAAAATCCCAAGAAATGCCTATGCAAAACTAGTTTAGCCTAAGTGTGTTAAGTTTTTAATTTTTTCAACAAAATTGGGGTCTTCTTTCATTTCGTTTTTGGGGTCTTTTTTCATTTTTTGGTGCGTAGTTTCATAAACAAAAATATGGTTTTATTTCATTATGAAAAAAGTACTCCATTTTTGGGGCCTTATTTCGTTTTGGTTTTTGGGGCCGTTTTGCCTGGGGCCTTATTTCGCACCGCCGTACATTAAATCAAAACATAAAAAATAGAAACAAAATAATTAAATTATTGTAATCATATGTTTCATTTTAATGATTATTTGTCACGTATCACGCTGTGATAGATAACACACGATCCCGAGCAACACTAAATTCAGGTACCAGTTTTTACAATTGCTTGCGCAACATACTATTCAAAACAGGTTTGTTAAAGAGATGCTAAAGATCTAGAATTAATAAATTAATTTTTGAGACATTACAAATTGAGACAATTCGCGCGCGCGAATTGTAACCAAAACCATTGTCTCAAAAATTAATATATTAATTCAAGATTTTTTTTTTCTAGATTTTTGTTTTCGAGATTTTTGCTTTCTGCATTATTGCATTCTAGATATCGTGGTAAGCCCGCAGTGCATATTATGACAATTACTATAATAATAACGAATAAAGTACGTATTGAGTAAAATAATTTAAACGCCATTTTATTTCTTTAGAAAATGTAAGAAAGTGTGAATTTTTTTTAAATCGTAGGAGTGGTTTTTCAATAAATCGGTTTTTTTAAGAACTTTTTTTAAAAAATTAAAAAAAATAATTCAACAATACAAACTTAAGCACAAAAATAACCTTCATTTAAAAACAAAAAGTAAAAAAAAATTCACTTTACCCGTTTTCAAAATATTGATTTTTCAAAAAAAAAAAAAAAATTCAAATTATTCAAAAACACGTATTAGAAAAAAAATTAATGCGAAATTACTAAGGCTACCTACATACATCTTCTTGAATATCAATTTTGATAGTAATCGGATCACCAGTTTTCGAGAAAGTCGAAGAAAAAAAACCGATCCTATAGGAGGTACCGTTTTTAGCCCACCATATTACATTTTTTTACCAAAATATAATGCATAGATTTTTTTTTTCATAAAAATTCTTGGAGCCGTTTTCGAGAAAAATAAGCGCTTACATAACGGTTATATGACAGGTACCGTTAATTTTTGAGCTAAAAAAAATTGAAAAAACTCTGTAGAATGTCAATATAACCTTAAGTTCAAAATTTGAAGACGATTGGCCCAACTGTTTAGGCTACAGTCCAAAATACATCCGTACAGACAGGCAGACAGACAGACAGACAGACAGACAGACAGACAGACAGACAGACGGACAAAATTTTGCCAGTAACTCAAATATGTTTCTCTATCATCGTAATGTCATGTTTGATTGTTATCTCAAAATTTTTAATCTGCACGAATGCATAACTTGCATTATAACGGGTGATTTTTTTGAGGTTAGGATTTTCATGCATTAGTATTTGACAGATCACGCGGGATTTCAGACATGGTGTCAAAGAGAAAGATGCTCAGTATGCTTTAACATTTCATCATGAATAGACTTATTAACGAGCAACGCTTGCAAATCATTGAATTTTATTACCAAAATCAGTGTTCGGTTCGAAATGTGTTTCGCGCTTTACGTCCGATTTATGGTCTACATAATCGACCAAGTGAGCAAACAATTAATGCGATTGTGACCAAGTTTCGCACTCAGTTTACTTAATTGGACATTAAACCAACCACACGTATGCGTACAGTGCGTACAGAAGAGAATATTGCGTCTGTTTCTGAGAGTGTTGCTGAAGACCGTGAAATGTCGATTCGTCGCCGTTCGCAGCAATTGGGTTTGTGTTATTCGACCACATGGAAGATTTTACGCAAAGATCTTGGTGTAAAACCGTATAAAATACAGCTCGTGCAAGAACTGAAGCCGAACGATCTGCCACAACGTCGAATTTTCAGTGAATGGGCCCTAGAAAAGTTGGCAGAAAATCCGCTTTTTTATCGACAAATTTTGTTCAGCGATGAGGCTCATTTCTGGTTAAATGGCTACGTAAATAAGCAAAATTGCCGCATTTGGAGTGAAGAGCAACCAGAAGCCGTTCAAGAACTGCCCATGCATCCCGAAAAATGCACTGTTTGGTGTGGTTTGTACGCTGGTGGAATCATTGGACCGTATTTTTTCAAAGATGCTGTTGGACGCAACGTTACGGTGAATGGCGATCGCTATCGTTCGATGCTAACAAACTTTTTGTTGTCAAAAATAGAAGAACTGAACTTGGTGGACATGTGGTTTCAACAAGATGGCGCTACATGCCACACAGCTCGCGATTCTATGGCCATTTTGAGGGAAAACTTCGGAGAACAATTCATCTCAAGAAATGGACCGGTAAGTTGGCCACCAAGATCATGCGATTTGACGCCTTTAGATTATTTTTTGTGAGGCTACGTCAAGTCTAAAGTCTACAGAAATAAGCCAGCAACTATTCCAGCTTTGGAAGACAACATTTCCGAAGAAATTCGGGCTATTCCGGCCGAAATGCTCGAAAAAGTTGCCCAAAATTGGACTTTCCGAATGGACCACCTAAGACGCAGCCGCGGTCAATATTTAAAGGAAATTATCTTCAAAAAGTAAATGTCATGGACCAGTCTAACGTTTCAAATAAAGAACCGATAAGATTTTACAAATTTTATGCGTTTTTTTTTTTTTAAAGTTCTCAAGCTCTTAAAAAATCACCCGTTAGTACCTATAATCGCAAGTAAAAAGGCTTAAAAACTTCGTTTGAGATGGAACTCAAAAATATTTACAAAACAAAAATTAGTGATCTTAGTAACTTTAAATGATGAGAATCAACGAGAACAAAATATACTATTTTTCAATGTCTAAACTAAAAGCGTAAAACGTGTTCAAAAGGATGACTAACACTATGTTGCCATGGTTTTTTGAGTTCGAAAAAACAAGTATCTTTGCGCTAAAATTCCAAAACCTAATTCAGTTCCGTTTAATCGGTTTCGTGTACAAGACAAGAAAAGATGGATAAAGCAACCCCAAAAGAATTCCTTTTAGGCTTTGTTCGCAACAAATGAATCCACAGAAACCCTGCACTCCAGTTAGACACATTTAAATGGACTACAGCAACGATGAGCCAAATGTGGAGAAAGGAAGTCCTAATTTTTAGCTCTCGGATTTGGATTGTTCTGATGGACAAATTGCTTGCAAGGGTGTGTAACTATTGAAACACGCACACTACAACTCGAAATAAACCATAACTCATCCGGATAGTCCAGTATGAAGCAGAAGAGTTTCCATCATCTTTGGCGCTTAAATAGTCATTCCCCCCCCCTCTCTCTTTTTGTTTTTGCATTGCATCTTTTGAATCCTCGAAAGGCAAAAGATATCTCCGAGTAAAATGTATATTCCTCTTCCGGCATTAAGAGGACACAGACCTTACCCCCTTCTCCCCCTTTATATTTTTCGAAAGATTTCTGAATAATTCCTGAAAGTGTTTTGTTTGCCCCGTCTTCTTGTCTTTTTGGTCGGCAAATGAGTCTGACTCTGCAGTATAT
Organism: Platycheirus rosarum; assembly: GCA_963971375.1. NCBI lineage: Eukaryota > Metazoa > Arthropoda > Insecta > Diptera > Syrphidae > Platycheirus > Platycheirus rosarum. The sequence goes on along the minus strand of OZ020507.1, from coordinate 3,187,419 downwards.
GCAAGTACTTGAAAACTATGCACGTCATTCATGAATATTATGCAACATCCGTCCTCTTCCTTGCAGCAGACAAGAGACAACCGACCGTCGACTACGATGATGGGGTTGCAAATGTGAGAAAATTCCATAACAATGCGAGCCTTTTAAACCTTTCCTTATAAGGATGATGGGTGCCTAAGTCCCCCTTCTGCGATTTATACCAACCCAAGCATTGTTAAGTGGGCGGCTAGGCATAGTACAAGGAGGATGATGACGACGACGTGATGTGTGTGTTCCTTCAGGATTTTTCTTAATTAACAAAAATCGCTGCAAGGGTAATACACGAACAAGAGTGAGACTCCGAGTGCTGCCAAATGGAATAAAGCAAACAACAAATTTGACAAACAAGAGCCTAACGACGATGCCAACACAACTACGACGGTACTCCTCGGGGATAATGTGCATGCAAAATTAAATTACGCAAACGGATGAGTGCTTAATTACGGACATTTATCGTCGCAAGAAAATTCCCTTAATTATCGTGTACTCTATCTCATAGCCAAAAGCTTGAAGCTCTTATAGAAGTCGTTGACTTGACGTGCGGCGGGGCGTCGGCGTTAAAACGCCAAAACTATTCTCCACACTCCCTTGGCTGCCACTAAATTCCGCAACCTAATGAAGTCACTTTTTTGTACGGCTCTCACCCCTCACCGTGGATGCGGATTAAGTTGATAAAGGACGAGAAAAAAAAAACGGAACTCACAAAGCCAGCATGTAAACCTCTAATAGGATTTTCGTTTAATTTAGGGCTTTTTGGCGACACATCTCTATCGCCAAAAAAAAAAAAAACTCCGTCCACAGTCAAACTGATGTTTGTATTTTGAATGTTGATAGAGAAGGGGTGGGGGGGGGGGGGTACAAAAACATCAAATCCGTGTCGTTCAGGACATCGTCAAAAAAAATATCTGAAAAACCGTCTGTTTGGCTCGGCGCAGTTATGAATTTTTTGTTTGCAAATTTATTCAGGTGGAATCGTCGCCAGCCAAAAGCGGCCAACACGGCAAAACGCTCATACAGGACTTTAGCCTCTGGACGAAGGTTGATAAAATTTTCATTTGTTCGTGATCGCGGTAGAGCTTGGTTTTTCATTTTTTTTTTTTTCAACCACCCTCCACCCTGAAATGTAATAATTTTTGAATTTTAAATATCCTACGGGCTTCCACTTAACTTTTATTCCAAACCACAATTGCTATGGAGATGTGTGCCTTCTGCCTTCTAAGCACCGACCATCGGTCGCTATCGCTGCTGTTGCGACCCAGCATCCTCCCCAGGAAGCTACCTCTACAATGGTGTCCTCGTTCTAGTCTGCAGAAGTACTTTTCAAATTTAATATTCCAATGGAAATTATTATATTTCCCCCGAAAATTGCCTGACTAATAATGTAGCATCCTTGGAAGTGGGCGGGAAGAATCGTGGAATCGTGGCGTAACGGCGCGGCGCGGCGCGGTGCGGCGGTAAAAATGAAAGAAATTTGCAATAAAAAGTTTTATTCTCATGCAAAATTGATGGGGCTGCCATAATACGCCAAGGATATCATCGCCGAGCAAGGATGGCATCAGTTGGGATAGTTGGGGTGTTCTTTGCATTTTCCAGCTTGACTTAGGGGGGGGGGGTGGAGTGTGAGGGAGTAAAATTGGAAAATTGCATTTTCATTTTACTCGGTGAAAAATTATAATCAAAAATGATTTTTCCTAGTCTGTGCACTGCATGTGATGCTGTCGGTTTTGGGAGGGGGAGAACAAAGGGGTTCGTGTTCGCTCTATGCATTCAGTCTAAAGCGTTCAGCTTTGCATTCGTTAATGTGAAATGCGCTCTAGCAAAAAGTTTTTCAATATTTTCCGACGTGGTATATATGTTACGTACCTCTGGTTACAAGACTGCAAACATTTTTTTTTTTTTTTTGAAAAGGGGGGAGCTTGAGCATCCATCTACAGCAGTCCGCCTTTTATGTCAGGGATTTTCGTTTTGCGATGGGTTGTAGTCTTTTTTTGGTTTTCACTTAGAGCTTGTGCTGATTGAATTTTTAAATTTACATGAAAAGGAATGGAGTTGGAGTGGTTGTAGCTTCATGATGGCGGCGGCGTCAGGGTATGGTAAATGGAGAAGTTTGCGGTAGTTGCGATGATTGCAATGGAATTAATTAGTTTGGGATTTTATTACTTTTTAACTTGATGATTTCGCAATCAATTAAAACTTGATGGTTGGAATTAAGAAAAGTTTTTCCGATGGAAAATGGGTTCGTGTAGCATAAGGATTTATGTTTAATTGGATCAATAAAAATTAAGGGAGCCATAAGTCAGATTTATTTGGGTTTTGATATTTTTTTCTGGATAAGGATATTGATATATTTCCAAATGCATAATAAAATTTACAAGTTTTGTCTCTTTAATATTATGCATTTTGCACGAAATAATGTTTTTTACTTAAAAATGATGATAATGATCTTAATTCCCTAATCATTTGTCAATAAAAAGGAATTAAAAAGAAGTATTACTGGGAAAATATTTATTTACATATGCATTCATTTTAGTTATAAATAATGATCCAATAAGAGCCTCCTGTTTGTTTTTTTTTTTAATAAAACATGTAATTCAATGTATTGACGAAGATCTATATTTAAGGTATTAGTTTGGTTCTTGCTTTTTAATTTTTGTAAATAATTTCTTTTAAATGTTTCCAACGACTAACTCTTAAATGGTAAATTAATTCGACTCACAGAATTAGTCCAATTTTCTAACACTCTTTCTACAATTTCGGCCGGTGTTCCATACATAACATGACCCAGATAGAACTAGAAGCTCTAATATACATATAATATATGTATATATATATAAATACAAATAAATAAATAATAAAATTTATTGGCGCGACAGTTTTATTAGCAGTCCGACACACTAACCATTAAGCCACGGGGCACTATACGAAACATGTACTAAACGATAAAGATGAATACAACTGCATCGCTGCCAACATGACGTATTTATATACGTATATTGAACGTGTTTTTTTTCTACATATCTCGGTGGAATATTGTACGTCTCATATATATATAATATTTGTTAGTTATCTTACGACTTCGATTCTCAGATCTGAAGTTATTCAATGAACGTATAATATACGTATATTAAACATCAAAAATTCCTTTCTTGTATTAGATGAAAGTGATACCGATTAATTGCTACGAATTCCATAACGAGATTGGCCGAGCGGTCAGCGATCCAGACTATTGGTGTTCGATTCCGACGTGAGGTAAGTAACTTTTATTTAATATAAATATAAATAATAAATAGTCAAGAAAAATAACGAATCACAAATCAATTATAGAATGCAAAAACCACAAAAATATGTAAAATAAAAAAATAAATCCAAAAAAAAATATTTTTTTTTCATTTTTCATCTATGTACGTCATACAAATGACGTCGTTTTTATGTTTAATATACATCAATGTTCTATCTATAATATGCCAAATATAAGTTAATACGATGTCACCGTTGACGTCTGCAAGATGTATTTAGAACGTATAACGAAGAGCTAAATGTTTGGTAAGTATCCGTATAATATATATATATGTATTCTACCTTTATGTATATGTATATTATACGGATATTAGCCGGAAATTTGAAGAGCCAAATACGTCTGTACGTCTCACAGACGTATATGGCTACGTCGTTTTTATGTTTAATTTTGTTTATAAAAAAGAGATTTCACATATCCCCATATAGAAAGTAATCTAATGGTGTCAAATCACAAGATCTTGGTTAATTGACAGGACTATAATTTGAGATGATGTTTTCCCTCAATAAAGCACTTAATTTGTTAGATGTATAACATGTAGCGCGTAGCACAATTCTGTTGGAACCACAAGTCAGCTACACCAACATCTTGAATTTTCGGTAGCAATAATTCATTGATCATTGGTCTGTAGTCTTCAACATTGAAAGAAACGCCGATGCTGAGTAGTGTCTTGTTTAAATCATTTCAAGGCTTGTTTATTAAATAATTTAAGTAAACAAGATAAAAATATGTGAAAATTATTGTCATTCAATTGCATCAAATGTGCTTAAAAAAGAAAATTGTTATCTTTAAGTTAAAAAAAAAAATAATTTTGATATGTATGTATGTACATACATATATACAAATTTCAAAATTAAAAATACATTTTCATCTGTTTTCATTCAAAATTGTAATCTAATTCATTAGCCAATTTTTAGGATATAGTATTTAAAAAAAAAAAAAAGATTTTATTTTAAAAATACCAAAAAAATATACTAAAAAAAAAATTATATAGTATTATTAAAACTTTCTAGAAGCTTCTATGGTTAAAATTTCATCAAAATCGGATAAGCCATAAGCGAGAAAACTGAGATTTTTCGAACGCTCGTATACGCGATAGCACTATTTTTAAAGCCGTCTGCCAAGGTGATAAGACCCCGCTATATTGTCTGCCACTTCACATTTTGGGTTCCTAAATACCTAAACATAACATACCGCAAGTCAATTTGCATGTAGGTCATAATACATTTTTCCATAATTTTACACGACTTTGAAGCCGTCTCTGCCAGCACCTTAGCCCCCCGCAAAATGTTACCCAACCATTTTTACTTGCGATTATAGGTACTATAATGCAAGTTATGCAATCGTGCAGATTAAAAATTTTGAGATAACAATCAAACATGACATTACGATAATAGAGAAACATATTTGAGTTATTGGCAAAATTCTGTCCGTCTGTCTGTCTGTCTATCTGTCTGTCTGTCTGCCTGTCTGTACGGATGTATTTTGGACTGTAGCCTAAACAGTTGGGCCAATCGTCTTCAAATTTAGAACTTCAGGATATTTTGACAATCTACAGATGAGTTTTTTGATTTTTTTTTAGCTCAAAAATTAACGGCACCTGTCATATAACCGTTATATTATAAAAGCTTATTTTTCTCGAAAACGGCTCCAAGAATGTTTATAAAAAAAAAATCAGTGTACTAATGCATACCTACATTATATTATTGGTGGTCTAAAAACGGTACCTCCTATAGGACCTGTTTTTTTCTCCGACTTTCCCGAAAACTGGTAATCCGATTAATTTAAAAATGTATATTCAAGAAGATGTAGGTAGCCTTAGTAATTCCGCATAAATTTTTCGAAAACTTTTTTTTTTGTATTATTTTAATAATTAACATTTTTTTTTCGAAAAATCAATATTTTGAAAACGGGTAAATGATTTTTTTTTTTAATTTTGTTTTTAAATGAACGTTATTTTTGTGCTTAAGTTTGTATTATTTAATTATTTTTTTTAATTAAAAAAAAAATATTAAGAAAAAACCGTTTTATTTAAAAACCGCTCCTACGATTTAAAAAATAAAATGGCGTTTAAATGATTTCACTCAATACAATTTAACGTACTTTATTCAAACAATCAAAAGTCACAAAAATCGAATAAATGCTTTGATGTGAACTTTAATTTTTTTAAAATTTTATTCTACAATGTGACCGCACATATGAGCAAGTACATGCGATCCAGTCGTGCAATTTATTTTATGTAGCCAGCTACAGTGTACAGTACCTACTGATAAAAAAAACACAATTTTTTAATTTTTTAGTCTGTGTGTTTTTCTGCCTGTTTGTTCCGGCTAATCTCGGGAACGGCTACACCGATTTTGAAGGGACTTTAACTAGCAGATTGCTGATGTTCTAGGGAGTAACTCAGGCTATTTAATTAACCGACTAGGTAACGCTGGCGTCGTTTTTTTCTTTAGAAAATTCTTATTTAAGGACCGATTTTGACGGGACTTTCACGGGTAGATAACTGGTATTGCAAGGAGTATAGATGTTGGAGCAGACAAGCCCAATCTTAATGGATCTCATTTTGAAGAGGTACACGCCAGGGAACTCCCTAGCTCAAAGACTGACGAAGTACGTGATGAACTGTTGAGGTTTGGTAATAGCGAAACTCCAACTCTTCTGAGATTTTCTGAGTGGTTAAAAGCTGACGAACTAACTGTTGAGAACACCGACAATTACTTTACAACACTTGACGAACTGACCGAAATATTTAGGAAACTAAATACTAAAAGATCAAGCGGTTTGGATAACATTCCAAACGTTGTACTAAAGCATATACCGATCGAAATCATACGGCAGTACTGTGTTATCTTTAACAATCTGCTTAATAAATTTTACTTCCCCATTTGTACAATGCTGTCAAGATCAGAATTTAATGATCTTATCATACGCTGCCGTTGCAGTTTTACATCCGAAGAACGAGGATGTGAATCTTGAAACGAATACGAGAAGCTGAGAGTACTGTCGTCTGCGAAACAATTGATAGGATTAGTTGTTTCAGATATTAAGTCGTTGATAAAAATAAGGAAGAGAGTCGGAGACAAAACAGAGCCCTGGGGCACGCCAGCGTTTATTTTGTGAGAATCAGACTTGAATCCGTCCAATACAACTTGTATTGAGCGTTTCGAAAGGTAATTAATAATCCAACGAAGAAGAGATTTGTCGAGTCCAATTGCACGCATTTTCGATAAAAGAGCTTGATGCCAAACTCTAATTTTGCTTTCCCCAAAACAATGGAGAGATTGGTTCCACTTTTCGGTGAGATAAACCATCAAATCACCAGTGGACCTGTTGTTACGAAAGCCGTACTGCCGGTCATTAAGAAGCTTTCGGTCCTCAAGATATTTCTTAAGCTGAAAATTAATCAACGTTTCCAAGACCTTGGAAAGAAGGGAGAGGAGGATTCGCCTTTTTTTAGGGACAGGCTGGACAAATGCTATTTTCCATCCCCTCGGAAAGAGACCAGAGGAATAGGACAGATGGAAAAGCTTACGCAATGGTTTTGCCAGCGTTGAAGAACACCTCTTCAGAACAATAGCGGGGATTTTATCCGGGCCAGCGGATTTGTTTATGTTAAGATCTTTTAATACTCTTGCGACTGTACGAGTGCGAAAGAAGATAGGTCCCATGAAATCATTTACGCTCTCGAGTACAGGAGGAGTACAAACACCTGCTGGCAGCGTTGAGTTAGCAGCGAATTGGGCTGCAAGCAGATCTGCTTTTTCTTGAGAACTGACAACAGGAGTATCATTGAAGACAAGCGTAGGAACCGATGATGACGAGGAGTTCTTTACGTTTTTAACAAATGACCAAAAATTTTTACTGCCTTTGGGACATTGCAGTATTTATTGCAGGATTTTTTGTTCATGTAAAAATTTAGTCTTGCGAATGTGAACATTACAGGCCTTTCTAGCTTGCTGATACTTTTTCCGGTTTTCCTCGGTTGTGTTGGCTTTATAACATCGGAAACTTACCTCTTTCAACCTAATAATCTCTTTACAGCTCGAATCAAACCATGAGTTATCTTTAGGTTTGATACTTTTTGACCTATTCGGGACAAAATTTCGCATACCTAAGAGGATAACATTTGTTACCATAACTGCGCTGGAGTCTATATCACTACCGACGAAGCAGAGATAATGTGAAGATAATTTGTTATCAAGCTTTCATTCGTCCAGTTCTGACATATGCGAGTCCAGTATGGTGGAACATTAACCCATCTTATATGGAAAAGCTTCGTGTTTTCGAGCGGAAATGTCTTAGAGCATGTATGCAAATGTATAGAAGTGCACATACCGACTTTCGGCACTACGTATCAAACAAAAATCTATTCGATGCATCCGGTGTATCTGGAATTGACAATGTTATCCTAGACCTCGGGAGGAATCACTTTGCACGATCGGCTGGTGTCATTGAGAATGAGCTTGTTTCAGGTTTATTTTACCCGAATCCTGGGTATTTCAGAAATGTATTGGAAACTGGATATATCCCACCAGATATATTCTTGTTTCTGGATGCATATGGCTATCTATCTGACTCAACGAACGTACCGATAATAATATATCATGCTGCTAGAAGAGCAACAGATAAAAGATTACTTTACGAGCCTTTTGAGTCGGGGGATGGAAATACTAATCTAAGATACTGCATTAGCATACCTGAAAGAGATAGAAATAACTCTAGTCGGTGGCTTGACTGGGCTGAAGCCAACGCTTAGGTTTAGTTTAACTAGACCCCACTATGTGATCTATGATCTGACGATGACTTAAGGACATTTTTTTCTGTTAATCAGCGGAATGTGGATCACATGGTGGGGCGTGAATTTTTTTAGTTTAAGGTAGTAAGTAAGTTTTAGTTTTATATAAAATCATAAAAAAAAATTGCGACTGTCCTCACTTAGGTTTTTCTCACATTTTCCTAATATGAAGAAAACTAACAAAACACAATTTTTTAAATCTATTTAATATACAAATAAAATTTAAAAGATACAATTTTTTCAAAAGAACAAAAAAAAATATAGAAATCAAATGTAATGAGAACTACAAATTTAATTTTAAATTTTGGTGGGGCTAACGCCCCATTTATTAGCTTAATACAAGCTTAACTTAAACTTAACTAAACTTAAAAACGAATTAAACTAAATTAACTTATAAGGAGGAAAGATGATGTAAGAGCTGGGCTTTCAGAAAAGGACTTGGAAGGTTGAAATCGAAAAGAGGAGAGATCGAATTGATTTTACTCAACATGCGGGTTAAAGGTTCATTGAGACCATAGGAAGTACGATGGGGAGGAAGGTAAAAAAGACGTGATGATCTTAAGTTGCGTGGGTTAGTGTTAAACAAGATGAGATCAAAAAGTGAGGAACAGTCAGTGGCACCTGTAAGAATCCGATGAATGAAAATGATATCAAACACATTCCTACGGACTTCAAGGGGGTGTAGATTTATAATTTTGAGTCGGTCAAGGTAGGGTTGCAGAGATGAGAAGTTATTAGGGTCATAAAGACTTCGGAGAGCAAAGAGTAGAAAACGGCGTTGAACGCTCTCAATTCTGGAGATATGAACCGCGTGATAGGGGGCCCATACTTGCGATGCATACTCAAGGAGAGGACGAACATAGGAAATATAGAGGGATTTGGTTACAAATGGGTTCCGAAACTCTTTGGACCACCTTTTGATAAAACCAAGGGCGGAGCTAGCTCTTGATATAGCATTATCGATATGAGAGCGAAAATTTAATTCGCAATCACAGAAGACGCCTAAATCGCGGATAACCTGTACGCGGTTAATGGAAAGGGTTTGAAGATAATAAGATCTAAGGGAAGGCCTTTTACTTTTTCGAGCGAATGTAATTAGCTCACATTTGGCAATGTTGAGTTCGAGAAAATTCTTACTGCACCAATTGACAAATGAATTGAGGTCATTTTGAAGCAGGAGAGAATCACGACCAGAGGAGATTACTTTGAAAATTTTAGCATCATCTGCATAAAGGGAGATAGAAGATGATGGGATTATCTTTTCAACATCATTAATGGCAAGGATAAATAAAAGAGGTCCAAGATGGCTACCTTGGGGTACCCCAGAGGTGGCCACAAAAGGAACTGAAAGAACAGAACGAAAACGGACTCTGTATTGGTGGTTATCAAGATACGAGGATATCCATTTAAGAAGGTTAGGACTGAATCCAAGAGAGGAAAGCTTAAAAAGAATTAAACTGTGAGAGATTTTGTCGAAAGCCTTGCTGAAATCAGTAGTGATGACGTCTACTTCGTAGCCCTTTTCCATGGCAGAGAGTGAAAATGTAACGAACTCAACAAGATTAGTTGTGGTAGATCTTGCATTACAAAAACCATGTTGAGTTGAGGATATTAGAGATTTGCATTGGAAAGAAAGTGAGTCATACAGAATGCTTTCGAAGAGTTTGGGGATATGAGAAAGTTTGGCGATGGGCCGATAATTACAAATTTTTATGAATTGGTGTGATAGTGGATATTTTCCATAAATCGGAGAAAGGTCCGGTGGAAAGGGACAGGTGGAACAAGTTAGTAATAGGAAGGACCAAACTCGAGCAATATTTTTTAAGTAAAATTGCAGGTATACCATCGGGACCAGGAGTATACTCGTCTTCAAGTTCAAGGATGCCATTTAGAACTAATGAAGTATCCATATAATTCGTATTTAAGGGGCCGGTATTAAAATAAGGAAGGTAGGAAAAATAAGATTTGTCAGGATCTAAGGTTTTTGGTGCAAAAGACTGTTTGAAGTAACTGGCGAAGAAATTGGCGATGGTAGATGGATCATTGGATGATTGGTTGTTGTAGAGAAGAGAGGGAGGGAAACCATCATTTTTCTTTTTTAAAGTTAATAAACGTATAAAACGATTTGGGATCCGTTATTAAATTTGCTTGGGTGTTGGAAGCAAAGTCATTGTAGAGCGTTTCATATAGATTCCAAAATTTATAAAATACTCCCAACTAGTCAGAGTAATCGAGAATTGAACGAGAGCGAAGATATTTAACCCAAAGCTTATTTCTCCTGTTTCGTAGCTCGCGTAGTTTATGACTGTACCACGGGGGTGAAGTTGAAAAATACCTGTTACGCGAAAAGTGAACATAAAGATTTATGCAAAACTGCACTTTTTCATAAAAAGATTAGTTGCTTCATTAAGTGATAGATTTGTAAAATCGAAAGGTCATTTACTTAAAAATATATACAAATATGTAATAGCTTTTAAGTTTATTTAGGCTTATCCAATGAACTGTTATTTTGTAGGTGAATAAATAAACATTATATAAAAAAAAAAAACTGGTATTGCAAGGAGTAAGTTAAGCTATTTATTACGCCTACGTGGCGCTGGAGCATTTTTTTTTTTGGAAAATTCTTATTTATGTGCTGCTAGGGTCGTTTCACATGCAGATAACTAAGGCTATTTTGATTACTAGGTGACGCCACACCAAATTTATGGTATAGGTATCCAGCAACGCCGGGTGGGTAAGCTAGTCCTAAATAAAAAAATCCTTAAACATGCAAAAATATGAAAAAGTTAACTTTTGTTTATTTGTTTCTGTTTCGTCATTTCATTTATTTATTCGTTCCTATAACATGATCCCGAACGAATAACAGTCGATGACACACAACGTAAACGTACCCCATACATGCCACTTTAATAAATTTCAATTAATTATCCCAATTAAATGTATAAATTCAAGAGAAATGCCGTTGTATGAATATGTAACCAACTAATTCATTTTGCCGATTAAACCAATTAAAAGAAGACACTTTATGCTTAACTTTCTCATTCAATTTTTCTTACCCCCCAAACCCCTATCCAGAAAGTATATTTTCATAGCTTGTCTCTGTATCTGTATATATTTTGAGCTCAGATACAATTTTATAAGAATGTATAAGTGTGAAATGAATAAATAATACCATTTTCTTGAGTATATTTTCCAGTTTTAGCTTCAAAAGTGCGTATCCCCTGAATCATCGTCATGGAATTTCCATCACCCAACTACCATTGCGCTATACACACACATTTAAAGAAGAAAACCCAGATTTTCTTTTTTTTTTCCTTTTTAATTAAAGCTTGCAAAAGATCAAGTGAAGAGTTAAATTAATTTTAAATTGCACAGTGTGTATCGTCGTGCTCTGCTTACGTCATATTATCGTCGGGAATTACAAGGACATGAATTATTGAAATGCACAGAATCCACGTTGTAGAGGTGAAAATCGTATTTGGATTTGGAGTTGTTCTTTCAGTCCCCTGTCTTTGCCTGGCTAGGAGTTGAGTTAACCTTAAATCGTGTTATTCGAGGATATGCGGGTTGGAATTGGAAGTGATGCTTAGGTAAATAACACGAAAAAGTTTTACGAAGTTAAATTTAATTGCCTTCGCAATCTTTGAGTTTGCTGCTAATTAAATCTTAATTTAAATATACAGGGGATGGGAATTTGAGATCAAAAGAAAACCTAGAGGGAAATGTTGGGGAAAGTTAAAAAAATAAAAATAACATTCCTTATTTAAGGATAAAATTTAATATCGAAACTGAGGGAATGTCCATTTTGTCGGGGGCTTTTATTTTTGCCCAAAATGTATCTTTTTCGAAAATATCCCTTTGATATCCTACGGGATGTGCCTATTTATATTAAATCCTAAGGTGTTGTATTATAAAGAGAGTTTTCGGAACTGTAGAATTGGAAAAAAGGTCGATCTGTGTGCGGGTGTACTCGTACCGATGTTTGCTTGATGCACTGTCTGCACTTTGAAGGCAAAGATCTTCAGGACTTTCACCAAGATTCGTCGTATGCCGTATGGCATATCGTCTGGTCGATAGGTATTCCGGGATCCTCTTCGACAATTTCGGCAACAGCAGCAATATTCACAGCAGAACGGCAACTCCGGGCCCACCACGCCTAGCAGCATCTCATATTGTCCCACTTTCAAGGCGAACGCCGCGACGCGACGTAATGTTTGTCTAGTTGGAAAATCTGCGACGAAAGTCACACTCCACCAATACCATAGACGTATCATTGCATTATTCCACGGTTTTGAGGAGCATTAGCATTTCATGGCTTAAGCTAGTATTAGAAGGTCCTTGTAATTTTTCACTGCAGTGAAACTGTGACGTCACAACAAAATAGGTAATCGCTACAGTGACGATTACACGAATGACACATGTCTGTCCTTGTTGTCTCTAAATACAATGTATCTCGGTGTCACTGCATAAGGATATGCAAAACAGTGACGATCACACGACGTGACAACTCTCAAACAGCTGATCGTTGGCGGTTAGCCTAAACTGCAATGACATTTATCATTTTTAGCAGTGACGATCACACGGCGTCACTCAAATGAGTCATTGTGTCTTGGTTGTTTTGGTTAAATATAGACGTGAGTTTCTAAAGTTTTTCATTTACCTAAATTAATTTAATTCCGATCCTCGTCGGGCACGACCCTAGTAAAACGGAGGCGCTCTGCTTCGCTCCCAGTGACTATATGTCTCGGTCGTAGAGGAGCCGCCTATCGACTGATCGCCGATCTATCCTGAATCAGCCCTCGACTATCAAGTTATAGGAAAGCCTCGGGCGGGACAAAACCACCCAAACGTGTACTTTCAAAATATACATCTTGGGGGTAGTAAGCCCCGAAGATTTGTCCATTAGCTGAGATCATCACCCTTGCAATGTGTCCGCGAATGAGCTTAATTAAAAAGTTATCTTTCCTGTTTGTATTGGCCCCGTTGTATAGAACCTCGTTGGAATAATAGTGTTTGTACTCCGACTCTGGTGTTCTATAAAGTCCGAGACAAGTGCGAAGGCACTGTCTCTCGAACACCCGAATCTTTTCCATTAGAGATGGTGCAACGTTGAACCACAATCAATCGGCCTGATGAGGGCCATGAAGCAAATCACTTTCACCATGCTATCAAGGCGGCTGCTATAAAACAACCGTCTTGTCAGGGCAAAAGCTCCCTTAGCCCTGGCCAGAGCAGCCTCTACATGTCGATTGAAATATAGATACTGATCCAACCAGATGCGAAGGTACTTTACTATATCTTTACTCGCCAGTGGATGTCCATGTGGCCAGCGATCACTAGCTTGCGCCAGTTCTTTCTCGTATCCCGAGAAGCCCTTGACACAGGGCATGAGGTAGACTCCCAATGAGATCGCTGGTGTAAAAACTGAAGAGGATCGGCGAGTTCACCGCTCCCTGTTCCAAACCGTTTTTAATATCAAACGTTGTGGTAGATGTTACATTGCCACTCTTGACAACAAACTTTATAACATCAAGCATGTCGTAAAGCATATATGGCAGTGGTTTACTTATGCCCCATCTGGTTAGCTTCAGATAAATTCCCTCTAACCATACGGTGTCGTGCATTGATTTTTAGCATTGTTCCATTGGACAACAGATACTAGCTTAGACGCGGCATGAATTGTGTCATGTCCCGCCTTAAAGCCGAAGTAGGTGTCTGGAATTATATTTTTGTCCTCGGCCCACTTGGACAGAGCTTTATTGAGAACTTTTTCGAATACCTAGCTGATACTCGGAAGAAGACTTATCGACCGGAGATTTGCCTGATTGAAATTGTCCTTTCCTCTTTTCGGGAGAGGATGTACAACAGCTGTCTTCCAACTCACTGGATAATATGCATTATTCAGGGCGTTGTTGAACAGTGTTGTGTATATGTCTATTGCTTCGTCAGGGAGATGTCGTAGTACAACATTGGGTATACCATCGACTCCTGCTGATTTTTTTTTTCCTTTATGATGCGAAGATCATTTGTAGTTCGACCTTCGAGATGAGCAGGGAACTTAGCCCATTTCGCTCGGCGATGGTGGCGTTTGCCAGGTTGTATTCATTGAACCCGGTAAAACCAGGATTCTCAGATCACCATTGTGTGATTCAGCAGAGCTCTGTTCTCCAGGTCGTGGTTCGGGCAAATAGACTCATGCTTCTCCAATGGATCCTTGATCCCAAAGAAATCGTCGTCCAAGATCTACTCCTGCGGTCAGAAGTATGTATTCGTTGTCTGTCGTTCTCGGGAGCTTATGACACGGAAGATCATTTTGAGTGTTCTTTCTAAAGATTTTATTAATCTCGGGAAACATACTCGGATCGTTAGAATTAACGGCTCGAATTCTGTTATCCCAGTAAGAGTTAATAGACAATCGATAGTTTTGTTTAATGAGCCAGTTGACATTTTTGATTGAAGACTTCAGTGTCCTAATCTCCAGACGATTATGTTGACCGTACAATGGACGTAGTGCGCGATACGCATTTCGAACAGAACTATGATTTTTAAAATAAATTTGCACAGTTTGGAAGCGTTTTACAGGCGTCAGTCTATTCATTTTGAAATGCCAAACCAAACTAAAAATGAATCACTTGACAGATGATGAAAATGGTCGCCTGTTAAAATAGTGTTGCCAACTTAAAGTTCTATACTTCTAAAAAAAAACACACATTTACTTGGACTTCAGATTAAATAATTATCATTAAATAAATCAAAATCCTCTAAAGAAATATTTAAGATTTCTCCCGCAGAAAAGGTGTATTTTTTTTAATATTTAAGCCTCTCCCAAAAGAACCGTTCATTTTTCCTAGATAAAATTTTCCATAAATACAAATTATCCATCACCTGCTAAATTTCATCAAAACACGTTAAGCCGTTCAGGCTTAGGATTGAAAAACTTATGCATTTTACTCAATCTTATCGACATGTCTTAACCAGATCGTTAACGGCTTTGAAATTAAATATTGAAAAAGTGAATTTGTATAATACCTAATCAAGTCTGTTCTAATCTTAAGCATTTTGGTTAAATTAGATATTCCGTCAAATTATAATTTTTTTTTTTTTTTTTTTTTTTTAAGGTCGATAGTGAATACGTTTTTTCTGATATTCCTATGTATCTCTATGTAACTATATATCTATATTTCTATATCTCTATAGTATAGTGAATCTTGCAACTCTTTCGTCTACCCAACTTCACAAATTCGTGCAGAAAAATATCAAACAAAACTCCAGCAATGCAGTATTTGACATTTAAGCCCCCTCCACAGAGAACCGTTCATTTTGCCTGAATCAAAAGTAGCCTATGTTTCAGTCCACCATATTATCCATCTACCCACCAAATTTCATCCAAATTCGTTAAGCCGTTGAGGTGTGATTGAGGAACAAACATCCAAATGATCCAAAAATCATATTAGGGTAAGGATAGGATGCGGTATTGTTTATCATCTGTTGTGTCTGTTGCTGGTTCACTCGTAAAACGGGGCTTATATCCTCGAATCGGTCGTCTGTGATGGCTCGAATGTTGAGAATGTTGCTGGGAGTAGTTGCTGGAACTTCTAAAAGATTTGATTTATTGCAAATCACCACTCGACCCAAGTCACGTTCTGAATAAGACATTAAGTAAAAACGTTTGAATAAATTACTTAAGAAACTCCAACTTACTTTGTGGTCAATATTATGTTGTTTGTCATCATTTAGATGATTTATCATCCCATCGGATGTCCGGCGCGTTACACTTCATAAAAATCACATATTGAACAATAATATTCCCGGTTTTTTTTAGCATCTGATAAAAAACACAAAAAACGATTGAATCCCAAACACACAACCAGCAAAAAGGGAGTATTAGCCATTCAAATGCTACAATGGCAATTCGGATGCGTTCAAGCGAAAACAACGACAAAGTAAACACCCCTCCAGAATTCCAGATTGTGTTGTATTGCTGACACAATCGGGAAAACAAACAAATCCTGTTTTTTTTTTAAGGGATCTATTATCCTTACTTAACAGCCGCCACCCCCAAGGAGTGGGAATGTTTTTTGGTTTAGTTTGCTTTTTTTTTTGTTGTTGTTTGGTTGCACGACAGGGAAGCCCGTTAAAAGGCGGCAGCAAAAAAGAAGTGATGGCAACAATGGGATCAAAAAAGGCACAGTTGAAGTCTCCGGGTTTTATTTCGCCATAAGTTTTGGTTTTATTCCTATTGAGGTTTTTTTAACGCCTCATTTATTTGGAATCAGGAAAATCATGAGGGTTAGTCCTTTTAAGACAGAGATTAACTGGAAAGTGTGATGGGTTACTCAACTCAAGAGCAATTCTTTTGTTGTTTTTTTATGGAGAATTATATGTACGATGATGTTTAACATGCAAAGCTGTTAAGTGTACAGGCATTGATGAAGATGTTATCTTCTAATTCATTTTTCAATGCTTCTAATTAGTTGTGTCAGTTGAGTCGGGGGTTATGAAAACATGCTTAAAACCGTAATGGAAGCTTGATAGATACAGGGCTTTTTCTATCTTTTGGAATAATTCACACAATAAATATGGAAAACTCAATAAAACGCATTTTTTAAGTTTTAATGAACGCAATTGATACAATTTTGCAATCTACTGGTAGGGACTTAAGCCTCCGATCAAATATAAATAGTTTTTGTAATCTAGAAAGGGGATTTCGTGTTTGTCACTTTAATGCACAAAGCTTGTACAAGAAATTAGATGAGTTTCGTAATATTTTTGTGGGCTCAAATGTGGATGCAATATGTATTTCCGAAACATGGTTTAGGGAAGGAGTAAACGAAGAAATCTACAGTTTAAGCGGTTATAAACTTTTTCGAGTCGATAGAAAATCCAAAGGTGGAGGTGTTGCAATGTATGTCAAACAATGTATAAATTGTCGAATTGTGGTTGAGTCACCCGCAAATAATCCGATAGAATTTTGTTTTATTGAAACTTCCAATGGAACAGTAAAGAGGCTTCTCGGTTGCGTTTATCGACCAGATAGCTCCACAAACTTATCTAGTTTTTATAACATCTTAGAAGAGTACTCATCTTTGTATGAGGACATTATTGTGTGTGGTGATTTTAACTGCAATTTGTTGTGCAATGAAATGTCAAAATCCTTCACTGAAACTCTTAACAGCTTATCATTAGAACCAATAAATAAAACAAACCCAACCCATTACACGAGCACTAGCAGTACCTTACTTGATCTTTTTATCGTCAATCAGTTAGAAAACGTTCTGTTTTACAATCAAGTATCGGCACCATGTTTTTCTCAACATGATCTAATTTTTGCTACGTTTAAAGCAGACTCAGTAGAAAATGAAAACCAACTTATACTTTTTAGAGATTTCAAAAATATTGATATGGAGGGGCTTGAAAGAGATGTAGCTTTTACTGATTGGCATATGATTTATACAATTCCATCTGCCAACTCACAAGTAGCCTTTCTCCAAGAAAAAATTAGAAAGCTATTTAATGCACATGTCCTGGTTAGAACAAAACGAATTCTCAACAAGTCTATTCCATGGTTCACTTTCGAAATAAAAAACTTAATACAAAATAGAGACTCAGCTTATGCGAGGTGGAAAAGATACAAACTTCCAGAATTGTTTGATATTTATCGCACTCTGAGGAATAAAACAAATTCAAAAATTAAAGAATCGAAACGAATATATTATTCTAAGCGGCTAAATATAAACCTTCCCGGGAATGCGCTTTGGAAAAACATACGTGAGCTTGGTTGTGGACGAAAAAAATCTGTGATACCCGAAAATGTAAATCCTGATGAATTAAATAGTGAATTTACAAAAATACAATCAATGAATGTTTCTCATACCACTGTTCCTTTTCAAAATCGCCAGTCTGCTGAATCTGTAGATGATTATGAATCCTTTAGCTTTTTAAGAGTTGATGAATGTGACGTTGTAAGTGCAGTTTTGAAAATTAAATCAAAGTCAACCAGCTTTGACGAGATTCATCCCTCTTTCATCAAAATAATTTTACCATACATCTTACCGTTTATAACTTATCTTTTCAACACCGTTATAACTACGTCTTCTTTTCCTGTTTTATGGAAAACAGCCAAAGTGTTGCCATTAGTCAAGAAAAAAGCTACCCGTAGCACAGCTGCAGAATACAGACCCATTTCGATCTTACCATTCTTGTCTAAGGTAATGGAAAAATTATTGCATCAACAAATAACGGAGTATATACAAAGTAATAACTTAATTAATAGCATCCAGTCTGGCTTTCGGGCAAAACACAGCTGCGTGACTTCATTGGTCAAGGTAACAGAGGATATAAGGAATGCAATTGATAAGGATCAAGTAACTTTCTTAGTTTTACTAGATTTCTCGAAAGCGTTCGACACAATCAATCACAATATCTTATTACATAAATTGAAAAATATATTCAATTTCTCCTCATTTGCTTGCAAGCTCATAAATTCATATCTGTGTGGAAGATCTCAAGCTGTTTTTGTAAACAATAAGACCTCGAATTACTTGCCAATACAAAAGGGTGTTCCACAAGGATCAATTTTGGGCCCCCTTTTATTTTCAATGTTTATAAATGATCTACCTCTTTGCACTTTTAATTCTTACAAACATTTATATGCCGACGACTACCAGCTTTACTTTAGTTGCAAACTGGGATTGATTGAAGACGGTATATGCAAAATAAATGAAGATCTTGAAAATGTAAGCAGTTGGTCCATAGAAAATGAACTTAAAATAAATCCTACTAAATCTAACTGCCTTATTATTTACAAAAAATGTTTGGATTATAGCTATTTCTCTCCAATACTTCTTGGTAATAGCCAAATAAAATACGTTGAAAGTAGTAAAAACTTAGGTTTATGTTTTAATAAAACCCTTAGATGGGATGACCACATTCAACAAATCATTGGCAGAATATACGGGATTCTCAGAAATCTTTCTTTGTCGCAACAATTCACACCTCTCAATACTAAATTATTAATGGCTAAATCACTTATCGTTCCTATCATAACCTATGGTTGTGAAATTTTTTGTAACCATAGTGCTGAAACTAAGCGTAGATTGGTCGTTGCCTATAATAATATTGCAAGATACGTGTATAATCTCAAGAGGCGTGATCATGTCAGTAGGTTTTCCAAAACTATATTGGGATGCACAATACATACTTACATTAACTACCGATCACTTATTTTTTTGTGCAAGCTTATAACCATTAAAGAACCCTCGTATTTATATAATTGTCTGTCTTTTGCAAGATCATCGCGTTCTATTATCTTAATACAACCTCGCTTTACATGCCGCACAACTGAAATGCAGTTTTTCGTCCATACCATTAGATTGTTTAACTCACTGCCACAGAGCATCAGGAGACTTATTGACACACCTAATTTTGAGACTGTCTTGTTTAAGTATATGGCTACAAATGAAAACTAATTTAGTTATTTTAAACTTTTTTTTTTTTAATAGGATACTGTTTTTAACTAAAACTTTGAGAATATTGTCAGATTCAGTTAAAACTAAAATTAAACTAAATATACTCGAGCAATTATAAAGGATTGTAAAGTCTATGTAAGAGATTTGAATTTATCGAATAAATAAATAAATAAATAAATAAATAAATAAATTCAAGAAATTGTTTATACATACATACATATAAGCTCACAGATATTTAATTTAAATTTTAAACTTAACATCCCTCAATATCTAAATAAACAAAGGAAAAGCTGATTTCCCATATTTGGGCAGGTGCTCCTATAACCCACTTGAGTTTTCTAGATAGAATTCAAAAAAGAGCTTTGAAAATGATAGGCGATCGAACAATAACAGAAACGTTTACATCTCTTGAGCACCGCCGAAATGTTTCGTGCCTTTCGTTATTTTATCGTTATTTTTACAAACAATGCTCTAGCGAAATAGCCAGCTGCATTCCTCCCCTGAAACGATTCAACCGTAATACTCGAAATGCTAGGGATGCCCATCAGTTTACCCTTGAGCCTAACTTCGGAGGTACTATTAAGTATAGAGATTCTTTCTTTAGTCGTACCACACGAATGTGGAATGTTTGCAGAGGCTCTGTTTTTCCCTCCCATTTCGATATGCAGAACTTTAAAACTAATGTGCATCGGTATCTCCTCATTTTCCTTATGCTCGTGCGGTGTTTAAACATTTTAAGGGTACACACAAACCCCTTTCGCGAGTGTAAATTATAAAAAGAAAAAAAAAAAAAGCTGATTTCTTGCGTTTGCCCTGACACTTACGAGCATTAGCAATGGTTATGTTAGCTTTTTGTACCAGGATGTTGGTCTTCAAGTTTTGAAGGAATGTCTTCCTTCAAAATAGCCCAAAATTCCTTTGAAGTGCAAGCTGAAGCTCCATCCCCATGAAAGACATGGCGTCCATTGAAGATAAGTTGAAAAATTTAGTGACATAGATTATGCTGACGAAATTTATGCTTCATGGCAAACTACTCGGTTGTTTTAAATGAAATATGTCTGTCGCTGCAAATGAATGGAGAAGTGGCTGGCTTAGGGATCAACGCTAATAACAATAACACCAAACTAATGACCACGGTCCAAAGCACGCTAAAAGTTATTCTAAGACAAGGAACCATGGATGATTTTACGCAACTTAATTACATAGCCAGTTATATAGCACTCGATGGAGGAATACTTTCTCCTTTGTAGAACTCAAGCAAAATATTGCTACTCATCAAGGTGAAACTTTGTAGTGCTCCGTGGTTATAGTGTGTTGGACTGCTAAGCGAATGAGCTTGGGTTCGAAGCTCCCAGCCACCTTCTTTTCCGGGGTACAGCCTCTTGCGAGGAACTGACAAAACCTCCAAGAGAAAAATTTGTCTCGGACTCGGCGGTAAACTGTAGGTCCCTTCCATTCGTGCAGATTAACAACACACACACAGGAATGGTTGAGAGTATAAGTCACTAGGCCTTGGCTCCTTAAGGAGCTGTCGCGCCAGTAAATTTATTTATTTTACAAGTTGAAACTCTTCGAATTCAACGTTAAATCTGTGATCTTATATGATTCTCAATCATGGAAATGCTCTGCCAATATCTCTATCAGAATGCAGGCTTTGGTCAACTGTTGCCTGCGGTACATTCTAAATGTCCAGTGGCCGCAAATCATATCAAACGTGGAGCTGTGGAGCAGGACCGGGCAGTAAGGATATTTGAATGCAGACATCATCCAACGGAAATGGCGTTGAATAGGCCATACACTGAGGAAACCTGATGAAAATATAGTGAAACAATCTTTCGAACGCGTTGGAAGGCCAAAAATTGTAGTAAAAGAAGCTTAGTCTCAAAGAATTCAATCATGGCCACAGCTAAGGCCAGTTGCGGCGAATGGAGTAGGATCTTTTTGTTACTCCATGCTCTAGGAGGAGCTCAAGCACTGCAGTATTGCAATGTATATTAACGGCTTTATACACACATGGTTCGAGGTATCGATTACTCTAAATAAAATAATTTAAAAAAATATTCAAATATAGTATTGGCGGCCTAAAGCCTGTTGTAATGCAAAGCAATGAAGAAGAAAATTATGGAATACTATACCACTTCGACCGCGACTTCGTTTCCGTGGATTATGTTTATTATTTAAATCAAAACCCGTTAAAGAAAATTATTATTCTCCCACAGAAACCGAAATAAAAATAGCCTTTATAGAAGCTTAATGAATCCTATATAACTCTACCATCCTTGCAGTCATTGGCATGAAAGCGTATCAGTTAAACTTTCCGATATATATAACATTTCACGTTTCAGCCTATCTCAAAGAAACCATGAATTTTTTCGCGAAAAGATGAAACCTATTTTTGAATCCAGCACTTCTTCCATTTACCTAACAAATTTCATTCAAATCCGTTAAGCGGTTGAGGTGTGATTGCGGAACAAACTTTCCAAACATACAAACATTCACATTTATAATATAAGTAGAATAGCTTCTTCCCGTGGCTTTGCCTGAGTAGACTTAAGATATGACTTTAGATTAAATGATTTTATTAAAAACACGTTAAAGACAATTATTCCGATTTCTCCCACAGGAACCCTGCATTTCGAAATAAAAGTAACATGTGTAGTAGTATAGAGAATCCTTCAATTCTTCCATCTACCAAACTTCACAAATTCGAGTAAGGAATCATAACACAGAAACTTCCAATAAAACATCACTACACAATTAAGTCCCTCCCACTGGAACAGTGCCTTTTTCCAGGATAGGAAATTGGCCTATTTTTTTAGTCCAGCACCTCATTCACCTACCACCAAATTTTATCCAAATCCGTTAAGTTGTTCAGGCGGTAATAAATTACACGACGTACTTGTTCTTACGTGCGGTCACAGCGTTGATTAAAATTTGGAAAATATATTATTTTTTATTCGATTTTTTGTAACTTTTGATTGTCCGGAAAAGTACGGACTAATTTAAACGACATTATATTTGTTTAAAAACTGTACAAAAGTGTGAATTTTTTTTTTCAAAATCGTAGGTTTTCAAATAAAGCGGTTGTTTTTTTAAATAACTTTTTTTTCAAGAATGCAAACCTAAGCACAAAAATAATCTACATTTAAAAACAAAGTTTAAAAGAAAATCCATTTACCCGTTTTCAAAATGTTGATTTTTCAAAAATAAATTTAAAATAAAAATTTAAAATTAAATTACTAATTAAATTAAATTACAATTTATTTTACTATTGTTTTAATAATTACTAAATCCTAAATATCAATTTTAATTTTAATCGAAAACGAGTTTTCGAGAAAGTCGAAGAAAAAAAAGGTCCTATGGGAGGTACCGTTTTTAGCCCACCATCTTTTATTTTTATTGCACCGAAACAATACAATACAATACAATATTACACTGATTTTTTTCATAAATTTTTTTGCAGCCGTTTAAGAGAAAAATATATTTGAGCTAAAAAAAAATTCAAAAAACCCCTCTGTAGAATCATTGTATATAGACTGCTATAGTACTATCATGACGACCGGTGGACGGTGGCGTTCCAAGCGGCTCTAGGGAAAAAGATTACTCGGTGAATTTAAGAGGCGAACGAAGAGTTCATTTACAAAGAGAATTCTCAGAGAAACTCGCTGAATTGTACTTTATTCATAAGTAATTTATGAGTAATTTATAAAAGAGGTAGATAACAATTTGTATGGTTTAGCTACGATCTATAGGTAATTTCAAGAGATTTCCTTGATTTATAAGAAATTTCAATGAGAAATTTATGAAAGAGGTAGGAATGTTTATAACTACATTGTTGCTTACCTTACAGTTTAAGGTTAAGAAAAAATTTTTTGATATGCAGTTCATATACAATGTTGACATGAATATATCTGATGTTGGACATTGTATATAAACTGCCTTTCGTACATTAGTATATACAATGTTCTGCCCTATATTCTTTGGGCAGATGAACGATGTTTGTTTTTGTTTTTTTTTTTTTTGCGTAGGTTGCGGTTGCTGTGCTGTGCATTGTATACATTGCATATACATTACTACACGGAAGTAGGTTTGGTTAGTTCTATGTATACATGTTCAAACGATATTTTCCAGCTGATAATCATTGTATCCATTGTATGCATTGAATAAAAAATGCCTTGCTTATAAGAAATACACTGCTAATAAGCATTGTAACGGGTGATTTTTTTGAGGTTAGGATTTTCATGCATTAGTATTTGACAGATCACGCGGGATTTCAGACATGGTGTCAAAGAGAAAGATGCTCAGTATGCTTTGACATTTCATCATGAATAGACTTACTAACGAGCAACGCTTGCAAATCATTGAATTTTATTACCAAAATCAGTGCCCTAGAAAAGTTGGCAGAAAATCCGCTTTAAAAGTAAGTAAGTATGTGTATGTATGAATAATCCAGCGTTCAGTACCGGCGTTTATGTTAAGAACGCCAAGAAGGCTCAGGAAAAGCAAGGAATATAACTTGGAAAAAGGCGTCATGAAGCAAGTGGAGCATTCGACAGAGAAGGTAAGGAGATTTGGATTTAGCCAGACGATATCCGCCATGCTAAAAGAGAAGGCCAAAAGCATTGCACCGATGGACCAAAAATGTGTTCTCTAGTTCGATGAGATGGCAATCAAGAAAGAACTTGAGTACAACATTAAAGACGACATATAACATAACACATAAAGGGCATATAACAAGCTGCTGAGTGAAGCCACATAGACGTTGAACTCTTTGAAAGGATACAGAGATTGGATATCAACATAGAGATCCACCAGCCCGATGAAAATTCCACCATGCTTTAGGGGATTAAAGCAAACGCTTGAGGGAATTATCCAGATGTGGCAGCATATTAAAAGTGAAAATCCGATAGAGGACAATATTTTGGAAAAAGAATTGTTCTACAATGCGGACGAAGATGATTTGAGGGAATACCTGGAGTCCAGCGAAATTTCATCTGGGAAACTTATTTGAAAAAAATTAAATCAACCCGTTTTCAAAATATTTCAAAAACAAATTTTTTTTTAGAAAAGTGAAAAAAAAAGTTTTCGATAATTTTGAAATGCAATATTATTTGAATTATAAATGACGAAAATGTTGGATCGTGTATGAATCCTAACAAAAGTCTATATACAAATCACTTCAAAAGTCTGGTCAATGACGTCAATCATATACAAAACAATGTATATACAAATGTTTTGCATATACAACAAATTTAAGCAACATCATTAACATCAAGTTAATTCATCTCACCTTCTTAAGCATCTTTTTTTAAATTGCTTATAAGTCAACAAAATTGTATAATTCAAAGAGATTTCCTCTTAAAATTCACCAAGAATGTAGGTAAACCACACATTTTTCCAACAACATGCATGTTCATCAGGCAGATTGATTCGGCTAACCAAAAAGCACAGAGCATACCACTTAAAAAGATGCTCTTATTTCTCTCTTTCTCAAATAAAATATGCCTACACTAGTATTCCAAGCGGCTCTAGGGAAAAAGATTTTTCTCGTCTCATGATAGTACTATAGGCAGTCTATATACAATGTGTAGAATGTCGAAATCACTAACATCTAATTTATAACTAATATCTAAATTTTGTAGAGGATTGGCCGCCGTTTAGGCTACAGTACAAAATACTGTGGGGATGTAGGTACATGGCAGGCAGACAGACCGACAGAATTTTGCCAGTAGCTTAAAAATGTTTCAATATCATCGTAATATCATTTTCGATTTTATCTCAATTTTTTTTAATCTAAATTATCTAAACAATTTTAAAGCAGTTTCGGTCTGACTGCGCATCACGCGAGAACGACAAAACAAATTTGAATAAATCTTTTTTTAATTCACAGTATATTTACTCGAGAAACGTATAGGACCCATTTTTTTTTTAAATAAATTAACTAAAACTTTGCCAAAGAAAAAATGACTAATATACGTAACAATATTTTTTTTTTTTTTTTTTTTTTTTGACGCGATAACAGTTTGCACATACGAAATATAATGACTCATGTTGATAATGCTCATAAGAAAAGTGACGCACGTTTCGATACTGTGGCTCTATTAACCAACATAGATCGCAGGCACCAGGCGAACATGAAAAATAACAGGCGCGAATAATTCCCAAAATAATTCAAAAAGAACAAGAAGAGAAAAAAAATACAAAATAGGCGGAGTTTCGTTAAAGTAGAAAGTAGATGTAGATATATGTGTGTGTGTGTGTGTTGATTTAACGAGAGGGTTTGTGGGTGTGAGTTAACGGGCTGTATGTTGGTGTTGCTGCCGTCAATGTTTTCTTATGACGTTATCACGTAAAATGTTCGTCCCTAAACTGACTTTACAGACAACCAACTCTCTTACATTAGTGTTGTTGCGTACTTACTTCTACTCTAAAACAAATTGCGCAGGTATTGTAAGCTTTTATTTCACGCTATTTCGCGTTCAATATTGGCTCTGAGCTCTTACAACGTCGTCGGTTTGTTGGCATAAACCAATGACTTAACGTGGCCCCAAAGAAAATAGTTTAAAGGCGTTAAATCGCACGAACGAGGCGGCCAATCGACTGGCCCATTTCTGGAGATAACACGCTCATCAAACTTACTTTTCAATAAATCGATTGTAAGGTGTGCTGTACGGCTTGTGGCACCATCCTGTTGAAACCACAGATGATTTTGCGATGAAATTCATAATCTTGGCGAATCTTC
Organism: Platycheirus rosarum; assembly: GCA_963971375.1. Classification (NCBI taxonomy): domain Eukaryota; kingdom Metazoa; phylum Arthropoda; class Insecta; order Diptera; family Syrphidae; genus Platycheirus; species Platycheirus rosarum. The sequence goes on along the minus strand of OZ020507.1, from coordinate 3,161,077 downwards.
CTCATAGCCCAATCGGAGAACGTACGTCGCTTCAAATGGTCCATTGGCATTAATTCTTGAGTAAGCTTGATCTTGTATGGGTGTAAAGCAAGACCCTTACTCAAAATACGCCATAATGTGGTCTGAGCGATGTCCAATTCTTAACAATGCCGTGGAATTGACTGATTTGGATCGTTAGCTACGGACGGCAGCGATATTTTCGACACTTTGACCGTGTCTCATTGACACGGCAACATCACACAACGAATATGCTTTGGACTCAAATTTTTGCACCAAATTTGTTATTGCCTGTCTACTAGAGCGAGAATTACGGCCGACAATTGGAGTTAACGCTCTTAACGTTGCCGTCACCGACTCCGAATTTCGGTAGAAATTTTTTATAATTTGCAAATTTTACTCGCTCGTGTACCTTACCATGATGAAAATTTTGAGTTTACTGAATAAATTGACAATGACAGTTCGAAGAAAGTGAAAGTGACAGGGTGCGTTCGCAAATTAAACTCAAAGTTGTGAAGAGCCTATTGGAAAATCCGAATAAAATCGAAGAATTTCCTTATGCAAAAAAAACCAACAAAAATCACTTCCAGCTTACTAAAGTCGGCGACCAACATTCTCGATTCCAACTTCTCAAGAAACTGCCCAACATTCTACCTCCTTTTCTTTTAATTACCCTTAAATGAAAATAAAAATCTCAATTAAATTACAATAATACTCTCGTACCCCATGCCCCCTGAATTGCCACACAAATTACATTCCAAAACGAAGTAAATTGCAACCATCCCCTTAACGAGGAACAACAACTTCATTAATGATTGCTAATTATGTACGTATCATTAGGCTCCCTTTGTTGTATTGGTCCTCGTCGTCATCATTGCAGCACACAGCCATCAGCAGCTCATAAATATTCAGGACAATCTGTGACATTATTTTCCTCGTTTTTTTCTCCCCTCAGGAGTCAGAGGACATAGATAATACACGAACAAGAATAGCATCGCATAAGCACATCAGGACGATTGGCAATTGATTTAGAAACACATCGTGCGGACTCGAACCGGAAGGACGTTTGATCCGAAAAAGAAAGTAGATAACTATAAAGGAACTCTGATTTCATTTCCTCCCAGACAATCAAGGCAGTTATCCTTAATCCACCAAACGAATGCTAAAGTGAAGGCGGATTGCCATGTTCATCCCTCCATCCAAGTTGAGTGTTTTTTTTTGTATCTACTGCTACTGGTATATTCACAAAAACTCACACATTCATAGCATGGAAAACCCTTGAAGATACACTACCCTGGGGGCAGAGATTGAGAGCGAGGATTTGGCAAGTAGCGCGCACGCGTCCCACCCAACGGGCGGTCCGGCAATTACGTGTTTATATACCAAAACATTTTGCCACCATTTTATGTGGATTTTCCTACTTCGCCCTAATGACATTACCAGGCAATCCGAATCCAAAGCTACAACTGGGATTGCTGAGCGCAGTTAAAAGGTGGTTGCGAGGGTAGCGCAACCCGGAAACGACATTGGTAATGGTAATGTCCTTTTGTTTGTTTTCCAATGTTCAATGTTCACCAGTCGTTGTGTCGTCGTCGTCGTCGTTCGTTTTTTTTTTTTGTTTTTGCGCTATTCTTGCGAAAAGCAAGAAAGGATGTGAGCTTAGAGGAAGTGTGCATTCTTGAACGTTGTTCCAACTCGATAAATGTACAGCATTTATTATGGCCTCACAAATCTAATGATTTCGATTGCCGGCACGTGCAGATCATTACGCTTAATCAAACAGCATAATAAACAACACCGGAAGACAATAGGGCATGGATGCGTGATGTGAGGAAGCTGGCAGTTCACCAAATCACCAAACTACTTAGGTGGTACTTACCTTTCGGAAAAGCTATTGAAGATGTGATTGCTGAACGTTGAAGTTGACATTGATTGCGGGGCACGAGATGTCAGCGACATCGGACCACCGACTTCGATTGGGGAATCGGTGTTGTTGGAGTTGGTGGGACTGGTGCCGGAGTTTTGGGGAGTTCGGACGCCGGGTGATGGAGAGCCCGCACTTATGGAGCCACCTGATTGTGAAGCCGATTGGGTGAGGTGGGTTGAAGATAGAGGGCGTTCGGGATCGGAATCTATGCGTGGACTTGCTGGTGGTGGGCTGTGTGAGCTGCGTGGATCGTCATCCATTTCGCCGGTAATGTCGGGCGAAGAGTCTCGGCTGTCGTCCATCTGTTTTCAAATATAGAAATGATTAATTTTTATAAAATAAATGTTAAAAGTTTTCACTTACTTTGTCTAGAGAAATGGAACCCTCTCCACCGTTTTCACGCTTGCGTTGCTCATCTTTAAGGCGTTCAGCTTTACGCCACTTGGCACGGCGGTTTTGAAACCACACCTTAAAAAAATTTTAAAAAAAGTTTCAATAAGGGTTTTAATATTTTAAATTATTAGGTAAATTGACTTCTATTTAACATAAGCATAAACGGCATGCTACCGTTACAAGATGTTGTTTTTTAGTTGCATTTTTTTTAACATTATCTTAATTTTTTCTTCGATTTGATTCAAGATAGATAGTCATCAAAATTAACAAATTTTCGAACTGGATCGTTTTTAACATCCGATTTCGACTTCATCTATGAAATGTTATTGCATTTTTCGAACTCATACACTCTAAAAGGGTGATAAGTACGAGGGTAAGTGTTTTCATAAACGTGGCGTTAGTACAATCGTATTTGTGACCTGTCTTACATACAATTTTCATATAAGTTATTATTTTTACTTGCGATTATAGGTACTATAATGCAAGTTATGAATTCGTAAAAAAAAAAAATTAGAGATAACAATCAAACATGACATTACGATGATAGAGAAACATACTTGAGTTTCTGACAAAATTCTGTCCGTCTGTCTGTCTGTCTGCCGATCTGTCTGTCTGTCTGTCTGTCTGTCTGTCTGTCTGTACGGATGTATTTTGGACTGCAGCCTAAAGGGTTGGGTCAAACGTCTTCAAATTTAGAATTAGGGTTATTTTGACATTCTACAGAGGAGTTTTTTCAATTTTTTTTTTAGCTCAAAAATTAACGTTATGTAGAAGTTTATTTTTCTCGAAAACGGCTCCAAGAATTTTTATGAAAAAAAAAATCAGTGTAAGCATTATATTTTGGTGAAAAAAAAATTTAATATGGTGGGCAAAAAACGGTACCTCCCATAGGACCGGTTTTTTTTCTTCGACTTTCCCGAAAACTGGTAATCCGATTACTATCAAAATTGATATTCAAAAAGATGTAGGTAGCCTTAATAATTTCGCATTAACTTTTTTTCGAAAACTTTTTTTTTTGTATTTTTAATAATTTTTTTTAATTTTTTTGGAAAAATCTATATTTTGAAAACGGGTAGGTGATTTTTTTTAAATTTTGTATGTATATTAATTTTGTGCTTAAGTTTGCATTTTTTAATTATTTTTTTTTAATATTTTAAAAAAAGTTGTTAAAAAAAACGTTTTATTTAAAAACCGCTCCTACGAAATAAAATGGCATTTAAAGTAAATCGATTTTAAATAAAAGGCTTTTTAAAATAATTCCATCTAATTCAATTTTTATTCCTTTTCTCCTCGAGGTTAAAATCCTTCATACCTTTTATGATTCCGTTATGTCAAAAAAGAGCGCCATCGTTTTCATCTGTCATCATGATATCTTGACATATCAGCAAAGGTTGGGTTCAGCCCCATTTAAACAAGTTGCCACTTTAATGTGTAACAATATATAACAGCATTTAAATTATTTCACTCAATACAATTTAACGTACCTTATTCGAACAATCAAAAGTCACAAAAATCGATTTAATGCTTTGATGTTAATTTTAATTTTCTTGAATTTTATACTACATTATGACCGCACATATGAGCAAGTACGACTGGATCGTGCAATTTATTTTACTGGCGATTATAGGTACTATAAGGCAAGTTATGGGTTCGTGCAAAAGAAATTCTAACAATCAAACATGACATTACAATGATAGAGCAGTCGAAAAAAGTGGGTCCGGAAATTCCGTCGGATGGGCCGATTCGCTTCAAACTTGGTATTTAGTATTTATTTGATAGTAACGGGTGATTTTTTAAGAGCTTTAGAACTTTTTTTTTTTTTAAAAACGCATAAAATTTGCAAAATCTCATCGGTTCTTTATTTGAACGTTAGATTGGTCCATGACATTTACTTTTTGAAGATAATTTCATTTAAATGTTGACCGCGGCTGCGTCTTAGGTGGTCCATTCGGAAAGTCCAATTTTGGGCAACTTTTTCGAGCATTTCGGCCGGAATAGCCCGAATTTCTTCGGAAATGTTGTCTTCCAAAGCTGGAATAGTTGCTGGCTTATTTCTGTAGACTTTAGACTTGACGTAGCCCCACAAAAAATAATCTAAGAGCGTCAAATCGCATGATCTTGGTGGCCAACTTACCGGTCCATTTCTTGAGATGAATTGTTCTCCGAAGTTTTCCCTCAAAATGGCCATAGAATCGCGAGCTGTGTGGCATGTAGCGCCATCTTGTTGAAACCACATGTCAACCAAGTTCAGTTCTTCCATTTTTGGCAACAAAAAGTTTGTTAGCATCGAACGATAGCCATCGCCATTCACCGTAACGTTGCGTCCAACAGCATCTTTGAAAAAATACGGTCCAATGATTCCACCAGCGTACAAACCACACCAAACAGTGCATTTTTCGGGATGCATGGGCAGTTCTTGAACGGCTTCTGGTTGCTCTTCACTCCAAATGCGGCAATTTTGCTTATTTACGTAGCCATTCAACCAGAAATGAGCCTCATCGCTGAACAAAATTTGTCGATAAAAAAGCGGATTTTTACATTTCGAACCGAACACTGATTTTGGTAATAAAATTCAATGATTTGCAAGCGTTGCTCGTTAGTAAGTCTATTCATGATGAAATGTCAAAGCATACTGAGCATCTTTCTCTTTGACACCATGTCTGAAATCCCGCGTGATCTGTCGAATACTAATGCATGAAAATCCTAACCTCAAAAAAAGCACCCGTTATAATAAAACAAAGAATTGTTTCAAAGACTTCCATTGTAAATAGTAACGTAAACAAGAAGCTGCTGAGGTGCAATGTTGCTCGCATGCAACAAATAGATTTTGTTAATAAATAAATACAAAAAATTAAATATTTTTTTTTTTTATAATTTTTTACTTAGTTGTTTTTGTTTTTTGCGTCTATTTTTAAAATTTTAGAGAAAAATGAGTTATTGCCCTTCGAAGGGAAGGAACTTTTTTAAAAAAATAAAAAAAATAAATTAATTCAAGAATGCAAACTTAAACAAAAAAATTACTTACATCAAAAAAAAAAAAAACTAAGAAAAAAATTCAAATATCCGTTTTCAAAATATTAATTAAAAAAAATATATTTAAAAAAATTATTAAAAATACAAACAAAGGGTTATTCGGAAATATTTTTTGGTTTGGCTACCTACATCTTCCTGAATATCAAATTTTATTGTAATCGGTTAAAGATTTTTTTTAAAAAAGTTCTCAAGCTCTTAAAAAATCACCCGTTAGCATAAGCCTTTTCCGCACTTTTCACAAAGCGTTTGTGTGAAACCAGTGCAAATTGGCATTTTACACCGTATTCTCTTTTCTCCTCACACTGGCCAATGGCTCGTTTGATCTAGACGAACTTCCTTGGGCGGCGCGTGTTAAGTTGGGCCTTTCTTTTTTTTTTTTACCTGCAGACCTTGTTCAACATCTGATGTTCTTTTGCTCGGCCTTTGTTTCATGCCCACCTTGCAAAGTACTTCAGCTACTTCCGCACGAAAGTCTGCCGCACTCAAATTGTCAGCCCGACCAGCTTGTTTGTTGACCCGACGGACGCATGTACCAAAATTTACTTCTTAGTAAAATTTTGTGTCTAGCAATAATACTATCCATCAAGTCCACTCCTCCCATCTGACGGTTGTATTCGGCTAACAAAAATGGTCGTTCAATCGGCACGTGGACTTTGCGGATTTTATCATATCGTTGAACATTGGATGTAGGATTCTTGCCTGCAAAATTTGATGCCAGTGAAACAATTTTGTTGTTCTTCCAAGCAATTGTTGAAATCTGAATCCCATTGTGATTGCCAACAAATTCAACAAATTCATCGGGAAGTTTACAATTGGGAGCTCTATTTCTTCTCACTGTGCCAAGACTATGAATGCCTCTCCTAGCTAAAAATTCGATAAGCGGCAGGGAGGTATAATAACTGTCGAAGTAAAGCCTGTAGTTGCAATTGTTTGGTATTTGCATCGCAAAGCGTACAACAACATTTGAAAAAAATTTCAATAATGGTTTTAATATTTGAAAATATTAGGCATGCTTCCGTTACAAGGTGTTGTTTTTTAGTTGCATTTTTTTAACCTTATCTTATTTTTTTCTTCGATTTGATTCAAGCTACATAATCATCAAAATTAATAAAATTTCAAATTGGATCGTTTTTAACATCTGATTTCGACTTCATCTATGGAATGCATTTTTCGAACTCATACACACTAAAAGGGTGATAAGTACGTAAAAAATGGCCGCGAAACAACTTTTTTGTTACTCACGGAAAAAGGAACTGATAACATATTTGTTTTTTGCGAACAAAGAAAATAAAATAAATTGTTTTATTCAATTAGTAGGTAAAATGAATATTTATCCGTGCTGAACCTTCATTTTCGAATTAAAAGCAATATGTGAAAAAAGAAATTCAATTAGTTCTTGGTGATTCTCATAAAATTGGGTACTAATGAAAATTTAAAGTTTATTTATTTTAATACCAATAGTAAAGAGATAGACGTTTTTATTAGCAGTTTTTGTTAATAAAAATTAATTTAAATTATAAATAAAAGTAAACATGAAAATATCCCGTAGGTACGGGACTATCAGCAATGTGCTAATGGACGTTTTTTCTGCATAAAATATTCGCCTACAAAACTATGGTATGGCATGACATGCTGTTGTAGCACCTTTTGGATGTATCGTTAGCCATTGAAAGTTCTTATTAACTAACTAGCTTACCCACCCGGCGTTGCTCGGGTATACCAAACATTTTCAAAAAAAAAACGACCCCGGCCGGCGGCGTCGCGCCTCCTAGCAATCAAAATAGTTTTCGTTACTTTTTCGAAAATTAGCTACCTTCTTGTAAAACGACCCCAGCGGCACCAAGGGGTTATCAAAATAGCCTTAGGTAGTCTCTACAACGTCAGCTATCTGCCTGTAAAAGTCCCGTTAAAATCGGTCCATAAATAAGAATTTTCGAAAAGAACATCCCCAGCACAACCTAGCCTAAGTAACTCCCTAAAACATCAGCAATCTGCCATTCCCGTCAAAATCGGTGCAGCAGTTCCACAGATTAGCCTGAACAAACAGACAGATAGACATACAGACAGACAGACAAAAATTTTAAAAAATTGTGTTTTTGTTATGCATCTTGTAAAGAGCTTTTATTTTGATAATAAAAACAGACGCTTCATTTTAACTTGCGATTAAAGGTACTATAAGGCAAGCTATGGATGCGTGGAAAAAAATTCAAACGATCAAACATGACATTAGGTCGAAAAAATTAAAAAAAGGGAAGATTTTCGAAAAAAAATTAATATTTTTTTTATATATATATATATGCAGCCACTAAGCAATTATCTAGCATAAGAACAAGTACGTGCGATCCAGTCGTGCAATTTATGATTTATGTGTATAGATCACATCACAATTTAGTTTTGTAGTTATTTGGTTTTCATTCTGGATGGGCCGATTTTTTTGCCCGCAAGTATTGTTTACTTAAACAACTTGACACTATCAAAAACTTAGTGTGATACTAGCTCATATTTTCATAAAAATTTCAGCCTAGTTTCACACTAAAAATGTTTTAGTGTCAAGTTAAAGGACTATAATTTTGCGTCAAAGAGCTTAACCTTATTAATAAACACTTGCAATGATATATTAATAAACACTTGCAATGATAATGGATAGTCCAACTTATAGTGATAATCCATGACCAAAAATTACGGCAAAAAAATGTACTTGAGAATGTAAATTTTTCCATGGGACAGATTTTTTTCCGCACTCGTAGAGTAGCAAGAGTTCTCATAGATCTCGATATACACAAATCCGCTGGCCCGGATGGTATACCACCGATTCTTCTGAAGAGGTGTTCTTCCACATTGGCAAAGCCACTGCGTAAGCTTTTTCATCGCTCCTACTCTTCTGAAATCTTTCCTAGAAGATGGAAAACAGCATTTGTCTAGCCTGTCCCTAAGAACGGCGACCCATCCTCCCCTTCCTCCTACCGACCCATAGCACTGGCATCTCTTATTTCTAAGGTCATGGAAACACTGATTAACCGTCAGCTGTAGGAACATCTCGAAGATCGAAAGCTTCTCCATGACTGTCAGTATGGCTTCCGCAGCAACCGGTTCCACTGGTGATCTGATGGCATATCTCACCGAACAGTGGAACAGTGAAAGTAAGATTATTGCTCTTGATATCTCCAAGGTATTTGATAGAGTTTGGCATGAAGCTCTCTTATCGAAAATGCGTGCTTTTGGGATCGATAATACTCTTGTTCGTTGGATTAGAAGTTATCTTCTGGACCATTCAATACAAGTTGTATTGGACGGATTCAAGTCTGATTCGCGCAAAATAAATGCTGGTGTGCCCCAGGGCTCTGTTTTGTCTCCGACCCTTTTCCTCATTTTTATAAATGATCTTCTGTCTGTTACTTCTAATCTACTTAACTGTTTTGCTGACGACTCTACGGTCAGCTTTTCATATTCGTTCGATAATCCACTTCCTTCGCCTTCGTACGTACAATTGCAACGGTACCGTATGTCAAGCTCATTAAACTCCGATTTATACAGCATTGTCAAATGGGGTAATAGAAATCGTGTGGAGTTTAATGCTTCGAAAACTCAATGCTGTCTTCTGTCCTTAAAGCTAAACATTCCCCCAATGCCACTGTCCATGAATGGCACTTACATCGAAGAAACCGAAAAGCTCTCAGTACTCGGTATGTGTGTCAACGACGACCTCCGTTGGAACGACCATATATTTGAGATCGCTAAGAATGCTGCAAAGTGCTTAGGTTTTCTGTATCGGTGTAAGAAGTACTTTTCCCCATCTGATCTGGCTACAATTTATAAAGCGTTTATACGCCCTAAACTCGAGTATAACTCCCACCTCTGGGCAGGTGCTTCGCAAACATCGCTTCACCTGCTTGATAGAATACAAAATCGAGCGTTAAGATTGATAGGAAATAGAACTGCTGCTGAAACAATTGCTCCTCTCGAACACCGACGCAATGTTTCATGTCTTTCCTTATTTTATCTTTTCTTTTATAAAAAATGTTCACTCGAAATAGCCAGCTGCATTCCTCCCCTTAAAAGTTTCTCCCGTAATACTCGTCTGGCAAGAAATGCTCATCAGTTCACCCTTGATCCCAATTTCGGACGTACCTTGAATTATAGGGATTCTTTTTTTAGCCGAACAACACGAATTTGGAATAGTTTACCCGGCGAGATTTTCCCTTGCCATTTTGATCTGCAAGCATTCAAAACCAATGTTAATCGACACCTCCTATCTCCCCCCCTCCCTATCTACCGAATGCCCCGCAGTGTGTTCTACATTAAAAGGGAAACAAGCAGTCCCTTGTGCGCGCGTTAATTATAAAAAAAAATCGGGCAAGCTATTTGAAATCATAAGACAGCCTTTATTAATGAAGAGTAGTTTTTAATTCGCTCTTGATCGAAAAAATATTAGTAAGTGCACTTAATGCATCGTGCACAAAAATAATTACTTGCAACAGATAAGTTTTGATATAGGTTTTCTGTGAACTTGAGTTGAAAATGATCGTGACTGCGGTGACTCAGGTTATAGAACTTTAATTTACTCTCCGACTTTAGTGTTTGTTAATTGCTTAAGGTATACTAACTTGTGATTTTGTAATCCAGTTGGCTTTAAAATATTGACTTAGCATTGATCAACTCATTTCCACGTCGTCGTCGGTGTGTCGTTCGCATATTGAAAAGCTTAACTTTTCTGTGTCATTATTTTCCACTCAAAAAAGTCTGCTGAAAAACGTTTGTATTTATAATCATACTTCCACAACTGTTTTAAAATAGACGTAATGATTAAGGTTGTGTTGATCTTGATAATGGTTTTAATAAACACAATAACAGCATCTGGTAAGCACAATATTTTTTTTTTTAAGTTTTGTTTGTTTTGGAAAAACAAATATTTAATAATCGTTTTTTTTTGTATGTTTTTTTTTTAAAATAGACTGCATTTCAAAACCTGACACAGGTCCGTGTCGAGCAGATTTTAGAGCGTGGGCTTATGATCCAGCCACAAATCAATGTGAAGAATTCCCGTGGGGTGGCTGTCGCGGTAACGGAAATAGATACGGCACCCGTCTTATATGTGAACAGAACTGTAAGAAGCACTTTAATTAACTTTTCCCAAATAATTAAAGAAATAAGTTAGAATCAATTTTGTAATTTGAATGTACATCTGCTTATTTCGAATACGCTTCCTTAGTCCTTCCTTAAGTGCAAACTCCGTTGTTGTTCTGAAACAGATGTCTTGTTGTGTGGATATAGTAGGATCGCAAAGTAAACTTCCGCAAAGTAGCTTCCGTCTATAGACCCACAATATCATACATATTTTGCGATTATTCAAGATTTGTTGTTGGCATTCCTAGATTTAATTTTGTGTTTATACTAAAGTTAGACTTATTTAAGGAGAATGACAAAAAAATTCTTCTTTATGATCAACTCTGCACAAGCTTTGTCTATGAATAATTACGTTTTCTTGCCCTTGACTTCGATATTTTGATCCTCTAAACCTTTAAATTCAGGGATTTTAGAAATATTTATAACGAAGCGTTAAAGAAAAACGATAGACTTATAAATTGGGCCAGGGCACTCAATTCAGTTTGCATAAGGTCCCAGTTTTTGAATTTGGCAACCAATAGCTTGCATAGAGATTGTATAAGACTAACTTTCGCATTTTTACATTTCAAATTTTTAAAATTAAAACAAAATATTTGCTTTAAAGGCTTTTAAAGTGCGTTTAGGCAGTTTTATACAAGGCTTGTAGAAAAAGGTTCAAAATAGCCTTCGGTAATTATTTATTTAAAATTTAAAAAATGAAGGCTTGCCTATAAAGGCTTCTTACATATCTACTAACATCAAGAGTCTTATAAATAAGCCTTTACAGTTTCAAAACATTCGGAAGAACAAAGAACAAAGAGTAAACATGGTGCGAAACCGATCCATTGTTGCTCGAATTACCGATCGAATTTTGGATCGAATATTGGACGTATCGCGCGATGCGTTGCGCTAACCGAACCATTATTTTGGTAATAAATTTGCATGATTTGCAAACGTTGTTCAGGAGTAAGTCTATTCATTATGAAATGGCAAACCAAAACTGAGCATAAATCAAGTGACAGCTGTCAAAAAGACCAACTCCGAAAATAGTATTGCCAGATTAAAAACCTTAAAAAAACACCCTCTATATACATAAAACATTTACGGCAAGCTATAAGCAATAAATGTAATCAAATGCCGTTTGTAGAGCTTTTCATAACATCTACGGCAAGCTATTAGCAAAATGGCTTTGGTTATACCTTTTTATAACATCTTAAGGAAGCTTTTAGCATTTATTTGTCATAAAATGGCTTCCGGAGCCAAACTGGTTACACTTAATGAAAAGTTTTTGTGGTTATAGGACCTGTCAATGAAGGAATTCAAAATTGGCTTGGTGTTAATGGGCTTCTATTAAATCCAATATGAACTAAATTCTTGGTTATTTCACGAATTCTTTCTGATTTTTCCTACTTCCTCAATAGCCATTGTTAGTAAAGCCAATATTTAACCCGCGTTTTACGCTCGCATAAACCCTGATTAAACCCATATTCATTTATGGATGTTGTGGCTATCAAAGTAAATGAAGACTCAATGTTTGCATTCTGCACTACTGTAACTCAACTAACAATTTATATTGTATAATGAATTTTTTTTAAGCATCATTTTTCACTATAATGTCTTCTTTAAAGCAATATGGAAACTAATTTCACAAGTTGTAAGAAGAAACAAGGTAGTTTTATTAAACAAGGCTTCTAAAAGGCCTGCTTAAGGAGGAAAGTTGAATTATACAATTCTAAATTCTTCTATAAAGCTAAGTATTTGTTGTCATTAACAAGAATCTCTATAGAACATGTGAATCGAAACAATATATAAAGGGTCCGCCATCTAACTTTTTTTTTTCGATTAGTGTTTTTTTCGTGAATGGTAACACTAAGCTCATGTCTGATTTGATAGATAATTAGTTTTATCCTACCGCTAAACGAATATGGTTGTGTTTATGCTTGAAATATTGCGACATTACTGCCTGCGATCGACTTAGAAAAGATGCCGATTTTGCCAAAAAAATCATCTTTTCAGATGAAGCTCATTTTGATCTTGGCGGGTATGTAAACAAGCAAAATTGTCGCATTTGGGGCACAAAAAACCCCGCACGCATACATTGAAAAGCCGATACACCCAAAACGAGTCACTGTTTGGTGCGGATTTTGGTCTAGAGGCATAATTGGGCCATTTTTCGAAAATGAGCAAGGAGTGGCCGTTACAGTCAATGGCGATCGTTATCGGGCCATGTTGAACGAATTTTTGTTCACAAAAATTACAAAATTGGCAACATTTGGTTTCAACAAGACGGCGCTACGTGAAACACAGCCGAAGTTACACTCGATGTTGATGAAGCATTTTCAAAAAAAAAAAAAGAAGTTATTTAGTGGACCCGTTACATGCATAGATTTGATTGTCTTATTTAATACGGCTGCTATAAAGCCTGTCGAAGTAACTCAGTTGAAGTCTAAAAAATAAAAGTTCATATAAGGCTTGTTGTTTGGAATTACTTAAATTATTTTCTATAGAGCTTGTAAAGCGAAAACCAAATTAAATAAGGCTGCTGAATACTTAAAAGATTTCTTTTCCAGTGTGGCACACCAATTGTGCTACAAAAATAAAACGTAATAACTTTTTTTTCTGTGTGAGTAATCCGCCTTTTTTTTTATTTTGTAGGTTACTATTTAGATTTATAAAAATGGATGCTTGGGATACGGAGAACAGAATTTGGATAGTGCAACGGTACCATGCTTTGCAGTCCGTCATTTCCGTCCAAAGGGAATTTATGCGGGAGTTTGGCGGTAATCCCCCGAGTAGATGGACCATTATGAGGTTTGTAAACATGTTTGCCGAATATGGAAGCATCGCACGAAGGCCGTACCATCGAGATGCCAATGTTCGGGTTCAGGATACAATCGCAGCAGTAGCATCTGCAATACAGGCCAATCCGAGCGTTTCGACCCGAAACTTATCGGGGCAAATTGGAATTAGTAGACGGTCATTACAACGGATACTTCATGACGATTTAAACTTGTTTCCGTACAAAGTCCAAATTACTAGCAAGTTAAACCCTCAGGATTTGCCTGTTCGCCTGGAATTTTTCCAAAAAATGATATCAATGGCCGAAGAAGACAACAGCTTGATCAATTGTTTGTTCATGTCTGATGAGGCCCATTTTGATCTTAACGGCAATGTAAACAAGCAAAATTGCCGTATATGGAATGAGTCTAATCCAGAAATGCTCCATGAGACGGAACTGCACCCAGAACGAGTCACTGTGTGGTGCGCAGTTTCATCAAGGTGTATTGTCGGGCCGTACTTCTTTGAAGAAAACTGTGTAACCGTTACTGTCAATCGGGACCGTTATTTAAAGATGTTGAAGGAGTTTTTTTTACCCAGAACTGCGCCGAAGACGTATACCATTCAACAGCGTTTGGTTTTAGCAAGATGGAGCAACTGCACATATAGCCAAACCAGTTATGGCGGAGCTAAACAAAAAATTCGCAAACAAATTAATATCTAGGAACTCCACTCTTCGCTGGCCCCCAAGGTCACCTGACCTGACTGCACCAGACTTCTTTTTATGGGGTTATGTCAAGCAAGAGGTGTATAAAACGAAGCCCAGGAATTTAACTGAATTAAAGCAGTCCATAACGACAATAATTGAGGCGATCCCAACTTCAACTCTTCAGGCCGCAATGAATAATTTTTTGACCAGGTGCCGCATATGCGTGGGAGAGCGTGGAGGTCATTTGCGGTCTATAATCTTTAAAAACAACTAACTATTTAAAATGAAATTTAATTTTCTAACCAATAAAAAAAAAGTTATTTGAATTTCTTATTGTAGCACAATTGGTGTGCCACCCTGTACAATGAGATTTCGGAGAAATATATCAATTAAATTTGTATAAGATCTGTATAAGGCTTAATAAGGCCTGTTTAAGTAGGTTAGCTGAAGTATACAAATAAAAGCTGCTATAGAGCTCAATATTCGAAGTCATTAACAAGATTTTCTATAGGACTTGTTATTTGAAGCAAATCAGAGACAAGAATTTAAAAGTATCGGGTTTTTTAATAGGGACTTGATAACTTTAAATTTAATGTGTGAACGCAGTAATCATCAAACTGTTATTGTCATCATGGTAAAGTACGCGAGCGAGCAACGTCTGCAAATTATAAAAATCTTCTACCGAAATTCGGAGTTGGGGACCGCACCCTTAAGAGCGTTGAATTGTTGAATTTCATCGCAAAATCATCTGCAGTGACGAAGCTCATTTTTGGCTCAATGGGTTCGTCAATAAGCAAAATATGCGTTATTGGTCGGGTGAAAATCCACATTTGCTTCATGAATCACCACTTCATCCACAAAAAAATAACTGTTTGGTGCGGTTTGCATGCCGGCGGCGTTAATGGACAATATTTTTTCGTCGAAGATAACGATCGTCACGTTACTGATATGGCCAGCGTTATCGCGCCATGATTACCAATTAATTTTGGCCGTAATTGGGAGATATGGACTTGGACGACATGTGCTTTCAACAGGATGGTGCCAAAAGCCACACAGCACACCTTACAATCGATTTATTGAAGAGTAAGTTTGATGAGCGTGTTATCTCAGGAAATGGGCCAGTCGATTGTCGATTGGCCGCCTCGTTCGTGCGATTTAACGCCTCTAGACTATTTTTTTTTTTTGGGCTATGTTAAGTCATTGGTTTATACCAACAAGCCGACGACGTTGGAAGAGCTCAGAGACATTGAAATGTGTGGCCGAGTCATCGAAAATTGGGTCCAACGAATCGACCGCTGCAAACGTGCCCGCAGTGGCCATATGAACGAATCGAGTTCCATTCATAAATGTTTTGAATAAATAAGTTTTTGAAATATCTCAAATGGTTTGCGTTTAATTTAAAAATAAAAGTTGTGAAGTTCGTATTCGAAAACCTTTTATATATTAAAGTAAAAAATTTGATTTTTTTCAAAAATTCTTTAATTTTTTTTAATTAGTTTAAGAGTTCTCTGGGAAAAATTAAGTATTCAATAAAATTTGACAACTAAGAGTCTATCGACGAAAAAGAATATTGAATATCGTTCGACCATTTTTTTGAAAAACTTTTCGAAAAAATATTTAATTTTTTTTTAGTAACGGGTGATTTTTTAAGAGCTTGAGAACTTTTTTTTTTTTAAAAAACGCATAAAATTTGCAAAATCTCATCGGTTCTTTATTTAAAACGTTAGATTGGTCCATGACATTTACTTTTTGAAGATAATTTCATTTAAATGTTGACCGCGGCTGCGTCTTAGGTGGTCCATTCGGAAAGTCCAATTTTGGGAAACTTTTTCGAGCATTTCGGCCGGAATAGCCCGAATTTCTTCGGAAATGTTGTCTTCCAAAGCTGGAATAGTTGCTGGCTTATTTCTGTAGACTTAAGATTTGACGTAGCCTCACAAAAAATAATCTAAAGGCGTCAAATCGCATGATCTTGGTGGCCAACTTACCGGTCCATTTCTTGAGATGAATTGTTCTCCGAAGTTTTCCCTCAAAATGGCCATAGAATCGCCCATTCACTGAAAATTCGACGTTGTGGCAGATCGTTCGGCTACAGTTCTTGCACGAGCTGTATTTTATACGGTTTTACACCAAGATCTTTGCGTAAAATCTTCCATGTGGTCGAATAACACAAACCCAATTGCTGCGAACGGCGACGAATCGACATTTCACGGTCTTCAGCAACACTCTCAGAAACAGACGCAATATTCTCTTCTGTACGCACTGTACGCATTCGTGTGGTTGGTTTAATGTCTAATAAAGTAAACTGAGTGCGAAACTTGGTCACAATCGCATTAATTTTTTGCTCACTTGGTCGATTATGTAGACCATAAATCGGACGTAAAGCGCGAAACACATTTCGAACCGAACACTGATTTTGGTAATAAAATTCAATGATTTGCAAGCGTTGCTTGTTAGTAAGTCTATTCATGATGAAATGTCAAAGCATACTGAGCATCTTTCTCTTTGACACCATGTCTGAAATCCCGCGTGATCTGTCAAATACTAATGCATAAAAATCCTAACCTCAAAAAAATCACCCGTTATATCGTAATAAGAAAATCTGTCGTTTTCATCTGGGAATTTTTTTTTAAAAAATAGTCAATCAACCCGTTTTCAAAATATTTTAAAAACGGAAATTCCAGACCCATTTTTTTTTGCTCGAATTCATAACTTGCATTATAGATTATAGTAGCTATAATCGCAAGTAAAAAACGTGATTTGTTTCTTCATGTAAAAGAGGTGTTTAACAAAAGCAACCTGCATGCATAACTATTTCCATCTGAAGCTTATTAGTATTGTTTCAACGATCAGTTTCGATGAGAAGGTTACAAGTTTAATTCCTGGACGAAGCAAGTAAGTAAAACTCTCTCACACTTAAAATTAAAACTTTTAGTGTTATTTTCAGAAAGCCCATGGAAGAAACTACCGGACAGACTCAATAAAAAAGGCAAAACATTATGTAGTTTTCTAAAAATTCAAATTGAAAAATGTATATTTATATATTTTAATTTAATTTCTGAATACTAATTTTCGTAAGTCCTAAGCATAACATCAGAAACTTTTATCTCGCTGATAGTAACATTGTTATGTTTGCGAAGCTTTTTCAAAGTCTTATGCAAGTTATTGCTCTCTCATAAAGCTTGTGAGAAAAGGTCTTATCGAGATAAAAGGAAAGCAATTTTTTCAAAGAAACTAAACTATAATTTAGTTGCTCATTGCCTCATAATTATATTCAAGGCGAATTTATTGCTTTTATAGAGCCTGTAAAGAAAATTCATCCAAAAGGAAATAACTTCCCTAAAGTGTGCCAAGTAGGTTTCCATAAAATTTCGTTTGTCGTGAAAATAAGAAAATAGTTTCTTCTGACCCTTATTAATGTTAAATTGTTAGTTGGGACGCTAAGTTTTGCGCTGCGAAGAAGTGCTTACGTTTATAGCTAGTCTGTTCAAGTATTTAATATGCCATTCGGTAACATACTGAAATTCCGAACCTTAACCTTGTTCTTTGGTGTTCTGTTCTTACAATCATCCGGCTATCTCTTCGAAAGAATAAGAAAGACTTCATCAATCTGATCGTGACGACTTTGGAATACTTTACGGCGTGTAATGAGAGTTAGATGATGCATCCAAAACGGGAGGTTTGATGCGATTAATTCCCTCGATAGCTTAAGAAGCAAGTCTAGGAAAAAAATAAAGACTTCTAAGCTGGAAGTTACGACATTAAGTTCATTTACAATATATAAGAGTGTAACTGTAGCTCAGTTGGTGCTGCCATGTTTTGAAAAGAGGTTTTTGGCATGTTCCAAAAAATGATTCGAATCTTAAATAAAAAAATATTTTATTTAAATAATTATAACAATATAAAATATAAAAACTATAATGGCGAACAACAACTTTGCGAAATGTTTGGAGATCTCAACTTCGAACCTGTCAAACTTTTGAAAATGTCAAGTAGACGTCAAAATGATTTATATAATCCAGTCAGGCAAAATGGCTCAGAGATGCCACTTAGGCAGAATAGTGCTAGTAGTAGTACAATAGTACAAAATTGAAATAATTATGCCGTCAGCTCAATATTTTCAAGTTATAGTAATATTTTATCATATAATGTGTCAGGCCTTAATAATAAGCTATTGTTTGTGGATTTTTTTGAATATGTAAAAAGTTTTGATGTATTTTTTTTGTACGAAACTCATATAACGTTAGAAAATTTTAACAAGTTTACTAAATATTTTAATGGTTTCAAATTAACTTGGAAAGCTGCAGTGAGAACATACTCCAGAGGACGGGCTAGTGGTGGGACTCTCTATGGAATTAAAATATCACTTTTAAAAACCTACGACTTTGAGGAACATGAAGGAATCACGATTGTTAAACTATTACGAAAGCCAAATCTTATCATTATTCCTTGTTATATTAACTACAGCATATGGAACGAAGACTACGAACGACTCAACAACATCATGATGAATATGGCGAATAAGAGTATTTTATTGATTGGAGATCTTAACGCCAGAATAGCTAATTTACAAGTAACAGCAAGCCGCAGTACAAATAACACAGTTTTAAATCTCAGTCATAGAGTATCAATGGACGATGTATGTAATCAAAAGGGAACACATTTATTGGAACTTATGCAGATGTTTGATTGTACAGTTTTAAATGGATGTATAAATGGTGATACCAAAGGTCAGTTTACATTTCTTGGAGGGCAAGGAAAATCAGTCATTGATTACTGTATGGTTAATAATGGCTGGAATGATCTAGTGAAGAAGTTTGAAGTGCAAAGCAAAATCTTCTCCGACCACATGCCAATTACAGTGGAATGGGTTAATGAATATGCTACAAATGGAAAAAATCTCGATCTACTGCCGCGGCTGAAATGGAATCAAGACATTTGTAATGTTTTTCAGCAGAAATTGGATGAAAATCTGGCTTCTGTAGATATTTCTACAGAATCAACGGAAATAAGTGCAAACAAACTCATTGCTTGCATTAAGAGCTCCACAAACAACACTCTCTCACACAAATCTTAAAAATTCAAACAAAAATGGTTTGACAAAGAGTGTATGCTTGCTCGGAAAAAAACGTTTATTCTGTTAAATGCATTGAGAAACTCTTATAGCCAAACACTTAAAAAGTGGTATTTAGAAGCGAATGCAGCATTCAAGAAGCTTTGTCTCCAAAAGAAATCTACTTTTGAAAATAATCAGGCTCGTACACTGGGCCAAATTAAGAACTCAAAGGAATTCTGGAAGACTGTCAGAGAGATAAATGGTACAAAACATACAATTGGATTAGGAATGTCCGCTGATGAGCTATCTACTCATTTTAAATCTCTTTTATACGGCCAATATGACGTAAGATTCTCGTATGCTGAACCATGGTTCTCCGATGACATTTTGGATTCTGAACTCACTATTGAGGAATTGAAATCTGCAATTTTCAAAGGAAAAAACGGAAAAGCCCCTGGAGAAGATGGAGTTCCGTACGAATTCTTTAAGAATGCCACCGAAACTTTCCACAGACAACTTCAATCCCTTTTTAATAAAATATTTTCGACAGAAGAAGTGCCATCATCATTCAAAAGGTCAGTAATTTTCCCAATATACAAAAAAGGTGACTTGAACAATGCTGAAAACTACCGTGGCATCTCCTTCATGAATGTTCTTGCAAAATTATTTTGTCGTATTCTTGTAAATAGATTAGAGACATGGGTAGAGGTTAACAGTGCCCTGTCAGATTTTCAAGCTGGATTTCGGAGAAATTACTCGACAATTGACCACATTTTCACGCTTACTTCAATTGTTAAAGCATTTCAAGCAAGAAATAAAAAAGTGTATGCTTTCTTCGTGGATTTTAAGTCTGCATTTGACCTTATAAATCGAAATGCTCTCTTTTATAAGCTCTCAAGGCTAAGATTATCTACAAAATTCATTAATGTTTTAAAAGCACTATATTCAGAGTCAAAAGCAGCTGTATGGGACGGTTCCACTTACTCAGATTGGTTTGAAACAGATAACGGAGTAAAACAAGGCCGCCTTCTGAGTGCGCTATTGTTTTCGCTTTTTATTAATGATGTGGTCGAATACCTGCCTGGAGGGATTCGAATAGCCGATACAAACATAAATGTTCTAATGTATGCTGATGATCTGGTGTTGCTTTCAGAATCTCCAGAAAACCTTCAACTGAGGATCAATAGACTCGCGGAATACTGTCAGCAGTGGGGTCTTGTAATCAACACAAACATATCGAAAGTAATGATATTTAGCCGTTCAACGAGAAAGCAAACCACATATAATTGGTTCTATAATGGTAATAGTTTGGAAGTTGTAAACGAGTATAAGTATTTGGGTGTAAAACTAAGCCGAACGTTAGATTTTAACGTGCATCTTGCAGAAAAATCAAATTCATCACTTATCCTACTCAACATGTCTTGGAGAAGTATATTCCTAAATAATAGAATCAATCTTTCAACGAAGTACAAAATATATGATGCTGTCGTTAAGTCTACTCTTTATTATGCTGGACAAGTCTGGGGTATTGACGAATACGAGTCCGCCGAAAAGTTTTAAAGAACTTTTTTAAAAAAGCTCTTTAACCTACCACTGAATACGCCAAATTATGCAATTTATGTTGAAACAGGACTTCCTTAACTTTTCACATATACTCTGAAATTGCAGGCCGACTACATAACCAAAGTACTCTCTTATTCAGATACCCGTCTGGCCAAGAAAATGCTGTTATACGAGCTAAGGAACGAGGATTGGTGGTGGTCTAAATGGAAACGTTTAGGAATAGATTGTGAAGAAGTCGTCTCAATGGACTCAAACAATATAACTTTGGTCAAAGACCAACTATATCAAATTATTCAGAATCATGAAAATTCTGTTCATGATGAGTTTACAGCGAAAGTTCGAAAATCAGAGAGCAGAATTTTATACTTGCAGCTTAATATTAATTTACTTGAGAAGAATTACTTTAATGATGTATATAGTTATAAAGAAATATCTCTAATTTTCAAAGCACGATGCGAACTACTCTATCTAAATGGAAGCCCTTACAACGGAAGTTTTAACCAGTTCTGTTCATTGTGCAACCTTAAAGCAAAAGAAGACTGTTTTCACTTTTTAAGTATTTGTCCAATTTTTTCTCCCCAACGTCTTGTATACTTCGGAAAGAAAACCTTAACTATGCAAGAAACAATTGTAATCTTGAACGAGTTCAACTGGAAAAACCTTTGCAAATTTATATTAGAACTGTGTAGATATAGAATGCTATTGATAAACGAATATGTATAAAAACTATTAAAAAAAAAAAAAAAAAAAAAAAAACATTTATATTAATATGTTTAATGTAATAAACAAAATTTGCTAACCGAGCTGACGGCAATGCCATAGCTTTAAATTCATTAAATTATAATACAAACGAACATAAAATTGAATAAAATGAATAAAAAATTGAAATTGAAATTGAAAATTGAATTGAATTGATTCGAATCTTAGAAGACTACTCTAAAAACTCCAAGTATAATGCCAGGTCACCAGAATTTTATTTGGTCTCCGAGTTGCCTTGATCCGTAATTTTAAGGATTATTCATGTAACTTTGGAGCTAAGACAGAAAAATAGTAGAAACATGTGTTTCTCGCATTCAAGATGATGAATGCCAAAGCATGGGATGCCAAAGATGCCCTAAATAATATATTTTTCTTTTTTCTTTTAAAGAATATCTGATTTAAATATTAAAATTCGGTTGCACAATATTCATCAATTCATCAGATAACCAAAATCATTAGTTTCTGTGGGTGCAAAACAATTATCCACTTGGCCGACTTTGTATACCAACCCTTACTCCAATTATTCCTTTTCTAAGACAAATTAGTGAAAAAATGTGTAGACATTCCAAAATTAGCCCAAAGTAAATTGACGATGATGCCGAATTGGTCGGTAGCTTTGCCTAGAACCACCAACCTATTAACCAGCCCTCCCCGCCGCGGCGAAGGGGTTGATTTCTGTTGGTAATTGCATTTGGTCGAATAATCCTTTAATGCTGATGCTAGCTGAAGGCTTTGCTCTTCGAGATTCAAGATCCAAAGGGGTTAACGTATACTTTAGTCAACACATCTGTTCCAACATTCCACTTGAAGCACTCCTATATACCTATAGCCATCAGGGTGAAACACACCAGGGGTGTAGCTCTATAAATTTGACTGTGGTTTGGGCGCAACAACCCTCCGGGCTATGCGATTCGATTCTTCGATTGTGTAACAAGAAAAACACACATGTAATTATTTTCATGATCCCGCTTTATGAATTTGTCCCGAGCAAATTACCCGAACCACTTACCGTTTGTCAAGTAGCTATTTGCCACCCCTCAGTCAACCCCTGCCAGAAATCCGTCATTATTTACAGATTAGTTTCTGTTTCATTTGTTTGTTGTTTCTGCTTTATTGTGTGTGGTGTTTCAATAAACATTGTAACAACTGTAACAGGCGACAATTGAGGAGAACAGAAGCTTTGCTGATGGTTTGGACGCAAATGCCTCCCGGGCGAACCAGAAACAGGACCAGGAGCAGCTCTTCAGCAGCGTATTGTGTGTGTGTCGATCATTAGAGCGGGAATTTTAAATTATTTTTTTTTTTTTGTTGTTTGTTTGTTTGTTCATATGGATCGACAATGATGATGATGGCTTTTGAATGTTAAAGGAACAGACGATAGGTACAGCTTTAAGTCTGGCGGGCTCTTCTGCCATCATCATCATCATCATGTAACCCTCTGAATAATTCAATTTCCGTGAAGTTCATTGAAATATGAAATTGTTATAACTCACTTTGGCGAGAAGCCCCCTTTATTGTCTCAGCCTTTATGCTTCACTTGATTCACAATAAGCCAGAAATGCCTGGGAGGCTTCGCCTCCGCCCAGAAATGTCTTGAGATACAATAGATTCCATGAAACCCTCTTTGCTACGCGCGGCGCCGTAAGTGGAGGGCGTACATCTTGTTTGCCATATTATAAAGGATCTACCTTAGCGTTAGAGAGTTTTCCCCCATAAGTGGGTGGATACCGAACGAAAATCCAGGAAAGGTTTTATTTATTACTTCAATGTATGCGAAGCGGACGGGGGGCGAATCCTTGGCAATTGTTACGCTTTTCGTCCTTTTTTTTATGGCCATACTGTGTGAGTGTGTTGTGCGGTGTATGTGCTTGGCCGGAGGGGCAATGTTGTGGCTCTCATTCCAGACAATATAATCCTTAATAGAACAATTGAAATTATAGCTATGATTACACGAAAGTTAGATGTTGGGATGTCTGTAGCGTCTTGAAGGATTATTTTCCGCTCCAAACTTCGTCCTCCTCCTCGGCGTGTGGAAAAGCATTCAATTTGTATTTTGATTAAGAATCGTATAAATGTTTGGGAAGAAGATGATAAAGTTGTGGCAAACGGAAACATTGTCAGAGAAAATGATTGTCTCATTAGCTAAACAAATAATTTCCTTTGTGTGGTTGTATGTGTGTGCAGCCAATCCAAGGATATAATGAGATATTGTTTTGATACATTTGCAAACAAATTGGATATGTTATTTCATTTGTTTGTTATTAGATGGAATATTAGGAAAGGAATCTGGATATGGATATCCTTGCCAAAGGAGTTGGATTGTTATGAATTTACAATTGGAAGAACGGCATTGAAAATCACATAAGAGCTTGTTTTGCAAATTGTTGTGTTTCGGGGCTGTCGGGCTGGAATATAGTTGTAAAACTTTTTCAATCATTTTATTATAGGTTTCTACACATATCCGGGCAACGAATAGTTGGTGAAACTAAAGTTAGGAATTCAATTTCGTGGGGTAAATTTAATTTGCATTTTTAAATTCGTTCGTTCATTTTGGATTCAAAAATGATTTTGGGGATAGAATGGGTTTGAAATGTTTCGGGATTATGATTTTAGATTTAAATATTTAAACTTTGAATAGGTGAAAACAAAGAAAAAATATAATAAAAATGTGAACGAAATATATATATTAAAGTATTGTATTTATTCAACGATTAAAGGTAAGATAGACAGAAATGTTAAGATCTTCATTTTAGAATTAAAACTTTGACATTTTTTTATTTACTTCCTTGAATTCCATGAATTTTTTTTTTTAACTTTGTGAGGACAGTAGCTATATGAATTATATAAACTTACGGTTTCGAAAACAAACATATTTTAACTTGCGCTCATAAGGGGTCCGCCAAATAACTTTTTTTTTTTTTTTTGAAAATGCTATAAAAAACTACAGAATATTTTCTCAAATTTCTTTTTTTATTTGAAAGTACAATATTTCCGGTTAATAATGGAAAATAATTTCATTCAAATGGCTGCCTCGGCTGGCCATGCAGTAGCCTACACGTCGGTCCAATTTTTAAGCACATTATCGATTGTGTGCAGCTGTATATGTCACCAATGGCTTCACGAATATTGTCCTTTAAAGCGTCAATTGTCTCTGGCTTGTCGGCGTAACACTTATCTTTTACGGCACCCCACAAATAATAGACCAACGGTGTCAAATCACAGCTCCGAGGTGGCCAAAGGACATCAACTCTGCGGCTGATAATGCGATCTTCAAAAACAGGGCGCAAAACATCGAGTGTAGCTTCGGCTGTGTGGAAGAATAAAACAAAGTATCTGTCAAACCAAACACGAGTTAAGTGTTACCATTCACGAAATAAGCACTTGTTGAAAAAAAAAAACTTTAGATGGCGGACCCTTTAGTACTATAAGGCAAGTTATGGATTCGTGCAAAAAAATTCTAATCAAATATAACATTACGATGAAAGAGAAGTTGAAAAATGTGGGTCCGGGAATTTCGTCCGTCTGTCTGTTTGTTCGCACCTCTTCAGCCGATATATATAAAATATCTCGGGGAGTATTTTTCATTTTTGCTCTAGCTCGAAAAATAAAGGTACCTGCCATAAATTTTTTGACTAAAAGTTTTTTTCTCGGCTCAAACGATTTTGATAAAACTTTTGATTGAATACATCTTTCAATTAAAATTCATTTACTCTCATACAACCGTTTTTTTCAAATGCGGTTTTATTGTAAACTATTATCCGGATTTCAATGAAATTTTGCACACAGGAAGTCATTTATAATTAATCAATATTGCATTTCAAAATTTTCAGAAACTTTTTTTCGATTCGATTCGATTTTCGGGCTGGAATATAGTTGTAAAACTTTTTCAATCATTTTATTATAGGTTTCTACACATATCCGGGCAACGAATAGTTGGTGAAACTAAAGTTAGGAATTCAATTTCGTGGGGTAAATTTAATTTGCATTTTTAAATTCGTTCGTTCATTTTGGATTCAAAAATGATTTTGGGGATAGAATGGGTTTGAAATGTTTCGGGATTATGATTTTAGATTTAAATATTTAAACTTTGAATAGGTGAAAACAAAGAAAAAATATAATAAAAATGTGAACGAAATATATATATTAAAGTATTGTATTTATTCAACGATTAAAGGTAAGATAGACAGAAATGTTAAGATCTTCATTTTAGAATTAAAACTTTGACATTTTTTTATTTACTTCCTTGAATTCCATGAATTTTTTTTTTTAACTTTGTGAGGACAGTAGCTATATGAATTATATAAACTTACGGTTTCGAAAACAAACATATTTTAACTTGCGCTCATAAGGGGTCCGCCAAATAACTTTTTTTTTTTTTTTTGAAAATGCTATAAAAAACTACAGAATATTTTCTCAAATTTCTTTTTTTATTTGAAAGTACAATATTTCCGGTTAATAATGGAAAATAATTTCATTCAAATGGCTGCCTCGGCTGGCCATGCAGTAGCCTACACGTCGGTCCAATTTTTAAGCACATTATCGATTGTGTGCAGCTGTATATGTCACCAATGGCTTCACGAATATTGTCCTTTAAAGCGTCAATTGTCTCTGGCTTGTCGGCGTAACACTTATCTTTTACGGCACCCCACAAATAATAGACCAACGGTGTCAAATCACAGCTCCGAGGTGGCCAAAGGACATCAACTCTGCGGCTGATAATGCGATCTTCAAAAACAGGGCGCAAAACATCGAGTGTAGCTTCGGCTGTGTGGAAGAATAAAACAAAGTATCTGTCAAACCAAACACGAGTTAAGTGTTACCATTCACGAAATAAGCACTTGTTGAAAAAAAAAAACTTTAGATGGCGGACCCTTTAGTACTATAAGGCAAGTTATGGATTCGTGCAAAAAAATTCTAATCAAATATAACATTACGATGAAAGAGAAGTTGAAAAATGTGGGTCCGGGAATTTCGTCCGTCTGTCTGTTTGTTCGCACCTCTTCAGCCGATATATATAAAATATCTCGGGGAGTATTTTTCATTTTTGCTCTAGCTCGAAAAATAAAGGTACCTGCCATAAATTTTTTGACTAAAAGTTTTTTTCTCGGCTCAAACGATTTTGATAAAACTTTTGATTGAATACATCTTTCAATTAAAATTCATTTACTCTCATACAACCGTTTTTTTCAAATGCGGTTTTATTGTAAACTATTATCCGGATTTCAATGAAATTTTGCACACAGGAAGTCATTTATAATTAATCAATATTGCATTTCAAAATTTTCAGAAACTTTTTTTCGATTCGATTCGATTTTCTAAAAAAAATTGGTTTTCGAAATATTTTGAAAAAGGGTTGATTGAATTTTTTTTAAATAATTTTCCCAGATGAAAATTACAGCTTTCCTCATAATGAAATACTAGAAAAAAATTAAAATATTTTTTCGAGAAGTTTTCCAAAAAAAAAAAACGACTTATTAAAAAGTTTGAATTTTCAATATTTTTTTTCCTCGATAGACATTTAGTTTTCAAATTTAATTGCATACTTAGTTTTTCTGAGAAAACTATTAAACTAATTAAAAAAATTAAAGAATTTTCGAAAAAAAAATTATTTTTTTATTTTAATGAAGGGTGTTTTTTTTAGACGTGTGGTTTTCAATCTGGCAATACTTTTTTCGAAGTTGGTTTTTCTGACAGCTGTCACTTGATTTATGTTCAGTTTGTCTTACCATTTCATAATGAATAGACTTACTCCTGAAAAACTTTTTCAAATTGTGCAAATTTGTTTCGGTTCGGTGGAGCAGAGTATCGAAGAAGTCCCGAATGAGTCCATCCGCCATCGCAAGCCACAATTGGAGCTATGCCCATCCACTTTATGGAAGATTTTGCGGAATTATCTTGGTTTTCGGGCTTACAAAATCCAACTCGTGCAAGAATTGAAGCCGAACGACCTTCAAGCGCGTCACACGTTCGGTGAATGGGCCCAAAACGAGATGGCCACCGATGCCGATTTTCACAAAATTGGGAAAATTGGGAAAATTGGGTTTCTCGGCTGGAATTTATTTGAGCCAGCCGCGGCGGCCATTTGCCCTAAATTCTTGGTCATACATTAAATTATATGCGTTTTATTTCTTCTTGAAAACCACACGTCTAAAAAACACCCTGTATATACATACATATGCAGCCAATAAGCAATTATCTTACATAAGAATAAGTTCGTGCGACCCAGTCGTGCATTTTTTTTAATTTTATTCGACGATGTGACCGCACATATGAGCAAGTACGTGCGATCCAGTCGTGCAATTTATTTTTTATAACATTTCGAAAATGCCCCGTGGCTTAGTGGTTAGTGTGTCGGACTGCTAAGCGAATGAGCGTGGGTTCGAATCCATAGCTCATAGCCACCTTTTTTCCGGGGTACTGCCTCTTGCGAGGAACTGACAAAACCTCCAAGAGTAAAATTTGTCTCGAAAAAGTGCATCTCATGTAGCCGTTTCGGACTCGGCGGTCAATTGTAGGTCCCTTTCCTTTTTCAGATTAACAAACAACACACAGGAATGGTTGAGAGTATAAGTCACTAGGCCTTGGCTGTTTTTCTATCGAAACGATATAAAACGATAGATTTTATTTATTTGCCCATCCCTACTGCTTTGTTTGTTTCTAACTTTTGTATGCTTTTTCCAACACATTTGCTGAGAGGACATAATAAGCTAAATATTGTAAGTTTATTGTACTATGCATATAACACTCGGGTATCGGTATACCAAAAAAAAAATTATTTTTGTATTTCTTTTTGTATTGACGGCACAAACTTAATTTTTTTTTCAATTTTTACTTGCGATTATAGGGACTATAAGGCAAGTTTAGGATTCGTGAATATAAAAAAAATTGAGATAACAACAATTACGATCATAGAGAAGCCTAAAAAGTCATTGGCGAAAAATGTCCGTCTGTCTGTCTGTCTGTCTGCCTGTGTGTCCGGGTGTATATCGAGCTGCAGCCTGAAAGGGTTAAGCGATTGGCTTCAAATTAGTTATGTGTGTATCTTTTGGCATTCCTCAGAGGGGAAATTGAAATTTTGTTTTTAGGGCTAAAAATAACGGTACTTGCAATACGACCGTTTAGGAAAAGCTTATTTTTCTCGAAAACGGCTCCACCGATTTTGATGAAAATTTTTGAGATTTGTTTTTTGTTCGTATTGGCTATAATTTGGTCAGAACCATATATACGGGAAAAGTCTATTAACGGTACCTTTCATATAACGGTTTTTTTTTTATATTTTTTTGGCTTTCTCGGTAACCGCTCAATGGATTTCTGTAAAATTTTATATTTGAAAAGACCTAGATAGCAAAATTAATTCTGCATATCAAAATTTTGAATAACTTTTTTTCTAATTAAAATAATTTTTGAATTTTTTTTTTGAAAAATCAATATTTTTTAAACTAATCGAAAAAAATATTTTTAGTTTTATAATCACATGTATATTAATAAACTCTAAAAAACTGCATACCAAAATTTAAAAAAAAGTACGTGCGACCCAGTCGTGCCCATTTTTTATTTTGATGCGCATGGAGATTGCAAAAATAAAAACTCTAATGATATTACCTTAGGCTAGGCGCCTAAGTTGAAACATCTGGAAACTGGATTTTTTTACCGTACGGGTAGTTATAGCAATCAGTAAGGTTATGTCAGGATTTAAAGGCCAAATACATCAGCCATAACCTCAAATTTAATTAAAAAAAATAATAAATAAATCATTATTATAAAATATTTCAATTGATAAGTTTCATGTTTAAAAGCTTTTTCTTTAACACACAAAAATATCCAATTGAATTTTTTTAATGATGGTTTTTAATGATCACTATAACTGGCCCCTTAGATATGTGTATTTACCCTTCAATTCGCTCCTAGCGACGCAGTTATTTTTTTTAGGAGATTCCTGGTATATTGATCAGTTAGCCAAGTTCAATAACTATCTGACAATGCAAATCATATACTTAGTTAGGAGTATAATGTATTTTCTGACTTGTGCTTTTTAAATCCGCTCCTGGAGTCGCAGTTATTTTTTCAACAGATTTGTTAGATATATATGGATCAAGTAGCTGGGCTCAATACCTATTTGACAATGCAAAACATACTCAGCTTGGGCCTACACATAATGAGCTATAGGGATGTGAGAGTTTGAGTGAAAAAAAGTATTTTCTGACACGCGACCCTCACATCCGCTTCTGAAGGCGCAGTTATTTTTTTTTTAAGTTTTTTGGTATACGGAGAGAGTACATATAAAGTATATCTACTTGATTGATGTACCAAAAAGATGATGATCAAAAAAAATTTGTTTCACTCAAGCCTTCACATGCCTATATCTCGATGTGGAGAGCTTCTGCTAAGTATTTTTGCATTGTCAGATAGGTATTGAGTCCAGCTAAATGACCCGTGTACTAAAAATCTTCCTGGAGACGCAGGAGCGGATCGAAGGGTCACTCGCCAGAATTTTTTTTTCACTCAAGCCTACACACACATGCTTACTACCAACTGAACTTTTTTTCACTATCAGATAGATATTGAGTCCAGCTACTCAATTTATATAGCACAAACCTCCGAAAAAAAAACTCCGCCTACAGGAGCGGATAAAGGGTCACGGTGTAAAAGTACAGTTGTATAACGCTTATATCTCGTTATTTTTTCCTTTTCCTTGTTTTCGTATTATTGCTTACACTAATATTTCCCTCAGAACCTATTGTGATAATTATATAGTGGTGGAGGGGGAAATCGATGCGAAAAGTAACTAAAATCAATACCAACATGATATGAATATGGTTGTCTTTCATCAGAGAAGAAAATTAACTTTTGTTAATTTTGGTTTGTTGGGGAAGGGAGGGGTTGCGGGGTCGACTTAAAGGTTGTCAAAAGTTTCTGAATTTATCCAGGAATCATAATTACAACAAAAATTGATTATAATTCGAGTTTAACAGAAGAAATGAGGGGAAAAAATGCAGTTTTTGGCTTTTTTTAAGGAAATTTGAAAAATTACCTTTTTGCGAAGCGTCATATCTTGATAATATTGTAGGGAATCTTTATGCTTATATACCTGGACGTTTTTAACCTAGGACGTTAGCAAAAAAGTTATTAATGAAAAACCAAAAAAGGTTTGCAGTTCCCAAAAAAAATACTGACAACCACGCCATCTAGTGGGTACAAAATAGCTCAATTTATTTCTAAAGGATTAAGCTTTGAATTTTCTCATTTTTGATTATTTCTCTGAAGTTAATGGAAATATTCGAGATTAACAAGATCAGTGTAAACATCAACGTACTTGTCTGTTCTTTTTACGTGCTCAGACCTTTAATTCAATAAATCATATCCATGAATATCGAAAGATCCACACATAAGGTCTAAGTTAGAACTCTATGATGATTAAGAGCTGTTCTCATTTATACATATATAAACAATGTTTTTTCGAAGTCAACCAATACAGTATTTTTGCATCCGAAGTTTTGGAACTTTTCAAAACCTCTTTTTTCAGAAATTTTCATCATTGGCATTATTTTCCAAAAATGCTTGTGTAGTCCTTTTTGGAGCTGATAGTTATGATAAATACACATAATCAAACGTTGTAAACTTAAACCTTAAACTTTATTTATATACTATATTTTGTTTATAAAAAAAATGTTCTAAAGGTTTGTATATTTTTACTTGCGATTATAGGTACTATAATACAAGTTATGCATTCGTGTAGATTAAAAATTTTGATAACAATAAGAGATGACATTACGATGATAGATATTTGAGTAACTGGTAAAATTCTGTCCGTCTGTCTGTCTGTCTGTCTGTCTGTTCGGATGTATTTTGGACTGCGGCTTAAACGGTTTGTCCAATCGTCTTCAAATTTTGAACTTAAGGTTATTTTGACATTCTACAGAGGAGTTTTTTCAATATTTTTTTAGCTCAAAAATTAACGGTACCTGTCATATAACCGTTATGTAAAAGCTTATTTTTCTTTTTTCTTAAAAACGGCTCCAAGAATTTTTATAAAAAAAAATCAGTGTACTACTGTAGGTATGCATTATATTTTGGTGAAAAAAAAAATTAAAATGGTGGGCTAAAAACGGTACCTCCCATAGGACCTTTTTTTTTTCTTCGACTTTCTCGAAAACTGGTGATCCGATTACAATCAAAATTGATATTCAAGAAGATGTAGGTATCCTGAGTAATTTTGCGTATTTTTTTAAAAAAAATTTTTTTGTAATTTTAATAATTTTTTTTTTTTTTTTTTTTGAAAAATCAAAAAAACGGGTAAGTGAATTTTTTTTTAATTTTGTTTTTAAATGTACGTTATTTTTGTGCTCAAGTTTGTATTCTTGAATTATTTTTTTTATTTTTTTAAAAAAATTTGTTAAAAAAAAACCATTTTATTTAAAAACGGCTCTAACGATTTTGAAAAAAAAAAATTCACACTTTTTCACATTTTTTAAAGAGACAAAATGGCGTTTAAATTTTTCCGCTGAAAACTATTTTACTTACTTTTTTTAAGCCATCAAAAGTCAGAAAAATCGAATATAATCTTTGAAGTTCCCTTAATATTTTTCAAATTTTATTCCAAGCTGTACCGCACATAAGAGCAAGTACGTGCGATCCAGTCGTGCAATTTATTTTTTTATCAATTTAGTTTACGAAATTATTTCAACATTAAACTTTAACATTCAAAATACACAGATTCTTACGTGGTTTCGGGGTAAATACCAATTTTCTTTCTTTGATTCTCTGAATAAAAGCAATTTTTTTTGAATTATTAATAAGCAATTCCATTTTTCTAAAAATAAACCCTAATTTTAAGACTTGAAACTGTTTTCCAAGACATCCATCAGATATCTAAAAGGAAGGATTAATCTCGGACAGTATCGAGTTACCTTTAAAAAAAAAAAAAAACCAGCGACGCACAAAAGTTTAGATACTCTTAAAGAAAACAAGAAGAAGGGAAAATAAAATAAAACTCAATTGAATAACAAATTATTACAAAATGAACAGAATTTTTGCAAAAAAAGGACCAAAAACCATCAAAAACAATTGTAGACGGGGATTCGGTTTTTCCTTCGTCTACACGTGAATTATTAAATGTAAGTCTCCGTCGAGAATATTCTCAATAAGATTATAAAATCTCCCGATCCCGATCCAGAGACTTTGTCTAGATATCAACTCGAACTCCAAAACCAAACCGAAATGGAAATGAAATTATAATGTCCATTTCTATTAAGGAAAATTAGATATTTTTTTTTTTTTTGCTTCGGAAATATAACGTAATATAAATCTTCTTGAGGATTTTATTTTATTTTTTTTTTATTTCATTCAAACCGCGTTCGGGTATTGCCTCATTTTTCCCCACCTCCCCCCAAGGTAGAAAAAACCATTTTGAACAATTTAGATTGGTGTCAAGTTTCAAGAGCGTGTGCGCGTCCCTGCCAAATGGATGAAGCAGGAGACCAGACCAGAGGATGTTTTTTTTTTTTTTTTTATTCTCCACCCTTGTCAAAGAAGTGAACTTAGAGAGACGTAGGTTTCAGACTAAAAGAAAAACCTCATTGAATTTTATTAAATCCCTTTTAGAGGAATTGAAAAAAAAAAAAAGTAAAAGAAGAAGTGCCACATCTTCTCGAGAATTACTCTGCGGCGCGTCCGGAGACAGGACATCATCTTATAGTTAATTTGATAAGGAGGCTTTTGTGGTTTTGCAGATTGTGACAGGAGTCAAAAATAATTTCGAACACTTTGAAATATGGGCTTTTGGGTTTGGATCCGGGGGCACATGTGTTTAGGTAGAGAGTGTCGGTTTGACACGTGCACGTGTATCAAGTGTCAGAGTCCTTTTAATTCTCGATTTTCTTTTTCGTTTCTGTGGCGCACAAAACTAATTCCATAAACGAAAAATTATTGTTAATCTGTCGCTCAATGTGGTGGGAAAACATTGAAAATTTTGTTCGACAAGGGGTGGTTGGTTGCATGGGGCAGAGTAAAGCAGCACATGGTGCCACAATTTTAGCAATTAATTCGTGAGAATTAATGTAAATTTTATTGTTTAATTACCACATGCGTTGCACCCAATACCGTCGTTGGTTGGTGGCAAACAATGCTCATTGTATTTGAGTGGAAATCACG
The DNA here is from genome assembly GCA_963971375.1 of Platycheirus rosarum. Taxonomy (NCBI): domain Eukaryota; kingdom Metazoa; phylum Arthropoda; class Insecta; order Diptera; family Syrphidae; genus Platycheirus; species Platycheirus rosarum. The sequence goes on along the minus strand of OZ020507.1, from coordinate 3,127,609 downwards.
AATTTTGTTGAAAGTTGCACGGAAATGCTAGAACAATAGCATCATCAGGAACCGAGCTTGAGGAGGGCTCTTATGGTAAGTTACATTTTTAAACTTATTTCCCGGGATACTTTTTCGAGTGTTGCATACCACGATCTTGACATAAACAACCATTGTTTTAGTTAAACAAACAACGAAAAAAAAAACTGTTATATTGTCGACAAGGGTCTCAATACTTAACGGTTAATTGTGTCGCTTAATCAGACTTTAACGCAACCACCTCAAGAGGCTCGAAAATGTATAAAAAAAAAAAAAAAAAACACAAAATCCTTTTAGGCCTCACGTCGTCGTCGTCTCTTGTGTGTAATTGCTCCGGAAATACGGTAAATGGGTACTCGACGTCATATGCCGTCCTCGTTAGTTCCCATTTAGCACGTTAGGGGGTAAGCTTCCTCGTTTGGTGATAATTTGTTATATAGTAGTTAGAGGTACCGGGACCGGGTATACCTACTACCTACGTGCTTTGACACATTGCTTGGAACATGTGAGAACAAATGGAAATGAGGCAATTGCAACATTTTTCAAGACCACTTGGCTGCAAGCAAGGGGAAGTGCCCACTAATTGGATAGTTCCTTAGAAAATTGCAGCTCAGCTATGTGATTATTTGAGCCAGAGACGCAGAGAAAAAATTGCATTGCAGTGATTACTTCTATTAAGGCGGTTATGCTGACACCACTGCAGCTAAGTGCCACACACTGATGGCCTCATAAAAAAATGTAAAATTGTGCTAATTGGTTTGTTAATGCCGGAATCTTGGTTCGGCTGATCTGTGTGGGTGATATGAAGTGTAACGTATCTAAGAGATTCTTTGTATCTCATTGAATTAATGAATTCGTAAAATTGTATATAAAATACTATAGAAGAAAAGACAAGCTATCCTTAGCATTGATGGTTTGAATTTAAATAAAAGCTTTACTTAACAAGATTCTTCATTTTGTATGTTAAATAATTTCCAATTATTATTTAGACTTTTTTTTAAGATAGCTTGTCGTTCTCAAGAATGAGGGCTTTCTACTGGAAGCGAATCGTGAAATAAGTGAGGGAAATGAATAGTTTATTTGAGCAAGATGTTTTTCAGGCTTACCTCCGATCCTGATAAACACAAAATTCGTGTTTTTTCGCCTCTAGGCACATCAGACCATTGTGTCATTTCTGCAAATCTCTCGTGCCAACAAAACTCAGTTGAAGAGAAACCCCCTAGGAGAACCGTTTGGCAAAACGAGAAAGCCAACTGGGACGGTCGCAATAATTTCTTCAGGATCTTCAACTGGTCGCTCTGCTTCCTCGGTAGTGACATAGACTCCAGCGCAGTTATGATAACAAATGTTATCCTCTTAGGTATGCGAAATTTTGTCCCGAATAGGTCAAAAAGTATCAAACCTAAAGATAACTCATGGTTTGATTCGAGCTGTAAAGAGATTATCAGGTTGAAAGAGGTAAGTTTCCGATGTTATAAAGCCAACAATACCGAGGAAAACCGGAAAAAGTTTCAGCAAGCTAGAAAGGCCTGTAATGTTCACATTCGCAAGACTAAATTTTTACATGAACAAAAAATCCGGCAAAAAATACTGCAATGTCCCAAAGGCAGTACAAATTTTTGGTCATTTGTTAAAAACGTAAAGAACTCCTCGTCATCATCGGTTCCTACGCTTGTCTTCAATGATACTCCTGTTGTCAGTTCTCAAGAAAAAGCAGATCTGCTTGCAGCCCAATTCGCTGCTAACTCAACGCTGCCAGCAGGTGTTTGTACTCCTCCTGTACTCGAGAGCGTAAATGACTTCATGGGACCTATCTTCTTTCGCACTCGTACAGTCGCAAGAGTATTAAAAGATCTTAACATAAACAAATCCGCTGGCCCGGATAAAATCCCCGCTATTGTTCTGAAGAGGTGTTTTTCAACGCTGGCAAAACCATTGCGTAAGCTTTTCCATCTGTCCTATTCCTCTGGTCTCTTTCCGAGTGGATGGAAAATAGCATTTGTCCAGCCAATCCCTAAGAAAGGCGAATCTTCTTCTCCCTCAAACTATCGACCAATTGCACTTACGTCCCTTCTTTCCAAGGTCATGGAAACGTTGATTAATTTTCAGCTTAAGAAATATCTTGAGGACCGAAAGCTTCTTAATGACCGGCAGTACGGCTTTCGTAGCAACAGGTCCACTGGTCCACAATCTCTCCATCGTTTTGGGGAAAGCAAAATTATTGCACTTGATATTTCTAAGGCATTTGATAGAGTTTGGCATCAAGCTCTTTTATCGAAAATGCGTGCATTTGGACTCGACAAATCTCTTCTTCGTTGGATTAGTAATTACCTTTCGAAACGCGCAATACAAGTTGTATTGGACGGATTCAAGTCTGATTCTCACAAAATAAACGCTGGCGTGCCCCAGGGCTCTGTTTTGTCTCCGACTCTCTTCCTTATTTTTATCAACGACTTATTATCTGAAACAACTAATCCTATCAATTGTTTCGCAGACGACAGTACTCTCAGCTTCTCATATTCGTTTTCTGACTCACATCCCCGTTCTTCGGATGTGGAACTGGAACGGCAGCGTATGATAAGTTCATTAAATTCTGATCTTGACAGCATTGTTCAATGGGGAATAAGAAACCGCGTAGAATTTAATGCTTCGAAAACACAATGTTGTCTTTTGTCGTTAAAGCGAAATATACCCCTAATGCCACTATCCATGAGTGGCACTTGCATAGAGGAAACCAACCACCTCTCAGTTCTCGGTATGTGCATTACAGACCACCTTCTGTGACGTTGACGTTGCCAAAAATGCCGCGAGATGTTTAGGTTCCCTTCGAAGATGCAAGAAGTTCTTCACCCCGTCTGATCTGGCTACAGTATATAAAGCATATATTCGTCCTAAACTTGAGTATAACTCCCACATTTGGGCAGGTGCTCCTGTAACCCACTTGAGTTTTCTAGATAGAATACAAAAAAGAGCTTTAAAAATGATAGGCGATCGAGCAATAACAGAAAAATTTACATCTCTCTGGAGCACAGACGTAATGTTTCCTGCCTTTCATTATTTGATCGCTACTTCCATAAACAATGCTCTAGCGAAATAGCCAATTGCATTCCTCCCCTGAAACGCTTTAACCGTAATAATCGCACTGCAAGGAATGCCCATCATTATACCCTTGAGCCCAACTTCGGACGTACTGTCAAGTACAGGGATTCTTTCTTTAGTCGTACCACGCGAATGTGGAATGCCTTGCCAGACTCTGTTTTTCCCTCCCACTTTGAAGTGCAGAACTTTAAAACAAATGTGCATCGTTACCTCCTTTCACATCCTTCTCTATTTTCCTAAAGCCCTCGCTGTGTTTAATTAACATTATAAGGGTAGCCAAAATCCCTTTAGTGCGGGCTTATTATAAAAAAAAGGCTAATTTGAACGAAAATCATATTTCTTTTCAAAATCTATACTGCAGACTGCAGTGACTTAGCAGAAATAATTAATGAGGACTAATTAAACTTTAAGGAAATTATAAAAAAAATTCTGCATAAACTTTTTGGAAGACTTAAAAAAGGAATTAATATTCATAACCCTTTCTTAACTTCATTACAATATTCTACGCCGAAAGCGACTGTATCAGAAAAATTAAATTTAATTTTAAAATTTGAAACCTAAAAGTTTTTTTTAGCTTTTCCACTTATCCGCTGAAGATGTCGTAGAAGGAATTTTGCTTTGCATTAAATCTAACGCTATTGGATTGGACGAAATGCACCCATCGTTATTAAAAATTCTATTGCCTTCACTGTTACCGTATATAACGCATATATTCAATTCAATTCATAGCTACTAACGAATTTCCCCTATACAATGGAAAATGCCAAAAATAATACATTCCAAAATCGTCGAGAAATGATGAATTTAGACCAATATCAATATTATATCTATCAAGGGTTTTTGAAAATAAAAAAAATAAAAATATTTTGACTTCAAAACAATCCGGATTTAGTAGGAAAAATAGTTGCATTACTGCTTTGGTTAGGAGGACTTTAGAAAATCTATCGACCATGATAACATTACGTTTTTAGTACTACTCGATTTTTCGAAAGCTTTCGACATGGTGAATCATTGCACTCTATGTGAAAAGCTCTCCGGTTCTTATAACTTTTCCTCGGACGCAGTCAAACTAATTTACTCTTATCTTGACAAAAGAATGCAGCGGTTGAACATAATGGAATCATCTCAGATGTTTTGTTCACTAACAGCGGTGTGCCCCAGGGATCTATACTTGGGCCCCTGTTTTTTTCTCTATATATTAATGAGCTTTCAAAAATTGTAAAACATTGTTCATACTTTATGCCTATGATGCTCAACTATAAATTAGTTGTCCATTAGAGCACTTTGTGACTTGCAGTACTGAAGACTTAGAAGAAGTTGTATGCTGGTCACACCAAAAGAGTTTAATGCTGAATCCGAAAAATCTTAATACTTAGTTATATCAAATAGTAAAACAGATTTCTCTTTACTTAGATTTATATTAGATAGGTCCGCTATTGAATATGCAGAATCTGCTATAAATTTAGGTGATATCTTCAATCGCAGTCTAACATGGAATAACCATGTCACTCATAAAGTCGGCGTCCTTCGCACACTTTGGTCGACACAGTGCTTCACCCCTTTAAGAATCTGAATATTACTTTGTTAAAACACTTATCACGCCACTCATTACTTATGGTTGCGAGATATTCTGCAATCTAGACCATACAAGTAAAAGGAAACTGACAGTTGGTTCAATAGTGCTATACGATACATCCATGGACTACGCCGTTTGGAATGTTTTTCAAAAACCTCCTGAAATTTCGATCTTTAGTCACATTCTTGAATTCAACTAGATCTGAACATTTATTGATCGCCGCTTTAGTTATTGTTCGTGCAGATTAAACATTTTGAGATAACAATCAAACATGACATTACGATGATAGAGAAACTTATTTGAGTTACTGGCAAAATTCGGTTCGCCTGCCTGCCTGTCTGTCTGTCTGTCTGTCCGGGTGTATATCGATCTGCAGCCTAAACGGGTTAAGCGATTGCGTTCAAATTTGGCATTCCTCAGAGGGGAAATTGAAATTTTATTTTAGGGCTAAAAATAACGGTACTTGCCATACGACCGTTTAGGAAAAGCATATTTTCTCAAAAACGGCTACAATGATTTTGATGAAAATTTTTGAGAATTTTTTTGTTGGTATTGGCTATCATTTGATTGGAGCGAGACCTTTCATATAACGGTATTTTTTTAATTTTTGGCGTTCTCGGTAACGGCTCTATGGATTTCTGTCAAATTTTATATTTGAAAAGATTAAGAAAGCCAAATTAATTCTGCATATCAACAATTTGAATAACTTTTTTTTCTAATTAATATTAATTTTTGATTTTTTTTTTTTTTTTGAAAAATCAATATTTTGAAAACTAATCAAAAAAAAATTATTTTTAATTTTATATTCACATGTACCTATATTAATAAACTCTAAAAAACTGCATACCCAAATTTAAAAATACAATTTTTTTCAAAAAACTTGAAATAAAAAACAGGATTTTATCAAAATCCGTCCTACAATTTTCGAAATACTTTTTTCATAAATTCTTTGTTATTTAAGACGTGTGGTGGCGTACTTCATTTTTTACTGAAAACCGGTGGTTTTGATAGGTTTTATAAGTTCAAACAGTGTTACTTTCAACGTAAATGTTATTTGTTTTTGTCCAAGATCTTTCCTTCCAATGTAATTAGGCACATAAGAGCAAGTATGGGGATTCTTTTTTTAGCCGAACAACACGAATTTGGAATAGTTTACCCGGCGGGATTTTCCCTTGCCATTTTGATCTGCTAACATTCAAAACCAATGTTAATCGGCACCTCCTATCTCTCCCCTCCCTATCTTCGTAATGCCCGCGCAGTGTGTTCTACATTAAAAGGGAGACACATAATCCCTGGTGCGCGCGTTAATTATAAAAAAAAAAAAAAAAAAAAAGTACGTGCGACCCAGTCGTGCCCATTTTTTGAATTTGGCAAGCAATTGCTTGCATGGAGCTTGTATAAGGCAAACTTTCGCAAGCCACACATTTGAAACTTTGAGAATTACAAGGCCCTAAAAAGTGAGAGTTTGGTGAGCTCTACACAAGGCTTGTTGAAAAAGGTTCAAAATGGATGGATGGATGTTTACTGAAAATTAAACAAACAATAGCTGTTATAAGGCTTTCCACGGCAAGTCAATACAAACAGCTTTTTTAAGGCTTGCCTTTGAATTAATTAATTAATTTACTTATATAGAGATTCAAGAGTCTTATAAATAAAATCAGTTGAAAATAAAATAAAAGAGTTACTGTAAATGGGGTGGAATCGGCTAACGAACAGAGTTGGATTTACTTGTTCGTTCTTTTTGCATGTTTCTACTTTCCAATTTAAAAATCCGATTTCACTGCAAAATATGAAAAATACATTTCATATACCTACTCTGAAGTTCATTATCAAATCGACAATCGTTTTTTGCTTTGATTTTAAGTGACAGCAATTTAGGTATCGTTTTTATACATTTATGTTTGCTTTTGTAAAAACGTCCGTCTGATCAGAACAAATCTGAGAACTAGAGCAAACATTTTGGAACTTCTTGAACCTAAGTATGAATCTATCTAGGGATATCCTTGAGGATATTTTTTGGCAATCTTTAAATTAACAAGAGAAACCTTTGTACCTTTTCCTTAGACTTTTCAGATTAGGAGAAATTAATTTTTGTGAAAAAGTTTCTCCCGGGAACCTTACATACGACAATAGATTTTAAAATAAAAGCCAAACAAGAGCTTGGTATAATGATATCTTTAAGAAAACATTACAAACTCAACCGTTATGGAATATTTTTGAGTTTTGGTTAAAAATGACAGAGGAAAAGTATTCCGGCGATATTCTTATTCGAATGTCGTTTGATTTTTTGGGTCGGAGAGAGAAAGATAGAGAAAGATTTTCATACAGATTAGTTTAAAAAGACCATCAAATAATATACATAAAACACAATACTGTCACTATTCTGGCATTGTATATAGAAACAATAGTACTATCATGGTGACTCATTTTGTGAACGCCCCCTATCTCGCTGATTCAGAACTAACTGACAGAATTGAAAAGAGAGTTTTTAGAGAATGTTTTTTTAAAATAGAGAATAAAGATGAGAGGCAGGTTAGAAATAGACAGGGCTATTAGGAAAAGGAAAAAAATACATGCAGTGAGGTGAATTAATTTGTTGTTGCTTTGTTGGGGAAATATTTGTTTTTATTATGAAATTTTTTTTTTGTTTTGCTTGCCGTGTTCATAGGTAAGAAAGTAAGTATATATAATAACGGGTGATTTTTTTGAGGTTAGGATTTTCATGCATTAGTATTTGACAGATCACGCAGGATTTCAGACATGGTGTCAAAGAGAAAGATGCTCAGTATGCTTTGACATTTCATCGTGACTAGACTTACTAACTTACTAGAAAAGTTGGCAGAAAATCCGCTTTTTTATCGACAAATTTTGTTCAGCGATGAGGCTCATTTCTGGTTGAATGGCTACGTAAATAAGCAAAATTGCCGCATTTGGAGTGAAGAGCAACCAGAAGCCGTTCAAGAACTGCCCATGCATCCCGAAAAATGCACTGTTTGGTGTGGTTTGTACGCTGGTGGAATCATTGGACCGTATTTTTTCAAAGATGCTGTTGGACGCAACGTTACGGTGAATGAACCGAACACTCATTTTGGTAATAAAATTCAATGATTTGCAAGCGTTGCTCGGTAGTAGTCATGATGAAATGTCAAAGCATACTGAGCATCTTTCTCTTTGACACCATGTCTGAAATCCCGCGTGATCTGTCAAATACTAATGCATGAAAATCCTAACCTCAAAAAAATCACCCGTTATATGCGTATATACACTTTCAAAGGCAAATTTTATGAGGCGAGTTTTGGATTCGTGAATATAAACAAAAAATTGATATAACAATTAAGCATGAAATCATGACAGGGCGATAATAGAGAAGCCTTAACAGTTGGTGAACAAAATGTATGTATGTCCGTCTGTATGTATAATGAACTGCAGCCTTAACGGCTTTAGTCATATAATTACCTATGGCTTGAGCCAATTTATTTGGAAATTCTACTGCGCAGCTCTCTTCAAATTTTCCTTCTCATCACTTGATTTTAAAAGATGGACTTTCTTTACATGAGGTATAACGATGGCTTATTATACACTATACAGTGTTCAAGAAAGAAGAAAGTACTTATTTTATATGTATACGTACGTATGAAAGAACACGAATGCATAACAATAATAAATAACAATAATGCATCGCACGTACTTGCTCTTCTTGAATATCAATTTTGGTTCTAATCGGCTTACCAGTTCACGAGAAAGTCGAATAAAAAAACGGTCCTATGGAAGGTACCGTTCTTAGCCTACTATCTTGAATTTTTTTCACCAATACATTTCCCGCACCAACAATAGTACACAGATTTTTGTTCATAGAAATTCTAAGAGCCGTTTTCGAGAAAAATAAGATTTTACATAATGGTTATATGACAGGTACTGTTAATATTAGAGTTAAAAAAAATTAAAAAGTACTCTGTAGAATGTCAAAATAACCTTAAGTTCTAAATTTGAAGAAGATTGGCAAGAACGTTTAGACTGTAGTCGAAAATACATACTTACAGACAGACAGACATTTATGTTTCTCTATCATCGTAATGTCATGTTTGATTGTTATCTCAAAATTTGTAATCTCCACGAATTCATAACTTGCATTATAGTACCTATAAACGCAAGTAAAAAATATCGGAAGGATCTGTTAACGATACTTTTCATGTATTCATAACGTTTTTTTATTTTCACCTCTCTCTAAACGGCACAAACCGTTATATTTGAAAAATTAGGTTGACGAATAAATTTTGGGCTCTATATCCCTTAAAATTGCGTTTCCCCACATTTAAGAGTATGCAGCACCAGTTATTCTGCAACTAGACATTTGCAAGGTATTGTATAAGAGCAAGTATGTGGCACGAATGCATTACTTGCGTTATATTATATTATATTATATGCATATAATCGCAAATTAAAATTGTGATTGGTTATAAAAATTCTTAATATTTAATAAAAAAAGTCAACAAGCCATCTATCCACATCCCTTATATGAATATGCAAAAACCTACAAACATACATATTTGGTCACTAACTTCAAAGTCCTTACTTTCATAACAATGCCATTGTTGATTAGTTTCATTATTAAGAATCCATAACTTGATTCAACAAAATAACGAAAATAACATATTTTCCCTTTTCTACCCATTATAATTATAATCCAAGTCCTTGTACCTATGAATTTTCAATAAAAACTTTTATAATAATGAATTTCTATACACAATTTGCACTTAATTTGCACCTAACGCCTATCGGATTGGGAAGCGAAATTAATAATTTACAAATCAAAACCAAAATCTGTTTCTTCAAGGAAATTAATATAAATACAAAAAGTAAGATTGTGTTTAAATTTTAAGAATGTATATGTATTTTTTTTCGCAAGCGGCAACAAAGCAAGTTGTAGTAAAATAGTAAACAAAAATTTGTAAATCTAAAGAATTCAAAAAATGTAAACAAAAGCTACAAAAAAAGGAAAATAAACAAAAATTCAGATGCTTGTCAGTTTTTTCTACCTTCCTAACTGCCTATTCCTACCAACAACAATTAATTGTTTACTTAAAAAAACCCGTTGCTAAGGATTTCTACCTAGCAACGCTTAAAAAGCTACATCAAAATGATTTTAACAAATGAAAATGTTTGTACCGTGAGCAAATTCCAAAAAAATTAATTCACCTCAGCTAAGCGAAACAAAACACCCTTAATAATCTTCTGGTCTCTTTCTTTTCCTTCCCGCCTTACGTTCTCTTAATTCTCTCTCACAAATCTAGCGGTCACAACTAGCGCCATCACACGAGCTGATTCCACAAGATTGTTTGATGTCCCATGATAGTACTATAGGCAGTATATATACAATGATTCTGGGATAATTTGTTGAAATATCAACAAACAGAAGAAATTCTTCTTCACGTAGTATATTTTTGTATATGGTTAACATTACATTACATTTTAATCTACTCCGTAGATAAATCTAAAAAGTAGACACACTTACGAGCACTGGCTACTGAAGCCATTGGCTCAGACAATTACAAGACAACACACAAGACGAAATTGATACAGGACAGAACAGAAGATAGAAAGAGGACGGAAAACAGAAAACACTTAACACATGTCAACAACCCCCATCTTTCCACTAACCACGCGCATGTTCATGGTCTTCTATTCACGTCAAAATATTCATTCAATTTCAATTTAGATCCACAAAAACTTTTGTCCCACTCGAAATAAAAATAATAATTTTAAAAAAATCAAGACTTTTAATTCTTGACAGAATTATAAGTGATGCCAAGAAACAAACAATTTTTGGCCATCGATTTACACAGAGCAATGAATAGTTGATAATCAAAAACGACTATCAAAAAAGCGACAATCAATTATCACCTTAGCCGATTCCATCCCAGGAAAAAAGTGCTAACAGAAATTATTTCTTAAGTTCATTGAAATTAAATTAAATGCTACGTTAAGTATATAGGAATGGCTGTCATTGAAAGGCTTTGGTAAGGCCTTTTTATAACATTCAGAGCTCGCTGTTAGCATTTACTGGCTGAACACAATGGCGCAAAATTTTAAACAATTAAAACCTACTCTAAATCAATTTTAAAATGGGCGTCGGCTCTAAAAATATAAAATATAAAACGAAGGTCGGCTCTATGTTAATTTTAAACGACATAAAGTATACTTTAACCTTAAACAACTTGTCTAAATTTAAAACGAGCAAACCACTTGTTTATCTTTTTAAAGTATACTTTAACCAGACGACAATAGTAAGCCGTGTTGGGGTGGATTCCCAATCTGTGAAACTGTGAAATGGTAATTTTTTTTCGATCCTAGATGTATGAACAAAGAAAAACAAGCGTCAAAAACTTTTCAAAATGGTGAATGAGTTTTCACAACCCAAACATCCCATGAAGAGCCCCGCAGTTTTGAGATCAAGCAACGATGTATGGCGCAGGCAAATGATGGTGGACCGATTCATTCTGCGGCAATTTCCATTTTTTTTTTTTTATTTATTTCATTAATTATATTTTTTTTTTATTCTTTTACGACATTTGTCAATGTCTAATTACTAAATATTGATTAAAAACACTTCCAACGCATTATGATAAGTTTTTATTATTTCATATTTTCACAAATCGGGAATTGACCTCCTGGAAAAAAATTGTTTACATTACGTAATACGTTACGAAACCACACACAACACTAGTTGTCAGGGTTGTTTATCTTGTTTAAAATTGAGAAAATGTTAAACAAGGGCCCGTATGTAAAGAACTTCTTTAACTAGAGTCGGTTTTATTGCCGACACAACTGGAATACGCATACGGAAAGTTTGGTTAACTTTTAACTTTTACGTACAGTAAATTTGACATTTCATCTGATGCAGAGAGAAATTGTGAATGAGAAAACAATCTTTCTTACGTCTGTCCCTCCCGAACCCCTTTTTTTTAGTATAACTGAAATAACACCAGATGATTCCATTCTTGGTAATATTTCAATTCGTGGCACAAAAGTTTCTTCTCTCTTTTATCATTTCTTTTTGGTATTCCATTCATTTTAAAAATCAAATGTCAAAGTTACTATACGTGCATTTTGTTCCGATTGAAATTGGTACGTACCACAAATTTGACAGCTGTTCCGTACTCCGTCTCCGTAACTGGCTGAACACAATGCAAAAACGGAACTGCATTACGGAGACGGAGTACGGAACAGCTGTCAAATTTGTCGTACGTACCAATTTCAATCGGAACACAATGCACGTACAGTAACTTAGAAATTTAAATTAAAAAATGGATGGAATACCAAAAACAAATGATAAAAAGAGAAGAAACTCTTATACAACGAATTGAAATATCATTAAGAAGAATGGAATCATCTGGTGTTATTTCAGGTATACTAAATAAAAGGGTTTGGTAGGGACAGACGTACGAAAGATTGTTCTCTCTTTCATAATTTCTCTCTGCATCAGATAAAATGTCGAATTTACTGTACGTAAAAGTTAAAAGTTAACCAACCTTTCCGTATGCGTATTGCAGTTCCGTATGCAGTAACGTACCATTGTGTTCGCAAAATACAGTTCGCGTGTATTTAATGTTTGCAGTTCCGTATGCGTATTCCAGTTCCGTCGTCATTGTGTTCAGCCAGTAATGCAGTTCCGTTTTTGCATTGTGTTCAGCCAGTTAGCTGGCACAAAATGGCTTGCTCAGGCAGGCTAATATCATTTCATGAAAAGCTATCGTACTAGGCGATTTTAATGCCAGAATAGGTAAAGAGGAAATCTTTGGTAGGACTGTCGGAAAACATAGCCTACACGACACAACGTCTGAAAACGGACTTAGGCTAATTGACTTCGCAGCGGCACATAACGTCACCATTGCAAGCACACGGTTTCCTCATCTCGATATACACAAAGGGACTTGGCGACACCCAGATCAAAGAACCGTCAATCAGATTGATCACGTTGCGATCGATGCAAGACACGCCTCCAGTATCTTGGATGTTCGCACCTTCCGAGCAGCTAACATCGACTCGGATCACTACCTTGTTGCAGCAAAGGTAAGAATGCGAATAACCCGAACTCCACAACAACGGAGTAATACTGTGAGGAAGTATGACGTCGGAAAGCTGCAATCGCAAGAAACCGCCAGAACCTATGCCGATCGAATATCCCGTAACCTCTCAAGAAATCCAGTACCGCCAGCATCAAGTGTCGAAGACCAGTGGCAACACTGCTAACAAGCCATCAGAGATGCCGCAACTGATGTGCTAGGTTTCACCAGACCACCACCACGAAACCTCTGGTTTGATGACGAATGCAGGCAGGCCCATGCAGCCAAACAAGAGGCATATAAAGCGACGCTGCAAAGAAAGACGAGAGCTGCTCGCGAGCTTTACGAGCAGAAAAGACGGGAAGAACACCGGCTTCTCCAAAAGAAAAAAAGAGAGCATGAGAAGCACGCGATCGAAGATATTGAGAGATACTACTCCAGGAACAACGTGCGGAAGTTTTACCAACAGGTAAAAAGAACATGCCAAGGAAAAAATCCCGCACAGAAGCCTGTAGAGATAGGAATGGAAACCTCGTAGTAGAGTCACAGTCGGTGCTAAGTAGATGGAAGGACCATTTCTGCAGACTGTTAAACGGCGATGAAGACCAAAATCCCGCTGTCAGGCAGAATGAACCATTCAACATGGACAATGACAGACAAAACTTCCGTCCACCTGACCAAAATGAAGTAAGGATAGCAATATCTAAACTAAAAAACAACAAAGCTGCTGGACCCGACGGACTACCCGCCGATCTTTTTAAAGCGGCCGGAGATGACCTGGTGGAGTGCATACACCAACTCATCTCTACAGTTTGGTCAGAAGAAAGTATGCCTGATGAATGGAACCTCAGCATCGTTTGCCCGATCCACAAGAAAGAAGACCCTCTAAACTGCGCCATCTATAGAGGAATAAGTCTCCTGAATATCGCCTACAAGATCCTCTCTGCCGTACTATGTGAATGCCTGAAACCTTCCGTCAACAACCTGATTGGCCCCTATCAGTGTGGTTTCAGACCAGGAAAGTCCACAATCGATCAAATGTTCACGCTAAGGCAGATCTGGGAAACTACCAAAGAATTCCAAATCTATACCCACCACCTCTTTATCGATTTTAAGGCCGCGTACGATAGCATTTATAGAGTCGGACGAGTTTTGGCATCCCCACAAAACTCGTCCGACTGTGCAGGATGACGATGGAGAACTCTCGCTGCTCCGTCAAGGTTGGTACTGACCTCCAGAAGCTTTTGACGTCAAAAAAGGATTCCGACAAGGTGATGCGCTATCGTGCGATTTCTTCAACTTAATACTTGACAAAATTATAAGAAACTCGCAAGTCAATTGTAGTGGGACAATTTTTTTCAAGTCTGTGCAATTGCTAGCATACGCTGACGACATAGACATAATTGGCAGAACTCGGCGAGCTGTCAGTGGAACGTTTGCTAGCATTGAAGCTGAAGAGGCTAAGATGGGACTAGCAGTCAATGAGGCCAAAACGAAGTACCTGCGGTCCACAAAAAGGGACACACAACACCGGCGGATTGGACAAAACATCACAATAGACAGGTACAACTTTGAGGTAGTTAGGGACTTTGTGTACCTCGGATCCGCTATAACATCTGACAACAACATCTCGTCAGAAATAAAGCGAAGAATTACTCTTGCCAATCGCTGTTTCTATGGGCTAGGAAGGCAATTGAGTAGCAAAGCCCTCTCTCGAAAGACAAAGGAGACTCTGTATAAGACCCTAATCATCCCAGTCCTGCTCTATGGCGCCGAGGCATGGACTCTATCTAAAGCGGATGAAGATATCCTTAGTCGTTTCGAGCGTAAGATTCTTCGGAAGATTTTTGGCTTTATCTGCGTTAACGGGCTTTGGAGGAGAAGGTTCAACCAAGAACTATACGAGCTGTACAGCGACATTGACCTGGTCAAAAAAATACGCATATCACGTTTAAGATGGCTAGGTCATGTAGAGCGAATGGACAACAATGCTCCGGCTCGCAGGATCTTCGATTCCATCCCAGAGGGTAGACGCAGTCAAGGAAGACCTCACCTTAGGTGGCGCGCTAAAGTGGAGGACGACCTCAACCAACTTGGAGTGCAAAACTGGAGGCAGCTAGCCAAAGACCGAGTTGGCTGGAGAGGCATGTTGGTTGAGGCCCAGGTTCGTCCCGAACTGTAGCGCCACCTAAGTAAGTAAGAAAAGCTATTTGCTGCTATAAAACCATTCAACAAAAGTCTTATAGCAGTTAAATAGCTTGCATAATGTGCTCCAAAATAACTTGAATAAGGCCTTTTATAAGTTTAATAAATTGTAAGCAGGCAAGTACGTGCGATCCAATTGCCACCATTTCAGTACAATTTTAAAACAGTTTTCAGTTATTTACTCCATAGAGCTGCTGTGGGGGGAGCTGGATAGAAGGGTCAGGGATCAATTCAATATGCAACAATTCAAAAAGCTTATAGCTTCATTATAATGCCAAGAATTGTAAAAAGTAATCGAATGTAGAAGAGAATTTTTTGACGAAAATTCGCTTTAAGCCAAATTTATATATTTTTTTACCATATTTTGGTTTTATACACACTCTTCACTAATTAAACATGTTTATTTGTCAACTAAAATTTTTTTAAATCAAATTTCACTGCACTTACCTGTACACGAGCTTCTGTAAGATTTATTTTCATAGCCAAATCCTCGCGGGTGAACACATCTGGATAGTGGGTTTGGGCAAAAGCAGTCTCCAGCTCTTCCAGCTAGAAAAAGATAAAAAAAAAAAAATAATCATCAATTATTAGATGAAAGCTTATCCACATTAAGGAACCTACTTGTTGCAATGTAAACGTCGTTCGATTCCTCCGCTGTTTTCGTCGAACAAACGTTTCATCATGAATGGCGGGATGATAGGAGTAACTCGTATCTGCAAATAGAAAAAAAAAACCCCAACATTAAGCTTCTTATAACAGGTTTTCAAGATCCCTATGGATGTGGTCTTTCAAAAAAAAAAAAAAAAAAAAAACAGAATTCCTACCAACGCTTGACCAAATTAAGCACTTAAGAGCAGATTTTCAACCCTTTTACATAATCTCTCCAACTTCCCCCCTCAAAGAATTCGCCTTAAACTGTTCCCTGAACTAAATGTCAAAAGTCCAATTCAGAAAAAGCACATCCGTCTTTCCATCCACTTGGTATATACCTAATTATTTCATGAGCCAATGTTAAGCGTATTACTCCTCGGCCGCCATCATAACTGAAGCTGCAACAAGGGAAGAGGCAAACGTGAAAGTCGGCATCATGATGGCCATCAATATTAAAAATTCCAAAACTTCTGACATACCCTTTCAACAAAAGGTTGCCTCCTTAAATTCTCTGGAAATTAATTTTCAACTTCGTCTAAATAATTAATTAGCGCAAGCAAATTACAAAATTCAATTGTTTTGAGCTACTACTTTGTTGGAACGGCACCGGCGGCAGCGGCGGCGGGCGGGTGAATCTTCCTTCTCTTTCCATCCGGGAAAAAAAGGTAATCGGATTAAGTTATTTGGGTATTTATTGGATGCAAAAGGGCAACCGTTTTGAAATTATTTTTAAGGATATGGACTGCGCATGTTGCATTGAAGAGAGAAGGGAAGGTTAAGAGCCAATGGTTTTGTATTCTTTGGAATTTAAATACTTTTTATTAAAAACTTTTCTGCGTTTTTTTTTTTTTTTTTTTGCATTTCAGAGGTCAAGGTGAAGGTGAAGGTGATTGGTATTATACAACCTTTTCATGCGAGTTAATGGCTCATGCATGCCATAGTTAGTTCTATGGTAGGGGCAATACAAGAGTTCTTTATTACGCAATCGGTAAGAGCCTCCCCGATAGTTAAAACCTACCAAGGAAAGTAATTCAGGAGCATCAATTTGACCAGAAAGCAATTGATGAAAAACCACAAGATCATTACTGACCCGTCTGTGAGAAAGGGATTGGAGATTCAGAAGCCGAATTCGATTCTCATAAGGGGGCAGATTAAATGGATCTTCCCATGGAAGGCCTTTAAGAGCAAAAGCTGAATAGCCTCAATTCGAGATTTATGGACTTCATACAATGGTGACCAAATTTGAGAAGCATACTCGAAATGGGGACGAACATAGCATTTGTATAAAGATAGTGTTACGTAGGGATCACTGAATTCCTTAGCCCACCTCTTAATAAATCCAAGCATGGAATTTGCTTTACTTTTAGTAGAGTTGAGGTGCTCATCAAATTCAAGGTTAGAACTAAATAAAACATCTAGGTCACGAAATGTAGAAACCTGACAAAGAGTTTGTTGAGACATTTAACTTCTTGTGGCTCAAATTCACTGTCCGCAAGCATGTCATTCATTATTGTTTTATTTACAGGAGTCCAAATCTCGACAGCAATTCCACTTGTAACGAGTTTGATGCACTGTCTGATTCCATCTCGAAAATTGTTTCCCTTTGTCCTCGCACTGAAATCGTTATTGCGGGCGATTTCAATGTACACAATTCCAATTGGCTCCGCCATTCTGTTCAGACAACACCCGAAGGAAGGTATGTCGAGCTCTTTGCCGGGTTACATCACCTTACCCAACTGATCGATGTGCCAACGCGTATACTGGATGTTGCTGGGCAAGCCGCCCATACTCTTGACTTGTTTCTTACTTCTCACCCTGATAAATATACCATTAGTGTAACTTCTCCATTTGACACTTCAGACCATTGTGTCATTTCAGATAATTTCTCATCCTCCACCCATCCAGTTAAAGAAAAACTTCCCACCAGGACCGTTTGGCAATACGAGAAAGCCAACTGGGACGGCCTGAATATTTTTTACCGAAACTTTAACTGGCCACTAACTGGATAGTGACATTCATGCCAATGCTTAAATGATCACAAATGTGATTCTTCTAGGGATGCGTGCTTTTATTCCTAACAGAGTAAAAAGAATCAAACCTAAAGAAAAGTCCTGGTTTAATTCTGAGTGTAAAGAAGCTATCAGGCTCAAATAAGTAAGTTTCCGTTCTTACAAAGCCAACCCTACAGAGGAAAATCGGAAAAAGCACAAAAAAGCAAGGAACTCATGCAACTCCGTTATTGAAAGAACCAAATTTTTGCATGACCAAAAATTACGGCAAAAAATTCTGCAGTGTCCCAAAGGCAGTACAAATTTTTGGTCATTTGTAAAAAATGTACTTGAGAATGTAAATTTTTCCATGGGACAGATTTTTTTCCGCACTCGTACAGTAGCAAGAGTTCTCAAAGATCTCGATATACACAAATCCGCTGGCCCGGATGGTATACCACCGATTCTTCTGAAGAGGTGTTCTTCCACACTGGCAAAGCCACTGCGTAAGCTTTTCCATCGCTCCTACTCTTCTGGAATCTTTCCTAGAAGATGGAAAACAGCATTTGTCCAGCCTGTCCCTAAGAAATGTGACCCATCTTCCCCCTCCTCCTACCGACCCATAGCACTGACATCCCTTCTTTCTAAGGTCATGGAAACACTGATTAACCGTCAGCTTAAGGAATATCTCGAAGATCGTAAGCTTCTCCATGACCGCCAGTATGGCTTCCGCAGCAACCGTTCCACTGGTGATCTGATGGCATATCTCACCGAACAGTGGAACAAATCTTTACATCGCTTTGGTGAAAGTAAGATTATTGCTCTTGATATCTCCAAGGCATTTGATAGAGTTTGGCATGAAGCTCTCTTATCGAATATGCTTGCTTTTGGGATCGATGATACCCTTGTTCGTTGGATTAGAAGCTATCTTCTGGACCGTTCAATACAAGTTGTATTGGACGGAATCAAGACTGATTCCCATAAAATAAATGCTGGTGTGCCCCAGGGCTCTGACATGAATGACACTTACATTCCTGCCCTTAAAAGTTTCTCTCGTTTCACCCTTGAGCCCAATTTCGGACGTACCGTGAAATATAGGGATTCTTTTTTTAGCCGTACAACACGACTTTGGAATGGTTTACCCGGCGAGATTTTCCCTTGCCATTTTGATCTGCAAGCATTTAAAATCAATGTTAATCGACACCTCCTATCTCTCCCCTTCCTATCTTCCTAATGCCCCTGCAGTGTGTTACATTAAATGGGAAACAAATAGTCCCTTGTGCGCGCGTTAATTATAAAAAAAAATAAGACAAAACTGTCTATATCTTCTTGTAAGATGATACGGTCTGAAGAATTTTTTTAATTTTTATTTTTTTTAAGAATTTCACTATTAGAAATGTAAGAAGATACGTCATTTATAGCAATTATGAAGAGTAAAGGTCCAAGGTGACTTCCTTGTGGAACTCCAGATAATGCATTAAAACATTGTGACAATACGTTACGAAATTTGACTTGGTAAGATCTATTTGTTAGATAGCATCTTATCCAGGCAATAAACAAAAAAAAAATTTAAACAAAATTACATTATAAGAGAGTTGGTCGAAGGCTTTAGAAAAATCCGTGTAAATGCAGTCTAATTCAAAACCACTTTCAAGTGCATTAGAGCATTTATGATGAAAAGATAATAGGTTCGTTATAGTGGATCTTTTTTGCATAAATCCGTGCTGCTGGTTGCAAATAATATTCTTAGTTAAGAAGGATAAGCTTTCTGTCTGAATGCTTGAAAGCTTTGAAGTTGGTCTGTTTTTTTTGATTTCCATTTTTTCACCTTTTTTTAAAATCGGTTTTATAAAAGATTTTTTCCAAAGACTAGGAAATTTGCCAGACGCTAATGAAAGCTTAAAAAGGTATTCCAAGTGGATGAGCTAAACATAAGGAACACTTTTTTAAAACGATAGGTGGAATCATACCAGAGAGAGAAAAAAGATAGTTTAAGATTCTCTCACTGCTAATTGGAACATTATTAAAATTAACTTGAGAGCAGCTAAGTCGATTATCAAAGTAATTTTCATCTATTATTACAGAGGAACTACAAAAGGAATTAGAGAAATGATTTGCGAAGGCATTAGAGATGTCAGCGTCAGGGGTATTTTTCAAGGTAAGACCATTAAAAACAAAGTTGGTTGGATAACCATCCGATTTTTTCTTCGAGTTAACAAAAGACCAAAAACTATTTGGATCATTTTTAAGAGAATACCCCATTTTTTGTTACATAGTTGGAGTAAAGATTATGGGAGAGCGTTCGAAATTCTTCAAAAAGACTTACGAAGATTTCGTGGTCAGTTGGAGAAAGAGTTGATTTAAAAGTTTTCCAAGCTTTATTTCTTTTGTTCCTTAAAAGCTTAAGTTCTTTAGTGAACCTTGGCATTCAAATTGAGATTCAATTCCTTTTATCCTTAAATAATAATCAAAATTATTCAAACCCACAGCCTTGGGGTTAAACCGCAAGTGCTATTACAATTATAATTCCATTCGAAAAAATATTGCAAAAAAAAAAAAACATTTTAGTACTCTAAATAATAATCCGATAACTCGACATCGCACGTCACCCTAAATACACGTTACGAGATTAAGTATTCCTAGTACAACATTATCTCAACACATGTCTTTGTCTCCTATCACCACCGCATCGCGCTCATCCTTCGAACTGAGTCAGTCCTTTCGGCCAACAACTTTAAGTGGTAGAATCACCACCATCATCATCCTCGTCATAACCATCATCATCACCAGCATTAGCAGGACATAGTGTACACATTTTGTTGTTGATGATTATCGTCGTTACATAAAGGAGGTAATTCAATTTTCAGACAGTTGGTATAACCATCATTAAAGGATTTCCATCCAGCAACCCTCCCAAAGGATAATTGAATTTCCATACTGAATTCGAAGGAGAATCAGAAAATCGAGAATCAATTTGTGTGTTTGTGTGATGTTCGTTCCTCGTCGTCGTGTCGTATCGAATGTCACGATTCACACGACTCCCAAAATCACACAAACACCAAGATACAAGTCCTTGCCAAGGACTTAGGCCAAAACTAATATAACGCTCGTTATGAAAATTGCTTGTAATCTTGTTGTTGAGCCTGATCCTGGGATGAGTGCTTCTTCTTCTCTTCTCTCCGTGGCAAGAGGTGGTGGTAATACAAATAATTGAAGTGACTATGACTGTGTATATCTATCCGCATCCGTACACAAAAATAAAAAAAGGACTTCGGTGGCATGCCATAAGGGATGAACTCACCCCACCGCACCCAGTAGTATTCTAGTCTAGTAACTTCTTTGACTTATTTTTTATTCTTTTTATGAATTTTAATAGAGATATGCAAATTCGAAAAATTACTGTAAAAATGTTTGCTCTTTTTATCTGTGTACAACGATAAAAAACCCTTCAACACGGCGGCAGCGATGATGAGTATCACTTTCATTGCACCCTCTTCAACCCCTTGTTTGGATGCAGAGTATATATGACATGTCCTAGATCACCATCAGGGATTCGTCTGCTGGGAGTCGAGAGAATATAAATGAACGATGAATAAAATGTTTTAAGTGTCACATTCTCAATAGCAAATTGAATTTGGCATAATCGGGGCATTTGAGCCTTTTTTTGTTGGCCTGGCATCCATGTTCGTTGACATAATACCCCCGAAGAAGAGTCCTTAAAAAATTCAATTTTAAATGTAAATCGGGTTTTCTTTGATTTTTGATAGAAGATACTTTTCACTGTCAGTCTGGGTGGTGGAGAGATTTCTTTTTCGAGATAGATGAGTGATTTTGATACAATTTGTTACATAGAAATGTGCCCCTTACCTTGGCCTAAATGGAAGACTTAACACCTTTCGAGTAGTGCTTTCCTAGACATTCCTTGAGAGCGTTGTGATTATCTGATAGGGTGACCAGACTGGTTCTATTTAGCGCTTTATAAATTTGTTTTAGAATTTTTTGGAATAAGTTACTATTTTTTGTGTTCGAAAACCTTCTTTATTCTTGTTGCAAATGTAATAGAATTGTAAGTTTTATAACCCAGTGCGTTCTTAGTTATCCTAAAAAAGTGAAGTAGAAGTGAACAATATTGAGATGGCAGAAAACGATTTACTGAACCATTTTTTTTATAATATTTTTAACTATATGTGTCTTGTAAAGAGCATTGGCTTTTTAGAATGCAACTGTATGTTGCACGACACTAATTAGAAGAATTGGAATGATCGGAAAGAATTCGTTTGGCGCAGTAAATCGAGAATTAGGTGAATATTTTCTCACTTAAAACTCATGTAATGTTCTACTTGGCACTGAGAGTGAGAGAGAGACTACTACCATTGAGGGTGCCCGGTGAAGAGCTGAACAACTCGATTTGGTTGAAGGGTCCAAGAGGAGGAAAGGTGGCAAAACTGTTTTAATCTTTCAAACAGAAGACCAAAATTATTACCTTGTGAGCTCGTACATATAAGTTGTCAGAATTTTTGTTTACGTCACAAGATATCACTAACTAACGATAACGAAAAATTCCGTTTTCAAGTAAGTTTTGACGATTGAAGAGCTCGATTATTAACTGCTAGTAACAGGATATAGACAGCTATAACTTAGAGGTAGTTAGGACTTTGTCCACCTGGGCTCCGCTATTAACTCAGACAACAACACCAGCGCTGAAATCAAACGAAGAATAACTCTTGCCAATCGCTGCTTCTTCGGGCTTAGAAGGAAATTGAGTAGCAAAGCCAACTAAATTGTCCCTTTATAAGACCCTCATCATCCCAGTCCTGCTCTATGGTGCAGACGCATGGAAGTTGTGAAAAGCGGATGAGGACGCTTTAGGCTGTTTCGAGAGAAAGATTCTCCAGGTGATTTTTTGTCCCGTATGCATTAACGGAGATTGGAGAAGAAGATGCAATGAAAAACTTTACCGGCTGAGATGGCTGGGTCATATAGAGCGGATGGACATCAATGCTCCGGCCCGGAAAATCTTCGAATCCACCCCAGAGGGATGGCGCAGTAGAGGAAGACCGAGACTCAGGTGGCGCACACAAGTGGAAGAGGACCTTAACCGTCTCCACGTGTGACCGAACTGGCTGGAGAAGCTTGTTGGTTGAGGCCCAGGTCCACCCCGGACTGTAGCGCCACCAAAGCATTAGACCTTTCAGCATTTATAGAAGTTGTGAAAAGGATGATGGAGGTCGTGAAGATCTCCCCATTATATCCATTGCAATAATGCGAAAAATTTAGTTTGTAAGTCAAATCTTAGAAAAAGAATGATATACATATGTTGTTCAAAAAAATTCATCAGCTGAATATTATCATCTTTTGTACAAATACACCCACACATTTTTATTTGATACTCCCAAATTAGGTGCAATTAGGGGAGCTGTTGTGAAAAATACGAAGGGCCATTTGTATCGCAGCCTAGGAAACGCTGTTATATTGGAAGCCATACATGAACTCGTACTCGATGCAAGTAACTCCTTTGTCAACAGATCCCAGCAACTTCGAAGCCCTTGCACCATCTCACCTTCTTATTGGTTCATCACTGAAGGTAATCCCGGAACCACCTGTCATCAAATATGGCGGCGAATCAACGCTGTCAAAACCCATTTTTGAAAATTGTAGACTTATGATTACGTCACGGAACTTCAAGGTCGTGTAAGGCCGACGTCTGAACTTTTCTGTGTTTACATTTGTTGTATCGGTAAGAAGTATTTTTCTCCTTCTGATCTGGCTACAATTTATAAAACGTTTATACGCAAAACGTCGCTACAACTGCTCGATAGAATACAAAAAAGAGCGTTAAGATTTATCGGAAATAGAAATGTCTCTGAAGCAATTGCCCCTCTAGAACACCGACGCAATATTTCATTTCTTTCCTTATTTTATCGGTTCTTTTATAAAAAAAAATGTTCACTCAATGTAGCCAGCTGATTTCCTCCCCTTCTCCCGTAATACTCGTCACGCAAGGAATGCTAATCAGTTCACCCTTGAGCCCAATTTCGGACGTACCGTGAAATATAGGGATTCTTTTTTAGCCGAACAACATGAATTTTGAATAGTTTACCCGGCGATATTTTCCCTTGCCATTTTGATTTTGATAAACGACGCTTCAGAACCAGAATCAAACAATGCACGTAGCGTCAATCACTCTCCTAATGAAGACTTTACTCTCACAAGTGCGGTTGCCCATAAAACTTGTGAGATTTTGGTCGGAAAGCTGTAATGCGAGTGGTGAGATGTAACATTGATTGTTGCAGACGGTTGTATATTTGAAGTCTGAAATGAAGGAGCCTTTGCGTTCAAAGTTGCGCTTCGGGGATTTTGGTTAAAATTCTGTTGCTTCCTTTGATTGTTTGGATCGCTGAAAAATGTTGGTTGCTGTATTGGTTGAAAAGAGTTATTGTGATTTTGTTGCAAGCGTGAAGGTTGTTGGTTTTGCTGAAAAGGAATATTATATGCATGCAATAAAGTGTGATGCGGTTGTTGGCAGTGAAAACACTTACGATCACTTGAACAGTTATCTATTACATGGTTATACCCTAGACATAGTTTCGACACAAACCTACTTTGTTTACTACCTGACAACGCTCGGTAACACTCATTTTCAAAAAAATTTTCCATCTTCTAACCGCATGTTTATTTTTATGACATATTTTACAGGTAATTTTTACTTTATCAGCTTGAGTATGAGCGATAAACGTGTGCTTGTGTGAAGAGTTCCGTAGCGTGGTGGATATACCTTGAATATGTTGCCGATCAACCGCTTCTAGAGTCCGGAATCGTGTCTCGTCGTGGTGACTTTGAGTTTTCAGGGTGGATAGTAGTTTCTCTGCGTCTCCGGTCAAACTCGTCTTCAAAAAATGGATTTTTTTGTATGTCCGAAAGTGAGGTTTTGTTACCGACAAGGGACTCAAAAAGTTCAGGAAAATTAAGCCACGATTCATAATTTTCGTCGAACACAGGTATCTTAATGATTGGTAAATGAATTTCTTCCTTGTTGACGATTTCTTTTGCAGTGTTGCCATCAAAAGTTTCAAGCGCATCAACCAGTTTTGCTCTAAATTCGCAATAATCCTCCCGGAATTTTTTTACGGTAGATTCTGCTTCCGATATATTTTTTTCGTCTGTTAAAATTTCATCGATGTAGTGGAGAACGATTTCCACAACTTTTCTAAAAGGTTAAGTTGAGTTTGTACGTAATTGGCAGTACATGCTTTGCCTTTATTACTATCATTTTCGATATCCTTTTTTTAGTTGCTTGTACTTTGCACAAAGTTTCTTGGCTGCCATGATTATTTAATACAATTTTTTTTTTTTTTTAAATCTTCCGTTGGGAAAATGGTGTCTTAAACCTTGTGACTGGATTTAGATTTTTATTTTAAGTTTTGATGGTGTTTTAGACACACACACACTGTGGATTTTATTTTAAAAGGCTCGAAGGGACAATGTTTGGCTGTTTATTTTAAATTAAAATAAAATAAATGAAAATAATAGACAACACAACTTCATTTGTAAAAAAGCACATATATTTTGACTATGAAAATTGCAAGTCATCCCTTTTGACAGATTGGAAAAAGAACAAAAAGCGAAGATTGTAGTTGAATTTAATGAAGCATTTGCATAAGCTGTTATTTTTGATGGCATTATTTTGCATTCAACACCTTCTTTCCTTCATTTTCCTATCTTCCTAATGCCCGCTCAGTGTGCTCTACATTAAAAGGGAACCAAATAATCTCTTGTGCGTGCGCTAATTAAAAAAAAAGAAGCATTTTGCTTATGACGTCACCATTAATGTATCGATGACATTGTATTGTGTTCCAAGCAGAAATTTCGAAAAACAAAGAGGTCCTGCTTTGACTCATAAAAAACATATGGTTATCGGATAGCTTCATCTTTACCGATAGTCAGGCTGCCTACAAATAACTGAGTTCTGTTTCCATAAACTTTATACCACCCCGAAACTCCCAGAAATCAATGATGGAAATAGAAAAACAGTTCAATACCCAACTCTTTTAGATGCAACAATCGTCGGTAAAGGAACTACATGTGAACTAATGCTAATGCAAGATGCAATAGAGAAAACAAATAACCGATGGAGTGGTATCAAAAATTATCAATCGACCAGATTTGGCCAAAACTGAATCTGAAACATAGAGTAACTATACTATAAAGAGGGAAATCTACTGCCTTCTTTTGACAAGGCCTACAAGCTGGTCAAATAAGTATTGGTGTAGAACTGTCAAAAAATTGACGCCAATTGAGAATGTAACTAGTAGTGCTGAACTGTCAAAAAATTGACGCCGATTGAGAGTGTAGTAGTGCTGAACTGTCAAATAATTGACGCCGATTGAGAGTGTAGTAGTCAAATAATTGACCTCTTGTTTTCAGTTTCCTTTTCTTTTTCACCACGAAATTGGGCGTGTTGGAAGATACTTGATAATAAAAAGCGCCATCCCGAAATTGACGTCATCAGTGACTCAAACTGACTAAATTAAATTACCATTTTTGGAAAGAATCCGAGGGGTTAGTGGACTTAAAATGTATATTAAATCAATCAGATAAGACATTGGACCAAACTTGCATCAACTAAAACTTACTTTTCGTTTTTTTTTCTAAAACGGAAATTAATTTTTTCAACAAGGGTCAGTGATGACGTAAAAATACGAAAGTCGCTATCTTGTTTTCTTGTATCATGGGGAGACACTAGCAAGTTAGCTTGTGTACATGATTCCTTTTTTCGGTTGTTTCTTCATTCTTCTTTTGGACAGGCACGTACGTTGGTGTGTACACTGATTTGGATTACCCCGAACATAACCAGTGCTTTCCTACAAACTATACTATTTTATTCTAAAGAAATATATTTTAATATATTTACTCTATGATCTGAAACGGTCTAAATGTTTTGTTGACTTATAAGCAGATTACATATTACCTCCATGATAGGTATCAACACTGGGCACTGCAAAAGTTGCTTGAACGAATAGAAGATGAAAAAAAGATGGTTCATGCCCCGTTCTCTCCCAAAGACGTAAATAACAACTGGTATGATTAGTGAGAAGCTTCTCACCAAATTATATACCATTACAAGGGCCTAAGGACAAGCAGGCCTGAGTGAGTCAGTCACAGAACACATTTCCTAAAAAAAAATACGCATAACGATAGGAACTGTGATTCCTCGCCATGACCCAATGTCCGTACACCGAAAAACAACACACTGTATCGGCTAGCTCCACTTCATAACCTCCTACTAAAATAAATAAATTTACTGACGCGACAGCTCCTTAAGGAGCCAAGGCCTAGTGACTTATACTCTCAACCATTCCTTTGTGTATGTGTTGTCAATCTGGAAGAATGGAAGAGACCTACAGTTTGTCGCCGAGTCCGAACGGCTACATGAGATGCACTTTTTCGAGACAAATTTTACTCTCGGAGGTTCCTCCCAAGAGGCAGTACCCCGGAAAAGAAGGTGGCTATGAGCAGGATTCGAACCCAGATTTATTCGCTTAGCAGCCCGACACACTAACCACTAAGCCAGGGCACTACCTAATAACCTCCTACCGCAGACCAAATAAAAAAGTTGAGCTGGTCACCCTGCACATATCCATACTTCATCATAATGCTTGTGGACACATTCCGATACATATACACTTACTCTATGACCATTAGTGTAAAGTAATTTTAGTATTTTGTGCTAATGCGCTTACAAGTTCTTGAGTTTATCTCATTACCTCCAAGAACTACATGGGTTACGGGGTTAAGTTATCGCCTTACCCAGCAAGCATACCCGATAGAACTTCGATGTGTAACGAAACGATCCAAAGGAGGTGTTGATAGCCGCAAGCTTAATATCCTTCTAATCAAGTAAATGCATAGTGGTTATACGTAAAAGAGTAATGCAGAGAGAGAGAGAGAGGAAGGTGTACATGTTCATATTCAAGTAATTACTAATGCATTCAGGTCGAGATGCCTTATTTGGCATTCCGACACCTTTCTCCAAGGAGATAGATAGCTAGATACATCAGACAAGGTGCATGCGCTCAGACTTTCCCATAAACTATAAATTAATGAAATCCACAACACTTAGGATTATCCACACCCCCGAATACATTCGGAGTGATGGAGTGTACTTGAAACATTCCATCACATCTTCCAGCTGATGTATCTTCAGAATATGTGTATTCAAATCGGTTATTTGATTAAAGGAATTTTTTATGAGTGCAACACACCATCTCGATTTACATGCTAAATATTTCGCGGAAATGTTTCGCATTGCAATCTCGGTTCTCGGAGCAATCACTTGTAATGGGAATCCAATAATTCTCGCCTCCACCTTTGAGGAGATGCAAGGCAGCCGACACGGCACCACACTGACGCACCTGTACATTCCAATTCCATGGGTGCCATTGGAGTTATAAGTGTATCTGGATGCGGGGAGGGGATATTGATCGATTCGGAAGGAGTGCAGGGATTTTTTACTTTGGAATTTCAGATGTGGGATGGGTGCCACAAAAATAAAAGTAAAAAAATGTAATTCCGTCCTAATGGAATTCGTCGAACATGGGCGACAGGCGCAAATTATGATAAATATTTGACGAGAACGTAATACAATCAATTGTCACCTTCAATTCGGCATGAAAGCAATGGAATTTGCATTTATTTGTTCATAATTCGTTTCATACGGTCGCTTGGCTCCATTAACGAATTTCAGGTGATTATACATATGCGTGTAGGGTATCCACGTGGACATGGATAGGAGATTCCAAACAGTATTATCGTATGAAGGATATACATCGAGCTTCTTTTCTTATCTAGTATCGACTATACCCTCATAATATCAGTATAGGGATCAATCAAAAATTCAATCTAGCCAGATTACTCTTTCTATGGGCCATTAATGCATCCGCCTCTTAATCCAGTTTAATTGTTAATTGATAAGTAAAAATTGAGATGGAATGTAAAAGATTCGTTGATGGAAATAATAAGCTTTTCATCTATGTTGCCTCAGTAAGAAAGCTCACATTTTTGAGCCCGAGATTTCTGAATCATATAGAGTAAGCGAAATAGATCTAAGCGTGCTTACCTGAAGGAGTGATGAATGTATTTATCTATGTTGAACGACAATTTTGGTTATAATAATGTTAATCACAAGAATTTTTTTTGCGCCGGAAAGTAAAAAGTCTTCTTGGACACGTAGGCCAGTATCTATTATATACTCTGTTCAATTTATATTTTCAGTACAGGCCTTATGAAAGAGAGCTTTCAAACACACTGGCACCTGCAAGTGTTTGCATTGCACTCAACTTAAGAAATTGCCACTTAAATATAAAAGACAACCGTGAAATAGGCAAGAGTACGATAACTTAGGCGCCAAGAAATAATAACAGTTTTTTGTAGAACAGTTCAATACAAGCATTTTTTTCTATGGAAGGGGGGTCTATCTCCCCCCGTTTGGGCGGTAGGGGCATTTTCATGAAAAAAGTACTTAAAGAATTAAAAAAATTATACAAGAATAACGGTAATACTTACAGGTAAGTCTTATACTTTTTTTTAAAGCCAATACTCTGTTCTATTTGCTTATTTTTAAATCAAGAGAAATCTATGCACAATTTTTGAAAAAACAAATTTTAAACTCAAAATATGGGAAAAAAAACATAAAAAAAAGTTTAAAGTGTAATTTTTCAAAACTGTAAGATTATATATTATTTTTTTTTCTAAAATTCGTTGCTCCTATTAATTCCTAATCAATACCTGAAAACTAGATGATTTTTCGTCTTCTAGTTTTTGAGAAAATTAAAAATTACTAAAATTATTTTTTTATGTTTGTTTTATTTTATTTATTTTTATTTTATTTGCTTTTTTGCTTGCTTATACATTACGGCGGCCGGCGTATAAACAGTGAGGTAGCTATGGGGGGCATGCTGCCCCACTGCAACCCCCCTGCTTGGGCACATTATAGGATTTGGGGTAGGTGAAAAGTTGGGTATATGCAAAGTTTTTTTGCCTCAAAGTGAAATCACTGTAATTACCAAAAAAAAAAACAAAAATTTCATAAAAAAGTTGTTTTAAGATAAATTTAAAATTTATTTTTGTGTGAGGCTACTCAAGTGTTCCGGACTGTACAATGTATGTACATAACACATCAAAGAAAAAAAAAGCCACACAAGCTTTAAAATTTGTCCCGTTATTCTTGGTGCATGCACATGATGTGTTACAAGTTAATATCTAAGCGAAGGTCATTCTTTAATCAACCTTTGTGAGAGTAGTGTGTTTTTTTTTTTTAATAAAAAATGGCGGCTAAACATCCACTGCTTCATCCTAAGCTTGAAAATTTTTCCATTTTGTGTTCATTCGAAGATTTAATATCGACAAACGAAAAAACCATAATTTTTTTAGAAGATGTTGGACTTATTCCAAATAAAACATCAACTGTCCCATCATGTTGCAGTGTTCCAATGAAGGTAGAAAATAACGTACATTTTTAAGACATTTGTAATTAACTGAGACTGACTGACTGACAAATTGACTGACTTCGACGTGGAATGCAATGTAAGTCTACCTCATTGTGGTGCATTCTGGGTAAAGCTAAATGACTTAATGTACTATACTTATTACACAGAACTTAATTTATCACAATCCTCAAAGAAAAGTAATCAACAAATAAAAATTTAATAAAAAGTAGGTTTGGTAATTTTCAATTTTCTCAAAAACTAGAAAACATAAAATCATCTAGTTTTCAGTTTTTGATTAAGAATTAATTAGAGCAACGAATTTTAGAAAAAAATAATAATATATAATTTTACAGTTTTAAAAAATTACACTTTAAAGTTTTTATGTTTTTTTTCCCCAAATTTTGAGTTTAAAATTCGTTTTTTCAAAAACTGTCCATCGATTTCACTTGATTAAAAAATTAACAAATAGAACGGAGTATTGGCTTTAAAAAAAAGTATTAAACTTACCTGTTAGTATTACCGTTATTTTTGTATAATTTTTTTTATTCTTTAAGTACTTTTTTGATGAAAAATGCCCCTACTGACGAAACCGGGGATAGAAAAAATTTTTTGTATTGAACTGTTCTACTAAAAACCGTTATCATTTCTTGGCGTCTAAGTTATCGTACTCTCCCCGTGAAATACATTGAAATTGTTGTTGTAATATTTTATTTAACCCAAGTACATTCCACCAAGACCTATCTGCTCCTGGCACTACTGCAGAATTGCCATTCGCCATTAATGGAAATTATAATACCTTTTTCTTTGGTTTTTGTTATGAAAGTTCCAGAATTGAAGCTTTCTTAGAGCTTAAAGAATTTGGTGTTGTTGTTATGTTTTTTTGGCTTTCTTTTCGTTTTTATTTTTCTCAAAAAAACGGTTAAAATAAAGATACATAATGTAATAAATATTGGCATTTTTTTTTTACTTGCGATTATAGGTACTTTAATGCAAGTTATGCATTCGTACACAAAAATAAATTGAGATAATAATCAAACATGACATTACGATTGAGAAACGTATTTGAGTAACTGGAAAATTATGTTTGCCTGTCTGTACGGATGTATTTTGCACTACAGCGTGAACGAATTGGTCGATCGTCTTAAAATGTATTACATAAGATTATTTTGACATTCTACAGTGGCCTTATTTATTTTTTTTTTTTAGCTCAGATATTAACGGTACCTGTCATATAACCGTTAAATTAAAGTTTATTTTTTCTCGAAAACGGCTCGAAGGATTTGTTTCAAAAAAATCTGTGTACTTTTGGAGGTGTGGTTTATATTTTGGTGAAAAAATATATAAGTTGGTGGTTACAATCAAAATTTAAATTTTTGGAAGATGTAGGTAGCCTAAGTAATTTTACTTCAAAATATTTTCGAATATTGTGGTTAAACAACCGTTATATTTAAAAACCGTTCCTACGATTTTGAAAAAAAAAAATCCTGCTCCTTCAATTTTTTCAAGGAAATAAAATGGCGGTCAAATTATTCCGCTAAAAACTATTTTACGTACTTTTTTCGACCAATCATAAGTCAAAATAAAAAACTTTGAAATTCCCTTAATATTTTTCAAATTTCATTCGAGCTGTGACCGTTTCGTGCAATTTATTTAAGGATTTCTATTTGAGCAATTTTTTGTTTGAATAAATAAACAGTTTGTAACCATATCTACCTACATTTGTGTGAGAATTATACCAATTTCTAATGCCCAGTATGGCAACCATCCGAGAGCTTTAATATGGAGATAGCATATTGAAATCAATAACAGTAAGAGTGAAAGGCAAATATCCTATCTTCCCTGTACTGAAAATATAAATTGAACAAAGTATAGTGGTGTGAAGTTTTTACTATCTTGGTATCTTACTCCAAAGACGACTTATGTACAATGTTAACCCCGTCAAGGGTCTGTTACAGGCTTATATTGTTTTAAACCTGATCACGATTCTTTTATATTCTGTTCAATAATTGTTTGTAATCCCAAATACCCTAGTAAATCACTATTTCGTAGCTCCAGATAATCTGCCACAAATTCTTTTTTAAATCCTGCAAGACTAGTTTAGCTAAGTCTCTTAGTATAATTTTTAATAAATCATTGTCCAATGGTGAATTTTTTGATTGTTGCAAATCTTCTTTAATAACTCCAATACATCTGGTTGCAAAAAGCAAATAATTAATTATAGACCTATCGTTCAATTGCAACTGAAACCCAAAATTTTCGAAAAATAAAATTTATGCAATCGTCCAAATTTATATTACTGGCTTTGTCTCTTTGCTAACTATTGCCTTCGCAAAATGGAATCTAGACAACAAGTTGACACAATTTTTACTGATTTTGCTCAAGCATTTGACCGTGTTCATAATTCAGTTCTAGAAAGCAGGAATTGGATTCTTAGTTATTTGGAAAATCGTATACAATTCGTTAAAATCGGTTCTTTTATGTCTAAAGTTTTATATAAAATCTGGTGTTCCTCAAGGCAGCCATCTTTGCCCGATCCTATTTTTACTCTTGATCAATGACCTATCTTCTTTTGTTCAACACTCTAATTTTCTGTTATTCGCAGACGATTTAAAACTATTTAAATGCATTGCTTCAGTATCGGATGCTCATGACTTTCAAGAAGATATTAATAATGTCACACATTGATGTAATCTTAATGGTTTGCAAATGAATCTTAGCAAATGTTCAGTGCTTACATTTAGCAGAATTTTCTGGACGGTGAATTTTCACTTAACCAAATTCTAAAAAGATTGGAAACTCATATGGATCTTGGGGTAGTCTTTGACGACAAGCTACATTTTTCAATGCAATTTGACTACATAATATTTCGTGCGAGAATTTCAAGATTTTTACACATTAAAGACTTTGTTTAATTCTTTGATACGATCAAGGCTCGAATATTGAAGTATTGTTTGGAATCCCTACTGTCAAAATAACATTTGGCGTATTGAAAAGATTCAGAAACGGTTTACAAAATTTGGGCACATTGACAGTCTAAACCTGCTTTCTATGTTTTATGTTTATGCTCCGTCTCGCACTTTGAATCCGAGAGACCAGGATTTCTTCTATGTTTTTTAGACATTACAAAAACTATGGCTTAAATGAACCTATATCTATTTCTCAAAATCATAATTACGAAATCACGGAAACAGGAACAAGTACCATAAATTAAATATTTCCAAGTTTAATATGGATACCAAACCCGGAGATCTTATTAGTCATATCTTAGCCAAGACGGATTTAACGGCAAATTCTTTAAAACTCCATAAACTTATCAACAAAGGTATGGCGCTATCTGACAAGTTTGATTAATTGATGAGTGATTCTTCAATTTGGCCTGTGTATGTCATAAATCGGTCAAAAAACGACAATTCTCGACAATTGAAGAAACCGATATAACATCTTCTCTTTTTCCCGAAAAAAATAAATGATGATAACCATGGATCAAAAATCGACTAAAAGGAAACCAAGTTAGCTAGTGGAATTCCAACAAAGATAGTTCAACTTTTTAATCTTGCTAGTCATACTAATTACGACGTTATTATCATCAAAGAATCTTGGTTATTTAGTGGAATTTCATCCACAGAAATATTTGAGTGCCGTTTTTACAATGTCTTTCGTAAGGACCGATGTAAAACCTCTCTTGAACGTGGTGGCAGCATAATAGAAGCTGTTCGTACTACTCTTTCAGCGATGAAGTAACTCCGCCTATTAATGCGGATTAAAAGTGATCCTCAACATCACGTATATTTTGTAGTAAGTTATATACCTCCAAACAGTGGTTTAGATTTATATGAAAGGCATATTCATAATTTTGAATTCATAAACTGTAAAAATTCAGCTATATCGGTAGCTGTCACTTTTGAAGCTGTCATTTTTTGACAAGTAGAAACTACGCCATTAATAAAAATGGAACGATACACGCTTCAACAACGCATTGAAATTATTAAAATTCACTATAAAAATGGTGAAAATTTGGCAGAGACGGTTCGTAAAACTAAAACATTTTTTGGTCGTCGTGAAGCACCTTGTCGGACCGCAATACAGAAATTGGTGGACAAATTCGAGCTGTTGGGACAAGCTATTGATGTGAAGAATAAAACCCGTGCACGTCGCTCAAGAACAACTGAGAATATTGCTGTTGTAGCCCAAAGTGTTGAAGAAAACCCAGGTTTGTCCATTCCTCGTCGTTCTTTGGAATTAGGCATTCCACAAACGTCATTACACCGTATTTTGCATAAAGACTTGGGTCTTAAGGCTTATAAAGTTCAGTTAACACAAGAACTCAAGCCGGCTGATCATCAACAACGTCGTGTCTTTGCTGATTGGGTCCTTGAAATGCAAGAAAATGATCCGGAATTTCATCGAAAAATCATCTTGACTGATGAGGCCCATTTCCACTTCGGAGGCTAAGTCAACAAGCAAAACTGTCGCATCTGGGGCTCGGAAAACCCAAGAGTTATTGTTGAAAAGCCTCTCCATCCTCAACGCGTGACTGTTTGGTGCGGTTTATGGTCCGACGGGGTCATTGGAACTTACTTTTTTCGAAAATGAGGCTGGAGCAACAGTTGCGCTATCGAGAGATGATTAATGATTTTTTATGGCCGGAATTAGATGGTATTGATCTGGACAACGTTTACTTTCAATAAGACGGCGCTACGTGCCACACAAGCAATGAAACCATCGATCTTTTACGGGAAAAGTTTCCGGACCGTGTTATCTCTCGAAGAGGTGATCACAATTGGCCACCGATATCTTGTGATTTTACACCTTGCGACTTCTTCCTTTGGGGCCACGTGAAAGATAAGGTCTACGCCAACAGCCCAGCGTCAATTCAAGACCTCAAAGATGCTATCGAGGACATAGGGCAGCCACTTTGCGATTTGGTTATGGAAAATTTAATGAAAAGGATATGGTCCTGTAGGCGTGGTCGTGGCGGCCATTTGGCTGATGTTGTGTTCCATTATTAACGGCATACCTTCCTCTTTATAATGAAATAAACATCCGATCATTTATCCCAAAAAATGCCATTTTTCTTTGAATATCAAAATAACACCCCTTATTGGAAAACCCTTTATAAATGTATTACGTGATTTTAATTTATCTGATATTGTATGGACATGGTCCGAAAATGATAAAAAACTTATTGCATATAATTTAAACAAAGATTTTGAAATTTATTTTATAGACAACATGTATTCTTTAGGCCTTTGCCAAGTCAATTTTGTGTCCTATAGTTTAATGAAAATATTAGATCTTGTTTTTATTTGTTACGATGAATTTCATGTAAATGTATCTGAAGCTCCATTTTCTATGCTTAATAATTCTCTTCAATATAAAGAAATAATTAAAAATATTGTCGATTATTGTAGTAATCTCGTCCTATGTAATAAATACAGTGGAGGATAAATGTCAAATTGATGCAGTTTACACCGACTTTAGTAAGGCATTTGATTCGGTAGATCACAATATTTTATGTAAAAAGCTCGAGTGTTTTTGTTTTTTATAAAATGTACCTCCGGTGTTCCACAAGGGCGTCATCTTGGTCCTCTTCTTTTTATTATTTATTATTTAGTGTGAAACTAGATTTTTAATAACAAGAATCCCATGCATTATCTTTTTAGTGTGAAACTAAAAACACTCAGAGAGAATGACGGCTCGCTCTCAGAAAACGCCATTTTAAAAATAAAAATACACACAAACCCTGCCTAAATCCAATAACAACAAAATTTTATAAGGTTCTCGAACTTTAAAATTTAATTTTTAAATTAAATTTAATTTTTTTTTTTTTTTGTTTATATTTCAGAAAAACTTAGTGTAGAACTTAACATTTTAAGTAGTATGAAGTTAATATATTAAAAATAGGTTGTCTACAATTTTGCGCTATAAAGTTTTAATTTAATTAAGTCACTGACTCACTGAAGATTATCAAAATTCTACCTCTACTTTTTCTTCTAGAAAGTTGAAATTTGTTATGTAAGTAAATTCTAAAACATTGAACTTTTATCCACCAACCCCTGTAACTAGGGGATGGAGGTGTGTATGAGACTATCGCTAGCAACTGAAAATTGATACAGTGACTCCTTGTTCTGAATAATATAAAAAAAATAATGTATTAAAATAATATTTACGATACATACAAAAATATTGTCATAAGCAACTTACGAACAGAAGTGAAATCCCACAAAAAGCATTTTCATGTAAAAAGGTAGCCAAGTTATCAAGTCTGATGTAGAGCCAAACTTCTAGTTCTGCACGCCCTAACTCTACAAAGCCTAACTGCACAAACTCTACACCTTAGTCAAAATATGTGGCTTTAGGCCCAATGCGAACGGAGCAACTCGAAAAAACTGATTACCGATGTGAGTTGGCAACTAGCTTTGAGTCATAACCTGTGTAGTCAAATGGGACGACTGGTAAAAAACTCATTGGCGATTCACAAAAAAAGTCTGTAACCAGTCGTCTATTGATTTTCATGTCGGGTTGCCTAGTGATTTCAGTTTCTAGGTTTGTCGAAGATGAGCGAACTAGAGATTTCGATTGATGATGAGTTTTCTCGTGTGCGGAGTCAAGTCACCGCTAAATCCGTAACTGGTCTGTAACCCGAGTAACCAACCGGTTTAGTTTTTATCCAGTTGCTCCGTGTGCATTGGGCTTTAGTCTTTTTTCCAATTTCTTCTCACACTTCAACAATCCAAGAAGATTTTGGAATATCAATTAATTCTATATCATTTTAGCTTCATGGTGCTAGATATAAACTCAGGCTTCTAACTTGGTTTAAGTCAGAAATATTAAGCCACTCACCATTAGAACTGAAAATATTTGTATTGATGTAATATTCATTTTTGAATGGAAAACTCAAAAAGCTGATTTGTGAAATTAGGTGTTGTAATTCATGAATTTAACAACAAGTCCTGAAAAAATAACAACGCTGCTCTGACAGTACAAAAAACAAACCAACATTCGAATCCCTGAGGAGAATAGGCAAATTGAATAGAAAAATTAAACTGCTAACATCATTTTGTGGAATTTGACTGGGGAAATCGCCGGTCCACTTCGATGTCATCCCCTGTCACTGCATTGCATGTGCCATGCAACAACATCCAACTGACTGGTGTTTAAACTTGTTGAGCAATAACTTTTACTATCTAGCAGCGGTAGCAGCAACAGCAGCCTTGCAGGTTGGTGCAACAAAGTAATCGAATTTCAGTCTATCGAAATAATATCGAATTTCATCCCTCCGGACAAAAGTCTACACAATCTAGATTGTAACAAGTTTCAAACTTAATTTCTGTGTTAATTCCGATGAAGAACAAAGTAGCACATCGTGTCCTCATATATCTAATATATTATTTCATTTCGGTTCTGCGACTGTGCCGTGCATTAACTCTAAACAAAATACACAAGTATCCAGCAGATACATTTAGGGAGAGAGAACCTATAACTTTATTAAGGAAAAGTTAGGTAGCTATGTGCTGTGATAACTAAGTGTTCATAAGATATTCGAGCTCACATATGCTCTCATCATGAATCAATAGATAGATGGAAAGATAGATGACTAGAGATGAGTGCTCTTAGTTCATATACACGAGCTTATCTTTGGCGAGAATCTACTACTTGTAACTCGATATCTCTGATTCGATAATTCGGTAATGTGTGTACGGCGCATCTTTTCGATTGGAATGGGGTGGCTGGTGGTTATTGGTATACACGTTAGGGTATACTGGTAGTGCTGTCAAAAGGACGTTATCTCCAACTTTATATCTAACTTCATTAGCAAAACGAATGGCAACATACGTACATGGATGTGTAGCAGCAAACGGGTATTCCAGTGATGGCAGCCGGGGTTGATGGGGTCCAGCTGGATGTAGCGCTGGCGGACAGTGGTAGCAGAACATTCCTCTTCCCGCTGCTGCAGGACCCAGCTGAAATAAATTAGACATAAAAATAAGGATATGAGTGAAAATTGAATTAAATTTGTTGACATAAGGAAATGATATGCTTTGAGGGTATAGACAGACAGATTGAATAAAATTACACAGGGTTGGAATAAAATTTGCTAAATTATATATAAATGGTTAGGGGGGGGGGGGGGGGTCAAAATTAAGATTTGACTTCAAGATTAGATAAGTCTAATTACTTGTCAGAAAATTCATAAGAAAACTCAAACAACGAAAATGGAGGATAAGGATTTAAAGTTTCTTTTTTTTTCTTCAAAGTTCATAAGACACAAGATCAAAAATATTTTGTACTAAGCAATTATTTTGAGATTGAAACTTAAAATATAATTTTTAATATTATTTTAGATTAGTGTTCTATATTCTGTGTTTTATCATTACCTAAATTAAAACCATTTTTTTATGAATTAGGCAATTTCTGAAGAATCAAAACCATAAGATGCCGAACGTTTAAATCAATGAAACTATTACTAAGAAAACTTAGTATGTAGTACCATTAATTTGATAATATCAGTGATTTTTGTTTTCTTAGTAAAAATAACATTACAAACATCAATTGAAATAAAAAAATTCGAATAAGTCTTATTTATAATGCATATGTATAAATATTACAAATAAAATTTTTTTTTTTAACTTTACAAGGAATTTGTGTTTAACGCACTGGGCCAGCATCGGAAGGTTGGGGAAGGAGGGACTGGAGGTGTCAATTAACATTGGTTTTGAATATTATCAAATTGAAACGGCAAGGAAAAAACTCACCGGGTAAACTATTCCAAATTCGTGTTGTTCGGCGAAAAAAGAATCTCTATATTTCACCGTACGTCCGAAATTGGGCTCAAAGGTGAACTGATGAGCATTCCTTGCAAGACGAGTATTACGGGTCAAATTTTTGAGGGGAGGAATTCAGCTGGCTACCTCGAGTGAACATTTTTTATAAAGGAAACGATAAAATAAGGAAAGACATAAAACATTGCGTCGGTGTTCGAGAGTTCTATTTCCTATCAATCTTAACTCCCGATTTTGTATTCTATCAAGCAGGTGAAGCGATGTTTGAAAAGCACCTGCCCGAAGGTGGCAGCTTTATTCGAGTTTTGGGCGTATAAACGCTTTGTAAATTGTAGCCAGATCAGAAATTTCTTGAATCGATACAGAAAACCTAAGCGTTTTGCAGCTTTTTTGGCGACTTTCCAACGGAGGTCACCGTTGACACACATACCAAGTACTTAAAACTTTTCGGTTTCTTCAATGCCAGTGCCATACATGGACAATGGCATTGGGGGTATGTTAACCTTTAACGACAGTAGACAGCATTGAGTTTTCGAAGCATTAAACTCCAAACGATTCCTATTACCCCATTTGACAATGCTGTATGAATCGGAGTTTAATGAGCTTGACATTCGGCACCGTTGCAATTGTACGTCCCAAGGCGAAGGACGTGAATTATCGAACGAATATGAAAAGCTGAGGGTAGAGTCTTCAGCAAAACAGTTAAGTGGATTAGAAGTAACAGACAGAAGATCATTCATAAAAATGAGGATAAGAGTCGGAGACAGAACAGAGCCCTGGGGCACACCAGCATTTATTTTGTGGGAATCAGACTTGGATCCGTCCAATACAACTTGTATTGAACGGTCCAGAAGATAGCTTCTAATCCAACGAACAAGAGTATCATCGATCCCAAAAGCACGCATTTTCGATAAGAGAGCTTTATACCAAACTCTATCAAATGCCTTGGAGATATCAAGAGCAATAATCTTACTTTCACCAAAGCGATGCAAAGATTTGTTCCACGGTTCGGTGAGATATGCCATCAGATACGATAATATTCCGGCAGGCGACTAATAATTTTATGAAGATTTTCTGATGATTATGAAAGTCAAAGCAGATCATCACATCGTTTATTAAAAATCCGCTAGGAAGACAATTTATTTTTTACTCCAGTGTCCGTTTAAAGGCATTCTGTAGTAAGAATGTCACACACAGCGGCTTTTGTCGCCGAATTAAATTCTTTTTATTATGAATTAATATCATTAAGAAGTACTAGTTTTGGGGAGTTTACAAAAGTGAGCATTTCGATTTAATTAAGTCGAAGGTATCCTCAAAATCAATAAAAACGGAATATACTCTCTTCTTCCTTGCTTGGAAGGCTTGAATTAATTGATGCTTTCGAAAATATGTGATTTTTTTAACTTTTTGACAAAATATTTTGATTTGTTTTTTAGTAGATATCTATGTCATTATAAGGAAATCCGTAGTTTTCACCTGAGAAAATTATTTAAAAAAAATTCAATTAACCCGGTTTCAAAATATTTCGAAAACCAATTTTTTTAGAAAATTTAAAAAAATCGATTTTTTTTTTTAAATTTAGAAATGCATGCAATTATTGAAATGTGCAAACATTTTATTGAAATCGGGATAATGGTAATTGATTGATAATTGTATGGGAGGTACCGTTATTTTTCGACCATACAATCATACAATATTGCAAAAATGAAACCCCCCTACAATATACTACCAAATAAATACTAACGGCCCATCCGTTTAGGTATGCATTATATTTTCGGAAAAAAAAGTTAATATGGTGGGCTAAAAATGGTACCTCCCATAAGACCGGTTTTTTTTCTTCGACTTTTTCGAAAACTGGTTATCCCATTGCAATCAAAATTGATATTCAAAAAGATGTAGGTAGCCTGAGTAATTTTGCATAAATTTTTTTTTCGAAAACTTTTTTTTTTGTATTTTTAATAATTTATTTAATTTTTTTATTTTTTTGAAAAATCAATATTTTGAATACGGGTAAGTGAATTTTTTTTTAAATTTTATTTTTAATTAATTGAATTATTTATTTTTTTTTAAATAAATTGTTAAAAAAAACCGTTTTATTTAAAACTGCTCTAACGATTTTGAAAAAAAAATCACACTTTTTCACATTTTTTTAAAGAAACAAAATGGCGTAAAAATTTTTCACCTACCTTTCTAATTCTTCTAACTAGTGTCGTGCAACATCCAGTTGCATTCTAAAAGGCGTTGTGCCTTAAAGACACAGTTAAAATATTAAAAAAAAAAAAAATATTAATATTTGTTCTTGTGCGAAAGAAGAGAATATCCTGTAAGATATGTACTCAACAATATTATGCTGCACATTGTGATATCTTTTTTTCTTATGAATGATAGTCACGTTCATAATTTTAACTAAAAATGCAGCAAGATTTGCGTTCGTAAGTATAAATAAACTGCATCACCTCTGCATAATATAATTGATAACCGTGTTCTTAAAGCAAACTGACAGAGGAACGTCAAAATTTAGTCTATCAAAATCCCGTTTGACATAATCCCGAAACTAAGAATCCCGTTTCACAAAATCACTAATATTTCCTAAATATATATGTAAAGGGTGTTTTTTTTAGACGTGCCAATACTTTTTTTTAGAGTTGGTTGTTTTGACAGCTGTCACTTCATTTATGGTCAGTTTGGTTTGCCATTTCATAATAAAAAGGCTTACTCCTAAACACTTACTTAGGTGGCGCTACAGTTCGGGACGAACCTGGGCCTTAGGCTTACTCCTAAACAGCTTTTGCAAATTATATAAATTAATTACCAAAACAACGGTTCGGTAGAGCAGAGTATCGAAGAAGACCCGAATGAGTCCATCCGCCACCACTCGCCACAATTGGAGCTGTGGCCATCCACTTAAATGGAAGATTTTGCGAAAGGATCATGGTTTGCGGGCTTACAAAATCCAACTCGTACAAGAATTGAAGCCTAACGACGATGAAGCGCGTCGACCGTTGGGTGAATGGGCCTAAAACGAGATGGCCACCGATGCCGATTTTCACAAAATTGGGAAAATTGGACCTCTCGACTGGAATTTATTTGATCCAGCCGCGGCGGCCACTTGCTCGAAATCATTTTCAAAACATAATGGCAAACTCTTATCTTTACAATAAAGCTAAATTCTTGGCCAAAATATTAAATTATATGCGTTTTATTTCTTCTTGAAAACCACACGTCTAAAAAAAACACCTTTTATTATAATTTATGCTGCATAATTTTCTTTTTAGATGAATTTAGATCCACTAGGTGATGAGAATCAACGAGAACAAAAATTCCCAATTTTTCAATCTTTACCAGACAGCGCTGAGACAGGCTGAATAAATTAATATGTTGGTATACTAAATAATGAGAAAATACTGCACTAGAGTCTTGAAAGTTCCAGAAAAATTAGTAAAAAGGAGCGAAATTTTTGTAGTATTTTGTGAGTTCCTGTTTTGTTAATAGAAACCGCAATGAGAAAAAAAATCATTAAATCTGCAGGACTCCCTTGTGATTGTTTTTACTTTCGATTATAGGAACTACAGTGCCGTTCGAAAAATGTTGGTCAATTTTCAATTTTCCGGCCCAGTTCTTGGAATTTATGAGAGATACGAGATTTTTTTGCACTAGGTAGCAAAATGTCGTTCAAAAAGTGCATAAAAATCGATGTTTTTATGAAGAAGAGGTGCATTCAGCTCGTGATAGCAGTCCAAAGCGAACCGAAGTCAATAAGTGAAAAAAAAATGGGAAAAAATAAGTTCGGAGTGCAAAACCAATATTTTGTGTCTGTCACGTCTTAATTTGACAACTCGTGAAATTTCCAAAAGATTGAATGTTGCTCAACAAACTGTGGCATGGAATTTGAAAAAATATCGTGCGACCGGGACAACCAGCATGAAAAAGTGCTCAGGGAGGCCAAAAAAGACGACCCCAGTGGAAGATCGTTTTTTGGTGCTGCAAAGTCGTCGGCATCGGTTCAAGACTTCAGTGGATCTTAAAAACAATCTTTGTCGAGCTACAGGAAAAGTTATTTCGTCAAGCGCAGTGAAGAAAAGGCTCGTAAGAGCTGGACTTAGAGCACTCAAGGCAGTACTGAAGACAGATTTTCCAATAAGAGTCAGAGAAAAACGATTGGCCTGGGCTCAGGAGCATCTTAACTGGACTCAAGACATGTGGAACAACGTTATCTTCTCCGACGAATAAAAGTTTCAGTTTAAGAGAACCAAAGGAAAGGCTAAGCTCTGAATGCATCTTACGGATGCCCCCCAAAACTGATGGTGTGATGGTCTGGGGATGCTTCTCTGGAGATGTAAAAGGTAGAATGGTCTTTCTAGAATCGAAAGTTACTGCAGAAGTTTACCTACGGTTTCTGAAAAATGAATTTGAGCCCTCTGCGCTGGAGTTTTTTGGTGACACTTGCAGATTCATTTTTCAACAGGACAATGCTCCTTGCCATACAGCCAAAATTGTAAGTATGAACTTGTTTTTTTTTACATTAAAGATTAATATCAGGCTTTTTACTAAGCTAGAATTTTTTTGACTAAAAATAATATTTTTTTTTTTAGGTTAAAAAGTACTTCGAAGAAAATAATGTATTAAGTTGGCCTCCCTACAGTCCAGATCTCAATCCAATTGAGAATATCTGGTCAATAATGAAACTCAAGGTTGCGAAGAAGCGTCCAGTGTCAATTGGAAACCTAAAAAATTTACTTATCCGGACCTGGAACACCATACCTGCATCCATATGGAAAAACCTATCTGAATCAATGTCTCGCCGGTGTACAGCTGTAATAAAAGCAAGAGGAGGACCAACAAAGTACTAAAAAGATAGAGAATGTTTCTGAGAAGCAATAAAAAAACAAAAAAAAAAACTGCACAAATAAAGCATTTTTCTTTAATCCCTACAAAAAGGGCCAGGTACTCAAAAAATCCATTTTTCGGTCTAACAGCGTTTTACTCCTGTGACAGCGTGTAAAAAAATGTATTACTCTAAATGTATCATGAAACGATTGAAACTGCATAAGAAAACGAAACCTCATTAAAATATTATGTAGTTATTCGAAAAAAAAAGTTTAACCAACATTTTTCGAACGGCACTGTATAAGGCAAGTTTAGGATTCGTGAATTTAAAAAAAAATTGAGATAACAATGAAACATGACATTACGAACATAGAGAAGTCTAAAAAGTATTCGAGAAAAAATGTCTGTGTGTGTGTCTGTCTGTCAGTATGTATAACAAGCTGCAGCGTAAACGGCTTAGCGATTATTTTCAAACTCGGTGTGTGTGTGTGGGAAAATTGAAATTTTATTTTTTCTGTTCATAAATATATTGTCAAATGTTGCAATTATGTAATCAAACCTTGTCGGGTTGGCAACTCTGCTCTAAAAGTGAAAAGTTGAACTTATTTATCGCTCTTATAATATTGTTTAAAAAGTTAGCTAAAAACAGTGTATTTTTTAAAAAAGTTAATTAATTTGAATTTAAAATTAAATATCTACGATTTAAAAAGGTAAAATTGGCATAAAAGACTCAGAAAAACTAAAATTTTATTTGCGATCGAAGTCACATGACTGACAATAAACGTAAACTCGGCGAAACTTCTCCTGAAGAGAATATACATCTTTCAAAAAACAAAAGTACGTCTAAAATTTTTAAACACGAAAAGATGTCCATATCCTCAGCAGACCTGCACAATATCAAAACAATCATTGATTCTTCACTTCATACAGAACTTGCATTGGCTACTGCAAACTTGGCCACTAAGGAAGACTTGAGCAAGCTCAACATAGAAATGAATCATCTCCGAAAACAGAACGAAGATTTAACAAAAAAAGTTCAGCATTTCGAAGAAAGATGTAATTTGCTGGAGGAAGAACTTGAGTCGCAAAGTCGAGAATTGAAAGGCAAGAACATCATTATCTCTATTCCGAACGAAGATGCGCAAGAAAATCCAGAAGAAAAGATACGTTCTGTCACTCGTCTTCTTCTTGGTACTAACTGTGTGCAAAGCATCCCTCCACCAACAAAAATAAGTGTAAACAACACTACAACTAAATTTAAAATTAACACCGGCTCCAATGA
Organism: Platycheirus rosarum; assembly: GCA_963971375.1. Taxonomy (NCBI): domain Eukaryota; kingdom Metazoa; phylum Arthropoda; class Insecta; order Diptera; family Syrphidae; genus Platycheirus; species Platycheirus rosarum. The sequence goes on along the minus strand of OZ020507.1, from coordinate 3,082,632 downwards.
GATTGCCTTGCAAATGCTGAAAAATGCACCAAAACTAAAGAACACAGGTGTTTTTCTGCAACGTGATTTGTCCAAGCGCATGCAACAGAAACATCGAATACTCCTTCAATATAGAAAAATAATCAAAACTAATAAGTCAGACACAGTAATTAAAATAAAAAATAACACACTTTTAATAAAAAACAAAATATTTTATTTAGATAATAATAATAATCTTAAATGTAATCAAAATGATGGAGAATATGAACTTCAACAAATGTTTGGAAACATAAACTTCGAAGCTGTCAAAAATTTCAGGAGTATGTCAAAAGGACGTCAAAATCGGAATGAATGGAGTAGATCAACAACATTTGATGGCAGTCCAGGGATGCCACTTCAGCAAGAAAATAGGAGTGTGGTTAGACTTTGAGGCTTAGACGCCGTCAGCTCGCATAGTATTAGTCTTTGTAAAATATTGTCCTATAATATATCTGGTCTGAATAATATGAGCATGTTTTTAGATTTTTTTAATTTTATCAAAACTTTTGAATTTTTTTTTCTATTTGAAACTCATATCACCATAGAAAATTCAAGTAAATTCAACAAATACTTTAATGGATTTAAATTATTCTGGATCCCAGCAATCAAAACATCTTTAAGAGGACGCGCTAGTGGTGGATGCTTGTATGGGATACAATCTTCGAAACTTAAACACTACGATTTTGTAGAATATGAAAACACTGTTGTACTGAAACTCTTAAAAAGAAATGATATGTTTATTGTACCCTTTTATGTCAATTGTAATAAGTGGACCGAGGATTTTAATAGATTGAGTAGCGTTATGTCTTCCCTAGCCAGTAAAAGTGTTATGTTGATCGGCGATCTGAATGCAACAATTAGCTGCAACCAAGTCAAAACATTAATAAATATTAACAACAATGCACTTATCAAAGCGAATAACAATAGAACGTCCAGAGATATTGTCTGCAACCAAAATGGAAAACAGCTTCTCGAAATGTTACAAATGTTTGACAGTATTATTTTAAATGGCTGTACAGAAGGAGATCTTGAGGGTCAATACACGTTTATCGGAGGTCAAGGAAATTCTGTAAACGATTACTGCGCCATTAACTATGAATGGATTAATCTCATTTCTAAATTCCAAGTTTTGAACAAACAATTTTCTGATCACATGCCATTAGTGGTTGAATGGAAATCCGAAAGTGAACCGCAACAGAGACATATTAATTTAATTCCAAGACTCAAATGGGGAAACTTAAATCTGCAAACATTTCATCACTCGTTGGACAATCTTATTTCAAGAATTCCTTTTACGCTAAACGAGTCAGCTAATGCTCTTTCAAATCAAATAACGGATTTTATAAGAAACTCTACGAAAAATTGTAATCTGAATATAGCAAAATCATTTAAGCAGAAATGGTTTGACAGAGAGTGTTTTAATGCAAGGAATAAATCATTTGCTCTTTTAAATGCATTTCGGATCTCTCCTAGTGAAGAACTACGAAAATGGTACTTCGAATGCAATGTAAAGTATAAAATCCTCTGTTCCACTAAGAAAGTAAACTATGAAACAATGCAAGCTCAAGCGCTTGGTCAAACCAAGAACACAAAACAATTTCGGAATATGGCAAAAGAGATAAATGGCTCAAACCACATGACTGGCTCAAGTGTCTCTGCAGATGATTTCACTATATATTTCAAAAATCTTCTGCAAAATAATCAATCCTTAAACTTTTCATATGCTGAACCACTTACTTGTGATGACATATTGGACTCTGAAATATCGGTTTCTGAAACTCACTCTGTTTTACGTAACGCAAAAGACGGGAAAGCTCCGGGAGAAGATGGCATACCATATGAATTTTTTAAATATGCTTCTCCAAGTTTGTATAACTATCTGGTTTCATTTTTTAACAAGATCCTCATGAATGCTGAAATACCTTCTACGTTTAAGAAGTCTGTTATTTTTCCAATCCATAAGAAAGGTTCTTTAAATGCAGTGGAAAATTATAGAGGAATATCTTTTATGAACGTTATAGCAAAAATATTTTGCGGAGTACTTGCTGTAAGACTCGAAAGGTGGATTGATTTGAACAACATCCTCACAGACTTTCAAGCTGGATTTAGAAAAAAATTCTCAACAGTCGATCACATATTTACTCTTTCATCAATAGTACAAGCGTTTCGTGCTAGAAATAAGAAGGTTTATGCTTTATTTATAGACTTCAAATCCGCATTTGATCTGGTGAATAGGAATGCATTGCTATACAAGCTGTCGCAACTTGGAGTTTCCACGAGAATGTATACCGATACGGAAGCTGCAGTTTGGGATGGTGCACTTTATTCTGAAGCTTTTAAAACTGATACTGGAGTTAAACAAGGATGTCCTCTCAGCGCTTTACTATTTTCTTTATTCATAAACGATATCGTTAATCATCTCCCCGGTGGAATCCGAATTGCAAATACCATTATTAACGTGTTGTTATATGCCGATAATCTGTTGATACTTTCTGAGACGCTAGAAAATCTGCAACTAATGATAAATAGACTTGCAGAATATTGTTCAAAATGGGGTCTTGTTATAAACACAGAAAAGTCGAAAGTTATGGTTTTCTCACGAACTACTCGAGGTGAAGTAAGATATAACCGGATGCTTAATGAAAGATATTTGGAAGTAACGAAGGAATATAAATATCTGGGAATAAAGCTTAACCCAACACTGAACTTCGAAAAACACCTAGCGGAAAAAGCCAACGTCTCGCAAAGCCTTATAAATCTTACATGGAGGAAAATTTTTACAAACCAACACATAAACCTTTCAACAAAATACGCTATTTTCAACTCAGTCGTAAAGTCTACTCTATGTTATGCTGCGCAAGTCTGGGGTATGAATGAATGCGAAGAAATTGAGAAGCTGCAGAGAAATTTCGTCAAAAAAATATTTAGTCTTCCTAACACTGTACCTACATATGCTAAATATCTAGAAACTGGTTTGCCGAAGTTATATACAACTACGCTAAAGTTGCAAGCTGACTACATAATTAAAGTTTGCGGACAAAGAGAAAATCGTTTGAATAAAATTATGCTGCTTTATGAAATAAGGAACAAAGACTGGTGGTTGGGCAAATGGGAAAATATTGGTGAGGCTTGTGGAGAAAATTTGCAGATTAACCCCAACAATATTCTTTTCTTAAAGGAGCAGCTTTACAAAATAATCCAAAAAACGGAAGATAATGTACGAAATCAGCTGATCGAAAAAGCATGTCAGTCAGAAAGCAGGATTTTATACAGCCAACTAAATTTCAATCTATGTGACAAAAATTATTTTCGAGACTCTCTACACTTCAAAGATATTTCGTTAATATTTAAAGCAAGAAGTGAGGTCCTTTATTTAAATGGTAGTCCGTATAATGGAGGTTTTAATCAATTCTGTGATCTTTGCAAACATAAAGCGAAGGAAGACTGTTTCCATTTTTTAAGCATATGCCCCATTTTCAAGCAACAGAGAATAACATACTTCGGAAAACGTACACTTTCAATGCAGGAAACAATAGACTTACTAAATGGAGCAGACTGGATAAATCTTGCCAATTTTCTTAAAGTTAGTTACACCTATAGGATGCTACTGATATCAGAATATGCTTAAACATTTAACAAAGAATGAGCTTAAAAGGTTCAATTTTGTATTTTATTTTATTTTACCAACCGAGCTGACGGTAATACCAAAGCTTTAATATTCATTAAAAAAAAAATTTTTGTAAATGTATTGAAAACAAATAATAATAAATGAATTTTTACTTTACTTTACTTACTTACTTTTACCTTGTCGGTATAATTTTGTGTATTGTTTGAAATTTTGTTTGTATTTGATCCATGTTTGATCAAATCAAAATTTTTATTTCTGTATCTTCATACATATGTACACGCATCTTTGAATCTGTTTCTGATAAAACTACTAGAATTCATTTAACAGATTAATTTGAATTAAGTACTCTAAATTCAATCAAATTCAATCACATTGGTGTCCACAGATAGATCCACTCAATTCATTAATTGCCCGTAGTTTCGGCAGTTATCCTTCCATCCACCGCCCTCCAAACATCTTGTTTTCACCAATTTCAGAAGTCATTAATTATATCACCATCACCAAGAAAAAAAAGTAAAACATCTTTTCAAAACATTCAATCTCACAATATTGTGCGTTGCATATACCCAACAAAAAAATTAATAAGTAAATTCAACCTCAAGTGGAACACATTCAACATTTTGATTAAGGGCACTTGTCAAGTTTTTTTCCAGGGCCTTCTGCACGCATCCGAATATATGTACATTCATTCTGCCATAAAGTATATTATTATTGAATTAACAATAATTCCCCACACTGTGGCAACTCAAAAAATTAACAAAAAAAAAAAAAAAGACAATGGAATGGAGCATTAAACTGCCAAGACCGCGTAGAGTCCCAGTTAAGTTAATTTAATGAGATTAGAGCCTCTTTTTCAATTGTTCGCTTCGAATACTCACTACTTACGCCATGAGTAGAGTGCGGTGACTCGTGTCACTAATTTTTTCATTAAAAAAAGTGACGACAATGACGACGCAGATGTGACTTCTCGAATGTTTTCAAGACTTCGAGAGTGAAATTTTCGGAACCTCTACTGATGAATAAGATAGGTTCCGATGGGAACCTCGAAGAAGAGTATATCTACTCTAATTCCTTCCACTCTATTATGCAACTGATGTTGCCACAACTAACGCCAATTACGCTAATTTATGCGCATTCACATGCAGCAAAATGCAATTTCCCTTGATTAATTTGAATTAACTAAATTAAAACACACATAACTGTCTATTCTCCTATATGCCATCCGGTCAGTTTTCCTATGTAATTGTCATCCGGAAGATGAATGCGTTTGTGTGCACTATGTTGCAGCCCCCTAAAACATGACATCATTAGTTAGTTAGAGTTTGTTCTTTTTTTGTTTGCTTTCGACAAGACTCTAGGTACCTACACGTCCTTTTGTCTAAGAGTTGGGAACCTTGTGTAGGATGCTGAGACTAATGATCATAAATCACTAAGCCATCCACCCACGAAGCTATCCGATTTGCCACTAGATCATAGTCGTCGTCGCAACCTAAACGACCTTGCATCGCATCACAAGCCCCCATATATGGACCCGACCCGGATCGTAGACCAGATTAAAATAGTCACACTTAAAACTTTCAATTATTCAATTGAAATGTGAATACTGGACGACCTGAGGCCTGCTAGAACTGTCTTTCCTATCTACGTCCAAGTTGAAAGCTCATTTCAGATTCCAAAATCTGATTCCATATTGCCGGTCCACGCTAATGCCCAGGTATGATGGCGAATAATGCAATTTGTTGCTAAAATTTCGTGAAATGTCATCACGGCTTCGATGCCCCTACATTGCCGACACCAGGAAGCTGGCACCTATTTGAGTCGAGTCTGGCTAAACAGATGTGCCACAGAGCCGCGCACAAATTGGATGCGGATGCAGGGCGCACTTATCTCACTCTAGATACGTTTTTCGTCTGTTCGTTCGTCTCGTCGTCGTCGCGTTGCACCGGATTAGATTTAAAGTGGAAATTGCATTTTAAACGCACAAAATCATCACCGCTCAACGATGATTCCAATGAACGCAGGCATAGAGTGCGGCACCACACACATGTGCTCCATTTTGTGGAATGTACTTTTGCATTGCCTATAAAAGGGTCCGCAAATGGAGTCGTTCAGCAACAGGAGAGCCAGAGCACTATAAAAACATAACACCCCCCCCCCCCCCCCCCCCGTTCCAGGACACAATGTTGTCCTGAATCACAAATTAAAATTGCTATGTCGGGGGTGGCACCACACAGCACAGCACCACCGCCGCAGCAAAAAAGGGATGAAATTGAAAACCACCCAAAATGTATCTACTGATGTTGGGAGGGATGCGGGGATGGGTAAGCAGAAAATATTATTTTAAATTTCATTTCGTAATGAAAATCTATGAAAGCTTTCCGGGGGCAGGACACACACACAGACAACTACTTCCACCTCCTTTCCACATGCAAGGGTTATTTTCGTTCTCTCCCTCTCTTCCGGGGTTAACTTCGTCATTCTACTGAAGCTCAGGTGCAAATTATTCGCACAAATTAAGCTGAAACTGCCAGGGGAGTTGGCGGGTGGACGAGGCGGGTAATAAATTCATAAAAGTTGGAAAATAATTCAGATAAATTAAAAAATTATTATTCACATTTGTTTGGACACGGAATGGCATAGATACATTCTGAGGCCCAGGCTCAGGCCATTGCTGCTGCCCGGTTCTGGTGGCGATGGGTTGCAATTACTTAAATCGTTGCTGTTTTATGAGTCCACTGTTGGAAAACAGAATGGCTGGGTGATAGAAGGGGTACTTTTCACTTAGGATATTATATTTTCCTTAGATTTTTTGGGACAAAATGTGTTTTTATGGTTATCTATGAATTTGTAAATTAATCCTATAAGTAGATGTTTAAATAATATATTTAGATACAAAAAGACTTCTTAATTGTTAGAGATAAATCTTTTTGAATAAGCGGAACCAAATTGAAGGTGATTTTGATAAAACACTTCATCTAATCTTCACTTGAATCTCTCGCAAAGTATCTTTAGGATGACATGCTTCGTTTTCACCTAACTAAAAATTTCCGACAATCTTTCCATATTTAAAATCAAATTTTCTAAAATTTCTATTTTTTTTTTTGCAAATTTATTTAATATTTTTTTGACACCTTACACCTTACAAGCCTTTTCACAGTCAGCACGTGTAACATATCGATTGTCATTGCCCTGACATCCGCCATAAATGAATTTGTCACAAGTTTTTGTGTCATTGTTGTAGGCCCATCTTGTAAAATCTGCTCTGCAAGGACCCTTATCGGGCTTTGAAGTGCAATCTTTAAAATGTTAATTTAAATTATTCAATGAAATTAATTCAATAATATCTGACAGATACATACCTAGTGCAAATGCACCGACAATAAGAAACAGAAAGGCGAAAAGAAATTTGTAACTCATTTTTTTTTTATAATATTTTAAATATTATATTTCAGATACTCAATAATGACTGATCTCAATTTGGTGAAAAAGTATCTTTTTATAGAAATAGTAAGTGAAACCTTATCTGAGTATAAATAAATACATCTGTTTGCGCTTAATAAAAATAAATACAAAAATCTGATGTTAAATATTATACGGCTGTTTCCGGTTTGATCTTACAACCGAACAATGGGTTTTTTTCTTTTATTTCATGAAGATTGGTCTTCAAAATATAAACAAGCAGTAACGGTTAATTACCTCTATTGACATATATTTAATAATGGGCAATTTTTTGGCTGAGCTTATTTTTATTTAACAGTGTGCTTAATAAATAAAAATTTTAATTTAAGATATATTTTATGACAGCAACAAAGGCAAAATTTAAAGTTTTTTTTTATAATATTTAATGTGTCTGTAACTTAAATTGTCTTTAAGAATGCAACTGGATGCTGCACGAAACTAGTTAGAAGGATTAGAAAGATAGGATTGATTTTTTTCGGCAGTAAATAGAGAATTAGGTGACTATTTTCCAGGATTGTATTCCTCGAAGTCACAGTTATAACCTCACATTTTGGTGTTCACTCATTTGACTTTATTTTTGGACTTTACATTTAAAAGAAACGTCACCATTAATTTTGAAGTCTTTGATTGGGCCAGTCATTTTGCACCTCAAGAATTTGAAGTTCAGTGACTGCAATTCTTAGGGACTGCACCGAATTCACTGAAGTCACTTGGAAGTACTTAGCATTCATTTGAAGTCATCAGGGACTTTAACTTTGGTGAAGTCTTTGTGAATGCGAACTTACCTTGCAGTAAATCTTTTTTTTAAAAATTGATACAAATCACAAAAGCAGACAGTTTTATTAATTTTTTTTTTATAACTAACGCGTGCACAAGGGACTATTTGTTTCCCTTTTAATGTAGAACACACTGCGCGGGCATTAGGAAGATAGGAAGGGGAGAGATAGGAGGTGTCGATTAACATTGGTTTTGAATGTTTGCAGATCAAAATGCCAAGGGAAAATCCCGCCGCGTAAACTATTCCAAATTCATGTTGTTCGGCTAAAAAAAGAATCCCTATATTTCACGGTACGTCCGAAATTGGGCTCAAGGGTGAACTGATGAGCATTCCATGCGAGACGAGTATTACGGGAGAAACTTTAAAGGGGAGGAATGTATCTGGCTACTTCGAGTGAACATTATTTGTAAAAGAAACGATAAAGTAAGGAAAGACATGGAACATTGCGTCGGTGTTCGAGAGGGGCAATTGATTCAGTGGCAGTTCTATTTCCTATCAATCTTAACGCTCGATTTTGTATTCTATCAAGCAGGTGAAGCGATCTTTGTGAAGCACCTGCCCACAGGTGGGAGTTATACTCGAGTTTAGGGCGTATAAACGCTTTATGAATTGTAGCCAGATCAGATGAGGAAAAATACTTCTTACACCGATGCAGAACACCTAAGCACTTAGCAGCATTTTTAGCTATCCCAAGTATACGGTCGTTCCAACGGAGGTCGTCGTTGACACACATACCGAGTACTGAGAGCATTTTGGTTTATTCGATGTAAGTGCCATTTATGGACGGACAATGGCTTTAGCTTTAACGATAGAAATCGGAGTTTAATGAGCTTGACATACGGCACCGTTGCAATTGTACGTCCGAAGGCGAAGGACGTGAATTATCGAACGAATATGACGACCCTCAGCTCGGGTAGAGTCGTCAGCAAAACAGTTAAGTGGATGAGAAGTAACAGACAGAAGATCATTTATAAAAATGAGAAAAAGAGTCGGAGACAGAACAGAGCCCTGGGGCACACCAGCATTTATTTTGTGCGAATCAGATTTGAATCCGTCCAATACAACTTGTATTGAACGGTCCAGAAGATAGCTTCTAATCCAACGAACAAGAGTATTATCGATCCCAAAAGCACGCATTTTCGATAAGAGAGCTTCATGCCAAACTCTGTCAAATGCCTCGGAGATATCAAGAGCAATAATCTTACTTTCACCAAAGCGATGTAAAGATTTGTTCCACTGTTCGGTGAGATATGCCATCAGATCACCAGTGGAACGGTTGCTGCGGAAGCCATACTGACAGTCATGGAGAAGCTTTCGATCTTCGAGATATTCCTTAAGCTGACGGTTAATCAGTGTTTCCATGACCTTAGAAAGAAGGGATGTCAGTGCTATGGGTCGGTAGGAAGAGGGGGAGGATGGGTAACCTTTCTTAGGGACAGGCTGGACAAATGCTGTTTTCCATCTTCTAGGAAAGATTCCAGAAGAGTAGGAGCGATGGAAAAGGTTACGCAATGGCTTTGCCAGTGTGGAAGAACACCTCTTCAGAAGAATCGGTGGTATACCATCCGGGCCAGCGGATTTGTGTATATCGAGATCTTTGAGAACTCTTGCTACTGTACGAGTGCGGAAAAAAATCTGTCCCATGGAAAAATTTACATTCTCAAGTACAGGAGGGGCAACGTTGCTATGCGGCAGCGTGGAGCTGGCAGCGAAATGGGCGGCGAGCAAGTTGGTTTGTTATTGTCGATGAGCGTTGGAACCGAAGATGTTGAGGAGTTTTTAATATTTTTTACAAATGACCAAAAATTTTTACTGTATTTGGGACACTGCAGAATTTTTTGCCGTAATTTTTGGTCATGCAAAAATTTGGTTCTTTCAAAAACGGAGTTGCATGAGTTTCTTGCTTGTTTGTGCTTTTTCCGATTTTCCTCTGTAGGGTTGGCTTTGTAAGAACGGAAACTTACTTCTTTGAGCCTCATAGCTTCTTTACACTCAGAATTAAACCAAGACTTTTCTTTAGGTTTGATGCTTTTTACTCTGTTAGGAATAAAAGCACGCATCCCTATAGAAGAATTACATTTGTGACCATTTCAGCACTGGCATCAATGTCACTATCGAGGAAGCATAGTGACCAGTTAAAGTTTCGGAAAAAAATATTCAGGCCGTCCCAGTTGGCTTTCTCGTATTGCCAAACGGTCCTGGTGGGAAGTTTTTCTTTAACTGGATGGGTGGAGGATGAAAAATTAGCTGAAATAACACAATGGTCTGAAGTGCCAAATGGAGAAGTTACACTAATGGTATATTTATCAGGGTGAGAAGTAAGAAACAAGTCAAGAGTATGGGCGGCTTGCCCAGCAACATCCGGTATACGCGTTGGCACATCGATCAGTTGGGTAAGGTGATGTAACCCGGCAAAGAGCTCGACATACCTTCCTTCGGGTGTTGTCTGACCAGAATAGCGGAGCCAATTGGAATTGTGTACATTGAAATCGCCCGTAATAACGATTTCAGTGCGAGGACAAAGGGAAACAATTTTCGAGATGGAATCAGACAGCGCATCAAACTCATTACAAGTGGAATTGCTGTCGAGATTTGGACTCCTGTAAATAAAACAATAATGAATGACATGCTTGCGGACAGTGAATTTGAGCCACAAGAAGTTAAAGTCCGTGTTGGAACATTGCCCATATTGGGGAAGGCTCTGGCAAGCAATATCATTCCTAACATAGACCACGAGACCATGATGGGAAAAGAGTAATGGCACCAAGCTATACCCATGTAGAGCAAACTCTGATAAATCAGTATTTACTCCAACCTGGGTTTCACTTAATGCCAAAACAGCTGGCCTGTATTGAACAGAGTAGACGTACAGGTGAAAGAAATTCTTTCTTATACCACGAACATTGGAATACACGACACAAAAATCACTTACCATTTCAAAATACTTACACACAAAACACAATTCTGACTAAGTCGAACCATGCAGTGAAAATCCAAATTAATCTCTGTAATAAACAAACTGTCTTAGGTGTTATGCCCATAAGACAGCTTGCATACAAAAAATCAATTTAAATATTCAGCACAATAGGACAAACTCAGATGCCCTTATCCATTTACCGCAAGCATACGATGCCTACAGTAGATAAGAAAGAGGCAGTTAAGCTAAGCACAAAGGGTTGGGACAGATAGGAGGATAATTTGATTTGTTATGCAAGTGTGTATTATTTTTTTTTTTTTTCTTCCACAGCGCGAACTGGCATCTTATCGTCTTCCAACGACACGAGTGGATATTGTTTTTTTCTTTACAGCACACGCGAGGCGTTTTTGCCAATTTCTCAAACGAGTGTGTAATATTATTTTTTTATCACTCGCGATAACAATGCGCAATAATAATTTTTTTTTTGGCTTTTGTGTAATTATTTCTGCGCGCACCTCGACCTGACGTCCGGCCTCTATGAGCTTAAGATCGACACCAGTGGATTAGTGGATAGAAGTAACAGACAGAAGATCATTTATAAAAATGAGAAAAAGAGTCGGAGACAGAACAGAGCCCTGGGGCACACCAGCATTTATTTTTTGGGAATCAGACTTGAATCCGTCCAATACAACTTCTATTGAACGGTCCAGAAGATAGCTTCTAATCCAACGAACAAGTGTATCATCGATCCCAAAAGCACGCATTTTCGATAAAAGAGCTTCATGCCAAACTCTGTCAAATGCCTTGGAGATATCAAGAGCAATAATCTTACTTTCACTCAAGCGATGTAAAGATTTGTTCCACTGTTCGGTGAGATATGCCATCAGATCACCAGTGGAACGGTTGCTGCGGAAGCCATACTGACGATAATGGAGAAGCTTTCGATCTTCGAGATATTCCTTAAGCTGACGGTTAATCAGTGTTTTCATGACCTTAGAAAGAAGGGATGTCAGTGTTATGGGTCGGTAGGAAGAGGGGGAGGATGGGTCACCTTTCTTAGGGACAGGCTGGACAAATGCTGTTTTCCATCTTCTAGGAAAGATTCCAGAAGAGTAGGAGCGATGGAAAAGCTTACGCAGTGGCTTTGCCAGTGTGGAAGAACACCTCTTCAGAAGAATCGGGGGTATACCATCCGGGCCAGCGGATTTGTGTATATCGAGATCTTTGAGAACTCTTGCTACTGTACGAGTGCGGAAAAAAATCTGTCCCATGGAAAAATTTACATTCTCAAGTACAGGAGGGGCAACGTTGCTATGCGGCAGCGTGGAGCTGCCAGCGAAATGGGCGGCGAGCAAGTTTGCCTTCTTTGAAGAGTAAACAATTGCTTTGTTATTGTCGATGAGCGTTGGAACCGAAGATGTCGAGGAGTTTTTTATATTTTTTTACAAATGACCAAAAATTTGTACTGCCTTTGGGACACTGCAGAATTTTTTGCCGTAATTTTTGGTCATGCAAAAATTTGGTTCTTTCTATAACGGAGTTGCATGAGTTCCTTGCTTGTTTGTGCTTTTTCCGATTTTCCTCTGTAGGGTTGGCATTGTAGGATCGGAAACTTACTTCTTTGAGCCTGATAGCTTCTTTACACTCAGAATTAAACCAAGACTTTTATTTAGGTTTGATTCTTTTTACTCTGTTAGGAATAAAAGCACGCATCCCTAGAAGAATCACATTTGTGATCATTTCAGCACTGGCATCAATGTCACTATCGAGGAAGCATAGTGACCAGTTAAAGTTTCGGAAAAAGATATTCAGGCCGTCCCAGTTGGCTTTCTCGTATTGCCAAACGGTCCTGGTGGGAAGTTTTTCTTTAACTGGATGGGTGGAGGATGAGAAATTTGCTGAAATGACACAATGGTCTGAAGTGCCAAATGGAGAAGTTACACTAATGGTATATTTATCAGGGTGAGAAGTTAGAAACAAGTCAAGAGTATGGGCGGCTTGCCCAGCAACATCCGGTATACGCGTTGGCACATCGATCAGTTGGGTAAGGTGATGTAACCCGGCAAAGAGCTCGACATACCTTCCTTCGGGTGTTGTCTGACCAGAATAGCGGAGCCAATTGGAATTGTGTACATTGAAATCGCCAGCAATAACGATTTCAGTGCGAGGACAAAGGGAAACAATTTTCGAGATGGCATCAAACTCGTTACAAGTCGAATTGCTGCCGAGATTTGGACTCCTGTAAATAAAACAATAATGAATGACATGCTTGCGGACAGTGAATTTGAGTCACAAGAAGTTAAAGTCCGTGTTGGAACATTGCCCATACATTCCTAACATAGACCACGAGACCATGGTGGGAAAAGAGTAATGGCACCAAGCTATACCCATGTAGAGCAAACTCTGATTAATCAGTATTTACTCCAACCTGGGTTTCACTTAATGCCAAAACAGCTGGCCTGTATTGAACAGTGTAGACGTACAGGTGAAAGAAATTCTTTCTTATACCACGAACATTGGAATACACTTACCATTTAAAAATACTTACACACAAAACACAATTCTGACTAAGTCGAACCATGCAGTGAAAATCCAAATTAATCTCTGTAATAAACAAACTGTCTTAGGTGTTATGCCCATAAGACAGCTTGCATACAAAAAACCAATTTAAATATTCAGCATAATGGGACAAACTCAGATGCCCTTATCCATTTACCGCAAGCATACGATGCCTACAGTAGATAAAGAGGCAGTTAAGCTAAGCACAAAGGGTTGGAACAGATAAGAGGATAATTTAGTTCTGCGAAAGGTAGTTCCAGGCGTGAATAGTATTATTACCAAAACGTCTTCAGTAAACAACCCTATCGAATTGTGCATCAACAACACTGTTTATAAGAGTGAAAGCGAAATAGCTGATAAGTTTAATAACTATTTTGTTAATTTAGCTACCGTTCCAAATGTTAGAACACAATTTTGTCAGAATTGCAATCGGAGTGTTGACAATAGAAACAGTAATAGTTTTTTCTTTGAACCTTTAACAGCAATAGAAGTGTCTAACCTTCTGTTAAAAAACATTAAATGGAATGTTATTGACATCTTAGCACACATATTCAATAATAGCGTGACATCTGGTATTTTTCTCGATGCAATGAAGTGTGCTGATGTAGTACCGCTTTTCAAAAAAGGTGATAAGGATCAAGTTTTTAATTATAGACCCATTTCGCTGCTCCCGTCTATTAGTAACATTTTTGAAAAAACTTATCAAAAAAAGGATAGCGAAATTCCTCGATAAAAAAAATTCTTTGCTTCTGCTCAGTATGGGTTTCGCGAAAGACAATCAACAGAAGATGCACTCTTGAATTTTTGTTTTATGGTTTTCAAAAGTTTAGATGACAAAAATATTACAGCAGGCTTATTTTTAGATATAACACAGGCATTTGATATGGTCAACCACAAAATCTTAGTAGAAAAGCTAGAGTGTGCAGGCTTTAGGGGTTCTATGCTCTTATGGCTCACGTCTTATCTTGAGAATCGATCTCAAAAGGTTAAAATTAATAAGACTAGAAGCTGTAAGGAATATACGAATATGGGTGTGCCACAAGGATCTCTCATTGGACCTCTACAGTTTTTAATTTATATTAATTCTGTGTTCGAGCTGCCTTTCAAGGGTGCGTTAACAGCTTTTGCAGATGACATAGGATTCGCATACGGGACAAAAAGCCTATTAGACTTGACATCTGAAATTAACTGGGACCTTAGTATTCTTAGAGTCTGGTTTGCTAGCCACAATCTAGTGATTAGCTATAAAACGAAATTAATGTTATTTAGTTTGTCTAACGCTAATAGACCTTTAGTTGACTTGTTTTACCACTCTCCCGATTGTCAGCGTTATAAATTAGAACACTGTATGTGTGAATCTCTGTAGTGCCCCGTGGCTTAGTGGTTAGTGTGTCGGACTGCTAAGCGAAAGAACCTGGGTTCAAATCCAGCTCATAACAACCTTTTTTCCTGTGGTACTGCCTCTTGCGGGGAACTGACAAAACCTCCAAGAGTAAAATTTGTCTCGAAAAAGTGCATCTCATGTAGCCGTTCGGACTCGGCGGTAAACTGTAGGCCCCTTCCATTCTTGCAGAGTAACAACACACACACAGGAATGGTTGAGAGTATAAGTCACTAGGCCTTGGCTCCTTAAGGAGCTGTCGCGCCAATACATTTTTTTATTTTTATGTGTGAATCTCTATCCGCAGAGAATACTTTTGATGACAGTTCACGGTGTGATATGAACTTTATAATAGAAAAAACTCATGATAAGAAAAATATTAAAAAAGTCGCGTTTGGATCATAGTTTTCCATTATTTCAGAGCTTGAGGGCTCTTCCTTTACGCCACCTTTATTGCTTTAAGGTATTAAAAATATTCTTTATGAGATCAGGTCATCGCAATCTAAGAGTTCTTAGAAACCATAACGTACGTGGAAACCATCCATTTTTGTTATGCATTCCTCACTCACGCACCACTGCTTGTCGTAGATTCTTTAGTGTGGCATCTTGTAGACTTTTTAATGAATTGCCACTATATCTTAATTTTTAAATTTATTTTTATTTTTTTTATATTTTTATTTTTAAATAAAAAAAAAAAAAACTTGAAATTTTGGTTCTTCATACATGCATTGAATCACTTCTTATGTAATTTGTGATTAATTTAAATAAAATTGAAGTTATGTACTTTTTATTTTCTTATATCTTTTTTCATTCTAAAATTCTTGTAGCTTTTTGAAGGGTCAACCCACCCAATATTTTGTTACATATATACTTTTTCATGAATTCGAAGGGGCATTTAAAACAATTTTTAAAAAATTACAAATGCTTCTGATTTATTTCTCTTTTTTTTTTATTTATTTGTATATTTAAACATATATCAGAAAAATTGTTAAGGAAATAAATAATAAATATACTATACTACTATGCCTTCAAGGAAATAAACCGCTTTTTAAGGAAGGCTTTAAGCCTTTGATATGACGCCAGAAATATTCAAACTTCTAAATAAAGATACCAATGTTTCAAACATAAGTGATTATTCAATTCATCAAAAAAATTAGTTTTTATTTAATTAAAAATATTAATGTTTTTTAGTGTTTGCATGCTTTCAAGCACTCAGTGCGATTTGCGTAACGATTAGAGTTGCCACCGCATCCGCCGTACTTGAATGTATGGCAATCATTTGTTTCATCTTTGTATACCCAAACGGTTATGTTTTTATTGCACGGACCTCTATCAGCCTTTGGGCAATCTTAGGAATAAAAAGTTCAGTAAAATTAAAAAAAAAAAAGTTAAAATAATTTTTTTTTCTAAATTACGGTGGAAAGCAAATGCACCTGCTGCCAGAGCTATTAAAAGGAAAACGATCGAGAAATTCATTGTAAATAAATTTTTTTTTTTTCAGAAAGAAGATTCGAACTGATACTCGATGCATCGTCCCAGGGCTTTATATAGGATTCTTTATTTTTATTTATTTAATAATTTTTTTTTACACAATTATTATTGATGTCAGTCTCATGTATTCTAAAGAACATTGAGTGAAAACATGGCTGTGCGTATTGATCTACTCCACATTTTAACAATTACCCAATCAGAAATTACAATAAAAATGTTTATTCTTTTGTTTGCAAACAAATTAAAGAAACAGCATTTTTTTTTTTTTGTTAAAAATGAAGTGCATTTTAAAATATATAAATTGTGATATAATTTGAAAAGATTTTTTTTTTTATTTAAACTAAATTAAGTGCACGACCAGATCGAACGAACTTGTTTTCTGTTTGGATTCTTATAGGTCATGATTTGACATTTTATCTTTATAAAACAAAACTATTGAAATCAAAATTTTATTTTTTATTCTTATAGAAGAGAGTGCACTTAATCAAAAAAAAATTAATATCACAATGCATTTGGGTTTGTATGACTGGCACAATTTGAAAAGTAAAGAAAAATAATTTTCTTTAGCCAATTTGAAGAATAAAAGTTAAGCCACTATCAAGTTAAAAATATTGTGAAAAGTATATATAAAATACGCATTCCCTAACACGGTTTGGTAAAATTTTTTAGATGATACATCAAATTGTCTAAACACAAAATTTGCTCAAAGTCGTTACAGCCGTTTTTGTCAAAAATATTGTTGTTTATTAGCTAACGTTTTTATTTTCACTAAGCTTATACAAAACTACTTTAAAATTAAATTTTCGAACCAATTTATTTAGCGGTTTCGGAACATCATATGTATTTTCAAAAACATAAATTTAAGTTTTTTTTTAAAATCTAAAACTTCGATTTACAAAAAATATATTGCACGACTGGATCGCACGTACTTGCTCATATGTGCGGTCACATTGTAGAATAAAATTAAAGAAAATTAAAGTGAACATCAAAGCATTTACTCGATTTTTGTGACTTTGATTGTTCGAATAAAGTACGTTAAATTGTATTGGGTGAACAAATTTAAACGTCATTTTATTTCTTTAGGAAATGTTAAAAAGTGTGAATTTTTTTTTCAAAATGTAGGCGCCGTTTTTAAATATAACGGTTTTTTTAAACATTAAAAAAAAAAAATAAAAAAAAATAATTCCAGAATACAAACTTGAGTACAAAAATAGCGTACATTTAAAAACAAAATTTTAAAATAAATTCACTAACTCGTTTTCAAAATATTGATTTTTCAAAAAAAATTTTTTTTAATTATTAAAAATACAAAAAAAAAAGTTTTCGAAAAAAAAATTAATGCAAAATTACTTAGGCTACCTACATCTTCTTAGATATCAATTTTGATTGTAATCGGATCACCAGTTTTCGAGAAAGTCGAAGAAAAAAAACCGGTCCTATGGGATCGTTTTTAGCCCACCATATTATTTTTTTTTCACCAAAATATAATGCATACCTACAATAGTACACTGATTTTTTTAATAAAAATTCTTGGAGCCGTTTTCGAGAAAAACAAGCTTTTACATAACGGTTATATGACAGGTACCGTTAATTGTTGAGCTAAAAAAAAATTTAAAAAACTCCTCTGTAGAAGGTCAAAATAACCTTAAGTTCAAAATTTGAAGACGGCCCAACCGTTTAGGCTGCAGTCCAATATACATCCGTACAAACAGACAGACATACAGACGGACAGAATTTTGCCAGTAACTCAAATATGTTTCTATGGCATCGTAATGTCATGTTTGATTGTTATCTCAACATTTTTCATCTGCACGAATGCATAACTTGTATTATAGTACCTATAATCGCAAGTAAAAACTAATTCGTTAAACAATTAATGGGAAAGTCGAAAAACAGAATCACATTTATCAAATCCTAAACCGAAAAAAATCATCAAATTCATTAGGTTCTCTGGAAAAATAAGCTTTTTTTAAACGGCTGTAATGCAAGAATGCAAGTACCGTTATTCTTTGAGCTGCACAAAATTCAATTTCCCTTCAAAGGAATCATATAAGATATATACTATATATATATATATATATATAAGTAAGAAATATTGAATTGTAAAATTTCAAAAAATGTTCGTTGATTTAACCTAGCAGATCATATTAAATTTACAGTTATCAAGGGAAAATATCGCCGGGTAAACTATTCCAAATTCGTGTTGTTCGGCTAAAAAAAGAATCCCTATATTTCACGGTATCCGAATCTAACAATCAAACAAGACATTACGATAATAGGGAAGCTGAAAAATGTGGGTCCGGAAATTCCGTCCGTCTATCTGTCTGTCAGTCTGTTCGCGCTTCTACAGCCTAAACGGATGGGCCGATTTGTTTCAAACTTGGTATTTGGTATTTATTAGGTAGTATCTCGGGGGGTGTTTTGCATTTTTGCTCTAGTAGGTTGAAAAATAACGGTACCTGCCATACAATTTTGAACAAAAAGTTAGATTTTCTCGAAAACGGCTCTAACGATTTTGATAAAACTTTCAGGGTGCTAATTTTTTTAAATAATACATCTTTCAGTTAGAATACATTTTTCGAAATTTGTTCTATAACGATACCTCTCATATAACCGGTTTTTTCAAATGCGGTTTTATCGTAAACTATTATCCCGATTTCAATAAAATTTCGCACACAGGAAGTCATTTATAATTCAATTAATATCGCATTTCAAAATTTTTAAAAACTTTTTTTTTCGATTTAAAATTTTTTTTTTTTTTTTTTTTTAATTTTCGAATTATTTTGAAAAGGGGTGGATTGAATTTTTCCAATGACATACTTGAAAAAAATTTAAAATTTTTTTTTCAAAAAACAAAACCACTTTTAAAAAGAACTGGTCGAACGATTTTCAATATTTTTTTCCTCGATAGACATTTAGTTTTCAAATTTTATTGCATACTTAGTTTTTCCGAGAAAACTCTTAAACTAATTAAAAAAAAATGAAAGAATTTTCTAAAAAAAAATATATTTTTTATTTTAATAGAAGTGTGGTTTTCAATCTGGCAATAATACTGAGCAATTATGCTCAGTTTGGTCTGCCATTTAATAATAAATAGACTTACTCCTGAACAAGTTTGCAAATTGTGCAAATTTATTACCAAAATAATGGTTCGTTTCGGTGGAGCAGAGTATCGAAGAAGACCCGAATGAGTCTATCCGCCATGGCGCGCAACAACTGGAGACGTGCCCATCCACTTTATGGAAGATTTTGCGGAAGGATCTTGGTTTGCAGGCTTACAAATTCCAACTCGTGCAAGAATTGAATCCGAACGACCATCAACGTTCGGTGAATGGGTGAGATGGCCACCGATCCCGATTTTCACGAAATTGGGAAAATTGGGCCTCGGCTGGAATTTATTCGAGCCACTTCCCCGAAATCATTTTTAAAACATAATGCAAACCCTCATCTTTATAATAAAGCTAAATTCTTTGTCATAACATTAAACTATGTATATGCGTTTTATTTCTTCTTGAAAACCAAACGTCTAAAAAACAACCTTTATAAAGGGTTTTTTAACAGGGACGCTACAAAAGTAGAGCAACAGGGATAGCACACGACGCCATATTTATTGCCGCTCTTTTGACATTTCTCTTCAGTAAGGTTTGCCATTTCATGATGGAAAGATATACGAGCCAACAACGAGTCGAAATTATTAAAATTTACTTCCGAAATTCGGAGTCAGTGGCCTCAACGTTAAGAGCGCTACATCCAATTTATGGTCGTCATAATCGTCCCAGCAGATCAACAATTGAGAGTCTAGTTGACAAATTTGAATCCACAGGCACAGTACAAAATGTTAACGTGCCAGTGAGACAAAGAAGTGCCCGAGAATATTGCTGCCGCTTCAGTTGCAGAAAGCCCAAATGTGTCTCCCACACGTCGTTCTCAAGCGTTGGGTATCTCTGTGACGTCGTTGTGGCGAATTTTGCGAAAAGATCTTGGCCTACATCCTTACAAGATTAAATTGACACAAGAACTGAAGCCGCTTGACCACCAGAAGCGTCGTATGTTCGTGAATTGGGCTGAGCAACAACTTGAAATTAAGATTCGGATTTTCATCGAAAAATCATCTTCAGCGATGAGGCTGAATTTCGTCAATAAACAAAATATGCGGTATTGGTCAGGCAGCAATCCATACGTACTCCATGAGTCATCATTGCATCCCGAAAAAATTACGGTTTGGTGTGGTTTATGGGCCGGCGGCGTCATTGGGCCGTTGCTTAACAAAATTCTTTCGTTGCCTAATGAAAATAAATATTTAAATATGAACGAAATGAAATTTGCCTAGGCAAAACTAGTTTAGCCTAATTGTGTTAGGTTTTTATTTTTTTTTTTATTTTTTTATTTTTTCAAAAAAATTGCGGTCTTTTTTCATTTCGTTTTTGGGGTCTTTTTTCATTTTTTGTTTTTTGGGGCGTTTTTGTCTGGGATCTTATATTCAGGCGCCCTGAAACTACCCGGATGGTTCAAAAAGTTTTATTTTTTATAAGTTACGTTACCCAATGAAAAGTTAATACGTTATTCAGTAAAAAATTCGTTAATTCAATGAATAAATTTTTTAGCGATGAAAATGTTTAATTAATTCAATTTAGTGTCGATTAATGAAGAAATTCATCAATGAAAATTTCTTTGTTTAATAAACGGATACGTTAATGCACGAAATGCTTTTCATTGAGCCAACGAAGCAAATAATTGGCTAAATTTTAATGAATAAATCTACTATTTCATCCGTACGAACAATAAAAAAACATAATTTTCATTGATCCAAAATAGGTTAACATAAGTTTGCTAAAAATTGATGATTGTTGATTGATTTATGATTTATGATATAAGTTTGGCAACCCTCTGTATATTGTATATTCCAATGGATTTATGTAAGATGCCAAAACTTTTCAATACTATTCACCTAATTCTCGATCTGCTGCACCGAAAAAAAATCCTTTCTCTCTTATTCTTCTAACTAGTATCGTGCAACATCCGGTTGCATCCTAAAAGGCATTCTTGTTTTGATTGATGTGTCGATCCTAAGCTCGTTGAAGACGGATGTCGAGGTGCGCGCACAATTAGTTAAACGAAGTCCAAACAAATAATTGTTGCGCGTTGTTATCGCGAGTGCTTTAAGGAAAAAAAAAAATAATACACGCTCGTTGAGAAATTAGAAAAAAACCCCTCGCGTGTGCTGTAAAAAAAAAATAATAGTGTTCACTCGCGTCGTAGGATGAATGAAAAAGATGCCCACTCGCGCTGAAGAAGAAAAAAAAAATAAATAAAACGCATTCGCATAACAAATTATCCTCTATTCTGTCCCAAGACCTTTGTGCTTAACTGCCTCTTTCTTATTTACTGTAGGCATCGTATGACCATACAATGCTTGCGGTAAATAGATAAGGGCATCTGAATTTGTCTTATTGTGCTGAATGTTTGGATTGATTTTTTGTAAACAGGCTGTCTTATGGGCATAACACCTAAGACAGTTTGATTATTACAGAAGTTAATTTTGATTTTCACTGCGCAGTTCGACTTAATCAGAGTTGTGTTTTGTATGTAAGTATTTTTAAATGGTAAGTGATTTTTGTGTCGTGTATTAAAATGTTCGTGGTTTAAGAAAGAATTTCTTTCACGTGTACGTCTGCACTGTTCAACACAGGCCAGCTGTTTTGGCATTAAGTGAAACTCAGGTTGGAGCAAATACTGATTTATCAGAATTTGCTCTACATGGGTATAGCTTGGTGCCATTACTCTTTTCTCATCATGGTCTCGTGGTCTATGTTAGGAATGATATTGCTTGCCAGAGCCTTCCCCAATATGGGCAATGTTCCAACACGGACTTTAACTTCTTATGGCTCAAATTCACTGTCCGCAAGCATGTCATTCATTATTGTTTTATTTACAGGAGTCCAAATCTTGACAGTAATTCGACTTGTAACGAGTTTGATGCACTGTCTGATTCCATCTCGAAAATTGTTTCCCTTTGTCCTCGCACTGAAATCGTTATTGCGGGCGATTTAAATGTACACAATTCCAACTGGCTCCGCTATTCTGGTCAGACAACACCCGAAGGAAGGTATGTCGAGCTCTTTGCCGGTTTACATCACCTTACCCAACTGATCGATGTGCCAACGCGTATACCGGATGTTGCTGGGCAAGCAGCCCATACTCTTGACTTGTTTCTTACTTCTCACCCTGATAAATATACCATTAGTGTAACTTCTTCATTTGGCACTTCAGACCATTGTGTTATTTCAGCTAATTTCTCATCCTCCACCCATCCAGTTAAAGAAAAACTTCCCACCAGGACCGTTTGGCAATACGAGAAAGCCAACTGGGACGGCCTGAATATTTTTTTCCGAAACTTTAACTGGTCACTATGCTTCCTCGATAGTGACATTGATGCCAGTGCTGAAATGATCACAAATGTGATTCTTCTAGGGATGCGTGCTTTTATTCCTAACAGAGTAAAAAGCATCAAACCTAAAGAAAAGTCTTGGTTTAATTCTGAGTGTAAAGAAGCTATCAGGCTCAAAGAAGTAAGTTTCCGATCTTACAAAGCCAACCCTACAGAGGAAAATCGGAAAAAGCACAAACAAGCAAGGAATTCATGCAACTCAGCTATTGAAAGAACCAAATTTTTGCATGACCTTGCATGACCAAAAATTACGGCAAAAAATTCTGCAGTGTCCCAAAGGCAGTAAAAATTTTTGGTCATTTGTAAAAAATATTAAAAACTCCTCAACATCTTCGGTTCCAACGCTCATCGACAATAACAAACCAATTGTTTACTCTTCAGAGAAGGCAAACTTGCTCGCCGCCCATTTCGCTGCCAGCTCCACGCTGCCTCAAAGCAACGTTGCCCCTCCTGTACTTGAGAATGTAAATTTTTCCATGGGAAACATTTTTTTCCGCACTCGTACAGTAGCAAGAGTTCTCAAAGATCTCGATATACACAAATCCGTTGGCCCGGATGGTATACCCCCGATTCTTCTGAAGAGGTGTTCTTCCATACTGGCAAAGCCACTGCGTAAGCTTTTCCATCGCTCCTACTCTTCTGGAATCTTTCCTAGAAGATGGAAAACAGCATTTGTCCAGCCTGTCCCTAAGAAAGGTGACCCATCCTCCCCCTCCTCCTACCGACCCATAGCACTGACATCCCTTATTTCTAAGGTCATGGAAACACTGATTAACCGTCAGCTTAAGGAATATCTCGAAGATCGTAAGCTTCTCCATGACCGTCAGTATGGCTTCCGCAGCAACCGTTCCACTGGTGATCTGATGGCATATCTCACCGAACAGTGGAACAAATCTTTACATCGCTTTGGTGAAAGTAAGATTATTGCTCTTGATATCTCCAAGGCATTTGATAGAGTTTGGCATGAAGCTCTCTTATCGAAAATGCGTGCTTTTGGGATCGATAATACTCTTGTTCGTTGGATTAGAAGCTATCTTCTGGACCGTTCAATACAAGTTGTATTGGACGGATTCAAGTCTGATTCCCATAAAATAAATGCTGGTGTGCCCCAGGGCTCTGTTCTGTCTCCGACTCTTTTCCTCATTTTTATAAATGATCTTCTGTCTGTTACTTCTAATCCACTTAACTGTTTTGCTGACGACTCTACCCTCAGCTTTTCATATTCGTTCGATAATTCACGTCCTTCGCCTTCGGACGTACAATTGCAACGGTGCCGTATGTCAAGCTCATTAAACTCCGATTTATACAGCATTGTCAAATGGGGTAATAGAAATCGTGTGGAGTTTAATGCTTCGAAAACTCAATGCTGTCTTCTGTCGTTAAAGCTAAACATTCCCCCAATGCCATTGTCCATGAATGGCACTTACATCGAAGAAACCGAAAAGCTCTCAGTACTCAGTATGTGTGTCAACGACGACCTCCGTTGGAACGACCATATATTTGAGATCGCCAAAAATGCTGCTAAGTGCTTAGGTTTTCTGTATCGGTGTAAGAAGTACTTTTCCCCATCTGATCTGGCTACAATTTATAAAGCGTTTATACGCCCTAAACTCGAGTTTAACTCCCACCTCTGGGCAGATGCTTCGCAAACATCGCTTCACCTGCTTGATAGAATACAAAATCGAGCGTTAAGATTGATAGGTAATAGAACTGCCGCTGAAACAATTGCCCCACTCGAACACCGACGCAATGTTTCATGTCTTTCCTTATTTTATCGTTTCTTTTACAAAAAATGTTCACTCGAAGTAGCCAGTTGCATTCCTCCCCTTAAAAGTTTCTCCCGTAATACTCGTCACGCAAGGAATGCTCATCAGTTCACCCTTGAGCCTAATTTCGGACGTACCGTGAAATATAGGGATTCTTTTTTTAGCCGAACGACACGAATCTGGAATAGTTTACCCGGCGGGATTTTCCCTTGCCATTTTGATCTGCAAACATTCAAAAACCAATGTTAATCGGCACCTCCTATCTCTCCCCTCCCTATCTTCGTAATGCCCGCGCAGTGTGTTCTACATTAAAAGGGAAACACATAATCCCTTGTGCGCGCGTTAATTATAAAAAAAAAAAAATTCTGCCTTACAGACACATAGTTAAAATATTATAATTATTATTGCTAAAACATCCTGAGAAATGACTCAATCGTAAATTGAATCAAATCAAATGGAAATCAACCCGTGTGTGGCGTATTCATTTCGTCGATTTGACAGTTGAATGGTTGGTTGAAGAAAAATCAAAATATTTTGATTTTTTGAAGTTGAATATAAAGTCCTTAAACTGAATTTGCTGTCGAAAAGGCGTCAGTCGTATTTGTGTAGTGGAAGTGGCTTTTATATTTTATTGTTGAATTTAAAATGACTCTTAATGCAAATACGAATATTTGGAAAGAGATTTTCCTAATAATACAAAATAATCCAGCAATTTGGAAAATAAAAAGTACGGATTGCCGTACCAAAATTAAAAAAATCCAGGCATGGCAATTAATATTGGAAAAATATGAAGAAATCGACCCAGACGGTACCATTGTTTCAGTAAAAAAATAAAATAACGAACATAAGAACGTGCTACCGTCGTGAGTTAAAAAATGTTGCTGATTCTTTGAAATCTGGAGATGGGGAAGAAGACGTGTATGTACTAACATTATGGTATTTTTACGACTTGGAATTTCTACGAGACCAAGAAGAGGCTTCGGAAAGCGTCTCAACAGTAGATTTCTATGTTGAGGTAAGTGTTACGGGTAAATATTTGTAAGTTTAGAATTCCTTTACAATTCAAATTTCTTTTAGGAAATTCGGTCAAAACGCACACGGAACAATCTGAAACAAGATTTTCTCCAGCAAGCCTGTGCCCAACTTGAGTCCATGAATAAAAATGACGATGAAGATGATGCAACCATCCATGCAAAGTGCTGGACATGCTCCTTCAGAAGACTTGACCCTGAGCAACGGCATTGAAGAACTTCTTATTCTTGGTAAACTCAAACAACTAACATTGCATTCCATTATATCACCGTCAATGCCATCATCATCAAGAACTACAAACAGCTACAAACATTTTTCCCCATCGCCAACCATTTCCATATCTCCTATGTCCTGTTCATCACCAATACAATACCATCAATCACCGTCAATCCAACCACCACATTCCACAGCATCACCTCCATGCAGTTCATTAACAGTGGCGTATTGAGGGGGGGGGCTCAGGGGGCTCAAGCCCCCCCCAATCCTGTTATTATTTAGGTGAATTCACATAATGTACATGATTAACTGAAACTTTTTCGTAAATCTTAAAGATTTAGAGGAAGCTCGTATACTCGAGTTCCCCCCAAGCTCCAAAACGACTGTTTGTGTTTGTTTGAGTTATACCCCTAGCTCAAGTTGAGGATTGGGGTTAGTGATGGGCGCATTTGAATTATTTAATCGATTATAATCGATTCATGCAACATATCGAGATATCTCGATTCTTCATCCAAATCATTCGAATGATTTTATCACAGAAATATAGAACCAGAACAGTGACCGGTACCCCTCTTGCCTGAAACAACCTCAAAATATTTTTTTCGTGTCCGTATACACCAATACATGATTGTCTGTACATTTTGTGCTGGATTTCGTGTAGCAGTACATGCCTCGTGTACCTTTTATTTTACCATTTGACTATGGTAACTGGTGAATATTTCTATTGATAGCTATTTCGTTATCACCACAAGTAGTCACAAAAATGTGATTATCACATTTCAAAATGACTGTGAAGACAATATTTTTACGTTGTGACTATGAATTATCACAAATCACTTTAGCCGATTCCATCCCGTATTTGTTACAGGTAGTACTATACATGCAGAACACAAAACAAGTGGACAGATTAAGATAGGTAATCATAGTTAATTGTTTAATAAGAGAGGTTAACGTCAAAGGCTCTGAAAAATTAAAGGATTCTGAGAGAATTTTCATAAAATGCATGGACGAAGTTAGTTTGGTGGTTTCCAAAAATTGTTATTTTCCATTTTGAAGAAATTTTTTGGAAATTTTTTAGCTTGTATATTTTTACTGATCATTAAAATAAAACAAAAACTGTTTTCATATGAAAGCTTTATTATTGATTTATACAGTAGTATAATTATTAGTTGTCACCGCACATACACATAAAATAAAATCTTGATAAATGAAATTGTGAAATTGACTTATTTTTGTCATATTTACCAAGATTTTATATGACGTCCCAAACTGCATACTAAAACTACCTTCCTTAACCATTTAAGCCACCACCCTAAATAATATTATGTTATTAAAAAGAATCTACTTTATTTTAAACTTGAAAGTTTTTTATGTGACGTGGTAACCCTGGCTGCCAGGCATACATTTTCAAATATTCATAAATAGCCACCAAAATGTTCTTAACAGAATTTCATCCAACCAAACAATATACCGTTTTCCCATCCACATCCAATACATTCAAAAAATTCTCAATCTTCCATTCTATACAAAAATTGTTATATTTCATTACACCTTATTCTTAACCCCTTACTCATTTTGACATACGCAAATCGCAAATAAATATGCACCACTCAAATAATCTTTCTCTCTGCTTCCTACAGCATACTTTGCAGCCTTTGTAGCTCTCTCCGCTCTCAAATCAGAAATTGTGGGTTCTGAAACGGGCTCATAGATGCCGCACCGGACGTTCCGCTTCGTGGTCTTACTATAGTCAGACGCTATTTAAAATTAAAATTTTCACAAAAAGTTTAATTTTATGGATTAAGCAAGTTAAGGTTTCTTAGAGGGCAAACAAAAATGTTGGATTCAATTATTTTATTAACTTAAAAGGTATACAAAAAAATTAAGAGGAACAAAATTTTTGAAAAATTTTACAGGTGAGCCCCCCCCCCCCCCAAAAAAATCTTTTCTGGATACGCCACTGTTCATTAACACAAATATGTGTCTATTTAACCCAACAAGGAATTCAAAAAGTTGCTCCCAGAAAATTTTTGATTTTAGATCAAAATTCCTTGAGAACTCAAGAAAGAAAAGAAATCAACGTTCAGGATTCATCAACCAGAAATAAAGAAGACGGATATTCCAGCATATCGGAACTTTTCGAAAACAGAGAATTTTTTTAATAACATTTTTGTTATATACTTTTTTTTTTTTTTTTTTTTTTTTTATTAAAAAAATAAATAAGTTGAATTAAATTTAGTTTGATATATTTGTGTTTACGTATGCGCAAAATATGTTGCGGATGTTTTTGGCGATAGTCGTAGCGTTTCTTGATGTTGTAAGTTCCAGTTCTAATAGAACGTCTTCGTTGGACGAAAGAGCAACATAAACTGTTCCATTTTATCGTTTCAAAAAGTTGTGGAGAAAACAACAAGCTAAGACTATCTTTGTCGCCTTTTTGGGTCGCAAGTTAATGGGCTTTAGCAAAACTTGAAAAAGATTATTTAAGTTAGGATTTTCATTAAATTTTTTTGTTCAGTCTTTACCTAGGCAGAATCGCTGCCCATTTGCTTTTTAAACTCTTAATAAATAAAGAATAAAAAAATTCAAAAAAAAAACATTTAGTTTAGCAGTTAGCAGCAGACAATGTGGATTTTAAGTATATTAATGTTATGGCTTCCGTCATGCTACGCTGATGTTAAGATGCTGGACTACTCCAATTGCCATACAATCGGGCAGTATAAAGATTCAAACTGGAACCTTCAAGTTGGTTCACGTCATTAATACAGAGCTATATCAAAGATTACTGGAAGAAATAGAGCAAAGAGTCCAACAACTTACCAGCATTCTTTACCCAATGTTCCCTTTCCTATCACATGAGCATTGTATATATACTGCCTATAGTACTATCATGGGACATCAAACAATCTTGTGGAATCAGCTCGTGTGATGGCGCTAGTTGTGACCGCTAGATTTGTGAGAGAGAATTAAGAGAACGTAAGGCGGGAAGGAAAAGAAAGAGACCAGAAGATTATTAAGGGTGTTTTGTTTCGCTTAGCTGAGGTGAATTAATTTTTTTGGAATTTGCTCATGATACAAACATTTTCATTGGTTAAAATCATTTTGATGTAGCTTTTTAAGCGTTGCTAGGTAGAAATCCTTAGCAACGGGTTTTTTTAAGTAAACAATTAATTGTTGTTGGTAGGAATAGGCAGTTAGGAAGGTAGAAAAAACTGACAAGCATCTAAATTTTTGTTTATTTTCCTTTTTTTGTAGCTTTTGTTTACATTTTTTGAATTCTTTAGATTTACAAATTTTTGTTTACTATTTTACTACAACTTGCTTTGTTGCCGCTTGCGAAAAAAATACATATACATTCTTAAAATTTAAACACAATCTTACTTTTTGTATTTATATTAATTTCCCAATCCGATAGGCGTTAGGTGCAAATTAAGTGCAAATTGTGTATAGAAATTCATTATTATAAAAGTTTTTATTGAAAATTCATAGGTACAAGGACTTGGATTATAATTATAATGGGTAGAAAAGGGAAAATATGTTATTTTCGTTATTTTGTTGAATCAAGTTATGGATTCTTAATAATGAAACTAATCAACAATGGCATTATTATGAAAGTAAGGACTTTGAAGTTAGTGACCAAATATGTATGTTTGTAGGTTTTTGCATATTCATATAAGGGATGTGGATAGATGGCTTGTTGACTTTTTTTATTAAATATTAAGAATTTTTATAACCAATCGCAATTTTAATTTGCGATTATATGCATATAATATCTATAATATAATATAACGCAAGTAATGCATTCGTGCCACATACTTGCTCTTATACAATACCTTGCAAATGTCTAGTTGCAGAATAACTGGTGCCCAAAATTTATTCGTCAACCTAATTTTTCAAATATAACGGTTTGTGCCGTTTAGAGAGAGGTGAAAATAAAAAAACGTTATGAATACATGAAAAGTATCGTTAACAGATCCTTCCGATATTTTTTACTTGCGTTTATAGGTACTATAATGCAAGTTATGAATTCGTGGAGATTACAAATTTTGAGATAACAATCAAACATGACATTACGATGATAGAGAAACATAAATGTCTGTCTGTCTGTAAGTATGTATTTTCGACTACAGTCTAAACGTTCTTGCCAATCTTCTTCAAATTTAGAACTTAAGGTTATTTTGACATTCTACAGAGTACTTTTTAATTTTTTTTAACTCTAATATTAACAGTACCTGTCATATAACCATTATGTAAAATCTTATTTTTCTCGAAAACGGCTTTTAGAATTTCTATGAACAAAAATCTGTGTACTATTGTTGGTGCGGGAAATGTATTGGTGAAAAAAATTCAAGATAGTAGGCTAAGAACGGTACCTTCCATAGGACCGTTTTTTTATTCGACTTTCTCGTGAACTGGTAAGCCGATTAGAACCAAAATTGATATTCAAGAAGAGCAAGTACGTGCGATGCATTATTGTTATTTATTATTGTTATGCATTCGTGTTCTTTCATACGTACGTATACATATAAAATAAGTACTTTCTTCTTTCTTGAACACTGTATAGTGTATAATAAGCCATCGTTATACCTCATGTAAAGAAAGTCCATCTTTTAAAATCAAGTGATGAGAAGGAAAATTTGAAGAGAGCTGCGCAGTAGAATTTCCAAATAAATTGGCTCAAGCCATAGGTAATTATATGACTAAAGCCGTTAAGGCTGCAGTTCATTATACATACAGACGGACATACATACATTTTGTTCACCAACTGTTAAGGCTTCTCTATTATCGCCCTGTCATGATTTCATGCTTAATTGTTATATCAATTTTTTGTTTATATTCACGAATCCAAAACTCGCCTCATAAAATTTGCCTTTGAAAGTGTATATACGCATATAACGGGTGATTTTTTTGAGGTTAGGATTTTCATGCATTAGTATTTGACAGATCACGCGGGATTTCAGACATGATGTCAAAGAGAAAGATGCTCAGTATGCTTTGACATTTCATCATGACTAGACTTACTAACGAGCAACGCTTGCAAATCATTGAATTTTATTACCAAAATCAGTGTTCGGTTCATTCACCGTAACGTTGCGTCCAACAGCATCTTTGAAAAAATACGGTCCAATGATTCCACCAGCGTACAAACCACACCAAACAGTGCATTTTTCGGGATGCATGGGCAGTTCTTGAACGGCTTCTGGTTGCTCTTCACTCCAAATGCGGCAATTTTGCTTATTTACGTAGCCATTCAACCAGAAATGAGCCTCATCGCTGAACAAAATTTGTCGATAAAAAAGCGGATTTTCTGCCAACTTTTCTAGGGCACTGATTTTGGTAATAAAATTCAATGATTTGCAAGCGTTGCTCGTTAGTAAGTCTAGTCACGATGAAATGTCAAAGCATACTGAGCATCTTTCTCTTTGACACCATGTCTGAAATCCCGCGTGATCTGTCAAATACTAATGCATGAAAATCCTAACCTTAAAAAAATCACCCGTTATTATATATACTTACTTTCTTACCTATGAACACGGCAAGCAAAACAAAAAAAAAAAATTCATAATAAAAACAAATATTTCCCCAACAAAGCAACAACAAATTAATTCACCTCACTGCATGTATTTTTTCCTTTTCCTAATAGCCCTGTCTATTTCTAACCTGCCTCTCATCTTTATTCTCTATTTTAAAAAAACATTCTCTAAAAACTCTCTTTTCAATTCTGTCAGTTAGTTCTGAATCAGCGAGATAGGGGGCGTTCACAAAATGCGTCACCATGATAGTACTATAGTTTCTATATACAATAACATGAGATACAACAAATTAAAACACACCTTAACCGCCTCATTCCCAGGTCTAAATCCAAGCGATCAATAAATTTTTTGGATTTGGAAATGGGTTGCTGGTTCTACCGATAGGCATGATTTTGAAATTATAGAAGACAAAATAAATAATGTCTAAACCAATTACAACCAGCAAACCATAATAAACAAATTGTTTTTTTGACAAAATACATGAAATAAGTAATGTAACCAATGAAATTGTAAAAACCTTAAAAAATAATGAAAAAATAAAACATGATATTTTACTTAACTTAAAATTTAAGCTTGATTTGTTAAAGGAAGAAATTAATAATATAGAATACGCAATGCAATGGGCTAAATACGTACATTCTCTCTAGTCTGGAAATTAATGTAATAGAAAAAGTCATTAACAATGATAATATGCTTTACAGTAATGTAATAGAAGCAATAGAATTCGCAGACATAAAAATAGCTCACAATGAGACACTGTTATTATACATTTTAAGTTTACCAATAACCGAAGTTGAAACATGTAACAAAATTTTAATAAAACCTGTAACGAAAAATAAAACCATAATAAAAGTAGATTATACTGACATATTACAATGTAAAGATAAAAAAATGTATGGTATGTATATTACAATGTATGTAAAACTTTTAATAAACTTTCAATTTGTAAACAAAATTCCCTTTTAAATATAACTAACGATAAATGTATCAGCTACCTACTATCAAGTCAACCTCCCTCATGCACACAGATTAACAATCAACATAGTCCATCAATAGAGGAGTTAACTCCTGGCGTGGTATTGCTAAACCAGTTTAACGATTATGTGGAAATAGACGCTAACCAGGTGTTGTTAAATGGAACATACATCATCCAATTCCATAACTCAACTGTCAAAATTCGCCAATACACCGTCACAGCATCAGAAGTTACCTTGTATAACCACTTACCTCCTACAACCATCAGCAAAAAAACATCAATTTGAAGAGCTTGAAATAGAAATAGAGAAATAGAGGCCAGCAGCTAGAAACGGACAATCAAAAGAAGACCATATCCATGTCAGCACTGTTAACTTTGTCACTTGTGCTAATATTACTCATGATCTGGAAATTGTTTAAGAAAGATTTCAAATTCAGCTCCATCTGGAGGAAAAGGTCCGGGTCTGAAGATACTGAGATAGTCGAACTCGCTCAGGAGGCAGGAACATCAGCCAATTTACCTGTTACAAGACCAAGAATCATCGGGATTAAGGACCTCTCTCAACATTTAAAACCAATGCCATCGAACGTGGATGTTCGAATCTAAGAGGGGAGGAGTTAACGCCACATAAGCCAAAAATAAGTTGATCATGAGCCATCCGAATGATGGCTCGTTCCCAGACGCAAAGTCAGCAAAAACCTTTGTGGAATGTGGGAACATAAACCTGCACTGCAATCAACATGTCAGCAGTTTTTACCTATTTAAGTTAGGATTTTCATTACATTTTTGTTCAGTCTTTACCTAGGCAGAATCGCTGCCCATTTGCTTTTTAAACTCTAAATAAATAAAAAATAAAAAAAAAAAATTTTTTTTTTAAATGAAACAAGTGTAAAATTGTTTAATTTATGCTCTTTTAATGGGAAAGCACCGTCTGCCAAAAAAACGTACGGCAACTCTTCTTCATCTTGCATCTGGCAAATGGAGGGAACCGCTTTCTAACATTTTAGAAAATGTTGTGTGCCCAAAAACGCCGGCATCGGAGTTACGGCCATTTGTTTAAACATCTACCATCATCCACCACACCACAATAATAATATAAAACCGTTTCTTACGACACGAACTGCTTTTTTGACAGTTGAGGCAAAGCCTTCCAACTCAGTTTATACAGTATGTGCTCGAACACAAACCCAGTTGACAACTCAGTTTACAATCAAGTTGAACTGTGTATGGGGCACTTTAGTAAGCTTAGAAAAATAGGTAAAACGTATTCAACACATTTTTCCGAGAAAAAAATCAACGTAACTAATATTTCAATATATTTTTATTGCAATTCAAATCATTATTCAATAAAAATAAAACTGCATATTTTTTTAGAACAGTTTTCAGTGCTTACAAGCTTTTAAGCACCGATCCTTGGTGGTGTATCGGTTCGAATTGCCCCCACATCCACCATAGATTCGTAATTCGCAACTATTTGTTGTATCATTGTAGGCCCAAACACTTTGTTTACCTTTGCAAGGACCTTTATCGAACTTTGGGCAATCTAGAGAGTACAAAATTTGTATTAAATAAAACCCTTTAAAACTATTAATTTTAACTTACGTGCTGCAAATGTAGCAACGGCAACGATTATCAAAAGGAAAAAAATTGAAAAATTCATTTTTTTAAGGAGATTCTAGTTTTTTTTGCAGGTGACTGATGCGAATTGATATGCAAGCAGTTCAAGTGCAAGCTTTTATATGAATTTTTGAAATTTCAAAAAATATGAAAATTGTATTGAGAATGAATGAACAGCTTTATTGAGGTAGAATCAATCAATGAAAGTACAGCATTGTTTCATGAGACATGATATTCAGTTCATACAACTTTTTAAGAAAAAACCATTTTATTTCAAGAATAAAAGTTAATTAAGTTTTTGAATGGATGAATGAATTCTTCAACTTTTTTTATTAACCCTCGTGGTTATTGTACTGTCAGTTTTTGAAGAATACTAATGATGTTTATTTGTCTTAAATACCTAAATTAAATATTAAAACAAAAAAGCAATATAAAAACAAAGAGAGTTGGTTGTCTGTAAAGTCGGTTTATGGACGATAATTACGTGACAATTTCATAAGAAAACATTGATGGCTGCAACACCAACATCTCTCTTCTCTTCTCTCTTAGGTGGCGCTACAGTGTGGGCCTCAACCAACAAGCTTCTCCAGCCAGCTCGGTCCCTAGCTAGCTGCCTCCAGTTTCGCACGTGGAGTCGGTTGAGGTCTTCTTTCACTTGTGTGCGCCACCTGAGTCTCGGTCTTCCTCTACTGCGCCGTCCCTCTGGGGTGGATTCGAAGATTTTCCGGGCCGGAGCATTGATGCCCATCCGCTCTATATGACCCAGCCATCTCGACGTTGAATTTTTACTCTTTTGGCTAAATCTGTGTCGCTGTACAGTCGGTAAAGTTCTTCATTGTATCTTCTTCTCCACTCTCCATTTATGCATATGGGACCAAAAATCACCAAAAGTCTTTCTCTCGAAACAGCCTAAAGTGTCCTCATCCGCTTTTGACAGCGTCCATGCGTCTGCACCATACTTTTTCATTTCTTCTTTTCATTCTTTCAAGTATGATGTTGAAAAAGTCGCATGACAGCGCATCGCCTTGTCTAAATACTTTTTTGACTTCAAAGTGTCCTCATCCGCTTTTGACAGCGTCCATGCGTCTGCACCATAGAGCAGGACTGGGATGATGAGGGTCTTATAAAGGGACAGTTTAGTTGCCCGAGAGAGGGCTTTGCTACTCAATTGCCTTCTAAGCCTGAAGAAGCAGCGATTAGCACGTTATTCTTCGTTTGATTTCAGCGCTGGTGCTGTTGTCTGAGTTAATAGCGGAGTCCAGGTAGACAAACTCCCTAACTACCTCCAAGTTATAGCTGTCTATGGTGATGTTTTGTCCAAGACGTCGATGTTGGGTGTCTCTTCTTGATGACAGCATATACTTGGTTTTGCCCTCATTGACTGCTAAACCCATCTTTGCCGCTTCCGTCTCAATACTCACAAAAGCGCTACTAACGTCACGCTGCGTTCTTCCGATTATGTCAATATCGTCGGCGTATGCTAGTAATTGGACGGACTTTTGAAAGATCGTGCCTCTGGTGTTGGTGTGAGAGTTCTGCACTATTCTTTCAAGTATGATGTTGAAAAAGTCGCATGACAGCGCATCGCCTTGTCTAAATACTTTTTTGACTTCAAAGTTGTCGGTGAAGTCTTTACCGAACTTGACGGAAC
This sequence comes from Platycheirus rosarum, assembly GCA_963971375.1. Classification (NCBI taxonomy): domain Eukaryota; kingdom Metazoa; phylum Arthropoda; class Insecta; order Diptera; family Syrphidae; genus Platycheirus; species Platycheirus rosarum. The sequence continues at coordinate 3,047,161 of OZ020507.1, read as the reverse complement.
AGCGTGCGTTTTCCATCTTTCATTTTACACAGGCGGAAGAGTTTGGCAGGGATGTTAAAACTGCACATTGCTCTATATAACTCGTCTCTATTAATACTGTCGTACGCGGCTTTGAAATCGTTGAAAAGGTGGTGGGTATCGATTTGAAGTTCTTGAGATTTTTCCAAGATCTGCCGTAATGTGAATATTTGATCGACAGTGGACTTTCTTGGCCTAAAACCGCACTGATATGGACCTATCAGGTTATTGACCAATGGCCTTTAGGCGTTCACACAATACAGCAGAAAAGATCTTGTAGGCGATTTTAAGGAGACTGATACCCCTATAGTTGGTGCAGCTAACAGGGTCTCCTTTTTTAAGGATCGGGCAAATTATGCTGAGAATCCATTCATCGAGGATGCTTTCTTTTAACCATATCTTGCTTATGAGTTGGTGCATACTTATAGCCAAGTCATCGCCTGCAGGTTTGAAGAGCTCGGCAGCTAGGCCATCGGCTCCGGCGGCTTTGTTGCTCTTAAGTTTAGATATAGCTAGCTTTATTTCATCCAGATGTGGTGGTCGGAATTGTTGGTCTACTCCGCCCAGATAAAGTGGACCATTCTGCCGTTATACAGTCTGCAGAAATGGTTTTTGCATATTCTCAGCATCGACTGCGATTCCACTACGATGTTCCCTTGATCGTCTTTGCAAGCTTCAGTTCGAGCCCTGTACTTTTGACAGTTTCCTTGTACCTTTTGGTAAAACTTCTTTACTGCAATAACAGCTCTCTATTTCCTCGATCGCGCGCTTCGCATGTTCCCTTTTTTTCTTTCTGAGAAGGCGGTGTTCCTCTTTCCACACTGCGTGTGCTTGCCGACACTCATCATCAAACCAGGGGTTACGTTGTGGTGGCCGTGTAAAACCCAGCACTTCAGTCGCGGCTTCCCTGGTGGCATTTTGGCAATGTTGCCACTGGTTCTCAATACTTGATGCTGGCGGTAAAGGACTCCTTTGGAAGTTATTTGAGACTCGATCGGAAAAGGATCTGGAGATTTCTTGCGATTGCAGACGTCCGACGTTAATCTTCCTCACAGTATTACCTCTTCTTGGCGTGGGTCGTGATATCCTAAGTCGTACTTTGGCACCAACGAGGTAGTGGTCCGAGTCAATGTTTGCCCCTCGGAAAGTTCGGACATTTATCATACTGGAGTAGTGCCTTCCATCGATCGCGATGTGTTCAATTTGGTTGACAGTGGATTGATCAGGGGATCTCCATGTCCTTTTGTTAATGTTGAGGTGTGGGAACTTGGTACTAGCTATTACAATATTTCGCCCCGCAGCAAAGTCAATTAGCCTGAATCCGTTATCGGAGGTGGTGTCGTGCAAGCTGATTTTCTGAAAAAAACATCTTCTCTCATTACCTTGGCGTTAAAGTCGCCTAGGACAATTTTAATGTCATAGCTAGGGCATTGCTCATATGTTTTGTCCAGGAGCGGAGCTCAAAAAATATTTCTTTGGTGTCATCGTCATTTTCCTCTGTGGGGGCATGCGCGCATATAAGGCTAATATTAGCAAATTTAGACTTGATGCGGATTGTCATGACACGGTCGTTCACATATTTGTAACTCTTGCCGGAGCCTGCCTGCAACGGTGTTTTTTGTTGTGTTTAGCAGTTGCCATAGTAGATATCGCAGTTTTTCATCTTTCTTTTGCCCGGCCCGTCCCATCGCATTTCTTGGATGGCGGTTATGTCTGCCTTACAGCAGTCAAGGGCCTCCGCTAGTTGTTCGGCTGCACGTGGTATGTTAAGGGACCTAACATTTCACATACATATCCGAAATTCGTTGTCCTTATTTCGTTTGCAGGGTTCGTCATCAGTGAATCCGTCCGTATCCGAGGCTTGTTGTTGCTTCACATCTAGTTGTTTTTGGTGTGGCTGGGAAGTTACCCTGACGGCACAACCCTCAACCTGGAGGACCAGGTCCTTATTGTGACTCCAAGGACGAAGAGCCGGATAAACCGCTCCTTATAGGCCTGAGCTCCGAAAACGTCGTAGTAGCCCATATAAGGTGTTCATTAAATAGTTCAACCTGACTGGAACTGTAGACGCCACCGTTGATTCCATCTAGAGAATTCTTCCGCTGCCGCTTGGATGCAAGGAGTAGTGCCTTAGTGTAACACTCCTCCCCCCTCTCTCGTTTGCTGCCACCAACAACCTTCCAACGGTGTTGGAACCCAATCTCCAGTTTAGGTATTAGGCTCCCGATGTTCAACACGTGGAGGTGAGAGTAGAAGTTGATAGACCAGGGTGATTTGTGGTTGCTTGTACCCACACACATATCTACCCTTTGAACATCAACACCAACACCATCAACCAACATACAGCCCGTTAACTCACACCCACAAACCATCTCATTAAATCCACACACACACACATCTACTTTCTACTTTAAACAAACTCCGCCTATTTTGTATTTCTTTTTCTCTTCTTGTTCTTTTTGAATTTGAGTGGAATTATTTTGGGAATTTGTGCCAGTTCCTTTCAAGAACCACAGTTTTGTGGTTAGCATCAGTCATGAGTCTTATCAGCATGTGTCATGTTATTTCGAGCGTGTAGCCTGTCAACGATTTATAAGACGCTATCACGTCAAAGACTCAAATCTGAGGTATATTTATGTCATATACTTCATTGTCCCAGGTTCTTAGGACACAATTTCAATTAATTTCTATTAAATCTACAAACATTAAACAAACTGAAATTCATCCCCACAGTACATCCCAAGGTCATAAATTTATATTCACTCACTCGGCGAGTGCATGGCTTCCCTTGCCGACTTGACTTGCCGTCAAGCTCCGAATCAAAGCCTCCAAACCAATCAGATTTCAATTATTACTGTCAATTGCACCTTAAATTCGATTCAATTAGAAATTATTATTGCTCACAGCACACGACAAACACATTTTGATTCGATTCGATTAAACGAATGGTGTTTGTATTGGTTGTGTTGTTCCACGGAAAAGCGGCGGCGCGGCCTGCCGCACAGTCCAATCCACGGCATGAAGACTCTTTGTGTTATGGCTTTTGGTTGCACAAGTGCGCTGCACTATTTTGCTGCACACATCACACATTTTCCTGTGTATAATAACGCCGTTGATTAAATTGTCCTTAAACAAATCAATTGGCTGGCACAAATTAATTGCATTTTCTCTCCCGCGACAACGTCGATCACGCTCACTTTGTGCATTGTTACAGCAGCGCGGCACAGTGTACTGTTCCCCTTCTGCATGGTGTTTACACCATGCTTCAGCGTCAGCATTAGGCGATGACAGATTGACTGACATTTATGTGTAAACACTCAACACGAATTATGTGCGATTCAATCGAATTGGCCCAAATTAATATTAATTCGATGCCTGGTCCGGCCTTATTGAATGTTTCTTCTGTATTCTGTGAGCCAGGAGTCTCTGATGGTATTTGGTCTAACAAGCTGCAGGCGATCGCATAAACTATGACAATTTCCAATTAGACAGCATGACATAGTCGCACGCCCACTACCTCCTCCCATTAGCAGCAACACTAACCCAGATCGGATTCGGAGAGTGGATACTCTGTACTGCATCAGTCGCAAAGTGAAAATGGAAATGGAAAATCTAAAGTGCAAATTATCACCGAGATTATTTACAATCCACGTGCGATTCCATAATGGCATCACAACTGATATTGCACTTAATTCACTTTGGACTTTAGAGAGCGAGTAATCAACCCGCACACAGCCAGAACCAGAGCCAGAATAGTAGGTATCAGCGGACGAACTGACCTGCAATCTGGCGGAATGAAAATTCGCATCATAATCAGATATAAGTTTGGCGGCGGCTGCGGTGGCAACTTTGACTCTGCCACTGATGCACTTGCATCACATAGAACGACTCCCCCCCAACCCCAACGACTTATAGTGTTTGGTCAGTGTGTCGGTCGGGGGCCATTAGCAGCAGCCAATTTGCCATAAATATGCACTCTCTGGATCTGGATGGTGACGGTGTTACACTTCGCTCATATCCGACATCCGTCGTCGTCGTCGTCGTCGTAGTCGTTTTTGTTTCTATATTTACCTATCTCTGGACGGGACACAGTCGTCTGCTAAATTGAGGCAATTGTTTTTGAATTTGATTGTGGCAATTGAGCGTAGGTAACGTGAAGCGCATGGTCACTTTGAGCTTCAGACGTTCGGTGGTGGTTCAGATAGCTGGACGACTGAAAAAGCTTCCTACATTCAGATGTCACCGGCTAGTCGCCCCTTGAATTGTTTTATTTAAAAAAAAAAAAAGCCTGCACGACAAACTATATAGAGGCGGCATGACCCGCATCATTGCTGTGATTATGCCAACGATACTCGACAAAACAACTACAACGACGACGCGACGACGACGTTTGCTAAATTTTAAATTCAATTACCGACCCGTAACGACATAATTTTTGCTGGGCTTGTTGTGCTTTCATCCGCTGATTGTGACACGAAAATCCACTGACACTTTTCGCATCATCATCTGGTCATTGATGATGGATGCTACTTGTCTAAGATTTTAATGTACCCATCACACTATCTCGACTTATGTTGTCAATTACACGCATGAATCGAATTCGCACCCTTTGACAGTCAACTGTCACATTTGTTGTTCTTGTTTGTCGGGTAATGCACTCAAAAGTCAAAATGTTCAATCAAGGGTTAAGCAGGGTGTAATGTGGTTGGGTGTAGAAGAGGGTAGAATTGGAACTTTTTGAAAATGACATTGAAAACGGTTGAAAAGGAGACTCCTTGTCTTCGTGCAAATTTGCCATTGAAGGAACGCCCTTAGGGAAGATGTCATATGTGTATGATAATGAATGTTAACCTCATAAGATTATTATATACGCAATGTCCTATACAATCCATCATTTCGAACGAAACCAGGCGATTTAAACAACTTTTAGGTTTGAGTCTTAGAATTTTATTTCGGAAATCGATTTTTCGATTCTCCATACAGCAGTGTTGTGATAAACATTATTATTAGTTTGGACAAAACGGTCAAGCTTAGTCGCATAGATTCGTTTTAAATAAAGAAATAAAGAAATTTATTGGCGTGACAGTTCCTTAAGGAGCCAAAGCCTACTTACTTACTTAGGTGGCGCTACAGTTCGGGACGAACCTGGGCCTCAACCAACATGCCTCTCCAGCCAACTCGGTCTTTGGCTAGCTGCCTCCAGTTTTGCACTCCAAGTTGGTTCAGGTCGTCCTCCACTTGAGCGCGCCACCTAAGGCGAGGTCTTCCTTGACTGCGTCTTCCCTCTGGGATGGAATCGAAGATCCTCCGAGCCGGAGCATTGTTTTCCATTCGCTCTACATGACCTAGCCATCTTAAACGTGATATGCGTATTTTTTTGACCAGGTCAATGTCGCTGTACAGCTCGTATAGTTCTTGGTTGAACCTTCTCCTCCAAAGCCCGTTAACGCAGATAGGGCCAAAAATCCTCCGAAGAATCTTACGCTCGAAACGACTAAGGATATCTTCATCCGCTTTAGATAGAGTCCATGCCTCGGCGCCATAGAGCAGGACTGGGATGATTAGGGTTTTATACAGTGTCTCCTTTGTCTTTCGAGAGAGGGCTTTGCTACTCAATTGCCTTCCTAGCCCATAGAAACAGCGATTGGCAAGAGTAATTCTTCGCTTTATTTCTGACGAGATGTTGTTGTCAGATGTTATAGCGGATCCGAGGTACACAAAGTCCCTAACTACCTCAAAGTTGTACCTGTCTATTGTGATGTTTTGTCCAATCCGCCCGTGTTGTGTGTCCCTTTTTGTGGACAGAAGATACTTCGTTTTGGCCTCATTGACTGCTAGTCCCATCTTAGCCGCTTCAGCTTCAATTCTAGCAAACGTTCCAGTGACAGCTCGCCGAGTTCTGCCAATGATGTCTATGTCGTCAGCGTATGCTAGCAATTGTCCCACTACAATTAACTTGCGAGTTTCTTATAATTTTTTCAAGTATTAAGTTGAAGAAATCGCACGATAGCGCATCACCTTGTCGGAATCGTTTTTTGACGTCAAAAGCTTCTGTGTGGTCAGAACCAACCTTGACGGAGCAGCAAGAGTTCTCCATCGTCATCCTGCACAGTCGGACGAGTTTTGTGGGGATGCCAAAACCAGACATGGCTCTGTATAGCTCGTCTCTATAAATGCTGTCGTACGCGGCCTTAAAATCGATAAAGAGGTGGGGGGTATCGATTTGGAATTCTTGGGTCGTTTCCAGGATCTGCCGTAGCGTGAACATTTGATCGATTGTGGACTTTCCTGGTCTGAAACCACACTGAAAGTGGCCAATCAGGTTGCTGACGAAAGGTTTCAGGCGTTCACATAGTACGGCAGAGAGGATCTTGTAGGCGATATTCAGGAGACTTATTCCTCTATAGTTGGCGCAGTTCAGAGGGTCTCCTTTCTTGTGGATGCTGAGGTTCCATTCATCAGACATACTTTCTTCTGACCAAACTTTAGAGATGAGTTGGTGTATGCACTCCACCAGGTCATCTCCGTCCGCTTTAAAAAGTTCGGTGGGTAGTCCGTCGGGTCCAGCAGCTTTGTTGTTTTTTAGCTTAGATATTGCTATCCTTACTTCATTTTGTTCAGGTGGACGGAAGTTTTGTCTGTCATCATCCATGTTGAATGGTTCATTCTGCCTGACAGCGGGATTTTGGTCTTCATCGCCGTTTAACAGTCTGCAGAAATGGTCCTTCCATGTACTCAGCACCGACTGTGACTCTACTACGAGGTTTCCATTCCTATCTCTACAGGCTTCTGTGCGGGTTTTTTTCCTTGGCATGTTCTTTTTACCTGTTGGTAAAACTTCCGCACGTTGTTCCTGGAGTAGCATCTCTCAATATCCTCGATCGCGCGCTGCTCATGCTCTCTCTTTTTCTTTTGGAGAAGCCGGTGTTCTTCCCGTCTTTTCTGCTCGTAGAGCTCGCGAGCAGCTCTCGTCTTTCTTTGCAATTTACTTTTTGAAATAAAATTAATTAAAAAGCTTAATTATGTTTGATGGATCAATAAACGTATGATGTGGTATGATGTGAATCCTTGTTGATTCAAACCTTGTAGATTGTATGAAATCGCTCAACCTCTTGCCAGTAAATTTGTCTACTCCTACTCATTTTACTAAGTCAACCAGTCAGTACCCTTCTTGATGTTTTTTTTGTCAGTCATACGGATAGTGCTTTTGTATGATCAACTATCTGTCCCCGGTTTCCCTCGCCATGACCTTATTCACCTAACTTTTAAATGTTCTCCCAATCGTTTGGATACTACTGTTTGTTTTAGAGATTTTAATTGTATTAATCGTAATCTTTTAGAAAACGATTTAAGATCAATTGAATGGTACAAAGTGTATGGTATGTTTTCTGTTGACGACCAAGTTAATTTTATTCAAAACAGTATTTGAAATCTTTTTAGTGTCCATGTTCCACTTAAAGAACGACATTCAAGCAATAATAATGAAAAATGGTTTAATAATAAAATTAAAAAAAAATTATCCATGAGCGTGATCAAGCTTACAAGTGTTGGAAACGTTTCAGACTTGATGTGCTTTTTAATGTGTGCAAAATTTTAAGGAATCGGGTAGTTTGTGAAATAAGAAATTCAAAGAGAAAATTATATGCCTCTCGTTCAAATCCTTTGATCGCTAGAGCAAAGCTATGGAAAAATATAAAAGAAATTGGGACTGGCAATAAAAGTTCCAATCCGACGAACTTAACAAAAAATTAGTCTGTAGTTCACCTCTTTTTGCTTTAAATCAGATAACCGTCCCCCCGCCAATTGACTCTCAAAATTTACAAGCTTTCAGCTTTTCAGTTGTGGACCAAGCCGATGTATTAGAAAAATTGCTTTCTGTAAAATCAAATTCTGTTGGTTTTGATGCAGTACATCCACAGTTCATAAAAATCATATTGCCATACTGCCTGAAATACATTATTTATGTCTTCAATTCAATTTTAATGAGAGGGACCTTTCCTACCACATGGAAATAATCAAAAATTATTCCTATTCCTAAAGGCTCAAGTTGTTGTAGTGCCCCGCGGCTTAGTGGTTAGTGTGTCGGACGGCTAAGCGAAAGAACCTGGGTTCAAATCCAGCTCATAACAACCTTTTTTTCTGGGGTACTGCCTCTTGCGGGGAACTGACAAAACCTCCAAGAGTAAAATTTGTCTCGAAAAAGTGCATCTCACGTAGCCGTTCGGACTCGGCGGTAAACTGTAGGTCCCTTCCATTCTTGCAGATTAACAACACACACACAGGAATGGTTGAGAGTATAAGTCACTAGGCCTTGGCTCCTTAAGGATCTGTCGCGCCAATAAATTTATTTTTTTTAAAGGCTCAAGTTGCGATTAAAGACCTATAAGTATATTGCCATTTCTTTCTAAAATACTCGAAAAGATCATGAACACACAAATACGTAGTTACTTGGCTGCCAACGATATTTTATGTGAGAATCAGTCCGGGTTTCGTCCTAAGCACAGCTGCACTACTGCCCTAATTAAAGTTGTTGAAGATATAAGGAAATATACAGATGAAGGAAACGTAACGTTTCTTACTCTGTTAGATTTTTCTAAACCATTGATAGGATCTTATAGGCGATGTTTAGAAGACTAATACCTCTATAGTTGGCGCAGAGTAGGCGGTCTCCTTTTTTGTGGATCGGGCAGATGGTACTGAGGTTCCACTCATCGGGCATACTTTCCTCCGACCATATTTTGCAGATGAGTTGGTGTATGCTCCTGACCAGGTCATCTCCAGCGTGTTTAAAAAGCTCCGCTTGTAGACCATCACATCCACCTGCTTTGTTCATCTTTAGTCTGGTGATGGCTACTTTGATCTCATTTTGGTCGGGCGGGTGAAGTTCGTGGTCGTCATCTAGATTAACTGGTACAAGTTGATCTTGGGCGGGATCTTGGCGGTCATCGCCATTTAGCAACTGGTTAAAGTAGTCTCTCCAGATGGCTAACATCGCCTGTGTTTCTACAATGGTGTTTCCATCCTGATCTTTGCAGGGCCCAGGGCGGCTTGTGAAACCCGATGTAGATTGTTTCACTCGTCTATAGAAGTTTCGCACCTCTTTTCTGCTATAACATCTCTGCATCTCCTCGACTTCGCGTTGTTTATGTTCTTTTTTCTTCCTCCTGAGTAAGCGTTTTTCATCCTTCCTTCGCTCAACGTAGAGATTTCTGGACGCTCTAGTATCTCTCTGGAGCCATGACTTGTATGCCTCCGTTTTAGCTTTGTTTGCCTGAGCACATTTGGAGTCGAACCAGGGGTTTCTAGGGGGTGGCTGTGAGAAACCTAATACCTCTGACGCAGCACTTCTTATGGCCAAGAATTTGTTGAGACGGCTAAGAACCTTGTCGTAACTTTTAACAAAACTCTTACCTGGGATAATCATATCAGACTAGCGCTTGGAAAAGTCTACGCCGGACTACGAACGCTTTGGACAACCGAATATATATACAACTCCAATTAAAACTAGCATAATACTTGCTAAGACTTTACTTATGCCCATAATTCTTTTTGGATGGGAAATATTTGCCAATTGTGACTATGAGCACAAGCCCAGGCTTACTGTTGCTTTCAATAGGATTGCACATTACATTTATGGTCTGAGACGATATGATCACATCTCTCTGGTATCACTTTCCAAAACCTTTTAAGTTTTAGGACAATTGCTCTGTTGTATAATATTATGCAGACCCGCCAGCCACGTTACCTTTTTAATCGGATCCTTCTGTCGCGGTCTACTAGGATACTCGATATTGCACCTATACGTTACTCATTTTCTGTATCCAAAGGACAATTTTTCGTTAACGCTTTCCAGCTGTGGAATTCCCTACCTAGATGTATTAGATTGATAGGTTGCACGCGTAGATTCAGGCAGAGACTATGGGAGCATTTTCGGGAGCTGAGATTATGAATTTTTGAATTTTTGTTCTTTTTTTTGTTTTGTACCTTATTTAATCTTCCACTTCTTTTAAAATTTATCATTTAATTTTAACAATTATAACAGTTTTATTTTGTTTCTCTCTTTTTCTTTGTAGTTTTTATATTGTAATTATTAAGTCGCTTAGTACCACATATTGATTTATCAAATGGTATAACATACCTAAGCTTACAAAAATTTTATAAGATATTGTATCTTTTAGTGTTAAGACTATTACTCATATAAAAAATGTTGTAAGCCATCTTATTTCTTTTGCTGTTTTCTATTTTATGAATTTTTCATTTCAAAATCCGACCAGTTTTTTCAACAAAATGTTTTTTTTGAAAAACTTTTCGAAAACATATTTTAAAATTTGTTTGAGTATCTCAATTTTAAGAAATCTATAGTTTATACTAGGAGAAAATTTTTTAAAAAAAATCTATAGATCCGTTTTCAAAATATTCAAAAAACAAAATATTTTTTTTAAAAAATTATTAAAAATTAAAAAAAAAATTTTTTGAAAGTTTTAATAAGCAATATTATTCAAATCATAAAACACTACATATTTTGAAAATTTCATCAAAATCCGTCAATTAGTTAACGAGAAAGTCTGATTTTAAAAAACCGGTCATATGGGAGGTACCGTTATAAAACTGTTTCTGAAAAATCCATTAAAACTAAAACATAGATTTTGCATAGAAAACATTATTCTGAAAGTTTTATCACAATCGTAGGATCCGGACGGATTTTCCGGACCCACTTTTTTTTACTTCTTTATCATCGTAATGTCATGTTTGATTGTTAGAATTTTTTTTTTTACGAATGCATTACTTGCCTTATAGTCCCTATAAATCGCAAGTAAAAATACAGTGAAGCACTTCCTGGTGAGAAATATTGATTTTATTCCTACTTTATTAAAGAAAACGTCCATAGACAAAGGGTTAAGATTAAAAATTCTAGTCATGCAGCTTAGAGCTTCATGTATGCTATAGTTTCGTTCTATGAGAGTTAACATGCAGAAGTTCAGATCCACGCTGGTGTTAAGATTCTGCATGGTAATTTGCCAATACAGGAACATCAATATCGCCAAGTTGTTACGAAAAAAATATTAAATCGTTATTAACACATCTTTGGCGAAGAGCTTGCATTTGAAGAAGATGGATTCGCATATTCAAATATTAGCTTCTACCAGCGACTTCTTCTGCGTAGACTTAAGGTTAAGTATTTTGGTTAAATTAGGTTTTTGGGAAAATTATAATTTATTTTTATTAAGATAGTTATTACCGTTTTTCTAATCGAAGTGATATTCCGCTTTAATGTATAATTCTATATCTCTATGTCTCTATATATTTCTATATTTTTATATCTCCGCCTTCTCAAAGCATAATCTGATTTACATCACTTTCGACTATAAAGTAAGTCCTTCAAACAAAAAATCATTCACCTCTTGCAAAACCATGGCGACCTGGCATACAGACGCTGGAAACGGTTTCGACTACAGATGCACTCCAATACATATCGGTTTCATAGGAACCAAGTAGTATCTGCAATTCGCACTGCAAAGTGTCAGCTATACTCTAATAGATTAGATCCATCTTTGAGCGAAAGATAACTTTGGAAAAATCTTCGTCAAATAGGAGTTGCAAACAGTAAAAGCAGCTGTGGTAATGGAATAAACGGTAATGAACTCAACGCCAAATTCATTTCTCTTCCACGACCCCTATTAGGTTTTGCTAATCCCGAAGCTGCTCCCACTGGAAATGTAGCATCGATTTCAAATCTTGATTTTTCTTTTAGATCAATTGACAGCACGGAAGTAGTTGAAAGCCTTCTTTCTGTCAAATCAAATGCTGTAGGTCTTGATGAGATGAGTCCTACTTTCCTAAAGTTAATCCTACTCATTGTTCTCCCACACATAACCTTTATCTTCAACTATCCGGTGCAGTGGAAATCATCAAAAATAATATCGTTTCTATCTAAGGCCTTTGAAAGAATTTTGCAAAACCAAATGACCTCATAACTTAATTCTTTAAATCTTTTAACACCAAAACAATCTGGTTTCCCTAAGGGACATAGTTGCATTACCGATTTGCTGAAGGTTACGGAAGACACACGTCAAGCTTTCTTTTAGATTTCTCCAAGGCGTTTAAAATGGTTGATCACTCCACTCTATGTGATAAGCTACTTCGTCTCTTCAATTTTTCGTCTGGTGCCCTGCAGCTTTTGTTCTCCTACTTGACTTGAAGGCAATATGTCCTATGTAACAACATCCTGTCTGATTCCCTTCCAAATACGCGTGGCGTGCCACAAGGTTCGATCCTGGGTCCTCTTTTGTTCTCACTTTATGTAAATGAATTGCCATCTTCTTAAATATTGTTCGATTCAAATCTATGCTGATGACGTGCAATTGTGTTTTAGCTATCCGATTGGCTTAATAGAGCACGATGTATGTTGTGTTAATGAAGATCTCAAGGAAATTTCAAGTTGGTCCCAGCAAAATTGTCTTTTGTTGAAACCCAAAAAATCAGTCTCCCTTGTGATATATAAGAAAGTGGTTGATATTTCCTTCTTCCCCCCTGTAATATTGCTAAACACCCCAATCACGTACGTTGAAAGTGCTAAAAATCTTGGCGTGCTTTTTAACCGGACTTTAACATGGGCTAACCATATCAACAGTGTCGTAGGTAAAACTTATGGCGTTCTCCGAACTTTGTGGGCAACACAGTTTTATACCCCTTTTAGAGTACGGATGTTACTGGCCAGAACGCTGTTTGTACCAACTTTAAGGTATGGTTGTGAAATCTTTTCACACTGTGACTCCGTCAGCAAAAGAAAGCTAAATGTTGCTTTCAATAGCCTCATGCGTTACATTTTCGGCTTACGCAGATACGACCGTATCTTAACTTTCTCTAAATGTGTTCTCAATATGTCTTTCGAAAAATTTCTTAAATATCGTTCCCTTACTATGCTCTCTAACATTCTCTTGACAAATGAACCACAGCATCTCAGGGATATGATAACTGTGACATGTTCGCAGAGATCGAGAATGCTCACTCATCCGCGCTATGCTTCTCTTCTTCTAAGAGAAATAGATGATGCGAGACTAAAGGACAAAATAAAAAAATCATTTTTCTCAATTACAATAGTTTTCTTTATTATCTCTTTTTCTACCTCACCCTCTTCCTCATTCCTTTTTTACTTGCGATTATAGGGACTATAAGGCAAGTTATGCATTCGTAAAAAAAAAAAAAAAAATTCTAACAATCAAACATGATATTACGATGATAGAGAAGTCAAAAAAAGTGGGTCCGGAAATTCCGTCCGTCTGTCTGTCTGTCTGTCTGTCTGTCTGTCTGTCTGTCTGTCTGTCTGTCCGTATCGATATCTACAGCCTAAACGGTTGAGCCGATTTGATTCAAACTTGGTATATAGTATTTTTAGAGTGCTCTACCCGACAGTTTTTGGAATTGGCATTCTAGCTCCAAAACTAACGGTACCTGCCATATAACTTTTATTGAAAAACTTATTTTTCTCGAAAACGGCTCCTAAGATTTTGATAAAACTTTCAGAATGATGTTTTCTGTACAAAATCTATCTTCTAGTTTTAATGGATTTTTCAGAAAAAGTTTTATAACGGTACCTCCCATATGACCGGTTTTTTTAAATCAGAAAATATGTAGTGTTTTATGATTTAAATATTATTGCCTATCAAAATTTTCAAAAACATTTTTTTTTAAATTTTAATAATTTTTTTAAAAAAATATTTTGTTTTCTGAATATTTTGAAAACGGATCTATAGATTTTTTTTTTAAATTTTTCTCCTAGTATAAACTATAGATTTCTTAAAATTGACATACTAAAAAAAAATTTAAAATATGTTTTCAAAAAGTTTTTCAAAAAAAACATTTTTTTGAAAAAAACTGGTCGAACGATTTTGAAATGAAAAATTCATAAAATAGAAAACGGCAAAAGAAATAAGATGGCTTACAACATTTTTTCCAAAAAAAGTTATGAGTAGTGTTTTTTTGAATTCATAAATTTTTTTCCCCAACATTTTATTTCATATTGCTCGGCTAAGCCCTAGCCAAGCCATTAGTCAAATAAAAGAAAGTGACAACCTACATTACATACATACTTACGTATTTTAAAGTATTTTTCATCATCATAAAAGCACAGAATAAATAAGGAAGCCTTTGATAAACAAAAGTTTACACCTTCCTATAAACAAACAAAACCACTGTGTTAACTTTTAATATTGTCTCTATACCTACTCGCTTAACAGTAGTTGGAACGCGTATCTTAATTTTAGTACCTACCTTCCTTCCAACCTTATTATAGGTACCTAAATCCTTTATAAATTCCATTGGTCCCATATTGGGACGTATAAAGGTCCCTTTACCTAGCATTATTGCCATACTGCTGATTCCGACGAATCTTTATGCCAGTTGTTCAAATTTTTCCATACCAAAATGAAAATTTAACTGAAAAAAGTCCTTTGTATCTTTCTATTAGCAAATTATATTATAAACAGTAAGCAGCAAGTGGAAAGATAATACTACACTAAAAAACTGCAAAAGCTAACAATCCTTTATATTTATGTGTTTATCCCTTTGTCGTGACGCATGTTCGTTCGAGCTTCACCCCAAAACGATTCTAAGGAAGTTGCACGTCATACAAAAAATATTAAAATAAAATCTTTGTCAAAAAGACGCCTGCACTTAAAAAGGATTAGCACATAAGAGCAAGTACGTGCGACCCAGTCGTGCCTTTTATTTACTTTATTTCTCCACTCTATTTATTGGTATTATGCTTAATGTTATAATACAAATGAACATACATTTTCATGTTATTAACTCTTAAGAACATTTCATATTCTAGCTTTCATATTATTATTTTGAATTATTGTCATTAACTTTAGCTTATATTTAAATTATAAGACTTACTGTATATAAGCATGCATTTCATAGACATTAATAAATAAAAATAAAATATTACCTATATTAATCTCTATATTTCCATATCTCCCTATCCTATATATTTCTGTATCTATATATTTCTATATTTCTTTATCTCTATATTTCTGTATCTCTATATCTCTATATCTCTATTTTTCAATTTCTCTATATATGTATCTATATCTCTAAATCTTTATATCTCTATATATCTATATTTTTGTATCTCTTTATCTCTATAGGTCTATATCTCTATATCGTTATATCTCTATATCTCTATATCAATATTTTAATATATTACTATATCTCTATATCTCTATTTTTCAATTTCTCAATATCTCTATATCTTTTAAACTCTCTTTCTCTGTATCTCTATATCTCTATATCTCAATATGTCTATATCTCTATATCTCTATATGTCTATATCTCTATAGCTCTATAGCTCTATATCTCTATATCTCTATGACTCTGTATCTCTATATCTCTATTTCTCTATATCTCTTAATATTATAGTGAATCCTGAAACTCTTCCGTCTACCTATAACGAAAACAAAAAAAAAATGCATGACTCGATCGCACGGACTTGCTCATGTGTGCGGTCACATTGTCGAATAAAATTTAAATAAAATGCACGACTGGGTCGCACGAACTTGTTCTTATGCTAGATAATTGCTTAGTGGATGCATGTGTGTATATATTAAAAAAAAATCGAAAATTCTTAAAATTCTTAAAATAAAATTTGAAAACTAAATGCCTATCAGAATTAAAAAAAATTGAAAATCGTTCGACCATTTTTTTTAAAACGTCGTTTTTTGAAAAATTTTGCAAAATTTTATTGAAATTGAGATAATGGTTTACGATAAAACCGTATTTGAAAAAAACGGGTTCTATGAGACGTGCCGTTAGGTATAGAACAAATTTCGAAAAATTCATTCTAACTGAAAGATATATTTGTACAAAAAATAGCACGCTGAAAGTTTTATCAAGTTTGAGCCGTTTTCGAGAAAATCAAATTTTTTTTTCAAAAAATTGTATGGCAGGTACCGTTGTTTTTCGAGGTAGAGCAAAAATGAATGTTGTTGAGTTAAGAACAAATAACAAAAGTGTATTAAATACCGATAAATGTTCTCGTCTTCACTATTAAGAGTTAGTAACCCTGAAAGTATATTATAGAGAATAAATATACAATGTCATTACTGAAAGGAAACTTGACTTCACTAAAATATTGAAATTGAAAGCTAAAGCGGGACGAACTATTGTAAAATGAATATATATCTGTTTCATCTACTTTTTGAACTCGCTCCTATTTTCCTTTTCAATTATACCACTTTTGCTTTTTGCCTTAAAATTTAAGATCTTATTATAAATTTAATGTAAACCATGAAACGGAAATTTTTACCATAAAATAAGATCTGAAATTGTAAGGTATTTCTGTAAAGTGCGGTATTACACTTAGACGTTTTTGCAAAGACCAAATAAGTGCGAAAGAGAGAGTTAGTGAAATAGAAATATTTTGAATTGTCTCAACGCGGCGAATTTTGAATAGGATTTGCATCATGTGTTTTTGACATTCCATTTGCTCGTCTTCTTTATTCCTCGCCATTGGTTGAGTTCACACTTTAACTGGATTTGCATTTCGGATACCAAAAATCCATTTTATGTGAGCGTAAAAACCTCACCAAATAATATACCTTATATTCGAAGCAGAAGCAAATCATAGCTAGCTGTTCATCACATGTTCCTTTTAAAGGGAAAAGTATACAACAAATTTTAAGATACATACCTTTGGATTTTCCCTCTGTTTCCATTTGTTTTTCAATCAGCTGCGTATTAGCTCTTTTTAATCATACTTATTACAACAATACAAAAGACACAAAATGTGAACGCAGACATTGCTTTTATGGGCCGAAAGAAAGAATGAAAGAGAGCTGTCAAAAACAAAAGAAAATAAACGAAACACGTAGACTACAGATCGTCTAAGTGTAATACCCCACTAATACCACTAAAAAACATTATTGGGAATTGTTTTCAATTTTGAAAAGTTCTTTTTTCAGTCGGTGTAGAGCATTTTCTTTCTTAAACGAGAAACGTCACAGCGCAAACCTAACAAAATCTTGAAAATACAATAGAAAATAGGAATCATGTAAACAGGACCCAACAAAAAACCAATCCAAAAGTTAAGTTTGACATATTATGTGCCATCTGTCACAAATATCCCAGGGAATTTTTCAAAACAGCAAGTTGTGAAGTTGGCCAACTTTGTTTGTTGTTGTTTGTTTGTTTGTTGTTTGTTTGTTTGTTGTTTTTCCAAAATATATATTTAAAAAAAAACCGACCTTGTTAAAAATAAAAACCCCATTACATTAAATAGTTGGCCCATATGCGTATACAAACATTTTTATTATATAAAATATATATAGAGCTTTATTTGACGTCAATTTTAGGTGGACATTTTATATATCCATACAGAAAGAAATTGTACCCCAGAGCAGAGTCCACAAATGACGACAACGTCGACAACGGACAACATCGTAGCTGCTTAATCGAATTTCCGCAATTTCGTTCAATAATTTCTTTATTGAATTGCGAAAGCAAAAATAGAAACAAAAAAAAAACAAAATGGAGGCAAAAATACACAGAATAATCGAACTGAAAAATGCCCGCCAAAAGGACTGACCGCTGCCGCCAGTTTTAATTAATTTGTGGCTTATCAATTCAATTCAGCTGGCAGTTCTGTTCTGTGTTTTTTTAATGTTTTTTTTTTTTTTTTTTTATTCTTCGATGAAACACAATTTTTTAATTTGCCTTTATATACTTGGATCAGGGGGGGGGGGGGGGAGGACATCCGTTGGTCTGTTGGCCATTGCTGGCTAGATAATGTTGGGTTCCTTTCCAGCAGCGGTTTGCATACTGCAGAGCATCATCGACGCCATCTTTTTGCCATCATCATCGGTGGCATCGACGACGTGCGTCGTCGTCGTCGTCGTTGTCGTCGTCAGTCGGTTGGTCGATGGACAGCAGACGTTGTTGTTGTTGTTGCACTGCCCGGCTGCGAGGGTTGTTTAATTACAATCAATTATTCAAACTGCATTTTAATTGATCACTTTTTGGCTTTTCGGATTGAATTTTCGATCAAGTGGAAAAGCTTATATTGCTCCAGTCTCCCCACCCACACAGCTCATATGGAATCATATTTATTTAATTAAGTCTGGTAGCCGGCCGACTTATCCAGCCCCATCCAACCTCCCACTTAATCCGATATAGTTCATGTAATTTTTAAGGATTTGGTTGCAGCGAATATTTTTTGTTTTTATTTATTCAATATTTGCCTCCATGAAACAACAACACACACAAACTTTATTCCGATGTAAAGTAAAAAAGATACAAAATCCTCGATTAGAATATCGCATATCTGAGGGAATTAAATTGAAACGACGCTTAATTGTCATAAATTAGTTTAGATAAGTACCTTAGTTCGTATTCATTACCATGAATACTTTAATTCGAATTAGATTTGTTTTGAATGTATTAATATTTTAATTTAAAGGACCTTCCTGTGTTTTTTGGGAGAGATTTTATCGTGGAACAATACCATTCACTAATATGGAAGGCGAACCACTTGAGAGGAGCGTGTAAATTCACAGGCAAGGTATGAAACAAAACACTTCAGGAAATCTGAAGATTTCTTTGGAATCCTTTTTTTTTTTCAAGTACTTGAGACGATCTTTCTTATCCAAGGAGGTTTCGATCCTGAGATTTCGTGTACGGTGGAATGGAGATGTTATCGCCAACAAGGAGGGTCTAATGATATTATGCCTAAGAAATTAAATAATAACGAGGAAGTGGGAACAACTGGACTGTTGTTTTACCTTTTTTCATTTATTTCTGATCCTGCAAAAATAAATTCCAATTTTGCTGGGAGTATAAAGGTGGATTTTTTTTAATTACTAAATGTTTTTGTAGCCATGGTAGGTTTTTTTTGTATATTAACAAAACAGTCGGATAAGGATGGTATTTATCTATCCAAAAACAAAATCTACTCTATCTTAATAACATTGAACTTGAATTTAATGCATGCAAAAAATTCACTGGAAAAAGTTCAGTTCTGAACAAACAAACCATAAATAATTTTTTATTCAAGAGATAACCAGGGTATCTTAACCTTGGTATGTATATTAAGATGAATGGTATAAAACCATGGGTATCTTCATCTTTTGAATCAGTAAATGAATTCAACTTGAATACCAGAAGTATCTATCTTATTATCTTGGCAGATATATTTAACAAAAAAAAAAAAGTACAAAAATGATTTCCAAAATAATGTTTATTTTCATTGCTTTTGCCTTATTTGCAAGCATATTTTCTTTTGGTAAGTTTTCAATTAAATTTTTAAAGACAAATCACTTTTAAAGGTTTTTCTTCAGAACGAAAAGATTGTACATC
This sequence comes from Platycheirus rosarum, assembly GCA_963971375.1. Taxonomy (NCBI): domain Eukaryota; kingdom Metazoa; phylum Arthropoda; class Insecta; order Diptera; family Syrphidae; genus Platycheirus; species Platycheirus rosarum. Next base: position 3,027,793 of record OZ020507.1, on the reverse strand, counting down.
AAAACCTGACCCGGGTCCTTGTCGAGGAGCATTTTTATCCTGGGCTGCTAAAGGTAAAAAATGCATTGAATTTATTTATGGAGGATGCGAGGGAAACGGAAATCGATATGCCAGCAAAGAAGAATGCGAAATGTGTTGTTTACGTTAGTTTTTTTTTTTCGTAATTTGTGATAAATTTTTATTCACGTGAATTTATAATTAATTGTTATTCAACTTGTTAAAAAAAAAATAATACAAACATTTGAGGAAAAAATTATTTAATACTTTTTTTAATCATTTTTTTTTTTTTTTCAAAAAAAGCTTATGTGACAAAGGGGTATTTTTTTATAGCTTATAATCATCTAGCTATTCGGATGCAAGTGTTTATTTTCACATGCCAATGTTTGTCTAGATTGTGATAAATATTTCCGTGTTGAAAAAGTCAATGGTGCAAAATTTTAAACGTCATTTATTTTAAATATAAGGCACGACTGGGTCGCACGTACTTGCTCCTGTGTGCTAATCCTTTTTAGGTACAGGCGTCTTTTGACAAAGATTTAATTTTAATGTTTTTTTTGACGTGCAACTTCTTTAGAATCGTTGTGGTTTGAAGCTCGAACGAACATGCGTCACGATAAAGGGATAAACACATACATATGTAGGATTGTTAGCTTTTGCAGTTTTTTAGTGTATTATCTTTCCACTTGCTGCTTACTGTTTATAATATAATTTGCTAATAGAAAGATACAAAGGACTTTTTTCAGTAAAATTTTCATTTTGGTATGGAAAAATTTGAACAACTGGCATAAAGATTCGTCGGAATCAGCAGTATGGCAATAATGCTAGGTAAAGGGACCTTTATACGTCCCAATATGGGACCAATGGAATTTATAAAGGATTTAGGTACCTATAATAAGGTTGGAAGGTACTAAAATTAAGATACGCGTTCCAACTACTGTTAAGCCAGTAGGTATAGAGACAATATTAAAAGTTAACACAGTGGTTTTGTTTGTTTATAGGAAGGTGTAAACTTTTGTTTTCTCGATTGAAATTTTTGCATTCAGTAGTAATCGAATAGTTTTTTTTATTTGTTAGTTGTTTTTGTGTGTTTATCAAAGGCTTCCTTATTTATTCTGTGCTTTTATGATGATGAAAAATACTGTGATGTGGCAACAAGTTTAGATACATTTTGTAAATTAACGCCATCTGTTGGATTCATTGTGTACAACAACCAACATTTATTGTGTACAACAACCACCATTTATTGTGTACAACAACCATGCTCCTAGAAGTATGCTACATATTTGCAACATGTTTTAACTTAGTACTAAATCGAACTTGACGAAACAATTCGAGACTCGAATTAGTACCGAAAGCTTAGATTGTGCCAGAACCAGACAGAAGCTTCCAGAAGCTTTTAAAGTTGTATAAATACAAGAGTAGATTGCATTGACAGTTCAGTTTATTTTCGAAAGTGGAATTGTTAATAACTGGAAGTATTAGTAAAAAGTGATTGAATTGAGATTAAATAAAAAGTGTTGAATTATAAAAACGTATTTGAATTGTGAATAAGTGAAATAAGTTAAATTGGTGTTATTTAAACTGAAAGACGTTGTGTTTTATAAAATAAAGAGATTTGTTTTATTATTGTGGAATTTTGATTGAGTTTTATTTGTCGAACCCCAGGCCAAAATATCACATTGGTGTCAGAAGTGGGATAAAACTCAGTAAAGTGCTAGAAAATTCCATAGTGACATTTTCTAAAACAGTTTCGGTGACTCATTTAATTGTGAAAGTGGAATTTTCCAGAAACTATTGAACTGATTGTGCTATAAAACTGTGAATAGCGAGTATTTTTGTTAAAAATAGTGTTGGAAAAAGATCTTTCTAGAAGAGACATTAAAATAAAACTGACTGTGTTTAAAACTGATAGTGTTTAAGTTACATAAAATGGGTCGCAAATTAGAACAATTGACAACAGCTGAGTTGAAAGAAGAATTAGGAAAACGAAATCTTCAGACTTCGGGGCTGAAAAAGGAACTATTGCTCCGACTTCAGAATGCTATCACTCAGGATGGTGGAGACCCCGATACCATGTTGTTCGATGTTGAAGAACAAGGGAGAGAATGCACAGTAAGTACAGCCGATGAAATGCCTGCTTTCATGAAGTTGCTTCTGTCGAAATTCGATGCTCTGGAAAGTTCCTCGAAAGAACAAAAGAACTTTCTCGAAGGACAAAAGAATTCGTCAAAAATGCTGCAAAAGCAACTAAGTGAACAAAAGAACGTTCTCGAAGAACAAAAGAACGTTCTCGAAAGTAAGTTCGACGAACAAAAGAATTCTTTAGAAGTTCTTCAGAAGCAACTAAGCGAACAAAAGGATGCTCTCGAAAACAAGCTAGATGCGCAGAATGTTCTTTTCGACAAAAGACTCCAAATAGTAGATCAGAAAATAGAAAACTTAGAAGAAAAGTTCGGAAAGCAAGTAGAAAGTGTAGAGCAACAATACGAACATCTAGCTAAGGAAGTTGATTCTTTGAAGAAGCAGAAGGTTCGGGAATATTCGAGTGACGGTCCACGAAGAAAGGAAATGCAGCCCCCTGTCTTCGATGGTCAAACATCATGGCCAATTTATAAGAGGCAGTTCGAAGCTGCCGCCTTGACGAACAACTGGGACAACGAAGACAAATCAATTGCTCTTACGCTTGCGCTCAGAGGAACAGCTGCCGAATTGCTGCAGACCATTCCTGAAGACAAACATCATGATTATGATGCCATGGTCAAGGCAATCGAGATGAGGTTTGGCGACGACCACATGCAGCAAGTTTACCGAGTCCAGTTGCGCCGAAGGGTCCAGGCAAGAGGTGAAACGCTACAACAATTGCAAGCTGACATTGAGCGCTTGGCGAATTTGTCTTATCCCAATACCAGCAGGGAAATCATAAACGAACTGGCAACCGATGCGTTCACTAATGCCATTGCAGATGGAAAACTACAAATGGCTGTGAGAATGGCAGGTAAGAAAACGCTCGCTGAGGCTTTAGCATTTGCCCTGACAATGGAAGCAGCAGACCAAGCTTCGCAAGGTAGCCATCGCGTCAGGGAAATGGCTACGCTAGAGTGCTCATGTCAACGTGTCGACATTGAAAGACAAAACCCGAGCACTGTTCGAGGTCAAATGAGATGCTGGAATTGCAACAAGCTAGGACACCTACAGCGACAATGCAGATCTATGCCTAGACAGGTAAGCTGCCCACATTGCACAAGGAGGAGGCAGAATGACGAAGCATCTGGCAGGAATAACACTCACACTGCTGGACAAGCTTCTGATCAACAGCAGGCGGGAAACGCCTAAGAACCAACTTCGCGGGGCTGAAGTTGGTTGATGGAATCGACGCCCCCAGGACCATCATCCAAGTTTCGCAAACTACACGCTGCAGCAAGAGCTTGACAGTGGAGACAGTCATCAGAAACAGAAAATGTGTGGCCACTATCGACACGGGTGCCACAGCCTCCATAATCAGAAGAGACCTTGTTCAGACATCATGGCTACATAACACCAGCTGCTACACTCTGAAGACAGCTACGGGAGAAGCAGCAAAAGTATACGGGGAGGTATTTCTAAAGATACAACTGGCAGGGTTGACCTTCTCACATGCATTCTTGGTAGCCGACATATGCGACGAATGCATCATTGGAGTGGATTTCATGAAGGCACATGAGGTAATCATAGACCTTCGAATGCAAGTATTAAGGTATCGAACCGTTGAGATCCCTATGGTATACGGAAACGAGAACGCTGTGAATCTTCGGGCGGTTATAAGCAGAGATGAAGTCCTACCACCTTCTTCAGAGACAGTTCTTTGGACGCGTTTGGAGGGTGATCCTGGGAACCACCGATTCTATTTCATTGAAGCAGATAATAAAGAGGACTTTCCAAGCTATATCGTTGGAAAGATTTTAGTGGAACCAAAGAAAAACATGGTTCCGGTAAGGCTGATGAATCCGAACAAACACTCCGTCAAGCTCAGACAAGGAGAGGTGATTGGAAGATGCGTACCCATTGCAGCCATATCGACAACATCTGGGAGTGAATCTGCGAGTCCTGTTTCTGCAACAAAATTGGCTGAGGTATGTAATGCTATCCTTGGAAACTGTGAGCTAAATCAGGAGCAGAAAACCATGGCCAAAAATCTCATTGGCGAGTTTGCTGATATATTTGCATCCCAGGATGGAGATTATGGTCGAACACACCTAGTACAGCACCGAATAGACACCGGCGATAACAGACCGATCCGACAACCTGCTAGAAGACTTCCATTGGCAAAACAGTCGGAAGTCGATGAGATGATATCAACCATGGAAAAAGACGGTCTAATCGAAAACTCAAAAAGTCCGTGGGCATCACCCGTTGTACTAGTGAAAAAGAAGGACGGCAGCACTCGATTCTGCGTGGATTACCGGAGGCTCAACGATGTCACCAAGAAGGACAGCTACCCCTTGCCTCGAATAGATGACACCTTGGATACCCTTTCTGGAGCGAAATGGTTTTCCACCCTCGATCTGAAAAGTGGTTACTGGCAGGTACAGATCCATCCAGAAGACAAAGAAAAGACCGCTTTCACAACGGGAAATGGACTATGGCAGTTTACCGTTATGCCATTTGGCTTGTGTAACGCTCCAGCCACCTTTGAGCGTTTAATGGAACGTGTGTTACAGGGTCTGACATGGAAAACCTGCCTGGTGTACTTGGATGACGTCATCGTTGTGGGAAAGACGTTCGCTGAACATCGCGACAACTTGAGGGAGGTGTTTACACGACTTCGAACTGCACATTTGAAACTAAATCCAAAGAAATGTGCTCTGTTCAAAGCTGAGGTGAAATATTTGGGACATGTGATATCATCAAATGGAGTAAACACTGACCCGGAGAAAATCGAAACCGTGAGAAATTGGCCAGTTCCCGAAGATAAACACCAGCTGAGGAGCTTTCTCGGTCTCGCCACTTATTACAGGAGGTTCGTCAAAGATTTTGCCGGAATCGCAAAGTGTCTGCACCAGCTAACTGAGAAGGGTAGACTATTTAAATGGTCAGGTGAGTGCGAAAGAAGCTTTCAACATCTAAAACAGCGACTTTGTGAGGCACCAATACTAGCTTACCCCACCCCTGGCAAAACATTTATTGTGGACGCGGATGCTAGTAACGTGGGTGTTGGAGCAGTTCTGTCGCAGATACAAGATGGGCAGGAGAAAGTGGTAGCCTATTTCAGCAAAGTTCTGTCGCGACCAGAGAGAAACTACTGTGTAACCAGACGGGAACTCCTTGCTCTGATACTGGCGACAAAACATTTCCATAAATATCTGTATGGACAGAGATTCATCCTGCGTACCGATCACGCCGCTTTAAAATGGTTGCTACAGTTCAAAAATCCTGAGGGGTAGGTAGCAAGATGGATCGAACGATTGCAGACTTACGACTTCGAAGTACAGCATCGCAAAGGAAGACTGCACTGCAATGCGGACGCGCTTTCCCGCAGACCATGTGAGCCCAGTTGCAAACATTGTGCGCGAAAAGAGGAAAAGGATGAAGGTATATCTGTCCAGAGAATAAGAGCCGAACCTGTAGAGGGTTGGAGTGCCGAAGAAATTCGTAATGCACAAAAAGAAGACCCTGACATCGAGCCAATCCTTGCATGGAAGGAATCTATGGAGAAACCAAACGCAAGAGATATCTCCGACAGAAGTCCTACTTTAAAAGCATACTGGGCGCAGTGGGACTCTCTCCATGTGGAAGATGGTGTTTTGCGAAGAAAATGGGAAATGCCGGATGGAAGATCCTTTAAGATGCAGCTTGTGGTTCCACGATCGAAAGTAGAGGAGATCCTACGAGAAATGCATGCTGGAATATCCGGTGGGCACTTGGGAATCAACAAAACATTGGAAAAGGTACGAGAACGCTTTTATTGGCTAAGCGTGAGAAACGATGTAGAGAGCTGGTGTCGAAAGTGCATAACATGCGCAGCTAGCAAGGGACCCAAAGTCAAAACACGAGGTAAAATGCACCAGTACAACGTGAGCGCCCCTTTTGAAAGAATCGCCGTTGACATCACAGGCCCGTTCCCGGAAACTGAAAACGGTAGCCGTTACATCCTTGTTGTCATGGACTACTTCAGCAAATGGCCGGAGGCTTTTGCGATACCCAATCAAGAAGCTAAGACCGTTGTCGAGCAGATAGTGGACCACTGGGTCTGCAGGTTCGGGGTGCCTATGGAATTGCATTCCGACCAAGGGCGAAACTTCGAGTCGAAGGTATTCCAGGAAGTATGCGCATCACTCGGGTTAAAGAAAACAAGGACAACACCTCTTCATCCACAGTCTGATGGAATGGTAGAAAGATTTAACAAGACCTTGAAGGAACATCTGTCCAAAGTCGTGAACGAGAACCAACGGGATTGGGATCGGCGAATTCCTTTATTTCTTATGGCCTACCGGAATGCGGTTCATAGTACAACTGGATACACTCCATCCGAAATTCTATTTGGACGAACTGCCCGGCTTCCAAGTGAGCTAAAATTCGGATTTCCTATTGAAGACCCAAAATGCGAAGAGGACTACGTGTTGGATCTTAGAGAAAGGATCAACGACATTCACCAGAGAACAAGAAACAACATAAAAATTGCGAGTGACCGCATGAAGACCAGATACGATGCGAGAGCAACAGCACCTGAATTCAATGAGGGAGATCTGGTATGGCTTTATAACCCACATCGCAGAAAGGGAAAATCGCCCAAGCTTCAGCAGGACTGGGAAGGTCCCTACCAAATAGTTACGCGCATTAATGACGTCGTTTTCCGAATCCAACGAGGACCAAGAGCAAAAATGAAAATTGTCCATGTGGATCGACTGCATCGTTACCACGGAAACAATGATGATGTGCTTGTTCGGGACGAACAAAACTAAGAGGGGGACAATGTGATGTGGCAACAAGTTTAGATACATTTTGTAAATTAACGCCATCTGTTGGATTCATTGTGTACAACAACCAACATTTATTGTGTACAACAACCACCATTTATTGTGTACAACAACCATGCTCCTAGAAGTATGCTACATATTTGCAACATGTTTTAACTTAGTACTAAATCGAACTTGACGAAACAATTCGAGACTCGAATTAGTACCGAAAGCTTAGATTGTGCCAGAACCAGACAGAAGCTTCCAGAAGCTTTTAAAGTTGTATAAATACAAGAGTAGATTGCATTGACAGTTCAGTTTATTTTCGAAAGTGGAATTGTTAATAACTGGAAGTATTAGTAAAAAGTGATTGAATTGAGATTAAATAAAAAGTGTTGAATTATAAAAACGTATTTGAATTGTGAATAAGTGAAATAAGTTGGCTTGGCTAGGGCTTAGCCGAGCAATATGAAATAAAATGTTGGGGAAAAAAATTTATGAATTCAAAAAAACACTACTCATAACTTTTTTTGGAAAAAATGTTGTAAGCCATCTTATTTCTTTTGCCGTTTTCTATTTTATGAATTTTTCATTTCAAAATCGTTCGACCAGTTTTTTTCAAAAAAATGTTTTTTTTGAAAAACTTTTTGAAAACATATTTTAAAATTTTTTTTAGTATGTCAATTTTAAGAAATCTATAGTTTATACTAGGAGAAAAATTTAAAAAAAAATCTATAGATCCGTTTTCAAAATATTCAAAAAACAAAATATTTTTTTAAAAAAATTATTAAAATTTAAAAAAAAATATTTTTGAAAATTTTGATAAGCAATATTATTTAAATCATAAAACACTACATATTTTGAAAATTTCATCAAAATCCGTCAATTAGTTAAAGAGAAAGTCTGATTTTAAAAAAACCGGTCATATGGGAGGTACCGTTATAAAACTTTTTCTGAAAAATCCATTAAAATTTAAAGATAGATTTTGCACAGAAAACATCATTCTGGAAGTTTTATCAAAATCGTAGGAGCCGTTTTCGAGAAAAATAAGTTTTTCAATAAAAGTTATATGGCAGGTACCGTTAGTTTTGGGGCTAGAATGCCAATTCCAAAAACTGTCAAGTAGAGCACTCTAAAAATACTATATACCAAGTTTGAATCAAATCGGCCCAACCGTTTAGGCTGTAGATATCGATACGGACAGACAGACAGACAGACAGACAGACAGTCAGACGGACGGAATTTCCGGACCCACTTTTTTTGACTTCTCTATCATCGTAATATCATGTTTGATTGTTAGAATTTTTTTTTTTTTTACGAATGCATAACTTGCCTTATAGTCCCTATAAATCGCAAGTAAAAATAAATAAATTTATTGGCGCGACAGCTCCTTAAGGAGCCAAGGCCTAGGGACTTATACTCTCAACCATTCCTGTGTGCGTGTTTGGTAATCTGCAAGAATGGAAGGGACCTACAGTTTACCGCCGAGTCCGAACGGCTAGATGAGATGCACTTTTTCGAGACAAATTTTACTCTTGGAGGTCTTGTCAGTTCCTCGCAAGAGGCAGTACCCCGCAAAAGAAGATGGCTATAAGCTATAACAGACACTTCATTTTTATTTATTTGTATAGATTGTTTTCAAAATAACACAGATTTCTTTAGGCCTTTAGAACTCTAGCACGTTGGCTGCCACCATATAAAATAAAAAGTATTACCAAAATTTCAAGGTGTAAATATTGTTTTATATTATTATTCTGTGTGTGTTTTTTCCCAGTTTTTACGTGTTTTATGTGTTTTTTGGATGTGACCACCGGTGGTTCACATGGCGTTCTGATAATATTTTTAATAATATGGTGCCACGTGTACCACCGGTGGTAACACATGCATGTTTTGCTGTTTTGGTTCTAATTTTATTTTGTTTCTAGATTATTCTTATAAAAGTGCGTTTCTAAGATAAAAAAAATTCAATGGCCAACAACGAAGCGATCCCAACTAGATTATTTTACGGGAACAGACAACGAGATGAGGATTCTGATAGTGATGAAAGCTTGGTTTTTGAAGGGTCCAACTCCAGTGATTATATCCCAACTGGATCAGAATCCAGCGACTCGGACATTTCAGCGATTGACCAAGAGTCTGAAGACGAGGTTGAAGGTGCTGCTGTGAGTATTCCCACAAATGTTTGGACTGCTGTAGGTGGAGAGTCTCTCAAATCGTTTACTTTTCGCGATGATCCTTCTAATCCTGGGATCTCTCAAATGGAACTCAGCGCTATAAAAACCTATTGATTTATTTAGTTTGATGGTGACGGATGAGGTTCATCAACTGATTGTGTCCCAAACTAATTTGAACGCCAATCAATTTTTAGCAAGGTCCACAATAACGCGAAGATCTCGAGTGCAAAAATGGGATGACACAGATGTACCGGAGATAAAGAAGTTCCTTTACATGGGGATAATAAAATATCCAAAAATTTCATTATACTGGAAGACTAGCCAATTCTATAAAAATAATTTTGTACCAAATGTAATGTCACGAAACTGCTTGGGCAAAGTAAGCCAATTACTCGAATTACTTGAAAAAAACTTCGTCACTTCAAAAAAATCCTCGCAGTTGATGAGAGCATGATACCCTGGCGAGGAAGACTCCAATTCCGACAGTACAACCCTGGAAAGTCACACAAATATGGAGTGAAAGTATATAAGCTTTGTGACACAAATGGCTTCACTTATACAAGTGCAATTTATGCTGGAAAATGCGACCATAACAGCCAGAGAGGAAGGGCAACTGAAAGCACTTCCCACAGTACCCAAATTGTTCTAGACCTTGCCAATCGGTATTTGGATAAAGGCAGAACAATGACGACTGATAATTTTTATACGTCCGTGTCACTCGCAAAACTATTGCTCGCACGAGAAACTCACTTAGTTGGAACTCTCAGGAAAAATAGAGCTGGGAACCCGAAGGACGTTACGAATGTAAAATAAAAAAAAAAAAAAATGAAATTGTTGGCCTCGAAAATTCGGGAATAGTTTGTAGCTAAGTGGAAGGACTTTTTTGAAAATTGTTACCAGAAATGAAAAAAAATCTCTAAAATGTCTATTTTTTTGTACTAAACAATAAAATAAACTATTATTTAGGTGCCACCGAAGTAAAAAAGTGATTTGAGCAGCAAACCAAGATATATCGTTCAAACAAATAAACATGGTATGTGTACCACCGGTGGTACACACGGCATCATGTTAAAAAAAATGTGTACCACCGGTGGCTCACGCGGCAGCCAACGTGCTAGAAAAGAATTCACATTTGTTGGCATTTTTATGATATTTTAGAGAGATACATAATACCAATTTTGTTGACAGTTTTTGGTTCAATGTTGACCATACAAAACTGGTTATTATCATAAACGTCGTTTTTGAGAAAGTAAGGAAAAATGACGCCGCCGCCTGGCCAGCTCAAAATCCACGCCAAATGATAACTTTGTGAGGATGCGGGGTCACCTGGTCAAACACCCGTAGGTGGGTGTCCATCCATATACGACAATTTTATTTGATAAAACAGGAATCCATCATCCCAAAATGCGCGGTAAAAGAAATGGAGATATTTCGGCCAAAATTGACTCCGAAGCCTGGTCAGCAGAACAAACGGCATTGTCTATGGTCATAAACTTTGAGATTCTGAGTCAGTTACATCTTCTACGGGTGAACCCACAAGTACGGGCACAAAATTCTCATTTTGAAGTCTGCGAAAGCCGAGTTTTTGTATATGGCGTTCTGCTATACACTTTCACGGATCGCGTTCGTTTTATCGGCCGATCTTGCGATCCTTTGACTGACGAATGTTGACCGATTGATACCGAATACCGATCTGTTTGTCTCACATTTTAAAGAGTCGACTGTAAATTACCACCACGTCTACCATTAAATGAGCGCAACAAGCGCAATACGCGCAACGTTTGCACTAATGAACACTCGTTTAGATAATAAAGTTTAGTCATTTGGACGTGTAATTTACCATGGTAATTTGGCATCAGTTAATGAATAATAAAAAACAGATTTGACAAAAAATGTCGTCAGCGAAACAATTTATTTCATTTTTTTGTTTCAGATAATAAGTCATTGATAGAAAAATGAGGAAGAGAGTTGGAGATAAAACAGAGCCCTGAGGCACACCAGCATTTATTTTGTGAGTATCAGACTTGAATCCGTCCAACACAACTTGTATTGACCGGTTCGAAAGGTAATTACAAATCCATTGAAGAAGAGATTCGTCAAGTCCAAATGAGAGCGCAAGAAGATTGGTCCCATAATATCATTTACGTTCTCAAGTACAGGGGTATTGAGTTTGCTGCAAATATGGCTGCAAGCAGATCTGCTTTTTCTTGGAAATCGACAGCAGGTGCATCGTTAAAGACGAGCGTAGGAACCGTTAATGACGAAGAATTCCGAATGTTTTTCACAAAAGACCAAACATTTTTACTTCCTTTGGGACATTGAAGAATTTTTTGACGAATTTTGTTGCTCATGTAAAAATTTCGTCTTACGAATTTGAGCATTGCAGGCCGTCCTAGCTTGTTGAAACTTTTTCCGGTTTTCCTCGGTAGTGTTGGCTTTGTTACAACGGAAACTTACATCTTTCAACCTAATAACCTCTTTGCAGCTCGCATCGAACCATGAGTTATTTTTAGGTTTGATACTCTTAGACCTATTTGGTATAAAATTTCTCATTCCTAAAAGAACAATATTTTTTACCATATCTGCACTGGAGTCACGTCACTACCAAGCAAGCATAATGACTAGTTAAAGGTCCTAAAAAAATTATTGAGACCGTCCCAGTTGGCTTTCTCGTATTGCCAGTCGGTTCTCCTGTTGTCTTGACACGAGAAATTTGCAGAAATGACACAATGATGTCCCTAGAGGTGAAAAAACACGAACAGTCTATTTATCCGGATCGGAGGTAAGAAACAAGTCTAGGGTGTTGGGAGTTTGACCTGCAATGTCAGGAACTCGGGTTGGCTCGTCAATGAGCTGAGTCAGTTGGTTGAGCTCAGCAAAAATCTCAACATACCTTCCTTCGGGTGTTGTCTGGCCAGAATAGCGGAGCCAACTAGAATTGTGTACATTGAAATCGCCCGTAATAACGATTTCAGTGTGAGGATAATGGGCAACAATTCCCTGGATGGAGTCAGACAGATTTTTAAATTCATTAATTTTCATAAGTTTGGGCTCCTGTATATAAAACAAGTGTGAATGATGCGCTTGCTAACCGTGAATTTGATCCACATGCAGTTGAAATCTGAGTTAGAACACAGACCGTATTTTGGTTGAAGTTGGTATGCAACATCATTCCTAACATAGGCGACGAGGCCGTGGAGGCCAAAGAATAATGGCACTAAATTATATCCATGCAGGTTAAATTCCGTGTGGTCGGTATTTTCACCTACCTGGGTTTCACTTAGTGCAAAAACAGCCAGCCTGTTTAAAGTATTGTGGACGCATACAGAACAAAAAGTCTTCCTTAACCCACGAATATTAGCGTAGTCAACTCTGAATGTACCCTCCATTAGAAAAAACAAAACTTAAAACACAAAATCCGACAATAAACTATAATTAATGCACAACTAAAGCCCAAAGAATCCAAAGGAATCAAGAGAAAGGATTACCCGCCGCATATGCAATTTAGTTTTTAACTTTGCAACAAAAAAAACTTGTTTGGGAACTGTAATTAACTCAGAAGACACACAGAAGGAATCAGCATGATTTGTAAAACTCATCCTAGAATCTAAAGTCATTCCCAAATATTTAAACTCATTGGCGCAAAATTATAGACGCTTTAATACAGGAATGCCCTGCATTATCTTCTTAGTGTGAAACTAAAAACTCTCAGAGAGAATGATGGCTCGCTCTCACAAAACCCCGTTTTGAAAATAAAAATACGCAGAAACCCAGCCTAAATCCAATAACAACAAAATTCCTTAAGGTTCTCAAACTTTCAAATTTGATTTTAACTAGTGCAGGGTTTTTCTTTTTGTTTATAATTCAGAAAAACTTAGTGCAGAGCTAAACATTTTAAGTAGTGTGAAGTTAATATAATAAAAATAGGTTGTCGCCATTGGCTCTAAATCCATTTTAAAATGGAAGCCGACTCTAAAAATAAAACATAAAACGACTTCTCTAACCTTATCTTTTTAAAGTATACTTTAACCAGATGACATTTGTAATTTCGTACCAACAAAAAAAATAAGAATGTCCTACTCTGTCAATAGTTAGCCGCGTTGGAGTCGATTCCCAATCTATGAAACTGTGAAATGGTAATTTTTCTACTGTTAAATAAATGGTAAAAAGTGGTGCCCCGTGGCTTAGTGAGTGGTTAGTGTGCGGACTGCTAAGCGAATGAGCCTGGGACAAAACCTCCAAGAGTAAAATTTGACTAGAAAAAGTGCATCTCATGTAGCCGTTTCGGACTCGGCGGTATACTGTAGGTCCATTCCATTCTTGCAGATTAACAACACACACACAGGAATGGTTGAGAGTATAAGTCACTAGGCCTTGGCCAATAAATTTAATTTAATTTTTGGTAGTATCTCGGGGGATGTTTTTCATTTTTGCTCTAAGGTGGAAAAATAATTTAATTTTTTTTTTCAAAAATCAATATTTTGAAAACGGGTAGATGGATTTTTTTTAATTTTTTTTTTTAAATATAGATCATTTTTTTACTTAGGTTTGTATTTTTAAATTGTTTTTTTTTTAAAGTTTTGAAAAAATTTATTAAAATAAAATCGTTTTATTTAAAAACCGCTCGTACGATTAAAAACAAAATCACAGTTTTTCACATTTTTTTAAAGAAATAAAATAGCGTTTAAATTTATTCCGCTGAAAACTATTTTACGTACTTTTTTTCAAACAAAAAAGGTCAAAAAAATCAAATAAAAACTTTGAGGTTCCTTTAATATTTTTCAAATTTTATTCCAAACTGTGACCGCACACAAGACAGAAATCCAAAGAGCCGTTGCCGGGAAAGCTCAAAATTAAAAAAAAAACCGTTATATGAAAGGTACCGTTAATAGACTTTTCCCGGAAATGTGGTTCTAATCAAATCATAGCCAATACTAACAAAAAAATTCAAAATTTTTTTTATCAAAATCGTTGGAGCCGTTTTCGAGAAAAATAAGCTTTTCCTAAACGGTTATATGACAGGTACCGTTATTTTTAGGCCTAAAAATAAAATTTCAATTTCAAGCTATTTAGGCTGTAGCTCGTTATACATACAGACAGACAGACAGACAGACAGACTTTTTTCTCGATCACTTTTTTAGACTTCTCTATGATCGTAATGTCATGTTTGATTGTTATCTCAATTGTTTTAATATAAAATATATACAAAAAAATATAAAATAAATAAATACAAATAACTTATATAAAATATGTACGTTGATTTCATATATATTTTTACTGTATTATGTGTTCCTATATAAGTTAATTAAATTTAATAGATAGTAAGTTAGTTTGTATATTAATTTTTTAGTTGTTCTTGTTTCAGATTAAATTAAAGAAAAATCTCTTGAGAACAATGCGTTTTATTAAGGAATCATTTAAATGGTTAAAGCGTCCACTTTATTTATTAACTTCGCACGTTTTTGCCTGTTAACGCTAAAGGAAATCCATTTTCATTTTATATTTGATAATAAATAAATTGCACGACTGGATCGCACGTACTTGCTCACATGTGCGGTAACATCGTCGAATATAATTTTATTAAAATAATTTTAATAAAATGTATTTAAATAAATGCAAGTACGTGCGATCCACTGTGTTACAAGATTCAGATTTAAAAAAACTAAAACATTTAATTCACGTTATTTCCAAACCAACACAAAACAAAAGTTAAAGTGGCACAACCATAAGTTTGAACTGACAAAGGTCGCACTTTCAAAGTTAAGCAAATGTTATCCCACCTTTAGGCAGCGTCGTTGATATTTTGGAAATTGAATTAAAATTCAAAATAACCGGCAAAATACAAACGAGAATCCAAAAACCTTAGGAAAAAACCCCGATTCGGACCAGTTTTCATATAGGTATTTGTTACTTAACTTAAAACATAATCAGACAAATAACACAAAATAAGTGGCTTGTTTTAAGAATATTGAGTAAAAAAAAAAAAATAAAAAAATAAAAAAAAATGTTAAAAATACATTTTTAAAGCCATGTTCCTTAAAATCAAAAAAACCTGTTAAATTTCAAAACCATCACAGAGAAAATTACATAAGAACCCTTAACTGTGTAAGAATACTTTTTTAACGTGTTTTTGCTTTAGATACATTTTTAAAATTAGCTTAAAAATGTTTCATCGAAATTGTGGCGAAAGATGATGCTATACAAAACTTAGCTCAATTTACATGTTTTTGTTGCTATTGACTAAAATTAAACAAACAAACATCGAACCCTATATAGGTCTCTTTACATTTGAATAGGTAAGTATCTATACTAAAAGAAGGTATCTAAAGATACATATTTACCTACTTATTTAAAAGCTGGAAATACCGTCGGATGAATACAGTTAAAGAAAATTTGCTCAACAACAGAAATGAATAAAATTGCATGTCTTTTCAATAAACCTACCTTATTCCCGTCTGTGAAAATTTTGTCGAAATTAGATTAGCGGTTTCCAAAAAGGAAAGCCCGCCGCACGTTCTTGCGAAAGGAAAAAAAGTTTTTAATTTGCCCAACCAAAATCAGAACGTGCACCGATTGCTCGATGCAATTATTCGCGTTTGAGTCACTCCCTCGCCCCCCACAAAGAACACAAACACGAAACTTTTACGAACAATTCTTCCACCAGCGCACTCACGTCCTTGCTGCAACAACGGTTAACAACACATATGTAGGTAAGCAGGAATGAGATGAGATCCCTGTTCTTCGCACAATCAAGTACTTAATTATCCTCGAAAAGAGCAGCACGAATTTTCAGTGTGCCAGGTAAAGACTGAAGGAAGCGCCCGTATCAAACACACAGACAGGTTGTTTTCTTCTTCGTCGTTGTGGATGGAAAAATAATTTAACTTTTCGAAAAAGTTTTCATCACTCAAGTTTAAATTGGAAAAACGGCCAAACTTGCAACACACACACACCGAACTGCAAAAAGTTATACACTTCGCACAGGTAGATACTTAAATTTAATTTTCTAACTTCGGGGGTTGGGGTGGCTAACAGTGGCCCAACTGTGTCTTCTAACAAAACGGGAAACTTTTCGAGTCTTTTACGTAACGTAATCAAAAGTCAGACAAAAACAAGATCGCTTGTTGCACGCAGCAGGGTGCTTAGAAATTCTATGAACACCGCACGCGTTGGATATTCGACAAGTCTGCGACGAGCGACGACCTTCTCGGAGTGAGTCTGCGAATGAAATCAACCACGTCAGCGATTGTCACGAGGGTTTATGTCGGTTGGAAGCGTTCGTTCTAATGTAAATGGCGGACGGCGACACTCTGGCAACCGCTATAACAATGACAGACAATGGGGTGGTTTGCTCAATTCACCCCAAATTGAGCTCTCTCTCCTGCTGCAGCAAAAGTCTTCTTTATTATTATTGCCTATGGACACGCCTCCTTATTGCCTGCAATAGTGTGGGTAAATGTGGAAACAGCTCTTATGGGAAGCAAGTTTGCTTCAGCGATTTCCCCAGCCTTGGGCAGGCGCAACGCAAAGTCGTCGTCCGTCATCGTCACTTGGAATAATTTGGAATGTCAGCGTTTTGCTTTGTTTTCTTCTTGGTTGCGTTCTCCAGCATGGATGAGCCACTATTACCACCTATGGAGGCATGCGGACCTGGAGCCGCCATTAAACGAAGAAAATTTTCTCGTTTTCCTCGCTTTGAAATTCAATTTGCATTATGGGTCGAATAGAAACAGGGTGGTGTTTGGCGAAGTGGGCTAGAAGGAGAATGTTTGCTTTGGTCTGCACTCAATTTGTGGGGCTGGCAACGTTGAGAAGAGATTTTATTTTGTGGCTGGGAGGAGGTTAGTTCTGGAAACAAAGGGGGTGACGACAAGGAAGAAATTACTCACAAAGGCATTTATTTGGGAGATCATTTCTGACAACTCAATTTATTTGTATTAATTTTCTTGTGTTGTTCTTGTTCTGCACAGGAAGAGCCCGACGGATTGGGATTTGGGCCAGATGTGGATCAGGTGGAGGAGACGCAAGAGAGAGTAGGGATTTTTTTTTATACTTTGATATGAGGTGGGTCGGTAAAATGGAGAAATTGTTTTTCTTTTTCTCAAAAAGTCATAGGTACCTCCTTACATATATGGTGGGTAGATACTTATAGGGTGTGAATAACTGTATAATTGGTTTCAAAGAACAGTTTATGTCCTGTGTATCTATTTACCTAGCATCCTACGTAGCTACGGATCTTACAAGAACAAATAAGACAATATTTTGGTGATGCAAGTGTTATAATGATGTCAAATTAAATTGATGTTTTAAATTAAGAAAGAAGAATAAAGATTTGTACAAAGTGACTTAATTTTGATTCTTAATTCCCCTTTTTATATTTTCCAGGTCCATACTGGATACCTGTATGTTAACAAGGGAAAGGATTAGGGATATATTTGGGTCTTATTTCATTATCAATTTTATTCAATTATATAAAAGAAACAGAGACAGTGAAAGCTCTAATAAACGGACTCATATCTGGTTATAAGAATTGTCCGGTTTAGGGAAAGAAATAAGAAATAATTTACTTTTAACTTCATATTTAATTTTATTTTCAATTTTCTCAAGAACTAGTAGACATAAAAGCTTTCGGTCTTTTGCTTTTCATTTAAAATGGATGTGAGCATTGACCACAGAAAGAAAATTTTATTTTGAACAAAATAGGTTCAAAGATATTTTTTTTACGTTTTTTAATCAAAATTTCGAGTTTGAATGCGAATATTTTAAAAACTATTGACTCAAATAATTTGGTTTGAATGTAGGATTAAAGAGCAGATTTCTGGCTGTTAAGACCGTTATAGTAATGGTTTTAAAGTGTTGCCGTTGGTTTTTAATATTAATTTTTCCATTAAAGAATTTTTTTTTCGAAAATCACCCCTACCTGATAAACGGGGGGAGATAGATCCCCCTCCCATAGCAAAAATATACTTGTACCTAACCCCTCTACAAGAAACCATTATTAAATCTTGGCGCCGGAGTTGTCGTACTCGTGCCCTTGCTTGCCACACAGAATTCCATGAGAAAAAGGAACCGTGCAGATAACGGGTTTTAAAAAAAAAAAATTAAATAAAACAAAAAATTTTAAATAAAACAAAAAAAATTTAAATAAAACAAAAACAGTTTTGGATATCAATAAGATTTTTTATTCCTGTAAAAGTACGTTCGATGCCATTATGTATGGAACTCGATTTCTTTTGCATGGCCACCACGGGCACGCTTGCGGAAGTCCAGACGCTGAACCCAATTTTCGATGGTTTTCAAGCATAAATCGGCCGATACAGCTGCAATTTCACGTTCGATATTCGTACGAAGTTCATCAATCGTCGCTGGCTTGTTGGCATAGACCAAAGACTTGAAGTAGCCCCACAGGAAATAGTATAACGGCGTCAAATCGCACGACCGAGGCGGCCAAGCGACTGGACCATTTCGTGAGATAACACGTTCTCCAAACTTGGTTTCCAATAAATTGATTTTGACATTCGCTGTGTGGCTTGTGGCACCATCCTGTTGGAACCACATGTCCTCCAAGTCCATATCATCCAATTGGGGCCAAAAATATTCGGTTATCATTGAACGGTAGCGATCCCCATTCACAGTAACGTGCCGGTCTTGATCATCACGGAAGAAGTACGGCCCAATGACGCCGCCGGCCGACAAACCACACCAAACCGTAATTTTTTCGGGATGCAATGATGACTCATGGAGTACGTGTGGATTGCTGCCTGACCAATACCGCATATTTTGTTTATTGACGAAGCCATTCAGCCAGAAATGAGCCTAATTGCTGAAGATGATTTTTCGATGAAAATCCGAATCATTTTCAAGTTGTTGCTCAGCTCAATTCACGAACATACGACGCTTCTGGTGGTCAAGCGGCTTCAGTTCTTCCGTCAATTTAATCTTGTAAGAATGTAGGCCAAGATCTTTTCGCAAAATATGCCACAACGACGTCACAGAGATGCCCAACGCTTGAGAACGACTTGTAAGAGACACATTTGGGCTTTCTGCAACTGAAGCCTCAGCGGCAGCAATATTCTCGACACTACGGGCACTTCTTTGTCTCACTGGCACGGGAACATTTTGTACTGTGCCTGTGGATTCAAATTTGTCCACTAGACGCTCAATTGTTGATCTGCTAGGACGATTATGACGACCATAAATTGGACGTAGCGCTCTTAACGTTGAGGCCACTGACTCCGAATTTCGGTAGTAAACTTTAATAATTTCGACTCGTTGTTGGCTCGTATATCTTACCATCATGAAATGGCAAACCTTACTGAAGAGAAATGTCAAAAGAGCGGCAAGAAATATGGCGTCGTTTGCTGTCCCTGTCGCTCTACTTTTGTAGTGTTCCTATTGAAAAACTCGATACAATCGAAATGTCGAAATTATACCAACTTAGTTATTCCAGGAAACTCTCTTTTTCAACATAAAATCGCTCAGTCCGTTATTAGAGCTTTGCGTCTGGTTATGGGAGATTTTCCATGGATTTGCTTGCGTATTATAATTAAAAATGAAACAGAAACTGTACTATTCTCTGTTCAATTTATATTTTCAGTACAGACCTTATGGAAGAGAGCTTTCAAACACACTGGTACCTGCAAGTGTTTGCATCGCACTCAACTTATCAATTTGCCTCTCGCTGATTATCAATTTGTCTCTCGCTGCAGAGTTACCATTCGCCATTAATGGAAATTATAACACTTTTTGTTTGGTTTTCGTTATAAAAGTTCCAGAATTGAAGCTTTCTTTGAGCGAATGAGAGCATATTTTAAGTTTAAAGAAGAAGGTGTCGTCGCTACGTTTTTTTTTTGCTTACCTCTTTTCGTTTTTATTTTTTTTAAAAAAACGGTTAAAATAAAGATACATAAATGCAATATTTGCTGGTAATTTTTTTTTTTACTTGCGATTAAAGGTAATTTAATGCAAGCTATACATTCGTACACAAAAATAAATTGAGATTATAATCAAACATGACATTACGACTGAGAAACGTATTTGAGTTACTGGAAAAGTATGTTTGTCTGTCTGTACAGATATATTTTGAACTACAGCCTGAATGGCTTGGTCGATCGTCTTCAAATTTATAACATTTATGATTATTTTGACATTCTACAGAGGCCTTATTTAATTTTTTTTTAGGTCAAATATTAAATATTAAATTATTGAATAATAATTTTAAATAAAGAAAGTAGTAGCAGTAACTACTCGACGGAGTGATAAAGTTTTTTTATTTAATTTTTTTTCTGTGAATAATGTTTTGCGATTTTTTGTGTGATTTATTTTTACGTTAAAAGATTTAGTTTACCGTCACATATTTCTCTTTTCATAAAATTTAAATAAACAGTTGGTAACCATATTTACATTTGTGTGAGAAGTATACCAATTTAAAATGCCCAGTATCATTTGAGATCTTTAAAATGGAGATAGCTTATTGAAATCCATAACAGTAAGAGTGAAAGGCAAATATCCTATCTCACTTGTACTGAAGATATAAATTGAACAGAGTATAATTTGAATATAATTTTTGGCATTTAGTTCAGATACCTAGTTTAATTTTTCTGGGTGAAAAATAAAACCCCTCATAAATAAGATAAATTTAAGTTATTTTTTAAGCCGAAAGGCAATTACAATTAAGGTAGAGATTAATTTTTAGAGCGCCCGCATAGGGTCAGTAAGTTATGTATGATAGTTTTAGCAAGTTTTAAGATTTTTGTCTAGCATTTAAGTAGATATAAGTTTAAGTTAAATAAAAAATCATAAAAAAAATGATTTCTGGTGTATAGGCTTCTATGTAGTCTAATTCTTGAGGTCCAATTATCGATCACTCTTTGCAGCTTTTTGGCTCGTATACCGACAATAACGCAGTTATGGCTAAAACACAATTACACTTCAGCTTTGGATTCGTCAAGTTACATTTCACACGCTTTGTGTTCGCTTTAAATGACATTTTCTAAATTTCGTTTGTTGTTTTTGCTTTTTTCTGTCAAAGCGAACAAAAGTTAAACCAGTTACTACTTCAGCTTTGTGTTTGAGTCACGTTACCTTATCTTGTACACGAACCAAACGTGACGTCAAAGCCAAAGCGACATTGTGATAATATGTATTGATTTCCTATGGTTGAACTTGTAAACGTCAGGCGAAACCGAAGCTAAACCGTGATTGTGTTTTAGCCATTAATGTTGTTTTCCAAGTCGTCAATCATATCTGGCTTATAGGTGTAGGCACATACCCCCACAAAAAATAATCTAGTGAGTGGTGTTAAACCGCACGACCTAGAAGGCGAGCTTATATGAAATTATGCACTCAACAAATGTTTCTTTCAACAAATCAATCCACAATATGGCGCAGTTTGTCATGTTGCGCCATAATGTGGAAACCACAGCCCCTCCATTGACTGTAACCCTCTGGCCGGCATCGTGGGGAGAGCACTTTTTACTATGAGAGGGGGGTCTATCTCCCCCCGTTTAGGAGGTAGGGGCACTTCTAAAAAAAATGGTTTAAATTGAAAAAAAAAATAATAAAAAAACAACGGCATTTTAAGTCCAAATTTTGATAAAATCTTGGTACCTATAATAAATTTGCACGATTTGCAAACGTTGTTCAAGAGTAAGTCTATTCATTATGAAATGGCAAACCAACCAAACTGAACATAAATCAAGTGACAGCTGTCAAAAAGACTCCGAAAAAAGTATTGCCAGATTGAAAACCACAGGTCTAAAAAAAAAACACCCTTTAAAAATGATTTTATTTCAAGTATAGGGTGAGAGTTTTTATTCAAAATTATTATACAAAATTTTGATTATAAATTGAGATTTCTTGATGTAGAGTTATTATTATTATTCGTAAAAATGATTTTCAAAACAAAAGGAAAAGAATACCATCCCCGCTATACAAAAAAAACAATCAAACACGGAGGTGGCAATATTATGGTGTGGGGATGTTTTTCCTGGTACGGTGTCGGTCCTATATTACCCTATGGGTATAGGGATATCTTGGAAAATGTCATGCTTCCATTTTCTGAAGAAAACATGCCCCTCCGATGGCATTTTCAACAGGATAACGATCCAAAACACACGGCGGGTTCCAAGAGAAGGAAGTATCTCTTATCCCGTGGCCAAGTCAATCCCCTGACCACAGTCCCATTAAGAACTTGTGGAATGCACTTAAGCGAAAGTTAAAATATTTCACAAATGGAAACCAATTGTGGGAAGCCGTTCAAAGAGAATGGTATTCTATACCCAACCAGACATGCCAAAAATTGGTGGAATCAATGCCACGCCGACTCCAAAAAGTTCAAGCTAACAATGGAGAATACTCTGGTTATTATAGAGTTAGGTAATCGAAAATTTAGGTAACCAACATTAAATGTTAATAAAATCAATATTTTTAATACTTTAGGAAGACGCGCCTATTTTATTGACCAGGCTAAAATGCGTCAATCGACAGTTTCGGCCACTTATTATGAAAATGTTCTATTAATTCAAGATCCTATTTAAGTCTTTTATTTTCTTTGTTATTGAAGTTTTATTAAAAACATAAAAAATTATAATGCAACTGAAAAAATGTAAAAAGAAATTAACTAATAAAAAAATAAATAGTCACACCTATTTTTCTGACCAGCTGTGTATATTATGTGTGTATATGTGCCATTCACCGTAACGTTGCGTCCAACAGCATCTTTGAAAAAATACGGTCCAATGATTCCACCAGCGTACAAACCACACCAAACAGTGCATTTTTCGGGATGCATGGGCAGTTCTTGAACGGCTTCTGGTTGCTCTTCACTCCAAATGCGGCAATTTTGCTTATTTACGTAGCCATTCAACCAGAAATGAGCCTCATCGCTGAACAAAATTTGTCGATAAAAAAGCGGATTTTCTGCCAACTTTTCTATGGCCCATTCACTGAAAATTCGACGTTGTAGCAGATCGTTAAAAATCGTTAGTAAGTCTATTCATGATGAAATGTCAAAGCATACTGAGCATCTTTCTCTTTGACACCATGTCTGAAATCCCGCGTGATCTGTCAAATACTAATGCATGAAAATCCTAACCTCAAAAAAATCACCCGTTACATACATATGTATGTATGTATGTATGTATTACTTTTAAGTTTTTGTAAAAGACATATTATTTTTATTTTTGACCAAAAACTTACATAAAATTGGCTCCACATTTTTAATTGCAAAAGGTTACATTCAAAAAATTTCTTCTCCCAACGTACACACATATGTACCAACATACACATAGAAGTTTTCTAGGCTTCGTTTATTCACCAGATACATCTCATGAATTAAATTACTAGTTTTTTTATTTGATTGTTATTCCTTGGAAATCCGATAGAAAAACTACAAATTCAATTTATTTTCCGAGTGGAAATAACACTGAAATTACATCTCTCTCATCATACATACCTATGTATATACATACCATATATATACCTATCTTCTATCTATTTATTACCTAATAACAACTAACGAGTAGTGCGCAAAAACTCTTTTTTTTCGCACAAAACACAATATCCATTAATATCAGTTACAAGAAAAATCACCGGAGAGACAAAACAAAAACAAGACAACACAAAAATAATTTGATGCCAAGTGGATACACACACATACCCAGTTTCCATTTGACTTCATTTCAATTTATCTTCTCCTAGAGCCACAATCAATTTTCCTTAATTTTATCAGATTTAAATCGTCCTACCCTCGCACTTGTATCTATCCTCATATACCGCTATGTATCCATCCAGGAAGGGGGGGTCATTTGCACCCACACAACCATTTCTTGACTGGGGAAAGGAACAATGCACAAATAAGAGGAAATGTCCCTAACACTCCCTCGTCCTTATTTACCTTTTTATCTTCGTCATCATATCCATTCTTTTCCCTTTGTTTCTTGTAGATGGAGAGTGAATTCAAGACTTCGTCGTCGCAGGAAGACAATGGCGAAAGGACCACTTCCACCGCCCACGACTATACACAAGCAATTCGCAAATTGCTTCCCACAAGAAAGTAATCGGCATTCAGTTTTCCTAGTTCGGTGTATAACTTTCGATTATATGGGTGGCATGGGGGTGCTGGAGCTCCTGAACATCAATGGGGATGGTGGGTGGCGGTGAGTAATGGGATAAGCGATCCCGTTTGCTTGCCACTGCGCTGCTGAGCTTCTCAATTCCACCGCCGCCGCCGCCGCACACGAAAATACAAAACCAACCCTAAATCGTTTTTTTTTTTTTTTTTGCGAAACTGATGTAATTTATATGGGCACTTGACTGTTTAAATTGCCTTTCGAGGAAATTTTATATTACACTTAAGTTTAATGGAAAATAATTAATTTCATTCCGACTGCGTTTATGGTTTTATTTTACGGCCAGAACCGACATCACCGCACGACACGATGGAGCTCGGTTGGCTCGGAGAATAAAGACTGGGGGCTCTCTTTGTAAACTGGGTACGTAAACAAACATTTGCGTGAGTTATTGTGCGGCAGTTGAGGGTTAAAATGTTTCATTTCTTCGGTGGGTCGTCCGCGGCCATTACTTTTAGCCAGAAGGCCGGCAAGCGGCAATTTGGTGGGATGGGAGGGGGACTTGATGTGTTTAGTGGAGGTACCCCACACCGTAGACATTATTATTATAGGAATACGGACAAGAAAAAGACGATCCGGGCGCATTGCTTATTCAAAATGGACGAAACAAGGATTCACTTATAGCATAAGACGATGAGGATGTTTAAGTGGGCTCGTAGAATAACAGTAAATTTTACGTCGTCGTTTTTTTTTTTTTTTTTAGTTTTTCCTATACAAGCCGAGGAACATCACAGACCCATGCGGACATGATGAACTTTTATAGCCTGCCTTAGGTTTTTAAGTACCTACTGTTGAAGGTATTTATATCCGGGCCGGAAGACTTATGGCTCGACGCAACTCTGGTACTTTTTTTCGCTGAAATTGGCCAGAATAAAATTTCATTGCGGTTTTATTGCGTTTATCAAAGTAATGACAGAACATCCATCGTCAAGGCGCAGTGGGGCGGTTTTTTTTACAATTTTTTGTTGGCATCATTTCATTTCAAATAGGATAATATTATTTTTGTTTTGTTTTTATTTCTTAAATTGTTTATTAAATTGGCAATATTTAGAAGAGCTTTAAGATAGGTGCACAGAAAGTTTAATTTTTTTTTTTACGTGTCTATCAAATCTCTTGTATAAATAATTGAGAATATATTAGGAAAATTGAAAATATGTGTTTTTACTTTCTAAAGAATACGGTATAAGGCTTTGTTCATATGGAACTTTGGAAATTCCATCTAAGGACAGGAAAAGTGGGACAAACTTTTGGCATATAGAAATGCCTCATAAATTAATTAATTATTAGTTGGGCTTTATACGTTTTGGGAAGACGTTGGCAATGCTTTAAATCAAGTCGCATACTAGGTGCAGTGATACAGATCAAGAATAGGCTTTTTGTCTTCGTGAGACACGAAAGAGTTGATCGAAGATACTCCCAATTCTACACATGAACCATTTTATATCTATAAGATTTTGACAACACCTTAATGTTGTACTTGTTTTTGAACCAGAAGAACAGTATCTGTGATGTGTTTCTGTAACTAACAGAAATGCCAAGACAATATCTTCCAGCATTAAAGATTTTGTGGGAAACACCTAATGCACTGATATGGGGAAAATTAAGATAGTTGGATGCGATGGAACTAAATCTGGTATCATATCTCCTTCTTGAAATGGCCATAAAGGTAAGCCAGTTTATTTGTTTGTTTTTTTTTGCACTTCCCCTTCAACATTTAATGATACGAAAAGATTTTCTGGGGTCTTAGGACAAGGTCTTGTGCACACTGCTTCTTTGCTTCTTTCTTGGAACGTCTATAAAACACTCCGAGAACCAAGACGTTGTTTTGCATATATACATATGAGGATGTTATGGTTAACCAAGCTTTGAAAGCCGATTTTTTTCATCATTCCACCATAATTTTCTTTTGTCGCGTTCCTAGCATTGATTTCGCTCCTCTTCAGATCTTTCAACAAAATGTCTATCCGAATCCCAGCCCACTGTGGCATGTTTTTAAGTTATAGTTGTGAAAGTAGCCAAAACGCATCTTCTTCCGCATGTTACATCCAATTTGAGGATCATAAGCGCGCAACAACATTGAACCCAATTTGGTAGTGACATTGATGTGGAGAACACTGCTAGATTTAATGTGGGTAATTCGTCGATTAAACGCACAATTAAAGTTCAATTATTTATTAAAAAAAAAAGTAAAAGAGTAATAAAAATAAAATTAAACAAATAATTCAGAAATTTAATGAAAATTAATAATTCATAAAATATGTGTGCGGGAATCAACTTGTCGTGACCGTGACCGTAACCGTACTCACTCATCTCCTCACATTATCGCTTTTCCTTTCTGTTCTTCTCGTTCGTTGTTCTTCTTGTAAGCCATTGGTGTTCGGATTAAGGGGTCGTTAGGTAGCAACATCCTACATTGATAAACAATTTAGGTAGAATTGAAGAAAGGGTGATCAATGTATACCCTCAACAAAAACTATGCGTTAATTTGACGATTAAATATATAGTTAATTCCTGGAATTTTTAGTAGAGTTGTTAAATGCACATAATTTTGTGGAATTGAATAAGATTCATCCGACAATTTTAAAATTGTATGAAAAACGATTCTTCATTGAAAAAATATTCTTTAATTTGACGACATTTGTGGTTTCAAACTAAAAATTTGTCGAATTTGGGGTCGAAATTCTAGTTTCCTTAGCATGGCTGAGATAAATCGAAGTCTTCCAAAAAGACATAGCAATAAAAACAAGAACAAATATAATATTGCCCCCTTAATGAATGATGAACATTATTTTATTATTTAAAAATTAAACAAAAAATAATTTACTTTCAGATCTTCTTAAACATGAGATAAGAACCTTGTGACGAAGACGACTCGACGCATATTATCGTTTTGCCATGAACTTGAATGGGGCACCAAATCTTGTTTCCGGTTTTTTGTTTAACTGCATTTAACAGTTAAAAATATTTACTTCCTCTGTCATCGGACCTAGCAGGTGAGTATGTAAAATGAAGTTCATTCTGACACTGAAGCTATAGCTTTGTAATTATTTATATTGTTAGTACTTAATGTCAAAAATGCGCAAGAAAATTACTATAAAACGTTGATTTCTCGAGCAGTTGGAATAAGTATCTGTGTTCCTTCTTCTCAGCAAGCCAGACACATCTATCATAAAAAATGTATTTCAAAATTGCTGTCATCTTACTTTGCTTAGCAGTGGTAGCTCTAGCATCAGGTACATAAAACATAATATTTTGTCTATAGAATTGGTTCAAAAAATTATATTTGTGGAAAGTGCAATGATGTTATTCAGAAAAAAAAAATAAAACATTAAATATCTAATTTTCTATTTTAAGAATGCACCCTTAAGCCTGTGACAGGTCCTTGCCGAGCTTACATTGAAGCCTGGGCATACCATCCAGCGACAAACAGTTGCAAGAAATACATCTATGGCGGATGTCAGGGCAACGGAATCATATTTGAGAATCAAGCCGATTGCGAGATTGCTTGCAAGCATTAATTATTTTGTGTTTTGTCTTTTTTAGACATTATTTCTATTTGTTGGTTTTTTTTAAATATATTTATGATTTTTTGGAATAATCTGTTTTTTTTTTTTAAGAATAAAAATATACATATTTACCTAATATCTAACTGAAAATGTGTATAACTTTTGATTGCAAATCTTTGTGTTCTAGAAAAATATTTAAGTATCTGCTTTCTTGCAAATACAAGACGAATTACTTGGTAACATCTTGGCTATTTCAAAGTCCAGTGACCGTTTGATGTCCCTAAAACTGGCCATGCAAGGAAAGGTCTGTAATATTCACTGAACCAGATGCCGTAGGTGATATCGACGAAAATGTTAATATCATTGGCTAGTTTTAAAATAAAATTAAACTCGAAATTTATAATTTTTATTATCATAATAATATTTATTATTATAATTATTAAAAATTTATTCTTCGCAAAATCAGTAAAATTTCTTGAATTGCCGTCTAAGGGCCTCGTCAAAAAGAGTGTGTTTTTACGCTGCATTGAAGTATACAGCATTACATAACCCATGTCACATAGAGAGAACATTTGAACGCCGCGTCGAGTTCAACGCTGAATCAATACGCGGCGTTAAAACCTGGCGTTGAAATAAATTATAAATGATTTTTTTGGACGCCGTGTTAGAAAAGATTATTTTTTTAATTGTTTTGAGAAGTGAGTCATTTAAATTATTGTTTTGACTTCTTTTGTGTCATTTTCATTATTAATATTGTTTATCATGGAAAAACTGATAGAGTGTGTTGGAAAATAATAAATCATAGAATAAGAATAATATACTTAGTCCTCAAGAACGAGATATGGCAAAAAGTTGGAAATTATGTATATACGTAGGTACCTAAAGTAATTTTGCTTATTTTAAAATTAAATTAAACTATGTTTATGTTTCCATGTATGTACTACATACATATACATACATATGTATTATAAAAAAAATAAAAGGCTTTGCTAAAATTGCTTTATTTCAAATAAAGAAAGACGTGTGGATTTTTCAATTCAAAATTTTTTAGTGAAAATGAAGAAAATTCATTGATTTGAAGACAAAATATCGTCAAATCGAATGATATTTTATTGAATTTAAAAATTACGTTTTTTTTTTTTAATGTAACACACTGCGCGGACATTAGGAAGATAGGGAGGGGAGAGATA
Organism: Platycheirus rosarum; assembly: GCA_963971375.1. Classification (NCBI taxonomy): domain Eukaryota; kingdom Metazoa; phylum Arthropoda; class Insecta; order Diptera; family Syrphidae; genus Platycheirus; species Platycheirus rosarum. The sequence continues at coordinate 2,998,860 of OZ020507.1, read as the reverse complement.
GGAGGTGTCGATTAACATTGGTTTTGAATGTTAGCAAATCAAAATGCCAAGGGAAAATCCCGCCGCGTAAACTATTCCAAATTCGTGTTGTTCGGCTAAAAAAAGAATCCCTATATTTCACGGTACGTCCGAAATTGGGCTCAAGGGTGAACTGATAGGCATTCCTAGCAAGACGAGTATTACGGGCGAAACTTTTAAGGGGAGGAATGCAGCTGGCTACCTCGAGTGAACATTTTTTATAAAAGAAACGATAAAATAAGGAAAGACATGAAACATTGTGTCGTTGTTCGAGAGGGACAATTGTTTCAGCGGCAGTTCTATTTCCTATCAATCTTAACGCTTGATTTTTTTTTTTTTTTTTTTTTTTTTTTTTTTTTTATAACTAGCCCGCACTAAAGGGATTTTGACTACCCTTATAATGTTAATTAAACACAGCGAGGGCTTTAGGAAAATAGGGAAGGATGTGAAAGGAGGTAACGATGCACGACTAAAGAAAGAATCCCTGTACTTGACAGTACGTCCGAAGTTGGGCTCAAGGGTATAATGATGGGCATTCCTTGCAGTGCGAGTATTACGGATAAAGCGTTTCAGGGGAGGAATGCAACTGGCTATTTCGCTATAATGAAAGGCAGGAAACATTACGTCTGTGCTCCAGAGATGTAAATGTTTCTGTTATTGCTCAATCGCCTATCATTTTTAAAGCTCTTTTTTGTATTCTATCTAGAAAACTCAAGTGGGTTACAGGAGCACCTGCCCAAATGTGGGAGTTATACTCAAGTTTAGGACGAATATATGCTTTATATACTGTAGCCAGATCAGACGGGGTGAAAAACTTCTTGGATCTTCGAAGGAAACCTAAACATCTCGCGGCATTTTTGGCAACGTCAACGTCACAGAAGGTGGTCTGTAATGCACATACCGAGAATTGAGAGGTGCTTGGTTTCCTCTATGCAAGTGTCACTCATGGATAGTGGCATTAGGGGTATATTTCGCTTTAACGACAAAAGACAACATTGTGTTTTCGAAGCATTAAATTCTACGCGGTTTCTTATTCCCTATTGTACAATGCTGTCAAGATCAGAATTTAATGAACTTATCATACGCTGCCGTTGCAGTTCCACATGCGAAGAACGAGGATGTGAATCTGGAAACGAATATGAGAAGCTGAGAGTACTGTCGTCTGCGAAACAATTGATAGGATAGTTGTTTCAGATAATAAGTCGTTGTGGTGTGTTTTTTTTCTCGTTAGTGGGTATTATTAAATTGATTTTTGGGCGATTTTTTTATTTCAAAGCACTTAATTTATATTATATGCACTGATTGGAAACTGAATAAGTTTGGTCGGCTCGTGAATTGATTTTATTTTTAATTTTTTGGGTTATTGAAATTGTTTGTTAATTTATTTTTGGATGGAATTTGAGATAAAACACAGAACAGGGATAGAGTAGACCGTCACTTGACTTTCCCATGTCTTCCGCACGTGCGTAGCGGATGGGATGCTAATCGACACTCCTGTATTCTATCAAGCAGGTGAAGCGATGTTTGCGAAGCACCTGCCCAGAGGTGGGAGTTATACTCGAGTTTAGGGCGTATAAACGCTTTTTAAATTGTAGCCAGATCAGATGGGGAAAAATACTTCTTACGCCGATACAGAAAACCTAAGCACTTAGCAGCATTCTTAGCGATTTCAAATATATGGTCGTTCCAACGGAGGTCGTCGTTGACACACATACCGAGTACTGAGAGCTTTTCGGTTTCTTCGATGTAAGTGCCATTCATGGACAATGGCATTGGGGGTATGTTTAGCTTTAACGACAGAAGACAGCATTGAGTTTTCGAAGCATTAAACTCCACACGATTCCTATGACCCCATTTGACCTGTATAAATCGGAGTTTAATGAGCTTGACATACGGCACCGTTGCAATTGTACGTCCGATGGCGAAGGACGTGAATCATCAAACGAATATGAAAAGCTGAGGGTAGAGTCGTCAGCAAAACAGTTAAGTGAATTAGAAGTAACAGACAGAAAATCATTTATAAAAATGAGGTCCAGAAGATAGCTTCTAATCCAACGAACAAGAGTATCATCGATCCCAAAAGCACGCATTTTCGATAAGAGAGCTTCATGCCAAACTCTATCAAATGCCTTTGAGATATCAAGAGCAATAATCTTACTTTCACCAAAGCGATGTAAAGATTTGTTCCACTGTTTGGTGAGATATGCCATCAGATCACCAGTGGAACGGTCATGGAGAAGCTTTCGATCTTCGAGATATTCCTTAAGCTGACGGTTAATCACCGTTTCCATGACCTTAGAAAGAAGGGACGTTAGTGCTATGAGGATGGGTCACCTTTCTTAGGGACAGGCTGGACAAATGCTGTTTTCCATTTTCTAGAAAAGATTCCTGAAGAGCAGGTGCGATGGAAATCTTACGCAGTGACTTTGCCAGTGTGGATGAACACCTCTTCAGAAGAATCGGGGGTATACCATCCGGGCCAGCGGATTTGTGTATATCGAGATCTTTGAGAACTCTTGCTACTGTATGAGTGAAAATTGAAGACAAATTTGGGAGCGGGTCGAAATTCTGGTTTCCAAAATTTTGTGTGTTCAAAATTCAGTTTTTTTAATAAAAATTCTGGTGGTTTCACGATTCAAATATCTATAATATATAATAATATATGCAAAATTCTGCTTCTGAGCACTGAAATTTTGGGAATCGCGTAAGCTGATAGTTGATTGTCGCTTTTTTATTGCCGTTTTTGATTATCAACTATTATTTGCTCTTTGTAAATCGATCGCCAAAACTTGTTTGTTTCTTGGCATCACTTATAATTCTGTCAATAATTTTTAATAATATTATTTGTTATTTTGGTTTCGAGTCGGATAAAAGTTTGTTTATGAAAAAAATTATAAAATATGTACATAAGTACATATATGTATGTATGTTTATGCATAAATATCTTAGAAAAATTATGTATGTACATATGTAATAATTTTGTTTTATTTTAGGTCTAATTCCACAAAGCAAAAAATTGCCATTCTTTCCGAATTTATTGAAAAACTCCCGGAGCTAACCAAATCTTACAACACTGTCTCAATTTCTAGGCGGACAACCACGATAGCTGTGGGAAAAGTTGACTAGAACAACAAAAACAGTTCCTGTTTAGAAATATGTAGGTAATAATAATAAAGATTTGTGGGGCAATATCATTATAATATCTACAAATTAATCGACATGAAGACAAAAAACTGAATTTACACAATTGATTCAACAGAACAAATTTATATCTAAAAGAAAAGTAATAATTGTCAGCAACGAACTTTAAACATAACCAATTATCCAAATTTATAGCTAAATGCATGCATACCTACATATATGTCACATACATATAATTTATGATTTCAATCCAAATTAAGAAAAAAAAAAAAAAACGCGCGCATTCCAAACATTCGTTTTCTTTATCATTTGCAGAATTTTGAAAAGCAGAATTTCAAAACCAGAATTTAAAAGCAGAATTTTGTTAAAAGAATTTTGACCCCTGCAAAATTTTGAACCAAACCCAGTTTATAGATTTTGAGTTTAATTTTATTTCAATTTTTTATATCCAACTTTTTGCCATATCTCGTTCTTGAGGACTAAGTATATTATTCTTATTCTATGATTTATTATTTTCCAACACACTCTATCAGTTTTTCCATGATAAACAATATTAATAATGAAAATGACACAAAAGAAGTCAAAACAATAATTTAAATGACTCACTTCTCAAAACAATTAAAAAAATAATCTTTTCTAACACGGCGTCCAAAAAAATCATTTATAATTTATTTCAACGCCAGGTTTTAACGCCGCGTATTGATTCAGCGTTGAACTCGACGCGGCGTTCAAATGTTCTCTCTATGTGACATGGGTTATGTAATGCTGTATACTTCAATGCAGCGTAAAAACACACTCTTTTTGACGAGGCCCTTAGACGGCAATTCAAGAAATTTTACTGATTTTGCGAAGAATAAATTTTTAATAATTATAATAATAAATATTATTATAATAATAAAAATTATAAATTTCGAGTTTAATTTTATTTTAAAATTAGCCAATGATTAACATTTTCGTCAATATCACCTACGGCATCTGGTTCAGTGAATATTACAGACCTTTCCTTGCATTGCCAGTTTTAGGGACATCAAACGGTCACTGGACTTTGAAATAGCCAAGATGTTACCAAGTAATTCCTCTTGTATTTGCAAGAAAGCAGATACTTAAATATTTTTCTATTTATCAAGAACACAACGATTTGCAATCAAAAGTTATACACATTTTCAGTTAGATATTAGGTAAATATGTATATTTTTATTCTTAAAAAAAAAAACAGATTATTCCAAAAAATCATAAATATATTAAAAACAAAAACCAACAAATAGAAACAATGTCTAAAAAAGACAAAACACTAAAAATTAATGCTTGCAAGCAATCTCGCAGTCGGCTTGATTCTCAAATATGATTCCGTTGCCCTGACATCCGCCATAGATGTATTTCTTGCAACTGTTTGTCGCTGGATGGTATGCCCAGGCTTCAATGTAAGCTCGGCAAGGACCTGTCACAGGCTTAAGGTTGCATTCTTAAAATAGAAAATTAGATATTTAATGTTTTATCTTTTTTTCTGAATAACATCATTGCACTTTCGACAAATAAGACATTTGACCAAATTCTATAGAAAAATTATTATGTTTTATGTACCTGATGCTAGAGCTACCACTGCTAAGCAAAGTAAGATGACAGCAATTTTGAAATACATTTTTTATGATAGATGTGTCTGGCTTGCTGAGAAGAAGGAACAGAGATACTTATTCCAACTGCTCGAGAAATCAACGTTTTATAGTAATTTTCTTGCGCATTTTTGACATTAAGTACTAACAATATAAATAATTACAAAGCTATAGCTTCAGTGTCAGAATGAACTTCATTTTACATACTCACCTGCTAGGTCCGATGACAGAGGAAGTAAATATTTTTAACTGTTAAATGCAGTTAAACAAAAAACCGGAAACAAGATTTGGTACCCCATTCAAGTTCATGGCAAAACGATAATATGCGTCGAGTCGTCTTCGTCACAAGGTTCTTATCTCATGTTTAAGAAGATCTGAAAGTAAATTATTTTTTGTTTAATTTTTAAATAATAAAATAATGTTCATCATTCATTAAGGGGGCAATATTATTATTGTTCTTGTTTTTTATTGCTATGTCTTTTTGGAAGACTTCGATTTATCTCAGCCATGCTAAGGAAATTGTTTTTAAACAACAAAAGCATTTTGAAAAAAAGGATTGATTTTTCCTATACAAATTTCAATTAAAAAACACACAAGTTTAATATTGTGAATTATTTTAATGCAATATTACTTAAGCTATTATCCTTAATGTCAAAGTTCAAATTTAGTTGAAATCGGTTAATATGTGCTCGAGAAATCCTACCCTAATTTAGTCCCTTTTTCAGTTGAATATTGCACAGTTTCACTGTAGAACTCCACTGAAGCTTATGCAAGCACTTTGTTTTGAAATCATAATTATTATTAGTTTTTGTTTCAATTTAATATTTTTGAATTCATCATTGTCTAACGGTTTCTAGCAAAAATGGAGTACGCCACCTTAAATGATAAAGAATTTATGAAAAAAAAAATATTTCGAAAATTCTAGAACCGATTTTGATAAGATTATAGTCTTACCTGGGTTTTATACATATATACATACATAGGAACTATAATGCAAGTTATGCTAGTGCATTCTAAAGAAATTTAGATACCAATCAAACATGACATTACTATGATAGAGAAACATAGGTGTTTGAATTTGTATGGCTGTGTATGTATCTGTTCGTAGGTATTTTGGACTATAGCTTGAATGATGGGCCCATCGTCTTCCAATTTAGGTAATAAGGTTACTTTGACATTCCATGGAGCATTTTTTTTATTTTTTGTGCTCAAAAATTAACGGGACCTGCCATAAAACCGTTAAGTAAAAGCTCATTTTTCTCCGATACATTCGGCTCCAAGAATTTGTATGAAGAAAAAGTAAATGCTGATTATGTTTTTGGTGAAAAAAAACAATTAAAATTATGGGCTTAAAAACGGTACGCACTTTCTCGAGAACTCGTTAACCGATTACAATCAAAATTGTTATTCATCAAGATGTACTTAGGTGGTTTTTCGAACAAAGTTATTTTTCCAGTGGGTAAGTTATTAATTTTTTTTTTTTTTTTGAAAAATCAAAATGGCTTGATGAATTTTTTATTTTTTTTTTTAATGTGTTCTAAGTTTATATTATAATTTTTTGTATGTAAAATAAGAATAAAATGTATTAACTCTACTCTATTCAATTTATATTTTCAGAACAGGCCTTATGGAAGAGAGCTTTCGAACACATAGGTACATTGTGTTTACTCCCTTATTTTGTTTATTAAAAAAAAACCTTGATTCAGAGTTACCATTCGTCGTTGATGGAAATTATACCTTTTTTTTGTATGGAGCTTTCAGAATAGAAGCTTTGTTAGAGCTGTCTACTCCACGGCTGTGAGGAGAGGAGGAGAGGTCGCCGATTGTGTTTACTCGCTTATTTTGTTTATTTAAAAAAAAAACCTTGATTCAGAGTTACCATTCGTCGTTGATGGAAATTATACCTTTTTTTGCTATGGAGCTTTCAGAATAGAAGCTTTCTTAGAGCTTGTTGATGCCAAGTATAAATGCACTTACCTTTTTGAACGCGCCCATCTAAGAGCTGCAAAAATGAAAACAACGAGAGATATGTCGATGCATGTAAGGCTTACCTTAAATTTGAAAAGAAACATCAAATAACGGGTGATTTTTTTGAGGTTAAGATTTTCATGCATTAGTATTTGACAGATCACGCGGGATTTCAGACATGGTGTCAAAGAGAAAGATGCTCAGTATGCTTTGACATTTCATCATGAATAGACTTACTAACGAGCAACGCTTGCAAATCATTGAATTTTATTACCAAAATCAGTGTTCGGTTCGAAATGTGTTTCGCGCTTTACGTTCGATTTATGGTCTACATAATCGACCAAGTGAGCAAACAATTAATGCGATTGTGACCAAGTTTCGCACTCAGTTTACTTTATTGGACATTGAACCAACCACACGAATGCGTACAGTGCGTACAGAAGAGAATATTGCGTCTGTTTCTGAGAGTGTTGCTGAAGACCGTGAAATGTCGATTCGTCGCCGTTCGCAGCAATTGGGTTTGTGTTATTCGACCACATGGAAGATTTTACGCAAAGATCTTGGTGTAAAACCGTATAAAATACAGATCGTGCAAGAACTGAAGCCGAACGATCTGCCACAACGTCGAATTTTCAGTGAATGGGCCCTAGAAAAGTTGGCAGAAAATCCGCTTTTTTATCGACAAATTTTGTTCAGCGATGAGGCTCATTTCTGGTTGAATGGCTACGTAAATAAGCAAAATTGCCGCATTTGGAGTGAAGAGCAACCAGAAGCCGTTCAAGAACTGCCCATGCATACGCTGGTGGAATCATTGGACCGTATTTTTTCAAAGATGCTGTTGGACGCAACGTTACGGTGAATGAACCGTACACTGATTTTGGTAATAAAATTCAATGATTTGCAAGCGTTGCTCGTTAGTAAGTCTATTCATGATGAAATGTCAAAGCATATTGAGCATCTTTTTCTTTGACACCATGTCTGAAATCCCGCGTGATCTGTCAAATACTAATGCATGAAAATCCTAACCTCAAAAAAATCACCCGTTACTAAAAGTGAAACTTCCACCCATATGTATACATTTTTATGTGAGTTGTGTAGATATATATTATTTTAAGATCCACCATTCCCTGGATATTAAATAATGGAACAGAAAATCAACTAACCAAAGAGATATATTGAACTCCGCATTCTAAATGGATTCATTTATGGCAAAATAAGAAAACTAACCATCAGACATTAATCACGTAAATGACTAAACCATTTTCGGTACATAAGGAACCAGTGATGCCAATTTTGTTTTAAATATTTATAACAAACAAATCTGAAATGTATTTTTTTTCTTTTAATTGAGAGTTAATACCAAATTGGTGGTCGTTGCTGCCAGTAAAAAATAAACAATTGCAATGTGAGTATGTTTTTAATTTGTTTTTTGAAAGATTCAACGGATCCGAAAAGTTTAAAAAATATTTTGATCAAATCCTATTTCAAGTGAGTTCTTAGTAAGTATATAAATAAAAATAAAACTGAATTTCAAGTGATCTTCTCCTAGATGTCAACATGAATGACTAAATTTGTTTTATTTCAGAATTCAAAGTTAACATTTCACATGTTCTAATACAGTAATGCAGGATTACATAATATAAACATGTTCACTTCAATATGATTATCTTGAAATAAGATTCCTAATTTTTATCGTTTTTATTTTACAAATTGGTCCAAAATTTTGTAAATTCAATTATTGGTACTCCGAATCCAGAATCTTAATGTATGTATTCAATAAAATACTTTTTCGAAACAAAGGAAATTAAATAGAAATTTTAAATCAGTTTCCACATAAATTTAAACAGAACTTGATTATTTCATAGATGCAACATTTCAATATGCAACATTAAAAAGTAGTAGACATCCTGCCTCTATTGGTATGTAAATGTGAGTACTTACATTACCTACATTCCCTTTTATTTAAATTGGCATCCCTTAAATGAGTTCCATTGGGAGCCATAAGATGAGGCAGGAGCACGTGTTGTATATAAATATCTATATACATCCTCAGATACAGCACGAGAAGCGTATAAAAAAATATAAATTGCTTAATCTTTTCTCTTGATGGCGCAATTTATTTGATTCCATTTGTCGAACATACACAACAACTTTATCACAGCAGAAGGTATCCAATCCACGCCCGTTCAGCCCACTCGGGGATCCAATTTATTGTTTATATTACTCCCTTGCTTCAAAACTTGGATGTCCATCAAGAAAAGGATTTTACTGGAATTTGATGTGATGTCCCCGAACTCATTCAATGAGTTCACCCATTTTCTTTATGATTACGGTACCTACACTCAATCTAATATCCATTATCCATAGATTTCGAGGTGTCTTAATAATAAACATAATTTAATTCAATTTCAAAAAAAAAAAATCTATTTGCCGTCGCAACTTGCAACGTGTTAAAGAATAAAACGGTTGGCAAAGTAAATTTAAAAAAATCTCCTAAAAACTACTACCTAATTGAAAATCCTTCCCAAGAAAGAAACATGCTCTCCATTACCATTGCCTGCCACAAAGTAAGAAACCACACATGTCAAACAAAAACTGTTAATGTGTGATTAAAAACAAGAAAAAAATCTATCTAATCAACTTCCCCCACCACGATAAAGAGTTGCCCAAATGTCGTCCATGTATAGTTACCACGTGCCGTCGGCCATCAACGTAATGCGTTGAGTGAAAATTTCTTAGTAGTGTGTGTATGAGAAGGGTGTGGCCAATATATTTCTCCTTCTTGGAAGCGCCATTTTTATTTGAACTCCAGCTGGAATTTAAATACATTGGAGAGGAGAAATATCCCAAAGGAAAATCCCATTATGAGTCTGTTCATAGGCATAAACCTTAAATGAAAATAATACTGGTCTTTCTTATTGGCATAGTAAGGGCTTAAACCACAAAATAAATTGTAATTAGAATTTTAAAATTCTGTATTTAATTTATTTCAATAAAAATATGGCAAATGTATTTTTATTTTTGTTTGATAACAGGTGTGAGGGGAAGTTAGAAAAAAGTGTTATAAAAAAAAACACACACCATCCCTTGCGGGGATCGAACCCGCGGCCTTTGGATTAGAAGTCCAACGCGCTGTCCACTGCGCCAAAGGGACTGTTTTGCATGTTGTCAAAATCAATATAAGAATATTTTGGGAAGTAATGTTTAAAATAGTCTAATTTTAATACGGTTTTTGTAAGATTCGTAAAACGAAAGAACGAACGCCAATGCCGTTTTTAAGAATAAAAAATTGTCTAAATTCACATTGACTTTGTATATAAAATCTATAGTACTATCATGGGGAGATTTTTTGTGTAGTCCCTCTATAGAGCTGAAGCAGAACTAATTTCCACAACTTGTGGAATGTAAGAGAATGAAGCGGCATGTTGTACCAAGAGAAAATATAAGTGAATATCACATTAAGAGGGTGAAGAAGGCGTTTAATTTACTTAGGTTAGGGGTGGAAATATGGTATATGCCTATATTGTTTGGTAGGTAATATATGAATGCTTGAATATATTAGTGTATAAATACATTCTTGGAACAAGTATTGAGTAAGGTAAGTAAATTACCGAGACGATCGTATATGCTTATATTGCTTAAATTCCTAAAATGTCACAAACGGAAAAACTAGTCGAAACATGATTGTCCGAAATAATAAAATTTAAGGACAGGATTTTCCCAATTAACTGCGATATAGAAGAACATAAGCAACAGATTGCAAAGTTTTTACTAATCGGACTCATCATGTTCGGGTTAAAAAATATAAATAAACATATGAAGATCAATTTGAAACCAGCACCAGGACCAAGACATCTATAAGTTTTAAAATAATTATTATTGTATTAGTTATTATATTATATTAAAATAGCCATTGTTTTATTAATTTGTTATTACTATTTATTCATTAATTTATTTTGTTTTTGTTTTATTTTATTGTAGCATCAATTTTTAACATTTCATCTTAAACTAAATTGCACAATTTTCAGAGATTTGGTATTAATCTACCTTACTGCTGTTAATAATATCATTAATTTATAATTTTAAATAAGTTTACAATTTATCTTTGATTTGAAGGAAAAGCTACAAAAAAACCTCCATTGAAATACATATGAATGTTAAAGTATGTGAGAAGAACTGAATAGAAGGGTGGGCGTTGCGACGTTTTATTCAAACCATACTTTAGTTTGACAAATACCTGTCAAGTAGAGCATGTATAACAATTGGAACATAAAAAACCGTTTTACAATTGTATACATATATAATGAGAGCTAACATATAAGTAAATAAATGCGTAAACTGACACATAAATATAAATATGAACAGAAAGGTAAATAAATAAGTAAATAAATAAACAGTTAAATAAAACAAAAATAGTAAATATATATACAAAAATTAATAAATAATTTAATTAAGAATAAATAAATAAATAAATAAATAAATAAATAAGTAAAGACATCACTTGAAAAATAATTAAATAGATAATAAATAATGAAATAAATAATAGACGAATAAATTAAATAGTAAATAAATCTTTAATATCACAGAAGAAAATTTTTAAGTATAAATAATTTGATAAATGTGTAAATGTTAGTAATGTTAACATATTTTTTTTTTTTTTTTTTATTATTATTATTAATTTTTAATGTTATAAGAACTATTAAGTAAGGTTTGAAATTAATGTGTTGTCGGACAAAGCACATAACATAAGGTATCGCTCATTGAGTTTTGAAATTCTTTCTGACACCAAATCCATCTCTAAAATGGAATGAAGTTGATTTGTTGAAAATGACCATGGAAGCTTGAGAATCATTTTTAAGATTTTATTTTGAGTGATTTGCAGTCGCCGTATATGACTGATGGCACATTTACCCCAGGCTGGTGACCCATAAAACATTATTGATTGAAATACTACTTTGTATATTAAAAGTTTATTTTCATTGCTTAGCTTCGATTTACGATTAATAAACGGATAGAGAATTTTTATTGTAGTATTCATTTTTTTAATAACATTTTGTATATGTAAGCCAAAAGACAATGTTTTGTCTAAATGTACACCAAAATATTTTACATTAGAACCCCATTCTATATTTGCATTCCCAATAAAAAGATTGTTGCTCGGCAAAAAACAGGATTTTCTTTTTCGAGTGAAAAAGATTGCCTGAGTCTTACGAGCATTAATTCTAATTTTCCAATCACAAAAGTAGGCATGTATAATATTCAGTGCTGATTGCAAATTGGCTTCTATATTGAAACCAATTGAATCGGAAGAATAGACACAAGTGTCATCAGCGAAAATGGCTGTATTGCAATAAGGTAGTCGAGGAAAATCGTGGGTGAAAATTGTGTACAAGACCGGACCTAACACTGATCCTTGCGGAACACCAGCTGTAACATTATAAAACCCAGAAAACCAGTTGTTAACTGAAACCTTATATTTTCTTTGGAGTAAGAAAGATTGAATGATTTTTATTAAATATATTGGAAAATTCAATATCAAGAGCTTATGTAGGAGAGCGTTATGCCAGACAGTATCAAATGCTTTTTCGACATCAAGAAGTACCATGCCCGTACTTTTACCTGATATAAAGTTAGTTTTTATATGTTTTGTAATTCTATGGACTTGATGAACAGTGCTATGGTGCGCCCTGAAACCAAACTGCTCAGCAGGTAAAATATTGTTATTCTTTACAAAGGAATCAATTTTATATTTTATTATTTTTTCAAAGCATTTGCTCAGAGAACTTAACAAACTTATCGGTCTGTAGTTACAAGGTTGACTTGCGTTTTTACCAGGCTTAAGTATAGGTATTATTTTGGCTTTTTTCCACTCATTGGGGAAATATCCAAAACTAAGGCACTTGTTGAATAAGATTTGCAAAAATTTTATTCCTGACGATGGCAAATTCTTAAGATACAAATTTTTAATTCCATCAAGGCCAGGTGATTTTCTTAATTTAAGATTGTTAATAACGTATTCTATGTCTTCAAGAGACACTTCATCCTGGTATACGTTTAAGGATGAGTTTATGGTATCAATAGTGTTATTGACTGTTGTTTCAATTCTAATATTACTCATAGTCCGATTCGCCATATGGTTTTCACAAAAAGTTTCTGCTAAGAGATTTGCTTTTTCAGTGCTCGAGATAATAACATCGCTACCTACCTTAAAAGCTGGAATGTGTATATTTTTCTTTTTAATAATCTTAACAACGTTCCAAAAAGGCTTACATCCTTTATCTAAGCTCTGTAGTTTTTGATTCCAGGATCGATTTCTATGAGCTGAAATAAGATCCTTTATAAGATTGTTAATGGAATTTATTTCAGTTAGAAATTGAGGTTCCCTTGTTCTAATCCATTTTCTTCTGATACTATTTCGACGCTTTATAACATTGAGTATATGAGAAGGTAATAATTGCTTACTTTCGTAATGAATTTGTTTCTTAGGAATTGATTGTTCAATGCTTTGGTGTACAGCGTTAGTGAAATATGTTATACCTTGGTCTATTTCTTGTTCGTTGGTATAATTACCTGCTTGTGAATCGATGTTCGATAATCTTAAACGCATTTGTTGTTTATATTTTGGCCAATTTGCTTTTTTTATAACTAATACTTCCTTTTTTCTCTCAATCGGTGATGTAAGAGAATTTATTACGACTGGTAAATGATCAGAGCCAAGCTCATTCAATGTCAAATTTATTAATTTATTTAGTTTTAATTATTTATTATTAATTTTAAGTATATAGAGGAATAGGCCTACTGGGGAACCTCTTAAAAAAACGCATCTAGTTTTTTACCTCTTGGGTGATGTGGAAAAAAATACAAAATAGGCAACTTTTTACTTGCGATTATAGGGACTATAAGGAAAGTTATGCATTCTTAAAAATAAAAATAGTAACAATCAGACATGACATTACGATGATAGGGAATCCGAAAAAAGTTGATCGGAAAATTCTGTCTGTCTGCATCGATTTCCACAGCCTAAACAGTCGGGCTGGTTTGCTTCAAAGTTGGTATGTATGTAATTTTTTAAGAGTATGTACACTACCCGACTGTTTTTCAGGTTTTTTGGTTATTGAATATTTTGAAAATGAATCGATGTTTTAAATTTTTTCCTAGCATAAACTATAGATTTCTTCAAATTGACATACTGAAAGAAATTTTGAAATAAGATTTTGAAATAAAAAATTCATAAAACTGAAAAGAGCAAGGTTTTTTGATTTCATATTAATTTTTTCAGTTTAATGTTTTCCGCCAAATTTTGTTTTATATTGATCGGTTGAGCCCTAGCCACTAGTCAAATAAAAGCAAACTTCGTTGTGCATCAAAAGGGTAAGTAACTACATACCTACGTATTTTAAAGCAGCACAGAATAAATAATAAGGATGCATATAAGCACATAAACACGCAAAAATAACTAACAAATAAAAAACTATTCGCAAGTACGTGCGTCCCAGTCGTGCCTCTTATTTTCTTATTACCCTAATACACGGTATCTGCTATATAACTATTAAGAAAAAGCTTATTTTTCTCGATAACAATTCGAAGAACCTACCTAAATCAAATTAAAATAGGTGTCCTAAGTTACCCCGAGAATAGTAATTATATGCCTGTGAAAATCCCGCCAAGATCTGTCAACAAATACCAATTTTTGAAAAACTACCCCTATCGGATCCAGATTTTACAGGGTCACCCGCGGAGCTAAAATAAGATTGTATGAAAATTTCAGCGAAATCGATCACAACACGGTTTGGTTAGCAAATATGTATCTGACTCTGATTTTTTTTTCTTGCAGCAAAAACACAAGAATAAAGTCAAAGAGGTACCTACTTATATGAGAATTTTATTCTTTAAATCAACGTCAGCACTTAAAAACTGCAATATTTATCATATCAAATTTTGATGTCATCTGTCATCATAGTGACCTAAATTAAATGAGCTAAAAACCTAAATCAATTGAATCTACTTTTTACCTTAAACCGAATTTAACTTGGTCATAAAAGGTCACTGACGTCAAAATGCGGGAAGGCTCTGCCTTGCTTTTTTTTATCCTGATATATATGTATGTACCAGTGTATGTTTCTGGCTATGGAAGTTTCTGTCTGGGACTCCTTTTTTTTTATTCCAAACTAAAGGATTCATATCCTACATAGCATTGTGAAAATAATTTCAGCAACAGACACACATTTGTTTATCTATGTATTTAAAAAGCCTTGTAACTTACTTTATTTCCTTAAGAAAAAAAATAACAAAACCAAAACGAGTACTGTGATTTTATATCCTGCAGGATCAAATGTATCTACAAACTAAAAGCCACCTCCTCCAAGAGCTCACTCTCTTACTCAATATTTATTTCTTGCTCTTACTTTCTTGCTTCTCTACTCATTATCACAAATGCATTTTAATTCCACAAGTTACTGTAGCGCCCTCACATGAGCTGAGTTCAAATTAAAATAATCGTCTTCATGATAGTACTATAAATTTTATATACAAAGACATTGGTTGTTATCGGTAAATCTGTAAATCTCGGTAAATCTTGCATATAAAATCTAGATATGCAAATCAAAAGTTTTTTTTTTTTTTTTGTTTTTTTACATAACGATTTTTTATTGAACTTTAACTTATAACTAATTAAATGCTGGACAAAAATCTTAAAACTAGCTAAAAATATCATCTTAATTAACTTACTGGCCCTATGCGGGCGGTCTAAATTAATATCTAACTTAATTTTAATTGCCTTTCGGCCTAAAATAACTTAAATTTATCTTATCTATAACGGGTTTTATTTTTCAGCCAGAAAATGGAAAAAAACTAGATTATCTTATCGTTTTCTTAAGCTATCTTAAACTACTTAAAAACTAACTTAAAATTACTTAAGATAAACCTAAAAATACTTAAATCTAGAACAGCCACAGCAAGCCTTTTATAAATTTTATATATTTTTTTTTATATTTTTTTTATATTTTTTGAATTTTTTTTTTGGTGCCGCCGCAACTGCCCTACCTAACTTAAAAATACCTATGATATATGTAAATTGGCTATAGGCGATATTTCGTCTATGTCGACTGAAAATATCGGGTTTTACCTAAGCCACCAGAATTGGTGGACCTGATCAAGGGCTTCCTTCAGATCCCGGTCGGGCACGGCCCTACTGAAACGGAAGCGCTCTGCTTCGCTCCCAGCGACTATGTCTCAGTCGTAGAGGAGCCGCCAATCGACTGTTGTAGCAAATTACTTTCACCCTGCTATAAAACAATAGTCTTGTCAGGGCAAAAGTTCCCCTAGCCCTGGTAAGTGCAGCCTCGACATGGCGATTGCAATATAGAAACTGATGCAGCCAGATACTAAGTTACTTCACCACACTTTTACTCGCCAGAGGATGTTCAGGTGGCCCTGCGATCACTAGCTTGCGCCAGTTCTTTCTCATATCCCTAGGGTTCTAAACAGGATAGTTTCACATTTCTGGAAGTTAATTTTCAGCTTCCAATCACTACAATATATCACGTTGCAAGAGAAATCTGATGACTTCAACTCTTGGACCTGTTCTGTACGCAATTAAATCGTCGGCTCCCAATGAGATCGCTGGTGTAAAAGAGGATCGGCGAATTCCCCGCAGACCGTTTTTAATATCAAACGTTGTGGTAGATTTTACATTGCCACTCTTGACAACAAACTTTCTACCATTAAGCCAGTCGTAAAGCATATTAACAGTGGTTTATGCCCCATCTGCTTAGCTTCAGATAAAGACCCTTTAACCATACGGTGTCGAAAGCCTTCTCCAAATCAACCAAACAGGCACCCGTGCATTGATTTTTAGCTTTGTTCCATTGGACAGCAGATACTAACTTAGACGCGGCATTAATTGTGTCATGTCCCGCCTTAAAGCCGAACTGGGTGTCTGGAATTATATTTTTGTCCTCGGCCCACTTGGACAGAGCTTTATTGAGAACTTTTTCGAATACCTAGCTGATACTCGGAAGAAGACTTATCGACCGGAGATTTGCCTAATTGGAATTGTCCTTTCGTCTTTTCGGGAGAGGATGTACAACAGCTGTCTTCCAACTCACTGGATAATATGCATTATTCAGCGCGTTGTTGAACAGTGTTGTGTATATGTCTATTGCTTCGTCAGGGAGATGTCGTAGTACAACATTGGGTATACCATCGACTCCTGCTGACTTCTTTTTCCTTACTGATGCGAAGATCATCTGGAGTTCGACCAGTTCGACTATCGACGGCGATGGTGGCGTTTGCCAAATTGTTTTCATTGAACCCGGTAAAACCAAGATTCTCAGATCGTCATTGCGTGATGATATTTCGAAGGTAAAAGTGATTCTCCAGGTCGTGATATGGATGAATGGACTCATTCACCTTATACACTTGCTAAAAAGCAGAACCCACTGCCTCAACCTTCTCCAATGGATATTCGATCACAAAGAAATCGTCGTCCAAGACGGCGTCCCCCAGATCTATTTCTGCGGTCAGGAGTATGTTTTCGTTGTCTGTCGTACTCGGAAGCTTAAGACACGGAAAATCGCTTTGATTGTTCTTTCTAAAGATTTTATTTATCTCAGGAAACATACTCGGGTTACTAGAATTAATGGCCCGAATTCTGTTATCCCAGTATGAATTAATAGACAATCGATAGTTTTGTTTTATGAGCGAGTTAACATTTTTTTACCGACGACTTCAGTATCCTAATCTCCAGATCGTTTCTATCTGTGAATCGCCTGTACAAGTGTTTTAATCTTGTCAGAGGTCCACTTTTTTGCCTGTGTAGTGCTTCTATTGTCGCGTTCTTGTAAATTTCAGTTGCGTTTTGTTCTTTGTATCGTGGGATTGTTCTGTCCATCGTTTGCTTTATGACACCATCCATCTGAAGCGGGTATCCATCGATCTCTACGTTCGATAGATTCCTGTCGTTTGGAGGCACTGTGAAACTTTTAGGCAACCGAGCAAACAAGAAATAAAAGACGATATTTCTAATATGAAAGGAATGTTAAGACTGACTAGCTTTATTAATTCATGTATGCAAATTAGGTAGATATATAATAAGAAAAGAAATAAAAAGAAATACGGATCTATATGTTGACACACAGCACATTTCAATTTTCAATACTTCCACTTGTGTCATACATTATTAATTCATTTACAATTAAAAAAATAACAGAAATTACAAGTGTTCACAAATCGATTGCATTTTTTTTAAACAATAATTACATTTTTTTTGAAAACTACTTGTGAAAACTGGATAAAGAATGCAAATTCAAACATAATTTTAAATTATTAAATTTTTCTCTAGGCAAAGATTTAGTAAATAAATCAGCAATTTGTTGTTCCCTTGGAACATATTCTATTTTAAACAAATTATTCTCATAGTGTTGTCTTATAAAATGGTATCGCACATCTATGTGCTTTGTGCGTTTGTGAAATTCAGGATTATTAATTAATTTAATTGCTCTGATTATCTAAATAACGGGTGATTTTTTTGAGGTTAGGATTTTCATGCATTAGTATTTGACAGATCACGCGGGATTTCAGACATGGTGTCAAAGAGAAAGATGCTCAGAATGCTTTGACATTTCATCATGAATAGACTTATTAACGAGCAACGCTTGAAAATTATTGAACTTTATTGCCAAAATCAGTGTTCGGTTCGAAATGTGAAAATCCGCTTTTTTATCGACCAATTTTGTTCAGCGATGAGGCTCATTTCTGGTTGAATGGCTACGTAAATAAGCGAAATTGCCGCATTTGGAGTGAAGAGCAGCTAGAAGCCGTTCAAGAACTGCCAATGCATCCCAAAAAATGCACTGTTTGGTGTGGTTTGTACGCTGGTGGAATCATTGGACCGTATTTTTTCTAAGATGCTGTTGGACGCAACGTTACGGTGAATGGCGATTGCTATCGTTCGATGCTAACAAACTTTTTGTTGCCAAAAATGGAAGAACTGAACTTGGTTGACATGTGGTTTCAACAAAATGGCGCTACATGCCACACAGCTCGCGAATCTATGGCCATTTTGAGGGAAAACTTCGGAGAACAATTCATCTCAAGAAATGGACCGGTAAGTTGGCCACCAAGATCATGCGATTTGACGCCTTTAGACTATTTTTTGTGGGGCTACGTCAAGTCTAAAGTCTACAGAAATAAGCCAGCAACTATTCCAGCTTTGGAAGACAACATTTCCGAAGAAATTCGGGCTATTCCGGCCGAAATGCTCGAAAAAGTTGCCCAAAATTGGACTTTCCGAATGGACCACCTAAGACACAGCCGTGGTCAACATTTAAATGAAATTATCTTCAAAAAGTAAATGTCATGGACCAATCTAACGTTTCAAATAAAGAACCGATGAGATTTTGCAAATTTTATGCGTTTTTTTAAAAAAAGTTCTAACCTCAAAAAAATCACCCGTTATAACGTTGAACAGGTTTTTGTTGCTTTAGTCAGCTCACAAAAAAGTTTCTGCAACCATATCAAGTCTTTTACAGCCTCTGACGCAGCTATATATTCAGATTCGGTAGTCGACAGTGATACACATTTCTGTCTCTGGGACTGCCAAGCAACCGCTCCCCCACAAAGCATTATAACAGCGCCACTCGTCGACCTTCTTGACTCAACGTCACCCGCATAATCAGCATCGCTGAAACATTGTAAGTTAATTTTATTGGTAAAATTAAAAACTATACCGTGATCAATGGTTCCTTTGACGTATTTAAATATACGCTTCACTGCGCATATATTTGTCTCATCTGGATTTTCCAAGTGCCTGCTGACTGAACTTATGGCAAAAGAGATGTCAGGTCTAGTTCCAACAGCCAAATACATAAGTGACCCCACTGCCTCACGAAACGGAAAATGTCCAGCATAACGACTTCTACAAACTGCATTCGGTGTTTTCTCAGATGGCGTTGAGACTGGTTTTGAATCGTTCATGTAGAATTTATTCAAAAGCCTCCTCGCATACGCAGCTTGATGTATGATTACCGCACCGTCTTGCCTTCGTGAAATTTCCAGCCCAAGAAAATAGTTCGCGTCACTGTGAGTTACTTCAAATTCCTGCTGCAGACATTTTAGTAAATCATCCACATCTTCTTTGCTTGACGCTCGAGCGAAGACGAGCAAGCAAAACTTTTTTAGTTTTGGAACTGCTAATAAATACACAAGGATCATAAAGACTAACTTTAAAATTGAATCGTTGTAGAAAAACAGAGAACTTCTTGTTCCAGCACCTTGATGATTTTTTTAATCCATAGAGACTTTTCTGCAACTTACAGACCCTTTCACTTCCGTCATCATACCCTTCAGGTTGACACATAAAAATGTCCTCAGTTAGGTCTCCATTCAAAAGGCTGTTTTTATATCAAATTGAAACAATTTCAAATTTTCAGCTGCAGCAATAGCTAAAATAGTACGAATTGATGCAAATTTGACGACAGGGCTGAATGTTTCAGAATAATCCAGACCATATTCTTGATTGTAGCCTTTGATAACTAGACGGGCCTTATAACGACTAACATGTCGATCTGTTGATAGCTTCACCTTATAAACCCATCTATTACCGATCACTTTTCTTCCTTTGGGTAAGTTGACAAGCTGCCAGGTGTTATTTTTGTGTAAACTTGTGATTTCCTCGTCCATAGCACATTTCCATCTTTCTGCCAGTGGAGAATCCATAGCTTTTCGATAATTTGGAGGTTCAATAAGTTCGGCAACAAAAGCAAAGCCTTCAGACATAACAAAGTTTGACTGTTTTCTCTTGCGAAGCTTTGATCTGTAATCTTCTTGAAACGAATTAGATTTTCCTTTATCATTCTCCTGGAATTTATCGAGACTCTTAGATCTTCGGCGATTGAGGTTTTTTCTTTGCAAAACAACGTTTCTACACACATCATTTTCTTCTATGTCTTCCTTGTCTAAGCCACCAACTCGCGCATCTTCTGCAACAACCCCATCTGCATAAATTCTTTGTTCACCAGTTTCAGCATGAATATCACATTCGTCGACATCACCTTCGTTCGCTTCGTTTTCATCTGTACTAGCACTTCGTTCACCAGCTCCATCGCCACCAGCTAGGTCCATCCTAATAACGGGTGATTTCTTAAGAGCTTGAAAACTTCTTTTTTTTTAAAAAACCCATAAAATTTGCAAAATCTCATCGGTTCTTTATTTGAAACGTTAGATTGATCCATGACATTTACTTTTTGAAGATAATTTCATTTAAATGTTGACCGCGGCTGCGTCTTAGGTGGTCCATTCGGAAAGTCCAATTTTGGGCAACTTTTTCGAGCATTTCGGCCGGAATAGCCCGAATTTCTTCGGAAATGTTGTCTTCCAAAGCTGGAATAGTTGCTGGCTTATTTCTGTAGACTTAAGACTTGACGTAGCCCCACAAAAAGTAGTCTAAAGGCGTCAAATCGCATGATCTTGGTGGCCAACTTACCGGTCCATTTCTTGAGATGAATTGTTCTCCGAAGTTTTCCCTCAAAATGGCCATAGAATCGCGAGCTGTGTGGCATGTAGCGCCATCTTGTTGAAACCACATGTCAACCAAGTTCAGTTCTTCCCTTTTTGGCAACAAAAAGTTTGTTAGCATCGAACGATAGCGATCGCCATTCACCGTAACGTTGCGTCCAACAGCATCTTTGAAAAAATACGGTCCAATGATTCCACCAGCGTACAAACCACACCAAACAGTGCATTTTTTGGGATGCATGGGCAGTTCTTGAACGGCTTTTAGCTGCTCTTCACTCCAAATGCGGCAATTTTGCTTATTTACGTAGCCATTCAACCAGAAATGAGCCTCATCGCTGAACAAAATTTGTCGATAAAAAAGCGGATTTTCACATTTCGAACCGAACACTGATTTTGGTAATAAAATTCAATGATTTGCAAGCGTTGCTCGTTAGTAAGTCTATTTATGATGAAATGTCAAAGCATACTGAGCATCTTTCTCTTTGACAACATGTCTGAAATCCCGCGTGATCTGTCAAATACTAATGCATGAAAATCCTAACCTCAAAAAAATCACCCGTTAGAAATAGCTTGTCTCTCACCATCAAACGTTTCGTCTTCAAACATCTTTATGAAAACGAAATCGGTTTCTGCCTCTTTAAGGTTAGACTGACTACCGACGCATTCATTGAATAGAACATCTCGGGAAATTTCTATATTTTTTTGTGTCGTCCAAAAGAATTCGGTTGCCTTTCGTATTACTAGCATAGCCAACCCAAACCCCTTTTCTAGCTTTCTTATGCCATTTTTTTGTTTTCTGACTAGGGACATGCATAAATACCTCACAACCAAATTGCTTATAGTCAAAAAAATTGCTTTTCTTGTTGAACCAAACCTCAAAAGGAGATTTTTCTGCTACTGGACTTGGACAGCTTTTATTCAAAACATAGACTGCAGTATTTACTGCCTCAGCCCAAAGTTTGGCATTGAGATTTTTGCTGCACAACATCGATCTAGCTGCTTCGACGATCGTTCGCATATCTCTTTCGGCTCGTCCATTTTGTTGCGGAGTATATGGGACAGTTTTTTGATGACATATGCCCTGAGCCCTAAGTAATGACTTAACATCTTTATTAATGAACTCTAAGCCATTATCGGTACGTAGAACTTTGACGGAGTAACCTGTATCGATCTTCACTTGTTCTAAATATAACTTTAGTAAAGCAGTTACCTCAGTTTTGTGTTTGAGGAAATAAACATGACGAAAACTAGAGCAATCATCCTTCATTAAAAGAAAATATCTAGACCCACCGTATGACGTTATGTCGTTAGAGAGGAGTTCTCTTGTCAGGGTATTGGAGCGTGCCATTGTATATATACTGCCTATAGTACTATCATGGGACATCAAACAATCTTGTGGAATCAGCTCGTGTGATGGCGCTAGTTGTTACCGTTAGATTTGTGATAGAGAATTAAGAGAACGTAAGGCGGAAGGAAAAGAAAGAGACCAGAAGATTATGAAGGGTGTTTTGTTTCGCTTAGCTGAGGTGAATTAATTTTTTTGGAATTTGTACACGATACAAACATTTTCATTGGTTAAAAACGTTTTGATGTAGCTTTTTTAGGCGTTGATAGGTAGAAATCCTTAGCAACGGGTTTTTTTAAGTAAACAATTAATTGTTGTTGGTAGGAATAGGCAGTTAGGAAGGTAGAAAAAACTGACAAGCATCTGAATTTTTGTTTATTTTCCTTTTTTTTGTAGCTTTTGTTTACATTTTTTGAATTCTTTAGATTAACAAATTTTTGTTTACTATTTTACTACAACTTGCTTTGTTGCCGTTTGCGAAAAAAATACATATACATTCTTAAAATTTACACACAATGTTAATCTTTGTTTATATATTAATTTCCTTGAAGAAACAGATTTTTGATTTGATTTGTAAATTATGAATTTCGCTTACCAATCCGATAGGCGTTAGGTGCAAATTGTGTTTAGAAATTCGTTAGAAAACTCTTATTGAAAATTCATAGGTAGGACTTGAATTATAATTGAATTATAATTATAATGGGTAGAAAAAGGAAAAGATGTTATTTTCGTTATTTTGTTGAGCTATGGATTCAAGTTATGGATTCTTAATAATGAAACTTATCAACAATGGCATTATTATGAAAGTAAGGACTTTGAAGTTAGGGACCAAATATGTTTGTAGGTTTTTGCATATTCATATAAGGGATGTCGATAGATGGCTTGTTGACTTTTTTTAATTAAATATTAAGAATTTTTATAACCAATCACAATTTTAATTTTCGATTATATGCATATAATATCTATAATATAATATAACGCAAGTAATGCATTCGTGCCACATTGCTCTTATACAATAACTTGCAAATGTCTAGTTGCAGAATAACTGGTGCTGCATACTCTTAGGTGTGGGGAAACGCAATTTTAAGGGATATAGAGCCCAAAATTTATTCGTCAACTTATTTTTTCAATATAACGTTTTGTGCAAATTCAAAAAGCCGTTTAGAGAGAGGTGAAAATAAAAAAACGTTATGAATACATGAAAGGTACCTTAACAACCCCTTCAGACATTTATTAATTTGCGTTTATATGTACTATAATGCAAGTTATGCATTATGTAGATTCAAAATTTTGAGGTAACAATCAAACATGACATTCGATGATATAGAAACATAAATGTCTGTCTGTGTGTAAGTATGTATTTTCGACTACAGTCTAAACGTTTTTGCCAATCTTCTTCAAATTTAGAACTTAAGGTTATTTTGACATTCTACAGAGGACTTTTTAATTTTTTTTAGCTCAAATATTAACAGTACCTGTCATATAACCATTAAGTAAAAGCTTATTTTTCTCGGAAACGGCTCTAAGAATTTTTATGAACAAAAATCAGTGTACAATTGTAGGTGCGGGATATGTATTGGTGTAAAAAATTCAAGATAGTAGGCTAAGAACGGTACCTTCCATAGGACCGTTTTTTTATTCGACTTTCTCGTGATCTGGTAGGCCGATTAGAACCAAAATTGAAGAAACGGATTTTTGTTTTGAATTTTGCTTTCCATTCATAGGTAAAAATTATATTTGTAAACAAAGACTTTTTTGTGAAAATATAAGGATGAAAAAGGGAGATACTATTATTTGCGTTAATTTGTATGTCAAGTTGCATTCTATTGTAATTTAGCCTTAGTTTTCTAATATTGCAAATATTTTGTTCAATTTAGGTACATATAAGTACCTACATATATGTACATATATTTTAATAACATATGTATATTTTAATGAGTAATTTTTTCGAAAAACCTACATCTTCTTGAATATCAATTTTGATAGTAATAGGATCAGCAGTTTTTACCAAAATATAATGCTTACCTACAGTTAGCAGTTACACTGATTTTTTTCATAAAAATTCTTGGAAACGGCTCCAAAAAATAAGCTTTTACATAACGGTTATATAACAATTACCGTTAATTTTTGAGCTAAAGAAAAAAATGGAAAATCTCCTTTGTAGAACGTCAAAATAACCTTATGCTCCAAATTTGAAAACGATTGGCCAAACCGTTTAGGCTATAGTTTAATATACATCTGTACATAGATACTTGCATAAGGCAAGTTATGCATTCGTGTTCTTTCATACGTACGTATACATATAAAATAAGTACTTTCTTCTTTCTTGAACACTGTATAATGTATAATAAGCCATCGTTATACCTCATGTAAAGAAAGTCCATGAGAAGGAACATTTGAAATGAGCTGCGCAGTAGAATTGCCAAATAAATTGGTTCAAGCCATAGGTAATTATATGACTTAAGCCGTTAAGGCTGCAGTTCATTATAAATACAGACGGACATACATACATTATGTTCACTAACTTTTAAGGCTTCTCTATTATCGCCATGTAATGATTTCATGCTTAATATTTATATCAATTTTTTGTTTATTTTCACGAATCCAAAACTCGCCTCATAAAATTTGCCTTTGAAATTGTTTGTCATACGCATATATTATACTTATATACTTACTTTCTTGCCTATGTCCACGACAACCAAAACAAAAAAAATCATAATAAAAACAAAAATTTCCCCAACAAAGAAACAACAAATTAATTCACCTCACTGCATGTATTTTTTTCCTTTTCCTAATAGCCCTGTCTATTTCTAACCTGCCTCTCATCTTTATTCTCTATTTTAAAAAAACATTCTCTTCAAACTCTCTTTTCAATTCTGTCAGTTAGTTCTGAATCAGCGAGATAGGGGGCGTTCAAAAAATGCGTCACCATGATAGTACTATAGTTTCTATATACAATGAGCGTGCCTTACTAAAATTGTAAGAGCTGCGCATAAGCGATTATCTTCAAACTTGGTGTGTGTTATTCTTTTGGTATTCCCCAGAGGGAAATTGAAACTTTATTTATTAAACCTAAAAATAACGGTACCTGCCATATGACCGTTTAGGAAAATCTTATTTTTCTCGAAAACAGGTCGAAATATTTTAATAAAAAAAATTGAAATTTTTTTGGTTGGAATTGGTTATCATTTTATCAGAACCACATATACGGGAAAAGTCTATTAACGAGACCTTTCATATAAAGGTTTTTTTAATTTTTGAATTTCTCGGTAACGGCTCTATGGATTTCTGTCAAATTTTATATTTAAAAGATCTAGACAGCAAAATTAAATTGTTTTTGTAATAAAAATTTAATTTTGAATTTTTTTTTTTGAAAAATCAATATTTTTAAAACTAATCAAAAAAAAAAATATTTAAAATTTTATAATCACATGTATATTAATAAACACTAAAAACTGCATACCAACATTTCAAAAACAAAAATTCAAAAAACTAAAAAAAATAAAAACAGGATTTTATCAAAACCGGTCCTACAAATTTCGAAATAAATTTTTCACAAATTCTTTGTTACTTAAGACGTTTGATGGCCCACTTTATTTTTACTAAAAACCGTTAAGTATTCTGGTTTTTGATTCTTGTTTCTGTCAAAGATCTTGCTTTCCAATGTAATTAGGCACATAAGAGCAAGTACGTGCGATCCAGTCGTGCCCATTTTTACTTGCGATTATAGGGACTATAAGGCAAGTTATGCATTCGTAAAAAAAAAAAAAAAAAATTCTAACAATCAAACATGATATTACGATGATAGAGAAGTCAAAAAAAGTGGGTCCGGAAATTCCGTCCGTCTGTCTGTCTGTCTGTCTGTCTGTCTGTCTGTCCGTATCGATATCTACAGCCTAAACGGTTGGGCCGATTTGATTCAAACTTGGTATATAGTATTTTTAGAGTGCTCTACCCGACAGTTTTTGGAATTGGCATTCTAGCTCCAAAACTAACGGTACCTGCCATATAACTTTCATTAAAAAACTTATTTTTCTCGAAAACGGCTCCTACGATTTTGATTAAACTTTCAGAATGATGTTTCTGTGCAAAATCTATCTTTTAATTTTAATGGATTTTTCAGAAAAAGTTTTATAACGGTACCTCCCATATGACCGGTTTTTTAAAATCAGACTTTCTCGTTAACTAATTGACGGATTTTGATGAAATTTTCAAAATATGTAGTGTTTTATGATTAAAATAATATTGTTTATCAAAATTTTCAAAAACATTTTTTTTTAAATTTTAATAATTTTTTTAAAAAAATATTTTTTTTTTTTGAATTTTTTGAAAACGGATCTATAGATTTTTTTTAAAATTTGTCTCCTAGTATAAACTATAGATTTCTTAAAATTGACATACTAAAAAAAAATTTAAAATATGTTTTCGAAAAGTTTTTCAAAAAAAACATTTTTTTGAAAAAACTGGTCGAACGATTTTGAAATGAAAAATTCATAAAATAGAAAACAGCAAAAGAAATAAGATGGCCTACAACATTTTTTCCAAAAAACGTTATGAGTAGTGTTTTTTTGAATTCATACATTTTTTTCCCCAACATTTTATTTCATATTGCTCGGCTAAGCCCTAGCCAAGCCATTAGTCAAATAAAAGAAAGTGACAACCTACATTACATACATACTTACGTATTTTAAAGTATTTTTCATCATCATAAAAGCACAGAATAAATAAGGAAGCCTTTGATAAACACACAAAAACAATTAACAAATAAAAAAAAACTATTCGATTACTACTGAATGCAAAAATTTCAATCGAGAAAACAAAAGTTTACACCTTCCTATAAACAAACAAAACCACTGTGTTAACTTTTAATATTGTCTCTATACCTACTCGCTTAACAGTAGTTGGAACGCGTATCTTAATTTTAGTACCTACCTTCCTTCCAACCTTATTATAGGTACCTAAATCCTCTATAAATTCCATTGGTCCCATATTGGGACGTATAAAGGTCCCTTTACCTAGCATTATTGCCATACTGCTGATTCCGACGAATCTTTATGCCAGTTGTTCAAATTTTTCCATACCAAAATGAAAATTTAACTGAAAAAAGTCCTTTGTATCTTTCTATTAGCAAATTATATTAAAACAGTAAGCAGCAAGTGGAAAGATAATACTACACTAAAAAACTGCAAAAGCTAACAATCCTATATATTTATGTGTTTATCCCTTTGTCGTGACGCATGTTCGTTCGAGCTTCACCCCAAAACGATTCTAAGGAAGTTGCACGTCATACAAAAAATATTAAAATAAAATCTTTGTCAAAAAGACGCCTGCACTTAAAAAGGATTAGCACATAAGAGCAAGTACGTGCGACCCAGTCGTGCCTTTTATTTATTTTTAGTTAAAAAAAAATGTTTGAGATTTTGGTATGCATATTTTTTAAGTTTATTATTTATACAGTTTATCATAAGACTTGAAATAAAATTTATTGATAAGTTTTAAAAATCTTGAAAATTGAAAATAAAATAAAATTAAAATATTGTTTAGAAATGAGAAGAAGATTTTTTCAAAATTTTGGTATGCAGAATTGATTTGGGTTCATATTTAATAGAAATAAAATGAGCCGTTACCGAATAATATGAAAAAAAAAATTAAATTGACTTTTCTAGTGTTTGATTAAATACCTAACAAAATAAAAAAATACAGACGGACAGACAGACACGAATCCAAAACTTGTCCTAATGGTACATTTATATGTCGCAAGTAAAAATGTGGTGGACGAAGAAGAGCTTCATTATGAGTAGTGAGTTGCGAGTACATGTCGCTCGCGCGGAGCTGCAATGGGGTCATTTGCCCCCTGGCTTTCGGCCCGGCAATGTATAGCTAATGTTAAAATAAAATTTTAAGTATGTTCTGTTACCAACAAATATATTGGAAAGAGTATTGAAGAAGTAATAAAATTGAATGGCAAAAAAAAACATCAGTATCAAAGCGCCAGCCAGCTAGTAAACTATAAGTACCTACCATTTTCAATCTTAAAAATGAAATACAATACTCGTCTCAACAGAGCTTCTTGAAACCCTATTTCCTATTTATTCCTCTGAAAAGTTTAATTGTGTAACTTATGAGGTTTTGAACATTTTGACATTGTTGGCCAGCGTAGTAGCACTAACACTAACCATCCAGTGTTAGATTTGAATGGCAACCTTTTAGTGACGATAGAAGATCAGCTCCAAAGATGGAAGGAGCACTTTTGTGCACTGCTAAATAGTGACCAAAATGCAGAATTGAATCCACAATTGAACAACATGCGCAGATCTTCTAGGGGCATTGATACCAGTCCCCCAACGGGTACAGAGATTAAAAAAGCGATCCATCTTCTAACGAAAAACAAGGCATCTGGACTTGGCGGTATTCTTGCGGAGTTCCTGAAAACAGACCCTGAAGCAGCTTCCCATATTTTGCTATATTTAGTGCAGGCTGTTTGGGAGAGCGAAACTCACCCTCAGGACTGGAAGGATGGAGTTATTGTGAAGTTACCAAAGAAAGGGAACCTCAAAAACTGTAATAACTGGCGCGGTATCACCATATTGTCCGTTTTTTCCGAAATTAATGGCAACCATTGTTCTCGAAAGGATAAAATCCAGGATTGAATCTACCCTCAAGAGGCACCAGGCGGGATTTCGTAGTGGTCGGTCTTGTGTCGACCACATCAACACCTTGCGAATCATACTCAACAATCGTCTGAGTACCAATCACCGCTGTACCTCATGTTTATGGATTTTGAGAAGGCATTCGACAGGGTTAATCGTGAATGCATATGGAGATCGCTTACTGCGAGAGGTATCCCTGAGAAAATTGTCGCCATTATTAAAGAATCATATAACAACGCAAGGTGTTTCGTTTTGCACAATGGACAGCTTTCCGATTCCTTTGATGTGCGTCAAGGAGATGTCCTGTCACCAATTCTGTTTTTACTGGCAATTGACGATGTGATGACTGCCACGGTGGGTGCAACTGAAAGACATGGTATCCAATGGAGTCTGTTCGACAAACTTAGCTACATAGACTATGCTGACGATATATGTCTCATGGCGAACAACACGGCTGGCCTAAATCAAATATGTCATTCGCTGCAGCTAAATGGGGAGGTGGCTGGCTTAAGGATCAACGCAAATAAGATCAAAATAATGACTACGGGCCAAAGCACACAACAAGTTACTCTAAGGCAGGGACCCATCGAGGAGGTCACGCAGTTTAACTACCTGGGCAGTTTCATAGCACTCGATGGCGGAACAATAGAGTAAACAAAGCCCGTAGTTCATTTGGAATCCTTTCTCCTGTGTGGAACTCCAGTAAAATATCGCTACGCACCAAGTTGAGACTCTTTGAATCCAACGTAAAATCTGTGCTGTTATATGCTTCAGAAACATGGAAATTCTCTGCAATCATCTCGAGCAGGCTGCAAGCCTTCGTTAACCGTTGTCTGCGGTACATTCTGAAGATCCGGTGGCCGCAAACCATATCGAACGCTGAACTGTGGAATAGGACCGGACAGAGAAAACTGGACGCCGACATCAGAAAACGGAAGTGGCGTTGGATAGGCCATACACTGAGGAAACCTAACGACAACATAGCGAAGCAATCCTTCGAATGGAATCCTCAGGGTAATAGATGCGCGTTGGAAGACCGAAAACAACTTGGAGGTCATCTGTTTTGGGGGAAGCTCGATCTCAAGGTTTTCAATCGTGGCCACAGCTAAGGTCAGTCGCGGCGAATCGGGACAGATGGAAGGATCTTGTTGCTGCCCTATGCTCCAGGAGGAGTTGAAGCGCTGCATTGCAGCCGGATAACATATATGAGGTGTTGAAATGAACGATGAAGGATTTGACTGTTTTTCAATTGCCTTTGCACGTGGAACTTTCTAACACCGCAACTCTCTTATTGTTATCAGCAATAAAAAAAAAATTCGATTCAATTAATATTAAAAACAAATAAAAACGCTTCCCCAATAAAATGCTAAATCAACAATCCAATCCAAAAGCTATTTATAAATCTAGAGTGCCTTAGTTGCATATTAAATTTATTATTGTTTTCGAGCACACTTAACTATTTTATAATTTCAGTTGAATAACAAGAGGAATGCATTTTTCATTTACCCATTCGCATACAGACATACAGACAACTTGCCTCATTTTGCTGAGAATTACGTGGCATGGGGAGGCAGCAACGGCAGTGGCTGATGCACCGTGCACTATATATGTAAATAGATGTCGGCCTTTATTTGCGTAAATAAATAATTGCATCAATTAATTGCCTTAGCTTCGTTTGGCGATAAACAAAAGCGCTGTTACAATGCACATTCTCCATATGCATGTCAACACGGCCCACACACAGAATTTTTGAGTTGAGACGTGCCATGCATTTGGGTTGATTTTTTTTTTACTTTTTTCCTGACAGAGATCAGCTTCAGCGTAGCGTAGAAACATCATCAGACAGAGTTCTGTGACACATCTTCTCTGGGCTTTGGCTTCTGGGCACAACAAGTGTCTGTTTTGCTCTCTCTTCATTTTGCTAGGCTGCTGTTACACTAAAGATGTTTAATATGCGGGTGTGGAAGGTCAACGTGGTTGTTATCTTTACTCCCAGAGTCAACAACCAGACTGTCATTGGAAAATGTGTCCGACATACTTGCTCCGCGTGAATAGCGTGAAATTTTCAGAAAGTGAAAAATATTTCACTTAATCCTAAGGGGAATGACGCATATTGGGTGGAAATTTTATGTCAATTTGATTTTCACGTAACTGAATAATGGAAAACTTGAAGCTATTGTTTAAATGAACCCCTATTTCTTCTTTTGATAAAAATAGTGGTACGAATTAATTTAAAATAGTGTAATTTACTTTTATATTCTGTGGTTCAGTGTGCTTGGAAATGATCTTCCTGAAACACGACATTCCCCAAACCAAATATTGCAACAACTTGGAAGAACCCAAACACTGATATTCTGATTCTAATACCAGTTTTATAAGACACTTGACTGCTAAACCAATTTTATTAAAATACAAATGCAAGATCAGAGGTAAGAAAACCTTTATAAACCCGCACTGAATGGGTTCTGACTACGGTTATAATGTTGATTAAACACAGGGTGGGCGTAAGGAAAATAGGGGATATACCAATACATATTTATCTCAAAATGGCTGGGAAAAACTAAGTCCAGGAAGGCATTCTACATTCGTGTTGTGCGGCTTTTTACTTGCGATTTAGGTACTAGAATGCAAGTTATGGATTCGTGAAAAAAATCTAACAATCAAACATGACATTACGATAATAGAGAAGTTGGAAAAAGTGGGTCCGGAAATTCCATCTGTCTGTCTGTCTGTATGTCTGTTCGCACCTCTACAGCCTAAGCGAATGGGCCGATTTGCTTCAAACTTGGTATTTAGTATTTATTAGGAAGTATCTCGGGGGATGTTTTTCATTTTTGCTCTAGGTCGAAAAATAATGGTACCTGCCATACAATTTTTTAACAAAAAGTTTGATTTTCTCGAAAACGGCTCTAACGATTTTGATAAAACTTTTAGGGTACTATTTTTTTACAACAATACATACTTCAATTAGAATACATTTTTGGAAATTTGTTCTATAGCGGTCCTCTAATATAACCGATTTTTTCAAATGCGGTTTTATCGTAAACTATTATCCCGATGGCAATAAAATTTTGCACACAGGAAGTCATTTATAATTTAAATAATATTGCATTTCAAAATTTTCAAAAACTTTTTTTTTCGGTTTTTTTAAAATTTTCTAAAAAAAAATTTGGTTCTCGAAATATTTTGAAAATGGGTTAGTTGATTTTTTTAAATAATTTTCCCACATGAAAACTACAGATTTCCTTAAATTGACATACCAGAAAAAAATTTAAAATATTTTTTGGAAAAGTTTTTCAAAAAAACGACTTTTTAAAAAAACTGGTCGAACGATGTTCAATATTTTTTTTCCTCGATAGACATTTAGTTTTCAATTTTTTGTGCATACTTAGTTTTTCCGAAAAAAAATATTTTAAGCTAATTAAAAAAATTAAATAATTTTCTTAAATTTTTTTTTTTTTTATTTTAATAGACGTGTGGTTTTCAATCTGGCAATACTTCTTTCGGAGTTGGTCTTTTTGACAGCTGTCACTTGATTTATGATCAGTTTGATTTGCCATTTCATAATGAATATTATTACTATTATATATTGTAACTCCCGAACAAGTTTGCAAATTGTGCAAATTTATTACCAAAATAATGGTTCGTTTCGGTGGAGCAGAGCATCGAAGAAGACCCGAATGAGTCCATCCGCCATCGCGCGCAACAATTGGAGATGTGCCCATCCATTTTATGGAAGATTTTGCGGCGGAAGGATCTTGGTTTGCAGGCTTACAAAATCCAACTCGTGCAAGAATTGACGCCGAACGACCATCAAGCGCGTCACACGTTCGGTAAATGGGCCCAAAACGAGATGGCCATCCATTCCGATTTTCACAAAATTGGGCCTCGGCTGGAATTTATTCGAGCCAGCCGCGGTGGCTACTTCCCCGAAATCATTTTTAAAACATAATACAAACCCTTATCTTTATAATCAAGCTAAATTCTTGGCCATAACATTAAACTATATGCGTTTTATTTCTTCTTGAAAACCACACGTCTAAAAAAACACCCTTTATATACATACATATGCAGCCACTAAGCAATTATCTAACATAAAAACAAGTTTGTGCGACCCAGTCGTGCATTTTTGTAAATTCATTCGACGATGTGACCGCACATATGAGCAAGTACGTGCAATTTATTATAAATAATTTTCTGTCTGTCACTTCTAATCCACTCAACTGTTTTCCTGACGAATCTACCCTCAGCTTTTCATATTCGTTCGATAATTTGTGTCGCTAAAAATGCTGCTAAGTGAAATATAGGGATTCTTTTTTTTAGCCGAACAACACGAATTTGGAATGGTTTACCCGGCGAGATTTTCCCTTGCCATTTCGATTTGGAAGCATTCAAAACCATTGTTAATCGACACCTTCTTTCCCTCCCTCCCTAATCTTCCTGTGCTCGCGCAGTGCGTTATAACACTATAAGGGCAACACACAAATCCCTTTTGCGCGCGCTTGTTATACAAAAAAGAAAAGAAATTCCATTTCAAATCGGTTTATCAATTTTCGAAATATCCTAGGAATGCAGTTCACGCTTAAGCCCAATTTTGGACGTACTTAGAAATATAGAGATTCTATTTTTAGCCGAACAACACGAATTTCGTTGAGTTTACACGATGACGTTTTAAATTGTCATTTCGATTTGAAAGCATTCAAAGCCTATGTTAATTGACATTCGACACTTTCTGTTCCACCCTCTCTAAATTTGTTCCATGCATTTTCCGATATAAATTTTCTCAAATTAATTCATATCATCAAGTAGATCATAAAGTAGAGCAAATGCGTGTATACCTAACACAAATTGTCGCAGAATTTCAAACACAAACCTTTTAATTTTCCAATAAAAGCAAAAACGCTCTTAATTAGGTTCGGTTTGACTAAAGCGAATACCAAAAGTCCAAAACACCATTTAGCTGTCAGCTGAGCATAAATTGTTTATGGAAAGCTTTATGGAGAATGGAATTTTACAAGAAAATCCACCTGCTGCGTCAATCTGGAAATAGATTGCTGAATAGTGACGCATTAGTCATTGTTGAAGAGAAAATTCACTCACACTATAAACGATTTTATGCTTGTGTTTGAGAATAATGAAATCACACTCACACAGCTACGGTCCGGTCTGTCGATTACACTACATTGCCAGCCGAGAGAGGCTTCAAAAGTGATAACCTCAGCAGTGCGATTTTCTACATCGGAAGAAGTGAACGCGATCTTTACGAGGTGGTTCCATTCCACGTAACGAGACACAATTTTTTGCCGCATAAAATCATTCTTCAGGCGTAATTTTGTTCTTTTCGTATAGAACATCCCCAAATCTAAAAAAGCCTAAAGTGCATTCGAAAGTCCGTTGAACTTGCACGTTTTTGGGGCCATTTCTTGCACGAGGTATTCTTACTCGAAGGCGAACAATCGAATTAGATTAACAAGCGCTTAAGTGAATTTATTAAATCCCAGCCAGACCGCGCCCCACCAATCCCCCGATCAAGAAGAATTTATTGACAAAGTATATCTGGTTCGGGTCCGGTTGACGTTGTGGTCGTCATTGTCGTCGGCGGGTCATCCGTCTTGCTTCCTCGCTTGCATTCCTTCTAATTTTGTGTTTCCTGTGCTGCATACGATTAGGTATTTTGTGTTCGCGTTCGGGTTCATCACAGTAAAGAGTACTGGGCGCGCTGCCCGCACGTCTTGACCGGTTGCGACCATCACTGTCACTCGGCTGACCGGTATGCTGCTATAGGTGATGATAAACTAGTTCCATGTATTTCCCTGTGTGATCGTCGGATTCGATCTGAATTAGAAGCGTGCACGCTTGAGATCGACTTGTTTTTTAATCACAGAGTGCAAGTGTTGTGTGCTAGTTAATTCCCACCGCCTTTCACTTGTGCAATAACAGCTCTGAGCTCCGTTGCTGCTTGTGATTGCATTACGGCACCATTAGTGGACTACCGAGGAGAAGCAGTGCTGCCAAGAACGGATTACTTTGTTGTTTACTTGGACCGTTGAACTAACAAAAATGTAAGCCAAAAGTATTTTAGTTCTAAGGGGGGGGGGGGGGGGTAATTCCTTTGTTGACATATTTTTTTATTGTGTCTTTGTCACTCTTTCGATCTCGATTTCGACAACAATCGGCTGTATGTTTCTTCTTCACTGAGCAGCCAGCTGAGGCAACCCCAACTGCTCCAACCACTTGTTTTCTATTTTTGGATTTATTGATCTCTCTTCAGAGGCGGCGCGAAACGTGTTTCTATCGTGTTGATGAGGGTGGTGGGGCAGAATCGTAAGCGAGAGCAAAACTGTGCTTTTTGCGTGTGATCTGTAAAATTTACTTCGACGCTTCAACCTACTACAGTGGCCGCCAATAAAAAGGGAAAACTAGTGGAGAAACGGGTGTTGTTTATGGCCGTTCGTTGTTTTTCCGCGTATGAGGCCGATGTGAATTTTTTTTATTTACCAACGACTTGGATTATTGTTTTTTGGTTTTTCTATTCCGTTCCGCCAGCTTGATGATGTAATTTTGCTATCCAATCGAGCCGCAATGTAAGCCAAAAATGTAAATAAACATTCTGTCATTCTTTGTTTGCCAGATTTTAATTCGATGTAAACAAACATTGTGAGCATGTAACGTGGCATTAGGTATAGTATTTAGCTTTGTTGTACCACAATGTCAGCTTCGAAATGTTTCCTATTGGGATGTGTAGTTGGGTGTTTTATTTGTAAATATTGACAAAAAAAAAAAAATAAAAACAAATATTTAATCTTAAAATAGGCGTGAAAATAATTATCACATTATTTTCGATGACAATCGCTGTGCGAATTGAAATGTTTAAGTTACGCTCGGATGAGTTCCTTTTTAGACGCTATTTACCGGCCGGTCGGTGTTTACTTTTGCTTAACACTTATTTAATTAGGATCTTTGAACGATAGCCTATTTTATCGTCTGATTTTGGATAGACGTTAGGTTTTGCTATCGGAAAATTGATTTCTTAAGGGTACCAAAGAGTAAAGTCAGGGCAACTCTCTACGTCCATGCATATGTATGTATATGGATACAAATTTACAAAATTAACAAAATACCTATGTACATATAACAACCCAGGTCGAAACTGTTCGGGTTCTATATATCAGAAGGACTACCGTACCGAGTAGATAGATCTCAACATAATGGGAATGGGGAATGAAATAAAATAGGGCACTGGGGGAGAGTACGATAACTTAGGCACCAAGAAATGATAACGGTTTTTAGTAGAACAGTTCAATACACGAATTTTGTTCTATGGGAGGGGGGGTCTATCTCCCCCCGTT
The DNA here is from genome assembly GCA_963971375.1 of Platycheirus rosarum. Taxonomy (NCBI): domain Eukaryota; kingdom Metazoa; phylum Arthropoda; class Insecta; order Diptera; family Syrphidae; genus Platycheirus; species Platycheirus rosarum. The sequence goes on along the minus strand of OZ020507.1, from coordinate 2,962,265 downwards.
TGGTCAGTAGGGGCATTTTCATAAAAAAGTACTTAAAGAATAAAAAAATTATACAAATATAACGGTATATACCCAACTTTTCACCTACCCCAAATCCTATAATGTGCCCAAGCAGGGGGGTTGCATACCAACCTCACTGTTTATACGTCGGCCGCCGTAATGTATAAGCAAGCAAAAAAGCAAATAAAATTAAAATAAATAAAATAAAACAAACATAAAAAAATTGTTTTAGTAATTTTTAATTTTCTCAAAAACTGGAAGACATAAAATCATCTAGTTTTCAGGTGTTGATTAAGAATTATTAAGAGCAACGAATTTTAGAAAAAAAAATAATATAGAATTTTACAGTTTTGAAAAATTACACTTTAAACTTTTTTTTATGTTTTTTTTTCCCAAATTTTGAGTTTAAAATTTGTTTTTTCAAAAATTGTTCATAGATTTCAATTAATTTAAAAATTAAATAAATAGAACGGAGTATTGGCTTTAAAAAAAAGTATAAAACTTACCTGTAAGTATTACCGTTATTTTTGTATAATTTTTTTTATTTTTTAAGTACATTTTTATGAAAATGCCCCCACCGCCCAAACGGGGGGACATAGACCCCCCTCCCATAGAAAAAAATGTTTGTATTGAACTGTTCTACAAAAAACGGTTATTATTTCTTCGCGCCTAAGTTATCGTACTCTTGCCGGGCACTGTTAGCCCCGTGCTTGATCGAGACAAATATTTTTTAGATACAAAAAATGAAAAAAAAAATGATTAAATTAGCTGGAAACAAGTAATCTTCCGAAATAAAATCAAGTATTTTGAAGGAATAACTCAGAAAGAAATGTCAGTTAAATAGGTACCTAGGTATTCGATACAGAAATCTCCTACGTATTTGTCAGATAACTAAAAGTGCGAAAATGGAGCCTCATCATAGAGGAGGAAGACTACGCAGTACCAATGCAATAGAAGGCCGGAAAGTTATTAACTAATTTCTTTCGGAAAAAAACTAACAGTACCTATCTTGTAAAGAAGCCAAAGTTCAACTCATTCACCCATCAACAATAAGACGCCAAGCCCTGCAGACTGGATTGGGTGGTTTTTAAAGCCATTTATTAAAAAAAAAAAATTTGCACGACTGGGTCGCACGTACTTGCTCTTATGTGCCTAATTACATTGGAAAGCAAGATCTTTGGCAGAAACAAGTAACATTTGCGTTGAAAATAACACAGTTTGAACTTATAAAAAGTATTAAAAACCACAATACTTAACGGTTTTAAGTAAAAATGAATTATGCCATCAAACGTCTTAAATAACAAGGAACTTATGAAAAATTTATTTTGAACATTGTAGGACCGGTTTTGATAAAATCCTATTTTTTATTTTTAGTTTTTTGAAAAAAAAAATATTTTTTAAATTTTGGTATGCAATTTTTTAGACTTTATTAAAATACTTGTAATTATAAAATTCAAAATATTTTTTTTTGATTAGTTTTAAAAATATTGATTTTTCAAAAAAAAAAAAAAAAATCAAAAATTAATTTTAATTAGAAAAAAAAGTTATTTAAAATTTTGATATGCAGAATTAATTAAGCTATCTAGATCTTCTTAAAAATAAAATTTGACCGACATCCAAAGAGCCGTTACCGAGAAAGCCTAAAATTAAAAAAACCGTTATATGAAAGGTACCATTAATAGACTTTTCCCGGAAATTTGGTTCTAATCTAATGATAGCCAATAGCAACAAAAAAATCTCAAATTTTTTTATCAAAATCGTTGGAGCCGTTTTCGAGAAAAATAAGAGTATCCTAAACGGTCATATGGCAGGTACCGTTATTTTTAGGCCTAAAAATAAAATTTCAATTTCCCTTTTGGGGAATACCAAAATAATCACACACTAAATTTGAAATTAATCGCTTAACCCGTTTAGGCTGCAGCTCGTTATACATACCGACAGACAGACATTTTTTCTCGATCACTTTTTTAGACTTCTCTATGATCGTAATCTCATGTTTGATTGTTATCTCAATTTTTTAATATTCACGAATCTTAAACTTGCCTTATAGTCCCAATAATCGCAAGTAAAAAATGTTTGGGTTTCGCACGAGCTTATCTCTATTGGAATTTACAAATTTGAAAAAACAGTCTTTTTTCCTGATGAACTAAAATTGAATATGCAAAAATCGGAAGGAGGGTGAGAAACTAAATCCAAAGTATACTAGGAGGACAGGTGGCTCTGTAATTTTTTTTTTTTTGTATCTGCGCGCATTCAAGGTGTAGTTACTACGCTTATTATGTATTAACACAGTGCGAGCGTTTAGAAAAATTGGATAGAAGATGAAAGGAGGTACCGATGCACATTGGTTTTGAACGATTGTAAATCGTAATGGAAGGGAAAAATCGAGCGGGGTAAAACATCCCACATTCGTGTAGTGCGGATAAAGAATGAGTCTCTATACTTAACAGTGCGTCCGAAATTAGGCTCAAGGGTAAAATTATGAGCATTCCTAGCGGTACTAGTATTACGGGTAAAACTTTTAAGGGGAGGAATGCAACTGTCTATTTCGCTGGAGCATTGTTTATAGAAGAAGCGATAGAATATGAGAGACAGGAAACATTTCAACGATTTCAAATGTTTCTGTTATATCCTTATTCCCTATCATTTTCAATGCATTTTTCTGGATTCTATCCAGTAAACGCAAGTGAGTAACAGGGGCACCTGCCCAAATATGAGAATTGTACTCAAGCTTCGGGCGAATGTACGCCTTATAAACAGTAGCCAGATCTAACGGGGAGAAGTATTTCCTGCATCGTCTAAGAAAACCTAAACATTTCGCAGAATATTGATGTCATATATGTGTTCATTCAACAGAAGGTGAACGCAAAGCTGTTGAGTTTCCTCGATGCAAGTACCACTCATGGATAGTGGCATGGGGGTAGGTTATGCTTTAACGACAGAAGGCAGCATTGAGTTTTTGCAGCATTAAATTTCACACGATTAATATTTCCCCATTGAACAATGCTGGCCAGATCAGAATTTAATGAAGTAATCATACTGTGATGTGGCAACAAAATAATAAGATATTCGGAGGATGCATTTTGTTTGTAAATTAACGACATCTGTGAGATTCATTGTGTACAACTACCTACAACTACCAACCTTTATTGTGTACAACAACCATGCCCCTAAAAGTAAGCTACATACTTACAATATGTTTGGACTGAGTACTAAATCAAACTTGAAGTACTAATTCGAGTCTCGAATCGAGACTTGAATTAGTACCGAAAGCTTAGAATGTGCCAGAACCAGACGGAAGCTTCCAGAAGCTTGTAAATTTGTATAAATACAAGAGCAGATGGCATTGAAAGTTAAGTTTATTTTCGAAAGTGGAATTGTTAACAACTGGAAGCGTTAGTAAAAAGTGATTGATTGATTGAGATTAAATAAAAAGTGTTCAATTATAAAAACCTATTTGAATTGTGAATAAGTGGAATAAGTTAAATTTAATAATAATAAGAAAGAGTGTCGGAGACAGAACAGAGCCTTGGGGCACACCAGCATTCATTTTGTGACTATCAGACAGGAAGCCATCCAAAACAACGCGAATTGAACGTTCCGAAAGTTAATTTATAATCCATCGAATAAGAGGTTCGCCGATTCCAAATGCGCAGGTACATATTTTCGATAGAAGAGCTTGATGCCGAACTCTGTCAAATGCTTTTGAAATATCAAGTGCAATAACCTTACTTTCTCCAAAACGGTGTAAAGATTAATTCCACTGTTCGGTGAGATATACCATCATATCATGAGTGAACCTATTGTTTCGAAAACCGTATTGCCGGGTAGGGAAAGAATAATGATCTGCTGCCTGCTGTCCTGGCTAGGGAATACCACCATTTATACAAGCAGGAGCATAATGAAGTCAATACAATACGTTGATATTCTTCGAAACAGCATTCTTCCTTATTTTGCTAAGCGGCGCGACGTTTTCATGACTTTAGACAGAAAAGTTTAATTGGTCGGTTGAGAATGGAGGGTAGAAACAAAGGAGGACATAACATTTTGAATTAGAAGATTAAGCGACAAAAGGTGGGTTTTCTTCCCCCCTTGCAAGGATAATAGAAAAGCAAACCAATTAGTCTATCCCGACAAACAGATTTCTCCAGAAAATACATATCAAGGCTGAATATGAAAACAATATTCTATGATGCACTAAACATTCAAATACGTTGGCAACCATGTTTTTTTAATATTTGTAATTATAGCTAGTAAACAATGCAATACTTTAAGCATTCAAAGTTTTATCATATTATGTGTTTTAACACGAGTGCCTGTACAATAATGCTAAATCAATATAATTATATGATTAGACAAACAATGTCATACAATAACTATCTATTAAAGCAATCAGCTGTTTATTACCTTATTTACATTTATTTGTACATCTATTACATACCATCTTAAGGTAAAAATAGTTTTGAAACGATAAGAAATGGCTTCCATTATTACCATTAATAAGCCGGACAAGGCAAGTTATGCATTCGTAAAAAAAAAAAAAATCTAACAATCAAACATGACATTATGATGATAGAGAAGTAAAAAAAAGTGTGTCCGGAAATTCCGTCCGTCTGTCTGTCTGTCTGTATCGATTCCTACAGCCTTAAACGGTTGGGCCGATTTGATTCAAAATTGGTATATAGTATTTTTAGAGTACTTTACCCCACTGTTTTTCGAATTGGCATTCTAGCTCCAAAACTAACGGTACCAGCCATATAACTCTTAATTAAAAACTTATTTTTTTCGAAAACGGCTCATACGAATTTGATAAAACTTTTTGAATGGTGTTTTCTATGCAAAATCTATCTTAGTTTTAATGGATTTACCAGAAAAAGTTTTATAACGGTACCTCCCATAAACAACAACTTTAAAAAAAAAATAAAAAAAATTATTTAAGAACACAAACTTAAGCACAAAAGTAACGTACCTTTAAAAACAACAATTAATAAAAATTCACGGGTAAGTGAAATCAAAATATTGATTTTTCAAAAAAATATTTTTTTTAATTATAAAAAATACAAAAAAAAGTTTTCGAAAAAAACTAATGCAAAATCACTTGGGCTACCTACATCTTCTTGAATATCAATTTTGATTGTAATCGGATCACCAGTTTTTGAGAAAGTCGAAGAAAAAAAAACGGTCCTACGGGAGGTACCGTTTTTAGCCCACCATATTAATTTTTTTTTCACCAAAATATAATGCATACCTACAGTAGTACACTGATTTTGTTCCCTAAAAATTCTCCGAGCCGTTTTCGAGATAAAATAAGCTTTTACATAACGGTTATATGACAGGTGCCGTTAATTTTTGAGCTAAATAAAATATTGAAAAAAACTCCTCTAGAATGTCAAAATAAACTTATGTAAGTTCAAAATTTGCAGACGATTGAACCAACCGTACAGTCCGAAACACATCCGTACAGACAGACAGACGGACAGAATTTTACCAGTAACTCAAATATGTTTCTCTATCATCGTAATGTCATGTTTGATTGTTATCTCAAATTTTTTTTATTTTATCTATACACATAAATAGTGTCTGTTTTTAAAACCAAAATAGCAGATTTTTACTTGATGTATACGAAAGGATATACAGACTGTCTGTCTTTCTGTCTGTTTGTTCCGGGTAATCTCGGAAACGGCTAAGGAGTAACTTAGGCTATGTTTATTACTCACTATGTGGCGTTGGTGTCGTTTTTTTTGGAAAATTCTTATTTATGGACCTATTTTGACGTACTTTCACAGGCAGGTAGGGAGATCATTTTGCAAGGCATAACTCAAGTTATATGAATTACTCGTAGGTGGCGCTTTTAATAAATTTCAGGTAGACGAAGTCGCGGGTAACAGCTAGTAGTATACCTATAAACCTATAATGTAAAGTGCATCCAAAGATTTTTCGAGAGAATTCGGAAACGTGGTCAAACCTACGGAGGCCGAAGACAAACCGGGTCACGGCATTAGAGGCCAATTGAAGTTTACGCAATTAAGCTGATTCTAAGTTTGCAAAAATCTTGCAGCCATAGCTTAAAATAGGAATAATAACTGCCTTTACTAGTTTAATCTTGACCTCTACGGGTAAAAATGGTCCAGTGGGGGAAGGACTGCGCAGTGAACCGTATACTTTACCAACAATGCTATTAACATGGTCGCTCCAAGACAGCGTACTGTTAAAGATTATTCCAAGGTTTTAACTTTCAAGACCATTTCAACCTGTGATCCATTCAAAAAAATTGGAGGGAAACCTGAAAAAACTGGTTGGCGCCTTGCAATAGGTAAACATTTTGTTTTATCAGGATTTAATAGCAGCTGGTTTTGGATTGACCACTCAACTATTGATGCTAGATCCTCATTTATTTTTGCAATGGCTTCTACAACCAGAGTGGTAGTGAAGTCGAAATACAACTGCACATCGTCAGCATAAATATAGTAGTTGCAGTGGTTAATTACGGATGGCAGATCATTTATAAATAGGGAGAAAAGCAGAGGTCCGAGAATCGAACCTTGCGGTACCCCCCTTGTTAAAGGTAAATCAGAAGATAGATTCTTGTTATACGAAGCGGTCTGAACACGATTATTTAAATAACAACAAATTATTTTAACTGCACTATTAGAAAAATTGAACAGATTAGATAGCTTGTTATATAAGATAGATGGTTCGACAGAATTAAATGCCTTTGAAAAGTCTAATAGCGAAACTAGGGTTAAATTATTTTTATTTATCGCTTCTCGAATATCATCTGAGACCTTCAAAAAGGCCGTTATGCAGCTGTGAACAGATCTAACCCCAGATTGAAAAGGATTTAATGAATTTAAGCTTTCAAAATCCTCCTTAATTTGTTTGCTGACAATGACCTCAACGATCATTCACAGATCTTGAGCTCTTCGGTATGGGAACTATCTATGCCCATTTTCATACGTTCGGATAGATGGAAGTGATTAAGATGAAATTAAAAATGTAAGTTATGTGCTGAAGTCTTTCGGAATAAGAATTTTTATGAACTCGGGGTGGATATTATCGAAACCAACACACTTAGATTTAATTGAGAAAATTGCGTTGCCAACTGTGAATATATCAACTGCTGAAAATGAGAAGGCACCTGGAGCGCTACAAAAGTTTTTTTTAAATAAAACAAAAACGGTTTTGGATATCAATGAAATTCTTTATTCCTGTAAAAAAACGTTCGATGCCATTATGTATGGAATTCGATTTCTTTTGCATGGCCACCACGGGCACGCTTGCAGAAGTCCAGACGCTGAACCCAATTTTCGATGGTTTTCAAGCATAAATCGGCCGATACAGCTGCAATTTCACGTTCGATATTCGTACGAAGTTCATCAATCTTCGCTGGCTTGTTGGCATAGACAATAGACTTGTTGTAGCCCCACAGGAAATAGTCTAACGGCGTCAAATCGCACGTCCGAGGCGGCCAAGCGACTGGACCATTTCGTGAGATAACACGTTCTCCAAACTTGGTTTCCAATAAATTGATTGTGACATTCGCTGTGTGACTTGTGGCACCGTCCTGTTGGAACCACATGTCCTCCAAGTCCATATCATTCAATTGGGGCCAAAAATATTCGGTTATCATTGAACGGTAGCGATCCCCATTCACAGTAACGTGCCGGTCTTGATCATCACGGAAGAAGTACGGCCCAATGACGCCGCCGGCCCATAAACCACACTAAACCGTATATTTTTCGGAATGCAATGGAGACTCATGGAGTACATGATGACTCACGTGGATTGCTGCCTGACCAATACCGCATATTATGTTTATTGACGAAGCCATTCAGCCAGAAATGACCTTCATCGCTGAAGATGATTTTTCGATGAAAATCCGAATCATTTTCAAGTTGTTGCTCAGCCCATTTCACGAACATACGACGCTTCTGGTGGTCAAGCGGCTTCAGTTCTTGCGTCAATTTAATCTTGTAAGGATGTAGGCCAAGATCTTTTCGCAAAATTCGCCACAACGACGTCACAGAGATGCCCAACGCTTGAGAACGACGTGTGAGAGACACATTTGGGCTTTCTGCAACTGAAGCGGCAGCAATATTCTCGACACTACGGGCACTTCTTTGTCTCACTGGCACGGGAACGTTTTGTACTATGCCTGTGGATTAAAATTTTTCCACTTGACGCTCAATTGTTGACCTGCTAGTACGATTATGACGACCATAAATTGGACGTAGCGCTCTTAACGTTGAGGCCACTGACTCCGAATTTCGGTAGTAAGTTTTAATAATTTCGACTCGTTGTTGGCTCGTATCATGAAATGGCAAACCTTACTGAAGAGAAATGTCAAAAGAGCGGCAAGAAATATGGCGTCGTTTGCTGTCCCTGTCGCTCTACTTTTGTAGCGTCCCTGTTGAAAAACCCGATATAACTGAAGTGGGGTTTGCAAATTTGATATTAATTTTCTCGATTGAGTTCGATTTCTTACCAATCCCCATATCTCGCATTTGTTTCCACAAAAATTTAGAAGAGCGGTTTGTATTAAATTCATGAAGATAGTGGAGGTATTTTGCACGTTTTATCATACAAGTTACCCGATAGCTATTTTTAATGCAGCCATCATTTCTTTTCCAACGGCGAAAAAGTGTATAAAAATCATTTCCTTAATTCTATCCACAAAAACCTTTGAATTCCAAGATTGTTAACCATGTTGATTAAGTTAAAGCTGATTAACTTACACATTTCTGTTAGCAACACATTTTTGTGACTGCATTTGCGATATGCCCCCTAAAACAAAGTCCATTAATATTTTCCGCTACTGTACATTGCATCGGCATTTTTTTAATTAATTTTAATTTTGCAATAACTAAAGAAAACCCAGTGATTAATATGACGGTAGTGTGCCCGTACGTCTCGGCAGTTACCAATTCTTCAATAAGATATTCTAAGAGCGACTAATAATGTCACAAAGTTACATATTTATACCAAACTAGTTGTAACACTATGATTACATCGAGTTAAATAAATATTCCACAGATCGTTCGAAGCTAGAATCGTGAATTAATGCGCAATGACACATTGACAACCTAACTACGGCTGCTACTCTGGTTGCTTAATTTCTTGCAACGGCATTGTTGAAAGGAGGGGTAAGATGGAAACGCAAAAGCCTCCTCTCCAGTCTTATCTGCGCAATTATGCGAAAGTGCCTTTACAAATCAGCCCGGCTCTTATCAAAACCTCTCGAACTCGAATAGAAAATGACAAAGTACACACAAAATATCCAATTTTTATGTCAGTGCGCGGTAACGGCAAAGGGGGCAGTCAGGAATGGGATGGGGTGTGCCATTGGATCACTAGGCTGAAGAGGTAGACTTGAATAAATTAACTGTTCGATAAGGGTTATTTTTGGAGAAATACCTTCCTCGATAACAGGCGAGGTTATCGAAATTATAGAAAGTTTGTCATAAGGGTTCAGATAACAAAACGAATAAACATTGCAAACGGGTTGGAACTCGGGAATTCAAATGTCGATAACAACAAACGATTCGATTCGTTGAGTCTTCATCCCAATCGATCTGATTCAATAATAACCGACTTGAAAACCAGTTTTTATATTTTTATCTAGCCTCTGTTAGGTAGGTAGATATAGAAAATCAGATTATTTTGCCATTTTTGATCGCGTGTCACGTCACATTTCATAGGGTTTGTATAGAATTTGTTTGTCCACTCCGAAATGGAGTTGGAATTCGGATTTCCGGTGGCTCCAAGCCAATAACCAGCACAAAATGGGAGCAACTGGAATGTGTTGCCTTACATTTGCCATTTTCAATAATTCCAAGTGTAAAGGTGGCGCACAAAGTAAATATGTAATAAGTCAATTGCAGTTATAGCAGAACATCGAACAGCCATTGTTTGCCAAAGCAATACAGAACACAGGGACACCAGCAAACAGCATGGCTATAATTTATATGGAAATCTATTTTTAGCCAAACAAAAACAAACACACAAACGCCATCCACCGCCGAGCCAGAATCAAAGCAAGAGAACTAAAACACGATCATGAGAGTGGAAGAATGAAAAAAAAAAAACAAAATCTAGGTTTTTATTCATTTTTTTTTTTTTTTTTTTTTTTTTTTTTTGTTGAATTGTGCAATCAATGTTCTCAGTGTTGACTGTTCACCATGTAATTACGAGTTACGAGACGACAGAGATTGAAAATATATGTGTAATCGTTTGTGTGTGTAATTCTGTTAAGTGAGAGAGACAGTGTTGCCCCCTTACCTATTTGGAAGCGTAGTGTTTAGGAAAAAAAAGTGTAGTAAAAATGTAGTAAAATAAGCAAAATTATTTTACAAATTTTTGAATCCTTTTATCTATTTTTAAATGTAAACACAGATAGATATAAATAATAAACAATATGTATACACATTTTATGGTAAAAAAAATATATATATATATAATATAATAATAAATAAACTACCCTGGTAGACACAGAATTAGCACATATTTTCTTTTGTTTATTGAATTGCGTACAAACTCCATTACCTGTCTTAAATTAACGGAATTTTGAGTTTGGTTTAACACTTGAGATTTGGAGAAAAAAATCCGTTACATTGACTAGATTTTTACTTGCGATTTTAGGTACTAAAATGCAAGTTATGGATTCGTGCAAAAAAAAACATGACATTACGATAATAGAGAAGTTGAAAAAAGTGGGTCCGGAAATTCCGTCCGTCTGTCTGTCTGTCTGTTCGCGCCTATACAGCCTAAACGGATGGGCCGATTTGCTTCAAACTTGGAATTTAGTATTTATTAGGTAGATCTCGGGGGGTGTTTTTCATTTTTGTTCTATGTCGAAAAATAACGGTACCTGCCATACAATTTTTAGCAAAAAGTTTGTTTTTTCTCAAAAACGGCTATAACGATTTTGATTAAACTTTCAGGGTGCTATTTTTTTTACAACAATACATATTTCAGTTAGAACAAATTTTTTGAAATTTGTTTTATAACGGTACCTCTCATAGTCTCATATAACCGATTTTTTCAAATGCGGTTTTATTGTAAACTTATATCCCGATTTCAACAAAATTTTGCACACAGGAAGTCATTTATAATTGAATTAATATTGCATTTCAAAATTTTCAATAACTTTTTTTTTCGATTTTTTTTTAAATTTTCTAAAAAAAATTGGTTTTCGAAATATTTTGAAAATGGGTTGATTGAATTTTTTTAAATAATTTTCCCAGATGAAAACTACAGATTTCCTTATAATGACATACTAGAAAAAAAAATTAGAATTTTTTTTCGAAAAGTTTTACAAAAAAACGATTTAAAAAAAAAAACTGGTCGAACGATTTTCAATATTTTTTTTTCCTCGATAGACATTTAGTTTTCAAATTTTATTGCATACTTAGTTTTTCCGAGAAAACTTTTAAGCTGATTAAAAAAATGAAAGAATTTTCAAAAAAAAATAATTATTTTTTTATTTTAGTAGACGTGTGGTTTTCAATCTGGCAATACTTCTTTCGGAGTTGGTCTTTTGGAAAGCTGTCACTTGATTTATGCTCAGTTTAGTTTGCCACTTTATAATAAATAGACTTACTCCTGAACAAGTTTGCAAATTGTGCAAATTTATTACCAAAATAATGGTTCGTTCGTTTCGGTGGAGCAGAGAATTGAAAAAGATCCGAATGAGTCCATCCGCCATCCAACTCGTGCAATAATTGAAGCCGAACGACCATTAAGTGCGTCACACGGTCGGTGAATGGCCCAAAACGAGATGGCCACCGATCCAGATTTTCCAGATTTTTTTTGGCCATAACATTAAACTATATGCGTTTTATTTCTTCTTGAAAACCACACGTCTAAAAAAACACCCTTTATATACATACATATGCAGCCACTAAGCAATTATCTAACATAAGAACAAGTTCGTGCGACCCAGTCGTGCAATTTTATTAAATAAAAATTAGGTTGCAAGAGAATAGTTGTGAATTATCGTTTCTGAGACTGGGTCACATAATTAGCACAGTGCAAGTAAACTAAATTTATTTAAATATTTTGTTTCATTTGAACTTTGAACTAGCAAGGTAAGTTTGTATTTGCTTACAAAATATATTGTTTTTATTAAAATGATACCGTAGGTATTGGAAAAAGACCGCATTGTGCAGCAGTTGAGAGAAATTTAATTATTAAAATGGACAAGGACAAAGAGTTTCAGATATATCAAAATTAATTTTTTGCTCTAGAAAGATATTTTACAATGCGATTTCACATTTTGAAAATTTTGGAACCGCAAGAAACGTTGCGAGAGCTCCCCGCGCAAGGAAAACCACCATAAGAGAAGACCAATTTTTACGCAGATCCTCGACAGTAGAGCCTTTTAAGACTTCAAATCAAATTAAATATGATGTTGAGTCCCAAGTTGGCATCTCTGTGTCTTCGAGAACAATAAGACGAAGGCTTAACGCAACCTAACTAAGGGGATGCATATCGCAAAAGAAACCGTTTGTTTCAAAAAAAAAAAAAAAAAAAAAAAAAATTGAAGGGCAGAATGGAATTCGCTAAAGAACATCTTTTGGAAAAAAATATGCTCTGGAGTGATGAGTCGAAGTTCGGTAGATATGGATCAGATGGAAAAAAATATGCGTGGCGTCTTCCGAACCAACAGTACAACCCAAAGTACACCATCAAAACTATTAAACACGGAGGCGGAAATGTTATGGTGTTGGGAGCCTTTTCTTGGCACGGTGTTGGACCAACTGCTAAAATATGTACAAAAATGGAACAGCATGTCTATAAGGGCATCTTAGAAGACCACATGATTCCTTAGACTGATGAGAATTCGCCACTAAGATGGTATTTTATGCACGACAACGATCCGAAACACACTTCGCGATTGATACAATCGTGCCTTGGAAGCAATTTTGTCGACATTATGAAATGGCCAGCTCAGTGTCCCGATCTCAACCCGATTGAGAATTTGTGGAACGACATTGAGCGTCAAATTGAAGGACAAAATCCTAAAACCTAGGACAAATTGTGGTAAAACATTAAAATTGCATGGTATGGCACAATTGAACGCTGCAAAAAATTAGTCGAAAGTTTACTAATACGATGTCAAATATGATTACCAAATATTAACTTTACCGTCAAGATTTATAGGTAAAATTGCATTTTTCTTGCTGTGTGCTAATTATATGACTAAAGTGAATATAAGAAAATGTTTAATCATTATTATTTTATTGTAGGTTTTTTTTTACAGAAATTGCTGATTTTCAATAAACTATGGATTTCCAAAAGACAAAAAAAGTGTTTTTTCTAAAAATAAAGTAAATTTAAATTTAAGTATTTTTAGTGATACTGTTTTTTCTTACTTGGATTAAATGAGTTTCAGTTTAGTTAAAAATGTGCTTTTTCAATGTCCACCACTGTATATTTACATCTTAGCAAACCAAAAATTAATTTCTGAATTATTTTTTTATAATAACTAGCATTGTGGTAGTTAAATTTGTGTACAAAATTAATTAATTTTACGAGGCCTCTATGTCCTTGAAGAGTTCTTTCGATTCCATAATCTTAACAACTGTTGAAACACTTAAATTATTTCTTAAATCATCCTTTATAATGTTTAAATTTGAGAAAAACCTCTCTGCAGTTGCACTACTATGAGGCAAGCTACACAAAGTAAGCATGTAACTGCATAAAATTTCAAAAGCTGGCTTTCCAAGAAAATGTTTGGCACTCAATAAATTGACCCAAAATTTAACAAATGTCATCATTGAAATATTCTTTTAACGTTTCTTGTGAACCTATGATTGAAAGAAATTCGTCATTTAACATGGTTTCATTTTTTTCTATATGAAACGGGAATTTTTAAAGGGCCATTATATTCGGAATGTCTCCTTTCGAAATTTCTATGGGGTCAATTTTTCGTTGTCAATAATATTGAAATCTAAACACGATTTTGTGCAACTCCATCAAGCATTCGAGAATAATTAAAAAAACAGTTCACCTTCACATTTAAATTTCAAAACGGTACTTTGTGACTGAAGTAAAAATAAGAAGAAAATAAATACACTTATTCTAGAAAAAGAAAACCAATCTGAGCTGTCAAACTGTGGATTCCATTCTGGAAGTGGATTGTGATGACTGAGAATCTTGGATGTTCTGGGCTTACACAGAAAGTATTGGTTAAAGTAAAGACATAAATCTACAAACACACTACTAATTTTTAAGAATACAATTATTTCTGATATCAAAAATGTGTACTGTTTGGAGGAACGTGCGTAGTGTGTGCTTTAAAAAAAAGTGTAGTAAAAACACTTCTATTGTAGTAGAGGGGCAACGCTGGCAGAGAGAGGAGAATTTATTGTATAAGTTTTTTTTTTATTTTGAGATAGCATTTGCTCTTAACTTTTCTCACGCTATGTATCTGTTTCTGTATTTGTCCATTTTCATTGTATAATTACTCTTTTAGGAGTTATAAAGAATTTTGTACAATTGGATTGGGTTGAACGAAACTGAACCTCTCAATTTTACATAGAACCAACTGCACGGTAATGATTTTTTTTTTTGTGGGTATTTATTGGTAATATTAATAAATAATCAATAATTTTTAAATGGTTGCTTATTTTTTTTGAATTATTATAATGTTCATAACCTTTTTTTCTTAAAACACGGATTAACAATTCAACAAAAATTTGAAGCTATTATTTTTTTTTAATTAAGAAAATGGGTGCTTTTGTAAACATTCACATTTGAACAATATCGTGAATATGTTTATGAAGATGTACTTATTTTTATTTCAAATTTTAATTCACGGTGTGGCTGTTTATAGGAGAAAGTACTTTCAATCCAGCCGTGCAATTTATTTATTTAAGTAGTAATACGATTTGGTATCGAAGAAATGAGTTGAAGCTGTAAGGTCTTCTTCTTTTTTTAACCGAAGGACAGTTATTATGAACTCTACTGGGACCACAACTCTCGGTTTTCGATATTCTATCATTTCGAACAAAATTCAGTTCAAATTAAAAACAAGTCGAAATGTATTTTTTTCGACCATTTCGTTTTTTATCCTGTTTTTGTGAATTTTGAAATAAAAAAGTATCATTTCATTAGCTAAATACTTCGTACAAAAAGTACCCTCAAGGTTTAAATAAACAGAATTAAAAAAACAAACCTTTCGACTACTTACAAATCCTAGATATATAGATATGTAAATCTAATTCCTAGTTGAAATAAGATAAACGTTTTTTTTTGTGTGCGCGATAAAGCTTATCTCATGTTAATAATAAATGTCTCTAATTGACATGAAACCTGCGGCAGTGCGTCTGGAAATTTTTTCGAAATGTTATCAGAAAAGGCTTAGGTGGTGTTTTTTATTCTGTTATCATAAAGATTAAGAATATCGGTACAAAAGTTTTATACAAAATAATTCTTTACATATTTGTGATTATTTCTTGGACATTTTCATGTGGCCTTGTCAAAACTTAGGTATATCATAATTCAAAAACGAAATACGTGCTTTTGTTTATTTTTAATACAAAAAAAATAGATTTGGTTTGGGTTATGTTGAAATGTTTCAATCATTTGCATGTACATATGTATACTGATCACGCTGGTGGCGCTGGGGAGGAGATATTTACGAAAATATATAACATATACTTGTTGCTTGTCATGAATACGTTTTGGCTTATTCCACAATACACACATATTCCTATAGTGAATAATCAATTTGTTCCTAACTAAAAATATAAACATAAGAATTAAGAAATACATTTTATTTTTGAGAATACAAAACGAAGATTATTTTCCATAGTAAAAATCAAGGTACTCACTATCAACTGAATAGTCGAATTGAGCTACCGGGACGAAACGTCAATTTTTAATGGGCTTAAAGGCCGTAAAAAGCTATAAGTTTTTCACAAACTTATTTGCTTAATTCAAAAAAAGTATATAGTATCCTAGGCAAAACTGGTTTCTAAAGGGGTTGGTTGCTACCGGGCATGTAGTTTATGTTCATTATTGGGCTCGAGGTTGGGAAAATGCAGTTTATTTTGGATTTAAAGACATTATACATAAACCCAATCTCTCACCTGTTTTAAATCCAATAGTTGGTAGCATGCCCCCATATAAATTTTTTTTTTGGCTAGAAGCTCTACTAGGTAAATAATAAGTAAACAATCGAGGGAAATACACAGAAATTTTGTGTAGACTGTAAGCCCACATAATTGGGTGATAATTTCGGAGTTCGGAATTTTGGCCTATGTTATCTTGACCCTGTGCCAGTAATAATAAGTTTTGTATTTCTTCATCAACGTTTCTTAAATCACCTCAAGGAAAATATTGCTTGGCCTCATTTGAAAAACAACCACCAACGTAATCGTGTTAATTCGCAAAAAAAAAAATTAATATTGATTCAAAATAGCTTTTTATGGCCTTTAAGTCCACCAAAAAATTGGCGTTTCGTCCCGGTAACTCACTTGGACTCATCAGTTGACAGTGAGTACCTTTGTCAAGACGCAACTTTCGATTTGTTCAGTTCGACATATATAAAGTTTTTGCGAAAAACTTAAGTGAACTATATCCAACAAGATTAAATTTGTAATTATTAAGTTGGAAAGAAAGAGGTTTAACTCAGGGACAGACAGTGTTAATGAATTGAAGGTTTTAATACAAACTCTATATACTACGTTAAAAAACAACTAAGTAGAAGACTCAGCCATAATTTTGGACTTTGTTGAATTATATTGATTCAAAATAGCTACAACCTTCAATTCATTAACTTAGTACTAAGGCAGCCTAGTCTGGTACCCAGTCCTAACGAAAAAATTTGTACCTGAGCATTTCTTCACATCACTGGTACCGGTCCTAAGTTCACAGAGCAGTCCTTAAAACTAATACGTCGAAAACTGGTCTAATTTCAATTTTTGCTCTGATTTGACATTTCAAATAAATTGTTTTGAATTTTATTAAATACTTGAAATGATTTTTTCTGTTTCTTGTAGTTCTTAACCACCTCTTTTGGTTTCCAGGACAAACAATGTGTGAAAACTTTATAAAACAATTATTTTTTTGATAAATAAAAAAGTTTTTTTTTTTAATTTAGGCCATAGAATTGTTTTCTCTTTCGGTAATAGTAGATTTTGTTTACTGGTTTTCCACATAATAGATATTATGCAAGCGATCTACACTTAGAATATAAGAAGTGTAGACACTAGTCATATTTAAGTTCCTTACCCGTCGTACCTAAAGTTGTTTAAAAAATCTCACTTGGTTATCAACGAATAACCATAATTAACATGCGACATATTCACATATAGCATCGATAAGAACTTAGGTACACAAATATTAAAAAAAAACGCAACGTTTCGCCTAAATAGTTTCGATTTTGTAACATACATTTATCAAAATAATGTTAACAATGTGGTTCAATTACCTATTAAAAATTAAAATAAAACCAAACATTAGTAAAGACTCTGGTATTAACGCGTTAGTCCACCGTTTTCGAGATCCTAGGTAAAACCGAGTCCTAACTAATAATCGGTTCCAATTTGACAGAACTAGAGCTTAGGACTTCTGTGAAGAAATCACTTGGTACTTATTTGAGTACTAACAACTGGTATAATGCTCGGGTACTAGTTGATTTTGAGGAGCTAGCTAGGACCGAGTCCTAGTTAGTACTCGGTACCAAATTGACGTGTGTGAAGAAATGACTGTACTGATATGAGTATTAAATTTGGGACTAGAACCGGTCCTAGCGTTAGAACTCTGTGAAGAAATCGACCGTAAGGAAAAGTACATTTGTGTTAATATTTCCAACTCAGTGCCACGTATAGGGTCAACATTTTGAAAAAGAAAAAGAGAAAATACCCCAGAGCCACCTAGTGAGTATCTTAGTTACTCTTTAAACACCAGCTATTTGCCAGTCAAAGTCGGTGCAGCCTGCAGATGTTTCGGAACAAACAGAGAGATAAAAATTTTAAAAAATTGTTTTTTTTTTTGTTATAAGTGCCTCAAAAAGTTCGATAAATGTAATTTCGCTACATGGAGCCGCTCAAAAAAAGCTCACCTATAAGCACCAGACTTAATTTTGACCCTAGTATGTTCTGTCTGAAGGTACTAAAAACACAGCTTCATCTTCAACCTCGTCATGAAAGAGCCGATGAGCGAAAATTTAATCGATTTCTAAACATAGATTAACACACAAGAACTTATAAAAATCAAAATCAAAAGTCGAAACCCATTTCTATAAAAAAAAACACATTTGAAAATGTGAAATCGTATGTGTTAGAGCCCTCATTTTGAGGGTCTCATTAACTCTCATTTGAGTTCTATCTCAAACGGAGTTCTCAATATTAAAGCTTGAGCTGGAACTTATCCAAGTCCTTAAAAACCGATAAGCTGAGATTAAGTTAGTAGTAAGAATAAAAGTTCTTATATCAAACAAATCTTCCAAATTAAAATTTCCATAACGTTTCAAACAATAAAAAAAAAACATAGATAACAGAAATAAGATCCGACCGGCGCCTTACTAATGAATATCTCTACTTCATATTAACAAAAATATATTGCAACAACAACAACTATTGCTAGTTGTTTTTTTTGTGGAGTTTTTGTTGAATTAAATTCAATTAAAGGTTTTTGTATCCTTTACTCCAAAATGTGCGTGTCGCCCAAGCAGGAACGGTAGGCTCATCATTTAGACCGTTCATGCTCTTCTATTCTACGCACAAAATATCGACTCTTCATAAAACCCATTGCGAAAGCAATATTGAATTATATTTATTTAGGGAACTTTGGTTAAAGTTGTGCACCTTCTACCTTATATTCGCTACTGCGATATTTGGCTCTGAATTTTGAGAGGGTTTTATTATAAATAATAACATTTTTACACACATTCAAATTTAATAAGTGCTTTTTTTAAGAGATTTTAATTTTTAAGAGAATAAATATTAAGCGACAGCGCTGAAGTTAAACTGAAACATCTGGAATTGGCTGAAAAAAGAGAAATATGCCAGAGCTTTAGGCTTCATAGAAAGGCTTTCTTATCACTTTGTTATTGTTTGCTTATTGCTTTATTAATTAATATTTTCTGCGTGGAATGGAAGTTTTTTTTTTATTTAATTATCCAAAATATGGGGTTTTCCTGTAATTTCTTTTTACTAAATATTGGAACATTCATCGTTATCATTCGTTAATATTAACTTTATTAGTTCATTGAATATGACTTAGAAGATATTCGTAATAATGTTATCTAATTTTAAAAAAAACTAAACAAATCCTGAAATAGTTTTAGAAATGAATTGTTTGTTATTATTTATGGGATCAACTTCTTCACACATTATCTGACAGCTGAGACTGATAAGAAATAGGTCAACAAAAACTTGAAACCAGTGTTACTTGGCGGGTAAGTTCCAAGGAGACAATAAAAATCGTTTTTATTTTCTCAATATTGTCGTTCATATTTTAACTTCCATAGGTAGTATAAAGGCATTCGAGAAAATAAACAACTATGATAGAGAAGTCAAAAAAAAATTTTCCGTAAATACAAACGGCTTATCGGATTTCCACAAAATCTATTATATTCTAATAAATAAATAAATAATTTCTTAAACATTTCTTTAGATTTTTCAATTATTTTAAAACCTTTTTACTAAAATTCCATATTTTCGAATTTCAATGAAATAATTTTAACACAATGAGACTTTTTCCACGATCTCTAAGCACCAAATCAGACCCCAGGTAACACTGGCGACAACAAGCACTTGTATCGTCGAAACGTGGTTCGCTAAACTTCCGCTGCTAGGGTGGTTGGTATGGCAAGACAAGTTGTAGTTGTAGCATTGGCTGTTTCGTCGATCTTGGAACTGGTATAATGGCTGTCGAAGATCTGATGGGGGGCGAAAATAATTTCTGTAGCCGACTTTCCGTTCAGTGTATCTTTAGCGTTCTTCGAGCTCGGTTCGTTATTCTCCATCATAGTTGAAGAAATTCCGTGCGGCTTACTAAACGATAGCAACTGTTAAAGCCTTCGAAGACTCCTTCTCTGTTGCCCTTGTGTAAATAATTATTGTTGCTTCCGCCTAGTGGGCCAGACAAACGACTAACTCGCAGTGTATTGCCTTTAGGCACTACAATACCAACCAAGGTAATAATTACATGATAGATGATATTAACTTGTGTAAGACTTCCGTCAACAAACCCCTTCGGTTCCAAGGACCGAATTAAACCCCAAACCCGAGAATGCTCGTGACGCGAAGCGTGTGTTCATTGTGTGCCCCGAAGACCACGAGAATTTGTGTGTCATGTGATATCGCATTCAAATATTTACAGATCATTGATGAAGCTCAGCTAATTGATCTGTTTTGGTTGTGTCACTCGATAAATTATTGGTTAATTTACTGCTTGAGTGTTAGTGTTACTAGTTAGTGTTAGAGCCAGCTTTATGATTGTTCGACAATTAAAAAGTGATTTTGTTTTATTAAATAATTGTTTGTTTGGTTGATTGAGACAAATGATTGTGATCCAATGAATATGAGAAGTACCCATAATTGTTGATCAAAACTCGTTAGAATCTAGAGGAGGCGATTATGGCCATAGCGCCGGCAATAGTGATATCAATAAACTTCAGCTGCGCTCACAGACACGTACTCTGGAACAATATTGATAAGAATGGAAATAACTTGTATTTATTAATATTTTATGCAATTAAGTGGTGATAACGTCAAAAACGCCTAAGCTCTGTCTGTATATAGTACGTTTGCTGGTCTTTCAGTTAGAATATAAGTTTCCGGCTCTTAACTAGCTGGTATAATGTTGAATGTATTTGTATGTGCTAACAGGGTGATCGATGACTTGTGGTAGCCTAGCAGCGGCGTGTTATTTGGTTTTCCAATTGAGATTAATTGATGATTAATTAGCAACATAAGTAGGGAGATTTGTTCTTTATCTATTTTGCGAAAAAATGTCATTTAAATGTACTTCATTAGAATGTGAGCCAAGTTTTGCGATGAAAATTATCTATTGAGGTTATTTATATACATTTATATTTTGGTTGTTGTTGTAAAATGTTCGTTTCTAGTTGAGCTAACCAAAATCAAAACATACTGAATCAAAATGATTACCCTCTTTAGTGTTCCATAACATTGCTTGTGCAATCTGCAGTTTAATCCAATTTCTAACCTGAATTTCGCATTTTATCTTCTTTTATTGTTAAAGTTTTGTGATCATTCAACAATCTCTTTAATCTCTATATAAGGATAAAATTGATTTATTCTAAAAATAAAATAATGTTCCTTGCTTTTGCTTTGAATTTGAAAATCGGAAAATAAATTCCACTCACCATATGACATGTCGCTCTGCAGACTGCAAAATATTTGGAATATATTGACAAGGTTGACATTTTGATCATTGCCATATGGGGAACTAACAAAATTCAATTAAAATGAATTCGATTTTATTTTGTCTTTAGAATAGGTTTGCGACAGTAAAATAAACAATCTAAAGGGTGTTTGTGGTTTTCAATCTGGCAATACTTTTTTTCGGAGTTAGTCTTTTTTGACAACTGTCACTTGATTTATGCTCAGTTTGGTTTCATTTCCATTTTCAACATGAAAAGACTGACAATATTCGTCGCTCTTTATTTGCTGATATACGGCCACAAATGGTGGAAAAAGTCATCGAAAACTGGACCTTTTTTAGTGTTTTTTTTACAGGTATAAAACTTTAAGTTGGCAACACTATTTTAACTGGCGGTCTTTTTGACAGATGTCACTTGATTTATGCTCAGTTTGGTTTAGCTTTTCAACATGAATAGACTGACAACATTCGCCGCGTTTTTGCTGACATACGCCTGCAAAAAGCGGTCGAAAATTGGGCCTCGGCTGGAATTTATTCGAGCCAGACGCGGCGGCCACTTGCCCGAAATCATTTTTAAGTCATAATGGCAAACCCTTCTCTTTATAATAAACCTAAATTCTTGGTCATAACATTAAATTATATGCGTTTAATTTCTTCTTGAAAACCACACGTCTAAAAAATCACACTTTACATATATTTTTCTTCGTTTAAAATGAGAAAAAAGGTATTCGGTATGAAATTATATAATTTTTGTTATTAAATATCATTATGTATTTAGTTAAAAACAAATATAATTTTTAATTTAATTATTAACATATTTACATTAATATAATATTTGAGCATTTATAACAGGGATATGTGCATATGTAACACAGTAAACATAACTGAGGTAATATATTGCGCAGGTTGTCAAAATCTGATCTGTCACTTTGCATTAAAAATGGTGGTTGTTAGAGACGTACATCAAAAAAATTTATGAACAAAACCGCACACCTCACGTTTGTTTTATATTTTTCTTATTTTCTTGTTTATTAAAAAGCTTTTTTATAAATTAATTACCACAAATACTTTAAAATATAGCGACGAGATTTATTTTACAGAACAAATAAACAAGGTAATAGTCTCTGGCGGCCGCCATTTTACTTTGATTTTGACAGATGCGCAAAAGGTTGTTAAAATAAAACCTCTAATGATATACCTTATTACAAGCTTCCCCTGTGGGTGCGGGGATGAAAGAATAGGCCCACGGTACGGGTGTGTCTGCAGTAAGAGTCTGCTAAAATGTCCTCCCCTATAGGTGCGGGGGCAGAATTGGCCTATGGTTGTGTGTGCCTGAGGTTAGAGTCCTCTTATCTCACCGCATTATAGAATGGGTGTAAGAATTATTCTATGGCCGGGTTGTCGGAAGTAAAAGTCTTCCAATTCCAGTGTAGTTAAGCCACTACTTCAACGATCCGTATGGAACGGCTGTAGGAACTATTGCTTCTAGGCGGGCAGCAGGGAGAGTCCGGGTCTTCACCGTGGTTGATAGGATTATCTTAGATCTGTTGCTTTACTGGTTGGTGGGCCAGCGACTTTACTGGGGTCGATCCACAAGTGCGTCTCGATAGAGACGGGCGATGCCTAACCTAGGGCTTAAAACTAGGGACCATGGGTTAACAGGAGCCACAGCTGATTACACGAGCTGCCTGTTAAAATTGCGGTAGGCCCCCTTGTGGGAGTTTCATGGGGGCTGTGGTTTTTCCAAATGCGGAAGCGAAAAGGTATCTTTGGTTTCTGGGAGGATGGCACGGCTTCGAAAGAAGTGTGTGTACATTGTCTTATTTAACCTTGATACTAGATATGCTGATAGGCCCTGCTTCTCAGTAATGGATTTACCGTAATAAATTCATTTTTTACAACTAGAGTGGTTTGGCGAACCACTCTAGGGGATTTGTTGCGCCCCAAAGTGACTTTAATGTGGGTAGGCCCACCGAGATAATGCCTTAATAGGCAGGTGTGCTCACTTTTCACGATCTGTGTCTATGAAAGTTTATTAAAAAAACAAAAAAAATCATATTAAGGCCCCTTAAAAAAATATTGTAAACTATTTTTTCTTCAATATTGACTTAACTTCATAGAAAATCCATCTTATCTAATTACTAATTCAAATAAACAAACATATTCAAAGAGTTGACTTTTAATTTAAATCTTCTGTAATCTAAAAATCTTAAATTCAGAAAAAACTTTTTCATAAAATTGCTATTTTTCGGTAATTACCTAGTTTGTGTGAACAACTTATTTAATCTAAAATTTCATTGTTAGAATTTATGTTCAGACTTTTTTCCGCATCGTAAATAAGTCATTTATTTTTGATGACAACATTAATTTCAAAAATTCTTTCTCACGATTAAAAGTATTTCTGAGATTTTTCTTACGGAAAATCTTACTAATTGCTTTCAGTCTGTTGCATTGTAAATAATAAATTAAGGCAAGCAGCACACTTTTCAAACAAAAATAATAAATAAATGTTTTAATCTATACAAATGGTAATTCTTTGCGAAATGATACGCTATGGTTATTGTGCTACACGTAGTATTACATACCTATACATTAAATAATTTTAAATTAATAATATTAATAAAAACAAAATTAATTACCGACGTTTTGTTTTATTGAAAATTTTGAAGAGTACAAATGCGAATTTAATTATTTTTTTTTTTAAATATATTTTTTTCAAATTTCTTCGGTTGCGTTAGAAACACTGCTCCGCGCTACATGCTGCATAACCTCGGTTGAATTATGCTCTATGCTGGTAAACTCTTCCATTGGGATAGCCCCATAGAAAAACAATTCTTTGGTGGCCAAGTCGGTGAGTTCGGTGGTCACAGGATGTCTTTAAAACGACCGATCAGTTTTTGAAAAAATTTCATATAAGCACAGAATTTATGATATTTTGAAAAAATCCAATACAGTAAGGTCGTAAGATCTTGCAGGTGGATACATATGAATGAAGCTATTTAAATGAGTGGAATGCCAGTTAATAAACCTGGTAAATCATTTCCCATAAACTGCAGATAGTTTGTACAGTTCAGCTTAGGTAGTTCAAGGTGAGACTTTCATCCTATTAGAAGACGCTTTTCTTCTTCTTCTTCTTTTTCTTCTTCTTCTTCTTCTTCTTCATCTTCTTCTTCTCCTTCTTCTTCTTCTTCTTCTTTTTCTTCTTCTTCTTCTTCTTCTTCTTCTTCTTCTTCTTCTTCTTCTTTTTTTTTTTTTTTTTTTTTTTTTTATAATTAGCCCGCACTAAAGGGATATTGTCTACCCTTATAATGTTAATTAAACACAGCGAGGGCTTTAGGAAAATAGGGAAGGATGTGAAAGGAGGTAACGATGCACATTTGTTTTAAAGTTCTGCACTTCAAAGTGGGAGGGAAAAACAGAGTCTAGCAAGGCATTCCACATTCGCGTGGTACTAAAGAAAGAATCCCTGTACTTGACAGTACGTCCGAAGTTGGGCTCAAGGGTATAATGATGGGCATTCCTTGCAGTGCGAGTATTACGGTTAAAGCGTTTCAGGGGAGGAATGCAACTTCTTCTTCTTCTTCTTCTTCTTCTT
Source organism: Platycheirus rosarum (assembly GCA_963971375.1). Lineage (NCBI taxonomy): Eukaryota > Metazoa > Arthropoda > Insecta > Diptera > Syrphidae > Platycheirus > Platycheirus rosarum. The sequence goes on along the minus strand of OZ020507.1, from coordinate 2,937,310 downwards.
CTTCTTCTTCTTCTTCTTCTTCTTCTTCTTCTTCTTCTTCTTTTTCTTCTTCTTCTTCTTCTTCTTCTTCTTCTTCTTCTTCTTCTTCTTCTTCTTCTTCTTCTTCTTCTTCTTATTTAACCAACGATTGTTATGATCTTGACCTACCGATTTGAATACCAGCAATAAAACCATCAACATGTACGCCATATTGTATATGTGCTGACATATTTTCACAGATTGCTATAAACGCTCATCAGGAAAAAAATCCTTTTTCCATTTGTTTCAACTTTTCCTGATGGTTTTTCCCGATCGCTTTAACTGACGCCATAAGTAGTTTTTTGATGTAAATGACAATGATTTTTTGACAAAGTAATTTTTTTTAATTTTCCCACGTCTTTTGTTGAGGAAATAGTACAACGCATCTGTGAAATCTGTAACAAACTTAAATGATGGAGCAGCATTAGTTCTCCATCGGTATCAGCATTTCTATTTAAATAAAGAATTTTTAGGAAAAGTGTTAAAAACCTGACTTCGTATAGGAATCAAGAAACCACCACCAAGAAACCAATCTAAAGAATCATAATTCTAAAGCTTCAGTCAAAAAGTAGAGTCGATTTCAAAATGATACTAGCTGACCCGGCAAACGTTGTTTATATATAAATATTTTTTTAAGTAATTTCTAGTGTGAACAAAAAATAGCTTACTTATTGTAAGTGTGTAAGAATGTGGTATATACGTGAAATAGGCATGGAGCGCTGTGAACGATGAGGGAATATAAAAATAACAAAAGGCAAACATAATTTTTAAGTTATTATAATTTATTCCTTTAAATTATATATCATTAATTAATCAATTACGACAGTAACACTAACAAACAATATCAATCTCTTAATGCTATAGCGTGAACAATATTTTTAATGTAGAATTGTATTGTTGACCATTTGAATTAGTATTTCGAACTATTTCTGTTGCTCCGAAAGATGTCATTTGAAAGCATGAATTGAATGTTCGAATTGACTTCAGGAACAGTAGTAGGTAGTTGTACTTTTCCTGACGCGCAGCACATCCCAGCTGGCTCATTTTTGAATTTCAGAGCATGACAATGCGGACATTCCTTGTCCATTGCACCAATTACCACTTTTGAATGAGCATAATATTCAATATCGGGCTCATACTGGAATGCTTGACGCAGGAATGAATCAGATGTAAATGGTCGATGTACCTGTTGTCGTTGTTGGTCATTTGTTCTGCGTCTATTGGCTGTGAAACGGCGTGATTGTCGTTGTTCTAATCTTATTACTTCATTGCGTTCAGCTCGTGTATCTTCTGACTCTTCTTGACGCAATTGCGCCATTCTGACACTGGATTTGTTCTTCGGTTCTTTCGGATCTTCTATTTCCCAAGCTTCGAGATTTACTTGTATTACGGCTCAAATCAGCCCCTTTGCGTTTTCTTGGCATTGCTCACTGTACAAAACACACATAAATAGAATTAATGAAATTACTTAATGATGAAAAATGTTAAAGGTATAATTAGGGCCATGATTTTTGCCGCACTTTTGAAATTATTAGTTTGAATTTATGAAATGGTTAAAAAAAAATGAATACAAAAAAAAAGTTTGCCCAATTTTAATAAAAATTAAATTCCACCGAATCTTTTTTGACCGTTTCCAACAACATTTTCGATATAAATAAAAAACGTATACTTACAACACAAAAGCCGTTGTTGGTGGAATCTCGTGCCACGTGTTGAGTACTTTTGAGGTTATGAAAATCACTTGATTAACTAATCGTGCAAAATACACTCAAAATTGATAATTTTATTATTATTAATAAAATAGGAATGATTAATACTTAATATGAGAGTTACACTGAGATAGCAAAATAATAATTGTCAACGTTACTACTAAACTTGATGCATAAACAATAATGATGGCCGACAACTGTGTAGGGAGTGAGAGAAGTCTTATTGTGTGAGAGAAACAGGAGACCGGCTTCGTTCTACGTTCCCTACTCCGTGCCGTTTACTGGGTCAGAAGTGACACCTGTAGACAACTGGCGGGGATAACTAATTAAATGACGATTGATCAGTTATCGACCGAGGATGAAAAATGATTAAATTACTAAAATGGCTATTAAAAAATAGGGGTTGGTGCTAAAAGGGTAAAAATTTAGGGTTGTATGTATTTTTCAATGCAACATAATAAAAAAAATAAAGAAATTAAAAAAATGTCTAAAAATTAAAGAAAAATGTTAAGGGTGGACAACCCTTATCATTAAGGGGTATGGAAAATAGATGTTGACCGATTCTCAGACCTACTCAATATGCTCATAAAATTTCATGAGAATCGGTCGAGCCGTTTCGGAGGAGTACGGGAACGAACATTGTGACACGAGAATTTTATATAACGGGTGATTTTTTTGAGGTTAGAACTTTTTTTTTAAAAAAAACGCATAAAATTTGCAAAATCTCATCGGTTCTTTATTTGAAACGTTAGATTGGTCCATGACATTTACTTTTTGAAGATAATTTCATTTAAATGTTGACCGCGGCTGCGTCTTAGGTGGTCCATTCGGAAAGTCCAATTTTGGGCAACTTTTTCGAGCATTTCGGCCGGAATAGCCCGAATTTCTTCGGAAATGTTGTCTTCCAAAGCTGGAATAGTTGCTGGCTTATTTCTGTAGACTTTAGACTTGACGTAGCCTCACAAAAAGTAGTCTAAAGGCGTCAAATCGCATGATCTTGGTGGCCAACTTACCGGTCCATTTCTTGAGATGAATTGTTCTCCGAAGTTTTCCCTCAAAATGGCCATAGAATCGCGAGCTGTGTAGCATGTAGCGCCATCTTGTTGAAACCACATGTCAACCAAGTTCAGTTCTTCCATTTTTGGCAACAAAAAGTTTGTTAGCATCGAACGATAGCGATCGCCATTCACCGTAACGTTGCGTCCAACAGCATCTTTGAAAAAATACGGTCCAATGATTCCACCAGCGTACAAACCACACCAAACAGTGCATTTTTCGGGATGCATGGGCAGTTCTTGAACGGCTTCTGGTTGCTCTTCACTCCAAATGCGGCAATTTTGCTTATTTACGTAGCCATTCAACCAGAAATGAGCCTCATCGCTGAACAAAATTTGTCGATAAAAAAGCACACTGATTTTGGTAATAAAATTCAATGATTTGCAAGCGTTGCTCGTTAGTAAGTCTATTCATGATAAAATGTCAAAGCATACTGAGCATCTTTCCCTTTGACACCATGTCTGAAATCCCGCGTGATCTGTCAAATACTAATGCATGAAAATCCTAACCTCAAAAAAATCACCCGTTATAAGATAAATGACATGTCCCACCCCTTAATCAGTGTTTTGATTAACATGTTGATAGCCTAATAGCTTTGCATTGATCAAGCCCAAAAGTAAATAAATGCCAATCATTATTTATAAAACTTCACATAGGCTTACCGATCCAAGCTTTAATTTACAATTATTGGCCAAATGGCCAGCCTACACAATCCCAAGTCAGTCGGACAAGTAATGGGGGCTATTATGTGTCTGCAAGTAGCTGCTACATGACTATCCGCCTTGTAAAAAGTTTACAATTCGAATGTAAGCTTGCCACTACTAGTCGCATAATGCGGCTGCAGCCACACCTTTCAAGACCAATTAATTGACGTTCGATTCTTATTGGATCGAATTTATTGGTGAGTGCAAGAAATGCGTGGCATGCTGCGAATCTCACACACTTTGCAACTCATAATAGTGGCTGTATTAATATTTTTTGATTATTGCACTACGTACGAACACACGATTGTCGGCCAAGCACCTTTTTGGGTAAAAGCTGAGTTCGAAATGGACAATTTAATTATCACAGTTACCATCTGAGAGACCACGCGCGCGACCGCTTAAACTGGTTGCAAATTGGCTAAGATTTATGAGACGCCTCTTAGAGATACAAGATACAAGTGACAACAAATAAATTTTCGTTGCATGACACCAGTCAATTAATCATAAAAAAAATTATTCGTACAAACCCTGAGATTTATTTTTAACTCATCTAACAATCTTTTGTTTTGGCCAAAAAGTATCTATCGAACTGATTCAATGGACTGGACTAGACTTTGGAAGACAAGAATTCCTAATATTTTTGTTTCAAATTTATACAACTTACAGCTGTTGCGTTATTTATGAACTATAATGTTATCCAGTCTTGAGATTTAGAGCTCTAATTGAGTTAACACTCAGTCAGAGAAAAAATAATATTTTTTTTGATTGAAGCTTGCCTTAGCAAAAAAGATAAATGGCGTTGATTGTCTTGAGACTATCAACTGAGAACCTAACACTTCCATCTAAAACAACAAATTGATGTTTTTATGGGTTTGATTATCATAATAATCACTGAGAAGAAAAAAAGATGAAATATATTTAGTCAAGTGTTTCATTCATGTATCTGTATCTTTCCAGGAGTATCTTTTGCATCTATCTTTACAGGCTTTTGTTTGTTTATTTTGTTATTTTGCATTAAAAATATCATTGAACAGTATTTTTATTGAGATACAATAATAATTTTTTATGGGCAGTTGAGTAAAGCTTTCAAATGCAAAAAATTTTTTTATCAAATTTTGAGTTTGAGGTGTGTTAATTTATGTTTGTTAACACGAATCAGCCACCATTAAGCTCAAGTAAACCTCACCTTTTATTTGTTTCCCCGAAAATCGTTAATTAAACAATAAAAATAACTTCACAAATGACAGATGTTTGTAGTTGATGTTTATATAAAACAAGAAACTAGGTGATTGACAGACAAAAAAGATTCTCAACTTATAGAAATGGAAATAATAAATATTAATAAAAAGTACGGTGCTGCGTCAGAGGTATTAGGCTTCTCACAGCCACCCCCTAGAAACCCCTGGTTCGGCTCCGAATGTGCTCAGGCAAACAAAGCTAAAACGGAGGCATACAAGTCATGGCTCCAGAGAGATAGTAGGGCGTCCAGAGAAATCTCTACGTTGAGCGAAGGAAGGATAAAAAACGCTTGCTCAGGAGGAAGAAAAAAAGAACATCAACAACGCGAAGTCGAGGAGATGCAGAGATGTTATAGCAGAAAAGAGCGAAACTTCTATAGAAGAGTGAAACAATCTACATCGGGTTTCACAAGCCGCCCTGGGCCCTGCAAAGATCAGGATGGAAACACCATTGTAGAAACACAGGCGATGTTAGCCATCTGGAGAGACTACTTTAACCAGTTGCTAAATGGCGATGACAGCTAAAATCCCGCCCAAGATCAACTTTTACCAGTTACTCTAGATGACGACCACGAACTTCACCCGCCCGACCAAAATGAGATCAAAATAGCCATCACCAGACTAAAGATGAACAAAGCAACTGGATGTGATGGTCTAAACACGCTGGAGGTGACTTGGTCAGGAGCATACACCAACTCATCTGCAAAATATGGTCGGAGGAAAGTATGCCCGATGAGTGGAACCTCAGTACCATCTGCCCGATCCACAAAAAAGGAGACCGCCTATTTTGCGCCAATTATAGAGGCATTAGTCTTCTAAACATCGCCTATAAGATTCTGTCGAGCGTTTTATGTGAACGTCTCAAGCCGTTTGCTGATGATCTAATAGATCCTTACCAATGCGGCTTCAGACCTGGAAAATCTGCCACCGACCAAATATTCACATTACGCCAGATCCTGGAGAAAACCCAAGAATATAACACCACCTGTTCGTCGATTTTAAAGCAGCCTACGACAATGTTAATAGAGCTGAACTGTATCGTGCTATGTCTAACTCTGGAATCCCTGCTAAACTGATACGCCTTATCAGGATGACGTTGGAGAATGCTCGCTGTTCCGTCAAAAATGGTAGAGACTCCACTGAAACCTTCGAAACCACCAGAGGGCTTAGACAACGCGATGCACTGTCATGCAGCTGTTTTAACATCGTGCTTGAAAATGTAATACGGAGCACCCATGCCAGTACATCGGGCACCATTTTCAATAAATCGACACAATTACTTGGGTTTGCAGACGACATAGACGTGATAGGAAGAACAAAGCGAGCAGTAACCGGTGCTTTCACTACTATGGAGTCAGCAAGCAGCAAGCAGAATGGGGCTGAAAATAAACGAGGACAAGACGAAGTATATGCTTTCATCACTTACTTACTTACTTAGGTGGCCTCAACCAACATGCCTCTCCAGCCAGCTCGGTCTTTGGCTAGCTGCCTCCAGTTTTGCACTCCAAGTTGGTTGAGGTCGTCCTCCACTTGAGCGCGCCACCTAAGGCGAGGTCTTCCTTGACTGCGTCTACCCTCTGGGATGGAATCGAAGATCCTGCGAGCCGGAGCATTGTTGTCCATTCGCTCTACATGACCTAGCCATCTTAAACGTGATATGCGTATTTTTTTGACGAGGTCAATGCAGCTCGTATAGTTCTTGGTTGAACCTTCTCCTCCAAAGCCCGTTATAGGGCCAAAAATCCTCCGAAGAATCTTACGCTCGAAACGACTAAGAATTACTTAATCCGCTTTAGATAGAGTCCATGCCTCGGCGCCATAGAGCAGGACTGGAATGATTAAGGTCTTATACAGAGTCTCCTTTGTCTTTCGAGAGAGGGCTTTACTACTCAATTGCCTTCCTAGCCCATAGAAACAACGATTGGCAAGAGTAATTCTTCACAAAGTCCCTAACTACCTCAAAGTTGTACCTGTCTATTGTGATGTTTTGTCCAATCCGCCGGTGTTGTGTGTCCCTTTTTGTGGACCGCAGGTACTTCGTTTTGGCCTCATTGACTGCTAGTCCCATCTTAGCCTCTTCAGCTTCAATGCTAGCAAACGTTCCAGTGACAGCTCGCCGAGTTCTGCCAATGATGTCTATGTCGTCAGCGTGTGCTAGCAATTGCACAGACTTGAAAAAAAGTGTCCCACTACAATTGACTTGCGAGTTTCTTATAATTTTTTCAAGTATTAAGTTGAAGAAATCGCACGATAGCGCATCACCTTGTCGGAATCCTTTTTTGACGTCAAGAGCTTCTGTAGGGTCAGTACCAACCTTGACGGGGCAGCGAGAGTTCTCCATCGTCATCCTAAACAGTCGGACGAGTTTTGTGGGGATGCCAAAACCTGACGTGGCTCTATATAGCTCGTCTCTATAAATGCTATCGTACGCGGCCTTAAAATCGATAAAGAGGTGGTGGGTATCGATTTGGAATTCTTTAGTAGTTTCCGGGATCTGCCTTAGCGTGAACATTTGATCGATTGTGGTCTCTTTCCTGGTCTGAAACCACACTGATAGAGGCCAATCAGGTTGCTGACGAAAGGTTTCAGGCGTTCACATAGTACGGCAGAGAGGATCTTGTAGGCGATATTCAGGAGACTAATTCCTCTATAGTTGGCGCAGTTTAGAGGGTCTCCTTTCTTGTGGATCGGGCAAACGATGCTGAGGTTCCATTCATCAGGCATACTTTCTTCTGACCAAACTTTAGAGATGAGTTGGTGTATGCACTCCACCAGGTCATCTCCGGCCGCTCTAAAAAGTTCGGTGGGTAGTCCGTCGGGTACAGCAGCTTTGTTGTTTTTTAGTTTAGATTTTGCTATCCTCACTTCATTTTGGTCAGGTGGACGGAAGTTTTGTCTGTCATCATCCATGTTGAATGGTTCATTCTGCCTGACAGCGGGATTTTGGTCTTCATCGCCGTTTAACAGTCAGCAGAAATGGTCCTTTCATGTACTCAGCACCGACTGTGACTCTACTACGAGGTTTCCATTCCTATCTCTACAGGTTTCTGTGCGGGTTTTTTTTCCTTGGCACATTCTTTTTCCTGTTTTTAAAACTTCCGCACGTTGTCCTGGAGTAGCATCTCTCAATATCTTCGATCGCGCGCTTCTCATGCTCTCTCTTTTTCTTTCGGAGAAGCCGGTGTTCTTCCCGTCTTTTCTGCTCGTAAAGCTCGCGAGCAGCTCTCGTCTTTCTTTGCAGCGTCGCTTTATATGCCTCTTGTTTGGCTGCATGGGCCTGCCTGCATTCGTCATCGAACTAGAGGTTTCGTGGTGGTCTGGTCTTGTTAGCAGTGCTGCCACTGGTCTTCGGCACTTGATGCTGGTGGTACTGGATTTCTAGAGAGGTTACGGGATATTCGATCGGCATAGGTTCTGGCGGTTTCTTGCGATTGCAGCTTTCCGACGTCATACTTCCTCACAGTATTACTCCGTTGTTGTGGAGTTCGGGTTATTCGCATTCTTACCTTTGCTGCAACAAGGTAGTGATCCGAGTCGATGTTAGCTGCTCGGAAGGTGCGAACATCCAAGATACTGGAGGCGTGTCTTGCATCGATCGCAACGTGATCAATCTGATTGACGGTTCTTTGATCTGGGTGTTACCAAGTCCCTTTGTGTATATCGAGATGAGGAAACCGTGTGCTTGCAATGGTGACGTTATGTGCCGCTGCGAAGTCAATTAGCCTAAGTCCGTTTTCAGACGTTGTGTCGTGCTTTCATCAACAAAAGCCCAATCCCACCACCGGCTTGGTCAAAATGTGACCATTGATATGTATAATTTCGAGGTAGTCAGTCAATTTGTCTACCTGGGCACTGCTGTAAACTCGGTCAACAACATCAGCGCTGAAATCATGAGCTGTACAGCGACATAAGCTTAGCCAGAAAAATTCGCATACAACGACTAAAATGGCTGGGCCATGTAGAGCGAATGGACATCAACGCTCCAGCGCGTAAAGTCTTCGACTCCAAACCAGAGGGAGTCATCTTCGATGGAGCGACCAGGTAGAAGGAGACAACTTGGTGTACGAAATTGGATAGGGATCGAGAAGAAGGCCTAGGAACACCACGCTCTAGTTGAGCCAACATAAAAAACGGTTTTGATGGGAGCATAAGTGTTATAAATGCTTTCATTATCATAGCAAATTCTTTTTAAAGTATCTCAACGAAAAGATAGATTTTTTCATCTATGTGGAAGACAATATCTCATTCTTCTCAGGTAAAAGATACATTTTCACACAAGAAGGAGCGAACTATAAATTAAAACTATTATATTATCATAAATATACATAGATAAGCAGGTAACAAAAAATGCTAAGTAAAAATAAAAAAAAAATAACAGTGTTTAAAAAACAAAGCCATAAAACAAAATAGTATCTTCCGTTTAGTTTTCGGCCTAAGTCGTAAAAAATGTGCTCAAGATCATCAAAATTTAAGCATACAAAGGATTAATATTTGGAGGTGAAGTTAAGGGCTAAGTTAACGTAAATAACAGACATTAGTTAAGAAAAAAAAAGTATATTTTATATTGATAAACAACACCATATAGATCAAAGATTGCAAAATGTTGTAGATATTTTCAAATTAGTGTGTTGATATTATCTACTATATCGTTTTTTTTTATAGCTTCGATAATAGAACATTAAAGTATAAAAATTGGTGACGTTGTTCACATTAACATTTTTATTTCAAATTTTCCACAAACAACTAGTGAGTCAATGATATGGTCTTATTTACTAAAAAAATCACCAAATTTAGACTCATCTTGTCTTAACATCCGCAAAATGAAGCTGAATGCAGATCGGAACTACTCCTCCTTCATTATTGATGTAAAGCGTAATAATGATATTTTTAAATTATTAAATGATGAGAAATTCTGGCCGGTAAAGTCAATAGTTCACCCTTTTCGGAAGCGACCTACTGTAGCCAAAAAGAGGTCAAATGTACGAAATACTCAATGAGTTATTTCTCAATGTTCTACCAAAATATTGGAGGATTGAAGACAAAACTAAAATCAATGTTTGCTTCAAGTCTTGGGTTTAACTATGATGCAATGCTTTTTACTGAAACATGGTTAGATAAGTCTATTTTGGACAATGAAATACTATGTAGTTCGTACCAAATATTTCGGTCAGATCGGTCTTCCTTAACTAGCAGTAAAAAGTCTGGTGGTGGAGTTCTAATTGCCATTAGAAATCGCTACAACTGTAAAATTGTCTCTATGCCCTCAATAAGCGTAGAAATGATATGTGTTACAACTCTCCTCAAAACTTTCCAACTTTTTACAGTCTGTGTCTACATTCCACCAAAAATGCATTGTGAACTTTACGATCAATTAAGTACATCGTTTCCCTGATGAATCCCAACGATCGGTTACAACTTGTTGGTGATTTTAATTTACCAGACATTGAATGGGACGTTCTTCAAGAAGATGACAAATTTTTGTCACCTACATCGTTGACATCAGAAACGAGTATTTCTTTTGTGGACTCAATGTGCTCTTTAGCCTTAAATCAAGTTAACCCGTTTAAAAATGAAAGAGGTAATTTTCTCGACCTCGTGTTTACGGATGATGTTAATGGCTTAACGTTTGTGCTAGCCAATACGATCATGGCTATGAATTTGACTTCAAGAAAACTGATTTTGAAAAACTCAATATGGAACTTTCTCAATTTCACTGGGATAGTGTCTTTTTTAATATGGATGCTAGTAAAGCAACTGATACTTTCTATGAAATATTGAAAACAATGCCTGTTCGCCGCATCAAAATTGTTGATAATTGTGTTCCTTGGCTCACACCTTTCCTTAAAAGGCTTAGAAACAAACTCCACAACAAGCTCAAATTCAAGTTTACAGTTTCCACTGCTCAAGAGTTCAGCAGAATAAGAAGAGAATTCCAAGTCAAATCAAGAGCTGCATATAAAAACTACATAATATCTATGAAAGCTAACCTATTACGGAATCCTTCATCTTTTTCGAAATTTGTTAAAAATAAGAGAAAAATAGCTGAATTCCCGTCCTATATGAATTTGGATCAAATTTCTTCAAATGATGGGGTAATGATCTGTGATATGTTTGCAGAAATGTTTAAAGGCATCTACAAATGTAATAATGGGTTGGCTGGGCTGCATCAAATTACCTCTAACATGAGCATTACAAATGACTTGCCATTTATTCAAGAAAACGATGTGACAAGTGCAATAAAGAAGCTAACATATTCATTATCTACTGGACCTGATAATGTTCCTTCCTGTGTTTTAATAAACTGCTGTCATTCCTTGGCTAGTGCTTTATGTTATTTGTTTAACCTATCTTTATCTTCATTTATAATTCCACTTTTTAAATCAGGAAGCCGATGCAACATGCGTGACTACCGAGGTATAGCAAAACTCAGCGTTATTCCCAAGATGATGGAATCTATAATAGTCCATGAGTTGATACATGGTGTACAATCGCATCTATCGGACCGACAGCATGGATTCGTCAAGGGCAAATCTACCATTACAAATCTGTTGGAAATTACATCATGCATAACAAAAGGATTCATGAATGGTCATCAAACGGATGTTTGAAGCCTTCGATCAACTTAATCATCAGCTGCTTGTTAGAAAACTTTCACTTTTCGGCTGGTCCCCAAAACTTGTGCAATGGATTGCAAGTTATTTATCATCTCGTACTCAATATGTTATGTTTAAGTCTCATTTATCCAACGCAATAGATGTCAAGTCTGGCGTGCCTCAAAGAAGCCACCTGGGACCACTGTTATTCGTATTTTTTATAAATGATTTACCCTCTGTGATAAAATACTGTGATATACATCTCTATGCTGACGATGCGAAAATTTCATATTCATATAAAAATAATGCTGATTACCTTCAACTGCAATCTGATATTGATCATTTGCAGGAATGGTGTAATAAGAATGATCTCACACTGAACTCTAAGAAATGCAAAGTAATGACCTTCGCTAGAGTTAAAAATGTTTTCTTTAATGAATACTCTATAAATAATTCAAAACTTGAAAGAGTTAATTATTTTATAGACTTGGGAGGTATGGTGGCAGATTTGCATGCTGTCTTTTCCCGAACTGTATTGTTTAAAGATTGATGAGCCTTATGGAAATCCATATTGATACTCCGGTTAGAAGGAGCTGACCGAGTTTTTTCGGTAGTAAGAACTAGGCCAAAAGCAATACTAATGGACTTTTGACTCTAGTGGGTTGGTTACAACTTATGGGTCCACAATTCAATTATGGACTTTTAACGCAGCCAAGTGTGTCAAAATTCAGCATAACAATCATGTGGACTTCTGAACCTTTTTTTTAAATCCTGGTGTCTTGGAAACAGTTTTAAAATATTTAAAAAAATGCTTTTTGATCCACCCATTAATACGCCCACTTTTGATTTGATTTTAACCGAGAAAAATCGTTAAAGAAATGTTTTTTGTCAAATTCGGTCACTGGCATCGCCCAATTATTTTAGATTTTTGTTAGGTTAGTTGGACAGGGTGATGATTCAATAGTCGAGTGTTAGTTATGGGGTGCCTCCCTAAACCATCCTGAAATTTTGATGAATTTCAGAATGTTTTTAAGTGGCTTTTTTGAAACGTCGCCCAGATTGCTTAAGAAGTATTCTCCAAATTTGAATTTTGAAATTGATTGTAGATTTGTATCCATTGTATATAGACTGCAGGTAGTAATGATTTTTGTTTTTTTGAGGCTTTGTATGAAATAACTGACCTACCCTTTGCTCGCGGGTAAGAAATTCATAGTTAAAGCAAATCTTATTTTTATATCGCAGTGGGTTTTTTGGGCTGTAGAAAATTAAAAAGTGGGCCGATTTTCGAGATTCTTTTTTTTAAATGTTCGTGTGCGGCGGGTTTTCGAGAGAAGTCGAAAAAAGTTGGTTCGAGAAATGCCTGTCTGTTCGCTGCTCTACAGCCTAAACGGATGGGCCGATTTGGTTCAAACTTGGTGTTTAGCATTTATTAGGTAGTATCTCATTTTTGCTCTAGGTCAAAAATGAACTTTATTTGCCGTTTAACAAAAAGTTTGATTTTCTCGAAAATGGTTCCAACGATTTTAATAAAACTTTCAGGATGCTATTTTTTTTACAACAATACATCTTTCAGTAAGAATGAATTTTTCGAAATTTGTTCTATAACGGTACCTATCATAGAACCGGTTTTTTCAAATGCGGTTTTATCGTTAACCAATATCCTGATTTCAATAAAATTTTGCAAACAGGGAGTCATTTATAATTCAATTAACATTGCATTTCAAAATTTTCGAAAACTTTTTTTTTCACTTTTCTAAAAAAAAATTGGTTTTCGAAATATTTTGAAAACGGGGTTGATTTAAATTTTTTCAAATAAGTTTCCCAGATGAAATTTCGCTGGCCTCCAGGTATTCCCTCAAATCATCTTCGTCCGCATTGTAGAGCAATTCTTTTTCCAAAATATTGTCCTCTATGGGCTTTTCATTTTTAATATGCTGCAATTTTGCTTTAATCCCCTAAAGCATGGTACAATTTTCATCGGGCTGGTGGATCTCCATGTTGATATCCAATCTCTGTATCCTTTCAAAGACTTCAACGTCTCTGTGGCTTCACTCAGCACTTGTTTATTCGGATTTCTCGAATACAGTTTGCCAGTGTTTAGGCAATCGAACAGATCATTAATTTTTTTATGAATGTTGCTGTTCCAAGTGCAGCTCGCTTCGCTGACTCGGTCTTAAAACAGTTTGTACTCAAAGCATACAAGATGCCTGAGTAAACATTGGCACTGAAGACCTGCGTAGTCAGCTTCACAGAGAGCTTGTCATAGCCGATAGGATTTATGTGCGACTGCGTTAGCTTGAAGAAGACTTGAAAGTCCGACTTGCAGTCTTATTCATATATTTGCTTCAATACGCTCCAGTCCACAATGTCATCACCTATGCGTATTCTATGGCTTAATAGAATATTCCTCACGCTCTTAAAAAAGTGAGGATAATCTTACTTACTTAGCTGACACTACAGTTCGGGACGAACCTGGGCCTCAACCAACATGCCTCTACAGCCAACTCGGTCTTTGGCTATCTGCCTCCAGTTTTGCACTCCAAGTTGGTTCAGGTCGTCCTCCAATTAAGCGCGCCACCTAAGGCGAGGTCTTCCTTGACTGCGTCTACCCTCTGGGATGGAATCAAAGATCCTAAGAGCCGGAGCATTGTTGTCCATTCGCTCTACATGACCTAGCCATCTTAAACGTGATATGCGTATTTTTTTGACCAGGTCAATGTCGCTGTACAGCTCGTATAGTTCTTGGTTGAACCTTCTCCTCCAAAGCCCGTTAACGCAGATAGGGCCAAAAATCTTCCGAAGAATCTTACGCTCGAAACGACTAAGAATATCTTCATCCGCTTTAGATAGAGTCCATGCCTCCTCGCCATAGAGCAGGACTGGGATGATTAGGGTCTGATACAGAGTCTCCTTTGTCTTTCGAGAGAGGGCTTTGCTACTCAATTGCCTTCCTAGCCCATAGAAACAGCGATTGGCAAGAGTAATTCTTCGCTTTATTTCTGACGAGATGTTGTTGTCAGATGTTATAGCGGATCCGAGGTACACAAAGTCCCTAACTACCTCAAAGTTGTACCTGTCTATTGTGATGTTTTGTCCAATCCGCCGGTGTTGTGTGTCCCTTTTTGTGGACCGCAGGTACTTCGTTTTGGCCTCATTGACTGCTAGTCCCATCTTAGCCTCTTCAGCTTCAATGCTAGCAAACGTTCCACTGACAGCTCGCCGAGTTCTGCCAATGATGTCTATGTCGTCAGCGTATGCTGACAGACTTGAAAAAAATTGTCCCACTACAATTGACTTGCGAGTTTCTTATAATTTTTTCAAGTATTAAGTTGAAGAAATCGCACGAAATCGCACGAGAACCAACCTTGACGGAGCAGCGAGAGTTCTCCATCGTCATCCTGCACAGTCGGACGAGTTTTGTGGGAATGCCAAAACCTGACATGGCTCTGTATAGCTCATCTCTATAAATGCTATCGCACAACATTTGATCGATTGTGGACTTTCCTGGTCTGAAACCACACTGATAGGGGCCAATCAGGTTGCTGACGAAAGGTTTCAGGCGTTCACATAGTACGGCAGAGAAGTCCGTCGGGTCCAGCAGCTTTGTTGTTTTTGAGTTTAGATATTGCTATCCTTACTTCATTTTGGTCAGGTGGACGGAAGTTTTGTCTGTCATCATCCATGTTGAATGGTTCATTCTGCCTGATAGCGGGATTTAGTTCAACAGTCCGCAGAAATGGTCCTTCCATCTACTCAGCACCGACTGTGACTCTACTACGAGGTTTCCATTCCTATCTCTACAGGCTTCTGTGCGGGATTTTTTTCCTTGGCATGTTCTTTTTACCTGTTGGTAAAACTTCCGCACGTTGTTCCTGGAGTAGCATCTCTCAATATCTTCGATCGCGCGCTTCTCATGCTCTCTCTTTTTCTTTTGGAGAAGCCGGTGTTCTTCCCGTCTTTTCTGCTCGTAGAGCTCGCGAGCAGCTCTCGTCTTTCTTTGCAGCGTCGCTTTATATGCCTCTTGTTTGGCTGCATGGGCCTGCCTGCATTCGTCATCAAACCAGAGGTTTCGTGGTGGTGGTCTGGTGAAACCTAGCACATCAGTTGCGGCATCTCTGATGGCTTGTTGGCAGTGTTGCCACTGATCTTCGGCACTTGATGCTGGCGGTACTGGATTTCTTGAGAGGTTACGGGATATTCGATCGGCATAGGTTCTGGCGGTTTCTTGCGATTGCAGCTTTCCGACGTCATACTTCCTCACAGTATTACTCCGTTGTTGTGGAGTTCGGGTTATTCGCATTCTTACCTTTGCTGCAACAAGGTAGTGATCCGAGTCGATGTTAGCTGCTCGGAAGGTTCGAACATCCAAGATACTGGAGGCGTGTCTTGCATCGATCGCAACGTGATCAATCAGATTGACGGTTCTTTGATCTGGGTGTAGCCAAGTCCCTTTGTGTATATCGAGATGAGGAAACCGTGTGCTTGCAATGGTGACGTTATGTGCCGCTGCGAAGTCAATTAGCCTAAGTCCGTTTTCAGACGTTGTGTCGTGTAGGCTATGTTTTCCGACAGTCCTACCAAAGATTTCCTCTTTACCTATTTTGGCATTAAAATCGCCTAGTACGATCTTAACGTCGTATTTAGGGCATTGCTCATAGGTTTTGTCGAGGAGCTCATAGAAGTCATCCTTGGTGGCGTCATCTTTGTCCTCTGTGGGGAATGAGCGCATATTAGGCTAATGTTGGCGAATTTAGCCTTGATACGGATTGTCACAAGTCGCTCACTTACGTGTTGAAAGCCCAAGACTTCTTGCCTAAGTTTACCGCTTATGACGAATCCGCACCCAAATAAACGCTGTGGTCTTCTTGCGCAATCACCGTAGTACACGTCACAGTGTAAAGGAGGATTCCTTTTGCCCGGCCCATTCCATCGCACTTCCTGGATGACAGTAATTCCTGCTCTGTAGCAGTCTAGGGCCTCCGCTAGTTGTTTGGCTGCACGTGGTCTGTTAAGAGTTCTGACATTCCACGTGCAGATCCGAAGGTCGTTGTCCTTGATTCGTTTTTCCGGGTCGTCAACAGTAAATCCGTCCTTTTCCGAGGCTATTGGTCGCTTCGCAACTTTTTCTTTTTTCCGTGGCAGGGTTGTTAACCGCACGCACAACCCCCAACCTGGAGGGCCAGGTCCTTTGTTGGATTCCTTGGACAAAAGGAACCGGAGAATCCGGAGTCAGTAACCCACTTCGGGGATATGAGCGCTGCCGTTGGCCCATTAAGGGTTCATCCGCCACCATCTCTATTTCAATGTCCTGACTTGCATTGAATTGTCCCAATGACCTTATCTCCAAATACGTCGAAGTAGCTCATTAGGGCGTCTGCTTCGTTGACTGTTGACGCCGCCGTTGGTCCAATTGGTTGGGCTCATCCGCCGTACATCCTCTTTCTGAGGGGCTCGTGCAAGACTTCTGCGAATCGATCAGAACAGTCATTAAAGCAGAGCATTATAGTGTTGCTATTTTTTTCTGTGTTCAACACTCGCGCTTATAAGTTTAGCAGGAATGTCCGGATGGACTGACCAGTACCCGGTGGTTACCGCGGGGAGGTAAAATAAGCACAATTGATGTGTACGATATAGTTGCAGCGACTGTGCATCACCAGTTTGATGCCTTTCAGTGCCTACCCTATTCATACAGCACCCAACCACCAAGTGAGGATAATCATAGAGCAAAAAAACTCTATGATTTTCCACATCTACATAAGGTTTTTCTTCCTTATTGTAGGGTGGTGAGCCAAGCTTGTTTTATGCCCCGATGTTATTGGGGCCTTGGTCGCAGCTAGCAGCTACAACATTTAGACCACAATTTATAACTGCTGTTATAAATACAGCATACAATGGTATGCTTCCAATTCTTTTTGAGTCCTCTCAACGTAAAAACCATTGCTTTATTGGCAATAATGTTTTTCCTTCCGAATTCTCCGAAATCGGTATATCCGTATATCATGTCGTCTTTAATGTTGTACTCAAGTTCTTTCTTGATTGCCATCTCATCGAACAAGAGAGCAGTCTATACACAATGAGTTTTCTCAGAAACTTGATTTTTTATCTCAATTTTAAAACTTAGTTCTCTATAAAACAAAAGTTTAATCATATGTATGTGCCTAGTCAATTATTTTTTTTTTTCAATTTTAAATTATTTCTTTTCTTGTGTTTGTCGTTCGAGTTTGCCAGAAGATTGTAACTTTTGCCAAAATCCTTCCATCACTGATGAGGTGGCTGAAAACAGAAGTACAGAAATGATCAAGATGAGAGTGTAAGTCCCAGAGTTTTTTTTCGTTAACAAGTTTATAAAAAAAGAATACAGATTTGATCTTCCTTGTCATGAATTTCCGTTTTTTTTTTTGCTAAACGCGACCTCCAGCCGAGTGAGCACTTTAAAGAACTCTCTGTCAAAACAATTCCTCGTCAGAAAAACGGACATAAAAACGTTAAAAAGTTTTGACTTACCGCTCGCGCCGAGACAGTCACAGAAAATTCCACATCTCATCAGATGATATGAGTTGTGGTTTGAGGTCGATATGCAACTACAACTAGCATGGAGGTCGTTGCATGTGTGGCTTGGAGCAGTAATAAGCGCACCAAGAAATTATGGTCACATGCATAGCTGCATATGCGCTCCTAACCGAAGTCAACTAACCTCAAGTGTCCGGTTCTATTGCACAACACATAACCATGACAACACTTTATGATGCATCGGGAATATAAACTCGGATACTTGGCAGGCGTAAGTGCGGCGCTAATTACAACGTACATTCCCATGTCGAACGATTAAATAAACGGAAATTTAATTTAGTAGATGCGATTATGGCCGCTTAAAACTGCACTCGCACTGAACAGTGCTGTGCAGTGCAATCTCCAATCAGAGCGCAGCTTTTCAAGGCAATAATAATAGCGAAGAGCTGAGTGGTGATCAATGCAACCCAAATTAGGAGCAATCGCTTCAGGGGTTGAAGTTAAACACCGATTTATATCTCTGGAAACGGGTTAACGATGCTCTCTGCAAGCAGGAAGATGTGAGGTGATTAAGTTACCGTGCAGCAAATCCTCGATGAAGTTCGGTTAACATCAGTTCTTTGCAGCCTTGAAATTGATCTGCCAAGTGCCAAGATTTGTTCTTCCGCAGTTGCTTGGGAGTCATGTCGATTAAGTATATATTTAATTTTTTTTTCTTCACTAAACATGGTTTGAAGATTCTTCTTAGCATCTTGCTTCACATTAATGAAAGAATTATTCTCCACGGAATGTTGTTTCGAATTTCAGGTTTTTGCTAACTAGTTTTGACATTTTGTTTTATTAATACTTCATAAATTAAGCATGATGCATCTGAAAGATGTGATAATTCAAAATATAGGTAATTGTGTTGCGATGCTATCTGAAATGGCCTTTTTTTTTATTAATCCTTTGACCGCAAATGCGGAGCTATGCAAAAACATGGTGTTTATGTGGTGTCCTTGAAATGTTCAAAAGTGGTTTATTAATAGTCCTTGTAAGAGATTATGACATTGTAGAAGGCTGGAAAAAAAGAATTATATTAATCATTCAGGTAATGGGAATATGGATGGTTTGTAGGTTTAAATAAACAAGATTTTTTCTTAACCTTCAATTGAAAATTAAGATGTTAAGCAAAAGTTGGACGGTATTCAAACTTTTTTTTATATAAAAAAGAATTCAAGGATGTGTCAAATCAGGACGTAGATAAATGTACGTCACTTTTAACTTGCGGTTATAGGAACTATAATAATAGTCTAATAGCCGACAGCAAATTTTGGAAGTGGAGGTAACGGGTGATTTTTTAAGAGCTTGAGAACTTTTTTTAAAAAAAAAACGCATAAAATTTGCAAAATCTCATCGGTTCTTTATTTGAAACGTTAGATTGGTCCATGACATTTACTTTTTGAAGATAATTTCAAAATGTAGCGCCATCTTGTTGAAACCACATGTCAACCAAGTTCAGTTCTTCCATTTTTGGCAACAAAAAGTTTGTTAGCATCGAACGATAGCGATCGCCATTCACCGTAACGTTGCGTCCAACAGCATCTTTGAAAAAATACGGTCCAATGATTCCACCAGCGTACAAACCACACCAAACAGTGCATTTTTCGGGATGCATGGGCAGTTCTTGAACGGCTTCTGGTTGCTCTTCACTCCAAATGCGGCAATTTTGCTTATTTACGTAGCCATTCAACCAGAAATGAGCCTCATCGCTGAACAAAATTTGTCGATAAAAAAGCGGATTTTCTGCCAACTTTTCTAGGGCCCATTCACTGAAAATTCGACGTTGTGGCAGATCGTTCGGCTTCAGTTCTTGCACGAGCTGTATTTTATACGGTTTTACACCAAGATCTTTGCGTAAAATCTTCCATGTGGTCGAATAACACAAACCCAATTGCTGCGAACGGCGACGAATCGACATTTCACGGTCTTCAGCAACACTCTCAGAAACAGACGCAATATTCTCTTCTGTACGCACTGTACGCATTCGTGTGGTTGGTTTAATGTCCAATAAAGTAAACTGATTGCGAAACTTGGTCACAATCGCATTAATTGTTTGCTCACTTGGTCGATTATGTAGACCATAAATCGGACGTAAAGCGCGAAACACATTTCGAACCAAACACTGATTTTGGTTAATAAAATTCAATGATTTGCAAGCGTTGCTCGTTAGTAAGTCTATTCATGATGAAATGTCAAAGCATACTGAGCATCTTTCTCTTTGACACCATGTCTGAAATCCCGCGTGATCTGTCAAATACTAATGCATGAAAATCCTAACCTCAAAAAAATCACCCGTCTGGCAAGGGGAAAGCTGAAAGTAAAAAGTCTGTCACCTATATATTTGATATCAGGGCGCAATTATCTATCGTTTGCATATAAATTCAAGTGGTTATACCTCCGACATCCAAAACGAAAAAAATTGCCGTTTTCGAACGCCCCCAGCCCCGGCTGAAAAAATCCCTTCCAGACTTATCGATTTGATATATTAGAGCGCATATCTACACATACACGATAGCGAATCTCGGTTATATCTCCACTTTAAAAATTTGCTGTCGGCTCTTGGTCTACAAAATTGATGCATTCGTGTAAATTAAATAAATTGCACGACTGGATCGCACGTACTTGCTCATATGTGCGGTCACATTGTAGAATAAAATTAAAAAAAATTAAAGTGAACATCAAAGCATTTATTCGATTTTTGTGACTTTTGATTGTTCGAATAACGTACGTTAAAAAGTATTGGGTGAAATAATTTAAACGCCATTTTATTTCTTTAGGAAATATAAAAAACTGTGAATTTTTTTTCAAAATTGTAGGAGCCGTTTTTAAATAAAAGGGTTTTTTTTAACAACTTTTTTTTAGAAAATTAAAAAAAAATATTTCATGAATACAAACTTAAGCACAAAAATAATGTTCATTTAAAAACAAAATTTAAAAAAAAAAATTCACCTACCCGTTTTCAAAATATTGATTTTTCAAAAAAAAAAAAAATTATTAACAATACAAAAAAAAAGTTTTCGAAAAAAAATTTATGCAAAATTACTCAGGCTACCACCATCTTCTTAAATATCAATTTTGATTGTAATCGGATCTCCTGTTTTCGAGAAAGTCGAAGAAAAAAAAACCGGTCCTATGGGAGGTACCGTTTTTAGCCCACCGTATTAAATTTTTTTTTTTCACCAAAATATAATGCATACCTACAGTAGTACACTGATTTTTTTTATAAAAATTCTTGGAGCCGTTTTGGAGAAAAATAAGCTTTTACATAAGGGTTATATGACAGGTACCGTTAATTTTTGAGCTAAAAAAAATTGAATTCTGTAGAATGTCAAAATAACCTTAAGTTCAAAATTTGAAGACGATTGGGGCAACCGTTTAGGCTGCAGTCCAAAATACATCTGAACAGACAGACAGAAGTTTGCCAGTAACTCAAATATTATTCTCTATCATCCTAATGTCATATTTGATTGTTATCTCAAAATTTTTAATCTGCGCGAATGCTTAACTTGCATTATAGTACCTATAATCGCAAGTAAAAAAAATTGATATAACAAATAAACATGGGCACGACTGGGTCGCATGTACTTGCTCTTATGTGCCTCATCACATTGGACGGCATGATCTTTGACAAAACAAATAACATTTACGTTGAAAATAATACAGTTTGACCTTCTCTTCAAATAAAAAATTTGACAGAAATCCGTAGAGCCGTTACCGAGCAAGGCAAACATTTAAAAAACCGTTATATGAAAGGTTCCGTTAATAGACTTTTCCCGTATATGTGGTTCTAATCAAATGATAGCCGATCTCAACCCGTTTAGGCTGCAGATCGATATACACCCGGACAGACAGACAGACAGGCAAGCAGACACACAGATAGAAAGACAGACAGACAGACAGACAGACAGACAGACAGACAGACAGACAGATAGACAGACAGACAGATAGACAGACAGGCAGACGGACATTTTTTGCCAATGACTTTTTTGGGCTTCTCTATGATCGTAATGTCATGGTTGACTAAAAGGGCGGTTTTTTTTTCTTCGACTTTCTCGAGAACTAGTTAACCGATTACAATCAAAATTTAGGCAATCGAAATAGCCAGTCATTTCGTATTGAAAAATTTTCGAATAATTTTTTGTTTGTATTTTAAATAATAAAACTTTTTTTCTTGAAAAATCAATACCTATTTTGAAAGCGGCTGTGTGATTTTTTTTTTAAATTTGTTTTTAAATGTGAGTTATTTGTGTTTTATTAAAAAACCGTTTTTTATGCAAATGTTAATGTTACTTGTTTCTATAAAGATGTTATGTAATGTTATTAGGCACATAAGAGCAAGTACGTGCAATCCAGTCGTGTAATTTATTTAAAAGAAATTGGGTACTAGAGTTCTGATTGTCTAAAATTCAATTATCATTTTAGGCCGAGTTATAAGAAATATTTTAAATATGTTTAAAACCAAGTTTCAAAATTAAATCGAGAATTAATGGAACTAGTTTTAAGGAAACTTTGTGAAGAAATTGCCCGTTATTTTACTAACATCAACAATAAATATGGAAAGAGAAACATATATTAACTGAACAAGGGTAACACTTAATGTGCTTTGGCGAACTCACCAGTTACCAGCAGGTGGACTTCGGAGTGTTTTGGTGCAATTTTAATCAGGATTTCAATTTTCAAAATAACTTATGGTGAACTAGCTTCTACCCGGGACATAGTCTGCTTGGACTTCATATTGAATTATTTGTAATAAATATAAAAACTCGCCGAAAAAATTATTCAGCTTTCTTCCGCAGAGAAACGGTGCATTTTTTCGGAGTAAAAGTGGCTTGTGTAGTAAAGTAAATCCTGTAATTCTTTCCGTCTGCCAAACTTCACAAATTCGTGCAGGGCTTAAGTCATGGAAGCATATCAAACAAACCTCCAGAAATGCATTGTTTCAGAATTAATTTGCACTTCCACAGAAAGAAACAGTGATTTTTTTCCTGGATAAAAAGAGCCTGTATTTCAATCCAGCACATAATCCATCTACCTACCAAATTTCACCAAAATCGGTAAAGCCGTTGAGGCGTGATTGAGGAACAAACATCCAAACACACAAACATTATTAGTAGGATGTAGTTTTAAAACCTTTATTTCCAGGACTTGTTTAAGATCGATACCTCTTTAATAGTTTAACGGAAGTTTTGAATGATTATTGGATTTCTATGTTGACGAATTGACACCACATCTAATGAAACTAGAAATATACAAGGTTAATTCACGACAACAACAACAAACAACAAACTTTATTAGACAAAAATACTTTAGCTCGATGGACACGGAATCTGCGTAGTGAATAAGTCTTCATCTTTGAATGGTGTTCTCTATTGGCCCCTAAATTGTTGTTGTGTATCCACTTAAACAGCCTCAAATGTTGTTATTGAATTAGTTGTGTATTTAGAAACTTACCAAAGTCTTTTTTTTCATGGTCACTCTTAAGTTTTATTGTTTGGCTTTAGAAGAGGCTTTTACATCATAATTCTTAACTTATTTTTCCGAAGACATCTTGGTTCCGCTTGAGAACCGGTAGAATATGTCAAGTCACGACATTTCCATTACTAAATTCATTCAATTACATTGCTTATTATATGCTTTAACGACTGCCTCATTATAAACCAAACATAATCTTTATTATTCTTAACAGATTCATTCGTCTTGTTAATTGAGAGTTAATTTAATGTAAACCAAGTTAATGTTCAACACAGGATACAAACCTTAAAATTGAGCTCAATCACGCAAACCAATAAAATATTTTTATCGAAATTATCTCATAAAAAGGCTAATATTTACCTAAAGCCTGCTGCAACTTAAACAACCCGCAAATAAATAATAAAAACCCGATCAAATATTTATTTGGGTAATAAAAAAACGTAATAGTCTTCTTTTATCACCGTCAACCGTCACTAGTTTCCCATTTTTGATTCATTGCCCCACTCATTGAATACTAATTACCACTTCAACCATCATTTAAAACCAACCCACTTACACCGCACCCACCTGGCCCCATAGTTTGCGAATTACTTCCAAATCTGCATATAGACACTAAACACTCATCCAATTAGCCGATAAAGACATCAAATACCCATTTAATGGAAGCACGCTATTGAGGTTATACCCCAAGTGATCGCGCTTAGGAAAAATACAATGTTGTTTCGCGATGTGTGTCAACATCAATTCTGACACGAAAAAAGGCAACCTTATCACTCCGAATGTATAGGTTCCAGAATTTGCGACTCAATTGTGGCACGTACGACGGAATGAATGCTCGCGGCAGCTGTCACTGATAAGGCAGTACGAACAAGTGTTTCTGATGTAATTGTTGCAAATGCAAATTACTTGCAACTTTGTTTGTTGATCGACGAAATTATTTAACTTATTTTGATGATCTTATGTAATGGAATTTTTTTTTTTTTTGATTTTTCCAGGGAAACGCTAAGGGCATTTTTGTTTTCGTTCCGGTCGGCGGTGATTCAACAAAATCGCTTGCATGCGGATTTGTTTTGATCGGCTGTGCTTCGCAACAAAGAGGCCAGCCACATCAGAAACAAACCATATACCGAATATCCACGGAGTGATAACCACCATTCCCGCACCACCGACAGCAGCATCACCAGTGATCACCTCAAAGCCGGCGATAAATTCGCGTAAAAATAGTTCAAAAAGTCCGATTACCACCAACCATAGCAACAAGACTGCCAATTTAGACACGAACGGCAATAGCTGCGGCAAACATTTTCATGGAGGTTCCATCAACGCATTGGATCCGCCAGATCAAAGTGACAAGCATATAGCATCGGCGAACGGCTCACCTGCAATCAGGAAGGAATCCAATCAAAACGAAGAATCCAGCGCGTCACAAGAAGCTGCCATCACAACAACGTCGGTGCTGACATCGGCCGCTAATTGCAAGCCAAATAGCAACAAGGCGGATAAAAATAGTCCCTTAAGCACTGAGGTGCGAAAAATAATTCCGACAGGTGTAGAGAATCCAGATACGAGCGAAGGCAAGATGCAGCAGGAACCGAATGCCAATTTTCAGTTCCAGCCCGAGCTGGGTATAGTGAACAACAATAATCCGGTTGTCCAGGCCGCAGACGTACTTACGCACACGCTCATCTATGGGACTGTGCCGGCGGGTGCTCAGCAGATTAATACAGATCCGAATTTACAGACTCTAAACTACTTGCAGCAGCAGGAGTTACAGCTACAGCAACGATATCAACAGCTACAGCAGTTGCAAGCCCAAACGCAGGGACTTTACGCTCCAGTTTCTCCTCTCCAGACATCCGTTCCGCTGTACAGCCCTTTGGGTGATTACAGTGCAAAGCGGCTAAACGACCAGATGCAAGGACTCCTCATACACACAAGTAATTGTGAGTCGACTGCAGCCGCTCCCGTCAACATCATGAACTCTCCATTTGTGCCATCCACACCGCAGGAGCAGCGTTTTGTGCAAATCATACAAGCTAAGGATCTGAAGATCCAGGAAATGCAAATGGCTCTTCAGTACAAGGATACGGAAATAGCCGAACTCAAATCTCACCTCGATAAATTCCAAAGTGTGTTTCCATTTAGCCGCAGTGTCTCCGGCGGAGCGACGACACCTGGCGGTGGCATACCTGCCCGGAAGACAGGGCAAGCTGTTCAGCGACAGCGAGCTCAGGGTATCTCCGCCGAGCCACAGAGTGAATCACTGTTGCATGTCACTTTCCAGAAGCACGACAAGGACGAAAGGTAAGTTAAAAACAAAAAGAAAAAAATATTCTTCCCTATATTACTTATATCCAAATGTTTATAGGGTGCTTTCAGTTTGTTGGGTTGGGGGAAAAAAAAAACAGTTTTTCTAAAATTAAAAAGACGGCAGAGAGAGACTAATAATTTCCTTTGACAACAAAATAAAAAGAATAGAAAGCTGAAATCTAAAAATTTTAGAGATGAAAGATCTTAAAATAGACTGAATTGAATTTGAACAAAACCAAAATAAAATTTAGCTTCGGGATGGTAAACACATGTTTTGATATGAATGTCTGATTTTTGGTATGACTTTTGAAAAGTTTTTTGATATCAATCTTTAAGATTTATCAGGAATTATGATTTATGACTTAAATGTTGAGTTTAAAAGTCACGTGTTTTAAAGAAAATTGAATTTTGTCAACTTTGAATTAATTATCCGTAATTTTTACTTACGATTATAGGGACTATAAGACAAGTTTAGGATTCGTGAATATAAAAAATTGAGATAACAATCAAACATGACATTACGATCATAGAGAAGTGTTAAAAAAGTGATCGAGAAAAAATTTCTGTCTGCCTGTATGTATAACAAGCTGCAGCCTAAACGGCTTAAGCGATTATCTTCAAACTTGGCGTGTGTTATTATTTTGGCATTCCCCAGAAAGGAAATTGAAATTTTATTTTGAGGCCTAAAAATAACGATACCTGCCATATGACCTATTAGGAAAATCTTATTTTTCTCGAAAACGGCTCGAACGAATTTTTCAGAATTTTTTTGTTGGTATTGGCTATCATTTGATTAGACCCGAATTTACTGGAAAAGTCTATTAACGGTACCTTTCATATAACAGTTTTTTTAATTTTTGGGTTTCTCGGTAACGGCTCTTTGGATTTCTGTCAAGTTTTATATTTGAAAAGGTCTAATTACCCAAACTATTTCTGCATATCAAGATTTTTAATAACTTTTTTTTTCTGATTAAAATTAATTTTTGATTTTTTTTTTAAATTCAATATTTTTAAAACTTATCAAAAAAAATTATTTAAAATTAGGTGTACATTAATAAACTCTAAAAAACTGCATACCAAAATCTCAAACAAAATTTTTTTTCAAAAAAACAAAAATAAAAAACAGGATTTTATCAAAACCTTTCCTACAATTTTCGAAATACTTTTTTTCATAAATTCTTTGTTATTTAAGACGTGCGGTGGCGTACTTCATTTTTTCTAAAAACCGTTAAGTACTGTGGTTTTGATAGTTTTTATAAGTTCAAACTGTGTTATTTGCAACGTAAATGTTACTTGTTTCTGTCAAAGATCTTGCTCTCCAATGTAATCAGGCACATAAGAGCAAGTACGTGCGACCCAGTCGTGATAATGTTTTATTGTTTGTCTTATCTGGTCCTTCGCCTTATTCTTATAAGAAAATAAATGGGTTCACAATCAATAAAAATCAATCAAAACACAATTTAAAATTGTTTTGTTTCGTTCCGTGTGGGTTTTGGAATATTTTTTTAATTTTTTTATTTGTTTAACTTATAATTATCTTAATACTTGACAACAAAAACTAGCTTAAATATTAACTTAAATAACTTAATATCCCTATGCGGGTGCTCTAATTTCGGCCTAAGAATAACTTTAATTAGGATTAACACTAACGGATTTTATTTTTCCCCATATAAAAATTAAAAACTAGGTATCAGATAATGTTTATTTTTTTCTTAAAACTAACTTAATATACTAATACTTATAATAAACTACAAACTAAACAATAAACGAAATCTACTTTAACCTAGAACGGCCACAGCAGCAATTTTTATAATTTATTTATTTTTTTTAATTTTTGTTTTTGTTTAAATTGATTTTTTTTGCTGCCTACTCCTACCTTACAACTATGTAAGCCGACCATAGGCAATAATGTAGTCTGCAAATATCAGCCTGTAAGCCACCAAAACTGGTGCACCTTATCAAAATATTTGCTCCGGTCTCGATCGGACACAGCCATACTGAACCGGAGGGGCTCTGCTTCGCTCCCTGCGACAGTGTTTTGATCGTTAAAGAGTCGCCTATCTACAGGTTTACGGCCGACATGGTAGATCAACGGGATATGTATCCCTCGACTATCTAAATAAAGGAAAGCCTCGCACGGGATGAAACCGCTTGAACGTGTACTTTCCAAGTATTCATCTTCGAATCGACGAGTTCACTGCTCCCTATTGCAAATATTGTGGTAGAAGTCACATTGCCACTCTTGACAAAATTTTTAAGCATGTCGTAGAGCATTTATAACAGTGGTTTACTTATGCCTCATGTAGGCGTTCGGACTCGGCGGTAAATTGTAGGTCCCTTCCATTATTGCAGATTAACAACGCACACACAGGGATAGTTGAGAGTATAAGTCACTAGGCTTTGGCTCCTTAAGGAGCTGTCGCGCCAATAAATTTGTACTTATGCCTCATCTTGTTAGGTTCAGTTAAAGACCTTCTAACTATACGGTGTCAAAAGCCTTCTCCAAATCAACCAGATAGACACCCGTTCATAGTTTCTTAGCAATGTTCCATTGGACAGATACTAACTTAGACGCGGCTTGAATGATGTCATGTCCTGCCTTAAAACCGAACTGGGTGCTCGGAATAATAGTTTTGTCCTCCCCCACTTAGACAGAGCTCAATTGAGAACTTTTTCGAATACCTTTACGATACTCGGAACAAGACTTATTGACACGAGATTTGCCGGATTGGAATTTTCCTTTCTCTTTTTCGCGTTGTATATCCTGTACAACAGCTATCTTCCAACTCAGTGGATAGTATGCATTATTTAGTGTGGTGGTCAACTGTGTTGTGTAATCTGACGAATTTGCAATTGATACGATTGATCACATAGTACAATAATGCGACTTTCTTGATAAAGTCCTTTTTACCAGTGATTTTAAACTTCCCTTCTTAAAATTCACCTTATCATACGAACGGTATTTTTTAGAATATTTATTCTCACTTTTGTGAACTTTGAAACTCTCTTTACCAACGCTATTTGATTCAAATGAACTCTGATTTGTTCAAATACAAAAGAAAATCTCATGGCTACCTTTCCATTGTTGTCCATTCGCTCTACATGACCATCTTAAACGTGATATGCGTATTTTTTTGACGAGGTCAATGCAGCTCGTATAGTTCCTGGTTGAACCTTCTCCTCCAAAGCCCGTTATAGGGCCAAAAATCCTCCGAAGAATCTTACGCCCGAAACGACTAAGAATATCTTCATCCGCTTTAGATAGAGTCCATGCCTCGGCGCCATAAAGCATAAAGCAGGACTGGAATGATTAAGGTCTTATACAGAGTCTCCTTTGTCTTTCGAGAGAGGGCTTTACTACTCAATTGCCTTCCTAGCCCATAGAAACAACGATTGGCAAGAGTAATTCTTCACAAAGTCCCTAACTACCTCAAAGTTGTACCTGTCTATTGTGATGTTTTGTCCAATCCGCCGGTGTTGTGTGTCCCTTTTTGTGGACCGCAGGTACTTCGTTTTGGCCTCATTGACTGCTAGTCCCATCTTAGCCTCTTCAGCTTCAATGCTAGCAAACGTTCCAGTGACAGCTCGCCGAGTTCTGCCAATGATGTCTATGTCGTCAGCGTGTGCTAGCAATTGCACAGACTTGAAAAAAAGTGTCCCACTACAATTGACTTGCGAGTTTCTTATAATTTTTTCAAGTATTAAGTTGAAGAAATCGCACGATAGCGCATCACCTTGTCGGAATCCTTTTTTGACGTCAAGAGCTTCTGTAGGGTCAGTACCAACCTTGACGGGGCAGCGAGAGTTCTCCATCGTCATCCTACACAGTCGGACGAGTTTTGTGGGGATGCCAAAACCTGACGTGGCTCTATATAGCTCGTCTCTATAAATGCTATCGTACGCGGCCTTAAAATCCATAAAGAGGTGGTGGGTATCGATTTGGAATTCTTGGGTATTTTCCAGAATCTGCCGTAGCGTGAACATTTGATCGATTGTGGACTTTCCTGGTCTGAAACCACACTAATAGGGGCCAATCAGGTTGTTGACAAAAGGTTTCAGGCGTTCACATAGTACGGCAGAGAGGATCTTGTAGGCGATATTCAATAGGCTTATTCCTTTATAGTTGGCGCAGTTTAGAGGGTCTCCTTTCTTGTGGATCGGAGGTTCTATGCATCAGGCATACTTTCTTCTGCCCAAACTTTAGAGATGAGTTGGTGTATGCACTCCACCAGGTCATCTCCGGCCGCTTTAAAACCTTCGGCGGATAGTCCGTCGGGTCCAGAAGCTTTGTTGTTTTTTTGTTTAGATATTGCTATCCTCACTTCATTTTGGTCAGGTGGACGGAAGTTTTGTCTGTCATCATCCATGTTGAATGGTTCATTCTGCCTGACAGCGGGATTTTGGCCTTCATCGTCGTTTAACAGTCTGCAGAAATGGTCCTTCCATGTACTCAGCACCGACTGTGACTCTACTACGAGGTTTCCATTCCTATCTCTACAGGCTTCTGTGCGGGTTTTTTTTCCTTGGCACGTTCTTTTTACCTGTTGGTAAAACTTCCGCACGTTGTTCCTGGAGTAGAATCTCTCAATATCTTCGATTGCGCGCTTCTTATGCTCTCTCTTTTTTTTTTGGAAAAGCCAGTGTTCTTCCCATCTTTTCTGCTTGTAGAGCTTGCGAGCAGCTCTCGTCTTTCTTTGCAGCGCCGCTTTATATGCCTCTTGTTTGGCTGCATGGGCTTGCCTGCATTCGTCATCGAACCAGATGTTTCGTGGATCATATTTTATTAAAACTTGCATTGTCTATTTCAGATCCACTTATAGCTTCTTAGTAGCTATCCCTATCTATCCCCCAAGAGGGCCAAGTAAATCCCTTTCTTTTTGTTCTTACCATCAACGACGTTGAAAATTGTTTTCAAAAACTTTTGTTTCTTAATGAATGCGGAAAGTTCTACGAGATAATTTCTTACCGTGGTGACTTCTCACTTCCAACAAGATTTCGACAAGATCTTGACAATTTTTGTATATGGTACGAGTACTGTTTGCAACTTATCTTTGCCCTTTGCCAAATACCAATCAATTACCCTTTCACATAAGTATTCCTGAATTTTTTCCTAGATCTGCCGTAAAGTGAATATAACATCGATGGTTAACATCCTCCGCCTAAAATGATACGTACAGATCAGGTTGTTGACGAATCACTATTTAGGCTCTTACACACTACAACAGAAAAGATCATGTAGGCGATGTTGAAAAAACTGGCACCTCTGTTCGCATTCGCAGTTCAAATAGCCTCCTTTTAAAATTTTCTTAAGAATCGGGCAAATTATGCTGAGATTCCATTCATAGTACGTGCATTCTTCTTCCCTTATCTAGCTTATGAGTTAGTGCATAATTCTAATCAAGTCATCGCCTGCAGCTTTGAAGCAATCGTCTCCGCAGGTAACACCTTAGCATACTATATGACTAGGAGCTGAATTCCCACACCCAATTCAGCTCTCTGATTTATGGAACTATGATCCAAGGAAATCTCAGATACCTACATAACCCAATCCTAGTACATAACATCTGTTCATCGGCTCCTTACAAAGGCTTCTCAAGCGTGGTCCCCTCAGCAAAAAATTCACATTTCTAGAATCTAGAATCTAGTTTTTCTTCGATTTGGCCTTAGAGCTCTATCATGGAATAATCCTTTGATCCTTTCTCCGTATTAAAACCGCCTTAAATAAGCTAAGATTATTACGCTAGAAGCGACTTTACAGAGAGCGTTGACAGCATAACCTTTACAACTCTATTTATCTCAAGATTTAACTTCCCGATATACGAAATCCTTGTCATTTCAATCTTCCCGACAGCCATATTAAACCAAAAAAACATTTGGTTTTTTTGAGGGCGTTTGGGAAGACGAACGAAGCATAGGGTATACCACAATACATTTCACACAAACTGCAGCTTTCCTTTTTTTTTTTTTTTTTTGTGTAGCCAACTCAACAACGTCACCAGTGTTTACAACCAAGTTCCCACTCCAAGTGCAGACTACTGCTCTGACAGTTTTATTAGCTTTCCATCAGTACCTGCCGTGAGGTGTGGGCCGATCCAAATTATAATATTATTCATACGCCGTAGTGCACTCTGAATACGATAGCTGCAATCACGGCGCGAAAATGCATTTATGCATTAATGCCGAATGGACTGTTGAAATTTTCCACCAAGCAATTGCGTTGCTTTGGAAAATTAATTGCATCCCTGAGCTTCAATATCTAAACAAATAAATTATTCCAATTCTATTGTTCGGATATAGAAAGATCTTATAAATAGTCTGGAGTCTAAAGAGGTGGTGTCGAAAAATGCTACTTCAGATACACCCCAACACAGAATGTGGCTAACTACTGAGTGTTTAGACTTTTGTAAGTCGATGCATATTTATCGCGAATAATTAATTTTTGCTTGTCAAACAAGATTTGGATTAAAGCCAGCCCCATGGGCACCAAACCCCCCGTTTTAGTATCCCATGGTGTGGCTTTGGCAATAAACTGGACATGACGCTCATCCAATACGTGATAAGGCGATTTTGTTGCGTGTAACATGTTTAATCCACGGCTTCTGGGGCGAATTTGTAACACGTTACATTAATCATACGTCACGCCAGAGGCCGTTTCGGCCGAGTTCAACGTTTCTATAAGCCGAGCGCGATCTTGTTGAGAAACACCATTTCTAGGACCAATCTTATCTTATAGAGATAGACCACCAACAGGGGCCGCCACATGCTGGATGGTAGGAGATTAGACGTATGAGTAAGCGCGAGGTTTTGGGGCGCGTGTCGATGGTTGGCAATTTGAATAAAATTGACAAATTAACTTCTTCCAGTCCGGGGCGGCAGCTACGTGCCTGTGAGGGCAGAAAATTAAATTTGCATTCTTCGGGAGTGTTGGAGCAACGTCTTTTGAAAAAAATAATAATCATACTTAGTGCGTGTGTAGCCTGTGTGCCGCATAATGTGGCTCAAAATGTCGGTCATGGACCCAATGCAGACGGTGCGGCGTGCATTGAAATTTGATCATTATGAGGCTAACAGCTGAAAATATTTTGTGACAGTAAAAGCCAGTAAAACCGTCCGATATCTATATCAATGTTTGAGCCACCGAGAGGAGGGTTGGCCGGGAATTTTTTGAACTCGCAGTTCAAGTTGGCCAAAAAGAATTTAAAATTCAAACTGCGAACTCGTAAATTATCTGTCGATTGCAATGCAACAGAATTTGGATTTATTTTCAGTCGTGATTTATGGACTCATAGTAGGTTATATGGGCTGGCCAGGTGTTTCTAGAGGCAGAGCATGGTCGAAATGCGAGCGGAATTTCCTCAAAAGGTTCCTTTTTGAAAAAAAGTGCGTTTGCATTGTATGCGCCGCAATAAGGGAATGGCCATTCTGTGTAACGAGATCTGCGATATGATGATCAAACTAATTCAATCCTTGGTTGTTGGTTTGTCATGCAGTTGTAGCAGTAAAAAAAAGGAGCAATTAATTTTAATTGGAATGAAGAACTGAAAGGAAACATAAATGAAGGTTCTTTTGGAAGAATTCCTTGCAGTTGACTCCGTTTGACCTGAGTGAATTTCCCAAGGACAACAAGCAGTTAATTGAATTCAATGTGGGATGAGAAATTGAACTTTTGAAGGCATTCTTTTCAATCATAAAGCGTTAACTAATTTGAGGTTTAAATAGATCCAAAGGCAGTTGTTAAGTTTGGGGTACTTTACTACTGTCCGTAAAGTATAAAAGATACAAAAATTCATTTCATTTCATTTATTTATAAATTAAATTAAATAAATAAATTTACTGGCGCGACAGCTCCTTAAGGAGCCAAGGCCTAGTGACTTATACTCTCAACCATTCCTGTGTGTGTGTTGTTACTCTGCAAGAATTGAAGGGACCTACAGTTTACCGCCGAGTCCGAACGGCTACATGAGATGCACTTTTTCGAGACAAATTTTACTCTTGGATGTTTTGTCAGTTCCTCGCAAGAGGCAGTACCCCAGAAAAAAAGGTGGTTATGAGCTGGATTTGAACCCAGGTTCTTTCGCTTAGCAGTCCGACACACTACTACTTTTAAGAGATTTTTATTTTAACTTTTTCTTATATCTACTTAAATGCTAGACAAAAATCTTAAAACTAGCTAAAAATATCATCTTAATTAACTTACTGGCCCTATGCGGGCGCTCGAAATTAATCTCTAACTTAATTTGAATTGCCTTTCGGCCTAAAAATAACTTAAATTTATCTTATCTACATCGGGGTTTATTTTTTCCCAGAAAATAAAAAATGGTTTATCTTTATCTATTTAACTTAATCTATCTTAAACTACTTAAAAACGAACTTAAAATAAACTAAAGATACACTTAAAATTACTTAAAATAAACCTAAAATACTTAAAATACTTAAAATTACTTAAAATTAGAAAAGCCACAGCAAGCTTTTTTTGATTTTCGTGTTTTTATATTTTTTTTTTTTTTTTTTTTTTTTTTTTTTTTTTTTTTTTTTTTTTTTTTGAAAATTATCGGGTTTTAGTTAAGCCACCAAAATTGGTGGATCTGATCTAGGGCTTCCTTCCGATCCCGGTCGGGCACGGCCCTACTGAAACAGAGGCGCTCTGCTTCGCTCCCAGCGACTATGTCCCGGTCGTAGAGGAGCCGCCTATCGACTGTTCTGCGGCCGACGAGGTAGATCAACGAAACCGCCCATCTATCCTGAATCAGCCCTAGACTATCAAGGTATAGGAAAGCCTCGGGCGGGTTAAAACCACTCAAACGTGTGCTTTCAAAATATTCATCTTGGGGGTAGTAAGCCCCGAAGATTTGTCCATTAGTTGAGGTCATCGCCCTTGCAATGTGTCCGCGAATGAGCTTAATTAAAAAATTATCTATCCTGTTTGTGTTGGCCCCGTTGTATAGAACCTCGTTGGAATAATAATGTTTGTACTCCGACTCTGGTGTTCTATAAAGTCCGAGACAAGTGCGAAGGCACTGTCTCTCGAACACCCGAATCTTTTCCATTTGAGATGGTGCAACGTTGAACCACACAGGTTGAATTTTATCGAAATCACGTTGCAAGAGAATTCTGATGACTTCAACTTTTGGACCTGTTCTGTACGCAACTAAATAATCGGCATACGCAATTGCATGAGGTAGGCTCCCAATGAGATCGCTGGTGTAAATACTAAAGAGAATCGGCGAGTTCACCGCTCCCTGTTGCAGACCGTTTTTAATATCAAACGTTGTGGTAGATGTTACATTGCCACTCTTGACAACAAACTTTCTATCATCAAGCATGTCGTAAAGCATATATAACAGTGGTTTACTTATGCCCCATCTGGTTAGCTTCAGATACAGGCCTTCTAACCATACGGTGTCAAAAGCCTTCTCCAAATCAACCAGACAGGCACCCGCGTGCATTGATTTTTAGCATTGTTCCATTGAACAACAGATACTAGCTTAGACGCGGCATGAATTGTGTCATGTCCCGCCTTAAAGCCGAAGTAGGTGTCTGGAATTATATTTTTGTCCTCGGCCCACTTGGACAGAGCTCTATTGACAACCTTTTCGAATACCTTACTGATACTCGGAAGAAGACTTATTGACCGGAGATTTGGAATTGTCCTTTCCCTTTTTGGGGAGAGGATGTAGTCCGACACAGTAACCACTATGCCACGGGGCACTACATTTCATCATCATTTATTTATTTATTTTATTTATCTTTTACAATGGGCTTTTCGCCTATAATAAGTAAAAGTAAGGAAGAAATTCATTAATTTAAGTCTAAATTACAATTTATGTTGATTTCAAAGTTGAAAATGACAAGCAAGATACAAAAATAATTAGTATTATTAATTTTGAGATTACTTTACTCTGGTTACCCTTAAGTTTTTTTTTTTTTTTTTTTTTTTTTTTTTTTTTTTTTTTTTTTTTTTTTTTGTAGACGAACCTGCTGCGGATTAAAATGCTTTGATAAGGAGAGACTTTGTAGGGAACAATATATTTTACCAATAACCGCTTGAACATGATCATCCCGCACCGCAACTTAGGTTGAAGGTTTTTTGGCTTTATCTACATATTCAAGCTGTTGAATGCCGAGATACAGGTGAGGGAAATAGCTGTAATCAAGGATATTTTTTATAAATGACTAGGCATTTGGACTTTCCTGGGTTAAGGTGCAGATTGTTTGCGTTTGACCAGGCTAATATGCTTCTTAGATCGGTATTTTTATTTTCGGTGCCATCCTCGATCATACCAAGTTTGCAACTTAGTCCAACTGGAGCATCATCAGCGTACAAATCAAGTGAGGAGTATTTAACCTTAGAGGGAAGATCATTGATAAAAATGGCGAATAGCAAAGGACTAAGTATTGATCCCTGGGGAACTCCCGAAAGAAGATTTAAGGGACGGGACATTTTGCCATTAATAACGACAGCTTGATTCCTCCCACTTAAGTATGAATGAATCATATTTGCCGCTGTATTTAAAAAACGAAATTTTTCTTGTAATTTTGAAATGAGTATCCTATGATTAACCGTATCAAAGGCTTTGGAGAAATCTAAAAGCATTAAAAAGGATAATAAATCACAATCGATTGCTGTTCTTATGTCGTCCGAAACTTTCAATATGGCGGAGACGCAACTGTGATTTTGTCTAAAGCCGGATTGTTCAGGGCTCAAGAGTTTGTTTCCGTTTAAAAAAAGTTGAAATTTGATTATGAAGGATTTTTTCAAATACTTTTGACAAGATTGACAAAATTGATATTGGTCTGAACTCTTGTTGAGATAAGCGGGTAGCGGGTTTTTTTAAGACCGGAATTACCTTTGCCGCTTTCCAACAGAATGGAAATGTCGATGTCATTATTATGGTGCTGAAAATATGCGTAAGGGCTAGGAGAATATGGGGTAAAATCATTTTTATAAAAAGTGCGTGTATTCCATCGAGACCCATAGCCCATGATTTTATTTTAAGTATCGCACTTAAGACATCAGCATCATCCACCCTTTGAAATTCAAGGAGATTAGGTCAACAACCCGATAGGTATGATTTGTTTCAGCAACATAAGAAGCGTCGTTCCCAGGGTCAACAAGCTGTGTACTTTGAATTCTAGCAAAATCATTATTTAAGGAATTGGGACATATGTTAGTACAACACTGTTCTTTTTGTCTACCAACACCAAGTTCTTTGATATTTTTCCATAGCGTTTGGCGTTAAGGCGTTTGGAATACACCCTGCATTTTGCTTCTCTGACTTTTTTACTTACTGCATTTCTTAAGGCACGAAAGATAGAAAGCATTTCAGGAACTCGAAATCGCTTCCAACGTTTGTAAGCCTGATCTTGTTCCTCTATGCATTTACGAATCTCAATCGTAAACCAGGATTTTTTATCACTCCGAGTAACTTTTATTTTAAGGGGTACATGCGAATCGAACAGTTGGTATATTGAATTTTGGAGGAATGAAACTTGGTCTCGAATGAGGTTTTTTTTGTTTGATATTTTATAAGAATTATTTTGTTTGCCAGCTGATAAAAACCCTGAGCTAATAAATCAATATTTATTTTTAATTATAAAAAAAAACAAATAATTTTTAATTTTTTATTATTTAATTAAAAAATAAAAAAAAAACAAATTTAACGCAGTTTTTTAATAATTTTAGTGCAACGCGTTTCGGAAGTATATTCCATCATCAGGCGTAGTCGATATTTTGTACTGTATTATTTAGCTCTATTTAATTTGTATGGATTAGTTGTTGTTATTGGTGTTATTTATTCTAATTAGGTGTTGTCTCTTTTTAACTTGATGTGTCGTAGTGCGGTGTTATATAGCGGGTTGATCTTTTGGATCAAATTTGTCGTTCAATGTGTTATCCTCCTCTATCTTGTGTGATTTGTAAATTTCATATTCTTCCAATGCGTCGAGTAATCTCCCTTTCTTGCAATAGTGAATTGGCGTCAGGTTTTTATTTATTTTTAATTTATTTTATTTGACTATAACTACAGATACATAATTGATCACAGTTATTTGGATTATACAAATAATATTACATTTACATAATTAGTGACGATTTAAAATGAATAAAAGTATAATTTGTTTAAATTTCAATGAAGTAAGATTAAAATCTACGAAGGAATTATAATTATTGAACTGTTTACATAAGAGAGAGAGAGAACGGTTCATTATTTAAGTAGTTTAAAGTAATTTCATGTGTTCGCAAAATTTTATAATTTCGACTTGGACGGAATGGCACATTTAATTTTATTAAGGAAAGCAAATAAGAAGAATTTATATCACCGTTTAAAAGTTTAAAAATGAATGCAGCATTGAGTGATGACCTCCTATCCTCGAGCGTATTAAGACCAATCAGTAAAAGTCGCGAACGATATGGTGGAAGATGGTGATGATTATCCCAGTTAAGATGACGGAGAGCAAATAATAGAAACTGTTTTTGAATGGATTCAATGCGGGCAATGTGACAGGATTAATATGGGCACCAAACTTGGCAACCATATTCCAAGATCGAACGAACCAGTCCAAAAAACAGAAGCTTTTGCAGTTATAGAGTCGATGTGCATTCTGAAGTCTAATTTTGAATTAAATATTACAAGTATTATCAGATTGCAATTGAAGGTAATCAGCATTATTTTTATATGAATATGAAATGTTCGCATCGTCAGCATAGAGATGTATATCACAGTATTTTATCACAGAGGGTAAATCATTTATAAAAATTACGAATAACAGTGGTCCCAGGTGGCTTCCTTGAGGCACGCCAGACTTGACATCTATTGCGTTGGATAAATGAGACTTGAACTTAACATATTGAGTACGAGATGATAAATAACTTGCAATCCATTGCACAAGTTTTGGGGACCAGCCGAAAAGTGAAAGTTTTCTAACAAGCAGCTGATGATTAAGTTGATCGAAGGCTTCAAACATCCGTTTGATGACCATTCATGAATACTTTTGTTTTGCATGATGTAATTTCCAACAGATTTGTGATGGTAGATTTGCCCTTGACGAATCCATGCTGTCTGTCCGATAGATGCGATTTTACACCATGTATCAACTCATGGACTATTATAGATTCCATCATCTTGGGAATAACGCTGAGTTTTGCTATACCTCGGTAGTCACGCATGTTGCATCGGCTTCCTGATTTAAAAAGTGGAATTATAAATGAAGATAAAGATAGGTTAAACAAATAACATAAAGCACTAGCCAAGGAATGACAGCAGTTTATTAAAACACAGGAAGGAACATTATCAGGTCCAGTAGATAATGAATATGTTAGCTTCTTTATTGCACTTGTCACATCGTTTTCTTGAATAAATGGCAAGTCATTTGTAATGCTCATGTTAGAGGTAATTTGATGCAGCCCAGCCAACCCATTATTACATTTGTAGATGCCTTTAAACATTTCTGCAAACATATCACAGATCATTACCCCATCATTTGAAGAAATTTGATCCAAATTCATAAAGGACTCTTATTTTTAACAAATTTCGAAAAAGATGAAGGATTCCGTAATAGGTTAGCTTTCATAGATATTATGTAGTTTTTATATGCAGCCCTTGATTTGACTTGGAATTCTCTTCTTATTCTGCTGAAGTCTTGAGCAGTGGAAACTGTAAACTTGAATTTGAGCTTGTTGTGGAGTTTGTTTCTAAGCCTTTTAAGGAAAGGTGTGAGCCAAGGAACACAATTATCAACAATTTTGATGCGGCGAACAGGTATTGTTTTCAATATTTCATAGAAAGTATCAGTTGCTTTACTAGCATCCATATTAAAAAAGACACTATCCCAGTGAAATTGAGAAAGTTCCATATTGAGTTTTTCAAAATCAGTTTTCTTGAAGTCAAATTCATAGCCATGATCGTATTGGCTAGCACAAACGGAGGTCGGCATTTCCATTAAAACTTCAAAGCAAGGGTGAAATCTAACATCATCCAATAAAGGGCATGATCTTTGCACCGTTAAGCCATTAACATCATCCGTAAACACGAGGTCGAGAAAATTACCTCTTTCATTTTTAAACGGGTTAACTTGATTTAAGGCTAAAGAGCACATTGAGTCCACAAAAGAAATACTCGTTTCTGATGTCAACAGACTTTTTACTGCTAGTTAAGGAAGACCGATCTGACCGAAATATTTGGTACTTATCTAACCATGTTTCAGTAAAAAGTATTGCATCATAGTTAAACCCAAGACTTGAAGCAAACATTGATTTTAGTTTTGTCTTCAATCCTCCAATATTTTGGTAGAACATTGAGAAATAACTCATTGAGTATTTCGTACATTTGACCTCTTTTTGGCTACAGTAGGTCGCTTCCGAAAAGGGTGAACTATTGAGTTTACCGGCCAGAATTTCTCATCATTTAATAATTTTAAAATATCATTTTTACGCTTTACATCAATAATGAAGGAGGAGTAGTTCCGATCTGCATTCAGCTTCATTTTGCGGATGTTAAGACAAGATGAGTCTAAATTTGGTGATTTTTTTAGTAAATAAGACCATATCATTGACTCACTAGTTGTTTGTGGAAAATTTGAAATAAAAAATTGGCAAAGGTCTTTCGAGAGATCAAATTCCTCTGCGGTTCTTTCTCCCCCCACAGCGGAAGTTGAGGGCAACAGTTCAATACCATCAGATAAGGATACTGCCGGGTCAGAAATCCTCTCATCCGTAATGGAAGCTATTGAGGAAACCGGTGGGCCGCCAGTAAACTCATCATTGGATTGAACTGTTGGTTTTTTCTGAGGTTTTTTTGATACGACTACCAATTTATCGTTCTCAGCTTGGGGTTTCGGATATGAACGGAGAGTTCTAGGTTGCAACAAAGATGGTGACGACGAAGATTTCTCCAAGACTTGAGGTTCCCGGTGATTATTTTGTTGCTGAAGAACTTTTTCCGTTGGGTTCTTACATCGATCCGATCGACTTACATTTGAAAGCGGTGAAGGCGTGAGGAAAATCAATGGTACTTGAACTTCAGGATTTATTTGCGGACTTTCAATGGCCCTAAAACTTTCACTCATTCTTTCTCACGATAAAACATCGAAATCGAATAACTTTTGAATATCCAAAAATATTGTGGAGACATTGTTGAATAATTTTTGGAGTTTAAGGACTTTCCAATGTAATTTATCCACCGAGATTTTGTCATGCTTAGTACAAAAGTACCGTAAGCCAGCTACAGAAGTGAATTTATCAGCATCCTTACCCTTAATACCTATGCATTTAGCATGAACTAGTTGCAAGCATACGGCACAAGAAACTGTTACATCACTAGAAGTTTTTTTTTACAGACTAGACAGCTTAAGGAATCCATATTCAAAATACGAAGGGCGTTTTACGTGAGCTACACAAAAAAAATATAATAATAACAACAAAAAAAAAAAGTTGGCAACCCTTTAAATTGGTATTCCACGGGTCGAATTAAATGGGTTTTTCACAAAAATTACTAACTATAACTTAGGAAATACGCTAAGCACAGAAATCGTTTACCACTTATTGAAAAGGTGTTGATATTTCCTTTCAGATTTTAATTATTGATTGTTTTCAAAACTTAAAATTTTAAAATTAAAAAATCAAAAAAAAAAAAATATTTGATATAACAGTGAATTGTTCACTTAAAAGGTTTGTTCCCGATAATTATTCGCAGAAAATTCGCAGCTGTCAGATTTTTAAGTAGTGGGGATATTTTCTCTCTTTGAGAGATTTCTACGATAAAAGTACGGGAACGCTTTAAACCAAAAAATTTGCAGCATTCTTTCCTAGTGTTGCTTAACCATCGATAGTATCTATTTTCGATATCGTCGATAGTTTTGAAAAAAATATCGATAGTACTGATACTATCGATCTATACATTTATCAATTGAATAGGCCCAAATTATGAATCATCAAATTCGATGGCTTGTTCAATTTTTTAGATTTATGACCGCCTATCTATAAAACAAAAGTGAATCTTACCACGTTTTATGAATACCCTTATGGCTAAAACACAATCACGCTTCAGCTTTGGCTTCGTCAAGTTACATTTCACACGCTTTAAGTGACATTTTATAAATTTCGATTGTTTTTGCGTTTTTCTGTCAAAATGAGCAAAAAATCAACCAGTTTCTACTTCAGCTTTGTATTTGAATCACGTTACCTTATCTTGTACACGAACCAAACGTAACGTCAAAGCAAAGCGTGGAATGAAACCGAAGCTAAAGCGTGATTGTGTTTTAGCCATTAAAGCCTTTCAATTAAATTGTAAAAAGTTAAAATCGAAAAGATAATAGCACCAGTGGCATTCTTCTGCAATAGGTTTTATTCGCTTGTTAACAGTATCAGTTAACTTTTCAAGTACATCCCTGCCTTCAACAGTTACAACCTTTACATAATAACGCTTTCGACTGCGGAAATTCCTCGTGTAAAAGGAAATTGTTGTGTTCGAAATTTCAAAGCACTCAGGAAGCTGCAAGATTTTATCTATTGCCTGTCAGTGCAGCAAGACCTTTTTGACCCTCCCTCATGGCTCACATATCTCAAGCTCATATCGAAAATCTGATAATCGTTTTAGCATATAGTATGAGCTTTTCCCACAGGTTTCAATCTCTTTAATAAGCTCAAGCTCAAAATGTGAAGGTAAGTTTGAATTATTTAAACTATCGATAGCCGTTCGATTGTTTTTTAAATTATCGATGTAGCCGATATTTTTTACTATCTATACTATCGATAAACTGTAGGAAGTTCGAGCATCACTACTTAAATGTCAAAAGATTGGTGGAAACTAATTACTGCGAAACGATTTTTAAAATGTTTGTTTTTTATTATTTCAAGGGAAATGTTATGCCTATCTGTTGCATCAGCTCCAAAAACAAAACAATTAGTAGTTTTGTAGGTGCTTCCACGCTTCCAGCAACCATCTCTACTCCTTCTTGCAAACAGCTGGCTTCAGAAGACTCAACTCACACTGCTCTGTAACAATTGCCTGAACCCTGCTGGACTTCGTCAACAATATTCATGGAAAAGTTCACAGAACCACCGGTTTTTTATGTTTTTTTTTTATAAACTTTTAAAAATAACTGCAATCTTTATCAAACGTGTCGTATATTTGATTATTTATTGTCTTTTTTTTCAATTGTCAAACTGACGTTTGGCTGCTACTGTTTTCTGCCTTCAAAAATTTCTTGAGCAGAAATTCGCAGGGTGGGGAAATTATTTTCTCTCTCACGAGCTCTCTCTTCTGCGATTTTCTACGAATTTTTGGTGTACGGGAACAAGAATTAGCAGAAATTCGTGAAAATTCGTACGATTTTGCAGATGGGGAACAAAGCTAGAGTTCACCTAGAGTATTTGCTTTAAAAAAAATAAGATATCACCACAAATTTCAATTAAAATGAGAAATGCAACAACTATAAATAGATTGTTAGTGTTTATAATATTTAAGATCGGTTTATAACCACATAGAAACGCGAATTACTCGGGAGCAAACTATAGCACTTGAAGATAGGAACAGAGTTACCACCATGATTTCGTTCGAAGTCAGTATAATTATGTTTTGTCTCTATCAGGTGCATTGCGTAGTTGGATTTTGAGTTTTTGTTTGGTTTATGTTCTTTAAACCTGTCAATGAATGCTCTTCCTGTTTGTCCACCATAGAATTTTTGGCAATCGTTGCATGTCAATTTGTAAACACCTGTGATGGTTTTATTGTCAAATAATTGTTAAGGCTGTACTGCCCATAA
Organism: Platycheirus rosarum; assembly: GCA_963971375.1. Taxonomy (NCBI): domain Eukaryota; kingdom Metazoa; phylum Arthropoda; class Insecta; order Diptera; family Syrphidae; genus Platycheirus; species Platycheirus rosarum. The sequence continues at coordinate 2,893,898 of OZ020507.1, read as the reverse complement.
TCTCGTAAAGGCCCTAACTGCAGTTTTTATAGTTTCGAGTTATAGAGGAAAACACTAAATCGCTAACCGCAACCAAAATATTAAACGTAAAAAAATTGAAAAAATATTTGTTTTAAAACTTAATGTGCGCTTTATTTTGTCTTATAACTTCAAATTAAAAATTTGTTAGTTTTTTTATAAAATAGCGTAGATAGGGCTTTTTTGTGTTTAATAAATATATTTAAAAAGCCCTATGTACACCAATTTGCAAATTTTTGTTGACTAAAATTATTTATTTTACCTAAACAAACTGTGTAAATGAAAGAAAATGTAAATTAAATTAAAAAATATTTATTCATTTATCAAACAAACAAGTTAAAACAACTAAATCTAATATTTATCTAATCTAAATTCGCTTCAAGCTCTGTCACTGGAAGATTGGTCCAGAATTGTTTTCTATTTTCTGGAAACAGTTGAAAGAGGTGTTTTTCAATATAATTTTTTCTGTCTTTTGATATTCCTCTTGGCTGGAAACGAACAAATGATGATGGTTTGAAAGAACTTGACTTTATATATTGTGTTTTTAAAAAGTTAAGTGGGATGAACTCAGTATCATACGATTTCTTGTAAAATAAGTTGTTGCTTCCTCTCTCAACTTTCAAGCACCTAATATCGTGCAAATATGGCCTTGGTGTGGTTCTATTGATTTTGTAAGTAGAGGAGCAATCAGGCCAGTCGTAAAAATCGGATGCAGACATTTCCTTTACAAAAACTTTACTAGAGTTTGCGGTTTGAACACAATCGAAAAAAATCCTGAAAGTCGTAAAGTTTTCCCTTCCTTTTCATGGAGAGTTCTACTTGATGATGGAAACTGTCTGCAGACATGAATGAATGACCAGGTTCAAAAAAGTTGAGCAAAATGGATTGGGCAGATATTTCATTAGTATTTATGATCTTTGCAAGGTAGGAAAATAGCGTCCAGTTTTTATTTTGGGCAGCGCAATTATCTACCCATAAAGTTATGTGCACCTTATCCCGATTGTGCAAAAAAAAAGCATGAAATGTGCTTATAATGTCTTCTTTCTTTCGTCCGGAAGTACCTTCGTGCCAAATTGCAGAAAAAGGGACTGTTTTGCTTTTTGTTCCAAGAGTCACAAAACTTTCATTGAAGGCAATAATCCGTTTAGCAAAAATTACAGCCTTGAACGATTCCAAACGAGGCAACATTATAACTTTCTGCAAATCTACAGATACAACGAGAGTATCTAGCGCAATTACGTTGGAATCCAGCTTACTCTGCTTCTGAAACTCAGTTCTTGTTACTGCTACTCGGGTCTTGTGATCCATCCAAGCCTTGCAAACCTCACAATTTTCTAGGACGTTACCTTCTTCATGCTGGCTGATCAAATGCAATTTATTGCTTTCGCATAGCTCACATTCTTCATGCCCATGACGCTGTTATTCTCCTTCGAAAATCCTAAAGCTGTAAGATAGAAGGTCTTGCAAACTGCACAATTGTCACCCTTTTCTTTCATTTGCCAGAAAATAGAAAAAACTAAATTTTCTTCTTGAAATCGAGCCGTCTTTTTTAGTATGACGAGCAGCATCTTTTTTTCGTGTTGAGCTCAATATAAATTGTTGCCTACCTTGCCAATCCAAAGACCAAAACTGAGAGTTAATGGCAAGTCTCCTACCTTCACAAATTTTTGAAATGCATTTTCGAATGCAATTTTCTCCACATGGTGGTCGAACTGGATGTTTCTGGGTTTCCTTTTCTTTTCTTTTAATTTTTTTCGCGTCCCGTGATAGTCCTTTCCTCTTCCTCTTCAACCCTACGTCATCTATGATTTATGCCGCCTGTCCTGGGTTGTTTGATACTGAAGCTTGCTCTAAAATGTTCATTTCAGATTACACATTGAAAAAATCGAAGAAAAATGGGCTAATTAGAGACCTTGTCAGTTTATGTGACTATTGGTTTTTCTCCGTTTACCTATTATGATTTAAAACGTATGTGTGCTTTTTTCCTTTAAAATTTGACAAGATCTCTTGAGGATCCATCTTTCTATTTGCTAGCTGCTCTTACCTGTTGTAGAAATGTTACTCTGTTCTAATAAATCTTCATTATTTTCTTCCAACAATCCACCAGCTGCAGGCTCTAAGCAATTGTCACTTTCTGAATCACTGTTATTTTCCGAAACATGGTCACGATCCACTTCAACTGCTGGACTTTTATTTGTTTTTTTATCTTTTAACTGTTTTTTCATTAATTCGATTTTGTTTCGTTGATTTATATTCAACGCTAAGTTAAGAAGCTTTCTTGCCCTGTTCTTGTTTATAAGCTTATGTATCACAAATTAGTCACAACTCACAACCGATAAAAAAATGTGAAACCTGGTTACTTATTTAACAGCCACAAATTATAGTAAGCAAAAGTCAGTCACAACCTCAATGCATTAAATACTGAAGCAAACTACGCACTCTTCAATAGGAAAAATTAAATTTGAAAAACCGGCCTACTTTGAAAATTTAAAAACAAAATAACTGCCATCATTTGTTTCTGAAAATTTTGTAGATAGGGCCTTTACGAGATTATGGGCAGTGTAGTAGTTTTGTTAAATTGTTGTTAGTTTTAAATGATATGGTGTAATTTTCTTTTTTAAAGCGATTTTTTATTATTTGCGGTAAAATATTAGTGTATTCTATTGAAATGTATTTTGTTGGTTCTTTTGTGTTGTTGTTGTTCATGTTGTTGGTTTTCTTTCTATTTATTTTCATTTTGTTGATTAATTTGTCGATTATGTTTGGATTATATCCATTTTTATGTGCAATGTATTTTATTGTGTTGACTTCGTCTTTGTAATCGGTTTCATTCATTGGAATAATTAACAACCGATGGATCATTGCATTGTAGGCTGCAAGTTTTTGGGCTTGTGGGTGGTTTGAATCGTTGTGGATGGTGATGTCGGTGGTGGTTGGCTTTCGGAATACTTTGAATCCAAGTCTATTGTTGTTGGTCTTTTTTATGGTTAGGTCCAAAAAGTTTGTTTTGTTATTTTGTTCTATTTCGGCTGTGACGAAATACATACATACATACTGAGCTAATAGTTATAAAACCCCTATAAATTAACAATCAGTGTTGCTCATTGAGGTCATTTAAATTTTAACGTTGAAAATGCAAAACAGTTGAATAGAACATTTCTAATTCAATTGTTAAGTCAATTAAATGAAGTCAAGGCTGATTTTTCTAGGACAAATAAAATGCTTAAAACCTTTAGAAAAACCCAAGCTAAGTATTTACAAGCAATTTTTTGTAGGTTTTGTAAGATGGTTAGCGTTGTTTTGAAGGAGGATACCATTCTTTCCATTGAATTATTAATTCGCTTTTCGTGAAAACCACACAATTTTCCTTCCGTCGTTTGCTTGCTTGTCAAAGAGTAATTTCATTTCTTCAAAATTCTATTGACCCCGATCAGTTCTTCCATTGGGAAAAATCTTCTTTCGCACTCGTGATGCCAATGAATACCAAACTAATAATAGACACACAAAGACTGAAGCCATCTTCATTGACAATAATTATTATCAATTTTCAACAATACGAAATAGTGTTTCAAAACCAATTAACTCTGGTTTTATCCGATTTATTTTGATTTTTAAATTGCCACACAATTGGTTAATTTAAAGAATTCCATCATCTGGTTCACTTTTCATTAGGACTATTTCATTAACACTTTTTACTGTTAGAAGTCTTTTATGTTTTATTTAAATCTGTAGATAATAGGCTGGCAATTTAAATGGATGGTCCTTATAATTTCTATTTTTGGTTAGCATATGGATTTTTGTTATTTTTACCTGCGATTTTAGAAGCCTTGAGAGCAGAAATGGTGTTAACCCTAATTCATAGAATTAAGATTATAAGCCATCAAATATTTTACAAGGAAACACCGAAGTTTTTTATTGCTTTCTAAAAAAATTAAAATTGAGTAGAAACAATTTTTAGGTAAAAAGTAATGTATCAATTCATATAAATAAAAAAATAAATAATCAATTTTTTGTGGGTTACACCCACTTCTTCTTTTTATGTTTTGAAACTTTAACAGAAAGAAGATGGGTTACACCAATAAATAAAAAAATAGTAAGGTTTTTAAACAAACAAAATTTATTGAATTATTTAAATGAAAAAATGAAATACAGTTTGCTTGGTTTAGTTTTTTTCTGGATCCTCTTCAATGTACTCTACTAGCCAACATCTCGATCAGTAGAAAAAGTTTTAAGTGTTTTATAAAATTCATGATAAAATGACGGGATATAGTTTAATAAATCCAATAAATCTTTCTTTTTGGCTTCACTCAGCTTCCCATCGGCTGTGCACGCGCGGAATGTAAACTTAATCAAGTGTCGGCCTATTGTTCGCCCATTCTGTTTTTTTTTCGCTTACATGTGTACACAAAAACTTGTCTAATTGTTGCCGGCTCTATTACAAACCAAAATTGAATTTAAATAATTTAGTGCCATTATTCTTTGCCCACCACGGCCTCGTCGTTTATGTTAGGAATGATGTTGCATACCAACTTCAACCAAAATACGGTCTGTGTTCTAACTCAGATTTCAACTGCATGTGGTTCAAATTCACGGTTAACAAGCGCATCATCCACACTTGTTTTATATACAGCAGCCCAAATTTAGACAGTGTGTCAACTTCAAATGTATTTGATGCTCTGTCTGACTCCATCCAGAGAATTGTTGCCCATTATCCTCACAATGAAATCGTTATTACGGGCGATTTCAATGTACACAATTCTAGTTGGCTCCGCTATTCTGGCCAGACAACACCCGAAGGAAGGTATGTTGAGATTTTTGCTGAGCTCAACCAACTAACTCAGCTCATTGACGAGCCAACCCGAGTTCCTGACATTGCAGGTCAAATTCCCAACACCCTAGACTTGTTTCTTACATCCGATCCGGATAAATAGACTGTTCGTGTCATTTCTGCAAATTTCTCGTGTCAAGAAAACAAAGTTAATGGAAAAATCCCTAGGAGAACCGTCTGGCAATACGAGAAAGCCAACTGGGACGGTCTCAATAATTTTTTTAGGACCTTTAACTGGTCACTATGCTTCCTTGGTAGTGACGTAGACTCCAGTGCAGATCTGGTAATAAATATTTTTCTTTTTGGAATGAGAAATTTTATACCAAATAGGTCAAAGAGTATCAAACCTAAGAATAACTCATGGTTCGATGCGAGCTGCATCGCAACACGAAATTTTTACATGAGCAAAAAATTCGTCAAAAAGTAAGAAAGTAAGATCATTGCACTTGATATTTCAAAGGCATTTGATAGAGTTTGGCATCAAGCCCTTTTATCGAAAATGCGTGCATTTGGACTCGACGAATCTCTTCTTTGTTGGATTAGTAATTACCTTTCGAACCGGTCAATACAAGTTGTGTTGGACGGATTCAAGTCTAATACCCACAAAATAAATGCTGGTGTGCCCCAGGGCTCTGTTTTATCTCCAACTCTCTTCCTGATTTTTATCAACGACTTATTATCTGAAACTACTAATCCAATTAATTGTTTCGCTGACGACAGCACTCTCAGCTTTTCATATACGTTTCCAGACTCTCATCCATGTGCTTCGGATGTGGAGCTGCAACGGCAGCGTATGATTAGTTCATTAAATTCTGATCTTGACAGCATTGTACAATGGGGAATAAGAAATCGTGTTGAATTTAATGCTTCAAAAACTCAATGTTGTCTTTTGTCGTTAAAGCGAAACATACCCCCATTGCCACTATCGATGAGTGGCACTTGTATCGAAGAAACAGAACACCTATCAGTTCTCGGTATGTGCATTACAGACCACCTTCTGTGGAACGACCACATATTCGAAGTCGCCAAAAATGCTGCTAGGTGTCTAGGTTTCCTTCGAAGATGCAAGACATTTTTTACCCCTTCTGATCTGGCTACGGTCTATAAAGCGTATATTCGTCCAAAACTTGAGTACAATTCTCATATTTGGGCAGGTGCTCCTATTACACACTTGAGTTTCTTAGACAGAATACAAAGAAGAGCTTTGAAAATGATAGGCGACCGAACAATAACAGAAACATTTTCATCTCTTGAGCAACGTCGTAATGTTTCGTGCCTTTCGTTATTCTACCGTTATTTTTACAATCAATGCTCTAGCGAAATAGCCAGCTGCATTCCTCCCCTGAAACAATTCATCCGTAATACTCGCGCCGCTAGGAATGCCCATAAATTTACCCTTGAGCCCAACTTCGGACGTACAGTTAAATAAAGAGATTCTTTCTTTAGCCGTACCACGCGAATGTGGAATGCCTTGCCAGACTCTGTTTTTCCCTCCCATTATGACTTGCCGAACTTTAAAACAAATGTGCATCGATATCTCCTTGTATACCCCTCCCTATTTTCCTAACGCCCCCGCTGTGTTTAACATTATAAGGGTAGCCAAAATCCATTTTGCGCGGGCCAATTATAAAAAAAAAAAAAAAATTTATTTTTAGCCATTCAACTTTTCCTTTATGCGAATTTACTTTTCTGTTAGTAATGGTATATTCAAGAGTTTTAGTGGAAAACATCATCGCTGAATCCATAACGATTAATTTGAATGGGTCTTTTTTTCTTGCAGCTAAGATCACTCTATGCCAATCCTTCGGACCGAAAATGTCTTGAAAATACCGAAATCTTGGTCACATGGAAGATAAGAATGTCCGCTTAAAAGAAACTTGTGATCAATTTGCTTTACTGTATAATCAATGTGCGAAACAAAAAAAAACTGACATAAAACGGACATCTTTATGTTCCTATTCTGCCCACCACACTGGTCAGTGTACATGATCAAATTTGGAGTGCTTACAAAATTCTTAATAAAATGCACCAAACAGCTGCCGATTTCTTGGGGATCTCTTGACCCTACGAACTCATCCCATACGTACATGTATGTCTTTTCCTTTACCAAATCGTGAATACCTAGGCAGTATGTCCAAAGCTGGCGTTTGTAATAGCAAACACCAGTTGTTAAGACTGCGGTTGGCAAAGTTTTCATTAAATCAAATGCATTAACAGAGGTGTCATTGGATTCCTTGGCTCGCGCGGCCTCATCTTTCATACCATTTCTGGCCGAATCCGCTTTTTTGAGATGTAGGTCATGTTCAATTTTTATTTTCGGTTTTTCAGAGTCGTAGGCAAACTTTAAGTTGTTGTTGAAAATGTCACATTTTTTACATGAATCTTTAATTGGAGCGTGAAACGACAGATTAAAATCGCTGTTAAAAGTTTTTCGAAACACATACTGTGAAACAGGATTCTCAGTACTATCTTTGTACATGTTATACATTTTAACGATATTCAGGTCAGGTGATAAGTACTTTCTTTCAGATTTGTGACGAGTATAGTGCGACTCGTACGCTGGGAACTTCTTAATAAATTCTCTTAGTTCTTCCAACTTTTTGCGTCTGGTTTTATTTCCAGATACAGACCTTCCACTTCTATCTACATGAGGGATTATATCACGAGCTTTGCGTTGTATTAATCTGCTTACCCTTCCATCAGATACTTGGAACAACTTCAAGAAACATTTCTTGCAAACTCTTACCTTATGACCTTCGTTATCTGGTGCAAAGTGTAAGCAGCTTCTTTTCCTCCTAGAGCTTTCAGAATTTGTATAAAGTCTTGCTTTGGCAACAATTTCAACTAATGATGTTAAAAATGAATTCTGAAGATCATTTGAAGATAATCCATAACAATTTTTAAATATTGTTGTTCGTTGGTCGACTAAGATTTTTTGTGCGCATAAACAAACGTTGTCTTCCAAACAAGGTTTCTTTGCCAGAACAGTACGTCCACTTTTGGTTTCATATTCCTCTCCTCTGGCCCTTTTTAGTTTCTTAACGTTTTTTTCCAAGCAGCCTCATTACGTTTACGTTTTGTACTGTTATTTTTAACAGGATCTTTGGTTAAAATAATTTCTTCTGCAACCCTTTTTTCGTCCCAACTCCCATTATTCTCCACTATGTTATCAGCTATTGTTGTTGTAAAACGATCCGCCCTATGATCTCCTTCATTGGGATCATATTCAGAGCCTGAATCTTGAAAGTCTTCTTCAGAATGACTATGCTCTAAAAGTTTGTCTTATTGAAAAACCAAGTAAAGTTAAAAACTTGATGTCATTACCTTGGATTTCTTGGAAAAATGTTTTTTTCACATTGCTTTTAGCAAATCTTTTGAAAACAGTTCTTCTCTTCTTCTGTGCCCCATAGAACAGAGATGCACTGGATGATGTTGATGGTCGTCAGCTTCATATTCGTTACAGATATCTTAATTATAAACATTAACAAATAGATGAATACATGGCTTGAGACGTTATTGTAAATACTTTTATTTTTATTTAATTAAAAGAACCAAATTTTTGCATGACCAAAAATTTTGGCAAAAAATTCTGCAGTGTCCCAAAGGCAGTAAAAATTTTTGGTCATTTGTAAAAAATAAAAAAAACTCCTCGACATCTTCGGTTCCAACGCTCATCGACAATAACAAACCAATTGTTTACTCTTCAGAGAAGGCTAACTTGCTCGCCGCCCATTTCGCTGCCAGCTCCACGCTGCCGCATAGCAACGTTGCCCCTCCTGTACTTGAGAATATAAATTTTTCCCTGGGACAGATTTTTTCCCCCACTCGTACCGTAGCAATAGTTCTCAAAGATCTCGATATTCACAAATCCGCTGGCACGGATGGTATACCCCCGATTCTTCTGAAGAGGTTTTCTTCCACACTGGCAAAGCCACTGCGTAAGCTTTTCCATCGCTCCTACTCTTCTGGAATCTTTCCTTGAAGATGGAAAACAGTATTTGTCCAGCCTGTCCCTAAGAAAGGTGACCCATCCTCCCCGTTCTACTACCGACCCATAGTACTAACATCCCTTCTTTCTAAGGTCATGGAAACACTGATTAACCGTCAGCTTAAGGAATATCTCGAAGATCAAAAGCTTCTCCATGACCGTCAGTACGGCTTCTGCAGCAACCGTTCCACTGGTGATCTGATGGCATATCTCACCGAACAGTGGAACAAATCTTTACATGGCTTTGGTGAAAGTAAGATTATTGCTCTTGATATCTCCAAGGCATTTAGAGTTTAGCATGAAGCTCTCTTATCGAAAATGCGTGATCGATAAAACTCTTGTTCGTTGGATTAGAAGCTATCTTCTGGACCGTTCAATACAAGTTGTATTGGACGGATTCAAGTCTGATTCGCACAAAATAAATGCTGGTGTGCCCCAGGGCTCTGTTCTGTCTCCGACTCTTTTCCTCATTTTTATAAATGATCTTCTGTCTGTTACTTCTAATCCACTTAACTGTTTTGCTGACGACTCTACCCTCAGCTTTTCATATTCGTTCGATAATTCACGTCCTTCGCCTTCGGACGTGCAGTTGCAACGGTGCCGTATGTCAAGCTCATTAAACTCCGATTTATGCAGCATTGTCAAATGGGGTGATAGGAATCGTGTGGAGTTTAATGCTTGGAAAGCTCAATGCTGCCTTCTATCGTTAAAGCTAAACATACCGCCAATGCCATTGTCCATGAATGGCACTTACATCGAAGAAACCGAAAAGCTCTCAGTACTCGGTATGTGTGTCAACGACGACCTCCGTTGGAACGACCATATATTTGAAATCGCTAAGAATGCTGCTAAGTGCTTAGGTTTTCTGTATCGGTGTAAGAAGTATTTTTCCCCATCTGATCTGGCTACAATTTATAAAGCGCTTATACGCCCTAAACTCGAGTATAACTCCCACCTCTGGGCAGGGGCTTCACTTGCTTGATAGAATACAAAATCGAGCGTTAAGATTGATAGGAAATAGAACTGCCACTGAATCAATTGCCCCTCTCGAACACCGACGCAATGTTTCATGTCTTTCCTTATTTTATCGTTTCTTCTATAAAAAATGTTCACTCGAGGTAGCCAGCTGCATTCCTCCCCTTAAAAGTTTCGCCCGTAATACTCGTCTTGCTAAGAATGCCCTTCAGTTCACCCTTTAGCCCAATTTCGGACGTACCGTGATATATAGGGATTCTTTTTTTAGCCGAACAACACGAATTTGGAATAGTAATGCCCGCGCAGTGTGTTCTACATTAAAAGGGAAACACATAATCCCTTGTGCGCGCGTTAATTATATAAAAAAAAAAAAAAAGTTTACCCGGCGGGATATTCCCTTGCCATTTTGATCTGCTAACATTCTAAACCAATGTTAATCGGCACCTCCTATCTCTCCCCTCCCTATCTTCCTAATGCCCGCGCAGTGTGTTACATTAAAGTTAAACAAGTCGTCCCTTGTGCGCGCGTTAATTATAAAAAAAAAAAAAAAAAAAAATTGTAAAGGGTAAAGAACGTTGATTAAATGTTGTATTTGACTGAGTGAAAGTAGTGAGGGGGACGTTAAGTTTTCAACAGAAAGGGAAACGTCGTTGCTTAAATTTGGGTCATAAGATGGTGTTAGATCCACGAAACGATTCGAATAAAGGGTCCTAAATGCATTAAGCTTCTCCTCAACGTCAACCAGATAATTCCCATCAATATTGAGGACATCGTTGGCAATATCAGCTCCGAATAATTTTCTTCCTGTTATTCTATCAATTTCCTTAAAAGGATAAGGCGATGGTTTTATTTTATTGAGACGTGCTTTAAACTCCTGATCAAGATCTTGTTTAACTCTCTCTTTAATTATTTAACTTAGGCACTTTATTTGGGACTGAAGTTCCTTGTACTCAGAATTGCATCTATTTAGGTGTCTATGAAAGATCCTTTTTAGCTTTCTTAACCAGAAATTACGGATTTTCAAAAGATTTTTGGTATTGGATTTTTGTATTTTAGATCTCTCGAGGTTCGTGTAATGGAGTTGTTTTCAGTGCAGGAAACAATGGTCTGCCCTACCTTGTCAATTAGTATATCAATTTCTGGATTCGAGATATTTTTATCTGAAGGAGCTGTTACCCTTGAGAGCCTATTGTGGAGTTGAAATCCAAACACATTCCAATCAGTTCTTTCGAAACTGGTATATGTCGGAGGTGGTAACAGAATTGGGACGACATTGAAAATGTCTAAATTGATTTCGATACCATAATGATTCGTAGCGAATGTCTTGCAGAGTCTATTATTAGGGCTATTAGGAGTTTGCAATAGCGACGATGAAACTAAAAAGTAGTCTAGAATCGATGTAGATCTCGGATAAGTTGGAGTAAAAGGAGATATTAAATCAAGGCGCAGAAATGGTCCGTTGTTAAACCAGTTGTAATAATGTTACCATTTGTATTTCGAACTGTGTCTCCCCATGTCATATGATGTGCATTTATGTCACCACCAATTATTGCCGCGTTATAATTTTTAATTATATTATTCAATCTGTCTAAATCAGTTGAAAGATCAGGTCGTGCGGTAGATGGTATATAGATACTCCCTAGTAGAATACGTTTTCTAACCCCTGCATTATTTTTACAAATTATGACACCCAGACAGGTTGAAAAAATGTCACTATGAAAACGCAAAATGTTAAATTTAAATTTTTTGTCAATAACGATAGCAGTTCCCCTGCCATTGTCATTGCGTATTATATTATATCCTGTTATACGGCGATGAAGGCCAAAATCCCGCTGTCAGGCAGAATGAACCATTCAACATGGATGATGACAGACAAAACTTCCGTCCACCTGACCAAAATGAAGTAAGGATAGCAATATCTAAACTCAAAAACAACAAAGCTGCTGGACCCGACGGATTACCCGCCGAACTTTTTAAAGCGGCCGGAGATGACCTGGTGGAGTGCATACACCAACTCATCTCTAAAGTTTGGTCAGAAGAAAGTATGCCTGATGAATGGAACCTCAGCATCGTTTGCCCGATCCACAAGAAAGGATACCCTCTAAACTGCGCCAACTATAGAGGAATTAGTCTCCTACAAGATCCTCTCTGCCGTACTATGTGAACGCCTGAAACCTTTCGTCAGCAACCTGATTGGCCCCTATCAGTGTGGTTTCAGACCAGGAAAGTCCACAATCGATCAAATGTTCACGCTACGGCAGATCCTGGAAACCATCCAAGAATTCCAAATCGATACCCACCACCTCTTTATGGATTTTAAGGCCGCGTACGATAGCATTTATAGAGACGAGCTATACAGAGCCATGTCAGGTTTTGGCATCCCCAAAAAACTCGTCAGACTGTGCAGGATGACGATGGAGAACTCTCGCTGCTCCGTCAAGGTTGGTTCTGACCTCACAGAAGCTTTTGACGTCAAAAAAGGATTCCGACAAGGTGATGCGCTATCGTGCGATTTCTTCAACTTAATACTTGAAAAAATTATAAGAAACTCGCAAGTCAATTGTAGTGGGACAATTTTTTTCAAGTCTGTGCAATAGCTAGCATACGCTGACGACATAGACATCATTGGCAGAACTCGGCGAGCTGTCACTGGAACGTTTGCTAGCATTGAAGCTGAAGCGGCTAAGATGGGACTTGCAGTCAATGAGGCCAAAACGAAGTACCTGCTGTCCACAAAAAGGGACACACAACACCGGCGGATTGGACAAAACATCACAATAGACAGGTACAACTTTGAGGTAGTTAGGGAGTTTGTCTACCTCGGATCCGCTATAACATCTGACAACAACATCTCGTCAGAAATAAAGCGAAGAATTACTCTTGCCAATCGCTGTTTCTATGGGCTAGGAAGGCAATTGAGTAGCAAAGCCCTCTCTCGAAAGACAAAGGAGACTCTGTATAAGACCCTAATCATCCCAGTCCTGCTCTATGGCGCCGAGGCATGGACTCTATCTAAAGCGGATGAAGATATCCTTAGTCGTTTCGAGCGTAAGATTCTTCGGAAGATTTTTGGCCCTATCTGCGTTAACGGGCTTTGGAGGAGAAGGTTCAACCAAGAACTATACGAGCTGTACAGCGACATTGACCTGGTCAAAAAAATACGCATATCACGTTTAAGATGGCTAGGTCATGTAGAGCGAATGGACGACAATGCTCCGGCTCGCAGGATCTTCGATTCCATCCCAGAGGGTAGACGCAGTCAAGGAAGACCTAGCCTTAGGTGGCGCGCTCAAGTGGAGGACGACCTGAACCAACTTGGAGTGCAAAACTGGAGGCAGCTAGCCAAAGACCGAGCTGGCTGGAGAGGCATGTTGGTTGAGGCCCAGGTTCGTCCCGAACTGTAGCGCCACCTTAGTAAGTAAATAAGTAAGTTTGATCCCTTGCCATATCAGCAAAAGAGATGTTTTTATGAGTAAACATACTTATTTTGTTAACAACCTGATTTCTGGCTCTGTTTGCAATAAACTTAACATTTTCAACAGTTAACATTTTTTTCTCTTTGTACTTGACATAGGGCTCACACTCAACGGAATTAGCTGAGTGGATTTTATAACAGTTAGCACATTTAAGAGGAGGAATTGGTTCATTTTTTCTCTTTCAGTTCTTTAACGGAACACTTAACAGTGTGTTAACTGATTCGTAACTTGTTGTAAACATTAATTTTGTTTCAAAAAGATGAAATAAAAAATGTTTTAGTCAAAATCGGTCGAATAATTTTATTAGTAATAACTAATTACTTGTTATTTAATTGATCTGATATTCTTACCAAAAACCGTTTAAGGTTGTTGTTTTTTACAATTTTCATAAGTCCATACAAAGTTCTGAGCTAGTTCATGCGACCCACTTGTGTCCATTATTTTTAATACAGTCTGTTGTACCTACATTATGTGCATTTTCACAAACGCATAATAAGGTCAACGCTGTTCCGAAAAAAAAAATGTAAAATAAACCTGTCGCTGCCGTTTATTAAAATTGATGGGTTTGACAGTTCGGTGCGGCCACTCCTTTTCACAATTCAGTGCACATCTGCGATCGCGATGCGATAATACGGATGCACCTCATTACCTTCATCACGACTGCGTGAAATCGGTTTCCTTTGGTGACATTGTTGTTGTAAACGAAAAACGACATTGTGGTTGATTTTTCCACAGAATTCGGTGTGATTTTCGGCAGAATAATTTTCACCCTCTATCAGGGACACTCAACCAGCAATGTTCGTTAAGAAACATCCTTGATCCATTTGCCAAGTGATATCCACACCACACCCATGAACATGTCCATTTTTCATGAAAAACTGTTATTGTTTTTATGGTAATTGTCACTGTATTTACTATGCTAATTAATTTCGATTGGATTCTTGTAATCTGATATCAAGCAATTGAAAATGAACCGGTCAATGATTATGCAGGCTCATTTAATGGAATCTATTTATAAACCTGAGTTAAAACTTGAATTCCTTTGAGATTAATATGTCTGCACTAGCTGGTGCGTTGGATCACTTCCAAAGTCTGCAAATTAAAAAAGTGCTTCATTTGAGTCGAAAACCATGTTTTAAGCTTGGTTCGACAAATGTTATCCGCTTAAGACATTAATTCCTTTCAATGGATGCAAATCAAAGGAGGACGCACTGGACAAGCAATTAGTTTGACTCCTGTGACTTGTAAGTCCAAAGTTGTCGGAATTGACGTTAAAGCATCAAATTACTTGTGCCTGACTTGAGATTTCATGCATCTAATCTGACTAATTGATATGTGCTTCATTTTGGCTTTAAAGCTGAAACTAACAAACAAAATTACAGTATATGGCTAACTAGATGTTGAAAGGTAATTAGGAGTTTGAGTTTTTACAGTTTTTTTACAGTTATAAGACGCAAAGATACTCGTGTGACAACCACTCCTAGTTTTGGTTTTCCCAATAATACGAGTAAATGCATTGATGAAGTTTAAATAAAAAAAAAAAAAAAAAAACGTACGCCTCTGCACGCATGCGCAGCAGTGGTGTACACCTTCGCGGTATGCGTATACCTTGCAACCGATGACAGCTGCATACTAAATCAATTTAATAAAATTAACCAAAGGATACACTGATTGATTGAATCTGATAAGGGGTCTGATTGATTTATACTTCTACAACCTTTGAGTGTGAAGTTTTTTGTGGAGAACTTGTAAATGAGTTTTTTTTTAACAGACACTCACTCATGCGTTTATAGACACTTCAATGATGATTGACATTATCTGATAGCCAAGAACAGAACTGTCCCTTAAGAAAAAAAAATTAACATTAGTAGGTTCAAGTTTTTTAAGATTTCGGAGATCTAAAGAAATTTCCCCACTAACTAAATATATATGTTATCCGCTTCCACTCCTCCTGGAGCATAGGGCAGCAACAAGATCCTTCCATCTGTCCCGATTCGCCGCGACTGACCTTAGCTGTGGCCACGATTGAAAACCTTGAGATCGAGCTTCCCCCAAAACAGATGACCTCCAAGTTGTTTTCGGTCTTCCAACGCGTCTATTACCCTGAGGATTCCATTCGAAGGATTGCTTCACTATGTTGTCGTTAGGTTTCCTCAGTGTATGGCCTATCCAACGCCACTTCCGTTTTCTGATGTCGGCGTCCAGTTTTCTCTATCCGGTCCTTTTCCACAGTTCAGCGTTCGATATGGTTTGCGGCCACCGGATCTTCAGAATGTACCGCAGACAACGGTTAACGAAGGCTTGCAGCCTGCTCGAGATGATTGCAAGGCATTTCCATGTTTCTGAAGCATATAACAGCACAGATTTTACGTTGGATTCAAAGAGTCTCAACTTGGTGCGTAGCGATATTTTGCTGGAGTTCCACACAGGAGAAAGGATTCCAAATGCACTACGGGCTTTGTTTATTCTATTGTTTACTTCCAGGTCCATTCCGCCATCGAGTGCTATGAAACTGCCCAGGTAGTTAAACTGCGTGACCTCCTCGATGGGTCCCTGCCTTAGAGTAACTTGTTGTGTGCTTTGGCCCGTAGTCATTATTTTGATCTTATTTGCGTTGATCCTTAAGCCAGCCACCTCCCCATTTAGCTGCAGCGAATGACATATTTGATTTAAGCCAGCCGTGTTGTTCGCCATGAGACATATATCGTCAGCATAGTCTATGTGGCTAAGTTTGTCGAACAGACTCCATTGGATACCATGTCTCTCAGTTGCACCCACCGTGGCAGTCATCACATCGTCAATTGCCAGTAAAAACAGAATTGGTGACAGGACATCTCCTTGTCTCACTCCTTGACGCACATCAAAGGAATCGGAAAGCTGTCCATTGTGCAAAACGAAACACCTTGCGTTGTTATATGATTCTTTAATAATGGCGACAATTTTCTCAGGGATACCTCTCGCAATAAGCGATCTCCATATGCATTCACGATTAACCCTGTCGAATGCCTTCTCAAAATCCACAAACATGAGGTACAGCGGTGATTGGTACTCAGACGATTGTTCGAGTATGATTCGCCTGGTGCCTCTTGAGGGTAGATTCGATCCTGGATTTTATCCTTTCGAGAACAATGGTTGCCATTAATTTCGGAAAAGCGGACAATATGGTGATACCGCGCCAGTTATTAGAGTTTTTGAGGTTCCCTTTCTTTGGTAACTTCACAATAACTCCATCCTTTCAGTCCTGTGGGTAAGTTTCGCTCTCCCAAACAGCCTGCACTAAATATAGCAAAATATGGGAAGCTGCTTCAGGGTCTGTTTTCAGGAACTCCGCAGGAATACCGTCAAGTCCAGCTGCCTTGTTTTTCTTTAGAAGATGGATCGCTTTTTTAATCTCTGTACCCGTTGGGGGACTGGTATCAATGCCCCTAGAAGATCTGCGCATGTTGTTCAATTGTGGATTCAATTCTGCATTTTGGTCACTAGCAGTGCACAAAAGTGCTCCTTCCATCTTTGGAGCTGATCTTCTATCGTCACTAAAAGGTTGCCATTCAAATTTAACACTGGATGGTTAGTGTTAGTGCTACTACGCTGGCCAACAATGTCCTTAGTGATTTTAAATAGTTCTCTTGCGTCCCCTCTTCCTGCAGCCTGTTCCGCATTTTCCGCTGCACTGTCTTATGAGATGCTTTATACTCGTTCCGTAGAAACAATTTTCGCTGAGCATCATTTTCAGAATTGATCCTAACTTTGAGTGATCTGCGATATGTGATTTTGTCCCAGGTGTCTTGGGATATCCAGGAATCTCTCGCTCTTGACTGTCTTGGTACAGTTTCAGTTCCGGCTTCCATGAAAGCGCTCTTAATTTGACCCCACATGGCATCTATCGATAACCCGGCGTTCTGAAAGTTTGAGTGTGGTGGTGAAATTACGACGTACACTGGGGTCATTAAGAGCACTTGTTTTGAATCTTGGTCTCCTTGCTATACCTTCTGAGCGGCGCTGGGCAACAGCTGTTCGTAAACGAAGCAAACCCAAGAGTAAATGATGGTCCCTACCTGCGTCAGCCTTTCTTTCGTTTCGAACATCGCACAGTGACTTCCTCCATTTCTGTTGTATGATGAAGTGATCGATTTGATTTTTAGTTCGACCATCAGGAGATTCCCACGTGATTTTATGACAGGTCTTGTGCGGAAATAAAGAACCCCCAATTACAAGTTGACGAGCGTTGCAGAAGTCGACAAGCATAACACCATTTTCGTTTCGTTGACCTAAGCCGTACTTCCCCATAACGCGTTCAAGACCCAGGTTATCCGTTCCGATTTTGGCATTGAAGTCCCCAATGATGATAATTATATCGCCCGCTGGAACACCGTTGTACACTGAATTCAGGTAAGTGTAGAAAGAGGTCTTTTCGTCCGCTGATGCATCATTCGTTGGAGCGTAGCATTGAATTATGGTGACTTTTCGGATTTTAGAGCTAAACCTCGCCGTCATAATTCTCGCCGAAACCGGTTTCCACGAAATAAGACTTGATAGATTCCTTAGTTAGCATAATGCCCACACCGTTGAGTCTTGGACCTCTGCCTGCCTCCTCTTCGCCCAGAATACAACATTCTCGTAAGTCCCGATTCTGTAGTATATTCAGCTCTTCCTCTCCATTTCGTTTCACTCACTCCCAGAATGCTGATGTTATGCCGCAGCATTTCACGTTTCACCTGTTCGTACCTTCCTGGTGCGTGCAGGGAGCAAACGTTCCATGCTCCAATCTTTGTTCGTGTTTTGTACCCAAAAGTCCGTTTTGTTGAATCTGAAGGATTTCTTGATCCTGTTGCTGATTCGTTATTTGTGACGTCCCGATCGCCATTTGTACATGTAATTTGCCGCTACCCCAAATCCGATGTGCGGTTTACTACAGCCGGGGCCGTAGGAGGATTCACCAAAGTATGGTTACCCCTTGGGGAATCATTTCCATTCGTTGTCATCTTTCATGCAAAAATATATTTTTGTCCCGCCGCTTAGTGTTTTCCTGGATAAGGTTAATAACACGCTCAAGCCAGGAGTTAGACAGGCACCACCAGCCCTTTGGATGGTCGAACACATACATAAAACAAGGCCGCCCACTATGGGTACAGACGCTACTTGCTGCTAACGTTGGCCAACTTTAAATAGGGTCATCCGCCACCAGACTAACATGCCGTTGACCGCAATCTATAGTTCTTCCGCCTTTAGGGAGATTTTCTTCAACCCAAGGACAAGTCCGTGCCCTAACCAGCAAAGCTGGATTGGTTGTTTATTCCGGCAGCTGTTCGGTCCCCTTGTGCGTAAGCGTTACCCGCTCTCTACCGCGAGGAGGTGCACATAGGGATTTTCCTTTCATTGAGCCTAGGGCCACCGAGGTGGCGTTACCTAGAGCCCTCCAGTACTTTTAGAGAACAAACTTTTGATAAAGTTGAAAAAAAATTCTAAACACAATTTCCCAGCAAACGCCCAAGAAATGTTTCTTCTTACAGAATACCCATCGATAACCTAGAATTGTCATTTTATGATAGCCAAGTATTCTCGAACTTGCAATTTTATATTAAATATTTTCGAAAACACTATTTAAGCGTTATTTAACTCTTGCTATTTTCTTCATACTATAGACTATGGCTTCAATTTTTGCTTATAATGCCAATAATATTGTACATTCTTGTGCAAATTATTTGAGACAAACAGATTTTTGAGCATTTTTTCACTTTATTTATAAATTACATTATATATGTCTTGTTTATATTTAATATACTCCCCCCCCCCCCAGCATCTAACTCTGTTTGGCATCGATGACACTAACTTTCCGCATATATTTTTGATTTCTGTGTCGTGGAACCATACTGAGCATAAGCTGAAATCAGCTTATTTTTTGTTGTAGGCAACTCCGTTATTGAAAGAACCAAATTTTTGCATGACCAAAAATTACGGCAAAAAATTCTGCAGTGTCCTAAAGGCAGTAAAAATTTTTGGTCATTTGTAAAAAAATATTAAAAACTCCTCAACACCTTTGGTTCCAACGCTCATCGACAATAACAAACCAATTGTTTACTCTTCAGAGAAGGCAAACTTGCTCGCCGCCCATTTCGCTGCCAGCTCCACGCTGCCTCAAAGCAACGTTGCCCCTCCTGTACTTGAGAATGTAAATTTTTCCATGGGACAGATTTTTTTCCGCACTCGTACAGTAGCAAGAGTTCTCAAAGATCTCGATATACACAAATTGGCTGGCCCAGATGGTATACCCCCGATTCTTCTGAAGAGGTGTTCTTCCACACTGACAAAGTCGCTGCGTAAGCTTTTCCATCGCTCCTACTCTTCTGGAATCTTTCCTAGAAGATGGAAAACAGCATTTGTCCAGCCTGTCCCTAAGAAAGGTGACCCATCCTCCCCGTTCTCCTACCGACCCATAGCACTGACATCCCTTCTTTCTAAGGTCATGGAAACACTGATTAACCGTCAGCTTAAGGAATATCTCGAACATCGAAAGCTTCTCCATGACCGTGAGTATGGCTTCCGCAGCAACCGTTCCACTGGTGATCTGATGGCATATCTCACCGAACAGTGGAACAAATCTTTACATCGTTTTGGTGAAAGTAAGATTATTGTTCTTGATATCTCCAAGACATTCGACAGAGTTTGGCATGAAGCTCTCTTATCGAAAATGCGTGCTTTTGGGATCGATGATACTCTTGTTCGTTGGATTATAAGCTATCTTCTGGACCGTTCAATACAAGTTGTATTGGACGGATTCAAGTCTGATTCCCACAAAATAAATGCTGGTGTGCCCCAGGGCTCTGTTCTGTCTCCGACTCTTTTCCTCATTTTTATAAATGATCTTCTGTCTGTTACTTCTAATCCACTTAACTGTTTTGCTGACGACTCTACCCTCAGCTTTTCATATTCGTTCGATAATTCACGTCCTTCGCCTTCGGACGTACAATTGCAACGGTGCCGTATGTCAAGCTCATTAAACTCCGATTTATGCAGCATTGTCAAATGGGGTAATAGGAATCGTGTGGAGTTTAATGCTTCGAAAACTCAATGCTGTCTTCTGTCGTTAAAGCTAAAGCCATTGTCCGTCCATTGTCCATTGCACTTACATCGAATAAACCAAAATGCTCTCAGTACTCGGTATGTGTGTCAACGACGATCTCCGTTGGAACGACCATATATTTGAAATCGCTAAGAATGCTGCTAAGTGCTTAGGTTTTCTGTATCGGCGTAGGAAGTATTTTTCCCCATCTGATCTGGCTACAATTTATAAAGCGTTTATACGCCCTAAACTCGAGTATAACTCCCACCTCTGGGCAGGTGCTTCGCAAACATCGCTTCATATGCTTGATAGAATTCTAAACCGAGCGTTAAGATTGATTGGAAATAGAACTGCCACTGAATCAATTGCTCCTCTCGAACACAGACGCAATGTTTCATGTCTTTCCTTATTTTATCGTTTCTTTTATAAAAAATGTTCACTCGAGGTAGCCAGCTGCATCCCTCCCCTTAAAAGTTTCGCCCGTAATACTCTTCTTGCTAAGAATGCCCTTCAGTTCACCCTTTAGCCCAATTTCGGACGTACCGTCAAATATAGGGATTCTTTTTTTAGCCGAACAACACGAATTTGGAATAGTTTACCCGGCGAGATTTTCCCTTGCCATTTCAATATGCAAACATTCAAAACCAATGTTAATCGACACCTCCTATCTCTCCCCTCCCTATCTTCCTAATGCCCGCGCAGTGTGTTACATTAAAAGGGAAACAAATAGTCCCTTGTGCGCGCGTTAATTATAAAAAAAAAAAAAAAAATTGTAAAGGGTAAAGAAGGTTGATTAAATGTTGTATTTGACTGAGTGAAAGTAGTGAGGGGGACGTTAAGTTCTCTGTTACAAAAGTTTTCAACAGTAAGGGAAACGTCGTTGCTTAAATTTGGGTCATAAGATGGTGTTAGATCCATGAAACGATTCGAATAAAGGGTCCTAAATGCATTAAGCTTCTCCTCAACGTCAACCAAATTATTCCCATCAATATTGAGGACATCGTTGGCAATATCAGCTCCGAATAATTTTCTTCTATCAATTTCCTTAAAAGGATAAGGCGATGGTTTTATTTTATTGAGACGTGCTTTAAACTCCTGATCAAGATCTTGTTTAACTCTCTCTTTAATTATTTTACTTAGGCACTTTATTTGGGACTGAAGTTCCTTGTACTCAGAATTGCATCTATTTAGGTGTCTATGAAAGATCCTTTTTAGCTTTCTTAACCAGAAATTACGGATTTTCAAAAGATTTTTGGTGAAATCACTAATGTTTTTGTATTTTAGATCTCTCGAGGTTCGTGTAATGGAGTTGTTTTCAATGCAGGAAACAATGTTCTGCCCTACCTTGTCAATTAGTATATCAATTTCTGGATTCGAGATATTTTTATCTGAAGGAGCTGTTACCCTTGAGAGCCTATTGTGGAGTTGAAATCCAAACACATTCCAATCAGTTCTTTCGAAACTGGTATATGTCGGAGGTGGTAACAGAATTGGGACGACATTGAAAATGTCTATTATTAGGGCTATTAGGAGTTTGCAATAGCGACGATGAA